>CM070066.1:4949654-6437987 GCA_036320875.1 Cotoneaster glaucophyllus
TGCAAGCAATTTAATCGAAATTTGGAGAGGAAAAAAAAAACTCAAAATCTTAGTAAAATTAAGATAAAAATTTACTAAACACTTCTTATGATTTCATCCAAAACCATCCAACTGACTGTTCTTAAGTAATCATTTGAATGTCTCCATAATTTTTCTCAGCAACCAATCATAAGGTAATTTTGTGAAGAAAGACTGTAAATTTGGCTAACCTTCCACTTGAGGCTCTCCATGGCTGAACACTCCCACAACCAATTGCTTATCTGATACAATGAAAGTCTGCTTTGCAAAAACCATTTTCAAATCTTCAATCATTCGCCAAACCACTAATACAATCACACAAAAAACCCTCAATCATTTGTCAAAACTAAATTGAACTGAAAGATCAAACCTTCAATATCAGATTCCACAATTATCACTTTTTTTGTCAAACCCAGAAAACCCAGTTCAGTTTTTGTTATGAAAAAGCAAATGAATCTACCCAAACCCACACAAACACATGTAAGAGAGAGAAAGAGAGTACTGTTGGGGTCTTGGGTCCAGGTAAGCTGCATCTGGTATTCCTGGTCGAGGGTGAGGGGCTAGGAGCTGGTGGCTTGGAGGAGAGCTGGGTCTTTCATCCACTCGTGGTATTTTGGAACGTGTTCGTTCATGTACGGCACTAGAATCACTCTCCCTCCCTCCAAGCTCACTCTCTCTTTCTCTCGCTCCATCGCCGGTTCCCTTGCGCTATCTCTCACAGTCGCATGCACAAACTGACAGTCAATTAAATTACTGAAATAAAAACCCAAATTCCAGAAATGAAGAAAAATGGAACCCCAATATGGAAATTGAAGCTTTACCTGTAGATCGACAACAGCAAATGGAATCCAATAGCAGGTACCTCAAGAGTGAAAGAGACAGAGCTGAAGATGGGTTAGACAACGACATGCACCTCACCATTGATTCGAGTTCTGGTAAGGAGTGCGACGGAGAGAAGGCGATGTGTGCGACACGGAGAAGGAAACGGAAGAGGCTTGCTTACCATTGTCATTCCCTTACCGCGATCATCAACGCGTGCGCAGATCAGCGGCACAGAGAGCATGTGGCAAATTTGTAAATAAATTGAAATTCACCCCAAAATACTGTTCATTTCTACAGTGCCAATTCCAAATCTTACTTTAGACTAAAGTAATAAAGTAATAAAGTAATAAAGTAATAAAGTAATAAAGTAATAATATGGGATTTGGGATTGGTTGTTTATGATTGTTAAGCTTTTGTTGTTAATTGTTGAGCTTTTATGCTGTACATATTTGCATTGCATGCTTGTTTTTTCCTTTTGTTGTATGTTTTCGTATGTATTATGATGGACAAGGCTCATTAGAGCAATTCCACCCCTAAGACTGGGTGCCAGCGCCCAGTGCATTTATCCACTCAAATGAACAGTAATAGACTCCAATAAACAGTAATAGGCCAAAGCATCTCCACCCCAAAAAATGCGCTGGCACCCAGTCAATCTAATATTATATTATTTTATTCATATCAATTAATATTTTATCATATAATTTCTTTCTCCATGCTTCCATTTCATCTCCGGCAGCCAGACTTTCTCTCTGCTCTCTCTTTTTTCCCCCTTTTTCTCCATGTTTTCTTCTTCAAATGAGCTGATGCACCTGAAATTTTTTTTCCTCCTCTGCTTCGTCGCCACCATCCCTGTCAGTTTCATCTGGCGACTCGTCCCCAGTCCACCCGCCAAGCACCTCTACGCCGCCGCTTCCGGCGCTCTCCTCTCTTACCTCTCCTTCGGATTCTCCTCCAACCTTCATTTCTTAGTCCCAATGCTCCTCGGCTATGCTTCCATGGTCTTCGCCCGAAACCATTGTGGAATCATTACCTTCGTACTGGGCTTTGGCTACCTCATCGGCTGGTACGTTTCCAAAACACGAAGACTAATATCTGATTCCGATTCGTAATTTTGAAGAATTTGATTCCTTATTTGTGAGTTTGGTAATCGAGTTTTGTGAGAATAATTTGGTGGATAGTATTATTTTGTGTCGCTGATTTTATAATTTATTCGGGTTTTTATTGATTTTTCAAGAATTGTTATTGGATAGTTCATGTTGGTGGATAGTTCATGTGGCGTGGCGATGGTCGCCGGATCTCGCCGTGGAGGTGCTCCACACCCGGCTGGCGTTAGCATGAGTCAGATGTACCGGGCAACACCTCAGTCAATTTTGGACTGGGCTAGAGACCAGCTTGGGCTGGGTGCCAGTCAATTGGGTCAGGTGGAGGGGTTTCACAGGGTGCTGGGCAGTTTTTCAGCTGGGTGCTGGGCAAAATGCCCTCCGCTGGAACTGCTCTTATGTCCCTGTATTAGGTATAGGTATGTTACTTATTAACGAAATTTACTCGTACACTCGAGTTTTGTTCATTATAATTTTATTTATTCCCAATATATTTTAAATGTTTATATGCTTTTAGTCGAGGATGTCAGAAGCAATATTAAGAGGCTCTTGTAGCCTACCCGAGAAAAAAAAAATTTGGCTCCCTCCTTGGTATTTGATTTGTGCTCCCTCAATATCACTTGACCTTTTTTTTTTTTTTGAGATGAATGTATGACGTCAATAATATGGAATGAAAGCGTACAAATTAAGGATAAGGTGCATAAAAGGGTCTCGATAAAATATTTGCCAGGATTCCAATCCGGTTGAAGAGAAATAGAGTATCCCGTACTGTGATATCTTGTCCCCAAAATTAGTCTTTTATTTTATTTTTGACATATTACAGAGATTTAATTGAAGTTATTTTGTTAATTCTCTGATTTTGAGAAAAGCGAAGTGAGGGATACTTTAGTTATTTTTTCATTTTCTCGACCTTTTCGATCAACTCTTGAGTTGTTTAGGTAGAGCTTAATTCCACGAGCGCGTAGGCGCAAACAGATCTTAATTATGAGTTAGAACGGAGAAGTTACGAGCCTTGGAAGTACTGAGACCTTTTAGACATGTGAACTTGCTATTAGTAGTAAGTTTCCAAAGCCTAATCTGCCAAAATTCGCAGGTTTCCATTTCGGGAAACCTGATCAATAACCCAGAAAACCCACCCAATTGACCCCTGCAACCCATGAACTTCCAACGCCGATTCCAGTCAATTTCGACGGTATTTTTCGACGTCACCAGCACAAAATTAAAGCTCCCGTCCCTCTACAAAATCCACCCAAGAACCACCTTGATTAACCACCGTATGTGGCAATGTGAGGCATTAAAAACCGACGAAAACCAACAGTGCTCCGCCCACCCTTTTCATTTTCCCGATGAATCGGCAAAGCGATGGCCGATGCCACCACTTGAAACTTGTAGCCTATCATCCCAAGAGTAAATCCCGACCAGACTTCATCCCATTGGACCACCGTAGGCGGTGAATCGACGCCAGGAAGCTTTAGGCACCCACCAACTTTATCGGCAAAATTGACCCTCTTCCATCCACGTTTGGACTTCATGGCTGGTATAAAAATTGTTCCTCTTGTTGAGCTCTATCTTCCTGTAAATTTTGATACAATTTGGAGTTAGTAAAAAAAGTGTAGTTTCCGATCGTCGGAAACCACCACGACCGGTGGCACATGGGAAAAAAGTCAAAATTTATGGATTTTGGACAGCGAGACATTCTCGATGTCCTATGCCCATATCCAAAGTCTTGAGATTCGATACGATGGTTTGGTTATTCAATTCTTCGGATAATTGTACCGCCATATGATTTTTTAATTGACGACAATCCGACCGTTGGATTGTCTTGCAATTTTGTGAGCACCTTATGTTTTAGTTGTTGGACCTTTGCGAGCTTACGGATTGGGAAACCAAAGAACGGATCTTTCAAATTGACTAACCTAGGTTTGTTGACCTTAGAGGACCTTTGATCGATGTTTGGTTTTTTAGTCAATGTACCATATTCTAGTGTGTCGTTATTTTTAGAATGTTGTTGAGGATTGATGGAGCTTAGTTGGCTCATCACGATGACGTATCGTTCCTGGTTGACATGCGTCTTGATTTACATGCAAGTGGCACTTGACCTCGATTTGCGTGTTAGTCTTATTAAGTTTCCTAAATGGGGTATTGTTTGTTGTATTAGGTTCCTTGGAAGTGGAGTTGGTGAATCTAGAAGTGCAAATAACCCAGGTAAATGACTTTAATATTATATGATATAGTTATTACCCATGAAATTCCTTGTTACATACTTTGTGGATATAACATGGATTTACAAATGATTTTATGGAAATGTGTGCTACTATGCTATGTTTACTTGATGATGTTATCAGAAAAATATGTATATGCTATGCTTGAAATGATTGTGATATGTAAGGGCTAGTTAAGGACCGCTAACCCAGTACATGGGGTAATGTGGGATAAAATCAGAATCTGCTCCATGTAGCAGTGGTACATGGATGGTCCTGCTTGGTTAATCCGCAATGGGGATCATACTTTGGGATCGTGCTTGGTTAATCCATGATGGGCGATCCTTATTACTTAGGTATGTTCATACGTGCTTAGGGGTGATCATGCTTGGTTAATCCACGATAGATGATCACTACCTATAATATTCATAGGAGTGACTTTGCTTGGTTAATCCGCAATGGGGTCACTACCTACATGGTATTCTCAGGAGTGGTTCTGCTTGGTTAATCCGTAATGGGGGACCACATCCTGATCGGTTACCTATTGTAGGATTCGGCCAAACTGTGTCTCTCTATAGCCCTAGACTAGTACCTATTACATATATGAAAGATGAGATTGAAAGCCTGTGTGGCTCAATCTAGAAAGTGACGATTTAATCAAATAGTTTACACGATGGTGTTGCCTAAAAAGATAATGGTTTCGAATGTGATTCCTACTCATAAAAAAGAGATGTAATGATGAAAAAGATACCAATCTTATTCTTACACGTGATTGTATTTATGATGGTGTGTCATTCCTACACAACTTCGGATTGTGTGATGACTAAATGTTATCTCGATAGATGTGTGGTGAGATTCAGAATTGAATAACCATTCCTATAAGTAATAATGAGGCGTATGGTGGTTAAATTAGGAAATATGTGGTAATTGGACCCTTGTGATTATCAGGAAAATGATGAAAGACGAGTGGTGAGTCACAATCTGAAGAGAATGACGGAATAATATTGACGGTTGATACGGTATACAGAAGAAATGTCCTGTGTGGACGTAGCACTACTTTGACATTTAATCATTTGATGCTATTTATTTTCACACATGTTGTATTATTCACTCACACGAGCTTCGCAGCTTATCCGGATTTTGATTTTCCCGGTGCGCCATTCCCACGACGTAGGGTTATTTTGCAGAGTAACGGGTGGTAGTTAGGGGAGAAGATTGCAGGTCGTGTAGTTGTTGTAGGCAGTGCACTTGAGAGTAGGTATTGTCATCCTTTGTTGTAAGTTATTTCCGCTGATGCTCTAATGTATATTATATGTATGAGTCTCAGTGACTATATATTTTATATTGTACCGCTACAGTCCTCGGTCGCGCGTCGATTCCTGACGTATCTCGGGATTCGGACGTGACACGTACAACCAAACTTTAAAGTCAGTATCCTCACACAGTAAAGGAAATTACAAATTAACTTGGACATCTTCGCTTGACATGGTTTTAGATCTAAGGAATTTCAGCAGGGACGAAGGGTTAAATAATTCAAAGTTGGTTGTTTTGGCTTAATTATTTATCACTGTCGCATGTGTAATTTGGAATTTGGAAATTGCAATGTTTGGACAATATTGTGAACAATTGGGGGAGCTATAGCTAGGAAGACTTGGAATTGTGTTTGTAATACGTACCAATTAAATGTCATTGGTTGAAAATGTGAGGTGTGGAGGTAAAAGGGTCAACATCGGTGAAAGGAGAAACCTTGCAAGGCTTATAAGAGGTTTGACTACTCCCTATATTGCCAATTGATTTTACGATGGAACCCGAGAGGAACTTTCTTAATTTTTTCAAGAAATAATTGATTGCTATAAAACGTCAGGTAGGGGGGGGGGGGGGGGCTCATAGCCTCATATATATCATAAGTAACGCTAGAAGAAAATGGCAAGATTTCTCATCGTGCTCGTTGCTTCTGCTTTTCATCAATTGTCAAAGTTGAAGCACAATCTCAATCTGCCCGTCTTGCTCCCAGAGAAGGTAGCAAATCACTCTTCGTCTTCCTTTTCTTTTACTTCTTAATATCCTTTCAAGGGTTTTCACGTGCAAGCCCTGCGCCCTTCATATGTAGAAATTGTTGTATATATATACCATATGGATTACAACGCAAGAAAAATATTTGCTATATTTTTGACATTAGATATACATTATTTTTAGTTCTCACACACCCATATTTAATCATGTTTGTTGTTTCATTTGATTTATTCATTCTGATAGTTAGAAATAAAGGGTGGTGTACGAGAGGTTAAAAGGGGATGTGAAAAATAGTTCCCTTTCCCCTTGGCTTTTCCTTTTGGTATATTCCAATCCCGTGTTTTTTTCTTAAAAAAAAAATGGGACCAGCTGGTGGTTTCGCCACGACAGTCCACCCTTTCGGAAGCTGGAAAGAATCACAGAAGCATTTCAGCCTCCCCTAGCCACCATCTTGTGATTCACCAATGCCAGGATTCGAACCTAGGATGTGCCGTGTGGAATACCTCCTTGGAATTCGTCCTCAATCACTGGATCATCCCGTGTGCTTGTTCGATCCCCTGTTTGTTTGACACGTAAACAATGAACATCAGTTTTGTTCCCAAAACGGGAATGCCAGGGAAATAACAACAAAATAGGAAAATTGATGGATTTATTTTGTGTGCGCAGTAGAAGCACTTAAAGAAATACATACACAACTGGGGAAGAAAGACCGGAACTTCAGCATAGATCCATGCAGCAATGACACAAATAAGGCTACCCAAAAATCTGCTGATTTTCCTTCATACAACAACACTCTCATTTGCAACTGCTCCTACCCTGCTGATGGTTTTTGCCATGTTGTCAGCCTGTATATTTTCTTGTCGCTTATCCACTTTTCTTACTTACACAAAATGAGAAAAATAAATTAAAGAACAAGAAATTATTAGGGATAATGTTACACTATGTTTGGATGAATTACTAAGGAATTTTAAAACGATGAAAATTGAAATGACTGGATTTCATTTTCTATAATTTGTTAATTTTCTTGTTTGGTTAACCTAAAAGAACAATGTAATTGAATACGGAATTTTTTATTTGTAAACTCTCAATTATAGAAATTGGGAAATGACATCTATTTAGATGAAATTTAAACTTAGGAATTACAGGTCCCAAATTCCAAGTTTTTTTTTTTTCCAAGTGGAAATTCTAAATTTTTATGTTTCTGAATCCAAACAAATGAATTGGTGCATGTCAATTTATAAATTCTGACTTTTACCAAATTCCAATTTTATGTCTCTCATCCAAACATAGTGTTAGAGTTCATAGGACGGTCCAGAATAAAGCCGACGTAAACTTTTTATGTATGTTTTCTAACATTTTGTAATACAGTTTTCTCAAAGGACAAGATCTTGCTGGTGTACTTCCACCATCCATTGCGAAGTTACCCTACCTAACAAAAGTGTAAGGGAAAACTTATTAGTTGTATATTTTGAGTTGCTAGTATTATTAATTATTACCAATATCTTCGCTACTGTTACAGTGATTTCACAAAGAACTACCTAAGCGGTACTATACCGCGTGAATGGGCTTCGACGAAGTTGGAATTTCTGTAAGAACACAACTTGGCTGCTGTAAATTCAGCAGCCAAGTTCTTTCCTTTCTGTAAATGATTTCTCAACTTCATGTTCAAGGTTAGCCGTTTGTAGCTTATACTAAATGAACTAACAAAATGAGTACAATACGCAGGTCCATTACTGTGAACAACTTAACGGGACAGATCCATGACTACTTGGTTAACATTACCACCCTAATATATATGTATGCTCTGGCTTAAACTCTCGCTACGACCTCATATTAATTGTAAAAATGAATTTTAAGTCACTCGGTGTAGCGTACTGTGATGACTGATGAAGGAAAATTTGTTTTCAGGAGCCTAGAAAATAACAAGTTTTCTGGATCTGTTCCTCCTGAACTTGGGGAATTGGTTAACTTGAACAATCTGTAAGCTTTTATTTAATTTGAGATAACTTGTATAAGCAAGTACGAGTTGATAAATTGGCATTGGTATCTACACAGCATTCTGAATGCAAACAATCTCACGGGAGAGCTGCCGCAGCATCTCACTAATCTGACCAGGTTAACAGAACTGTGTGTTTGTACCCTTTTTCTTTCCGATTATTACTTTATAAATCAGTAATAAATATTCGGATTTATTGTATTCCGTAATTGTGTTTGTACAGTAGGATTAGCATTAACAACTTCACTGGAAAAATACCTGATTTTTTTCAAAGTTGGAAGAACCTTAATATGTTGCAAGTGATTCCGTTTGCGTCTTCTCTAATTTGTTAAGGCATGTCTTTTCTAGTAATACCTATCTGTTTTGAGTTTTGAATTCTGTCGTTTACAGAGAGATCCAAGCTAGTGGCTGTTGGGAAAAGACTAGAGTACACAACTCTAACACAAGTATTGGAGAGACAACACAAGTAAACAAATTACTTGTATTATACTCACAAAATATTACAACACACAAACTATTAAAGACACACTTGAGAAGCTATGACACTCACTCACTTTCTAGAGACACTCTAGACCACTCACACTTCTACAAGACTACTCTTACTTCTCACTCTCACTTGGTTGCCTACTTCTTGGTTACTTTCTTGTTTTTTTTTTTTTTTACAAGCTTACCACCTCACCTATTTATAGGTGAGGTTTGTCGACATTGGACATTGCTAGATCATTCTACCTACTAATCATGCATGCCACCGACGTATGGCTAATAACCATATAATATTACAACTTGCTAGAATTATCTAGCTTATTATGCATGCCCACCGACTTAAATGATGCTTGAATTTTCTAGCATATTATTATACACACTCACACCCACCGACTAAACTTGCAGATTTGAACTAGAATGGTCTAGTTCACTTGTAGCTGGACAAAGTCCTCTAGAAGCTTCTGCCTTCCAAGCTTGCTGCTTGTATTTGCTAGACTTTTCTAGATCCAAACACCAATTGGGCTGGTGTTGATCTTCAACACTCCCCCTCAACACCAGCTCATTCTTTCCTCTATGTTGGGTTGATACCACTTTATCTTGAACACCCATTTGCATGATACGGGGTTTCACATCTCTTGGCCTTGCCATTGGATCCCAAGGTTGATTTTTCTTTAGTGCAGCATTCTGTTCGCCCAGATGTATGCCCCTCAGAATTATGTGATGCTTCTTTTCGCATCTCAACTTCAACTTCTTCTACTATGGTTGTGTTAGCGTATTTGGGATTTGACTTCGGTATTCATGTTGACCTCCTTAGTTGTGATCGTGGAGTTGATACTTCAACTTTAATAAGTCTAACTTCTCCTGGTGGTTGATACACACCAGTTTGCCAAGGACTCTTAAGCACTTCTTGCTCGACATCGTCTCTAGCAAGCAAATCTTTAGGCTCATTTGCACTCGATTGGACTTGGGCAGCTTGGTCTCCCATTTTCTCCTGCAATGTATCATTAATCTCTCTCGAGTCAGGCAACACTTCATTTTTAGAGCACCACCAAGAAGATGCTTCAGCGTCCCATTCTTCCTCCATAGCTAAATATGCTACGACGTCCCAATCATCTTCACTTTTCTTCTCTGAGTTGGCGAAGTTACTTTCTGCCGGCCTTTTGAACCAGCAATCCTTCACCATGTGGCCCTTCTATCACCAATTGTAACACTTGCCCTCAAACCTTTTATTATTCTGGGACTGACCACGATTGCCGTGATACGTTGGAGCTTCCCCTCGCCAAGAACTCCCTTCCTTCCGGTGACCTTTTTCCTTGTCACCATTTCTTTTCGATCATTCACCAGCATGCTGCTTAAAGCTGCCTTTACTTTTGGTGTAGAGCGCTTCCTCCTCACCTCTTGACGAGACCCTTCCCATTTGCTTTGCCAAAGCTTCTTGATCGGCAAGCAAATTCTCAAACTCAACAAGTGATGGTTGGGTCGGCCATCCTTGTACAACTGCAAGGAAGCCTCGATATATATTCGGGTCTCAATCAATGGATAATTATTCTTTTTATCCTGGATTCTACAATGGCAGCACTAGGATCTAATTCAGAAATTTCACGGCAAATACCTTGTGGAAATATTCGGCAATCGTCATGTCTCGTTGGGCCACCGATAACAACTCATTCTCGAGAAGCTGCAGTCTTGTATCGTTCCTCTTTGAAAAGAGTGTGGCGAAGGTGTCCCACGCTTCTTTTGGTGTCTTGGCCTTCCGTATGTGCTCCAACATGTCATCTTCAACTGTGGTTTTTAAGGCAAACATGGCCTTACCTGCCTTGATCTTCCACTTCCTCAAAGTGCTACTGGTGTCTTCTTCCGGCTGCGTAACTTCATTACCGCCGATGACATCCCAAAGATCTTGGCCTTGTAGGTAAGACTCCATACATGTCGCCCATGTGTTGTAATTTTTGTTGTTCAACTTCTTGATTCCTCCAACAACTTGAAGGTCTCTCATCGTGTCGGCAGAGCTTCGATAAGCCGAACAAGATTAACCAATAATCTTGTGAAGTACTAAACTTCTCACGATTCTCAAAAGCTTCAATAGAGACGGTCCCTAATCGTACCGCTCTGATACCAATTGTTGGGAAAAAACTAGAGTACACAACTCTAACACAAGTGTTGGAGAGACAACACAAGTAAACAAATTACTTGTATTATACTCACAAAATATTACAACACACAAACTATCAAAGACACACTTGAGAAGCTATGACAATCACTCACTTTCTAGAGACACACTCTAGACCACTCACACTCCTACAAGACTACTCTTACTTCTCACTCTCACTTGGTTGCCTACTTCTTGGTTACTTTCTTGTTTTTTTTTTTTAGAAGCTTACCACCTCACCTATAAATAGGTGAGGTTTGCCGACATTGGACATTGCTAGATCATTTTACCTACTAATCATGCATGCCACCGACATATGGCTAATAACCATATAATATTACAACTTGCTAGAATTATCTAGCTTATTATGCATGCCCACCGACTTAAATGATGCTAGAATTTTCTAGCATATTATTATACACTCACACCCACCGACTAAACTTGCAGATTTGAACTAGAATGGTCTAGTTCACTTGTAGCTGGACAAAGTCCTCTAGAAGCTTCTGCCTTCCAAACTTGCTGCTTGTATTTGCTAGACTTTTCTAGATCCAAACACCAATTGGGCTGGTGTTGATCTTCAACAGTGGCTTCCAATGTCGAATTCCGCCGAGCATTTCTGTCTTGAGTGGTTTAACAGAACCGTGAGTTCTGCAGTCAATACTAATTAAGTTCCGTTATCACCAAAGAACCTTAATCTACCTTTAAAAGTTTATCATAACTTTCTCTCACAATGTTTTTTCGTTTTTTTGCTTTTCTTAAAAATGATTCATGATCATGATGTGATGTAATGCAGAAGAATCAGTGACATTAAAAATGACGGGGACTCGGAATTTCCAAACTTGAAGAGCATGCAAAAGATGCTTTATTTGTAAGTCTTGAAAGTTGCAATTTTCTAATAGTTTTAGACTAATCAATACCTAGCTGCAGTTTTGCTAATCTATAGTCATGTTGCAGAATGCTGAGGAGCTGTAATTTATCTGGACATATCCCCGATTACATACAAACCTTGACAAACTTGAAAACATTGGAATACGTACCACATTGTTCTTCGATTTTCAATTCGGTTTTTACTTGTTCAAGTGCATAGAAAGATTATTTGAAATCTTCTTGTTCACAAGTTGGTTAATGAGTTCATTCTCTTCGGTTAAGCATCCCAGTAACAAACTTTGAGTTGTTGCAGAGATCTCAGCTTCAGCAGATTGGAAGGTAGCGTTCCTGATATGTCAGCTGCACCCTTGGAGTGGTTGTAAGAAACATCAAAATTTCAGTCATTTGTTTATATAGTCATTATTTCGGCCGTGTAACCACCTTTTTGGAGCAGTAAATATATAGTTTAACTGTATGTGACTACGTAATTGTATTCTGAATAGATTTCTCAAAAGCAACTTGCTCACTGGGCCTATTCCAGATTGGATCAAGAAGAGGGATAGTAAAACGTATGTTTTCCATCATATTATCTGATTGCTAGAGTTTGTTTTTCCATTGCATCCGGCCGCGAACCAATATATACTCTATATTCTTCTAATATTCATTGTAATGTTTCACACATTCTGGGAACATATGCTTTGGGCGTACTGTTTGCATATGCTGATTAATATCTAGCACGATTAACATAAGCCTATTTGTGCCTTGAAACATGTATGACTCGTTTAATAATACGTAATAGTAATTGAATTGAGAAGGAATCAGAATCAGATTTTTAGGAAAGTTGTTTATTAAACTGTCTGGAATTGAAATAAAAATTATGTTGATTCTATAAAAGCTATTTACCGAATATCCTTGAATCGGAATTAGAACCAGTATAATTACTAAACTATCCGTGTTCTAAATAAATTAATTTATGTACTAGGTAATAACTTTAATTTTCATAATAACATATACTTATAAATTATAAAACTTTCTACCTCTTTAAAATATAATCTATAATTTTTTTTTGCCCATTTTCCACCTCTTTAAAACTTTATTTTTTTCATAAAAAAAAATGCGTTTCTCCAAACTGCTATAAATACACCTTAGGCAAACTCTGCATTTATAATATATGTGAGGGTGTAATGAGTAAAATTCATGGATTCTCTCGCACCTAACTTTTGGATTTCTGTTCCCACCTCTCACCAAGGAGTCCAATTCCTACAAAAGGAGGAGTTGAATTCCATTTGTCACGTGAGTTCCACATAGTCGTGATTCTTTCATATCTTAGTAAATACAAGAATGATTCGTAATCGAAATCAAATTCCTTATTTCCATTTGTCACGTGAGTTCCACATAGTCGTGAAACTTTTAATTACCAATAAACCAATAATGAATACTGATTATTGAAAACAAATAACGCAAAAAATACCAGTCAATCTATTAAATAAAACCAACCCATACTCTGACACCAAAAAAGGTAAACTACATAAGTTAAAGGTCAGTCCTTTGCAAAACCAACAATTGCATAAAGCAAAAAATGAAATAAAAACAAAATCTAACAACCAAAAAATATGTCTGTATGCAATAGCGATCATGCAAGAGTTCATTCATCGGCTAAAATTCGAAATTTCAGATTGATCAATTACACCATTTCTATAAAATTTCAGTTATGGCATTAGTATTGAGCAAAATTAATAGTTAGGACAGATACAATTTCTTACATATGTCAACAATCCATAAAAGGGGTCCCTTATTCAACAATAAATATATTTTTTTATACCAAAAACGAAGCAATGAGATAAATGTTTTACTTTGAAATTTCAACATAGACTTAGTTCAGACATTAACAATTTCCATGGCATTTCTCTTGGGTTTACATGGAGAGCAAAGCGAGAGAGCTCTCCAGATTTTGAGCAAAATCCCCCTAAACTACGATTAGATAGCTTCAGCTGGGATACATGTAAACAAATTCAAAGCTGGAAATCTCACTTCAATTAAGCAGTTTTTCAGATGTTTACATCTTAAATATGCATGATAACAAAAAAGAAGCATCCTTTCTTGACCAATCGGACACTAACAGAAAAGCCATAATTCATATTATTCAGATTACAAATACATAGGCGACCAAATAGCTAATAAAGCTAGACAATTTGACTCCAATCCAACACAAAAATTGTTGTGGTTGTACATGCGATACCTGCCTAAAATATCAACAATTCCAAATTAAAATGGAAAATGAAATGAAGCAACATAGATTGAATACAATTTGGGGAAAATTATCTCACCTGGAGCTCCGAATTGGGCCGAAGCCATTAGGTTTGGGGGGAGAGGAACACGGAGCTACTATGAGAGAGAGAGAGAGAGAGAGAGAGAGAGAGAGAGAGCATGCGTTGTCCTTTTCTTCTATACAGCCACTGGACCGCAGTTCCTTCACAAAAAATTATATGCATGTGTTAGTTTTTCAAGTTCTAGTCTTGCAATCGACTAAAGAACACCATAATCGAAGAGTTCGAAGGGGTTTACCTTTGGATTCTTCTGCTTTCAGATGGAGTTGCTTGGTGTATCAGACTTCTGAGCTTCTTCTTCTTCTATAACACCTTTTGGTCCTCCGCCTTCGTCATTTCCTCCTCATCGCCTAATTCCTCATCATCTACACGCCAACACTGCCTCTAGAAGAGCCTTACCAGTAACCAAGTTAATAAGCATAAGTTCAAACATTAAACAAATATAAAATGATATATGTACAAAAAAAATGTTCCATTTTTACATGAACAACTAAGCAAAAGCATTATTACAACCAAGAATCTAAGTTCATAACCAACAACCTATCATCAAGAACAAACCCCATCAGGCCCAAACCCAAATACAAATGCCAACATAATCACCCAAAATTCACTACAGTAAACACAAAACCCACCCAAAAATTATCTTCATAAAAAATGCCACCAAAAACCTATTAAGCCCAGTCAGTCGATTAAGAACCTATTTGACCAATTCCAACTCAGTAGATAGTCAGATTGTTAGTTTAGGAGAAGATTATTGCCCAATAAACAGGTAGAATCAAAGTATGAATATATTCAGTTAATATTACAGTACAGATTTTGCATCCCAAGAAAAAGTGCAAAATTCAACCTCCACCAATAAAATAGAATTAAGCAAATGTGAATTTTCAACCATTTTGACCAGATAAATAGCATTCCATTCTAATTTCATCAATTTCTCGTAAACATAAAAGGCAAAAATATATAATTAGTAGCCAATTTAACAATTAACAAAAAAGTAACAGAAATTAACTTAAATCCGGTAGCACAGCTTGCTATAAGTAGAGGAAGTGCATGAGTCTACTCAAAATGGATGTCCAGGTTTGGCCCTTATGCAGAAGGAAGCATAGGAAGCATAAATGGGATATCAAGTGAGGATCTCAAGTAAATTCACAACAACACAAAACCCAACCAGCAACAATTTGTTCATGACATCTTAAAACACCAAATTTCGTCCCGAAAAAAGGAAGTTTAATGTAGAAAGCTCAAAACTTTGCCTCCCAAAACTAACATCCGAGAGAGCACTGCACTTATTCTATTTAAAAGCACGAATGATGAACTAAATAAACAAAAATAAGAATTTGCAATGAACTAAATAAAAACACATTTTTTACAAACATTATTTGCACAAAAAATAAAACTGTATTGAGAAACTCACCATCCCACTTCTCACAAATGATGTATGATGATCAACCTATCACAAAAAAATGAAATCCAATTCAAAAAAAAAAAAAAAACCTTGCATGTAGCAACCCTAAGAACTTGATTAATTGAGTGATTAAGAAAACATGGACTTGGTTAACTTGATATATGAAAGTTGAATTCATTGACAGATGCTTCACATACATCACGCATTCAAATATTAGATATTCTTTCCCAGCCATAACATCCACAGTTCATTTCCAGAAAAAGGATACACTATCTAGATAACAGCACCTGGTAATGAATTGATACTCAAAAAATCCCATAAAACCATTCACAAATACATATTTCACTATAAAGCATGAAAAGAGAGAGATTAGGGGCTCAAAGGTACCTTTTGGGTGAAGTACAGCGAATTTGAATGATGGCGCTAGGTAAGAGGGCTTTGTTTCGGAAAGGAAGGATGCCGAGGCTAGTGGGAAGCTCCACCTATTCCGCCATATTTGCAATTTGTAATGAGAGGAAAGAAGAAGAAACAAAAAGGAGAGCCAGAGGAGGAGGTATAGAACAGAGGCATTACCATATAAGTGCCTAACCCAAAAACAAAAAAACTTAACACATAATTATGGATGTCGTTGAAGACCATTTTAAATGAAACGAATAAATATTGGGAAGTACTGATTGTCAAACTAACCTGACGAACTTCTCTTGCTGAAAATTCATGACTACAACTTATTTTCTAGAATCCCCAAACAGAAAGTTAATCTCGGAACATTTGAATAACCCAATGAACTTCCTCATGCACCACCAAGTTCCCAAAAACAGTCCTTGACAACGATTCAAAGTGAAATAAAGTGAATTCAACATAGAAACTACTATAATTTCACATGTTTCCTAAAATTACTCGGCTACGTGTTCATAAAAGGGGAAACTTTTTCTGAAGTCTAAGAGCAATATCAAAGTGCTATTTGCCCCAATTCAAGAAGCAGAAATTGCACTTATACTAAATATCCATACAAAAATATCTTCATTTGAGCAAAATCCCCCTAAATTTAGCATCCACTGTTTTCATACATTCATAAATTCATTGCTAACAACAAAATATAATTAAAAAATAAAAAAATAAAAAAAAATAAAAAAAAGGTCAAAAATGGACCAACAGGACCTCTTGCATTCAAAAGAAATAACGCGGAAATTCCAGATCAAAGCGACAACTGAAGACGCCCAAAAATACCAATTTGGGAAATCATGCGAGTAAGGATCAACTGAGAACTCACTGAAATCGAATCAAATGGTGAGAACGAAGGAAACATCATACAATAAATACAGAAACAGAATTTTCTTCAACAAATAATAAGATTCCAGAGTCGCACCAATGGAAACATAAATCACCATATATAAGTAGACAAAGTTTCTAGCAATATATACGAAAACCTCTAAAAAAATCTACCTAAACTCAAAAAGGAGCAATTCCATTTCCTTACATGGTGCGACACACAGTGGGTTTCACAACTATTAATCAAAATACGCAACATGAAAGCCTGTTTGAGTTAGAACTTAACGTGAAATCCACACACAGTCGGTTTCACCAAGGTCCACATATCCAATCCAAACTACATGGCTAATATTCAATAACATGTCCAATCTTTAAGCACATTTACAAAACAGATTTAGAACACTATAGAATCTACTTAGTAGCAGAACATAAACATCAAAATCCAACACAAAGACAAAGCAGCATACTAGTTCTCTATCTTGTATGCTCTTTTCAGCTGGATCTTCTTATTGTCACAGTGCTCACCATCAATAGTTCACCTGCAAGGATCATCATAAAGCCAAAAATGAGACAGATTTGTACCAAGGAATACATAACGAACCAAGAAATGGGAAAAAAATCTACCAACAGAGGGATGAAAAGAAAACACCAGGAAATTATGAAGAAGTACATAAATGAGCATAGTGAAACCAAAAAATTTGAATGATGGTTTTAACAAAGCAAACGGAAAACAAAACAATAAACAATGATTTTCAAACAGTACATAGCCTGTTGAATTAGAGGAAAAAACTGAAAACCCATACCCTTCCATACATCCCTCTGTCATTCTGTCCTCACTGACCCTGTGCACCAACCCAATTAATTAACCCCAAAAAATGCACACAGCCATGCTTTCTCCTCTCCCTCTCTCTATCTCTATCTCTCTGTCCATATCTCTCTCTAAAATGATAAATCCCCCAAAGCCGGACCTAACATACTAAACAATTTGAAAATCTAAACAGACAAATTCCTAATCAATCAAGTTACGAAGGTCGTAAATCCTAATCCCATGACCCCATTTTCTTTCCAAATTTTCCAGCAACCAAATAGACCCCAATCTAACAATAATCAGCAAATTTCTCAATCAAACACCACTCAATCACCCATCAAAAACCAAAGAAATTCAAGAAAACAAAGAATGCAATAGTTGTAAGGTCTTGTTTCTTATCAAAATAGATCCCTTTTAAGAAAAGGAATGAGGCAATTCTGAGAAGCAACCCCTGGATAAGAGTACAAAATTGCATGCTTTTCATTTTAAAATTTAAAGTTCAAATTTTCATTTCTATTCTAAAGATCAATATTATGTATCTTCTCATCTTTTTCATGCATTTAGATACCTTTTGAAAGAAAGTCCCATGCTATTTTATTTCCATTTTGTGGAGTTCTAATCTTTCAAAAGACTCCACACATGTAGCACTTCTTCAAAAGTGGAAACCCAAACGAAACGCACCTTGGTGGCAAGTACCTTCCCTTTCTGCAATTCTTTTCCTGGAAAAAAAATATTCACATGCATATTTATACACATAAAAGGTTGCAATGAAAAATACGAACAAATGATCTGCTGACGAAACAAAAAAAATTAAATACTTATTTAAAAGGAGAGTTAACTCCAGCGACAGAATGAAAATCTATATCTTCAACATAAAAATCAATGGAAAAATTAAATACCTGACAATATATGCAATAGTTCAATGAATTAGAGACTTAAGACCTACTAAAGTTGCTATTCTTCGAAACACAGCAGCATAATCAATCAAGTTGATGCATATTTCAATCAAACTGATGCATATTTCAATTGAGCCTCATTAAAAATAGAAAATACAGCAGCACAAAGCATAACAAAAGCTTGGAAATGGAAAAGGAACCTGCAATAAGGTTTCTTTGAGAAGAAAAAATGGCAGAACAGAACCCAGAATCACAAAGACAGAGACAGAGTGGAGTGAGTCGGAGGATGCAGCAAGACTGGACCTTTCTACCATGCAAAACAATAGACTGCCGATGAACTAGACCACCTAAACAAATCTATGACAACTTTAAAGAAGGAAAAAAATATCTATGACAATTTGAAGAAAGCAGATGGAAAATCAAACAGTAAACAATGAATTAAAACAATAAACTCATCCATACATCTAGCTCCCATCTCTCTCCAATCTGTCAGTCCCTCAAAGTCACCCATACCTCCCTCAGTCACCCCTTCCTGACCGGCCAACCCCACAAACTGCACACAACCATGCCTTCACCCTCCCTCTTTCCCCCTCTCTCTCTCTCTCTCTCTCTCTCTCTCTCTCTCTCTCTCTAAAATCAGAGGAAACCCCATAGGTCCTGGCAGAGGACCTAGATAAATCTCTCTCTCACTGAGTCGAAAGCCCTAGCACCCATCTCTCTCCAATATGTCAGTCCCCCTGTCCTCCCCCAACCACCCGAAGCACAGCCATCTCTCCCCGAGTCAAATTGGCGGCCCTCACTCTCTCTCCATTCTGTCAGCTCTCATCTCTCTCTAATCTGCAGGTTACAACTCTCTGTGGGTGATTGTGTGCCCAAACCCCATCCGCCCAATACAATTCGGACCAAGCAAATAAAACCCCATCCGGAGCCCAAACCCACAAAGCTCATTTTTCAAAGGAATGGCATGGCCATAAATAAAATGAAATTCGGACCCAAACACTATTTATTTCTACAGTGCCAATTTCAATACTTTCTTTAGACTAAAGTAATTTCAATGCTTTCTTTAGATTAAAGTAATTTCAATGCTTTCTTTAGACTAAAGTAATATACATCAGGAATTCAAAAAAATTTCTGCACGAAACAACTCGTAAGCTTCGAACTTGATTAGACTTCAAGGATGAAGCGATTTACTTTTTTCTTTTCATTATGTCAACTTCAAATTGACATAAGCTGATTTTAACTACACTGATGTAGATTATTTGGAGGGTGCCTGGAAAGTTTTCCATGTCCAAAAGGTAACCAAAATATCTCTAAGAAGATACAATTTTAAGTTATACTTTTTAGTTACCCCAACTAGGATAATTAAAGTTTTCATCGACATGATGGAACAGGGTTTTTAAGACAATATTTTGTTTCATTTCTCTACTCAAGTATTTTATATAATATAATTATAATTCATATGATATTGATTTTATTTCAAGAGCGGTACTCTTTACATATAAACTCTGGAGGAAAGGCAACCACCATTGGAGGAACTGACTTCGAAGCGGATACAGACCCAGGAGGGGGCAGCAAAGACAAATTCTTTGATTTATAAAGTTTGTTACAGGAGGAACTGGCGTGGGAGGATATTGAGATCGAAAAGGAAGCACATGGGGTTGACAGGGCAACAATCATTAAGGAACGTAAAGCAGTTCAAGTTAATGATACAACTTTAGAGATCCGATTTCATTGGTCAGGGACAGGGACAACAACTTCCCCACACAGAGGAGTATATGGTCCTCTTATATCAGCTATCTCTGTAGACCCTGGTATATTCTAAACTTGCCAACTCTCTCAAAACTTACTATGTATAAGAGGACCATATATACTCAAAACTCACGATAGCTAAACTTCTGTCATTCATGATTTGGTTTTTCATTTCTTTTACAAAATTTTAGAGTATAAGACTCCTCACGATAGCAAAAGCAAGGTACTAATCGTGGTCGGAACTTCAGTTGGAGCTTCGGTTGTGTGCCTTTTCTTGACTTAGGCATTCTCTGGTGGAAAGGCTGTCTAGAAAGCTAAACATCAAGGGAAAATGGTATTACTAAGCTATTGTGAGAGGCTGTCTAGAAAATCTTTATGGGAATAATAGCCTTGCACATACTTTGTTTGGTAAGCTTAATTATCAAGTTTAGTAACAATATTACACAGGAAGGGTGAATTAAAAGGACCTGCAAATTCATGTTTGTTTCAGGTCCAGAGGATGGTCCATTAAAGCTGGACTGGTCTACAAGGCTGAAAATATGCATAGGTATAGCAAGAGGTCTGGTTTTTTGCATGAAGAGTCGCCACTGAAGGTTGTACATATAGACATTAAAGCTACAAATATATTGCTAGACCAAGACCTCAACGCAAAGATCTCTGACTTCGGTTTGGCCAAGCTTGACGAAGTGGAGAACACTCACATTGGCACCAGAGTTGCTGGAACCATGTAAGCATCCTGCTACTATATTCTACATGCTTATTTATTGAAATGTCCCCTGGAACTAATGTTGTGTCTAACTCCTTGAAACTGAATTTGTTGTTGTTGGAACTTGTGATCAGTCCCACATCGCCCAAACCTATATTTAAAGACATCTTTATAAGTGAGTTCACTCACTTATGGTTTGAAAGAAATTGGGCCAAAGCCATGGACCTTGGGCCTTAGACTTGGAGGGTTTGGGTGCATATATTAAATGTCAACGACGACATAAAACCATTAGACAGTTACTCAAGAATGGAACTATTTCCATTGATTCTATTAAATCTAAGGAGAATATTGCCGATCCTTTGACAAATGGCCTATCCAAGGATCAAGTGGCATTCACATCTAGGGGAATGGGTTTAAAGCCAACTTAATGAGTTATAACTTGACGAAAACCTAACCTAGCTAATTGGAGATCCCATGGTCTCAATAGGCAAACTAGTTGAGGAATACTCAAAGTAAGAAACACACAATCCTTACTCATTCCTATGATGTAAACCAATGTGTTGCCTGTAAGACGTAAAGGATGAATTACTCTTCTTAATAATGCTAATATCTTATGGTTAAGATGAATAGAACATGCTATTCTTAATTAGCATTACCTATATGAGATTGATATGGGGTCGCATCTTTGAGAATGGAAATGGCTAAAATTCTCTAAAGGTCTCATGAAACCAGGATATGTTCAAGACCAAAATGAACACAACCGTATGAATTGAAGTGTGTCAAGATGTGATATGTGTGATACTTATTGTTTTGATTTACTACAAAAAATGATCAGTTCAAGATATTAAATTCACTGCTTCATTAGGTAAATCCGATAAGTACTCACTAGCGAAGGTTCAAGTCCAAAAGACACTTATCCCGATGCATATCATATCTAAGTTCTCTGGACAGACGTTACTAATTTAGTTAGTATCTTATTTTCTATTCAAACGTGGGGTACTGCTAGAGTTTGAATAGAAAATGTGGGGTATTGTTGGAACTTGTGATCAGTCCCACATCACCCAAACCTATATTTAAAGTCATCTTTATAAGTGAGTTCATTCACTTATGGTTTGAAAGAAATTGAGTGAAAGCCATGGACCTTGGGCCTTAGACTTGGAGGGTTTGGGTGCATATATTAAATGTCAAAGATGGGCCTTGGGCCTTGAGGCTCTTGGGCTCAGATGGACGAAAAAACACAAGTATTCCTTTTACGTTTTTGATTTTTTGCATTCAATTTTTCGAAAGGATAAAACTGATCAATCGAACAGTTATGTCCGTTCTTAAAGATAAACATGAACGGCTTTAACTGCTCAATTTAGCCATTATATATATGGCAGTCAGATTAGAAACGTTTCATTCAATTCAAACGCTTGCTTTTACAGAGAAAACACAAAGTAAATTCGCTAAGAATCCAAGTTCGTGTGCAAGAACTTGGATTAGATAGTTGTATCCTGCAAGATAGATGTCCATTGAACTACTGCACAGGCTTAGGGGCGAATTTCTGTCTTAGGTGATTGCATCTGCAAGCCTCTATCTTCAAAGATCGAGTCAGTGATTTGTAATTTATATGCAATTTCATTAAACGTTTATATTTTGATATATATTGTATGTATTGTTGAATTTTTCATTCGAAATAAATTGTACAAGTTATTTTATATCTTGTATAGTTAACATTTGATTGGTTCTAACAGTTGTGCAGATGATACATGGCTCCAGAATATGCATTATGGGGTTATTTAACATATAAAGCAGATGTCTACAGTTTTGGTGTCGTTGCATTGGAAACTGTTGGTGGAAAGAACAATACGAAATTATATATATACTAAAAGAGAAAAACAACTGAAACACTGTTCATAGAGCAGTGTAATACCGATTTTGTCCCCTTCTTAGTTTTGTTTATTTCGTTTCTGCCATGCCCTTAGCTGCCTGTTGGGTTTTGGTGCTGCCACGTTCCATTTGCTTCTGGACTCTTCTTTTCTTCTTTTCTGGACCCTTCTGCTTCATTTTCTTTCGAACCTGCACTTAGCTTCGCCATCTCTTTTCATCTCTGCTTCGCGCTCTTCGATCTTTGCTTCGTCATCTCTTCCTCCGTGCTTCCTCCGTGATTTCTTCACCAGCGACTTTGTTCCAGATCTTTCCAACTGAAAAAACCCAGATCATCATCATCTTTTCCTCATCACCACAGGTACCTTCTACGTCTTCTGTGAGTTCTTCGCCCGATTTGGGTGGTAATTTTGTGTTTTGCATATTATGTTTTAAAAATAGATTTTGTGTTCGGATTTCGTTTTTGTGATTTTGGGGATTTTGAGTAATTTCTGCTTCTATAAGTAAGATAAGAAGGGTGCATGACTGCAACCATGAACTGGAATGGTGATTTAACTCCAATCACTACCAAAAAGAGGTTCAACAGCCCTCGACACCTGGAATGGTTAGATAGAGATGATGGGTACATATTAGTTAATTAGATTTAATGAATGATTATTTGCTTAATGAATGATTATTTGCTTTGTCAGTGTATTGTAACAAATTTTTTTGGTGTGCAGGTATCTGAAAAATTTGAACCCTCTGTCCTGGCTGAAGGCAAATAATTTTTGTTCGCAATTGATACAAAAGCAGAAGAAAAGAGGTTAAAATTTTATCGGTGCTGTTTTTTTATTTCGATTGGTGCTATGTGATTTTCAATGTTAGTTGTTCAAATAAGGTAAACTGTATGGTTTGATAGAGATGATGGGTACAAATTTGTTAATTAGGTTTAATGAATGATTATTTGCTTTGTCAGTGTATTGTAACAAATTTCTTTGGCGTATACCTGAAAAATTTCAACCCTCCGCCTTGGCTGAAAGTAAATAAATTTTGTTCACAATTGATACAAAAGCAGAAGAAAAGAGGTAAAAAATTTATCGGTGCTATTTTTTGCTTTTGATTGGTGCTCTGTGATTTTTAATGTTAATTGTTCAAATTATTTTGAATTTTGTTTACCCTCTGTTTCATATCTTTATTGCTTATTTTCTTGGTGATTCTATTTAGTTTGTGTATGGAGATTAACTGTGTTTTGTCTGTAGTCATTGTTGATTTTAGCATGTGAATTAGAATGTTATTATAAAAAAAATTCTTCAGCTTATGATAGATGCATTTAAAAAATCTAAGTGTGGTGACATTTTATAGCAAATTTTCTGGAAATTTTCAACAGGCAAATTCTTGATCGTTATACTGAATGATGGGATGACATTATTAAGACTTGAAAAGTAATATTTCCTTGGTTGCTTTTTTTAAAATTTTTTTTTTCTATTATTTTTTAGCTCAATTGTGCTGACTATGATTGTTTTAGGAAGGAAGAACAAGATAAGGACTTGGATGCACGTCCAGGCTTTTATGAGGCGATAGCTACAGGTGCACATATGTTTATTAAGCTTCAGTTTCATAGCGAAATTTTTGGGATTTTGGTTTATGTTTTTATTTTAGGTACTTGGATATAATGTTTATATTTATGTGATTGAATGATTACATGGATATCTCTCGGAATCGGCGCTTCTCTCTCGCTCACCGCTTCGTCAACAAATCTCAACCGTAGCCGCACTACAAGCCCATCTGGACGGAAAACCCATGAAGAAATCTCGGTCGCAGAAATCCAAAAAGGAAAAAATTGTGCTCTGCAACCGATTGGCGATTTCGATTCCGCTTCGTGAGATCTGTTCGATCTTTGCTTCCTCATCTGTTCAAGCTACTCGCCGCGCCATCGTGCTCCTAATTTAGCCTTTGACAGGTAATTAAATCTCACTTCTTCTCAACTACCCGAATTTTTTTTTTTTTTTTTGTGTTCTGTTACTTCTTTGTTGAAATTCGGTGGTTCATGTAATCATCTTTAATAATTTCTAATCAGATTACAGAAAAGGAAAACACACCTGTAAATTTGGGGAATACAGGAGTGAAACAACTGGAATTTTGGGAAGCACAGTGCTTCTGGTTTTCATCAAGCAGAAGGAAGACGAAGAGGGAGAGGGAGAGGAAGAGAGGGAAAATATTTAAGTTCATTTTTTTTATTGTGTTATTGATTTTTTAGAGGAGATTTAGGGAGGCCGGAGGCCATTGCATCCCAATTCCCACAAACCTGCAGAACCAGAAAAAAGAACACATGGGCGTGAAAGTTGTTTAGTCATAGAAACGAGGCAGGAGAGAAAGCTTTAAGCAGAAGCAGCACTTTGTAATCTGAATGGTGCAGAAGCCAGTGTTGAGTGAGTGGGTCTGTGGTTAGGTATAAGTGCTTTTCAGAGAAGTGGTTTTCAGATAGAAGTGCTTTCAGATTTCAGCACGTTCGGAGAATAAATAATTGATTATAGGTAATCAATTCCATTAAACACAAATAATTGCTTATTAAGCCACTCTAATGATATCGATCTTCCCTTGATTTTGTTTTTTCTGAAACTTAATGGTTCTGATTTCAATCCCCTTGCAGAAGAACTAATGTGCAACCATCTTCTGAAGATGAAGACGTATGTCCTACATATCTGGATGGTAAGTTAAATGTGCAAATGTCACTGTAGTTAATACCAATGGGCATTGCTAGAATATGGCTTAAGATATCAATTGTCCGGTGATAATATATATTGGTGTTGCAAACTAGCATCTTTCTTCAATGGTTCTTTGTGGTGCTTTAATACTTAATAGTTGATATATTTTCTTGCAGAATACACCAAAAAAATCCAAAAGTCAAACGACATGTCCTCATCATTTTCAACTTGGTTGCAATCATGAATGGTTGGCAAAAAACGAAAGATGGCCAATTTGTGGAAGGTAAACTAGACCATGAAATTTATATTGTACATCAAAATTACATCGCTTATTAGTTGCCCTACCCTTCGAATTTTGCATCATGTTATTTACAGTAGTGCTCATGTTATCTAAATTAAGAGTAAACTTACAGAGTAGTTCATCCCTTTAATTGTTAGTTCTGAAATTCGATGAGCAAGATAACTACGGGTTTTGATAATATGTAATTTAGAGAAATCCTCAATTTGTGCATTAGAAAACATTGGAATGATGTCTCATGATTATGTGAACATAAACACTTGCATTATACATAAAAGACTTAATGGAATTCATTAACTTGGTAGATTTATGTTGTTTATAGAATACATATGAATTTTCATGGTTATCAATCGTTCAATACCTACCTACCTCTATATGGTTACAGAGGGTTGAAGGTAATCTCTATACATTTTGTAAATAGCACTCCCTAGCTATGGCAAATCAGCATTTTCAATTTTCTCATGTATGTAAACACTACTCTTTAGCACATACTTTTTCAAAATTTTCTATACTATTAACATAGTTTTGTAACCCGCGGCATCACGCGGGTTTAGCTGCTTGTATCGACTAAATGAGAACTTCGTATGCCTTGGGGATTGGGTAGGATTTTCATTCTAAGAGCTTGAGTACATGTCAACTTTGAGGAGCTAATCTCGGCTAGTTTTTTTATCTGCTTGTTTCAGGCTCTTGTTTTACAACAAAAGGGGAACTTAATAGAGCTAGTGGGGATCCGATTTTGAAGAGGAAGAGGCAATTACAATGGTTAAGGTAGCTCTCTTATGCATCAATCCAGCACCAGCACTCAAGCCGACCATGTCTGCAGTAGTGAGCATGCTTGAAGGACGGACACTTGTTTGTGAATCGGTCATGAACCCAAATATCTACGGCGATGAACTGAAGTTAGCAGCCTTGAGAAACCCGTTTGATCCGACTGCACAGGGGGGTACAAGTGAAACTCAGAGCCTTGTTGGCTCATCAGATGCAACATGTATTAATTCCTCTGCTACTACGTCCTCGGATCTCCATAAAATTGGTCAGTAGTAGTACGTCTACTTAGTAAGTAACGTAAACCTTGTTATGCGCTCAAGTATGCAAATTCTCGTGTAATGATAAGTTGTACGTTCACTTTCCAATGTCAAAGCTTCAGCTTCGTGCTTTTGATTACAAGCTTCAGCACTCATTCGTATTCTCTCACTTTTATTTTAACGTATTATGCCAGTTTCAACTTGTTTGCACGTTAATTGTGGTGGAAACATATATCTTGTCCTTTCTCCTAATATGTTATTCCAGTTAACTAATTGATTTATTCCTTTGAGCAGATTCCAGAGATTGCTCAAATGGTGGAAAAAAGGGACTGCTCACATTGTCACTGGAGTCGTCGTAGGAGCATTTTGTTGGGGCTTAAAAAGACTTCACTACTTTGGAGATGTTTATCTCTCAAAGAAGAATGTAATGCAGTGGAATTGATAGGCAAGAGAAAGAACACTCAAAATATTATGCAAAATTTGTATTCACTCACAAACTAGTACAAAAGGAAACACTCAAACACTCTTAGAAGCTTTGTTGCTTCTTCTCACTTCTCACTACTTGCTCTCTTGGTTGTTTCATCACATAGCTTAGCACCTCACCTATTTATAGGCAAGGTTTGCCAACTTACATTATTTCTAGATCTTTCTAGCTTTTCCTAATGTCCACACAATTTTACAAGATTCTAAGTCTTTCTACAAAAGACCATAGATATATATGCATGCATTCAACATACTTGTTTTTTCTAGAATTCTCTAGCATTTGCATGAATCATCCATTATGCTTGTGTTGCCTTTTCAACATGGGCTGGATCCATTTTGTTGGGCCAAGACAAGATTACAATTCAACATCCCCCCTTAATCTTGTCTTGTGATGCCAATTGTGTTCCTTAATCTGACAAAGTCTTCTTTCCTGAGTGGTTTATCTTCTAGAGAAAACCATGCATGTTTGAACTAGACCAATCTAGTTCCTTTGTACCGACTGATCTTAATGGGCTGGTGATGATCTTTAACACTTCTCCTCAACACCAGCTCATTCTTTTCTTTTCGCTGAGTCGACGCTTTATCTTGAACATCCATTTGCATGATATGGGTTTCACATCTCTTGGCCTTGCCACTGGATCCCAAGTTTGATATTTCTTTAACGCAACGTCCTCTTCTTCTAGCTTTACGCCACTCAGAATTATGTGATGCTTCTTTACGCATCTCTACTTCAACTGCTTCTTCTACTATGGTTGCGTTTGCGTATTTGGGATTTGGCTTCAGTATTCTTGTTGACCTCCTTAGTTGTGATTGTGGAGTTGATACTTCCACTTCACTAGGTATAACTTATCCTGGTTGTTGATACACACCAGTTTGACAAGGTCTCTTAGGTACTTCATGCTTGACATCGTCACCATCAAGCAATTCCTCGAGCCCATCTCCACTCAATTGGGTTTGGGCAGCTTGGTCTCCTATTTCCTCCTGCAACGTATCTTCAATCTCTCTCGAGTTAGGCAACACTTCATTTTCTGAGCACCACCAAGAAGATGCTTCAGCGTCTCATTCTTCCTCTATAGCTAGATATGATATGGCGTCCTAATCATCTTCATTTTTCTTCTCTGAGTTGGCGACGTTACTCTCTGCGGGCTTTTTGAACAAGCAATCTTTCACCATGTGGCCCTTCTTTCCACAGTTGTAACATTTTACCTCAAACCTTTTATTATTCTGGGACTGACCACGGTTGCTGTGATACTTTGGAGCTCCCCTTGGCCGAGAACTTCCTCCTTCTTGATGACCTTTTTCCTTGTCACCACTTTTTTTAAATCCACCAATGTTCTTGTATGCTAGTAGCACAACGCCATTCTCTTCTTTCTCTTCTTTCACATAATTGACCTTCTCATCAGGTCTGTTACTTAGAGCTCTACATTCCCAAGCATAATGCCTGAACTTTTGACAATTGTAGCATTGAACATGAGATTTTTCATACCTCAAGTTTGAGCGTCCTCTTCCACGACCTTTTGTTGAGCTTTCTCCTTTTTCATAGTTGCTATGGTTGTCGAAGTTCCAACCACATCCACATCCATGTCCACGCCCACGTCCACGTCCGTGACCTCGACCACAACTTCTTTCGTATTGGCTTCTCTCGTTGTCAAAGCTTTCTTCTTTCTTCTTTGGCTAGACATGCGTCTTGAGGAGCTGCTCATCATTCCCTTGCCTTTTCTTATGTTTCTCTTCATATGCTTGTAGCGAACCCATTAATTGCTCTATACTAATTTCTTCCAAGTTTTTAGTTTCTTCAATCGTCACGACAATATGCTTGAATTTGGGGTTCAACGAGCGTAATATCTTCTCCATAATTCTAACATCTTCTAATTTTTCACCGTTTCTTTTTAATTGATTGGAAACGACTAAGACTCTTGAGAAATAATTGGAGATTGATTCAGACCCTTTCATTTGTAGAGATTCGAACTCACCTCTTAATACTTGAAGACGAACCTTTTTCACTTGTTCGGCTCCTTTGTAAGAGGTTTGAAGCTTCTCCCATGCTTGCTTGGCGGAGGTTGCACTCGAGACCTCAAAGTCATTTTCATCTAATGCTTGGTAGATGAGGTAGAGAGCCTTCTTGTCTCTCTTTCTTAAATCTTTCAAACTCTCCTTTTGGGGTTGGGATAGAGTAGCTTCATCTTTTGGCTCAGTGTAGCCTTTCTCAACGACGTCCCATACATCATGTGCTCCCAAAAGGGTCTTCATTTTGATACTCCAATTATCAAAGTTGTTGTTGTCGAGCACTGGAACTTGGAAGGCTGTCATAGCGTTGCTAGCCATAGCTCTGATACCACTTTGTTAGGGCTTAAAAAGACTTCACTACTTTGGAGATGTTTATCTCTCAAAGAAGAATGTAATGCAACGGAATTGATAGGCAAGAGAAAGAACACTCAAAATATTATGCAAAATTTTTATTCACTCACAAACTAGTACAAAAGGAAACACTCAAACACTCATAGAAGTTGTGTTGCTTCTTCTCACTTCTCACTACTTGCTTTCTTGGTTGTTGCATCACATAGCTTAGCACCTCACCTATTTATAGGCAAGGTTTGCCAACTTACATTATTTCTAGATCTTTCTAGCTTTTCTTAATGTCCACACAACTTTACAAGATTCTAGGTCTTTCTACAAAAGACCATAGATATTTTATGCATGCATTCAACATACTTGTTTTTTCTAGAATTCTCTAGCATTTGCATGAATCATCCATTGTACTTGTGTTGCCTTATGAGCTGGATCCATTTTGTTGGGCCAAGACAAGATTACAATTCAACACATTTCTCCTAGTATTCATGATATTAGGGATCCTTTGGTACAAAGGGTACTTGCCTTGCAAAAGGGGAAGGAAGAAAGGTGCTTGATCTTTCAAATGTGCCATTCTAAGATTCAGTGATTTGTATTGATAATTTTCACAAGAGAAAACTAACAATTAGATGACGTGTTTGCTCAAGAAAGGAAATATAGTGATGAATAATACTTTACGTGCTTTTCTGCTGTGCCTCCTTGGACAGATAGAGACGGACTTGATGGGCAGACGGGGTTTTACTTTAAAACAACTAAAAGCCGCCACTAAAGACTTCGATGATGATAACAAAATTGGAGAATGTGGCTTTGGTCCTGTCTACAAGGTACTTTAGGAACCTGTACATTGAATTGTTTCCCTGATGTTTAAGATTTTCTCTTTTTTACATTGAGATACGTAATTCTGAACATGGATTGGGTGCAGGGTCAATTGCCTGATGGTAGAGTGATAGCCGTTAAACAGCTTTTGTCCATGTCAACGCAAGGAAATCGTGAGTTCTTAAATGAGATGGGCATGATTTCTTGTTTGCAACATCCGAATCTTGTGAAACTTCATGGATGTTGTATCGAACGAGGTCAGTTATTGCTGGTCTATGAGTACATGGAGAATAATAACCTTGCACGAGCTTTGTTTGGTGAGTATGATGCCAATTATTCAACTGTATAAGTATGGTTATAGCCTTTTGTTTATTTGTATTTTGATGCGCTAGACTGATTTCTAGATTTCTTCTTCTATGCTCCCTGAGTTGAGTTTCGTTCTTTTCGGAAATATCTGTTAACATAATTATTATAGAGATGAAAAGAAAGTTTGAGTGAGCAATATTTTCTTTGATATAATTTTGTAGGCCGAGAAAGTCATCTAAAATTGGACTGGGCAACAAGGCTTAAGATCTGCATTGGGATAGCAAGAGGACTAGCTTTTCTCCATGAAGAATTTGTGCTTAAAATTGTTCACCGAGACATCAAAGCGACTAATGTGCTGCTTGATGAGGACTTGAACCCTAAAATATCCGACTTTGGATTGGCAAAGCTTGATGGAGAGGAGAAGACGCACATAAGCACTCGAGTAGCTGGGACCATGTCAGTTGCCACTTACCATATCCTTGTGTACATTGACTTCGTGTTATACTTGCAGTGAAATCTAGCTAAATTGGTGAATATTTTTTCAAGTAACAACATATCGGGATCTTGATTTGCAGAGGATATATGGCACCAGAATACGCACTATGGGGTCACCTGACCTACAAAGCGGATGTTTACAGTTTTGGAGTTGTGGCCTTGGAAATCATCAGTGGGAAGAACAACAACAATTATATTCCGAGTGATGATTGGGTTTGCCTTTTAGATTGGGTACTCTTACCACGCCATTTTGCTGTTTGATCCATTTTTGCATCCATTCATCTGGTTGTTATCATTAATACTGATTCAGCGCGAAACTACGATGAACATTTGCAGGCTTGTCATTTGCAACAAACAGGTAACTTATTGGAGCTGATCGACGGGAAGTTAGGTTCCGAGGTTGACCAAAAAGAAGCAGATATCATGGTTAAAGTAGCTCTTCTGTGCACAAATGTCTCTGCATCACTTAGGCCTAGCATGTCCGAGGCGGTGAGCATGCTTGAAGGACAAATACCCGTCCCTGACGTGGTACCAGAACCGAGGACGTATAAGGAGGATTTGAGATTTAAGTCCATGAGAGACCTCCATCGCCAGCGGGGTGATCATAGCTCGAGTATTAGCTGTGGATGCAAATTTCTTCCTCCTTGATCTTGGACAATTTTGCACCTACAAAACAATTAACACCTTAGGTCAAGGCCAAAAGCCTCACACGCCCATGATGAATGAAGGGGGCTTTGGCCGAAGAACCTCCGATGCCAAAGTTAGAATTTAGAGAGAAAGAGTGTTTAGAGAATTTTGGAATTTTTGCAAGAGGATTGGAATGAGTGTTTGGTGAAAATGGGAGCCTATTTATAGGGCTAGGCCGGTCCACTTTGGAGAGAAAGTGGCCGGCCATAATGTGGGTTTTTGGTTGAATTTTTGGTTTAATTAGCCAATTTATTGGCTAATTAAACATGAAAGAAATAAATGGGCGTTATAGGATTAATTGACTAACTTAATTTGGGTAATAAAGTGGAAAAAATAAAAAAGGTAAAGAGCAAAAGGTATGGCAGGCCTTTGACTAGCTTTAGGGTTGAATTGGATGTATTTTGTGGTTAATTGGATGTTTTAATTGATATTCAATGGATTAATTGGATAATTAATCCATTAACATAATTTTGGAATGAATATTTTGGAGGTTACCTCACAAAAGGGGATTTGATGAGATGGACTTTGAATTGTTTACCTCTTTGGGAACTTTTGACTTGGTTAAGGGATGATTGTCCGCTGCTCGCGTGTAGGAACCCTAGTATGCCTCAAGGGTATTTTTGTCCTCTTTTACCCAAGAATCCACGTGTCGCCTTGTGATTATTTTTGGCTCCACAAATGCCCCCACACCTGTTGGGCTGCTCGCAGGAAAGGGCAGCAGGTGTAGAGATTTCCTTGCTTTTAGGAGACTTAGGACTGCTTCCTATTTTGATGTAGATTCCCTCTTCAATAGGAAAGTAGATCCTTCTAGGAAAGGGAAATAAATTTCTCTCAAAGCCTATTTAAGTCCACCTTAAGTGGGTTATTAAATCAACTTTGGAGAGCGATTTATTCTACCCCATAAGAGAGAGAGAGAGAGCTTAGAGGATATTTGTTCCCCCTTCTCTAGCAATTTTCTACATCTTGCCCGTGCAAAGGACCGTCTTGCGTTGATTTCTTCGTCTTCTCCGTACCGCACCGATGTAAGAAAATTTTAAATTTTCTTGTCTTCTTTTTGGATAGTGATATCGCGGGGCAGATGTCAGGGTAGTACAACACGTCGGCTGGCAAAGGCCATGAGTCGGTTCGGCATGGGCCAGGAGTCAGTTCGGCACGGGCCAATGAAGTGTTGTGGCAAGGGCCACTGCTTGGGTTGCTTGGCTTGGCTAGAGCCAAAGGCAGCTGTGAGAAATCCACTAAGCCTGCTTTTAAAGAGGCTGATGAGATCTGAGTGCTCTTGAAACCAGATCTGCTTGAAGGAATAGATGTTTGTGCCAAGTTTGTTGATGGCGTTAGAAAGGTTTTCTTGCCCAAGTTCCTTTGCGAAACATACGACACAATATAGAATGACTGATCTGCTTGCTATGATACAGATATAGCAATGCTGCCAATGAGGTGACGAAGACTATGACAGCTGAAGCTTATTCCTTGACTGAGGAAATTAAGACGTTGGATTCTGAGTTCATTGCTTTGAAGGTCTAATATATCTGCCCCCGCTTCTCTGCGGCTTGAGACCGTTTACCAAGAGATCATTGACTTGAAGACTAGGCTTGAAGCGGTCCAAGTTAAGTATGAAAGTGCAAAGGAGGAGATCAGATGTTACATACCTCAGATTCAAGATTTTGAGGGGTGCCGTTTCTGAGCTTCGTTCCGCTGCTTATGCAAAGGATGAAGAGTTGATTATTGCTTATAATCAAGTGATCCACTTCAAGATAATCGTCGATAGGCTTGATCCCCAAGTGTTGAAACTTCAAGGTATATTGAAGATCAACGAAAGTCTGAATAATGAAGTGGATGAGCAGCAGCGCGTCCGTGTTGGTCTGCTAGAGGAAAATGAGCAGCTAAAAGGAGAGAATGATGGGCTCAAGGTTTTGAGACCTTCTTTATTTCTCCGGAATACTTGTTCACCTTTTCTTTTGAGGCCTCCATTGGTGAAGTAGTCGGAGATGTTGGTGCCCAGGCTGTAGAAACTGGGAGTGAAGCGCCGGATGGTGCCGCTGCTGAAGGTGTGGCGACCAAGTAGTCGTTGAGTGTCCAAGCTGCTGAAGAGTAGTCTTCTAGGTAGTCTTTAGGATTTTCTTTGTTTCCCTTGTTGCTTTTTGCTTTGCTTGAACTCATTCAGTCTTTGCTAGTTGTTTATCAATTTTGCTAGAAAATTTAATAAACTTGCTTCATTCGCTTCTTTTGTTCATGCCCTAACCTTTAGACTTTATAGACGAGTGGCAGGCGTGCTATTTCAGGCCGCGTAGCCTATGCAGCCGTAGGTGTTGGTGTAGAACTTTGCAAAGCTGATAGTCATAGGGTAGACAGCCGGACGCCTTACTTACAGAAGCAGACAAGTCCGCGTGACCACTAGGTTGTTAACCTTGGCTTTCTCCAATTCTGTAGGTTACGTAGCAAGTATCACAACACTTTAGGACTTGGTGTAAGTTGTTCCGCTTTTGGCAAAGGTGAAGCTTATCGATTACGTAGCATGTCGGCAGTGGATAAAACTTTGTATATGCACGCTAGCTTGTTTACCTTTCACAAGAATGTGCGGTTGTATAAGTCTAGTGCGGTTTTACTGCTCGAAGGGCAAACCGTAGGCAATCTTCTGGAAACCGTAGGCTACCTTAGTGCACTCGGTAGCAGCTTTAAGGTTCCAGGGCAGCCGTCCATAGGATGTACTGCGTAATGTGCCTCAACCGTCTATAGGGCCCGATTCTCCGCGGATTAGGCCAAGAGACCCAAAATCCTTCAATTAGCTAAGCCTTGAAAAAGACCATTGTGGCTATTTCAAGGAATCCCGACGCAAGCCATCGTGCATCTAGTTATACTAGGGCAGCCAGGCTCATCCACGTCTGGATATTCGGAGTGTAGAGTTTATCCTCCCGCTTTGGAGAGTAGACCCATGTGGGTGTCGGGGAATTAGTTTACCCTCTCACATTGGAGAGCATGGTTAGTCCCTCAGGGGTACAATTCATGTGGTGAGTCCCTAAGAATGGCGCGGTCTTCTTTTGAAATGCATGAGCGATCAGTTGTTGTAAACATGCAACCAAGTTAAGTTGTGATTACTTCTGAATTCCTCACTGAAAAACGAGTGAAACGAACGAGAACTTAGCTATAAGGGAGGAACTACATAACAACTGGATAGTCCTCGGCTTGTGAGGTGGTGCCCATTGAGCTGCTTAAGTCTTTGGGCTTCTGAGGTAGCGGGATGTCACACATGGTACTTCCTCAGATTGTAGGCGTTCCATTGCTTTTTGATCTTTTTGTCGTTTCATGGTGGCGAGGGTGTAATTACTCTTGCCGCCTACTTTGCTGATCTTGTACGGACCTTCCCAGATATGATCCATATTTTTGGAGCTTTCTCTACGGGCAGTGATGAAGGCTTTTCTTAGGACTAGATCTTCGGGCAAGAATTGCCAGACCTTGGCTCTTCTGTTTTAGCTGGAGAAGAGCTGTTGCTGGTAGGCTACGATGTGGGTGATGGTCTGCTCACGTTTTCCCTCTATCAGATCTAAGCTTGTGGCCATTTCCTTTCTGTTTCACTCAATGCTTGGCAATAGAGTGCTGATACTTGGCACGATGACATTGAGAGGAATAATTGCTTCTGAACCAAATGCCTAAGAGAAATGAGCTTCACTGATTGCTCTTCCTTTGGTGGTGCGATATGCCCATAAGCATCTAGGGAATTCGTCTGGCCATTTTTCCTTCTTGTCGGTGAAGGATTTCTTGAGGCAGTCGATGATCATCTTGTTGGATGCTTCGGCTCGCCTATTGCCTTGAGGATATCTTAGCATGGACATGTGCTGCTTGATGCTATACTTTTGGAAGAACTTCGCCAAATCTTCGTCCGTGAATTGGGGGCCGTTGTTGGAGACGATGAACTAAGGGATAGCAAATGATGTTCCTCCATACGAAGCGCTCTATGTCCTTCTGAGTCGTGGTCGTCATGGGCTCTGCTTCTACCCATTTGGTGAAGTAGTCGGTTGCCATGATCATCATGTCTCTGCCCCTAGTAGTAGACGGCATATGTCCTTCCAAGTCGATTACCCACTGCATGAATGGTCAAGGACTCATCTGTGGGTGTAGTTCGTTGGTAAGCAGTGCTGGTACCGGCTTGTAGCGTTGGCAACGGTCACACTTTTGTACTAACTTCTTAGCATCTTGGTGTATGGTAGGCTAATAGGAGCCTGCGTTAAGAGCCTTATGTGCTAAGGATCGACCTCCGGAGTGGTTTCCACAAATGCCTCGTGGATTGAGTTTAAAACCTTCAAGTCATCGAGAGGCGTTAGGCAGCGAGGATGTGGTCCGGTGTAGGATTTTCGGATGAGAATGTCATTCCACATGTAGTAGCGTGCTGCCCTTATTTGGAGCTTTCTAAACTCTAATCTTTCCATGAGGAATATGTCATTGACCAAGTAGTCTATAGTGGAATTTTTCCAATTTGGAGTTGTACTAACCTGTGACACCTCGACTGCTGGCTCTGTTTCTATGCTCGGCTTGTCTAGATACTTTGCCGAAATAGAGCGTTTGAGTTGATGGTCGAAGGCGGAGCCTAAGTTGGCTAGTGCATTTGCTCGGGCGTTGTCTGCCTGCGGAACTTGAGTGAGAGTGTAGGTCTGGAATGCCTCAAATTGCTTGCGTACATTCTCTAGGTATTGTGCCATCCTTAGATGTTTTGCCGCGTACTCCCTAGTAGTTTGGCTGGTGATTAGTTGGGAATCGGAATGAATTGCAAGCTCCTTCACCGCCAAATCTTTTGTCATTCGGAGGCTTGCTAGTAGGGCCTTGTACTCTGTTTCAATGTTAGATGCTTTAAAGCCTAAGGTGATCGCCTGCTCGAGCATTGAACCGTCTAGGGCGACAAGGACCACACCTTCTTCCAAGCCTTTGTAGTTGGATGTGTCGTCAACATGCAAATGCCAGAAATCTCCATTGAGGGAGCAGGTGCGGTTAAGGTGTGCTCGGCTGCTTCCGGGGCGTCGTTGGGTCACTTTGTTGCGCTGCCTAGACTAGGCGTGAAGGCGCAGTAAGGAGCTGCGGAGCTGGTGCCATGTTACATGTAACAGGAAATGCTCAAATGCCGGTATTGGGCCACTCTAGAGTTGAATTATGGAGCAAAGGTCGACTGGGGCCGTGTGACACATAGCAGGAGGTAGTGCTCAACTGCTGGTACATGTTGCTCCTATGTAGAACCTTTTGTGGCGACGAGGACAAACCTTGCTTCCGAGTGCGTCCTTCTAGTGTTCGTCTACCTTTGGCGTTCCTTTTGGGCTAAATTGTTGCGTTCGTCAGAAAACTTTGCATTGCCAGTGTCTGCGCCTTTATCGTCCTGCGTCTGGATTGGGCGGAATAATGCGTCATGATGATGACTGCGTGCGTCTGAAGGTAAAACTTGAGCTTTCAGGTTGCAACAACTATCGCCAAAGTTAGCTTTTTTGAATTTCTGGTAGCATCGAGGAGAGCTTTTGAACTGTGGAATACAGGTAGTCGGGCCCCCAACTTTTCTCGTATGATGGTAGAGCTTATTGCTGCTTCAAATTCCATCAAACATGCGAATAGCTCCTCTTTGGATAGTTGGAAGGTGATGTCGGGTACTCCTTCCGGTCCTTGAATCTGGATTAGCGAGCCTCGTCCCAAAGTGCATGCTTTTCTGCTAGAGCGAAAGAGTCTGCCATAGTCAAATCTTCTTTCATGATCAATTTTCCAAACAGCGGGTGGTCTTCTGGAAGTCATTTTTGGAAGGCTGCTCTAGCTATCGAGTCGTTACATCCGACTATCTTTGCCTTCTCTGCTTTGAACCTCTTCACATGGTCGTGAAGCGACTCCTTTGGGTTCTTCTTGACGTTAAACAAGTGGTTGGACTTCTTCTTGATCGAGCAGTAAGATGAATATTCTTTGGTAAAAACCAAAGAAAGTTCGTTGAAACTCCGGATAGATTGTGGCGGCAGGGTGTAGAACCAATCTTGTGCCTCGCCTTGTAGAGTAGTGGCAAATATCTTGCACATGAGATCGTCATTGTTTCGATAGAGGATCATTGCGCTTCGGTAGTGCTTCAAGTGTTTCTTCGGGTCGTCATCTCCTTTAAAGGATGTGAAATGTGGCATGCTAAACTCGTGAGGAGGCTCTGCCTGCTCGATCTCGTCCGTGAATGATGACCTACTTATGTTGGTCATATCCCGTTGGTGACCTCGTTGCGTTGGAAATCGCGCAATCGCTTGGTCAAGATTTTCTCTACTTCTTCCAAAATTTGCCTTTGTTGGGGTAGTGGAGCTCTCGACTGCCCCCAGTTTTGACCTGCTGGCCTAGGCTGCTCTTCTATATGCTCGACTCGTCTATGTCGTAGTAGCGGTGCATGTGGTGGATTCCTAATAGGTGAGGGATTTCGCAGGTCGCTGGTTGAACTTGAGCCAGATTGAGTGACTGCTTCTCTCCTTCTGCCTTGCTGCCTACTCCGATGTGACATGGATGATGCTCCTTGTGGACCTAGCCGCGAATGAACACTTCGCTTGGAAGGCTACTCATGTTGATTATCGGAGTGTGGCCCCAATCGTGAGTGTATAGTCATATATGGGCCTAGTCGAGAGTGCACGCTCCTTCGCGCCCTAAGACGGGAGTATACGCTATCTCGGTGGCCCGATCAGGAGTGTACTCTGCCCAAATGCTTGGTTCGAGGCCAATCGAGTGGCTGCTTGCCGGGACGCTGTTGGAGAGGTTCTTCGTCTGCCCTTGTCCTTCTTCGGGACACCTCGTTTGGGACACGTTGCATCTTGGTACGCTGCAAGAGCTGGTTTACCAAGGTCGTCTCTTGTAGCCTACCTCGCCGTGGAGGGCTACCGTGGTAGCCACCGCGGTGGTTCCTGTGGTGGAAACTCGTGGTGGTGGTGCCGCTCCACTTAGGATCACATTTAATCTTGTGGATCGTCGCGGTCCCATTTCTTGAATATTTGAATTATCACTCGTGGAATTTTCTAAATTTCTAGCCATTGTATATTTTTTTATACGTTTTATCAAAGAACCTTTGCAAATAAAATTCTAATAATAAAAACGTATGAAAAATACAAATGGACTAGAAATTAGAGAAAAAACCTTTTTGTGCGAGAGTCTTTTACAAGTGTAGATTTCTATCTCTCAATGAAAGCACCAATTTGTGGATGCAAATTTCTTCCTCCTTGATCTTGGACAATTTTGCACCTACAAAACAATTAACACCTTAGGTCACGGCCAAGAGCCTCACGCGCCCATGATGAATTGGGGGGGGGGGGGGGGGGCTTTGGCTGAAGAACCTCCGATGCCAAAGTTAGAATTTAGAGAGAAGGAGTGTTTAGAGAATTTTGGAATTTTTGCAAGAGGATTGGAATGAGTGTTTGGTGAAAATGGGAGCCTATTTATAGGGCTAGGCCGGTCCACTTTGGAGAGAAAGTGGCCGGCCATAATGTGGGTTTTTGGTTGAATTTTTGGTTTAATTAGCCAATTTATTGGCTAATTAAACATGAAAGAAATAAATGGGGGTTATAGGATTAATTGACTAACTTAATTTGGGTAATAAAGTGGAAAAAATAAAAAAGGTAAAGAGCAAAAGGTATGGCCTGCCTTTGACTAGCTTTAGGGTTGAATTGGATGTATTTTGTGGTTAATTGGATGTTTTAATTGATATTCAATGGATTAATTGGATAATTAATCCATTAACATAATTTTGGAATCATTTGAAATTCGTTTGTGTTTTTTTTTATTTTTGAAATTCTACTCTCGTTACGGTAAAGGATGGAGTTTTGAACTTGGTACACATGAATGGAAACTCATCTCCCGATCCACTGTATATTGAACCTATCCCTTCTTTTCACTCGCATCCCAGAATGAAAAAAGTTAGAGAGTTTAGGTTCCATTGGAAAAAAAAATCGTATGAAAGAGTGGCAACAATGCGGCACAACCAATTTAACCTCTTATGTTTACCAAAAAAAAAAAAAAAAAAAAAAAAAAACAATTTAACATGTTAAAAAATTGTCCAGTCTATCATAATTCATGATGAGAATTACTTTAGTCCAAAGTAAGCTTTTCAATTGTACTGTACCAATGGATAGTCTTTGGAGCCCAATTTCATTTTATTTACGAGATTGCCACTGACTCTCTCTTTGCCGCTGATCTTCGTGCCGCGTGTTGATGATCGTGGAAAGGCAGGGGTGCGATGGTCAGTTTGGTCTGTAGGGATTCGAACGGGTTGGGTGGGTTTGAGACTTTCATTTCCTTTCTTTCTGAGCTGCAGTGGCACTCGGTGAGAGCATGCCGTCGGGAGAGAGAGACCGAGCGAGCAGAGAGAGAAGAGAGATATGGATTTGGTGAGAGAAAAGAGAGAGAGAGAGAGAGGGAGAGCGCGATTTTCGGATTAGGCGACGGCGGGAGAGAGGGTGAGGGTTGTTGCATCCGTGTCACTCAAAGTGGGTTGCGAGAGACTGAGAGTGTTGCGTTCTAGGGTTTGAGAGTTAGTTTAGAGAAAGTAAGGGGGCCGGAGTTGGGGTAAGGCTTGGGCTGGGTTTATGGAATGAAGGAGGTGGGTGTGGAATGTCGTGGAAAGGGAGGGAGAGGGAGGTCTGCCAGAAAACATGGGTTGCACAGCTACAATGAGGGAGATGAGCGTGGATTGGCAGGGAGGGGAAGGGAGAGGGAGGAGTGAGGCTTGCCAAAATGAATGTTGGATTGATTTTTCCTCCTCAAATCAAGGGTTGGTGTCGGGATTGAGGGGTGGGTCCAAAATGGGTATGGTTGTGAGGGAAAGAGGGATGGCAGAGATAGAGGTCATGGAGTTGGGCGTGGGAATTCCACAAATCAAGGGCTGCTGTCAGTGGGTGTTAATATCAGCAATGAGCATGATTGGGATGTGAGTTCTCTCAACCTTTTGATTAATTTTTCATATTTTGGCTTTTTATATAAGCTATGTAAATGTTTAATTTCCATTTGAAAACTTGGGGAATTCTAGGTATATTGTTTATGGAAGAATCTCAGTCTCAAACCCTCAAACGATCTCTCGATCTCTTCTCCCCGCCTATGGCGAACTCCCTCCTCCCGACCCAGACAAGTACTGCCGTTGCCTTTACTTTCTGCAATTTTTGGGGTTCGTGAAATTATTGAGTTGAACGTAGGTTTTTTTGTTTGTTTGAAAATTTGTATTTTAATTGTTGTTCACTCTTTTTTTTTTCTTGCAGTAAAAGACTCTACATGAGCCACAAGGTTACTGAAATTATAGAGTTGAAATTGTTAGTGTTTTTCTTTTGTTTTTTTGTGAATTATAAGCTTTGTGAAGTTATTGAGTTGAATGTATTTTTTTTGTTTGAAAATTTGTGCATTAATTGTGCTCACTCTTTGTTTTTTCTTTGCAGTAGAAGACTTCGAATGAACCACAAGGTTACTGAAATGATAGAGTTGAAATTGTTAGTGTTTATTTTTTATTTTTTATTTTGTATTTCTTTTGTGAATTATAAGCTTTGTGAAGTTATTGATTTGAAGAATGTTGTGTTGGAACTTGGAATGAAAATTTTGATATGAATTATTAGAGTAAGAGATGAAGAACTGAATATGATTGTAGAATTAAAAGTTCAGAACTTTTTTGGTTTGGAAGCTAATTTTAAATTCAGTTAGCTGATTAGTTAATAGAGAAATGTATAACGAATGCGTGATATGTTTTTCGACGTGTTTGAGCACACATGGGTGCTGCTTCAGTGGTAGCAGCTGCTATATAATGTGTAAGGAGATGAGGAATTCTGAGATGCTGAGTGCTCTTGGTGTCGGAGATGAAGACTTGAAAATGATCGTATCCAATGCCGCCTCGAGGTATACTTGATAATGTTGTACTTTATGTGCAATTCTCTGTATGATGTTCATGTGTTTAATTGGAGGGGGGAGGGGTGATGTCGGTGTCACAAAGAGGTTTGCACAGTCACAGGGATGGGTGTAGGATTTCAGGAAAAAAAAGAAAAAGGGGGGGGGGGGGGGGGGGGGGTGTTGTTTCTGCGTGTGTGATCTTTGGTGAAATATGCATGAAAAGAAACCCATTCTACGAGAAGGCCATGCTGTGTTGAAACTCTAAATTTCACTCTTTAGGCCCTCTTTGACTTGAATTCATAGCCAGTGTGACTGCTTTTGCAAATTGAATTCAATTTTTAGCGCGGCAGAAGGTGTTTAAATTGGTGCAACTTTCCACTTCTCGGTTCTCTAATCCTAGGGTTTCGGATTTTTTTTTTTCCTTTCCCCCTCTTCCTCTTAGTACTATGATTTGGGGCGACAATGATGTACCCTGATCCACAACAACACCCTCAACATCAGCAGCAACATTTGCAACAACACCAGCAGCGTCAGCAGCAAGGTGGAGAATTTCATAGCCCCCCACCCACCCCCCCCCCCCCCCCCCCCCCCCCCCCCCCCCCCCCGCCGCCACTGGCCCCAATGATGCGTCAGCCGTCGGTATGGCCCCGGAGTATCACAATCCGCCTGTTTTGCTCCTCCTCTTCATCCATATGATGGTTTGGACCAAATTATGCCTTTGTCTTTGCTATTTTGTTCTGGTTCTTTCCTGTTTCGGTTGGACATTAATGGAGAATAAAAGAAAACAATTTGAATTGTGGGGAAGTACCTAAACAAGAATTTGGTTGCATTACACTTCTTTTGTTGACTGGGATTTTCAACTTTAAAATGCATTAAACCTTTAGAACTGGTTTTGGATCTTGAAGTTATTGAGATTTGCAATTTAAAAGGGTGAGCCAGCGAGGCCAAGAGTGTAAATGACATTTGAAAATAGTGGTTTAATTTTGTTAAGAAGTTTTGTGCAGGATTTAATGAATTTTCCCTTTTTTTATAATGAGTGACAAATGGTTTGTTTGTTGCAGCTAATGCTGACAGTGGATAAAAGATGAGAAAGCTTGCATAGAGGAGAGCAGTTGATTATACTAGCACTGTCGTGTGATATATGCAGGTAAAGTATTCATTTTTTTTTATACTTTTGTTCTTCTCTCTTTGACTTTCTTACCGTCATCATTTCAGCAAGCAGTCATCCTTTAATTTGACTGGCACATGTAATTTGGGTGTGCATTTATTTGTTCATTTTTCTATGTTATATGAACCCATATATTTTAAAAGTTGTCATGTGATATGGTCTTATCTCTTCTCAAGGAAGGGACCATCATTTTAACATCTGTTCCGGGCCAGTAAACAGTCCAACAGACCTCCCTGGAACGACCTAACCACAACCCCTACAAAGCGCAGATCAGAACAGCAAACACCACACTAAAATTAAAAATAAACTGCAGTCCAGATATTAACCTCACAAAAGAAAACTATGTTATGTCCTTTGGATATGTCTGTTTCACTTTAGGTGTAAATAACCTTTTTAAGGATTCAAGTTGTCATTGTCTCTTAAACTTGCAAATTTATATTAGTGATCAAGTATCCTAAAATCATTTATTATTGTGTTCAGTTACTGTATAATGTTTTTTTTTGTCAAAATGGTGAGTTTCTCAATACAGTTTTAATTTTTTTTTGCGAATAATGTTTGTAAAAAGTGTGTTTTTATTTAGTTCATTGCAGATTCTTATTCTTTTATTTAGTTCACCATTCATGCTTTTAAAGATAAGAAGTGCAATGCTCTCTGATGTTAGTTTTGGGAGGCAAAGTTTTGAGCTTTCTGCATTAAATGTACTATTTTTTGGACGAAATTTGGTGTTTTAAGATGTAATGAACAAATTGTTGCTGGTTGGGTTTTGTGTTGTTGCGAATTTACTTGAGATCCTCACTTGATATGCCTTTTTTATTTACTGAGAAATTGATGAAATTAGAATGGAAAGTTATTTATTTGGTCAAAATAGTTGAAAATTCACATTGCTTAATGCTATTTTATTGGTTGAGGTTGAATTTGGTACTTTTCCTTCGGATGCAAAATTTGTACTATAAAATTAACTGGATATGCTCTTACTTTGATCTACCTGTTTAATGGGCAATAATCTAACTATCTACTGAGTTGAAATTAGTCAAATAGGTTCTTTATTGACTGGGCTTAATAGGTTTTTGGTGGCATTTTTTATGAAGGTAATTTTTTGGTGGGTTTTGTGTTTACTGTAGTGACTTTTGGGTGATTATATATTAGTGGCGTTTGTATTTGGGTTTGTTCTTGATGATTGGTTGTTGGTTATGAACTTACTTTCTTGGATTTTTTTATATTTTGTTAATTACATGTGATGTTTTTTTTTTTTCGGTGAAGAATTAAATGGGATTTTGTGTAATGTACCACTAAGATGAGTGCTTTGTTTTTGGATGGTGAGAAATGGGGAGGAAAAGAAGCTGTTTTCATTGTTGTTCTTTGAAATTAGAAGAGATAAAGATGCAAAAGAAGCCACATGAACGTATGAGAAGAATAAGGAAATGCAGTTGAGTTTTTTTTTTTTTTTTTTTTTTTTCCCAACTCATTCAATTTCCAATATTTTATTACTTCCCGTTTGGTGAAATTCATTCCAATCATATGTTTCACCACCACTACGTTCTTTTCTTTTACTTTTCCATTGGTTGTGTCATGTTTGTTTATTTTTTTATCAATCAACCTGTTTGGTGCAATTCGAATATTTAACTACTTTTGCTTTCCCTTTTGATGCAGGAGCGTTCATGGTAGGAGTTTAGTGGAAAGAGTTCCCAAGCTGATTCTGCAGATTAAAGGATTGACAGACGCTACCCACAGAAAAAAGTTAATTGAACCACTCACTGTTTGTTTGATCTCTTACTCCCTGTTTGTTATTTATTTTTTGTCTATTTTTTAATTTTAAATTCCATATACTTAATGTAATCCACACAGTCAAGAGAACCATGTCTTCTTCTCATATATATTTTCTACAGTACATAGTTTCCTTCAATTTTGTTAATTCGTTTCTTCTATTTTTATGAACAAATACATATCTATTATATATCTTACACACACCATAATGATTGTGAGATAGTTTAATCTTTCTCAATTTCATTTGTTATGATCACTCCAATCATAGTGTTTGATATGGTGTTGAAAAATCTTCAATTTCCTTCTACTTATGTATAACTTTCGTTCATTTTCTTAATTTATGCGCATATATATTATACGTAACCAGCACATGTTTTCAAAGGATGTTAGTGTTCATGCTCTGCTGATATTTTATTCTGTTCTGTTCATTTTGATTTTGTTTTTCAGTTGTGGTTATAGGATTGTTTTCTCTTTTTTTTTTCTTTCCCTCTGTACAGCCTTTCTAAAATTCAACTGTAGTTCTCAATTTGGTTATTTGAACCTAGGCCAGTTAGGCTGTGCCTTTGGAAGGTCTCACTGCTTTTGAAGTTGAATGGTGCTAACTGAATATAATGTGTTCATTCTTCAGTGTGTTTGAGTGTATGCGAGTGCATGCAGGTGTCACTTGGGCCGTTGGCTTTTTGAGTTATGTTCATTTATAGAGATTTTGTAACTGTATTGTTGAATTTTTATTGTATGCTTGGATTTTAAAGGGGCACCGTATTTATGGGTGGTTGTACGATTCTAGGGAGATAAAGAGAGGGGATTGAGAGGTCATGCTAAGGAGAGTATATTACTTGCCAAGGAGGAATATACTTCATGTAATAGCAATGTGATGATGTGTGGCATGCTAACTAAGGGATATTTTTGTGTAGTAAGAAAGCAATATAGAGAGTCACATTTTTGTTTTTGTTTTTTTTTACATTTGGTAACTGAAATTTTATGTGTGAACTTCATGTTTCTTCAGTTTCTTAAGGAAACATAACTTTTTTTGGAAACCACCTCTTTCTAATCAAAGACGTTCAGTTTCTTCCCACTCACGTTTAGTTTCTTCCCACTCATTGTACAATGTGTTTATATGCCAGCTCACTTGAATGTATATAAAAAAAAACTGCTTATCTTATCGACCTCATTTACTCATGTATCCCTCTGTTTGTTCATAATTGTGTTGAATTTGTTCAACTTAAATGTGTTTTATTCATCCGATTACATCTGAAACAACAGGTTCCTGCAGCAACGCGCGGGCATATTTTCTCGTTTTGGCTAAATCGCACAAATTAAACATCAATTTCATCTTTTATTTTATTTTTTAAAATATCGGCAGTACGAGAGAAATTTATTGATGCAAAAAAAAGTTACACTTAGTTAGGAGATATAAACCTTACCCCTCATAAGCACAAAAAAGAAAAAAAATACAAAAAAAGAGGGGGGGAGACATACACCTTACCCCTCTTAAAAATAAAATACAAGAAAAAATGGGGACATAGACCTTACCTCTCTTGAAAAAGAAAAAACAAAGGAAAAGAAGGGGTGGGCAAAGGACCAAACTGGCAAACTCCTTTAAAACCTAAAAGATAAGAACCTGCAAGACAAGCTGCAAAACAAAAAAAAAAAGGAAAATCCAAAGAGATTAGGTAAAAAAGAAAATCACAAATCAAGAAGGGGAGACAAACTTGTAGGTGCCGTGCACAAGAAATCTAAATGCAGAAAAGAAAAAATCTTTATGCATGGGAGGAGCGGCATGCCAAACAAGTGAAGACAAGAGAAGTTCTAAATTGGCTAATTTGTCAGCAACTGCATTCTCTTCTTGAAATGAGAGCAATGGAATATTATGTTTTGTAATCGAGAAATATATGTCTGGAGCGACCAACGAGGAGAAAATGAACAAAAAACAAAATAAGATATCACGCTATATAAGAGTCACTTTCAAATCATAAATTTTATCAACCTCGTGCGTGAGCCAATTTCAGGTCAATTAATGCTAGTATCTGACAAATTAATTTATTCTAACTTCTCAGTTTTCCCAGTATTTATTTGAATGCTTATACTGTGACATTTTGTCACAGTTACAAGTTACAACATACAAGTCATGATCATGCAAGTTGAACCCAACGTATGACTGTTGAAACTTCCAAGTTCCAAAAGAACATCTGCAATTCATTAATTACTCGTGGCCATTGATCAATTCGAAAGAAAGGGACTTGTTTGGTTGCACTACTTCACCAGCATCACTTATTGAAACTTTAGGCGAATGAAGGGTTTCATTTTCCTCTGAATTTTCTTACGAGCTAGACAACTTTTTCCCAAATCTAAATTTCTCGTCCCCAAACTCATTTTTCTGTGAACCAAACGCCTTCTGATTAGTTGCCATCCATGCATAAATTGGACCAGAGCGACCGCGCATGTGTAATGAATACTTGATTGTAGTCGTAATATTGTTTTAATCCTTCTAATGACTTTTCAAACACAAGATTATGGTCGCAATATTGTTTTATTCCTTCTGATGACTTTTCAAAACACAAGATTATAGTCGCAATATAGTTTTTCTTCTGATGACTTTTCAAAACACAAGATCGTAGTCGCAATATTGTTTTATTAAACACAAGATCGTAGTCTCAATATTGCTTTATTCCTTCTGATGACTGTGTAATGAATACTTGATTGTAGTCGTAATATTGTTTTAATCCTTCTAATGACTTTTCAAACACAATTATAGTCGCAACTAGAAATTAAGCCCGTGCGTTGCCACGGGAACCAGCTGTTTCAGGCGTAATCAAATGAATAAAACACATTTAAGTTGAATAAATTCAACACAATTATGAACAAAGGGATACATAAATGAATGAGGTCGATAAGATAATCAGTTTTACTTTTGTACACATTCAAATAAGTTGGCATATAAACACATTGTACAATGAGTGGGAAGAAACTGAACGTCTTTGATTAGAAAGAGATGGTTTCCAAAAAAGTTCTTTTTCCTTAAGAAACAGAATAAACATTTAGTCCACACATATAATATGTGTCATGCAGTGTAGACAGCCATTTCAACAGGTAATTAAAAATAGAAAGTGATGAGAACTTGTTCCAAGTAGCTAATTTTGTAACCGCAACTGTTCAAAGGCAAAAATAAGTAGAAGGTTTGTTTCCATACGAAACTGAAGAAACCGAAGCAAACTGCAGTTTACACATATTTTGCCCCTGTAGTTAAGACGGCAAAATATATGCCCTGCAGTTTACATACCTCACTTGTGCAACATATGCCTTACACTGGAAAAACATCAAAAATCGAATACAAATTTGTAAATCATGGACGGATTTTGTTTTACATTTTTATAATCAAATCAAATTGCAGTATAGCACGTAAAATTACAAACTTGAAGCAACCAGAGAGCAGAAATTAAGATGTATATCCTCAAACTTGCAACATATTGTATGGAAGCTAACCGTAGAGGTTTGTGAAGCAAACTCCGACATGAGTTGCAGTCAATTGAACAAAAATATAGTAGGTTAACTAAATAATGCATGATGAAATGAAACGCCTAGAATCTATTCATTTCAAGTAAGTAAAAATCCAGAACAGGGAGATGGAGATATCGGACATTGAAAAGTGATTAAATTTCCATCTTAACAATCAATTTAACCTATATACACCTACAGGTATCAAATTCGATCTTAGATAAAAATAAAGTTGCTGATGAGATAACTGATTCTTGGTGTGAGTCATCACTTCTACTTTTTATGGCAATGATTACTTCAAGTTCTCATGCATACTCAATTGATCAATAACATCGACAATATATCCATCATTTCAGAAGGGTCATTACTAAACATCTACTAATCCGTAGTTACCTGTAGTTTAATAACTGGAAGCCTGAGGCTTAACAAATTTGTAGATGTTTAGTAATGACCCTCCTGAAGCTCTTCATCAATATCTATGCATGTGAAGTTACGAAAGGCATGAAGAAACTGGAGTCAAGACAAAATTAATTTTAATTTAAGAATTTGAATAATGAACCTTGAATTAGTACACTGTGTCATATGGATTCCATGTTCCATCAAGACCACTCTAAACAAATGCGAGATTCTGGCATGGATTCTTCATTCCCATTCTCACTTTTGGCTCGGCATCTATTGCTCTGTTTAACATGAAACATTATATGTATTAATATAACATGTATATAAACAGATAGGTAACATATTGCATTGTGTGTACATAATGTAATCTTCTTATACCAAAAAATAGTTGGCAAATGACACATTCAACCTGCAAATAAAAGTTCTATTCAAGTTTATACCAAATTCAAATAGCAGTTCCAAGTAAATTCATACAGAATTCGTTTAAAAATAAACAAAATTTTTAGCAAGCTGGGCTAAAATACTGCAATTGCTCAAAGTCGAAAAAGAGGGGAAAAAGGTAGTCAGCTTAGCATAATATACAAATTTTCAAGCTTTCAATTGCCTTGTTCGCAAATCAGTATTTTGTTATGCATAAAACCATTTAACTTATTATTTGAATCCAAAGCAGAAAAGTCAGGAAGACATTCACAAAATCAAATCAAACTCACCAAATATCACACCAAAGAATAAATTATATAAACTGACAGACTGAAAGAAACTCAGTAGAGATTAGAAAGAGAGAGACCAGAGGAACTGGGAAAGTGAAGAGAGACGTAGTTGTAGAGGTTAACGAAGGAAGCCATTGCCAAGAAATCGGGCTTGAATAATTAACATTAATTGTTACAGATGATTAACTCTAAGGTCTCTCAATATCTATGATCAAATGCATATAAATGGTTAAATGAGTAATTTAGCTTGTTGATTTTTCTTCAGCCACCAATGCAAATTTCATACGAATTCTCTCATATGCTTTGTAAATCTACCAAGACTGGTAAAAACATGCTACTCAGCAAAACATTCGTTATTCACCCATTAGTATTTAGCTCATAGTTACGAATACATACATATAATTTGGAAAATTTAAATACCTAATTGTGCAAAGCATATGATGAGGGAACGAAAAAACCAAAGTAGGTACTTGGCTAAACTGGAGAGTAGTGTTGTTAACATACCTAAGAATATATTAACATTCGTTTAAAAATGCATTTATGTAAGTACTAACACTACATGGTACTAATAATTATTGCTACGCATATGAGGATTAATCAACCCTTAATGGCACTAATAATGGACTTACATCTACATATTGAAGAGGATTGATATAATTGAGTGAAGTGTAATCACTAACATTTCACATTTAACATAATTTCAATTATGAAATCTACATCCCAGTTTAATAATAAAATCAGGGATTAAACTTGGTTACTATAATATGTTCATGTATTATAAATTATTAATACATGCAGTGAAGAATGGTTCCATTGCACACTGAGATGCAAAGAGGGCAAAAGATTGCATAATTGGAATGAAGAGCCTGAAGATGAGAATTGAATTGATCGGCAAAATATTGCATATACTGAGATGGAAATTGTAAGGAATGTGGATGTACAAATCACATGAGAGTTGACTTACTTGATAAGTGCACAGTAACCAAAACACTAAAAAATAATAATACGCAAACAAAAAAATCTAAAAAAACCAAGGAGATGGGAAAAGGAGGATGAATCATTATTTAACTGAAATACAATTCATAGAACAATAATTAGTACATAAAACGAAAGCAGTAATGTAAAAGTCATGTGGCTACCTGAATTCTGAGGGCTGAGGACGATAGCTTAATAGCACCAAGTTCCATTTGCAGTCAGAGCATGGAAACTGAATTCAAGACTCTTCTGGGTTCCTATTAACAAACATAACATGGCGGTCCAAATTAAAAACAGCTTTAAACCGAAAATTAAAATCTAAGCTGTGCTAATTCTTTTTGTAAGAATTCTCATAACCCTGAACCAAAAAAAAAGTTTACCGCGAGCTTGGAGCTTATCGGGATCACATTCTCCTTGCTCTGCAACCACACATCACAAAATTCGAAGTTGAAAACTTTCTAAAAATATATATGGCAACTTGTCCTACCAACCTGACTTTAAAATACAACTTCACTAAAACTTTTAGATGGTTGTGGTTTCTTACATTACAAAAATGATATATAATGTAAAATAATGAACTTGATTCTCCGGGGAGGGGTATGTGTATCTTTTAGAACATCTATAGCTGACAAAATGGAAAGGTACAAAGCATTAAACAATTATGTACACCTAAACAATGGTCTAAAAATAAGCTAGCTTATATAGATGTTACCAGAATCTAAAAATGACCAATGCATCGGAAATAGCCATGCCCAATTGCGCCTCCTCGTTCCCAGTTTGTTCTGAAATGAGGGTTTGACTCATAGTTTTCTCTGCAATGGGAGTTTGAGTTATAGTTTGATCTACAAAGGGAGTTTGAATCTTAACCGAATAAAATTATTGATCGAAATTGTTATATTTATTAATGCTTGTTCAGAGATATAATTATACCAAACAGAAAGACTAAATCCATTGCTAACATCAGCAACCCTAATTTCCTACCAAAAAGAACTTAGCTCAATAGATTTCTTGGGAAACAATTCTTAGTCGCTGCAAACCACGGACTCCGCAACCGAAACATAACCAGATTAAATAAGAGCACTTTGAGTAAAGAAAACAAAGTGAAATCTGTTTTCCATGCAAAGAATCTCTTCGCTCTCCGTTCAACACTTTTGATTCGTTTTATTTAAAATGGGTTATCGAGTCAGTCATCTCCCAGGGTATTCTAACTCTAACACAAACCAATCATTAGTATTATGCTTCTTGCTGCAGTCAAGTTTCATGACTCTAAATAAAACCAGAGGAACATATAAACCCAAGAAGAATAGGGTAAAAATGTATTGTTTAAGGGCTGACTGCATCTTTGAATACTGAAAATAAGAATATAGAGGAATTTCATCATAGAAAATTAAAAATGTACCCAGTATTGTCATGTGCACATCCGAGAGGGAATTTCGTGATCCCTCAATTTCAAGTCTAGCCTCTCTTTCCTAATGAGAGATTCTACTGCAGCCTGATAGACATATTCAAACATTTAATAATCCACAGAAATTAACTAAACTCAGCGACATTGAATATCAAACCCACCTAATTACCATCTTATCCAACTCTTATTTCGTAAATTTTTCTGGTAAAGAAGCATAGTTTATCCTGAGGTCAGCAATAAAATAATTCAATTCTTCTTCCTTGCTTTTCAATAAGATCCCTACAATCAAACAAACATAATTACTCTAGCAAGCAACTTCAATGTAAAATGCAAAGATATAACATAAAGGAAAGTGAGTAATTCAAAAAACAAACTGTCAAAACAATAGACTGATACTGTGATACACTTAACATGCCAATTTATTTACTATATAACAATACTAAATCAAGAAATTTATAAAGATTAGAAATGGATTGCAAAAAACTTTTTTTTTTTTTAAAAGGTATAGAAAACAAATTTAATTTGTTAACTTCGGAAAACTGGAGAGATAAAAAAAGAATTCTTAGTTTTTACTATGAGTATGACAACCATGTGATTTCTTTGTTTACTGGGATTAATGACACATGTATGTCATTAGGATTGCCAAAATTAGTGATTTTAGAGTCTGACAATAAATTACTGATTAACATGATTAACAAATTTTATTTTATATGTATTAAAATGAATAACAATTTTTTTATTGATCAGTATAAAAAAGGTGTTAAAAACAATTTATTAAGTTTGGAAAAATTGGGCAGATAAAAGAGAGTTTTTAATCCTTACTATAGCTAAAATAACTGTGTTATTTCATTATAAAAAAGGGATACGTGTGATGAGGGTTAAGAATATCACTGATTAAAGAATCTGCAAGAAATAATCAAATTGGACTCGAACTTACCAATTTTTTATTCAAATAAACTAAATAAAGGAGTTGGAACCAAACTAACCTCCGTTTTCTATATGCAGCAAACTGCATCTTGTTTTTTCCTTCGTTAACAACATGCCTTTGGCTCTATACATACCAAAAAAACACAGTAAACACCTCATTCATTACTAATAGCCATTTCAATCAATTAATTATTTAGACAAATTTTTCAATGATTCCGAAGCTCAGACAAAAATTGCATGAGAAAATTGAGATTGTATGCAATTGTATGTCAAATAACCTGAAAAATACCATATATCCAAATATTAAGTGCATACACCTATAAACTAATCTTTATATATACTTTAAAATAATACAGATCAATGTAATCTAAAACATTGGAAACATTATCATACAATTAAAGAATCACGATGCAGAAAATTTTCTATCCATTATTTTCAGATAACTTTTCACCCCACAGCACTGTAGTTCAATCTCCAACATTAAGGGTCATCAAAAATTAAAGCAGTCAGAGCACACTCACAACAGATATGCTCTCTCGAAAAAACCAAAGAGAGAACCACACCGGGCTGCTCAACTATCCAATTTATACCAGATCCAACATTTTACATCCGTTCCGTACCCAACCACGGGCTTGATCCTATTTCAACCCTCTCATTCATTCTATATGTTCACATCTCCATCGCACACTCATACATATCAAGACAACAGATACGATTCATAAATCTAGGTCTATAGCTCATGAATACAAATCTCATTGAACCAACCCCATTCTCCTAAACTAAACAAAAAATTGTTTCATGACCAAAGTCATTTACTTATTTATGCATAAATGTCAAGGTACCCAAGAACTACCATGGAAACAACCGCAACGATTCAAAGTTCCACAGTAATATATTACCTGCAACTAATAAAAAAATAACCAACTAAATCAAATATAAACCCAAATGAATCCGACCCCATTAAGCAAAACAGAAAAAACCCTAAATAGACAATCAATCAAACAGAATCAAATGCGGGTTAGTAGCTTCAAAAATTTCGTTTTAAAGCCAATTATGAAGCACAAAATGCTACCTAAAATTGGAAAAGGGGTAAAAACGAAGCAAAAATCGAAGAGAAATAGATGGATACCCTTCTGTCTCCTTCTCTCTGTGCAAGCTCTCTCTTCCCCCACCCTCTCCCCCCCCCCCTTTTTTTCTCTCTTTCTGTATCCTTCCCTCTGTGCAAGCCCATACTCACCAACATTGTGCATCAAAGAAAATACTGTTTTTGGAAATTTTCAATATAAATGGTTTTGCAAACCAGCCACTAATGAAACATCTAATTTCAAACAAATAATAAAAGCTTTCTTTAATTGACGCATTATCCTTCTTCTTTCCTCCCATTTACTTCCCACCCACCCTATTAATCCCTCCATTTTGAAACTCCTAAATTCTTCCTATTCTATACAAAACCTGCCAAATCTTTACCTCACTTCTCAAAACCCAAATAATCACTTAAAATGCACAAAAGTATAATTAAATTAATATTACATTACACTAAATGACATTCAAAACCACAATACACTAAAACCAAGGGTGAATTCAGCACCCTAAATAAGTGGAAGCATTCGTACCTCAAATGAATTTGCAGCTTAATTTTCTTGCTAAAAAACCTTGACCTACAAAACCAAATTACATTTATCAACAAAAAAGAATCAATGTAAGAAAGCAAATCATTAACAACATCATTATATTAAAACTAAACCATTAGCAGCGGCATTATTAACTAATTAATTAAACTAAATCATTAACAGCAACACTATTAACTGATTAATTAACTAACCTTAAAAAAATGGTTAATTACCAAACAAAAGTTACAAATTTACCCGCGACGTAATCGACGACGGTGGACTGCGGAACATCGTGAGCTTTCTGAGAGATGATCACCGCCAGCTTCATCTCATGGTCCAACTACAACATAGGATGAGGGACAATCAGCATAATCTAAAATTATTTAAACAATTAATCCACATTGAAAATCATACATTACAAATCCAAACCAAATTACATAAATCCTATAGAATCCCCCTATTAATATCAGTCTTATCTTTTAGTTATCGCTAATACGCTTTCGTCAGCGTAACAATAAAGTTTCAAAATTGGAAATCTTAGTCACACCGTTGATCTAAATTAGGCTCAATATCCACCGCCCTTTTATATGGCCGCCAATTCATTGAAAGAAATGGGACCCCATCCCAATAGGGCATTCGGCATTTGGAGAATATTATTACGATTTTACCCCAACCCCTAATGTGGAAAGAGAGAGAAAATAGCGTGTATACCATGAGGCTGTTCTTCTTCCTCGGCGAGCGGTATTCGTGCATAATCCAGTTGGTCCTTTCGCCGCGAGGGGCTTTTCCAGCATAGAACACCAGAGCCTTCTTAATCCCCACAGGTTTCCGATGCCCAATCGGCTTATCGGCCCCGGTCGCCTTCCAGTAGCCGCTTCCGGCAAATCGCTCGGTACTTCCGGTCCCTTGGCAAAAAGAAATACCACTCCTTTTCCCCGTACAACGCCAAACCTGCAACACAAAAATTACTTGAGTAAATAAATAATATTAAAAAAAATCGAATTCCCTGAAAACTAAACAAATTGAAAAAAAAATCCCTATAATTTAGGGAAAATAACCTGGGAGCTCCCAGGGGTCGTATTTGTAGAGATCGATTTCGGCGATGATCGGAACTGATATTGGCTGCGACGTGCATTTCCGGCAGAGGTAGTGTTTCACCAGCTCCTCGTCGGTCAGGCAGAACCTGAACCCCGATGGAAGCTGTAAATCGGCGGACGACATTTCAATCGGTGTCGTTTGCACTCTTTCTATCTCGCTCTCGCAGTCGTAATTTCACTCGCCCTCTCTCTCTCTCTCTTCCCAAATCGAGCATCACCACTGAATCCCCTCTCTTTCTCTCCCTCGAATCGTACAACCCCTCTGACTCTGCCTGCCTGTAAGCTGCATGCCTTCCTCTCACCAAATCCCTATCTTTCTCTCCCTCCCCCCCCTTTCTTCTCTCTCTGCTCGCTCGGTCTCTCTCTCCCGACGGCGTGGTCTCACCGAGTCCCACTGCAGCTCAGAAAGAAAGGAAATAAAGTCTCTAACCCACCCAACCCGTTCGAAACCCTACAGACCAACATGTCCATCGCACCCCTGCCTTTCCACGATCATCAACACGCGGCATGAAGATCAGCGGCAGAGAGAGTCAGTGGCAGTCTCGTAAATAAAGTGAAATTCGGCTCCAAAGACTATTCATTGGTACAGTGCAATTTCAAAGCTTACTTTAGACTAAAGTAATATTGTTTTATTCCTTCTGATGACTTTTCAAAACACTAGGTTTGCCATGCACAGTGTATGCCAACGCATAAAAGTTAAAGGAATTAACTTGTTTCCTCAATGAAAGAGGAGAGGTCGCTCCTCAATTCACCACCCAACAGATTCATGCAACTTCATATTTATGATGAATCATTAAGATTATAAATTAGTCTGTAAAAATTAATTTTACCAAAAAAAAAAAATCAATTAAATATGAGATTGTTAAGTCATCGAACTATATAAAAAGGATGAATAGATTTAATAAAAAAAAAATTACGAACTCTCTATCTATTTGCTATAATTGATTGACCTAATAACCTTAATTTTAGTTGATTTTTTTTTATAAATAATATTTACAAAATAATTTATAATATGAACAGTTCAGATTATAAACACTAAAACTCTATGAGAATAAAAAACTAAAGTAAATATTGATAGGAAAGGAAGCAAAACACCTAAATAACTTTCCCCAGCGAAAAGAAAAAAACATCTCAATAATATTGTGCCTATGAGATTGAATCATACGTGCCATGAGAAGTCCTTGATTATTATGTGTAATGAGGGTCCCTTCATTTACTGCGACTGAGATTCTAGATATAGACATGACATGCGGTTAATTTTGTCCCACAATTTAGCTAAGTACATGATCCCAAGCAGGGAAATTTTTTACTTATGATCAGAACACAGATAGTACATCACATACTTTTATATAAATGGTAAGAAATTGTATTTTTTAAATTATTAACTTTTTAACACACATATTTCATCATTTGTATAGTGACACGTGATGTACCTTCCTGTATTCTCGTCACACTGAAAAATCTCTCCCCATGCAAGACATTGGCTTTGCTTGTCTGTTTTGTGCCCCAATAAAATACTTAATAAATTATTAAACATGCTTGAAAGTAACTAGTTAATTAGTTAATTGCCATCAATGGTGTATACCAAAATCAAGGTTAAGCTAGATTTGAACGATGTGCCCTGTCGGTTTAGTGATATTTTTTGGCAAGCACGTCTCAACCCCTAGCCCTTGCATCAGTAAGACAAAAAATTCTCCTCAATTTTGAGGAGCCAAGTCTTTCTCAAAGTTAAAAGCATAAACCAGAGACATGGTTATTAATGGGAGGAAAGCAAAACACCTAAATAATTTTCACCAACAAAAAGGTAAAACACCTCAATAATTTTGTACGTATGAGATTGAATAATACGTGTCGTGAAAAATCCTCGATTATTTTTTTTTTTGATAAGAAATCCTCGATTATTAAGGGTAATGAGGGTCCCTTCATTTATTGCGACTGACATTGAATAGTATTCTAGCTCTATATAATGGATCCGGCTTCTCTGCCCTCCCACTTCCCATACACTTCCATCATCTCCTATTTGTGCGGTCACGGTTAAGCCACGTCAACATTTTATATTACTATTACTTTTTGTCTTATTATCTTTATAAAAAAATCAATATAAAATGTTGACGTGGCTTAATCGTGACCGCACAAAATAAGAGGGAATGAGAGTGTATGGGAAGTGGGAGGGCAGAGAAGCCGGGTCCCTATATAATATGACATGGAGTTAATTTTGTCATACAATTTGGTAAGTATAACGTAATGCTAGAGAGTTAAATTTGTAAATAAAATTTAATAAATGAAATAGGAGTTGATGATTAAATTATTAAAGTGTTGATAAATATGCTCATCTTTTATTGATGGCATATCATTTAGTTTACAAATTTAGTAATTAATTATCCCAAAGTATGAAAATGATCCTATGCGGTACGTTAGCTTGTCTTGTCTATTTGTGCGCCAATAAAATAGTAAATAAAGTATTAAACATGGTTTAGTGTAACTAGTTTATTAATTAATTGTCATTAACGGCGTATATTTGTTGGTAAGCACGTCTCAAGCCCCAGCCCTCGGATCATTAATACAGAAACTTCACTATAGTTGGACAGCAAATCAATCACCCATGCTTCACCAAAAAGGACTGCCAATGTGGTCCAACTCAGTCCACGCGGGTGGTGGTTGAGAAATTTTATTACTTCACGTTTCACTTAAATTAGAATATGTGAATTGGGATAGGTTGTTTATGTTTGTTTAGCTTTTGTTGTTAATTGTTGAGCTTTTATGCTGTACATATTTGCATTGCATGTTTGTTTTTTTTTTTCTTTTGTTGTATGTTTTTGTATGTATTTTGATGGACAAGGCTCATTATGTCACTGTATTAGGTATATATATGTTAATTCCCAATATATTTTAAAGGTTTATATTTTTCAGTCGAGGATGTCAGAAGCAATATTAAGAGGCTCTTGTAGCCTACCCGAGAAAAAAATTCTTGGCTCCCTCCTTGGTATTTGATTTGTGCTCCCTCAACATCACTTGATATGGTTGGTTTTTTTTTTTTTTTTTTTTTTTTTTTTTTTTGAGTTGAATGTATGATATCAATAATATAGAATGAAAGCGTACAAATGGAGGATAAAGTGCATAAAATGATCTCGATAAAAACCTTGTTAGGATTTCACCTCAATCAAAGAGAAATAGAGTGTCATGTACAACCAAACTTTAAAGTTAGTATCCTCACACAGTAAAGGAAATTACAAATTAACTTGGACATCTTCACTTGACATGGTTTTAGATCTAAGGAATTATTACAGCAGGGACGAAAGGTTAAATAACTCAAAGTTGGTTGTTTTGACTCAATTATTGATCACTGTAGCATGTGTAATTTGGAATTTGGAAATTGCAATGTTTGGACAATATTGTGAACAATTGGGGTAGCTATAGCTAGGAAGACTTGGAATTGTGTTTGTAATACATACCAATTAAATGTTTGGTTGAAAATGTGAGGTGTGAAGGTAAAAGGGTACACATCGGTGAAAGCATAAACATTGCAAGGCTTATAAGAGGTTTGGCTACTCCTCATATTGTCAATTGATTTTATGGTGGAACTGAGATGAACTTTTTAACTTTTTTAAGAAATAATTGATTGCTATAAAACGTCAGGTGGGTTGGGGGGCTCATAGCTTCATATATATCATAAATAACGCTAGAAGAAAATGGCAAGATTTCTCATCGTGCTCTTACTAATCCTTTGCTTCTGCTTTTCATCAATTGTTAAAGTTGAAGCACAATCTCAATCTGCCCGTCTTGCTCCCAGAGAAGGTAGCAAGTCACTCTTCGTCTTCCTTTTCTTTTACTTCTTAATATCCTTTCAAGGGTTCACGTGCAAGCCCTGCACCCTTCATATGTAGAAATTGTTCTATGTAATACCATACGGATTACAACGCAAGAAAAATATTTGCTATATTTTTTACATTAGATATACACTCTTTTTAGTTCACACACACTTTAATTCTGTTTGTTGTTTCATTTGATTTATTCATTCCGATAGTCAGAAATAAAGAATGGTGTGTGAGAGGCTAAAATGTGATGTGAAAATTAGCTCCCTTTCCCCTTTGGCTTTTCTTTTTGGTATATTCCAATCCCCTGTGTTTTTTTTTCCTTTAAAAAAAAGGGGACCAACTAATGGTTCCGCCACGACAGTCCACCCTTTCGGAAGCTGGAAAGAATCACAGAGCCATTTCAGCCTCCAGCGCCAGGAATCGAACTCAGGATGTGCCGTGTGGAATACAGTCCTGAAATTCGTCCTCAATCACTGGATCATCCAGTAGTTGTTCAATCCCCTGTGTTTTGACACGTAAACAATGAACATCAGTTTTGTTTCCAAAACGGGAATGCCAGGGAAAGAACAATAAAATAGGAAAATTGATGGATTTATTTTGTGCGCGCAGTGGAAACATGTAGAAAGATGAATAGGTTCATTTATTTATATATTTATTGTATTTATTAATTAATATATATTTCTTGAAGCACTTAAAGAAATACGTACACAACTGGGGAAGCAATTAAAGAAATGTGTACAGTGGATTTATTTTCCACTTGACATGGTTTAAGTTGTAAAGAATGACTGCAGGGACGAAAGGTTGAATAATTCAAAGTTCGTTTTTCTATGCAACATGGATTGGTGGTTCTGCTACCACTACGTCTTCGGATCTCTACAAAATTAGTCGTAGTTCTTGTTAAAGGAGGCCAACTCTTGCTTTTGTATACATGGAATATGCATACGAAAAGTCTAGGAAGATGTCAACCATTTTAATTAGGCAGACAATTAAGGTGCACTAAATTGTGGTTTATGGAGAGATTTTTCAGTGTGACCGTCATACGAGGTGGTACATCACAAGTTGCTATGTGTGTTAAAAAGTTAACTTAAAAAATAAAATTTCTCACCACTTACATAAAAACACGTGGTGTACCACCCGTGTTCTTGTCACAACTAAAAATTTATCTGGTTTATGATACACAATTTATTATTTGTTTAACTATTACTAGTTCTATTCCGTAGTTGGAATTCGTAATGTTTCTTTTTATGCATATTAGTCCAAAGATCTCTTGCTAAACGCTCTCTAACTACATTTAGCAGAACATAAATTTTTTCAAGTCATAAAACCGTTTTATAGACAAACGCAGGTTCCTTTCTTAAAATGCACTTTCAAGTAATTTTTCACCAAATACATGAATTTTTAATAAAAAATGTACTACATTCTTAAGTTTATAACAAAAGCACTTGTAACATACACAATGCTTATTAACAAAAAGTGCTTTCTACGAATGCATTCCCTTTACGATAACCTAATAGAACTCCTGTTCTATCCTTACACTCGTACAGTAATATTATTCTCTATATTATTCATCAACTTCCTTTACAAGATATGACCCTACACTTGCACAAGTGCTCAGTATTAATACCGAACTGCAAGCTAAGGTAGTTACATGATATTTTTCCAAATTTTATCTCTAACCAACCAACTACTATTCCTATATAAGAGCCTGCAGACTGAGGCAACAGAGCTCCATGGAATGTGAAGTAAAATGGCAGCAAGTCAAAATCTTTCAAAGTTGTTCTTCTGCTATGCTGCTCTACTCACAGTGCTCATCTGCATTAAGCCCATCAAATCCCAGGAACAGGTGGGCACTCTTGCAGATGATGAAGGTAAAGGGCTCTCTTACTTTGAAATCTTTACTTTTGATGTTTCATATGTGTGAAGTGATTGCAACTTTAGTTACTGGAATTGGATTGTTCATTTGAAAAATGTATGTTTATGGTGGAGATAACTTAATTTTGTAAGCTTTTTAGACAAAATTTGACAGGAAATTGAATAACAACAGTGCTTATGCATGAATTTTTTATGAGGTTCAAAATTTTCTATGTTTTCTGTGGCCTATGTTGTATTAGACTTACTAGAAAGGATGAAACTTTATTTTACTCATTAGTTGCTTTTGTGAAAAGTAGTTTTGAGATTGTGTTTCTGTGCATTTGGGTGTGGCAGTGGAAGCACTTCGTGAAATAGCTGTGCAATTGAATAAAAAGGATTGGAATTTCAGTGATCCTTGTAGCAATATTCCGACTATTTCAATCCCGCATACAGATCAGTACAACAACACTCTCGTCTGCAACTGCTCTTTCTCTGGCAATGTATGCCACATTCAAAGCATGTAAGCAATTTTTACGAGCTGTAATATATAATTTCTGCTCTAAGTTTCCTGTAATGGTTACTGGCCGATGCTACAATTGCAAGTGTATGAAGGTTTTTTGTCTTCATCAAGTTGTAAGAGATTGCGATTTTTAGCACAACATTCATAACCTATAAGTTATGGATCCTTTTCATGCAGTTTTCTTACCGGACAGGACCTTGATGGTGTGCTTCCGCCAGCACTGTCGAAGCTACTTTACCTTAAGCAAGTGTATGAAGATATTTCCACTAATTTGTTTTAGTTTCTTCTTCCACAAATCTACATTCTGTCTGAAAACCTAATAGCACTGTTTCTTTATGATCGTAGTAATTTGGAAAGGAATTACCTTAGCGGTTCAATACCACGCGAATGGAATTCTACGAAGTTGGAATTTCTGTAAGTGAATTCTAGACTTTTGTTTGAGGTTGATAATAAACTCGCATACCAATTGTTGAACTAATTTCATGCACATGCAGGGTTCTCAGTGTGAACAACTTATCAGGACCCATTCCTGGTTATTTGGGAAACTTAACTACTCTCCAATCTCTGTATGCATCTATTCTTTCTTCCATTTCTATCACCTCATTCAGAATTGTTAGTTTTGTGCACCAATACGAACTTGACAAGGCTTTGCTTTCAGGGCCTTGGAGAGCAACTTATTTTCTGGAACTCTTCCCCCGGAATTGGGCAATTTGGTTAACCTGGAGAGTCTGTCAGTTTTCTATTTTATCTTCCCTTGTAACTTTATATGTTTATATTTTTTTAATTTTATTGGATTTTCATAAGCAAGTATATATGTTAATTGACAACGGTTTGGTCTTGTTTTTCCATGCGTAACTACAGCTATCTTCGTGCTAACAATCTCACTGGTGAGCTGCCTTCGGCCCTCACTAAAATGACCAAATTAAGAGTACTGTAAGTGATATGACTACCTTAAATAATGTAGGTTCGTTCCATGAAATACTTATGGTTTATGTCATTTAATCTTTCGGCTTTTTGTGGCATTATTTACAGTTATATTGGCAGTAACAAATTCACTGGAAGAATACCTGACTACTTTCGAAGTTGGAAAGACCTCCAGGCCTTGTAAGAGATCTCTTCTAGTGCACTTTTTTAATTCTCAACTGAAATATTTTCAAGTGTAATCCTAAATCCATCAAATACGTTGTTTACAGAGAGATGCAAGCGAGTGGTCTTGAAGGCCCACTTCCATCTAGTCTCTCTGCCTTGAATAATATGACAGATCTGTGAGTCCTGCCTTCTAAGCTATCAGTTATCTTAATCTTCATGATCTCCTTGAGTCCCTTTTCTAATTTAGAAAGAAAGGTGTATTTATTAAGATACTTGTATTCCAACAAGTTATCACGCTACCTTTTGCAGAAGGATTAGTGACTTAAGCGGTGAGAGTTCAGATTTTCCAGACTTATCAAACATGACGAGCGTGACTACTTTGTGAGCCATCTTTTAGGTTTAACATATTTTTCTATTAGCATAAGTGTGTAGATGAAAACTACTTTTCTAATATCGGTTGCTTAAATTGCAGGCTGTTAAGGAGCTGCAATATAACAGGAGAAATCCCTGAATATATATCTACCATGAAAAGTCTGACTGATTTGTAAGTCTTCTATCTATTGTTCTCCATTTTTTCATGACATGGTCGTCTTAATAATTGGTTTTACACTGTAGCTCTAGATTATTACTAATGTCGTATAACAAACTGGTAACACAATGAGCATACTATATACGACAATTAGGTCATGTTTGAGATTTGTGGACTTAAAATTGTTGCTTGACCTTACTGGTAACAAGCTTTAAAACCTGCACCTTTCAGTTAAGCATCACGTTCTAAATTTTTTCTAAACCCGATCTTGAATTTGATGTACAGACTGTTCTACTTATTTTTCACAAATACAGACTTCATACTGGTTGATTCAGTTATGCTTTTATGATTTGCTTAATTTGCTTCTGATTATTTGCGTACATATTTATTTGCAGAGATCTTAGCTTCAACAGATTGGAAGGGAACATTCCCGATCTTGAAAATATTATGAAATTGTCCACAATGTAAGGAATTTAACTCATAAGGGTAGCTATCACACATAATGATGCATGGAGGCCTTTCCCTTGGTTCCTACAAGTGTCACGATCCAACTTTTAACATTGTCGTTTTGATGTTAACATGGAGCTTAATTTTGGATAACACATTCTGGCCAAATGAGAACGAGTGCAGTTTTGTTTTTTGTTTATCGGTAAAAAAAAATATAGAGATATGAATATGTTTAGGATTCAACCAAATTTCCCGTCTTTGTTTGTATTTTGAACCAGTATACTTATATATATATATATATATATATATATATATATGTTCATTGACATCTGTTTTATATTGTTCACTCATCAGATATCTGACAAGAAACTTGCTTACTGGTCTTCCAGAGTGGATTAAAAATAGAGGCAGTCACTAGTATGTTTCTTCATCCCAGAATCTTACGTATTTTTTCTGCTTCATCATCCTCAATTTCATATGTTCCGCATTATCTTTTTCATTACTCTGATGATATGCATACTATTGAATTACCACAAGTAATTATATAATTTACAAGTTTTACCAAAATATTCTGATATTGATTTTACTGGAATTCCATGTTAACAGAGAGATTCATGTTTGTGTGCAGCAATATAGATCTTTCTTACAATAATTTTTCTCAGAACTCTGTCCCAAGTAATTGTCGAGATACCTTGTAAGCACAACTGTTTTTCCATTTTTTTTTCTTTATGTTAATATCCTTGCGATAGACCTACATTACTTTCTTCGACTTTCTAAACAGATGAATCTAACGTGTTATGATGTGTTTTGCATCAGCAATTTGTTCAGAAGTTTTTCCAGTCGGAACAATTCGTATGCTTCTAACTTCATGAGCTTCATGCATAGACTTTTCATTTCTCTTCATTAAGTTAAGAAGCTAATGTTTGTTTTTCATATTGTAGGATACTTAGCAATTGCCTCCTTCCATGTTCAAAAGGTAGTTAAATTTGTTGTGTAATTAAATCCAGAGTAGTAAATTCGTCTTCATATGCAGTGAAAAGGTTACAAAATATTGTTTTAAGTTTTTTCTCTTATACTTTCTTTGTGCTATTCTCTGTATAGATCGGTACTCGTTACATCTAAATTGTGGTGGAAATCAAACCACCATTGGAAACATCAAGTATGAGGCAGATGAAGCCTCAGGAGGGGCATCAAACTTTTTTCATAAATCAGCAAATTGGGGATTTAGTAGTACTGGTGATTTTGCAGATGTTTGGAGCTCCAACAAAGACTATATAGCAAATAATATTTCGATACTCAGAATGAACAACTCTGAATTGTATAAAACTGCACGACTGTCTCCTCTTTCCCTCACATATTTTGCTCGTTGCTTAGCAAATGGAAATTACACTGTGAAACTGCACTTTGCGGAAATAGTTCTCAGAGACAACAGGTCTTATTATGGTGTTGGAAGACGAATTTTTAACGTTTATATCCAGGTAGTCATTTGCAGTGCTTTTTGGCTCTGGAATAGTAAACATTTTATATTTTTATCACTTTTAGTTTTAACCATTTGGATAATTTTGACTCTTTTCATTGTCTTTTCACTCACAGAGCTTAACCAGCGATCCACAACTCCTTATACTTTTTCACAATTTTTCTTAACCGCTTCCCGTCTTTCTTATTTTTCTACTTGAACGAGTAAATTATTTATTGCAGGAAAAACTGGTTTTGGAGGATTTTGATATTGAAAAGAAAGCACAAGGGGTTGATAAGGAAGCATTTGAGGTATTTCCAGCAGTTGTTGTTAGCGTCAAGACTTTAGAAATCCGCTTTCAGTGGGCTGGGAAAGGGACAACAAATGTTCCAACAAGAGGAATATATGGTTCTCTGATATCAGCTATCTCAGTGCAGTCTGGTAAGTAGCAACGTTTAAGTTCGCTTTATACAATCCTGTAGAAATTTATTGTTCTCTCATAGTCACTAATCTTGGCTCTTCTTCTAGATTTCAAGCCGCCCAGTGAAAGGAAGAAATTCATTGTGATTGGAGTTGTTTCAGCGTTATTCCTTATTTTCGTAATTTTGGGCATTCTTTGGTTGAAAGGCTGTTTCGGAAGCAGGACAACCAGGGAACAAGGTACAGACAATACCATATAGGTCATTTATTTTATTTAGAAAAGTTGAAAAGTTATTCGTGTTTCTGCTTGCTAGAGTATGAATTTTCATAAGGGCTTTACACTGGTGCACTATCAGTATGCTGAATTATGAAAGAGAACTTATCAACGAAAGTCAGCTGCATGGATGAACCTTGATCCCTTTTCCTAGGGTTACTAATTTTTATTTAATTCACTCAAATCCCTAGCCTTTAATGTTTCCATTTACAATTCTAACTTAAAGTTAATCACAGTTCTAACTTCATCTACTTATTACATAATTTCATCATCAAATCATGCATGAACGATATCTGATGGAATTTGACAGTTCATCAATATGCTAAAATTTAATAGGGCTTTAATTCCGGCCCTTGTTGTAAATTTGTTATATATGCAATTCAACTTTTATTCTACCTCTAGTTGTTCACTTGCCCTCTCGATTCTGAACGATTCAATATGTTAACTTTCAACACGAACAGATCTCATGGGATTAGATCTGCAAACTGGTTTCTTTAAATTCAAGCAACTTAAAGCTGCAACTAACAACTTCGATGCTGCAAACAAGCTTGGTGAAGGTGGCTTTGGAGTTGTTTACAAGGTATTCCATAGCTCCTTTTTGTTTCCCTATACTTGTAAGAACTTTTATTTTGTCTTAAACGTTTTGGTTTATCACACTTGAGAGTATTATGGTTGACCTATATTCCTCAAATGTATTACACTTCAAACTGCAGGGCGAATTATTAGATGGCACTTTTATTGCAGTTAAGCAACTTTCTTCAAAATCAAACCAAGGAAATCGTGAATTTGTGAATGAAATAGGCATGATTTCTGCCTTACAACACCCAAATCTTGTGAAATTGTATGGATGCTGCATCGAAGGAAATCAGTTATTTCTGGTATACGAATATATGGAGAACAATAGCCTTGCCCATGTTTTGTTTGGTAAGTTGGACAATTTGGAACTCAGGTACTTCTGTATGTTATAATTAGTTTCATGAATACTCTTTAAGTTATCTATTAATTTCAGACCCCGAGGAAGGCCTAAAGAAATTGGACTGGAATACGAGGCATAAAATATGTCTTGGCATTGCAAGAGGTCTGGCTTTCCTGCATGAGGAGTCGACCCTGAAAATTGTTCATAGAGACATCAAAACAACCAATATACTGCTTGACCGGGATCTTAACCCTAAGATATCTGACTTTGGATTGGCTAAGTTGAACGAAGAGGAGAAGACCCATATTAGCACCAGAGTCGCTGGAACTATGTGAGCAATCCTTCATTTTGTTCTTTCTTTCATTGTGGTTTCTATTTTGCTCGTTTTATTCTCTTAATTTAGATAACATGAAGACTTTTTAACTCAATCTTTTTTTCCTTTTTTTAATGACAAAAAAAAAAAAAAAAAAAAAAAAAAAAGCTTTGTTAGTAGATGTATTAATTGCAAAATTTCATTTCAAAACATCATTGAACTTAATAAAATCAATTTACAAAAAATTCTTTAGATGACATCTTTATGGATGCTAACAAAAAGTGTTAATGTGCAGAGGATACATGGCACCCGAATACGCGTTATGGGGTTATTTAAGTGACAAAGCAGATGTTTACAGTTTTGGGGTCGTTGCATTGGAACTCTTATCTGGAAAAAACAACATCAAATATCGTCCAAATGAGAATTTTGTATGCCTTCTTGATTGGGTAAGATCTTCGTTTCATTCGTTTTGTACAGGAAAAAGTATATAGGAAGCAAGGGTGCTTTTCGTAGGACTGGTTTTCCAATATCTGCAAATTGTTTGGCTCCACCTTATTTATAAAATAGAACCGAAGAATTAAGAAACATGGCTTTTCATTTTCTTCTTGAAATGTTTTCAACTTCTCAACATTCCTTCTGCATTTCTGCTCAATGCCACAGGCCCTTGTTTTGCAACAAAATGGAAATCTGATGGAGCTGGTGGATCGAAAGTTGGGGTCTGAGTTCAATAAGGAAGAGGCAATGAGAATGATAAAGGTAGCTCTACTATGCGCCAATCCATCACCGGCACTAAGACCTACAATGTCCGCAGTAGTGAGCATGCTTGAAGGCCAAACTCTTGTTCACGAGGTGAAGATAAACCCGAGTATTTATGGTGACGAGATGAGTTTTAGGGACTTCACAGAGGACCCTGATGCTACCACTGAAGAGAGCTCGCAAAGTTTACTTTATTCATCCGATGCAAAATGGACCACCTGTACCTCATCGTCTGTCTAGGATATGTATGCAGTTGATCGTGATTCTCAACGGTAAATTAATAAGAGTGTGGCCCGGTGCTCCGCCGTTGAAGGCAGGTTCTCATACCAAATGAAAGCACAACTTCACTAGAGACTACACGGCTATACAAGCTTGTACAATAAAAAGAGGGTAACATCAAATACACGATGGTTTTTATTACTGTAAATCCTCAATTGTGTTTACTTAATAGATTGATGTTTCTTCTTTTTCCTTACATTGTTGTTATTTTGGCTCAGATATATGGAACATTGCTTTGCATTATATCAAATAATGAAATTCAGATTCAGTCTGGTAAATAACAAGAAAACATTACTTAATATGTTCAGAGTAATCTATTTTATACCACAATTTTATATCATCTTAGGTGACATATGAGTTGAATGGGACAAGCCATTTCATTCAATTTCAATTTTCCTATTAATTTAATTATTTTTTATTTATTAAAAGACTTCAATAAAGAAAATTGCAGACTTCAAGTCTCTGTCTTCCGTTAAGAACTTAATTTTTGTTGAAGGCGTATTTAACTAAAGAATTATAGGGAGAAAGATGCTGTGGCAAGGTGTAGAGAATTGGGTGAATTGTGAGGTGTTTTCTCCAATTGTTAGACCATCTCCAATGCATGGGCTAAATGCCAAATATTTTAGCCCGGAAAATTTAGCTTTTAGCCCAGAAACAACTTTTCTGCTCCAATGGTTTTGGCCTAAAAATTTTAGCCCGGGATTATTAAAGAATAGAACATAGGCTATTTTTATCTTAAATTAAATTTTTTTAAAAAAATAAATATGTAGACTATCGTAAATTAATTTTATGAACATTTTTATCTAAAAAAATTTAAATTCCGATAAATATTGAAAAATCACTAAATTTTCAATTAAATTATTTTTTTAAATTATTTTTGCCGTTGGATTTTAATTTGGACCTTTAGATCTTTTTTTTTACCGTTAGATTTGATTATATTCGATCTCAGCCGTTGGATTCAATGTATTTTAAAATAACATATTTAAAAAAATAAAATTTGAATTTAAACCAAAACTAACCGTTGGATCCATTTGGGCTAGCCGTTGGATTGTCCTACTAGCCGTTGGGGAGTACCGGACACAGCAGACAGCATCCCGACATGGGACCCACCCCTGTCGGCACCAAAATCCAACCATCCGCGTGAGGCGCTTGGGCGCGTAGGCGGGCCGAGACTGGCCTTTGGGCCAGCGAGTCCACTCGCGGCTGGGGGGAATGTTGGGGGGAATTTGGCCCAAAAAAATTATTTGGCATTTAGCCCAAAAATTTGGCTTGCATTGGAGCATGTTTTGGGGGGAAATTTGGCATTTGGCCCCCCATTGGAGTTAGTCTTAGGAAGGTAAAATCTTTATTCTTTAAGTATTACATTAATTATAATCAGGAAACTATTCAAAATATACTATAGAATCCCAATAAAATTTATACAATCACATTCATAATTCTCATGAAAGCTAATAGGCATTATTTAAGGAAATAATCAGATGAAATCCTTCTTTTAAACAACCCACAAAAAAATGTTGAAAAGAAAAGAAAAAATCATAAGAGATGAAAGCCATGGAGCCAATGAAGATTGGAGAGGGAATACTTGAATGTAATCCTCACCAAGGGGTTGATGCAATGCCTAAGGCATATCTCGACAATATTCGAACAAATTACGTTGAAAGCGTTCAATAAATTCTTTTTACAGGACTCATCGATTTGTTTCGACATATGTGGATATGTGTTACAATATGGTTCAATTGACGACAACAAACCTATTAAATATTTGATAAAATTACTCGATAAATAAACTAAAATACTGTTTCTATTTAAAACTTACTTTAACCTTGGAATTCCCCAATGTCAAATGTCGGATCCGCCATTGCTCGTCCCCAAACACATATGTCTGTAACCAAACTCCTCGTAATTAGTTGCCATGCATATGCATGAACTGAATATAGACGCAATATTGTTTTATACATTTCCTTTTGATGAAATTTCAAAAGACAAGGTTTTTTCCATGGTTTGAACTTTCCAGTCAAAGAAGGTTAATCTAGTTGCCGACACGACACAAAAGTTAAATGCATAAGGTAAACAAAATAAAATAATAAATGGTCAATATTGGGAGGAAAGGAAGAAAAACACCTAAACAATTTTCACCAACGAAAAGAATAAAACACCTCAATAATATTGTACGTATGAGATTTAATGCCAGAATAAGAGATTGAATGCTATTCAGTAGCTATATATAGGGGTGTCATATTTGTGAACACGAAAATTTCCTGAAACGAAAGAGACAAGCACACGTGTACAAAGTAATATTTGTGTATTTGAATTTTGGGTTTCAATCTCTTTTACAATTTGCCTCTGATTCTATCTTCGTAAGGTGTAGATTTGATGGTTTGGTTGTTGATCCGAAGGGCCGTCGGGACTTGATCTTTGGATGAACAGTTCTTCAAGGGCCTTTGGAGGGCTTTGATCTTGATGAACGAGGATGTGTGGATTTGTTGATGGGCTGCTGATCCAAATGGCCGTCGGGCTTGATCTTTAGGATGAATAGTGGATGATTTCCTCAAGGGCCGTTGGGGCTTGATCTTTGAGGATGAACGGATCTTCGAATGGCTTTTGGGCTTAATCTTGAAGAACGATGAACGATGAACGGATCTTCAAAGGGCTTTTGGGCTTGATCTTTGAAGACGGATTTGGCGAAGAACGAAGAGAGTTTCCTTGATTCTTCGGGATTTGCTTGAGAGCGTTTGGAGTTTCAAGGCTTCAAGGCTTTTGTGTAATGTGAATTGGTGTCTTGAAATATATGAAATGGCTTCCTATTTATAAAATTCCAAAACTTGATTTTTGGGTTTAAATAATCAGATGAAATAAATCACTTCTGCCAGGCGTCGATATGTGTCCTGTTTGATGACTTTTCTGAATTATTTCGATTTTTCGTTGATTCACACGCTACGTATAAAATTTATGTGATACATGAGCGTTGAAATTTTAATTTTTTGTCAACATTTATTTTCACGAAATTTCGATGTCAACAATATTCACACACCTTATTTTACTTCCCACACATTTTTTAATTTTCAGCCTTCATATATCAGATGAATTGAAGAAGATTAACGGACATAAATTATCAAGAAGTATGTGAGAAGTAAAATGTCTATATATAATGTTTGGTATGCTATGAGCATGTTATGACATATGCATTATGCCGATATTTTGCTAGGATCAATATGTTATGACATGCATTTTTGTTGATGCTTTGTTATGTTGGCATGTGATGACATGTTATAACATATCCTAAACTTTGTCCCACAATTTGACAAAGTACGTACGTAAATGATCCCATGCAGTACATTAGCTTGTCTTGTCAGTTTTGTGTGCCAAAAAAATACTTAATAAATCATTAAACATGCCTTATCGTAACTAGTTTATTCGCTAATTGCCATCAAGGTTCAGCTAGTTTCGGACGATGTGGTTATTATCTGTTTAGTGATATTTGTTGGCAAACATGCTTCAAGCCCTGAGATCAGTAAGACAAAAACCTCATTATAGTTGGATAGCAAATCCATTACTAATATTTCAACAAAAAAAAAACGACTTATTATATGTTTAACCGTTATTAGTTCTATTTTATATTAGAGATTTGTAAATTATTCTTTTTATGCGTGTTTGTCAAAAGATCTCTTGCTAAACGCTCTAACGACGTTTTGCAAAACATAAATGTTTTCAAGTCATGTAACAATTTTGTAAAGAACACATTTTAAATGCCTTCAAAAAAAAAAAAAAACACATTTTAAATGATAATTTTTTATACGCTTTTAAATGATTTTTCATTTATGTAAAATTTTATATAAAATTTATGTATTTTTAAGAATATAACAAAAAATACTTATAACATAAACGCTTATTAGCAAAAATACTTTCTACAAAAGCATTTCCTCTACGAATTGATCTAAGCTTAACATTCCCCATATTGGACCATGGGCGCATCATAATCATAAAATCAACTTCTTTGCCTACATTATTATATTATCCAATTGAAAAGCATGTGGGAACCCATCATGGCACGTGATCCGTCAGCCGTGTGCATCTCTTCTCTCTCTCTCTTCAGAAAGTACAAAAAATAGAAAGCTTTAATTGGTGATAGGATGGTTAAAAGGTGGTAAAGAACTAATGGCGCGTTTACTAATCCGTAATCAGATTGAGAGGAATTGAATTAAGGAGGAATTGAATTAAGGAGGAATTGGAATGAGGTGGAATCAGAATTAGATTCCTGTTGAAGTTGTTTACCAAAACTGTCTGGAATCGGAATAGGAATGACATTGATGTATATAAACTGTTTACTAATTCACATGAATCGGAATGATAACTAATGTGATTACTAAAGTACCCCTCCTTTAACTAATTTATTTTATATGCTAATTATTTTTAGTAAAAATTTTATTCTTTTATTTTTTTAATGTTTTTTACTAGAGAGAATAATTTTTTATCTTTTATAAAACTTTTAAATTTTCCTAATCACATAGATTACTTCAAATTTAATATGAAAGAATTATTTTTTATTTGCTTAATCACCCCAAACCCTATTAGAAATCCCTACATAAGGTAAACTAAAATAATTTTTTACTTCATTCTCTCTCCTCCCCCTTTTCTTCCCCATTCTGTCCGCAACCCTTTCTTTCCCCTTTCTTTTCGCAGCCCCTTTCTTTCCCCCAGTACGCAGTGCCACACCTCACCATCCAATCTCAGGAGGATCCACGAAGCCACGACCCACCCCATCAACAGAAAAAAAATCCAATTTTCAGGGTGAAGGTGACAAAAGTTCTTTCCTTCTCTTATGTTTGGGTCTGCAAATCGCAATTTTCTTGAGGATTTGAGTGGTCGTTGTTCCAGATCTGGTTCGTCGTTGTGCCGTCGTTTCAAACTCCGATCGATCGTTGTTCCAAATCGCAGGCGTTCATCGTTCAGTGCTACTGCACGTTTCAGATTGCGAAGGTGTGAGTAGTTTGAGCTGTGAGAGAAACAAATACAGAGGGGAGTGATTGATGAAGGTATGAGTTGCGTGGGTATTTTGGGTAGAAAACTTTGATTCATGATGGAGCTCTCTACCCGGAATTCAATTACCACCTCTACAGAGGGAATCCAAATCCGGGAAAATCCGGAATTGAACTCCTGAAATTGGCTGGACCCCACATAAAATCTGATTCCCCAATTGCTAGTAAACGGCAGAATGGTTGGGGAGGAATTCAATTCCGTTTCTCTCCATTCCACTCCCGATTAGTAAACACGCCATAAGTTCTTAGGATGAAATTTGTTAGAATTTAAACGTCAATTGAAAATTTCACTAATTATTTATTAATTATAGCACGTGAGTCATATTTATATATATATATATATATAAATATATATATGTATATATATATACAGGGACCTTATGCAAAGGGATCCCCATTTTTAGAAAAAAAATAGGGATTAGGTGTGGGGTCCACTCCATATCGAATTTCAACGATCCGAACCATCTATTTTTCAAATTACACCTCATAGATCATCCTTGCAAAAATTCAATTCAATCCAAAACCATTTGCTTATTTAATTATCACGATAAAATTTCATTATTTCTTATATAAGAAAGTATTCGTTAATTTCTTTGAACCCAATTAGATGCCTTAAACATTTCCGATTTGCCTAATATTTTGCAAGGATGATCTATGAGGTGGAACTTGAAAAATAGACGGTTCGGATCGTTGAAATTCGATGTGGAGTGGGCACCACACCTAATCCCCATTTTTTTCTAAAAATGGGGATCCCTTTGCATAAGGTCCCTGTATACATATATAAGGTTAAAACGAAATTATGTAGCACTTGAGGCTTAATATAATGTTATTCAAAGTTGAGCTAATCCAAGTTCTAGCTGTCAATTAACTCACACAAACCACAGATGTTAAAGACCGGTCAAATGAGCAAAGAACCTAATTAACTTACGTCTCCACAAAAGACATAAAAGATAATAATTTTAATCCATCACTTTATTTCTACTTCATCTAATAATATCTTCTTTCTCTTAAATTGTGACACATGAAATTCAATTCAGGAAGATCTGTATGTCGGATTCCTGATCCGTAAGTTTCTATTGTCCTCAAATATTTCATACTATTATGTATTAAAGTTTGGTACCGATCCAACGGTCGGATCATCAATTCATATATTGTAAGACAAAAAATTCACTACAGTTGGACAGCAAATCAATCACCCATAAAAAGAAACAATATCATTTTCTTACACGTTAACGTGCTGTATTTGACAGGGACGTATAATTTTAGGAATATGATTCTTTTATCTCCTAATTATCTCTTTCTCGCGCCTCCTCTCACATTTTTTTTTCTCTTTATAAAACTCAACATAAGATGTTAACGTGGTTTAATCTTAACCGTTTATATAAAATGGGAGAGAGATTGAGAGTGGAAAGAATCCTACTCAATAATTTTAATGCCTCATGTATTAAAATAGAATAATACTAGGAAGATCAAAATTTTAAACTAAATTTGCAAACCAATGTGTCATCAATAAGAAATAAGAACATTAATTCACAATTAAGTAATAATTCAATAATCAACAACCACATCATTTGGTTTACAAAATTTAGGTTAAAATTTTAACCTCTAGCTTACTCTTTGAGGTTTTGAGTCTTTGAGGTATTATTATATTAAAATTGAACTTAAGTAGTTATGTAGCACATATTTACATCGCATGTTTGTTTCTTGCTTTTGTTGTATGTTACATGTATGTGCTTGTTGGACAAGGCTCATTATGTCCCCCTTTCTAGTATATACTACAAATATGACCCGCGCGTTGCTGCAAGATTAGAAACCGTATGAAAAAAAATATGTTTCAAAGCAATAAGAGCTTGTTATAAAAAGTTCATGGTATTTAAACTGAAAGATGTTTGAACATTTTGGAAGAAGTTTTACATGAAAAGCATAAATTGGATGAATGAAGCTGGAATTCTTTGAACCTCTCCGACTAACATGACCAGTGAATGATTGATTGTTAACAAAAATTAGTAAAATAACGTGTGTAAGAGTATTATATATGAAACTATATTATTTGAAAGTGCGCAAAGTTGGTTTTAAAACCAATAAAAATGCAAGACAAAATATATAGACAGAAACTAAAAAGCTTGCGTCCAAGAAGATTTACTTTTTAGATTGAAAATGGTACAGTTCCTATACAAAACGTGATAGAATTTTTTCTTTCTATTTAAATGGAAAAAAAAATTAGATAACATATTTAGAGGTAGTTTCTGTGGTTTTGTATTGAAAGGTGTACTTATACACAAAAATATAAAAGAGCCGAGTACAAATTGAAAGAAAGATCAAATTATTAAGAAATTTAAGTGATTGTTAAAATTGACTTTCATCTGTATAATTCAAACTTCTACACATTTTATCTGTATAATATGAAACCAAGAATGTAAGCAATTCCATTACAATTTCTTTAAAAAAAAGATTGAATTTTGAATTAAACAAAGCTATTCCATTTGATTACCTTTCGAAAATTTGACTGGCAGCAAGAACTCCACTGTAGATAAATCTGATCAAAGTGTAAGTGATCATTATTCATTTAATCAATTATGCATATGTCAGATTTCACATTCAACTATGATCTAATTGACAGTGTTACTCAAATCAGAGCACATATATAAGTGTGTTAGTACTTAGTAAGACGGAAGAACTCTTAAGATTAATGAATTCTTATAAGACTAATGAAAGTAGATTTAATAGTTGAATTGTAATGGTACAAAACTCTATTCTACGGCAAAAGAAAAAATTGCAAAAACATATAAATAGAGAACTGTAAAGTAGCACATACCAGTCGTTGACATTACATTTTGAATCTTGATCTAAAGTTCACCAACTCTAAATAAAGAGTACAATGTCAGATCCTAGAAATTTAGATGTAGAATTTTACAAAATCAATATTTACTAAAATCCAATTATTGCCAAAAACTGAATAAAAAATGCACGATAGAGAGTCAAAATTTAAAGTAAAAAATCTATCTTCAATATACTATCAAATACATTTACCCACTTTTAAGAAGTTGAAATGTTAAAATTTAAATCCCATCTTGCTTAATCTCTTCTGGAGAAGCAAAGAGAGCTTTTTTTTTCTTTTTTCTTTTTTTTTTTGTAGTCTTGCCTAACTACTGCACACACGAAAAACACACACTACTGTTTAACTACTAAAACTCAAGATCTTAAATTCATTAATTATCCAGAACTTGATAAGTTTGTCAATATAAGTATCCATTACAACCGTGGCTTGCCACCAGTTGTCCCCTTTTTAAAAAGAAAAAAAAATTAGAGTTCTTTTGTTTGCCAACATTTTTCCAGCAACGAACCACAGGAAAATATAGATAATAAAACAATCAATTCAATCAAAGACTTGAATTCAATCTCTATGACATCAATGAAAACAAACAATCAATGTCATTATAGACCATTTTAAATTAAACAAAGAAGGTTGTCTTACGTAGTTGGACGCATGGTGGCTGATATGAAATCTATTATCCATGTATCCTACAAAAACATCACGGAAAATGATAAGACTTGTACCAAACTTACAAACAGAATGAATACATATTAAGGGAAAAATAACCAAGGATAAAAAGATGAAATTTTAAAAGCCTACCACATAGAATCACCACCAAGCAATTTTCCAAAGCATTAAGTGATTTTTGGCAATCCTTCTTCGTAAATCTACCAAAAAAAAAAAAAAAACACACGTGAATAATTATATAAGCTCCCAATAAGCTAAAAAGCTGATATAAATTAACGAAGAAAGCATTGAAAATAAAAAAATAAAATATTTTAACACAAATTGAACGATTCAAATCTCTGCTCTTTTCCTTGTTTCAAGGCTTTCTCTTTTTTCCTTGTCGGCCACCATTTCTTTTCTTTTTCTTGACAAGTAACCATAGTAAGACAAACCGGTACAATAATTCTACATGGTTCTCAAACTTCTTACCCTTTTTCACAGCATCAATTAGCAGATCCACTGCTTATGTATAAGTAATCCGTTTAAAGGGTGTTTTAGCAACCATTGTTAGACGATCAATGCAAGCTTTCCGAAATAATTGATTGTTTTTCATATTTAATTATCACAAAAACTTGCTACCACCAACCAAAGATAAAATCCTTTGCAACACAGAAATGGAAACACCAAGTCATCCAACATCATCCAAAACCGTAAAACAACACAACAAAGAAACCAAAATTAAAAAATAAATAAATCCCACAGATTCGACTTTCACACTATAGAACACACAACTTTCATAATATTAAAAAATAAAATTTGTGACAGAAAAGGCTCAAAGGAAAAAACCAAAATTATTTACCTTGAGCATATAACGGCTTCCAAGCTTGTACACAGAATCCCAAAAAACGAGCAAAGTGACCTGAAATAAAACACTGAAGCAAATTATACAACCAAACAACATATATAAGGATATAAACAAAACATCCAAAATTACAAAAACTAAATTCCAAAAGACGTAGAGTAACGCGTTCTGAAACGAAAACACAAACAAATCATCCACCCAGACAGCGGATCTAATGATATAAAGAAAATACCCAGAATAAGAAAAAAAAAAAAAAGAGTTTTATCGAAACAATCATGATACTATTCAGTTTTAACGAAAAATCATATTTTTATCTTTAGCTATTACTATTCACTATACCTTTAAAAATAATTTTTCGTTAAAAAATAAGTTTTTCTGAAATAATAAAATAAGTAAAAACAAAAACAAAAAACTCACCAATAAACGGCTGTGGACCTTGGAGGTAACAAATCCACTTGATAAAATGGAAAAACCAACCAAGACCAAAATTAATAGAAATAAATTACTGAAATTAACACCAAATTCCAGAAAAGAAGAAATATAGAAACCTTAATATGGAAATTGAAGCTTCACCTGCAGATCAGCAACGGCAAACGAAATCCAGCGGCAGGGTACCTCTAGAGTGAGAGAGACTTGCAGGGATCACAGACGAAAACAGAGAATAACACCAAAAAAATGGGTACTGACCCAGGGGTTCGCAAGATGCAGCAACTATTTATTTTTTTCAAGGGTTTTAAACGCAAGAAATTTGCACAGATGATTTGGCTGAGAAAAATGAGAAAGATGAGAAAATCAGAAACGGAGAAAAAGAAAGGCAGGCGGAAAAACAATGAGAGAGAGAGAGAGAGAGTGAGAGAGTGAGTGAGATGCGAGGAAAAAAAAAGCTTGAGAGAGAAAGAAAGGCAGGCGGAAAAGCAATGAGAGAGAGAGACTGTGTGTGAGATGCGAGGAAAAAGAAAGCTTGAGATTTGCCAAAAAAAAAAAAAAAAGAAAGCTTGAGAGAGAAAGAAAGGCAGGCGGAAAAGCAAAAAGAGAGAGAGTGAGATGCGAGGAAAAAGAAAGCTTGAGAGGGGACGGGAGACGGACGGGTAGAGAAAATATTAGAAAACAAAACCAAACACACTTTTCACATTTTTTAATCATTTTTTTCTCTAACTAATTTCTTTATTATTTTTTCATCCTTTTCGGTGTCAGAAATTATGGGCGGCAGATGAGGGGGGACGGGAGACGGATGGGTAGAGAAAATATTAGAAAACAAAACCAAGCACACTTTTCAGAAATTATGGGCGGCAGCCCTTCTGTTTGCTCTCTTATTTTGTACGGTCGCGATTAAGCTACGTCAACATTTTATATTAATTTTTTATAGAGATAATAAAATAAAAAGTAATAGGAATATAAAATGTTAATGTGGCTTAACTGTGACCTCACAAATAAGAAAGTACGGAGAGGACACCCAAACAGGAGGATTTGGATCCTCGCCGAATCCCCTCCATGAGGATCATAGAGATCAACGAATCTGGACCGTTGATCGAAAATCGTGCGGTCACAGTTTTTTCTTTTTTTATATTTTTCATGCAAAACGAGGTTATTTTTCTTTTAAAAATATAAAAAATATTTAATTGGGACCGCACGATTTTTAATCAACAGTCCACGTGCATTGATCCCTAAAATCCCCATGAAGGGAATCCGACGAGAATCCAAATCCCAAACAGGAGAGCTGACAATGTGCCTCTGAAATCATGTGCTTGTGTTTAACTCTTAACATTTTTTTAATCTTATTTATTTGTCCAATACAAACCGAATCCAAAGCTGATGAGAGGGAAGGACAAAACATACTTCGTACTGTAGCAAAGTGTGAACAGTATGGAGACCAAAGCAGAAACCATGGGCATTTCCACCCATTCACTGTTTTCGAACAGTGCACGTTCTCACATGATGAACAGTGCTAATTTGCTGAGCTTTAATATATAAATAAATATGTTAATTGTTAACGAAATTTACTAGTACTTTGAACTTTAATACATGTTTTTAAATGTGTATATATATATATATGTTTTTTTTATAGGAAAACCTCGACGGTATGAGGAAAATTTTATTAATAGCGAAAAAAGAAGATACACCTAATCAATGGGGATATAAACCTTATCCCTCATAAAACAAATAACAAAAACAATACACGAAAAAGAAGGGGGCACATAAATTGTACCCTTCTAGAAACAAAAATAAGAAAGATACAAAGAAAAGAGGGGCACATGAAACCTAATCCCTATACACCACAAAGTTAGGAAAAAATAGAAAGTGAGACAAACCTGGATGCCAAGATGCACATTAATTTGAGAAACAGTAGTCAGGCAAGTGAACATAGTCTGCAAACAATACAGCACAAGCCGCTGGCGGCTGGCGGAGGAGAGTCATGCCAAGTTAAAGTCGGAGAAGACAATCTCATGTTAGCAAAATTGTCTGCAACAAAATTTCCTTCCCGATATATGTGTGATGAGGAGAAAGTCATTTTCCGAATGCGGTTCAAACAAATAGATCATTGCGTATGAAGAGGCCACGAATGATCAAAATCAGACGATTACAGAGCAGAAATAACACTGTTGTCACTTTCCAACCGAAGACAATGCCAACACAGCTGATATGAAAACTCTACACCAATAATAATTGCATATAATTCTGCAAAAAAAAGAGTTGCGATAACCAATCCATTGACAGAAACCATCAAGAAATGACTATGACAATTCCTGAAAACTCCTCCACAAGCAGCAGGATCGGGATTTCCCTTAGATAAACCATCTGCATTAAGTTTAATCCAAGGAAACCAATGAGGAGACCAAAAGTATAAGAAGAATAGTAGTGAGAGATAGGTAGGATCTCCATCGAAGAGATGATTCCAGTGTCAAAACCTTGATCAAAGGGCCGTGGGGAGGGAGGGTCCATTATTTTGGAAAAGACAAAGAAAACACTCGGACAATCTTGTGAATGGTTGGGGGTGGTGGGGGGGGCGGCGGGGCGGGGGACTACTTTGACTTGGAAGTTAATGACAAAGTGTGTTTGTACGTTCTAATCAAAGGACCGTGGGGAGGGACCCTTCATTAATAAATAAGATTGAGATTCATGATAAGAGTAATAATTAAGCTGGATGATATTTGCTATATAAAGTCATGTGCGTTGGGTTGGGTTGGGGGCTCATATCATATGCAACGATAGAAGAAAATGGCCAGATTTCTCATCGTGCTCCAATTGATCCTTTGCTTCTGCTTTTCATCAACAGTCAAAGCTGAAGCACAATATCAAACTGATCCTAGAGAAGGTAGGTAGCAAGTCACTCTTATTCTTCTTTTCTTTTTACTTCTCAATCTTTATAAGGCCAGCTTTTTATGCACAAGCCATTTTGTTGACAGTGTTAATCTCACCTCAGACAATAATTAAGAGGTTTGCATGTGGTTATAAAAGTTGAGTTACTTTCTCCTTGTTTTTAGAGTAGATCTGAACTTTATTCATCTTCATATAATCTTATTCCACTTTAGATAAAACACTTTAAATTCAATGTTTTAGAAACACACCCCAAAGTACTTTAAAGTAAGCATACCTACTTTGCATTATGCGAAGGCACCAATATAATTTTGCAACTAAGATTACATGACAAGCGAACAGTCGGTGAGGGATTTAATCTTCAGTTAAGCTCTTGAAGCTTTTTTTTTTTTTTGGCATTTTATAGCAACGAGTGTGTTTTTTCTAATTTGCTGTTTTGTTTATTGTTTAAGTTTGGTATTAGAAATACTGAAAATGTATAATTGAAGCTCAGTTTTTCTTCTAATGTTTTAGAATAGATAAGAATGTTCAGTAGTGCAATGGTTTTTCTCTTTGATTAAGAGAATTAGTAGAGATTTGTCTTCTCAAACCCGTTTGGTGTAAAGACTACACCAATGTTAGAGGACTCCTAGTTCACTTCTCTCTTTTCTATAAATCGTTGGATAAAATTTTAAAAAAAAAAAAAGGACGGTAACCGAGAATTCAAAAATCATTACCCTTTTTAATTGCTATTTTTCAAGTTGTTTTTTTTTTTTAATTGTTCAATTTGGCATTTTTTTTTCAATGTTCAAGTCGATAATACCAAAAGTTTTTCATTTGAAGCCTCATTGTTTTCCTCTGAAAGTACTGGGATTCTTGAATAAGATGTTTTTAATAAAATAGAAAAATTGATGGATTTACTTTGTGTGCGCAGTGGAAGCACTCAAAGAAGTAGGTACACAACTGGGGAAAAAAGACTGGAACTTCAGCATAGACCCATGCATCAATGACACAAATTGGTTTACCCATAAACCTGATAAATTGCGTATCTACAACAACACTGTCATCTGCAACTGCTCCAACCCTGATGGTTTTTGCCATGTTGTCAGCATGTATGCCAACTTTTAAACCTTATATTCTACGTTCGTTTATTTATAGATTGAATTATCTCCTGTAGCGTTCCAATCCACTTTTCATTTTTGGATTCCACTATAATCCAGGCATAACATTTTATTTTGTTTTGTAATAACATTATGTATGCATATAGGCAAGCCCAGTCCTGAGATTTTTTAGGCCTCCCGACTCCAAAAAATATGCCCTAACTTCATATACGAAAAAATATTTGTTTTCACACATAAGACTTCGATAAAATTGCCACTTAGTACTACGGTCTAGTGGTATTCTTCTTCACTTGTAAGTGAGAGGTTTCAGGTTCGATTCTCGCCAGAGGCGAATTTGAACCACATTATTACTAGTCTATTGTGAGGCTTAGCTCATCCCTCCCCCTTAGTGTAGATAATATCGTTTGTTCAAAAATAAAAAGACTTTGATACATTTATGCTTAGAAACACTTTAAACTCAATAATTTAGAAACACGGAAAAACTAATTTTGTATTTGAGAGAAGGGAACCAAAAAACCCCGAGCTTACAAGTATATAGATGATGAATTTGTTTCCCTTCTATCGAACTTTTAAAGTGTTTTTATATAAATTGTGATGCATTTTTTCTTATTTACTAACCTTGTCAATATGAGACTGAAAAAATAATCATATTCTCGAGTCTTTAATTGATATATGCAAGTAATGAATGAGCACTAAATTATACATAGTGATGACACGTCATATGATTTGCAAATTTAGTTTAAAAATTCGGTCTACACATTACTCTCTATTGATGGTTAGACTTTTTTATTTTCATTTTGAAAGATTATTGAAAGTTAGACTTGTATTGGAATGGATGTTTAGACTTTTTTTTTTCATTTTGAAAGATTATTGAAAGTTAGACTTGTATTGGAATGAATGTTTAAAAGCTGGAACCTAATAGCTACTAGCCAGTAATTAAAAAGAAATTAACAACCAAACAGAAATTCGTAAAAATTGGAAGAATAAACATGCACATAACATTTCTAACTCAGGACCTCTCATTAATTTTAAACAACAAAAAACACTGCTTATGATTAAACTTCTTGATCATTTAACCAAATTTTATAAATTTATACTCTTATGAAAAGAAATTCATAAAAATTGAAAAGTAATAAAACACAAAATGCATTTTGAACACAAGGCCTCCTTGTTAATTTTAAACAACATAAACCACCACTTTTGGTTAAACTTTTTGATTATTTGACTAAATTTTATAAATTTATACTCTTATAAAAAAATCATAAAAATTGGTAAGTAAAGTAAACACATATAGTGTTTCGAACCCAGGACATTCTCATTAATTTTAAGCAACAAAAACCACTAGTTATAATTAAACTTCTTGATTGTTCAACCAAATTTTACAAAAGTATACTCTTATGAAAACTTAAATGAATATACAACCCCAATTCTTTTGGGCTGTGGACAGTCACTAGCCACACTGGGCCAGGGTCGACCATGCCTGCAGGTTTTTGTAACAACATTACGAACTCTAAGACTGCATTTTAGGTTGCTATATATAATTCCCCTCTTTGCTAATAAGAGTAGATATTGAAGAAGTTGAGCTTCCACTATAAAACCAATTAGCAATTCAGGAAGAAGCCAAAGTCCTTATAAGCCCATGCATGGTTTGATCCCTCGCCGATGCGGGACATTGTCCTCACATTCTCACAAGCCTCCTCACGTGTGATGAATTTTCAAGCCAAACACGTGCACAACACAAATTGGTTGACGTTGAACATGTGTGGCTGTTGGACTTCACACGTTGGCAAACCTGCTCTGATACCATAAAGAAGTTGAGGTTCCACCATAAAAGTCATTTGGCAATATGGGTAGCAGCTCAACTCCTTATAAGCTCTTGCATATGGTTTGGTCCCTCACTAATGTAGGACTTTGTCCTCACTTCTCACAGATATAAAGTATTACGATTCCTTCTGCATACAGTTTTTAACGTTTGTGAGCTCGACATTTTGTGATACAGTATTCTCAGAGGGCAAGATCTTCCTGGTGTACTTCCACCATCAATTGCAAAGTTACCCTACCTAAAAACAGTGTAAGGAAAGGAAACATTTTCAGCTGTATATTCGCTGAAAAGTTGTTTTACATCATTTCCACAAATTAATATTGGTGGACTAATATCTTTTCTCTTGTTTACAGTGATTTCTCCTGGCACTACCTCAGCGGTACTATACCGCGTGAATGGGCTTCGATGAAGTTGGAATATCTGTAAATGATTTCTCAGCTTCATATTCAAGGTTAGCCGTTTATACTAATAGCACTAACAAAATGAGTACAACGCAGGTGCCTTACCGTGAACAACTTAACGGGACCAATCCCTGGCTACTTGGGAAACATTACCACCCTAATCTATATGTATGCTCTGGCTTGATCTCTCGTTATGACCTTGTATTATTTGTAATCATCAATTTTAATTTTGCGCTTGGTTTAGCGTATTGTAATGCTGATGAAAGAGAATAAGTTTGCAGGAGCTTAGAGAATAACATGTTTTCTGGAACTGTTCCTCCTGAGCTTGGGAAATTGGTTTTCTTGAATAATCTGTAAGCTTTTATTTAATTTTTAGATACCTTGAATAAGTAAGAACCAGTACTGATAAATTGGCACTGGTACCTACAGCATTCTGAATGCCAACAATCTCACAGGAGAGCTGCCTAGGGCTCTCACTAATCTGTCTGAGTTAACAGAACTGTACGTGTTTGTACCCTTTTTCTTTCTTATTGTTACTTTGTAAATCTGTTACAAAATCGTACGATTTATTGTATTCCCTGATTGCATTTATGCAGTAGGATTAGCAGTAACAAATTCACTGGAAAAATACCTGGTTTTTTTCATAGCTGGAAGCAACTTCAGAAACTGTGAGCTTCCTATTCCATATTCTAAATTGTTGGGGTATATGATTTTCTGGTGTAGCATCTATCCGTTTCGACTTCTGTTGTTCACATTGTATGTGATTTTCTTATTCCATCTTCAAAATTGTTAAGAAGTATAGCTTTTCTAGTGTAACATCTTATTCGATTTGAATTCTGTTGTTGACAGAGAGATCCAAGCTAGTGGCTTCCAAGGTCCAATTCCATTGAGCATTTCTGTCTTGAGTAATTTAACAGAGCTGTGAGTTCTGCATTCGATCCTAAGTTGCATTAATGCTAAAATAACGTAATCTGGGTTTACATGTTTATCATAACTTCCTATCGAATGCATCTTTTTTAATGCAGAAGGATCAGTGATATAGGTGGAGAGGGTTCAGAATTTCCACGCTTGAGTAGTATGACAAGCATGAAAAGATTGTAAGTCGTGAAAGTACTGTATTTTTTTTTTGTAATTTTAGACTAATCAATACTTAGTACGCACTTTTGCCAATATAATGTTGCAGAATGTTGAGGAGCTGTGGCTTGTCTGGAATTATACCCGATTATATACAGACAATGGAAAACTTGCTAACATTGTAATACTACTGTTCTCCATTTTTCATTTTGTTTTTTTTTCCTGTTCAAGTGCGCAGAAAAATTATTTGATATCTTCTTGTTCACGAGTTGGCTAACGAGTTCATTCTCTTCAGTTAAGCATCCATGTAAAAAAAGTTTAGTTATTTCTTGCAGGGATCTCAGCTTCAACAGTTTGGAAGGAAGCATTCCAGATATAGAACCCCCGTCAAAGTTGCAGTGGCTGTAAGAAACATCAACATTTCTTTATTTGTTTATCCAGTCAATATTTCGTCCATGTAACCACCGGTTTGGAACAGTAATTATATAGTTTAACTGAATGTGACCATGTAATTGTCTTTTGGAATAGATATCTCACAAGCAACTTGCTCACTGGGCCTATTCCAGAATGGATCAATAGCAGAGGGAGTAAAACGTATGTTTTCCATCATATTATTGGATTGCTAGAGGTTTTTTTTTTTGTCTTTTTTTTTTCATTGTATCCGATGGCAATATATTCTTCTAATTCATTGTAAAGCTTTACTCATAGCGGGTACATACGGCTTGGATGTACTGTTTGTGTAGATTAACAGAAGCATATAACTGTCTCTTGAAACATTTAGCTGACCAATGACTAAGATTTTCTGTCATTAAATAATATTTTTAGCAAACAACTTTATAGGAACCTGTAACATTTACTTTTCTAGTAGATGCCGGTACAATGGCTTACAAATTTACTGTATACGTGTGCAGTCAGATGGATCTTTCTTACAATAATTTTTCTCAGATCATCGAGGAAACTAATTGTAGAGAACAATTGTAAGAACAGTTTTCTTTTAGTTCACTGTTTTTCCTCACCTGAGTCACCTCTAATTTTCTTGTGGACCTAACTGCTGATTTGGCATGTCTCTATCAGGAACTTGTTCAAAAGCTTTTCTGGACGAGATAACTCGTAAGGTTTCCAACTAGACTAGTCTTCAACTGTGAAGTGATTTTCTTTTCCATTTCATTACGTCAACTTCAAATTTACATAATAAGCTACTTGTTACTACACTAATGTAGATTATCTGGAGGGTGCCTGAAAAAATTTCCGTGTCCAAAAGGTGAACAACATATCTATTAGATTTAAAGTATGATTCTAAAGTAATATTTTTTATTTACCCAATCGGGATAATTACAGTTTTCATCAACTAAATGATGGGAAAGGGTATTTTCTATAATCAGATTACAATTGATATGATATTGATTATCTTTGCAGAGGAGTACTCATTACATATTAACTGTGGAGGAAGTAAAACCACTGTTGGTGGAATTATATTTGAAGAGGATCAAGACCTGGGCGGTGATTCAAAATTTGTTCCGACGATACCTAACTGGGGAATCAGTTCCACTGGACGTTTTTGGGATGTTAATACCTCCTCTCATGACTACATAGCAAATAATATGTCCATACTTGAAATGAACAACTCGGAGTTGTACACGAGGGCACGCCTCTCTCCTCTTTCTCTCACGTATTATGCACGCTGCTTGGGAAATGGAAATTATACCGTCAAACTTCACTTTTCGGAGATAATAATCAGAGGCAATCAATCTTTCCACAGTTTAGGAAGACGGATATTTGATGTCTATATTCAGGTAGTTAATTACACCTTATTTTGTGCGCTCTATCAATATGCTACTTAAGATGAACTGTCTGATTGATTAAGTTTGTTACAGGAGAAACGAGTGTTGAAGGATTTTGACATAAAAAAGGAAGCACAAGGAGTTGATAGGATAGTCATTAAGGAACTTAAAGCAGTTCAAGTTAAGGATAAAACTTTACTGATCCGGTTTAAGTGGTCTGGGAAAGGGACCACAGCTACCCCAAACAGAGGAACATATGGTCCTCTGATATCAGCTATCTCTGTACACTCTGGTATCTTCTAAATTGCAGCTCTCTCTCCCACACACGCATGCAAACATGCGAAAGTTTGTTTACTTTGGATTTATATGCCCTCTGTACGGCTGTAGATCATAGAAAGGATCCTTTATATGTCGTTCATGACTTTGTTTTTCATTTCTCTTACAAATTGTGTAGAGTTCAAGCCTCCAAGAAGCAAAAGCAAAATACCTATTGTGGTTGGAACTTCAGTTGGAGCTTTTGTTGTGTGCCTCATTTTCTTGATTCTTTGGTGGAGAGGTAGTCTTGGTGGCAATACATCAAGGGAAAAAGGTACTACTAATTAAGCTACTGTGAAAGTTTGATGTAGTACCTTGGTGATGCAGAAACATTTGGATAGGAGACATTCATCTATGCATTTATATCTAAATAAGCATTGATTCATCGAATTGGAAGTAATTTTGGGTTTGGCTTTGTTACCTAGGGTCATAATAAATTCCTGGCTAGGCTCAATGTGTTGGGACTATTGGGGTTCAGCCTTTTCACCTTAGATGGCTGGGCAGTTTTTGAATGTTAAAGTAAAGAGCAAAAGACTGTTTACTACCCTCATGTTTAGTGGTTTTTTACATTTAGTACATAAAGTTTTTTTTGTTTCAGAGTCATACCTAAAGTGTAAATTTTGGGACAGTCTCATACATCCGTTAGTCAAAATGTTAAGTCTCCCGTTAAGTGATGACGTGGCACCTACGTGGACAATGACTAGACGCCACATGTCATCCACGTGGAAATTAAAAATAAATAAATATATATGAAAAAAAAATAATCCCATCCCCCCCCCCCCCGGCGCACGAAACCCATCCCCTTCCCATTTTCTTCCTTCTTCTTCTTCTTCCTCTTCCTTTGGGTTGCAGATTCGGCCCTTTTTTTTTTTTTTTTCCTTCTTCTTCTTCTTCTTCCTCTGGGTTGCAGATTCGGTCCTTTTTTTTTTCTTCTTCTTCTTCTTTTGGGTTGTAGATTCCCATATTCGTTTTTTTTTATTTTTTATCTTTTTCTTCCTTCTTCTTCCTCCTTCTTCCTTCTTCTGCGTTTGCAGATTCGGCTTCCTTTTTTTTTTTCCTTCTTCCTTCTTCTTCCTCATTCTTCTTCCTTCTTCTTCTTCCTTCTTCTTCTGCGTTTGCAGATTTGCTTTTTTTTTCTTCTTCTTCCTCCTTCTTTTGCTTTTGCAAATTTGCTTTTTTTTTTCTTCTTCTTCTTCTGCGTTTGCAGATTTTTTTTTTCTTCTAGAATCGTGTGTGACTACTCCCAATGAAACCTAAAATACTAAAACCTAGTTTTTAAAACCTTGTGACTACTTCCTAGGAAATCTAAAAATAATAAAATATTAAAACCTATAGACTGCTCCCTAGCAAACCTAGGACGCGTGTTCAGAACTTTCACTAAAGTAAACAATTTATTTAATATTTTTTAACTCTTTCTTTTTCTAAAAGTAATCTTACTGTCAGAGTTTTTACTTATTGGATGGACTATAATAATTAAAAACAATAAAATAGTCTAAACTATTGTTATTTTTAGTACTCTTCTTCTGCGATTGCAGATTTTTTTTTTTTTTTTTTTTGCTTTTTTTCTTCTTCTTCTGCGTTTGCAGATTTGGTTTTTTTTTTTTTTTTTTTATCTTCTTCTTCCTTCTTCTTCCTCTGCCTTTTTTTTAAATTTAATTAATTATTTTAATATTTTAAATGACATGTGGTGCCCAGTCATTGTCCACCTGGGCGCCACATCATCACTTAACGGGAAAATCAACAGTTTGACTAATGGATGTATGAGACTGTCCCAAAATTAACACTTTAGGTATGATTTTGGGACAAAAAAAACTTTATGTACTAAATGTTGAAAATCACTAAACATGAAGGTAGTAAACAGTCTTTTGTTTTAAAGTAAAAGTAAAGAGTTTATTCTCTTTTGCTCTATCAACTTGGGTATTCCATAGGAATCAACAATTTTCTTTGTTATTGCTATTCTCATTTGTGCGAATCAACAAGAATCTAGGGTTTATTGTGTTCTAGATTTTGTGTCCTTTTTCCTATATTATCCGTTGCATCACTTGGTCAAATTCCATGTTGCTAGGAAATACACTCTCATGCTCTAAATTCAAAAGAAATAGCGTAAATGCATCAGATATTACCAATTTTCTGACTTTGTTCTTTGGACAGCTCTAAGAGGACTGGATCTGCAAACTGGTTTTTTCACCTTCAGGCAAATTAAAGCTGCCACTAACAACTTTGATCCTGAAAACAAAATCGGGGAAGGCGGTTTTGGGTCTGTCTACAAGGTACCGTTTAATCCAACCTGCGTCTTTTCCCGTATTTTTGTGTTTCCTGAATTAACCATTTGGCTTTTACGTAAAATGCAGGGTATATTGTTGGATGGTACTATAATCGCGGTTAAGCAACTATCATCAAAATCAAAGCAAGGAAATCGGGAATTTGTGAATGAAATAGGCATGATATCTGCTTTGCATCATCCAAATCTTGTCAGATTGTATGGATGTTGTATTGAATCAAACCAATTACTGTTGGTATATGAATATATGGAAAATAATAGCCTTGCACATACTTTGTTTGGTAAGCTTAGTTATCAAGTTTAGTAAAAAAATTACACTGGAATGGTGAATTAAAAGGACCTGGAAATTCATGTTTGTTTCAGGTCCAAAGGAAGGTCCATTAAAGCTAGACTGGTCTACAAGGCAGAAAATATGCATAGGTATAGCAAGAGGTCTGGCTTTTTTGCATGAGGAGTCGCCGCTGAAGGTTGTACATAGAGACATTAAAGCTACAAATATATTGCTAGACCAAGACCTCAACGCAAAGATCTCTGACTTCGGTTTGGCCAAGCTTGACGAAGAGGAGAACACTCACATTAGCACCAGAGTTGCTGGAACCATGTAAGCGTGTTGCTACTATATTCTATATGCTTATTTATTGAAACGTCCCTTGGAACTAATGTCGTGTCTAACTCCTTGAAATTGAATTTGTTGTGTAGAGGATACATGGCTCCAGAATATGCACTATGGGGTTATTTAACATATAAAGCAGATGTTTATAGTTTTGGTGTAGTTGCATTGGAAATTGTTGCAGGAAAGAACAACATGAAATATCGACCAAATGAGAACTTCGTATGCCTTGTGGATTGGGTAAGATCTTCATTCTAAGAGCTTGAGTACATGTCAACGTTGAGTAGCTAATCTCGGCTAGTCTTTTTTATCTGCTTATTTCAGGCTCTTGTTTTACAACAAAGGGGGAATTTAATAGAGCTAGTGGATCCAAGGTTGGGGTCCGATTTTGAAGTGGAAGAGGCGCTTTCAATGGTCAAGATAGCTCTCTTATGCATCAATCCAGCACCAGCTCTCAGGCCGACCATGTCTGCAGTAGTGAGCATGCTTGAAGGACAGACACTTGTTCGTGAACCGGTCATGAACCCAAATATTTACGGTGATGAATTGAAGTTAGCAGCCTTGAGAAACCCGTTTGATCCGACTGCACAGGGGGGTACAAGTGGAACTCAGAGCCTTGTTGGTTCATCAGATGCAACATGTATTAATTCTTCTGCTACTACGTCCTCAGATCTCTATAAAAGTGGTCCTAGTAGTAGTACATCTACTTGGTAATTAACGTAAACCTTGTTATGCGCTCAAGTATGCAAATTCTAGTGTAATAATAAGTAGTACATTCAGTTTCCAATATCAAAGCTACAGCTGGGTACTTTTGATTGCAACTTTGGGTGCAAGAATAAACGCTCTTAATCAATTGAGCCAACTCAAAATGATTTGCTACATTCGTAAAGTAGAAGTTCTATGTAACAAAGCAATTGGAGAAAGAAAAAATACAGTAATTTTAAGTAATTCAAATTCAGTCCAATTTTTACGTATATGATTGTCAGGATCAATTTGTCAATTTTCCATTTGACATGGTTTAAGTTCTACGGAATTACAGCAGGGACGCAAGGTTGAATAATTCAAAGTTGGTTTTTTTGGCTCAATATGCAACATGGATTGGTTCTTCTGCTACACTACGTCTTCAAACCTCTACAAAATTAGTCCTAGTTCTTGTTAAAGCATTCCAACCAAAACTAAGCAAAGTCGTCAAGTTCAAAGAAGCTCAATCATGAAGACCATGGCCACCTTCATGTTTAGGTCCACACACCATACTCCAATCAACATTTACCAACTTCAGGGAAGCCAAGTCACCTGACCAAATAAAATTCCTTTCTCAAGTAGAAAGATTCTTTAAAAGGAAAGCTGGTAATTGATAAACTGAGAAATTATGGGAAACTTTGATAAGCATATTGCACCAATTGAAGCCATCCAACCATTGAGGGAAGTTTACCTTTCCAACCCAAGAGGAGAGATTTAGCCTTGTCTACCAAAACTTGAAAGTGAATTCTCCTTGGCTTACCACGAAAAATAGATACCTCAAGGTAAGTGAAAGGAGCAACACCCAAACGAAAGCCAAGATGTCGCGAGATAAGCACTCTACAATGGGCAGAAGAGGAACCGAGATTAAACGTACTCTTAGTGGCACCCGATGCATAACCATACTTATCCAAGAAAGTTCGAAGAGCATGAAGAGATCGAACATTCTCACGACAAAAAATAAAAAGATCATCAACATATAACACATGAATAGAAGGGCAACAACCTCGCGGAGATGAAATAATAGCACTTTGTCCAGTAGAAAAAAACAAAGATAAACCCTTGCTAAGAGCTTCGTCTACTAGACAAAAAAAAAGTAGAGAAAGAGGTATCCCTGACGTATCCCCTGAGAGCAAGACAAAAACCCATGTGGTGTGCCATCTACCAAAATTGAAAAGCGAGCTGACTGTAATAAGATATGCACCCAGTTAAAAATACGAGAAAAACCAAAGCTAGAAAGCACCTGGAGAAGAAAATCCTAGTTCAAAGTATCAAAACCTTTAGCAATGTCAACCTTAATACCCATGTTACCACCAAAAGCCTTTTTGTCCATAAAATTGAACCCTTCTGAAACCAGTCCAATGCAATCAGAAATGCGTCTACCTTTAAAAAAACCGTTTGTTGTGGAGAAATAATGCGAGTGGCGATAGGGCCAAGCCGATCAACAAGAATCTTGGGACTAATTTTGAACAAAAAGTTAGCATGAGCAATAGCTTCAACCCTTTTTAGTTTAGGGATAAGCAACACAAAGTTACAATTAGCATTCAGATAAAACCATCCCCGCTTAAAGAAATCTTGTACAGAAACAATAACATCCAAACCAATAATATCCCAACATGACTGATAGAAGGAACCAGGAAAACCATCAGGTTCTGAGTACTCGAGGGATCCATAGAAAAAAAATAACCCTTTTAATTTTAGCTGAGGGTAAACAAGAAAGAGAAAGATTTTCCTATTTACTAACCATAGGTGAAATTATATGACAAACATCTTCAATTCCACTTGGAGTGAACGAAGAATTATATAGACTTGATAAAAGTTTACCACATGATCAACAATAGCAATAGGAGAAGAGAGTACATTATCACCATCCAAAATAGTAACAATCCTGAAAGAAGAATGCCTACCATGAGCGTAAGCATGGAAAAAGCAGTATTACGATCACCCTCAGTAAGCCATTTAACTCGAGTACGATCGCACTAGAAAGCTTCTTGCATAAGAAGAGTGTCGAGGAAAATTGTCTTAGCCACAACTTCTTCATTAAGCCTCAATTGAGAATTCCCAGAAGAAGAAATAAGACTTGGATAATATGAAGTTTATCCATTGTAATAGTGATATTTCTATGGACATTACCAAAAACATTAGAGTTCCAACCTCGAAGACAACGCTTAAGAACCTTGAGCTTTTCCAACATAACAAACATGGGACACCTATAGGCAACAGTTGACTGCCAACTTAGTAACCAAAACAAAAAAGCCTGAATGTAAAGTCCACATGGACTGAAATCGAATGGGTCGCGGTCCACCAAGAAGAAAAGCAGAAGGCGAGAAAACAGGACAATTATGATCATAAACCACCCTAGGCAAAGCTAAACAACTAGTTTGAGCCAAGACTATAACCAACGTGAGTCACAAAGAAAGCAGTCAGGACACCTCTCCATATAACCATAAACACTCCAACCATTAGTCCAAGTATAAAAAGCACTAGAAGTATCCATATAAGTAAAATCACAAAGCTTAGTAGTACTACGAAAGTCCTCACTCGAAGGTCGAACAAGCAAGTGACCACCCATCTGCTCATAAGCTCCAAGAATAACATTAAAGTCACTGATTGCAATCCACGATACTGTACTATTAGAACACAAATTTAAAAGATCGCACCATAAAGCACAACGAAAACTCGAAGTAGTAGCCACATAAACAATAGTAAACTGAGAAAGAACACCATCAAAAGAAGCCTAAAAAATAATTTGTTGTCCTGAATAAGAAATCATGGTAAGAGAACGATGACCTGTAGAATACAAACCCAAATATTAGGCAGTAAATCACCATTGTTATTAGCAGTAAGCAAAGAGAGACCTAATGAATTCTAATAAGCAGAAGGAATAAAATCAAATGTAACCGTAGGTTCAGAAATGTAAACCAAATCCAAATGATGGGAACGTCAAACATTGGGAAGCTCCATACTTTTATCAGAATTACCAGTAAGGCAAATATTCTAGTAAACTAGCTTTATTTGTAGGTAGAAATAACTTGTCTACCTGCCCTAATAACATAGAGTTCTTCTTGCCTAGCTACATCAACTCTTCTGCTGAGATTTACTAAGAACTAAAGTAAAGTTATTGGGATCCTTACCTGCATCCACAACATTGATCTCTTGCATCGAACCAAAATCAGGTAGGACATCCCCATCATTATTTGAATCTACATGATCAATATTATTTTCTTTAGTAGGCTCATCACCAATCTCCCTTGGAAGAGTATTGTTCAAATTACGAGGATGGGAAAAAAAGGTGTTATCAATATTATTTGTTGGTTGTAACTCTAGTAGCAATTTGTTTGAAATTGTCTCGATGCTCTCCCGACGAAGCAATTGTCCTGTCGGCCAACACACTTTACTCATTATTCACAACACTCATTAGAAATTGATTCACAAAATCGTTGACTTGGGCAACAACTCATTATTCACAACACTCATTAGAAATTTATTCACAAAATCGTTGACTTGTTCAACATGTTGTTGCTCATACAAGCTACAAAGTGGGACCTTTATATTTTCAAGTTTTGGCATTAAAAACTTGTTTAGTAAGATTATTTTAAAAAATTGAATTCAAGGCTAACTTAAATATATAGCTTATTCTCTAAAAACACAAAAATTGAGTTTTTAGAGTTTTTAAAACTCACTCATTTCGTTTTCCCCTCCTTCCCTCCCACTCCAAATATATCTTCTTTTTTTTTTTCTTCTACCTCTCCTTTTTTATTATTTTCTTCGTTTTCTCTCCTCCAATCATATTTCTTCTTTATCTCTTTCCTCCTCTCTATATCTTCCGATCCTCTCTCTTCTTTCTCACTCCTCCGATCCTCTCTTATTTTCTTCTATCATCTCTATTCTTTCTCCTTCTCATGCGACTCCTTCTCTTTGAATCTTTTTATTCAGTTTAAGTTTTAAGATTTCAAAAATTAAATCTCATAGCAAACAAGTATTTGAATCTTAAAGAAAATTGCTTTCAAAAAACATTCTTAAGAAATATTTGAAAAACTAAGAAACTTTGAAATAGGATACAGGTCTTAAATTTCTTGTCCCCAAACTCATTTTTATGCGAACCAAACGCCTCTTGATTAGTTGCTATCCATGCATGAATTGGACCAGAGCGACCGGGAATGTGTAATCAATACTTGAATATAGTCGCAATATTGTTTTATTCCTTCTAATTACTTTTCCAAAAGACAAGGTTTGTCATGCACGAGACCAAATCTTCTGCACCCAAATTTGGTGTGGCCTCTCTGTGGCCCCAATAAATGTATGACACATATTAAATTCATAACAACAATATTTAGAAAAGTAAAGATAATGAATATGTGTCAATCACTTATTGAGGCCACAGAGAGGCCACACCAAATTTGGATGCAGAAGATTTGATCTCGCCATGCACAGTCTATTTTCTCCATGGTTTGAACTTTCCAAGTCAAAGGAGGTTAATCTACTTGCCGACACATTAAAGTTAAAGGAACTAACTCGGCTCTTCAATCAATGAGGTGATGTTTTCTCTCAATTCATTACGTGATGGATTTACGAAATTTTATATTTATGATTCAAATGGTCATATTATAATTATTTTGTAAAATTATTTTTATAAAAAATTAATTAAATAAAAAATTATTTAGGTCATCAAAATATATAAAGATAAATGGATGGATTTGATAAAAAATTACGAACTATTTATCTATTTGTTACAATTAATTAACCTAACAACTTTAATTTTAATTGATTTTTTTTAGTACAAATAATTTTTACAAAGTAATTTATAATATTAACAATTATGATCATAAATTCTACGTAAATTAGAAACTAAGTGAATTTGGGAAAAATTCTCCTCAATTTTGAGGAGCCAAGTCTTTATCAAAGTAAAAAGCATAAACTTTATCAAAAAGTAAAAAGCATAAACCAGAGACATGGTTATTATTGGGAGGAAAGGTAGCAAAACAACTAAATAATTTTCACCAACGAAAAAGGTAAAACACCTCAATAATTTTGTACGTATGAGATTGAATAATACGTGTCGTGAAAAGTCCTCGATTATTAACTGTAATGAGGGTCCCTTCATTTACTGCAACAGACATTGAATAGAATTCTAGCTCTATATAATAGAATTGGATCCTCTCATGAGCTTATAGTATTATTCATTTTTAACGAAAGATCATATTTTTATATTTACCTGACAATATTTACTATACCTTTAAAAATAATTTTTCTTTAAAAAATAAATTTTTTTAAACTTTTCATTAGTTTTTCTAACATTATTATATTATACAATTGAAAAGCATGTGGGAACCATCATGGCACGTGATCCGTCAGCCGTGTGCATCTCCTCTCTCTCTCTCTCTCTCTCTCTCTCTCTCTTCAGAAAGTACAAAAAATAGAAAGCTTTAATTTGTTAGAATTTAAACGTAAATTGAAAATTTCACTAATTATTTATTAGCCAAATCTGGAATATTTAAGACATCTAATTAGGTTCAAAAATATTAACGAATACTTTGTTATATAAGAAACAATGAAATTTTATCTTGATAATTAAATAGGCAAATAGTTTCGGATTGAATTGAAATTTTGCAAGGATGATCTATGAGGTGTAACTTGAAAAATAGACGGTTCGGATCGTTGAAATTCGATGTGGAGTGGGCCCCACACCTAATCCCCATTTTTTGAAAAAAATGGAGATCTCTCTCCTTAAGCAACCTGTATGTATATATATAAGGTTAAAACGAAATTATGTAGCACTTGAGGCTTAATCTAATGTTATTCAAAGTTGAGCTAATCCAAGTTCTAGTTGTCAATTAGCTCACACAAACAACAGGTGTTAAAGACTGGTCAAATGAGCAAAGAACCTAATCAACTTACGTCTCCACAAAAGACATAAAAGATAATAATTTTAATTCATCACTTTATTTCCACTTCATCTAATAATATCTTCTTTCTCTAAAAATGTGACACATGAAAAAAAATTTGCTTTTCAACTCTTCTTGAGAATTGACAAGTTAAATTATTTGCTTTCGTATATGAGATATCGACCCTAATAGCGCATTTGTCAAAACTTTCCACACACATTTTCTTATCATCAAATTTAATAGGTAAAATAGAAGTAAAGGTCAAAATAAAACAGAAATGCATGAGAAATTAGAAAAAATGAGTGTATGTCATTTTCAACAATTTAAAAAAAAAAAAAAAAAAAAAACCCGTGGGTCTACTTTAGTAAAATGATTTTGACCCTGAAAAAAAAAAACCAAAGTAGGGATAATTAATTGCACCAAAATGTTACTATTATTCCATCAGGATAGATAATTATAACTTATATAAGAACCTGCAGACAGAAACAACAGATCTCCATGGAATGTGATTATGTGAAGAAAAATGGCAGCATGTCAAAACCTTTCAAAGTTGTTCTTCTGCTATGTTGTTCTACTCACAATACTTATCTGTATTGAGCCAATCAAATCCCAGGAACAGGTGGGCACTCTTGCAGACGATGAAGGTAAAGGGCTATCTTACTTTGAAAGCCTTTGTTTTTATTTTCTATATGTGTGATGTGATTGCAATTTTAGTTGCTGGAATTGGATTGTTCATCTGAAAAATGTTGAAAATTGTATTTATGGTGGAAATAACTTAAATCTGTAAGCTTTTTAGACAAAGTTTGACAGGAAATTGAATAAGAACAGAGCTTATGCATGAATTTTTTATGAAGTTCAATTTTTTCTGTGTTTTCTGTGGCCAATTGTATTAGGCTTACTAGAAAGGATGAAGCTTTATCTTACCCATTACTTCCTTTTGTGAAAAGTGATTTTGAAATTGTGTTTCTGTGTATTTGGGTGTGGCAGTGGAAGCACTTCGTGAAATAGCTGTGCAATTGAATAAAAAGGATTGGAATTTCAGTGATCCTTGTAGCAATATTCCGACTATTTCAATTCCGCGTACGGATGAGTACAACAACACTCTCGTCTGCAACTGCTCTTTCTCTGGCACTGTATGCCACATCCAAAGCATGTATGCACCTTTTACGAGCTGTAGTTTATAATTTCTGCTCTAAATTGCCTGTGATGGTAGTGGCCAATGCTGCCATTGCAAGTGTGTGTGTGAAGGTTTTTTGTCTATATCAAGTTAGAAGAGATTGCGATTTTTGGCACAACATTCATAACCTATAAGTTGTGGATCCTTATTATGCAGTTTTCTTGCCGGACAGGACCTTGATGGTGTGCTTCCGCCAGCATTGTCGAAGCTACCTTACCTTAAGCAAGTGTATGAAGATATTTCCACTAATTTGTTTTAGTTTCTTCTTCCACAAATCTACTAAGCTTCTGTCTGAAAACCTAATAGCACTGTTTCTTTATGATCATAGTAATTTGGAAAGGAATTACCTTAGCGGTTCAATACCACGCGAATGGAATTCTACGAAGTTGGAATTTCTGTAAGTGAATTCTAGACTTTTGTTTGAGGTTGATAATAAACTCGCATACCAATTATTGAACTAATTTCATGCGCATGCAGGGTTCTCAGTGTGAACAACTTATCAGGACCCATTCCTGGTTATTTGGGAAGCATAACTACTCTCCAATCTCTGTATGCATCTATTCTTTCTTCCATTTCTATCACCTCATTCAGAATTGTTAGTTTTGTGCACCTTTTACGAACTTGACAAGGCTTTGCTTTCAGGGCCTTGGAGAGCAACTTATTTTCTGGAACTCTTCCCCCGGAATTGGGCAATTTGGTTAACCTGGAGCATCTGTCAGTTTTCTATTTTATCTTCCTTTGTAACTTTATATGTTTATATTTTTTAATTGTATTGGATTTTCATAAGCAAGTATATATGTTAATTGACAACGGTTTGGTCTTGTTTTTCCATGGGTAACTACAGCTATCTTCGTGCTAACAATCTCACTGGTGAGCTGCCTTCGGCCCTCACTAAAATGACCAAATTAAGAGTACTGTAAGTGATATGACTACCTTAAATAATGTAGGTTCGTTCCACGAAATACTTATGGTTTATGTCATTTAATCTTTCATCTTCTTGTGGCATTATTTACAGTCAGATTGGCAGTAATAACTTCACTGGAAGAATACCTGACTATTTTCGTAGTTGGAAAGACCTCCAGGCCTTGTAAGAGATCTCTTCTAGTGCACTTTTTTAATTCTCAACTGAAATATTTTCATGTGTAATCCTAAATCCATCAAATATGTTGTTTACAGAGAGATGCAAGCAAGTGGTCTTGAAGGCCCCCTTCCATCTAGTCTCTCTGCCTTGAATAATATGACAGATCTGTGAGTCCTGCCTTCTAAGCTATCAGTTATCTTAATTTTCATGATCTCCTTGCATCTTTCTAATTTAAAGAGAAAAATGGATTTATGAAGATACTTGTATTCCAACACGTTATCATGCTGTAACCTTTTGCAGAAGGATTAGTGACTTAAGCGGTGAGAGTTCAGCTTTTCCAAACTTATCAAGCATGACGGGCATGAATAAATTGTGAGCCATCTTTTAGGTTTTATATATTTTTCTATTAGCATAACGCATGCAGATGGAAACTAATTTTCGAATATCGGTTGTTCAAATTGCAGGATGTTAAGGAGCTGCAATATAACCGGAGAAATGCCTGAATATATCTCTACCATGACAAGTCTGACTGTTTTGTAATTCTTCTATCTATTATTCTCCATTTTTTCATGACATGAAGCTCTTAATAATTGGTTTTACACTGTAGCTCTAGATTATTACTAATATTGTATAACAAACTGGTAACACTATGAGCAGATTGACCTTACACTTTGAGATTTGTGGACTTAAAATGTTTGCTTGACCTTACACGTAATAAGGTTTAAAACATGTAACTATCAGTTGAGCAGCACATTCTAAATTTGTCCAAAACCCGATCGTGAATTTGGTGTGCAGAGTGTTCTATTTATTTTTCACACTAACAGACTACATACTGGTTGGTTGATTCATTTATGTTTTTAAGATTTGCTTAATTTACTTCTGATTATTTGTATACATATTCATTTGCAGAGATCTTAGCTTCAACAGATTGGAAGGGAGTATTCCAAATTTTGCAGATATTATGGAATTGGCCACAATGTAAGGAATATAACTCATAAGGGTAGCTAACACATGATGATGCTTACTTTTGGAGGCATTTCCCTTGGTTCGTACAAGTGTCACGATCCAACTTTTAACATTGTCATTTTGATGTTAACATGAAGCTTACTTCTGGATAACGCATTCTGACCAAATGAGAACGAGTGCAGTTTTGTTTTGTCATTTACCAAAACAAAAAAAAGGATAGAGATATGAGTACATTTAGGATTCGACCAAATTCTTGCTAGGAATCATAGCTGCACCAAGGGAATGGCCTTAGAAAGACTTTAAATTTCTCGTCCTTCTTTGTATTTTGAGCCAGTATACCTATAAATATATGTTCATTGACGTCTGTTTTATATTGCTCACTGATCAGATATCTCACAAGCAACTTGCTTACTGGTCTTCCAGAGTGGATTAAAAATAGAGACAGTCGCTAGTATGTTTCTTCATCCCAGAATTTTACATATTTTTTCTGCTTCATCATCCTGAATTTCATATGTTTTGCTTTATTTTTTCTTTTACTCTGTTGATATGCATACTATTGAATTACCACAAGTAATTACATTATTTACAAGTTTTACAAAAATCTTCTGATATTGATTTTACCAAAATTCGAAGCTAACAGAGAACTTCATGTTTGTGTGCAGCAATATAGATCTTTCTTACAATACTTTTCCTCAGAACTCTGTCCCAAATTCTTGTCGAGAGACCTTGTAAGCATAACGGTTTTTCCATTTTTTTATGTTAATGTCCTTGAGATAAACCTACATTACTTTCTTTGACTTCTTATATAGATGAATCTAACTTTTTGTAATGTGTTTTGCATCAGCAATTTGTTCAGAAGTTTTTCCAGTCGGAACAATTCGTATGCTTTCATGAGCTTCATGCAAAGACTTTTCATTTCTCTTTATTAAGTTAAGAAGCTAATGTTTATTTTTCATATTGTAGGCTACTTAGCAATTGCCTCTTTCCATGTTCAAAAGGTAGTTAAAATTTGTTGTTAGAATTAAATCCGTAGGAGTAAATTCGTGTTCATATGAAGTGAAAAGGTTACAAAGCATTGTTTTAAATTCTCTCTCTTCTTCTTTCTCTATATAGATCGGTACTCGTTACATCTAAATTGCGGTGGAAATCAAACCACAGTCGGAAACATCAAGTATGAGGCAGATGACGCCTCAGGAGGTGCGGCAAAGTTTTTTCAGAACTCAGCAAATTGGGGATTTAGTAGTACTGGTGATTTTGCAGATGTTTGGAGCTCCAACAAAGACTATATAGCAAATAATGTTTCGATACTCAGAATGAACAACTCTGAATTGTATAAAACTGCACGACTGTCTCCTCTTTCTCTCACATATTATGCTCGTTGCTTAGCAAATGGAAATTACACTGTGAAACTGCACTTTGCGGAAATAGTTATCAGAGACAACAGTTCTTATTATGGTGTTGGAAGACGAATTTTTAACGTTTATATCCAGGTAGTCATTTGCAGTGCTTTTTGGCTCTGTAAAAATAGTAAACATTTTACATTTTTGTCACTTTTAGTTTTAACCATTTGGATAATTTTGACTCTTTTCATTGTCTTTTCACTCACAGAGCTTAACCAGCGATCCACAACTCCTCATACTTTTTTACAATTTTTCTTAACCACTCGTCTTTCTTATTTTTCTACTTGACAGAGTACATAATTTATTGCAGGATAAACTGGTTTTGGAGGATTTTGATATTGAAAAGGAAGCACAGGGGGTTGATAAGGAAGTGATTAAGGTATTTAAAGCAGTTGTTAACGTTAAGACTTTAGAAATCCGCTTTCAGTGGGCTGGGAAAGGGACAACAAATGTTCCAAAATCAGGAACATATGGTTCTCTGATATCAGCTATCTCAGTGCAGTCTGGTAAGTAGCAATGTTTAAGTTTCTCTCTATACAATCCTGTCGAAATTTATTGTTCTCTCACAATCACTGTTCTTGGCTTTTATTCTAGATTTCAAGCCGCCCGATGATAGCAAAAGGAAGAAATTCATTGTGATTGGAGTTGTTTCAGCGTTATTCCTTGTTTTCGTAATTTTGGGCTTTCTTTGGTTGAAAGGCTGTTTCGGAGGCAGGACAACCAGGGAACAAGGTACAGACAATATCATATAGGTCTTCTTTTTTTATTTAGAAAAGTTGAAAGTTATTCATATTTCTACTTGCTACAGTATGAGTTTTCAAAGGGTCTTTTACATTGGTAGCACCCATCAGTATGCTGAATCACTAGAGAGTTTAACTTATCAACGAAAGTCAGCTGCTTGGTTGAACAGTCAAGAGGATCGAAAATCTTATTCTTATCATCTATATTTACTTCACTCAAATCCTTAGCCTTTTAACGTTTCCATTTACAATTCTACCTTAAAGTTAATCCCACTTCTAACTTCTTCTGCTAAAATAATTTCATCATCGAATCATGCATGCACGAATCTGATGGAATTTGACAGTTCATCAATATGTTAAAATTTACTAGGGGTTTAATGCCGGCCCTTGTTGTAAACATGTTACAAATGCAAATTCAACTCTTATTCTACCTCTTGTTGTTCACTTGCCCTCTTGATTCTAAATAGTTCAATATGTTAACCTTTCAACACGAACAGCTCTCAAGGGATTCGATCTTCAAACTGGTTTCTTTAAATTCAAGCAACTTAAAGCTGCAACTAACAACTTCGATGCTGCAAACAAGCTTGGGGAAGGTGGCTTTGGAGCTGTTTACAAGGTATTCCACAACTCCATTTTGTTTCCCTATATTTGTAAGAACTTTTCTTTTGTTTTGAATGCTATGGTGTATCACACTTGGAGAGTATTATGGTTGACTCATATTCCTCAAATGTATTATATTTCAAAATGCAGGGCGAATTATTAGATGGCACATTTATTGCAGTTAAGCAACTTTCTTCAAAATCAAAGCAAGGAAATCGTGAATTTGTGAATGAAATAGGCATGATTTCTGCCTTACAACACCCAAATCTTGTGAAATTGTATGGATGCTGCATCGAAGGAAATCAGTTATTTTTGGTATATGAATATATGGAGAACAATAGCCTTTCCCATGTTTTGTTTGGTAAGTTGGACGAAGTGCAATACTTCCATATGTTATAATTAGTTTCATGAATATTCTTTGAGTTATCTGCTAATTTCAGGCCCAGAGGAAGGCCTAAAGAAACTGAACTGGAATACGAGGCATAAAATATGTCTTGGCATTGCAAGAGGTCTGGCTTTCCTGCATGAGGAGTCGACACTGAAAATTGTTCATAGAGACATCAAAACAACCAATATACTGCTTGACCGGGACCTTAACGCTAAGATATCCGACTTCGGTTTGGCTAAGCTGGACGAAGAGGAGAAGACCCATATTAGCACCAGAGTCGCTGGAACTATGTGAGCAATCTTTCATTTGGTTCTTTCATTCGTTGTGGTTTCTATTTTGCTCTTTTTATTTTCTTAATTTAGATAACATGAAGACTTTTTAACTCAAATCTTCGTTTTAATGACAAAAAAAACTTTATTGTAGTAGATGTATTAATTGCAAAATTGCATTTCAAAACATCATTGAACTTAATATAATCAATGTACATAAAATTGTTTAGATGACATCTTTATGGATGGTAACAGAAGTTGTTAATGTGCAGAGGATACATGGCACCAGAATATGCGTTATGGGGTTATTTGAGCGACAAAGCAGATGTTTACAGTTTTGGGGTGGTTGCATTGGAACTCTTATCTGGAAAAAACAACGTCAAATATCGTCCAAATGAGAATTTTGTATGCCTTCTTGATTGGGTAAGACCTTCGTCGCAGTCGTTTTTATTACAGGAAAAATTATAGGAAGCCAGGGTGCTTTTTGTAGGACTGATTTTCCAATACATGCAAATTGTTTGGCTCCACCTTGTTTGTAAAATAGAACCGAAGAATTAAGATACATGGATTTTCATTTTCTTCTTGCAATGTTTTCAACTTCTCATCATTCCTTCTGCATTTCTTAATGCCGCAGGCCCTTGTTTTGCAACAAAATGGAAATCTGATGGAGCTGGTGGATCGAAAGTTGGGGTCTGAGTTCAATAAGGAAGAGGCATTGAGAATGATAAAGGTAGCTCTACTATGTGCCAATCCATCACCGGCACTAAGACCTACAATGTCTGCAGTAGTGAGCATGCTTGAAGGCCAAACTCTTGTTCACGAGGTGAAGATAAACCCGAGTATTTATGGTGACGAGTTGAGGTTTACGGCCTTCACCGAGGACTCTGATACTACTTCTGTACAGAGCACGCAAAGCTTACTGTATTCACCCGATGCAAAACGGACCGCCTCTACCTCATTGTCTGCTTAGGATATCTATGCAGTTGATCGTGATTCTCGTGGTAAATGAAGAACAGTGTGGCCGGGTGGTCCGTTGTTGAAGGCAGGTGCTCATACCAAAATGAAAGCGCAACTTCACTGGAGACAATACGGCCATATTCTACAGTTTATTCTTATTACTGTATCATTGCTTCTGCTTATAGTGTGTATAACATAATGGTTGTACTTGTTGTAGCTCGCAGGCATGAAGGTGCCCGAAAATCATTTTTTATTTATTTATTAAAGAAAACCGATAGAGAAGAAGAGGGGTATTAGACTGATATGCGGCAACATTGGTTATAATAGTAGGAAGAGAAAAAAAAAAAAAAAAAACCGGATGGGGAACCATCATATCACAAAAAGATATTTTTAAAACAATTAACCATCGTATCTTGTCTCTTATTATCCCCGTTGCTAACTGGAGAACTTGGCTTCATTTTTTATTTTTTATTTTTCCATTTTCTTATGAAGAAAGGAAAGACACAGTAGGGAGGAAGACTACATACAATATAGAAAATTAAGAAAAAGAGAGGAGAATATGGAAAAAAAAAAAAAAACTAATGAAAAGTCCAAAAAGATTTCCCTTTTAACGAAAAGTCATTTTTAAAGGTATAGTGAATAGTGTCACGTAAAGGTAAAAATGTGATTTTTCATTAAAAGTTAACGGTACCGGAAGTGTTTCGTTAAAACTCAAAAAAAAAAATCATTAGATGAATCTCATGTGTTTATTAATTAGTAGGAAAAAGTATTATGAAAATTTTAAATATAAAAAGAATGATAAAAGATTGTATTTAAAACTTTTACGTGGGTAGGGTGTAGTTTCACTCAGCAAGATTCATGACAACTGAATATGTAGTGATGTTTCATCGTGTATTGTAGTTAGCATTCACACACATCAAATAGAGTCTTAAAATTAAACGAGAGAAAAATGGATGTGTGATGCTTTCCGAAAAAAAAAATGGATGTGTGATTTGCCGATAACGTCCTTTTTATTGCATTCCGTAGCATATGAAAAGATTTACACTTGATGTCATGAGTTACAAGCTATGGTCCTAACAAAAGTGGGTGTATTTCTGTGAGATTGTAAATATTTATAAACAAATTTTCATGCAGGGCCGGGTGGGAGCTTGATATCGCAGTGCGCTTAATAGCCTGGGAACATTGGTGGAGGTGGAGATGAGTATTGGAACCCGATGGTAGGTGGCAATACGAAGTCATATACTGGAGGGGGTGGTGAGGAAACGGGAGGAGGAGGTGATAGAGATGGAGAAGGTGGTGGTGGTGATTGGACTGGAGGTGGCGGTGAGTGGACTGGTGCTGGTGGCGGCGGCGAGTGCACTGGTGGCGGCGGCGGCGAGTGCATTGGTGGTGGAGGGGAGTGGACTGGTGGTGGGGGTGAGTGGACTGGTGGTGGAGGTGAGTTCACAGGTGGTGGAGGTGAGTGCACAGGTGGTGGAGGTGAGTGGACTGGTGGTGGAGGAGAGTGAACGGGTGGTGGAGGAGAGTGAACTGGTGGTGGAGGAGAGTGGACAGGTGGTGGGGGTGAGTGCACCGGTGGTGGAGGCGAATGGACGGGTGGTGGGGGTGAGTGCACTGGTGGTGGAGGGGAATGGACGGGTGGTGGGGGTGAGTGCACTGGTGGTGGAGGCGAGTGCACAGGTGGTGGAGGTGAGTGGACTGGTGGTGGAGGAGAGTGAACGGGTGGTGGAGGAGAGTGGACAGGTGGTGGGGGTGAGTGCACCGGTGGTGGAGGCGAATGGACGGGTGGTGGGGGTGAGTGCACTGGTGGTGGAGGGGAATGGGTTGGTGGTGGGGGTGAATGGACTGGTGGTGGAGGAGAGTGAACCGGAGGTGGTGGCGAGCTCATTGGTGGTGGTTGCGCTACTACAGCTGGTGGAGGGGAGTGAACTGGTGGTGGGTGAGGGCGGATTGGAACGACAGATCTTTGCCCAAAGGGTTCTGGTGGAGGAGCGTCAACAATTGGTGGAGGAAAAATTGGAACCTCAGGACCTATGTCTTTAGGTGATGGTGAAGGTGTAGGTGATGGGGTTTCTGAAACCGGCTCTGGAGCAGGTGCTTCTACTTGAGGCGGTTGTGTCTTGGGTGGTTCCTCCTTTGGAGGTTGTTCTTTGGGTAGCTCCTCTTTGGGAGGTTGCACCTTTGGTGGCTCCTCTCTAGGAGGTTGTTCCTTGGGGGGCTCCTCCTTGGGAGGTTGTTCCATGGGTTGCTCCTCCTTGGGTGGTAGTGGTTGTGGCTTTGGTGTATGAGGTGTTTGAACCGGTTCAGGTGATGGTTTTGGCGGTTGTGGCTTAGGTTGTGGTGGTGGTTGTTTGGGTTGTTCTGGCTCTGGTGTCTTTGGCTTTTCAACCGGAGGCTGAGAAGGTTTCAACGGCCCATGTCCACCGCCACACTTTGCCTTACTGCAATCCACTGGCTTGCTCACCACAGCATGACATTCTTTTGCCGACTTTTGTTCAGGCCTGTCTGGTAAACAATTGCTCACATCATTAAACACAACGTCCTTCCGAGATCCTGGCACGCATTCTTGGGTCTCTCCATTGAAGTAGTTGTACGAGAACGTGAAGTTTCCCAAGTTTGGCAACGTACATATACTATCAGGAACAAACCCAGTTAGCATGTTGTGTGCGATATCCAGCTCCTCCACCTTTTCCAAGCCCTTGAAAGTTTTCGACATAATCCCACTGAATGTGTTTGAACTAATATCGAACACCGTCACGTTTGCAAGTTGTCCGATTTCAGGAGGCAGACATCCAGTAAACTTGTTGTTGGAGAATACAACCTCATTTAAAGTTTTAACCATTTTTCCAATGCTGTTGGGGATGCAGCCCTCGAGATGGTTGTTGGCGACGACAAGAACTGATACGGGGGAGTTGCCGAGATTTTCAGGAATGGTGGATGTGAACCTGTTGTCATTCAAGAACAAAGCATCAAGTTCCTTGTTGAAAAGCTCAGGAGGCAACTTCCCCTCGAAATCGTTGAACCTAAGGTCGAGGTACTTGAGGTCAGGAATTTCTAGGACAACGTCGGGAAACGATCCCACGAAGCGGTTGTTGCTAACATCAAGCTCGAAGAGAAGGGTTAGCCTTCTAAAGCTCTTGGGGATGATTCCACAAAACCTGTTAGAGTTGATGTGGAACAACGCCATGTCCGTCAACAACCCTAATTCCGCAGGAAGGTGTCCAGCGATGTCTGCATGGTTGATATCAATGCCTGCCACCACCTCAAGTTCCGGATCATCAAGAGCCGGCGCGCAGAAGACTCCGTTATAAGCACATACATTCTCGCCAACCCAGTTCTCGGTTGTTTTGAGAGGGTCCGAGTACACGGCCTTTTTTAGAGCCTGAAGCCCAATGTATGCGCGTCGAAGCCTGGTGTTGGGAAACTTCAGATCAAGCTCAACCTCAAATTCATAGTTGTCAGGAATGTCACCACCTTCCGGGAGGCTTACGAGCTGGCGATGTGCAAGAAAGGACGCTTCGGCATCGGTTAGGGCAGAAGAGGGGGAGGAAAATAAAGAAAAAATAAAAAAGCTAACTAGAAAGCAGCCATAGGCCTGCATGATTTTTCCACTGCCTCCCTTGTTTTGACCCAAGGCTGCTTATGGGAGATGAGGGGAGAGGGGGAGGAGGGAGTGTTATATGTAGATGAAGGCCACTTTGGTTAGGTTTCTTTGAGAGGCTATGCAAAATTTTCTCAGCATGTTTGGTTGTCTCTAGAATTTGCTGATGCCTTTTGGAGTGATGTCTAAATTTAGGATTTCTGTTTGGTGGAAATACTGAGTTATTGGAAATCTTTGCCTAATTTGCATGCGATCGTTGCAAAATGATAGACCCGACAATGACCAGGTCTCATCTTTCATTCGGGTTTTTTGGTTTGTTGGGTATATAAATCTGTTGTATGTTTTATTTTTTTAATTTTTTGTTACAATATATACTTCCACCATACAAGCAGCAAGCCGCACATAGCACACGTCATGAATGAAATAGAGAGAAAGCACAATACTAATAATAATATAAGTCACGAGATAAGTGAGATTGACAAATAAAAAAAATATAATTTTGGTCATGTAAAACACGCAACGAGAGTGAGATGAGAGATGAGAATATAACTCCGTTCAATTTCTTGTCAAACATATTATGCGTGAGATAGAAAGATGAGACTTAACGGAAGAATCATTCCTAAAAATGACTTAAAACTTTATAAGATGTCTCAAATCTTGAGCTAATATATCTGCGATCCGAGTCCACTGCTAGTTTAGCCCAAGATCAGTACTTTCGGCAACATGGCTCGATGGACGGCCACCCAACAAGTCTAAAAATGAACTAATACTATTTAGGTCCAAATTGACGGCCCTTCCCTAAATTCTCTGTTTCAAATCCTGTGCTCAATCCACCAAATAAAGGAAAAATATAGCAGACAAAACTCAACTCTTTGTTTGTTTTAAATACCTTTTGGTATGGTCAAGTAGTTGTATCCCTAAATTCATTTGGAAAATGCATCTTCTTATTGTGTTTTAATTTTCAACACACTTATAAGCGCTTATGATTATCTAAAAACACTTTCAATAACTGCAATGTAAGATACGTAAATTTTTTGGTCCATGAGATATAAGTACCAAAGTACGATATATAACTAGTATTTGTTTTTTTTTTTTTAACAAAATATAACTAGTATTTGTTCAAATTTACCATTTTTTTAGGGGATTCAAAGTTACAATTTTAAGTGTAAACAAAACTTTCACCTTGAGAAGCACTTGAGTGTGCTCACCTAAAATTTGTCCATCACACTATCAAATCGTATTACTCATTCACAAATAATAATAAACTGAATATATTATTACATAATTAAGTTGTACTAAAATGAATAAAACGGTGTGACTGCCAAACTAAAAATCTAATTGTAGGAATCTTAGCTTGGTCTGATTTTTGGTAGGGGTTTGACTTCAAAATCCTTTTACAAGGAAGACCAGTCAACCGAGAACCCTCTTTTTTTTTTTTTTTTTTTGGAGAAGAGGAAATATCATTCCACAGCAAAGAGCCAAATAAGCAACAGAAAGCCAACCCAAGGCAAAGCACAAGGCAGACTAACCAAAGTGACATACAGTGCAAAGGGTAAAATAACAGACACTTCTACTTAGTAAAAGGGTCACCCCATACACCACCAAAAGGATTAATGAGGACAAGGCAATCCATCGTTTCTTAACACACCAGCCAACGACGAAGGGGGCCTCTCAACCCAGACCACATCGCACAACTCCAGAGAACCAGCTGACGCAAGAGCATCGGCGGCTAAATTGGCTGATCTTGGAACCCAAGACCAGCGACAGAACTGAAAGGCACCACTTAGCCGAAGAGCTCTAGCCAAGAACGGAAAAGCCTCCCATCTGCCAAAATCAAGCGAATCCCGAACAGAAGAGATAACCTCCTTCGAATCCGATTCCAAAATAACGGAGCTGATGCCTAAAGAAACACCAAGCTCGCAACCCCGAAGAAGAGCCAGCGCCTCAGCCGCTGCCACACAAGGGGCCGAAATAGGATACCTCACAGCCGCCACAAAATGCCCAAAAGAATCCCTAATAACCACCCCGGCAAAACCCTTCTGAGAATCACGGGACCAACTTGCATCAACATTGATCTTAGAAAAAGAATCAGGCGGAGGACTCCACCGCGCACCCCGGCACACCGGCACCCTAACAGGATGCGCATCAACCTGAATATCACAACCCGCAAGCAAAAAAGAGTCCACAGCCACAGAAATAGCAAAAATGACCTTAGCCGGAATTATGGGGGTTTTGTTAAACACAAAAGCACACCTAGTCTTCCAAATAAACCAGCAGGTAGTCGCCACATACGAGATAGCCCACCTACGGGACGCCGGGGGACCAAAGTTCGACTCAAGAATGGTCTTAAGCCAATGGACCCAAGAGGGAACAGCCACACTATCGATTTTGTAGGAGAGAGGACCACCGAACCAAACAGCCCTCACCCACGGACAGCTAAGGAACATATGCTCAACAGTCTCATCCGCACCAAGACACAGCGCACAGGTAGGGGAATTGGAGGAGTGACGCCTGAACAGAGCGTCGCTGGTAGGGAGAGCATTATGTAAGGTAAGCCAAAGGAAATGCCTAATTTTTGGGGGAACATTTAATCGCCAAATGAGCTTCCATACCGCCTCCGGAACCGATTGAGCTCCTGGCAGCCTAGGATCCCTCGAAACGTCAGTGAACGAGCGGCGAGTCCAGTACCCGGACTTAACAGAGTACCTCCCGTTTCTGCAAGCACCCCAAACCAACCGGTCCTTCCTCTGAACGTCCCCAATAGGAGTGTCGGTAATAGCCTTCATATCCACGTCAGAGATAATATTTTCCAAAAAATCAAGATTCCACCGGAGATTAGAGTGATCAAATAGGGAGCTCACCTTCAGGCGCAGAGTCACCGCAGCCACCCCAAGCGGAGTTGGGTGACCCAGCGGTAACGAGGGCAGCCACTTGTCCACCCAAACTCGAACATCCGCCCCCGCCATAATCTGCCAGTGTGATCCTTCATAAAGCAAGTCCCGACCCGAGAGAAGACTGCTCCACGCCCAAGAGGCAGTGCAACCCAACTTGGCCTCCCAGAAAGTGCAATGGGGAAAATAACGGGTTTTAATCAAGCGAGCCCACAGAGAATTCGGATTGTTGACAAGGTTCCAACACTGCTTGGCCAAAAGAGCATCATTGAATTGTTGGAAGTTTTTAAAGCCCAAGCCACCCAAGCTTTTGGGGAGACCCAAAACATCTCTGGAAACCCAATGCGTCTTGTATTTCTCACCCGAACTACCCCACCAGAAATTGGCGATTAAAGCGTCTAATTCCTTACAAACAGCCAAAGGAAATTTGAATATGCTCATCGTATAAGAGGGAAGTGCCTGAATCACGGCTTTAATAAGAACCTCTTTCCCGGCCATGGATAAGAAGCATTGCTTCCAACCCTGAATTTTTCCCAAGACTTTCCCTTTGATGTAAGCCAACCCCCGTTTCTTCGATCTTCCCCATAAGGCCGGAACCCCCAAATAAGTTCCGGGATTTTCCACCACAGACATCCCAAGCATCCTCCCAAGATTTCCAGCAACCCGCCGAGGGACATTAGCTCCAAAGAACACACTCGATTTCTGGATATTTACTTTCTGACCCGAGGCACGGCAGTATCGCTCCAAGAGAGAAATTAAAATTCTACAATTGTTTTCATTAGCCCTCAGAAATAGAAGAGTATCATCAGCAAAAAGCAGATGGGAAATAACCGGACCTGAACAGCTGATCCGCACCCCTTCCAGCGACTTAGAGTTCACAGCTCCCTGAATCAATCGCGAAAGGACCTCACTGACTAAAATGAACAGATACGGCGATAAGGGGTCCCCCTGTCTGAGCCCCCTAGTAGGAGTAAACTGCCTTCCAGGCTGTCCGTTGAGAAGAACCGCAAAACTGACCGAGGATACACACCTCATAATAATTTGCCTCCACAGGGTACTAAAACCCATCCTTTCCATCACGGCATCAAGGAAGTCCCACTCCACCCTGTCGTAGGCTTTTTCCATATCGAGTTTAATTCCCATCTCAAACTTACATTTCGCCTTCCTCCCCTTCAGAAAGTGGAACATCTCATGTGCAATCCCAATATTTTCCTGTATGTGCCTGCCAGCCACAAAGGCGTTCTGCGAAGGAGAAATGATCATCTGCAGCAGAGACTTCAGTCTATTCGCCAAGATTTTAGATAAGATCTTATAAGAAAAATTGCAGAGACTGATAGGCCTGAATTGCGTAACCAGCTCCGGATGAGGCACTTTGGGAATTAAAACAATATGAGTAGCGTTTAAGCTGGTCGGGTTCAGAGTACCCACCATTAAATCATTCATCAGCGAAGTGACATCAGCCTTGACAGCCTCCCAAAAGGCCTGGTAGAATAACCCAGGGAACCCATCAGGGCCAGGAGCCTTCAAATCACCCATCTGAAAGACCGCCTCTTTAATTTCAGGTTCCGAGATCTGCTGCAAAAGAGAACAGTTCATCTCCCCAGTAACACACGGATCAATACAATCCAGCATGGACCCCCACTCCCGCGCTCCCCCGGAATTGAATAAGTGAATAAAGTAGTCCTCCAACAGCAAACGCACTCTCCCCGGATCTTCCACCCAACAATCCCCATCCTTAATTTTAAGGACATTATTCTTCCTCCGACGTTGAACAGTAGATTGGTGAAAGAAACGAGTATTGGCATCACCCTCACGTAACCACTTCACCCGCGACCTTTGCAACCAAAAACTTTCCTCCTGAGCCCTCAGATCATCAAGTAATCTTCCTATCTCCTTTATCTTGTCAGTGTTAGGCCCCCACTGTTGTTGCAGAATGTCCAATTCCTCCCCGAGCTGCTGAATCCGATCCATTCGATTGTGGAATTTCTTCCGGCTCCACCTTCTCAACCGAGTACTGCACTTCCTGATTTTCGATTTCCATCGAGCAGAAATGTCATCAAAATCATTGTGGGCCCAACACTCATTTACAAGCGCTTTGCACTCCTCATCCTTAACCCAAAAGGCTTCAAACTTGAACAACTTCTTACCCCTACTTCGATTATTCTGCAATTGGAAGATCAGGGGGCAGTGATCAGAGCCCAAAACTGTCCCATGAATAACTGAAGAGTTGGGCCATTTATCCTGCCAAAATCCATTCACAAGAACCCGGTCAAGCCGCTCTTCCACTAACTTTCCTTGTCTCATACCCCTCCACGTGAAGGCAGCACCATGGGCCCCCAAGTCCAATAGCTCAGATCCATTCATGAATTCCTCCAAATGTCTGACTCGATTATATAAGACCTCCGCCCCACCTGATTTCTCATGACTCCATAGATATTCGTTGAAGTCCCCACCACATAACCACGGAATGTCCACCGGGGTAAAAAAGACTTTCATCCACCTCCAAAAAGAATCCTTCTCCGATCGATACGGGGTTCCATAAACACCAGTGATCCGAGCCCAATCCTGAACCCCACTCTCTCGCACAATTGCATCAATGACATGTTTAGAAGAGAATAACACTTGAACCTCCACCCCGTCGATCCACCACAGGCTAAGCCCACCCGCTAAACCAACAGGAGCCACATTGAAGCCAAACCTGAACCCTAACCGTCTTCGAACTCCATCAATTCTATAATCTTTCATCTTAGTTTCAGAGAGAAAGATTATAGAGGGTCGTTTATTTCGAACAAGCCCGTGAAGGGCACGAACCGTCGTGTCCGACCCAAGACCTCGACAGTTCCAGAACACAGTATTCATGGTCTCCGTGCGGCTGTAGAGGGCCAGCCGCCACCACCCCAACGCAGAGATCGCGTTGCCCTATCCTGAACAAACCCTGGACGCTCATCCCCATCTCCTTCGATCCTAGATAGCCCCTGACTAATCTCCCCATCATAGTTCTCACTATCAAAGACCCTATTTCCAGTCCCTCGCATTAAACCTTTCGAAGATCCCTCCTCCTGGTCACAGTCATAGACATTACCTTCCACACTTCTTACTTTCTTTTGTGGTGATTGGGCCCAAAGATTGAGCTTGGGATTCCCTCCCCTTTTTTGACTGCTGCCATCCACATACTCTAAGCCAGCATACACCTCAGATCCCTGCTCTTCCTCACCCATCAGAGTTCCCTGTCCCACAAAACCAGACCGAGAGGGAGATTCCAAGTTGATTTCACACAATCTCACCGTAGCCCTTCCTTCCCCAATCTGCTGCAACCATCTCGGATTCCCACTTCCCGGAGGCGCTAACCATCGGAGCTGTGGGGGATTGACCACCGCTCTTTGAAGTCTTTTCCACTTCTTTGGATCTCGGCTCTGTGATCCATCCTCCTCCGTCACAATCGAATCCTTCTGAGCGCTTTCACCAAGCTGAAGAGACCGGCGTGTCTGTTCCGTTGGCTGGTGCGCTCTACTCCTTTGTCCTCTAACCGCCCCAACTGCCCTTCTCACTCCAAAAGCCTCAGTCGTCGGGCGTGTAACCTTGATGATATCTCTGACAGGAGGCGCTTTCATCCACTCTCCATAGGCTACAGTGCCATCCACATTAGCCTCAAACATGCACTCATTATTCCCGTGTCCAATGCGCCCACATCGATAGCAGAAGTCTTGGAGCCTCTCATAGCGGAATTCTACCCAGGTCTCCTTTTCGTTTTCCCGTTTGATCCAGCAACCGATTGCCAATGGGTTGGTAGAGTTCACTAATACTCTGGCTCTCATAAAGCCTCGATCCTTTGTTGGGTCCTCCCATTCCATCAAACTCCCAGCACCTTGTATTAGCCTTTTAACATTATCCAGGGATGCGCCACTTAATGGGACTCCACGAATTTGGATCCAGAACGGCACCAATTCTAATTCCACTTCCTCCAGAGCAAGGTTCGAGCTCCACATCTTAACAACAAAGTTTTTCTTCATGACTGCCCATGGTACCTGCTCCAAGATCTTCGAAGCAGCATTCTCATCCTGGACCGCGATGATGAACGTGTTTTCCTGAACCCATTTGACATCCACCTCACCGAATTCCTTCCAAGCAGAGGCCAGGATGTTTCTTATCCCCCACTTATTTAACAACTTGTTGGACAGAGCACGACCCACCAATTTTACACCATTTTCCATATTCGACAAGTCCATGGACTTTTCCAGATGCACCACCAAGTCTTCTACTCCACTATTTGCCATGTTACCTCTTCTCAGAATAGTATACTTTTCGGAGAAAACGACAGAGCAAAAAAGACAGATCAACTGCAAATGGGAATAAAGGGCCCAGGACTGGCTCTTAGGCGTGATGACTCTCTTCTCCATTGCAGAAAAATTAAAGACTTTTGGCCGAACAATAACTATAGCTACCTGCCAGTGAAGACAATTGACCTCCAGCATTGAATCCACCTCATTAATCCCAGCTACCCAATACACCCAACACCAATTAATGCCCCTCTCACAATCGTGTATACAAATCAAGTAACACACACAAACTAAATGCAATAGATTCACATAGGTCCGAGAATAGCACAAATCAAACAAACACAACCCACATGAATCAAATTTACACAGAAAGTAGTACAAATCCAGTGCCCATCTACTCTTACCGATAAAATATCTGTTGGAAGAGCAAAACCCTAACCCCCAATGGAGGATGGTGTCAGAGAACCTACTCCACAGCCCACACATCCGAGATCAAATCGGATCTGTCTCGCAGCCCCCACCGTCTTAATCAAGTCGAGCTTGTCCCACAATCTCCTCAATCGAGACCGAAAGACCACACATGCACAGATCGGTACAACCAGAAACCACCCAGACGAAGAAATAAACCAATACTACACTTTCAAAAGCAACCCAATTCACGACTTTACTCGCAAATCGATAAAATTAGTACTAGAGGCCCAAACTCACCACAATAAAGGATAAACCACGCACAACGGCGTAATCCCACAGAGGGGTATGAGCTCTCACAACCGGAGAGAAAACCGAGACCGTACTAAAAGCCAGTTGCACACCGCAGCGTTTACCCTCTTTTAGTTTGTGTAGTTCCATACAATATACACATTTTATACACGTTTTGAGCCCATTTTTACAGTCAACGGCAAGAGCTGCCCTCTCTTTGGTACAAAGAAGAAGGCAAATCCCCACTCTCTCTCTTGGCCTAAAAAGCCAGCCAGCCAGCCACTGCAAAACACCAAAACAGAAAGCACTTTTCTTTAAGCACTTTTGTATTTCGAATGATTCCCCCATCCAACTAGAAAACACCAACACCAACACCAACACCAACAACGCCATCGATTGCTTTTTCTCTTCTTTCTCTTCGCCAATGAAAGACAAAGACCCTTCTTTTCCTATGGAATCCTCTGCTGAGGCGGCGAGAAGCTCCAGCTCTGCCGCGCTGACCACCACGCTCTCCAACTCAATCCAGGCTCTGGGTCGCGGTTTTGACGTCACTTCCGATATCAGGCTTCTCTACTGCAAAGGGGCACCCGGCTCGAGGCTCGTGATTCTGGAGGAGGATCAGGGGAAAGATCTTGTTTTTTCTGATGGGGTTGTTGTGCCGAATGTGCCCATTGATGTTGAGTGCGCGCCGGGGAAGAAGTCCATTGATAGAATTCATGTCTGCAGCTTCCATGAGGTGAATTTTTATCCAATTTTGGTTGATGGGTTTTTGTTTTTTGTGAGTTTGGATTTGAATTCTGTGATTTGTTTTGGGTGTTTTTGGATTTTCAGAAGCTTCAGTTCAGTATTGGACTTGTTGGGAATTGAACTTTCTTGGTTGTGGTCTGGTTGAGTACAGAAAGTTATGATCTTGGTTTGTTTTATGTTGGATAATGTTGCTTTGCTGGGTTTTTGTGGTTCTGGGATTAGTTTGTTTTTGAAATCATTGATTCCGCATTTCGTATTTCATGGATTCTAGAATTCTTCTAGTTTTACTCCTGTGTTAAATTTGAATAACCGTACATTCTGTCTCAAAATTATTATATTTTGTTTGTGTCATTCAATTGCTAATGTGTAGCGTGGTTTGAAAGTTCGAAAAGATCATGTCTTTCTCTTCTTCCAGGCTTCTGTGTTGTTTTTTCTCCATATATGCTTGTAGGGAAGATAAAGCCTTATTTGCTGTCAGCGTTATAGGCTAGGTTGTCATGAATTGTTTTGTGATATGCAGAGAATAGATTACTCATCTGTTACGGAGCAATGCACTATGAGCTCATTAGGCTAAAGTTCTAGTCTGAATGTTTATTTGAGCTTGTTAGGCTAAATAAATCATATTTCCGTGTTGGTGTTGTATTTTGATAATGGATTGTACAGTGGGTTAATAGCCAGCGTAATTAGTCAATGTAGTACGCAAAACATAAAGAAAACTGGGAAAATGTTGCATACTCAGACAACGTATAGATGGCTAAATAAAGAAATCTGGCATTCGTGATTGTTTGAATTCAACTGTTTGCAGAGTTTGCTAAAACTATTTGGTGCATTAGAGAATAAAATTTTATGGAGGTCCTGTAAACATGCTTAAAGATAAAAGTTTGTTTGGTTACTACAATCCCGAAAAGCTTGAGCAGTTAGGATGTGAGCTAGCAGTTAGTATATATTCTAACATAGCTAAGTTTAGATTCGCGTTTCTTAAATTACATTTTCTCATTTGAAATATTCTTCCCCGTCGTGGAATGAATAGTATCTCCTCCTATTTGGTCAGCATTTGGTGCATGCATTGGGATTTCGACTTGCTTCTCCTAATTATAGCAACCATTTTACCTTCTTGTTATACGACAAATTTTGTGAACTTGTGGCTTTGATGCTTGAAATTTCAGATGGCAGAATACTTCAACAAGAAATCAGGTATATCAGGGCGCATTCCTCTTGGAAGCTTCAATGCCATGTTCAATTTCACCGGTTCTTGGCAAGTTGATGCAGCAGCAACCAAATCCCTCGCCATGATTGGATACTTCATTCCCCTATACAAAGTCAAATTAGAAAAGGATAATTTAGTTTTGCATGAGGAAATCAAGCGTGCTGTTCCTTACTCATGGGATCCTGCAGCCTTAGCAAGGTAAGCAACTAAATATGATAGATTATAAACATGAAATGTCTGTGTTTTTTCAATTCTAATCATCTCGGTAAAAAGTCAATTACCAACAAAATTGATAGGCTAATCCCTACAACTCATGTCCTGTCTATGCGTTAAACTAATAGATATTTTCGAGGACAATTCAACTTGTCAGTAACTGATTGCTCTGTTTGATACCTGCTTTCTGTCATATTCGGTTCCTACTTTGATCAGTGGGTTATAAAATGCAACTAAAGAGCTTGGTTATGAAAAATTGAATGATTAACCATTAGACCTGTGTATGCTCAAAGCCTCAAAACTAATGGCGACGCACTTGATTCAATATGGTCTGGATATGTACTTAAAGATGCTAGTAACTGTTATTGAAACCAAACTTGATATGCACTAACAAGAAGGATAATCAATCAAATTTCATTATGTTGGGCAGTTCTTATAGTTACATATTTCAAAGAATAATTTTGGACATGGCACCCCATCAATTCATATTGAAAACTTAAATTCAAAATGTTCCAAACTGCAATATTTGGTGATGCACAACTGCAGGGTGTTCCTTTGATAAGGTTACTAGATCTGTTGGTCTGTACAACACCAGAATTTTGATACACAATTTTCTTTCTCCTCTTGTTCATTTTTTCAGTTTTATCGAGAGTTATGGTACCCATATCGTCACATCTGCAACTATTGGTGGAAGAGATGTATTCTATATCAGGCAGCACCAGTCATCTCCTTTGTCAGCGGGGGACATTGAGAATTATGTGAAAGACATTGGTGATCATAGGTTTGTGGACTCAAAAAGCCAGTCAAATCTAGGCCCATTAAAGTACAAGGATAAGGTTTGTATCATTGGTGTTTCGTCTATAAGTCTCATGAAACTTTTCGCCCATTCTTAAAATAATTCTTGATGAATTGTCAATTCCAGTGGATTTGTTTGTGAATATCCTTAATTATGTGTCCTTCAGGATGTTACAGTCATATTCAGGAGAAGAGGGGGTGATGATCTTGAGCAGAGTCATTCCAAGTGGGCCGAAACTGTACAACTAGCACCAGATGTGATTAACATGACATTTACACCCATTGTTTCTTTGCTTGAAGGAGTGCCTGGAATAAAGCACTTGAGTCGCGCGATTGAGTTATATTTAGAGTGTAAGATCTAATCTAAAATGTATTTCATAAAAAGTGTTGACTTTTATTCCAATCTGATGATGGATAAATCATTTTAATTATGGTTAGCTTGAATCGTTTGTCTAGAACCTGAAACTTGGTTATATAGCTAGAAGCATGCTTACCTGTAGCTCCACCTATTCAGGTGTTGGAGGTGTTTTTGACATTTATTATATGTTTGTCATTGTTTATACCAGACAAGCCACCAATCGAAGATCTGCAGTATTTCTTGGATTTTCAAATTGCTCAAGTTTGGGCCCCAGAGCAAAATAGTCTGCAAAGAAAAGAACCTGTGTGTTCTTCGCTTCAGTTCAGCTTGATGGGTCCGAAGCTTTACATCAGTCCAGATCAGGTACTTTTGTTGGTTCTCATTAGTTCTTTGATTGCTATTATTATCAAATTATTGTGTGGGAAAAGGAATGACTCTTTCATTTCCTTATATTTGTAGTTTTCCACTTTCACCTCACCTTAACTGAAAAAGTTTCTTGACATTGCAGGTAACAGTGGGCCGTAAGCCTGTCACAGGGCTTAGACTAAATCTAGAAGGCAGCAAACAGAACCGACTGGCTATTCATTTGCAACATCTAGTGTCCCTTCCGAAAATTCTTCAACCCCATTGGGATGTGCACATGGCGATAGGTGCACCCAAGTGGCAAGGTCCTGAAGAGCAAGACAGCCGTTGGTTTGAGCCAATCAAGTGGAAGAACTTCTCCCATGTAAGCACTGCACCGATAGAGCATGTAGAAACCTCTATCGGTGACCTCTCTGGTGTTCACATTGTCACCGGGGCTCAGCTTGGTGTATGGGATTTTGGTGCCAAAAATGTATTGCACCTCAAACTCCTCTTCTCCAAAGTACCAGGCTGCACAATTAGGCGGTCTGTTTGGGATCACAGCCCAGCCACCCCGTCTTCTACACTGAAGATGGATGGTTCTTCTTCGTCACATTCAAACAACAGAAGCTCTGACGATAAAAAGGAAAAACTAGCAAAACTAGTGGACTTGACGGAAATGTCAAAGGGGCCGCAAGATATACCAGGTCATTGGTTAGTCACTGGGGCTAAGCTTGGAGTCGACAAGGGAAAGATTGTATTGCGCGTAAAGTACTCTTTGTTGAACTACTGATCATCGGCCTTTTTCCCCCTGTAATTGTAGGCATTCCACTAAAATTTTAGTCCGGCATTCTTTGCACAGGCAACCCCTGTTCTGTACATTTTCTTCTTTTTGTTTCTTAGACATCTTCAATTGATAGTCGCATCATTATTTGTCTGAGGGGTTTTCTTCTTGAACTGGTTGAGAAGACAACGTATGTTTCTGAATAATTATAATTTATATACATTTTTAGGTAATATATGAAGTCATTTTTTCAGTGACATCAACCCTTGCGTATGACCATCGACTAGAAAGTTTGCATCCATATATTTCTCTGTTTTCAATTCCATCATAAACAGTTTTCCGTATCATTTTACACATTTGATTTTTTTAGTTAAAAAGCATTTCCACTTTGAGAAATTTGAGTTTGACAAGTGTTACTAATTCACCTGCTATGATATTGTCGAACGTGTTTCATGAACTAAGGGTATAGTATTGCAGTGTGACCGTCATATATCGAAAAATCACTATTCATAAAACTTCAAGGGAAGTTCTTTGATTGCTTTTGTGCAATGGGACAGTATTAAGTACAGCCTAGTGATGGAAACTATGTACTTAATAGGGAAACTTATTTACGGAGCCATCAATAGTTGACTCAGCCTAGTGAAAAAAACTATGTCAGGCACTTAAATCACTTTTATTTTTGTTTGCTTACTGGTGAGTGTTTACCCATGCGTACCGAGTCTGAAACTCTCATTTCTCTAAATTAATGTAATAGTTTCGGACTCTCCCTTCTCATCTTAATAATATTTTTTTTTTTAAATGGTAAACTATAATTAATTCACCTAAAGAGAAAAGAAATAAATCAGTCACTTCGACTAACCTGTAATTAACACTAATCTCTTAAGACAATCTTATTATTATTAACATAACTGGATGTTGGATGAGTTTGTAATCTTAATGACAGTTTTTATGCCATCTGGGAAATTTATTGTCTGCTAAAACATGTTGATGTGAATCTAACAGTTGTAAGAGAGATTGCATAAGAAAATTTCTTACCAAATGAGCGAAATTGCACAAATCATCTGGTGTGGCACGGATCATACGTCAATGTTACTCTTGTGGCGAAAAAACCATTTAACAATATCTTTGTGATTAAGCGAGTCATCAATCTCAGTCAAAGTCGATCTTTGCATCTAAATTATGTCCAGCTTTTTTCATGTGTCTGTCATACATATGCATGGTTGAAAGGGTCCTTTTAGGACATGAAGCTCATGACTGTAAAATAAGGCTTGAAAATGCACTTGTGTTGTTCGAACAAACATACGTAAAGTTTACATATGACTTACGCCGCAGGAATCATTCGCGCAGAGCCATTAAATATTGGGAGTTTTAACGAAAAGTCCGCGGTACTGTTCACTTTAACGAAAAATCACATTTTTACATTAAAAAGTCAAACCTGGTACTATTCACTTTACCCTTTACTTTGTCCTTATCGTTAAAACTCAAAGTTTTCAAGCCATTTTCATTAGTTTTCCTTTAAATATTCTATAGCTCCGGCGAGACTGGAGCAGGCAAGTTGCTACCCGTGGGATAAAGCAGCAGCCCATATCTGACTTAATCATCCTCACCATCATAGGTTAATCCAAGTATTAAACAGTGTTTAAGTATATTATATAACACAGCGTGAACCGTCGAGATGTTTGTTCTAGAATCTGTCCGCTGTCTGTGTTTTAACCCTTTTCCAATAACAACATACAAGTCCTTTTTAATGCTAAGCCCCATATTTGTATTAGCCTGACAATTTGCACCAATTAAAGGGTTTTTTTTATTAGCTTTCGCTAATCATGTACGTGGAAATTATGCTGCTCTTGATGTGAATGATTAATTTGCTGCAAAAAAAAAAAAAAAAAAAAAAAATAAATAAATAAAGATTTTTATCCAGAAAGAGGCGGATAGTAGTGTCCAAAAGCAAAGGCTCTCCAAGGGCAAAGACAGATTGGGTGTTTAGATGCTTTTGGACTTGGGTGAAATGCAGGACTCTTCTTCTTGTAATGTTTCTTTTGTGAAATTTGAAATTGAAAGTGCCCCAAAGATTTTGGATTGCACTCAATCCCTTGTTGAGTACATACGTACTCATTTCTTTTACCTATTCTTTCTGTCGACAAGAAATTACTAACATGTATTAATTGGAAATTTAAATAAAAAATTAGGATAGTAATTTTCGCACATTTATTTTTTCTCCATGCAATTATCCCAATTTTTCTAGTTTTTGGATTGATTAAAAAAAAATAAGAAATTAAAAAAAGAAGAATAAATCAATGAAGAAAAAAGCAAAAATATGAAAGACTACTACCATATTTTTTTTTCTTTTCATAACACTACCCATAATTTAAACACAAAAAGTTGCTTAGGCTTTTGGAGTATGACATGCCCATTAGGGCTATTATTTTACAACCACACGAAAGCCAAAACCTCAAGATTTTGTGGAAGAGGACGAGTTGAATTTTTACCCTATCTTAAGTAAATACGCCATCATTGGAGCTTCAAGTCCTCACCTTTTGGTAAAAAATTTATTATCCACTTCTTGATACCAAAAAAGTATGATTTTATCTTATTTTTTTAAGAAATGCTAAATGGGTAGCTCTCACTCTGTCGTCCTTATTCAGGTTTCCTCTTGGACAATCTTGACAATGTCTTGGGAATCTCTTACTCAAGGTCGGCAATGTTATAGCAAAACATGCACCAACATTCCAACAAATTAAAGGGCATTATAGGCATCACAAATGGTCGTTAAGCAACTTCCAATAAGTCGCAAAGCCCATCTGTGTTAAAGTCTTATATATACGAACCTCAGTTTCCATTAGCCTCTCATCCCTTTTCCAAAATTCATGCATCTGTTCTCTTTAGTACCAGAGAGAGATCACTGCAATCCTTGTATCTAGTTATGGTAATTTTAACAAATTAATGAGCACATTTGTTCATGTTATTCTTTCGAACTCGACCTTGTTAATTATATTCTCTTTGATTTATAACCCGCAGGAGAAACTTGAGCTTGTTGAAGGGAAGGTTGATTGGAAGGGAAGGTCAGCTGTGAAATATAAACATGGAGGAATGAAAACTGCTGTGCTTATACTAGGTACTCCTCTAGTACACACATCCTATACATGATCACTTTCTTTTCTTCTAAGAAAACGACATTCTAAACTGGTCTAATGTACGTGAAGGAGATTAATTTTGGCATAAGAGGAGGGACACACTGTCTTGACTAACTAGTATAATCTACAGCTGCTTACATGATCACCATATGCAATAATATGTAGACCTTAAATAATTTACAAAGATTGGGGTTTTTTTATATGTTGCAGGTACATTTACTTTTGAGAACATGGCAACTCTTGCCCTGGCTGTGAACTTGGTTACCTACTTCAATGGGGTCATGCACTTTGAGCTAGCAGATGCAGCTAACCAACTCACCAACTACATGGGAACTAGCTATATTCTGTCCATTCTCATGGCCATCCTTGCCGACACCTTCTTTGGCAGATTCAAAACTCTTCTCATTTCTGGGTGCTTCGAGTTTGTGGTATGCACAAAATACTCAAAATTACTCATCATAAATCGCAAAATATGCACAAATACAACGAGTTATGAACATTTAATCGAATAGAACTGGATGGATGCTAACTACACAATAAGATGTCACTAAATTGTTTTGAATACAACTTATTGCATGTTCAGTGACCCTCAGTTCTATTTGTGTATAAATCAGAATTGAAACGGTTTAGTAATTGCATAGTTTTTTATGCATTTATGTTTTGTAAATTTTCACTTCAGGGACTAGCACTAATGACTGTGCAAGCTCACTACCCTAAACTGAGGCCACCAGTCTGCAGTGTCTTTGATCCAACTGCAAAATGTGAAAAAGTTGAAGGTGGAAATGCTGCCCTTCTTTTTATTGCTCTCTATATGATGGCGGCCGGAGCTGCCGGGCTGAAGGCCACGTTACCATCACACGGTGCTGATCAATTTGACGAATCGGACCCGAGAGAGGCAAGGCAGATGTCTAGCTTCTTTAACTTTCTGTTGCTAGCAGTGTGCTTGGGTGGTGTAGTCAGTTTAACCCTAATTGTGTGGGTTCAAGACAATAAAGGATGGGATTTGGGATTTGGGATCTCTACTATCGCCATGTTCTTGGGCGTGGTCATCTTTTTCGCAGGATTGCCGTTGTATCGTATACAAGTTATCAGAGGAACTAGTGCTATAGTTGAACTTATACAGGTTTGTTTTTCTTGTCGACCCTTTAAACACTAGTTCCAAGCCTGTTTCTTTTCTCTGTTTTTCTTTTTTTGCTTTAAACAAGCGAATACAGAGGTGGGGGAAATAACAAACAAAACTTGGGTGCAAAAACCTTCTTTGGATGCTACTAAAGATTGATTTCTACAAGTTAATCCAAATCAATATAATCGATTGACTAAGTCACTAAGATGTAGTGTACATATTTCTTTTTCCTATTAGTAGAGGTGACAAATTAACCCATTGAGTTGTTAATGGGTACCCGTTAAGACCCATTTAATTTGATATCACCATAATATAGAGGTGAGATTGGTAGTGATGATGATGGTGTAAGGTGAAATCAAATTGAATGAGTTTTATTGGGTACCAGTAAACAACCCAATGAGTTGATTTGCCACCTCTACCTATTGGTGTTTGGTTGGAGGTCGGCTTAAGGAAGATTCTTAACTAATGAATATATGCTTCCAAACACGTTCAGTTTGTTCAGGTCGAACGTTAATCACAACTAGCTAACTTGTTGCTCATGTTCTTTTCAGGTGTATGTTGCAGCCATCCATAACAGAAATCTTAGCCTTCCTGAGGACCCTGCAGAATTGTATGAGATTAGCAAAGACAAGGAAGCTGCTCTTGAACAAGAATTCCTACCTCACAGACCCATTTTCAGGTACCTTACAAATTTTTACCGAAATATAAGATCTTCCACCCTTGAAATAATACAAAATTAGGGTGTTAACTAAGAACGTTCGTACACTCATAAATGCTTACATTTCTAAATCAATTTCTATTCAGATGTTTAGCAAAATATATGATCCTCCACCATTGAAGAGGGATAAAATTAAGCTTGCGTTTCCACGATTTTTAAATACATTTTGTGTGGAAGTATGGACTTCCATTATTAGTCTAGCGTTGATCGATTCGTACTAGATATTTGATAAGTTATGTTATCGGTTGAACTGGATTAAAACCGAACATTCGGTCATATTTTAACCTAATTTACAATTTTCATTCAGTCTCACAATAAAACATGCCAAATTGTTTGGTAACACATAATTGAATTTCTATTCCGTCATAAGAAAACTTCTTGTTCGCTCCTTGCCCAACACATAATTGAATTTTATTCAGGTTTTTGGACAAAGCATCCATCCGAAGAGGGCAAGTTGATGAACAACAGCCTCCAAACCCATGGAAACTTTGCAGAGTCACACAAGTGGAAAATGCAAAAATCATCCTAGGCATGGTCCCAATATTTTGCTGCACAATTATAATGACTCTATGCCTGGCACAACTCCAAACCTTCTCCATCCAACAAGGTCTCACCATGGACACAAGTATCACCAAACACTTCAAAATCCCACCAGCCTCACTCCCCATCATCCCCATTTTCTTCCTCGTCATCATAATTCCTGTCTACGACCGTGTCTTTGTCCCCATCGCAAGTAAGTTCACGGGCATACCCTCTGGCATAACGCACTTGCAGCGGATAGGGGTGGGTTTAGTTCTCTCATGTGTTTCCATGGGTGTGGCTGGAATCATGGAAGTGAAAAGGAAAGATGTGGCAAGAGAGCACAACATGCTGTTGGCAAGGCCGGTGGTGCAGCCATTGCCAATCAGCACATTCTGGCTGTCTTTTCAGTACTTCATTTTTGGAATTGCCGACATGTTCACATACGTAGGGCTTCTTGAGTTTTTCTACTCGGAGGCTCCCAAAGGGTTGAAATCAATTTCAACTTGCTTTTTGTGGAGCTCCATGGCACTAGGGTATTTTTTCAGCACCATTTTGGTTAAGATTGTGAATAATGCAACAAAGGGTGTCACGAAAAGTGGAGGCTGGTTGGCTGGGAACAACATTAATTTGAACCATTTGAATCTTTTCTATTGGTTGCTTTCATTGATGAGCTTGATCAACTTCTTTATCTATGTGTTTGTTGCAAAGAGCTACAAGTATAGGCCTGGAAGTCCCATGCTGGTTTCAAAATAGAAGAAGAAGGAAATTGAGGTTAATGAGTTCTGAGAGGATTCAAGGAAAAAAAATAGCTGCTATTATATATATATATGGTTTAATGTAATGTGTGAAAATTGGATAATGTATCCTAAATATGATATTTAATTAGGCCTAGGACGTTTGTTTCCTTTCAGCTAGTATCAGTGACCAATTAATTTGTTGTCCATCAATGAAAATTTTCAATTCCCACACCTTCCAATAATTTAATTTGAGTTATTATTTACATAAATGATAATCAATGAAAAATCTAGAAATAACTATTATCCATCTTCAAAAGTTATTCATGATATTCAAGATCTTATACATAATTAAGTTGCAAGTTACTAAGTACTCCATAATCATTATTTGAGAATTGCTAAGAAGACTTTCTTAAAGTGAGACTAACTATAAACTTTATGTCATCTCACAATTTAATGTTAATTCTCATGCCAAAATTATAAAACATTGTGCGAAAAATGAGGTGGCAGATAGTCCATAGAGAGTCTCACCTTCTCTTATTATTTATTCAAACCATAATGGGCGATGTTATTTGACACACAAAACTAATACACTTGCTGACAGACTCTTTAGTATAGATAGCAACCACGTATAATGATGATAAGTGTCACTTCTATTAGTGTGTATCAGTTTTGTGTGTCCGAATAATATTATTAGACAATTTAGATTGTTAGTTTAGTTTGATGAAATTTTGAATGTCATTAAGATGTTAGAGATTTTAGACATTAGAATGTTGGATGCAATGTTAACTTCATATATGCTTAAAATTGTCATAATTGTTAGGTTTATGAATTTGACATCATAAGATTGTAGAAAGCAAGTATGAGTGTTTGTTTCATTTCTCACGTATTAATATTTTGTGTTTCACTTAACATATATATAAGTTACTGCTAGATCTAAAAACTGTATAATTTACATAGCAAAAAAAAAAAAAAAAAAAAGAGAGTAATAAAAAGTATTTAGCTTATGCTTAAAGGTCAAACCACCAAAACCAAACTGCCCAACACTGATTTATCTTCTCGCATTAGCTCAAGCCGAATCAAACTGCAACACACAATAGTTGTTTGACCATAGAGTGAAACCGATCCAAGCTGGACCCAGCCTATCCCTAATCATAAGACACAATGGATCGAGCAAATCCATCTCAACACAAGTCCTGCATGTTTTGAGGTCAACTTAGCACGATCCGATCCGATTTTAATAGATTGAACCAAACACAGCCTCAACCAGGACTTACTTCAGTGCGCCGTCCACGACTATACCGGCGTTTCCGGGTTCAGCCTTTATTTTATATTTTTGATCGATTATGGTTAAGGCTTAATTCGCAATTTGTCGCTGCCTCCGGATGAGGAGAAGCTTTGGCATTCGCATGCTAATGAGATCAAAGCCGGCCTCCAGGTCAATTCTGGTGCACATTGGCAGGTCGACAGGGGTAAGTTATAGGGACGAACCTAGGATTTGAAAATGGTGTGGGCTAACTTTAAGGCAAAATTTTTCTTTTGGTCTAAAACTTCAAGCCCGTAGTTTCTGTTTGGTCCGAACTAAATTATTCCCAGAAGAACTATCTGTAAGTTGTGAGTGTCAAAGAACATGTGCTCACTGTTTCTTGACATACAGTAACTTGGTCAATCCGAGTTAATAGTTGAGAAAATTATGGAGCCTTATTTGGTTAGGTTTAGGAGTCCTTATTTAGTGCAATTAATTGTGAAAACCTTATTTAGTTGACAAAGAATTCGTTACCATTTAGGACTATAATGAAATCCTAATTGATTTGGAATATCCCTTTAATCAGTTAATAGGCCAGATTAAAGGGATGAGCATCTATATATTAGGAGGTCCCTGCACTCACAGCATAATCCTATTCTAGTGCAAAACCCTATTTCTGTGCACAAGGACTTTCGGCTGCTAGAGTGTAGAAGTTCCTCCTTGAAACCCTAGCAGTCATGCTTCTTCTTCTTCCTCCGCTTTGGAAGATAAGTTCAATATAATTGGTCGATCTCTATTTCGTATTGATTTGATTTATTCGTGATCCTAATGTCTTGTTGTTGTGATTTCAGAATATGTCTTACACTATCTCAATATCCCAAAATATGAACGGCTCCCTTCTAGCCTCATCATCCCAAAATTATAACACTGCGTGCAATTCTATAAACCCTAAATGTTATCCACAACTTCAAGCTACTGCAAGTTCATGAACTGAACTGAAAGCCAGTCCGAGAGAGGTGGGAACTAGGAAGGGAATTAAAGGAATTAAAAATTACTAAGGGTTATAGGCTGCCTTGGAAAATAACACTAACCCAACGAGACTCACCGTTTCACTCCACACACAATGAAACTCACCGGTTCACTCCACAAAACAATATAATTTTAAAATAAAAACAGTGTGTTCCTCCCACTTTTCACGAAATGGTAGGTCTTCTTCTTCAACGAGACTTGCGACTTGCGCCTTTGGTCTTTTCCTCCGCCACTGAACTGTGTTCGCCAGATGGTGCTTGGGCTAAGACCTTAGCTATCTCTTGTTTTTGCAAAACGTAGTTTTACTCTCTTATGTTTTAAACTCATCGGTTGTATTGACTCATTCATAAATTTCGTCTTTACTATCCAACTCTGTTAAGAGTTCTGTTAATTACGTGGCACATTGTAAGGTCCATAATTTAATAACCTGATGCTAAATGAATTAAATAAAATACTCAAATTTTTTTTTGTAAAGTATAATTATTGATACTCGAAATTACTAATTAAGTATAAGATACTCGAAATTACTAATTAAGTATAAGATACTCGAAATTTTTAACTCACGTATAATTATACGTGCAGCCATCCGTACCAGAAATGTTAGCCTTTCTGAGGACCCTGCAGAACTGTATGAGATTGGCAAAGACAAGGAAGCTGCTCTTGAACAAGAATTAATACCCCACAGACCCATTTTCAGGTATCTTACAATTTTTTACCAAAATATATGATCTCCCACCCTTAAAATGAAACCATATTAAGCTCCAACTTCACTATTAGTTTCGAGGTTAATTTTTTGTTGCAAAAACACTCATATCTTATATTGTTAGGTTGTTAATTAAGAACGTTGACCACTCATAAATGATTTTTCTACTTGCGAAAAATCTCATATGTTATGTTGCTAGACTGTTAATTAAGAATAGTCGTTCATTTCGACACGATTATTGGATCCACCATTGACGATGGAAAAAATTAAGCATGCCACTTCATTTGCACACACACACACACACACATATGTGTGTGTATTTGGTGGAAACATGCGCTTCCGTTATAATTTTTATTCAGTCTCACAATAATATAACATGCTAAATTTTCTAGTCAGAAAATTTCCTTTTACCTAACGCATAATTTGTTTTCAATTAGGGCGACACTATTTTGTCCTTCTAATTTTGTTAATTTTTAATAATTTTCAGATTCTCAATAGGAGTTTGCTGGTTTTACTTTCTTTCTTTAGAAGAGGTGTTTATTTTTTGAATTTTCAGTGGAAGGAGTAAAGTTTTTTTTTATTGGTTGGATCTACTTCACTTGATTTCATTGGTGGTGATTATGTGATACAGTTAAATCTATGGACATTGTAATCCTTATCTCAATACAATTTGAGAGTATTTGTTCTCAGATGTTCTTCATGTAACACGAGATTTAACGACATTGTCCTTATAATTTTTGGTTCCCAGTAAACTTAGCTTTCAACGAAGTGTTTGAAGTCCGCTTATTGCTTTGCAATTAGCCATAATTATTATAATATTTTTAAATCTAGCATTTTGGGGTTCAATTGTTCATGAATATGTCTCTATAATGTCCTTTACTCAATAAATCAAAATATCGTACCTTTCCTCAGAAATTGAATTTTCAATTTTCAACAATATATGGAAACAAAAAACAATTTTGTTATCAAACGGTTCATTCATTTTTTAAGTATAAAAATTTTTGTGGTTCAATTTACATAACACAAGAGAATATGAAGAAAAAAAAATGATCTAGCATATACCTAAAACACCAAACCATAGGGTTCAACAATGTATAATGGATCGAGTTGATCGGTTTTCATTATGAGCCACGCATGTTTAAGGTCAGCCTAGGACTACTCAACCCGATTTTCAGTGGGTGAAACCAAAGACAACCTTTTTTTGGACTGAAACGGCCCTGACCGGACCAAACCGAATCAAAGACTCTGACCTAACAGATGTCAGTGTTTATAAGCTCACCTGAATGTACTTAGAAGCCACCAAAGCAACCCAAGTGTACTCAATCTTCCACAGTTGGCTGCCTCAACTCACAAGCCTCAGCCACCTCACTCCTCGCCATGCAACATGCAGCTCCACGTGGAAGCCTCCCAAAACAACCACGTACGTTCCCATCCACTTATGTATTCCTCCTCCCCCTAAACTCCCTGGTTATATAGCAGTTAAAACGAGAGATACACAGAGACTAGACTGGATATTTGATTTTGAGATCAGAAACAAGACAAGACGTCGTTTTGAGATGGCTTCAAGTGACAAGACACCGACTCCGAACCCTGCCTCCAGGCCGGGAGATCAGCCAACGCCGCCGGGGAAGCCGATGACGATGGGACAACACGTGCTGGACAAGGGCGCCGAGGTGATGCAGTCCCTCAAGCCGGTGAACCAGATGAGCCAGCACGTGTGCACTTTTGCGCTCTACAGCCACGACATGACTCGTCAGATCGAGACCCACCACTACGTCACTCGCCTCAATCAGGACTTCCTCCAGTGCGCCGTATACGACTCCGACGACTCCCACGGCCGCCTCATCGGTAAGATAAACTGACCAGTAAAACTTCAATTAAAACCAAGCCAATGCGTTTTAGGGTGGAGCCTTTTTTTCTTCTTCTCTATTGTTGGTCGGTTAGGGTTAATCATGGCTTAATTTGCAATTTTGTCATGTTTGTGCAGGTGTAGAATATATTGTGTCTGATAAGATATTTGAGTCGCTGCCTCCGGATGAGCAAAAGCTTTGGCATTCCCATGCTTATGAGATCAAAACCGGCCTCTGGGTCAATCCTCGGATCCCCGAGATGATTGGCCAACCTGAACTCCAGAATTTGGCCAAAACTTATGGCAAATTCTGGTGCACATGGCAAGTTGACCGAGGTAAGTAATCAGATAACGCGGCTTGGCACATGCGCGAAACTTAGGGAACTTTTATTCATAAGCTCTCGAGCTAGAATAAGATTTTATTTTTTTATTTTATTTTATTTATTTTTTTATAGAAAGAACCGGTAGATGTTTTTTCTTCTAGAAATTAAATTAGTTACTTTGATTTATTATTAATGAAATTGTGGGTTCTTACGATTAGGTGACCGACTTCCACTGGGAGCACCGGCCCTTATGATGTCACCTCAGCCGGTGAATTTGGGCATGGTGAAGCCGGAGCTGTTGCAAGCGAGGGATGCGAAATATAACATATCAACAGATGCCTTGATGACGTCGAGGGTGGAGATTGAAGAGCCAGAGTGGATCAATCCGCAGGCGGACTACTGGAAGCAGCATGGCAAGGGTTTTGCGGTGGACATTAAGCAAACTGTAATGAAGAAAATCACTCTCTTTCCTTAGACGAGCATGCATGGTTTTAGTTTAGGTAATTAGACGCCATAAATAAAAGAACAAAATGTTCATATGCTAGCTGGCTTTTGTATGTACAAACTTTGGCATCCGTGTTTTGGTTCTTTTGGGTTGTGTATAGCCTGTACTGTTCTTATATATATTCAAGTTCTTGCGCATTAATATTTTTCGGACTATACGCGGTACAGTATTATTAGTTTATTTTTAATGACAATTTTAGTTGAATTGTATAACGCACATCATCTAATGGAGGCTTAGGCCATCTCCAACCGATGGCTGGCCAGAGGGCTCGTTTGAGCCCTCTGGCCCTCCAAGATTCTCTAAGATATTAATATTTTAATGAACAGTACAGGGTCATATTTGCCTCCGTCTCCAATCGAGGGCCAGAGGGCTCGTTTTAGCCCTGTCACAAAAAACCGTCTCCAACCGAGGGCCAAAGGGCCATAGGGCTAAACATAATTTATTATTTTAAAGCTACAATTTAAATTCAAATTCAACGGCTAAGTGACGTCAGCATGACGTCAACTAGCCGTTGGATTTGAATTTTTTTTTTGCTATAAATAGGGTGGATATTGGGCTATAATTCACACAACTTTAATTTCAATCTATTTCAATTCAATCTCTTTCAATTCAAGTTTGCAATGAATTTCAACTTTGGATCCTCTTCAAATTCCAATTGGGGGTCCTCATCCAATTCCAAATTGGAAGAAAAATGGGCGCAAATGAGATGAGAAGATGAGGAGTCTGATGAAGAAGTTCAAGTAAGGCGCAACAAACAAAACAGAGCAGCAGCCATGGCAGCGATGATGATGTGTCAGCCATGGCAACGGCGATGATGTGTCAGATTGGCTTGTGTCATCGCTCAATGGCAGCGGCGATCATTAGACTGCATGCATTGGGATTGGAAGAACTGTCCCACCGGATGGCAATGAGGCTTTAGCGGAAGGTCGAGAAAGCTAACTGTTGTGCTAGAGGCGGTTGCCTCATATGACACATGGATTTGGCATGCTTTCTTTGGAGTCCCTGGATCCCAAAATGACATTACAGTTCTTGGGCGTTCACCCCTCTTCAATCGCCTGACGGAAGGTAAAGCACCTCAACTTGACTACGACATCAACTGTCGTCAATACAATATGAGGTATTACTTGGCAGATGGCATCTACCCAAAGTGGGCGACACTTGTCCAAGCAATTCCAAACCCTAGGAATGATGCGGAAAAGTTGTTTACCTTACACCAAGAGGCATATAGGAAAGATGTTGAGAGAGCTTTCGGTATTCTACAAGCACGGTGGAAGATCATCAGCGAACCGGCAAGAGGGTGGAGTCGAGAAAACTTGGACTCCATCATGATGTCTTGCATTATATTACACAATATGATAGTGGAGGATGAGCGAGATGGGTATATTGATGGAGAGTCCGATGACGACGAAGAAGATCCAAATAGGTCAAGAAGGGCTCGTGCAAAAATATATGATGGGCCTAATTTGCCTTTCAATCCAAGAACTGGTAGTATCTCTATAGATGAGTACATGAGGCGCTATAGAATGATACGTTCTCGTGCCACAAACAAGTATCTACAACAGGATCTTGTTGCACATCTTTGGACCAAAAGAAGCCTCGAGTAGGCGTTTACGTTTTATGTTTTTAAATGTTTTTAAAAATATTGTTTAAGTTTCATGTTGTTAAATGTTTTTTTTATGTTGTATAATTTTTATGTTGGTTAATGTTATTTAATGTTGTTTCATATTGTTTAATGTTGTTTTATGTTACTTAATTTAATTTAATGTTGTATAATGGCCTAGGAAGTTATAGGAAAAAAATAGAATTAAAAAAAAATTGAAACAAATTTTGTAAAATAGAAGTTATAGGAAGTTATAGAAAAAAAAAGAAAAAAATAAGGTTTAAATTCATAAAAAATTAAAATTAAAAAAAAAAAAAAAAAAGGTGAAGCAACGGCTAGTGGCTCGCTAGCCGTTGGAAGTTTTAAATTCAAATTGTTATTTCTGTCGGTTATGACCGACAGAAATAACAAACATTAAAAAAAAAAAGAGCCAGCCCTCTCCGATTCCGTGGGGCCCTCCCAGATTCCAGAGCCCTCTGGCCTAGCCCTCGGTTGGAGACGGTTTTAGGGCCATTTCGGCCATCTGGCCCTTTAAACCCTTCGGTTGGAGATGGCCTTACGGGCTTACGGGCTTGGTGGAGGAAGATTTAGGAAGATTTGGACATAGATTTTGAAAAAAGACATGGGGTATTTAGAGCTTTGTATAAAATCGATTATATAGTCGCTATCCTGTAGTAGACGTTTGATGCAGTAGGATAAGGTATTTAGTAGACGTTTGATGCGAAAAGACATAAGAGTACGTACTTTATTTAGTAGACGTTTGATGCAGTAGGATAAGGTATTTAGTAGGCGTTTGGTGCAGTAGGATAAGGTATTTGTTGTTATTGTCGTTGAATGGATTACATCCAAATCAATCTTGTTACAGATCTTCAACTATCATCCTACCACTATTTATACTTCCTCTTTATTTATAGTAAACAATGAAAACAAAAAATTAAAAACAAAAGTCAAACGGCCGGATTTTTGGCCCTTTTGATAACTATTTGAACTTTTTTTTTTTTTTTTTGGGGTTGAAATATGGGAAAATATAGACTGGAATGGAGGAGGCAGGAGATGATTGAGTTTTTTTAATTTTACTTTTAACTTTTGGTGCTTCAAATATGAGAAAAAAAATATAAAGGGGAATTCAGAGGAAGGAATTGTAGTGGGAGAGGAGGGAGGGAAATAAGAATGACGAATGAAAATAATATCTTACAAGTGAAAATAATTCGAATTCGAATAATTTGATTTTGGATTCTGAGTTTTTTTCCTTGTGCTTTTTCTTATACACTTCTTCTACATTTCTCTTATTATCATTTCTTCACTCTTATTCATTCTCCTTTTTATATCGTGTATTTTTTTTATTGCTTACTTTATAGATGTTTGGAACAATCATTTGAATTATTGTATTCATTGACAGTACTCAAATTATTGTGTTTATTAATAAAGAGAGTACTGAAAGCTGAGGTACATTTCACATGAAGCTAAACAATAAGTAGTTAAATGAGCTTAATCTTGCATCTGAGGTTCTAAGCACCTCTCCTCTAATATTGCTTGTAGATAAATAGAAATAGGGCTAACTTACATTTAACAACTTTGAGGAATTTACTTTGAAGTGACTTACAAAATGGACCATAAGGTTTCACGTTTCTCACATAGCATCCTAAGGTTTTGTAATTGATCATTTTATATCTTTTGTCTACTTGAACATCTAATTCTCTGTTAAATTGATGAGTTTTTAGTCTATTTCGTACAAATATGGCTTACATGTCAACTCAATTGCAGGTTTCACGCTCACCGTGTCATCAATTCAATGAAGATTTAAATGACTTGTTTGACAAAAGGCACAAATTGATATTGTGTTAAAACTTCATGGTGTAATGTGAATAAGTTTAAACCTCATGGCCCAATTTGAAGATCACCCCAAACTTAAACATACTATAAATGCAACTTTTATTAGTTTTCTCTTTTATTACATTAGAAAGATTTTTTGAACCCTGATAACGTATCTTTACCCAGTCAAAGACTAACTTAGTGCCTAGTGGATTAGCTTTTCTAAGTTTTTGATATCGTTGTATCAAAAACATAGAAAAGGTAAGTGCCTAGGCACTAAGTCGTTGTTGTGATGAGGATGACCGACGAAGAGAAGAAAAGGGCGCAAGAAAAAGCTAACACTCTCATTGCCAGCCTGAGCTTCCCCGTTACTCGCCTTGCGTTGTACAAAACCGATAAAACTCTCAAATCCTGGGAGAAAGATTGCTGAGTGCACTGTCAAATCGAATTACTTCTCTTACTGCATGCTTATATTTAAGCTTGTAATCAGATTCTATTTCAGTGTCCCCGTCATCTCTTGATCTTTTCTCTTTTTTTTCTTGGGCAAAAATTGTCTTGCATGATCAAGAACATTAACAAGTTGGAAGTAGGCTGGGGTTTTTTGGCCAGCTTGTGTTCGTTCATTAAGCAAACGCTTGGTTTGGTGACCACTAATCAACTATGATTTTAATATGTTCCCTTTTTAAGTTTTTTTAAATGAGACTTTCAACTTATATCCCTCTCAAATGAGTTTGATGAGATTTTTGGCTGAGGTTACAATTTTGATCCAAAGATATAATTCAGATATAAAAACGAAAGTAAAACAAATACAGATAAAAATGAACGATTGCGTTATACAACAGATTACAAGATAGATTCATCCTTGTCGGGTGCACTAGTACTTGTTGAACTTTTTTTTGTTTCCAATGAAATTAAAAGACCAGTCTATTGATAGTGTGGAAATAGAATTACAAAAAGGCTAAATTCTTGTTTCCCATTTTTCTTTGGGCCAATGAAAGCATATAAAGACAAACACAAAAAAAAAAAAAAAAAAGAAAGGAAAAAGAGAGCCCAAATCTTTGTTGCCCTTGTTCCTTTGGGTTAAAGAAGAAAATAGTTCGGTGGTTATTCTTTAAACCGGTAAAGCGAATCTGTAAATTTGTGAGTTGTGTTTGTGCTTGAAATTTTTTTACCTGTTAACTTAACGAGCTATATTTATGTCAACTTGTTAAAGAAAGATGATCGCGTCCAGCACCCCAAAAAAAATACGTTTGGACACGACCTGGAAATGAAAAAAAGGCACGTTTGCTAGGTCTATTATCTTTGTAATTAAGGTGCTAAAAATAGGTGCAAGGAGCAAAAAATCAACAAAAAAAATGGTGATGGCAGCATGGCAGACTAGTTTTGAGTAAGTCAATAATATTACGATGGTCAAGAAATTCAATCGAAAATATAGCATAGATCCTCAGCAAAGTGTGTAAGCTTCCATGCGATGGATCTTATCCACAGTCACAAGAATATAATGCAAAAACCTATATTTATTTATTTCTTTAGTTAGTCGTCAACGGCAGCCGGCCTTAATTATTCTCTGGATATTTTTGACTTGCAACCCACCCCCAACTATTTGATTCATATATTCTCAACCGAATCTCTTATTTATTTATTTATTTATGCTTGTAATTATTCTTAAGTTAAGGATGAGTCTTGGAGTAACGGAAATGTTGTTTCTTGGTGATCAAAAGGTCACCTACTCGAGTTGTGGATACAATATCTTTGCAAAATAAAAATAAGGTTGTGCACGATAGATGTTCCTCTCCTCCCGACCCTCGTAAAACGAGAAGCCTTCTTGACTTAAGATTTATTCTTAATTAGCACATTGATGGAGCATCTTTTCCTTTGATGGATATGATTAATTTGTTCATTTTGTATGGTACATTGAACAAGCCAATAAAACTGAACCCATTAGAAAAAGAAGCGAGGTTTTTTCTCTTGACCACTTGCCATGATTGAGACAAGATTTTAATTTGGTGTTGGTGATGGCGGGAAGAAAATTATCAACTTGACAAGTTGCAGCCGACCTGGCCAATGCCAACCTCATCTTCCTCTCATTTCTTTTGTTTTACCATAAACCAACTTAGTCATCGTGACAAGAGAAAGTCTTGGTTACAGTTGTTGCATAGAACAACACACTCACAATAAATAGAATTGTATATACTTGTATGCGAAAAGTTTAACGCTATTATGTGCTGTTCTATATAATAATTGAACAGAATTGTACTTGAATCAATTTGTTATTTATTTCCCCACACTTTTCGTTCAACCTTATTATGTATGTAGATCAAAAAAAATTACCAAGAGAAAGTATGAACATAAAAGTGTGCCGGAGAATGGAAATATAACATGTGTGCATTAGGTTTCCAACATAATTCATCATATAGCAACTGCTCATTAATTTTCAGGACATGACCTTGTCAAACCGTGGAAGTAATTGACAGCCATAGGACATCCATATCCTTTCTAATGGATAAGGGAAAAGGTGGTCGACAGGAAAATTATGGGAAAAGAAGAAACTTGTCTTTGATGGGGACTTCTTTGTAAGAAAATTCAAAATCCTTTTTTTCTTATTTTGTAATTATATTTTTACGGGCTATTTGTAAACTAATAGTATTTGTTGTGTTTGTATTATACCAGTTATCTTAATGTGTTATGTCAGTTTGTTAAGATAACGGATCCCTAACTGGTGACCCAGTAACGACTCGATTAGTTAATGGGTCGTGTTGTTTCATCGGATTAACGAGTCATGCAAAAAATTATCATGCCTGATGTTTAGATCTATCAAACGATATCTTACCAGATTCTTAATAGGTGATGCGATAACGACCCGACACGTTAACGTAATACTCAATAACAGTCTGACTCATTAATAGATTTATCCAAACTCGTTATTTTCGTATTAATTCACATCAAAATAACGATTGTGCAAGAAATTATCAGAGTTACTCAATAATCATTCATCATTAAGCTGAAAATTCCTTATTTGGCCTCAATAACCTAATACTCCCCCCACGACCCCACCCCCCACCACCAAACAAAAAAAAAAGGAGGAAAAATTGATATTCCCATGTGGCACACTTGGCAGTTGACATTTCACACTTTACCGCCAACGCCAACTGTCACCACTCACCAGGACTAGTTCGTTGGTACCAGACTACTAGTTCGTTAGTGAGGCGCACATAACACCCCGGCTCACTTTAGATAAACCCTTCTTATCATGTACCGTCTTCGCCGTAACGCTGAAGTTTCCCTCCACGCGCTTCCCCACGTTGAGCCCGCCACCAGAAAAATATAAAAACGGAAATCGCTAACGTAGAACTAAAAGCACTTCTCCTACAAATCCGTCGCGTATATAGCAAATTGCTGTACAGAAAAGCACTTCTGCTGATACTCACGCAAAGAAAAATTCCAACTTGTCTTAGAAGCTGGCAATGGATTTGAAAACGCAGCCGTTGAGGTTCACACTGGGGAAGCAGTCGTCGCTGGCGCCGGAGCGTGAGCGGGAGGAGCACGTGGGGGAGGAGGATGATCCGGAGGGGATCGATCCCCGAGTGAAGCTAATGTATTTGGTCAATGAAGCTGATTTGGATGGGATTAAGGAGCATCTGGATTCGGGACTGGATGTGAATTTCAGGGACATCGACGATCGGACGGCTCTCCATGTCGCCGCGTGCCAGGGGTTCACCAACGTCGTTTCGCTGCTGCTCGACCGCGGTGCTGACATTGACCCCAAAGACCGATGGGGGAGCACCGTAAGTGAAATTTTGAAATAATATTTACCCATTTCCAATGTGAAAATTTGAAAAATGGGAAATTAATGTGTTTAATTGGTGATTAGTGATAATCTAATGTTGATTAAACAGCCTCTTGCGGATGCTATTTACTATAAGAACCATGATGTGATCAAGCTTCTGGAGAAGCGTGGGGCAAAGCCTCTGGTACTTTTTGATTAATTTAGCTGATTTGAATTTTTAAATTTTGACAAATTAAACAAACCCAATTCAGCTAAATGTGTTTTATGATTTGGGTTTGTTTTAATTTTGTATATTATGCTCGTTTTGTATTCTAATTTGTATGAGTGTAACATTCAGATGGCTCCCATGCACGTTAGGCATGCCAGAGAAGTCCCAGAGTATGAAATTGATCCCAAAGAACTGGACTTTACCAACAGTGATGAAATTACCAAGGTAAAGTTTTCGTTTTCCGATTACTTCGGTATACATATTTGCCGTTTCTTGTTTCCCCTGTTATGAATTACACCTCTCGGAGTTGGAACCATCTTGTCTTTGTATGAATTTGAGTGTTTTATAAGCATTTTGATTAGTTGTTTAATTGGGGTGTTGTGCCTCTTTTAGTATTGTCACTCGCCTTATTTGATTCTGTTCAACCGTTTGTTGTACAGGGAACATACCGTACTGCATCCTGGCGGGGAATACAGGTTGCTGTTAAAATGCTCGCGGAGGAAGTGCTTGTTGATGAGGATAAAGTGTGCGTTGTTCGTAAACTGTTCATTGCTTTTCCAATTCGTGATTTCCTTGCTTTATGGTCTTTGAATTTATAGTTCAATTTGGTCTTTCTTCAGGAAGGCATTCAGGGATGAGCTTGCATTGCTTCAAAAGATACGACATCCAAATGTAGTCCAATTTTTAGGTGCAGTGACTCAAAGCAGTCCAATGATGATTGTAACAGAATATTTGCCTAAGGTATTTTCCCATTCCGTTGGTCTTCTTAACATGGAATATTAATGCCATGGTTTATAGTTTCCTGAGTTCTTACCATTCCCGTGTTTTGTTTATTCTGTGCTTATATTTGGCCTTCTTATTCTTTATTTTGTATTTGTGGCCATTGCATCTCTCTGTATTTTGAAATAGTGCGAAGAGTCTATTTCATAATGTTTACTAGTAAAAGTTGAAGTTCCTATGTTATAGTGTGGAGTGGAATATGATACTCTTTAGAATGCCACCCTTTTTTGCATATGTTAATCGTCAAATTTAGTTTTAGGGTTTCATTGAAAATTCCAGAATCAAATAGGCATGACATTGTTAGTAGCATGGTTGTTTGAACAATAATACTCATAGAGCATTTTACTCTGTTCAGTTCCATTGAAAATTGAGAGGAAAATAGTTAGTTTATAGCTTAAAAACCAGTGCAATTTAGATTTTTCTTTAGATCTTAAATCTTTATTCTTCTGTCTTTTGATTGCAGGGAGACCTTCGTGCATTTTTGAAAAAAAGAGGAGCACTAAAACCAATTACAGCTGTAAAATTTGCACTCGATATTGCAAGGTATGGTACTACTTTGAATTGGCCTTGCTTATCTTGTTCCGAATTTCTTTAGCTACCAAATGAAGAGAGACTATGTACTAATCAATGCTTGACTAATAGTAGCTATAAAACAAGAAAAGTTGGTTGCTTGATTCTTGTTGTGAGAGTAAGATTATGTATTGTACTTGGATATTTTTCCTCACCACCTATCTTTTGATATCTTGCAGGGGAATGAGTTATTTGCACGAGAATAAGCCAGAAGCTATAATTCATCGGGATCTTGAGCCTTCGTAAGTTTCTTCTTCTTCTTCTTCTTCGTTGGCCTTTTCTTTTTCTTGGCAAGAATTGAACCCATGTCAAAGTCCCATTCCACTTTGCACTTACATGATCCAAAAGACCGAATGGTCTACCCCTCTTCTTTTTCCTTATTTTGCTGAGCAAAGCATATGTTGATTTTGGCATAGAACTACCAAAAAGATGAATCCTTATTTCTCATAATAGCGTGGAACAGTCGGCATCTTATTTTTATGTTGCTCACGAGTAAGATAACAGGAACATATTGCGGGATGATTCCGGGCACCTGAAAGTTGCAGATTTTGGAGTTAGCAAGTTGCTGACAGTTAAAGAGGATAGGCCTTTGATTTGTCAGGACACTTCATGTGAGTATTTTCTTCTAGGGATAAACCGTTGTAGCTAATAGGTTTTATAGATCCTAGCCAAGAAAACTTCATAGTTTTCCTTTGCCTAAGCCCTTAATAAATCTACAAGTGACCATATGAGTTCGTAGTTTTGAGTGGAATGTGTTAATTTGATTGACAGGTCGATACATAGCTCCTGAGGTTTTCAAGAACGAAGAATATGATACCAAAGTGGATGTATTCTCTTTTGCTCTAATTCTACAAGAGGTAAATATGACTCATTTCTAAATACTGGACCAGCTGTATTTATAAAGTTATTGGCATGCCATCTTAGCGTGTACCCTCATCTAAGTAAATGTTTGTTTTTAGTAATAAGTTATTGTCAGAAGAACATAATATCAAATGCCAAGTAGTTCATACCAATCAGTTGATGTATCAGGCTTCATTCGTGACTTTGTAAGATACTGTTTGTAGATGATAGAAAACTGCCTACCATTTGCTGCCCAGCAAGATAATGAAGTTCCAAAAGCATATGTTGCAAAAGAGCGCCCACCTTTTAGAGCTCCAGAAAAGCTTTACAGACATGGTCTTAGAGAGTAAGTGCTATATCTTTCTAAGAACAACTTTCTCCAACTTATCCATTAAAATTAATGTTCAACTAGTGAGATTTTGTCATGACTTTTGACCGTCGCTTATTTGTCAACTTCTTTACCGTTCTGTTTTGTGTAGTTCTTTCAGAGAGAGAGAGAGCTATGATTTTGGGATGCAAATCAAAATTCACTTTTCTTCATAAAAACTTATATGTTTACCTCTGTGTGTTTTAGGGTCATAAAAACTAGGCTAATCTTGTTAATGTGATACCTGCTCACAGGTTAATTGAGGAGTGCTGGAACGAGAATCCAGCTAAAAGACCTGCATTTAGGCAAATAATATTAAGGCTTGAATTCATGCATAACACTCTTTGTCAGAAAAGTCGTTGGAAGGTGACCTCTCTACCTGTGGCGGTTTGCTATTGCATTGTTTACCTTTATGTTGCTGCATTGCTACTTGCATAGCTGATATTCCTTCCCCTTTTGCCCCACCCCCACACATATAACATGTACAGGTTAGACCATTGCAATGCTTTCAAAACTTTGAAGCCATGTTAAGGAAAGATCGTTCTGGTCGAGGCAGCAGAAGTCGTTCGTCACGTTCTACCAGCAGCATATAAAACAGGAACCGTTTCTGCATTTGTGTTAACAGCCTGCAGCCGTAGTTACTCATTCCAACTTGGTGACAAAAAAGTTTTTGTCAAGACAGCAGAGAATCGCCTTCTGTACAACATTTTTCGCTTATAACTACATTTTTATGTATCATATATTTGTATATATTTCCAAGAATTTTTTTCGTTCCATCACCATGAGTCGTGGCAATGGTAATACGGTCATCTTCGTGCTCATGCCGAGCTTTTGAGCTTGTAAGATAGATAGGTTGCTTGTCACTTTGTAAGCATTAAGTAAACTTTTGATGATGAAATTGATTTTGGCCAAATTTTACTTGATTCATGCTGCAGCCATTGTGAACATGAGTTATGAGCAGAAATTTTCTGACGTGATATTCTAAACTATCTAATTTATCGGAGGGCATTGCCCAAAAACAATCTATAAGAGGGTGAATCGAATTCAGATGCAGAGGAGTGAGCATACTGTCCTGACAAACAGGCCAAAACCCCGAGAAAAAAAGATACACTTCATTAACTAATTAGTTAGCTTATTCAAGCTTTCTTTCCCCAAGTACCCCAACATAAGTTGGGTGTCTCTTTTGTCTTTGCATGCATTGTGGTTTGGTCGGGTTAGTTTTTGTGGTTGGTCACATAACTTTGTGAGCAAAATCCATTGAGAAGGGCCTTACTAGTCGTGGAACTAGCCGTTGCACCTAATTATTAGGGTTCAATTAGGCAAAAAGAAATAGCCTAACCATTTGTGTTAGAGCCAATTAACTTTTGAATGACTAATTGGACCAACTTAATTACGTATACAAGATCTTTTGGAAGGTCAAAACTGAGAAAATTTGAGGCCCTAAATAGTCCAATTTCAAGATTTTTTGAATGATGAATGGTATTCCATAAAATTTTGTGCTTATGATCGAAATCGTTCATAATATAAATTACTCTGTAAGGACCATATTGTAGAATTATAAGAGAGACGGGCCATACGGCCCACTTCCAACAACACTGATATTGTCCCCAACTTGGTAATTACCACCTGCACAATCCGTCAGGTGTGGGGTTTTATCACAAAAGGCCTTGGTGTTAGTTAGAGTGGGGTTATAATATTTAAACTATTACTTATCTTTTACTACGACCGATGTGAGATTCAACACATATGTGCAAAAAAAAAAAAAAAAATCAAAACGATCTCAATTTTAATCAATTTTTTTGTAAATATGATTTTTACAAAGTGACTTATAATATGAACAACTTAAATTATAAACATGAAGTTTCGTAAATTGGTCACACAGTGAATTGAGGAGGAACTCCTCCTCATCCATTGGAGCCAAGGTAATCCCTTGTGTGAAATGCATCTTGTCTTAAAACTGCATGAGTTGGGTAAGAAGATAATTCATTTTTAACAATGTTTAGACAATAAGTTAACCCTAGAAACTTAAGTTTGCTTTAAAAAAAAATAAGAACAATTTATATGTATATGAAGCTAACAATTCCAACTTAAAACATCGTATTTCTTATAAATTGACAAAGAAATGTTCGCGATTTTTCACATTCTTTACTGTGCAACATGGGTACCAGAAAATTCCACAGTTGCAACTCAATAATTTTGAAAGTGAGCATGGAATTGGAAAAGAAAACAATAATTGTATTCCAGACCACCCAAAAGAAAAAAAAATGCTATCATGATTGTCCTTTGGACTGTGGATTCATAAAGCAAAATGATAATGTTTGGGAGACTTTTTAGATTATATTTTGTAAACTGGGTGATGTAGCAGTTGATGGTTGGACTTCTTTGAAAAAGAAGTTCAACCATCAACCGTCACATCATATAATTTACAAAAGATAGTTTAAAATTTTAGTCTCCCGAACATTTTCCGAAAGAAAAAAATATGAATGCTGATGACATGTCTCCCTTCATTGAAACAGGGCTAGTGTCATGTTTGCAATCTTATGAGAGGATTACAATTTGTAGGAATAATCCTGGCCATCCATGAGTTTATTACGTCACCCTTCATTTGAACATGGGTAGTATCATGTTCTTTAATAAAGAACGAACGTTGTACGCAGATCATTTATGCATATGTAAATTACATTAACGTCAGCTAAGTATATTCGAACAACGGGAGGTGGGAATCAAAGAGCTATATTCGAACAACGGGAGGTGGGAATCAAAGAGCTGCCCATGACAAAGGAATTAATGTTGGAGTGGTTGTGCTAATGAGTGAAACCTTTAGTGACAAGGGGGACTATATGCCTTTCAGAAAGGACCACCAGCTCTAATCCAACATAACCTCTCACTTTCTCTCATCTCTTTTCAATTACATTCTTGTTTTGGAGATGAAAGGCTTTTGCTTTCAATATTTTCAAGAGAAAAAAAAAACAAAAAAGAAATACAATTCTTTTCAAATAAGTGCTCTAAATTCTACCTGCGACATTGCTAATTCTTTGCTAGATAGCTAGCGGTATTTCTCTTTTTTACGATAAAAATAATGTTCAGAGTTTTAACTTTTTTCATGTCGTGAAATGTTTAACCAAACTAAATATGGCGTCGAAAAAATTCTGGTGGTGAATGGTGAATGGTGACAGTTACAAGTTAAGGATTATTAGTAACGACGTACAGAAACCGATTAAAGGGTTTTTGTTCATCAAAAGGTAATTGCATTCATAATTTGGCATCAAAGGGCCACTAGCCACAACGATAATACAAATACAAGAGAGGATACATTAACAATATTTAGACAAATATATAAAGTATTCCTCCGATCACAACCATAAGATCAAGAACTCACTTGTTGTCTTGAGCTGCCACCGTTGTCGATGACAGAGATCGCAGCCAAGCTAAAATCAAATCCCTAACACGAGAGACAACCTCTAAGGCTTAATTGTAACAATGGCCGCTTAACTTTACTTTAATTTTAATCTTTGAATTCTCATATTAGTTTTTTTAGTTATCGAACTTAACAATGTATTGTACCATTGATCATTTTCACTAATACTGTCTATTTTTCCGTTAATGTAGGAGTATATCAGGAACTTTATCCCACATCACTACAAATGAATTTAAAAGTGAGAAATGAGAGAAGAAAAAAAAAAAAAAAACCCTTAAAAAATAAGATTTTTTCTTCTTCTTTTTTTGTGTAAGAAAATTAAATGTAGAGAATTTTTTTTCATAGTTTCAACCATTTTCATTTTGTACTTTCATAGTTCAATTTTCATTTTATTTTAAGTTTTAGGTATTAATTTATAAATTTTTATTCTCCTTTTTAGCTTCTTTTATTATTTATTGAAGTTCCTAATACATCCCTAGATTTAACAGAAAAAAAAAAAGACGGTGTTGGTGAAAATGATCAATGGTGCAACATATTGTTAAGTTTGAGGACTAAAGAAACTAATATGAGAATTTAGGGACGAAAATTAATCTGAAACCATTACTACAATTAACCCAACCTAATGAGGTAGTTTTGTAGAACATCTATAATTGAAAAGCCTTGTAACACTAGCAAGCATAAAAAGATCAATGATAAGGTCTATAGTTCATAATACATTGTACATATATCATTGCTAGCTGCCATGTAGCAAGGCTTAGACTTCGGCAGATCGTTAGCTAAATTTAGTAAGCTATTAAAAGAGTGACCCATTGGTTACTATAAGTGTATATCACTTAAAGTTGTCCAAGGCAACCGTTTTAGGTGGATATTCATTGGACAAATATTTAATTTTTATATGCTGATGTCCTTTTCTTTGTTTAATAAACACATTAAGAGTTGGGAGCTAGAAAACTTGTTATTCACTAGATTCGAATATAAAACCTCTTACTTACGCATAAAGAAAAATACCACGAGACTGTAGTTTAAGTGGCTAGGGCTCTTCAATTTTAAGATGAGGACATGAGGTGCTTATTTTTATTTTTCTAAACATGTGATATTGGGGGGAGGGGGCACTGAACGCAGAACCTCTGTGCAACTGAACGCTATTGATCACCTGAGTTACATATTATCATATTGTACAAGACCCTTAATTACCTCATAAGATTTTTAAGAAACTTATAATTACAAGTAGTTAGTTCATAAATTAATAAAAACCATTAATAAAAAATAGAAGAACCCTTCAAAGAAGTGAAAAAGATGGTGAACTGCAATGGATGAGTCTATGATGCATTTATGGTATTAGGTCTTGCATTGAAGACATGAACCTCTCAACATCATTTGAAAGAAATGTTTTGTTGCTTTTGTGGTCCCTTTGCCTTTGGAGAGTATAATTAGTTTCATCAGACTTGGACTTGGACTTGGCTTTACTTATCAATATTTCAAATGTGTTTAGATATGTATACGGAAAATTAACTTAATTACTACGTTATTACATATGGGGATAGATCCGTGACACGATTCTTTTTACATAACTTTTGACACATGTTTTTGGTGGGCCAACTTCATAATATTTCAACGATTCGAACAGTCTATCTTTTAGGTATTCCCCCAAAGATCATGTATATATACCAAAAATCACCCAAATCTGAAAAAACCTTTGGATTAAGGGTTTAGAGTTTCTTTGTAGAACTAGTCCATTTTCTTCACTACAAATTAATGGATGTCTTAATGATTTTGGATTTGTCTAATTTTTTGCAGTATGATCTATGAATGATGTGATCATCTATGAATAATGTTCTAAAAGATAGACTATTAAGATCGTTAAAAATACATTGTGTAGTGGGCCCTGCAAAAACGTGTATAAAAAGTTACGTAAAAAATGGTGCCACAGACTCACCCTCATTACACACACACACATATATGTTAAGCAAAACTTACACCTAAAGTGGTATTGTAGAGGTTATCATCTATGAACTAAACTACTTTCTTTTCCATTCTTAGCTAAACAATTCAAAGCTGCCTCATTTCTCGTTTTACAAAGGGTTGAACGTTTCGTGAAAACATTACTAGTATATATACAACGAATGGTAAGATCAATTTGAACCGTTAGGAAATTCCCTGGAGTCCTATCAACTAAAATGGGGAATTGAACAAAACCAAATTCACTTTAATTTTCCTTTCCGTTGAATTACATTACAAGATGTTCATAGCTAGGGTTCCTTTTCGCAGGACAATGTCAACAAAGGGCTATATATAGTACCATTTTTACCAAAAGTCTCTTGGGTTTTTTTCCATTTGTTTTCGACTGTACCGTTCACTCTACGATAGGTCGGGAATTCAATCGCATACAACGTACCGATAAAGAAATTCATAGGAGTCGAAATCACACCAGAGAGTCGAGTCTAGCGACCGATAACACTAGTATTTAATATTTACCATGTATGGTGTGGATGGATATGTATGAGTAGTAGGGTTTTATGATATATTAAGTTGCCCTCAATGTGGTCCTCTTCTAGATATGGGGGAGATTTTCTTGTTGTGAACCATAAAGAGTTAGGACCTGTGAGAACATGGAGAATTACCATGGCCTTCCTATTTTAGAACTAAGAAAACTCAGACATGATGCAATGCGATAAAAAGGTGTATTGGAACGTTTTGAGAAAGCTTATGCACACATATATTCACGGAGGAAAGAAAAAAGAAGAAGAAGATAATAATCAAGTCATGGCAAACAATTGAGGGTGATGTTTCACTAAAGATTGATCATACAATATTTATGGAGTCACCACTGTAACATACAGAGGCGGATTCACCTTGGAACAAGGTGGGTCAGCTGACTCCCTAAACTCAGAAATTCTTCATAGAAGAATTGGGTGCTATTCTTTGAAAATTTGAGATTTCGTTGAAAGCTGTCGTTTAATTGTTCGACAAATTGCCTCTATGGGCATTGGGCAAAGTAGTTGCTAGCCTCATGCATTTGTATGCTTTGCCATGAGCATATTTCGATAGGCCACTTGGCATATGTTGGCATCCATAGTCATGCTCGCTCAAAAGTTATTGATATCAGTCTGCATGCTCATTCAGAAGTTATTGGCATCTGTCAACAAGCGTGCAATATGACTTGGCAAATGATCTCGGACTTATTAAAGCTCGATAAAATGCCAATTTTCATGCCATACCAACTAAAAAATTTTGTGCACTTCATGCATTATTCTTACTGACCCCCAATAATATTTTTTTGGATCCGTCACTAGTAACATATGTACAAGAGACAATGAGAGCATATATGTAACAATCTGTCCTGTAATTTACGGAACGAAATGGCGTTTTTGTAATTTCACTAAGTGTGGGATATTTTTCTTTTAAAATTATTTTTGGGTCTTAATGGGTGTGCCAAGGGGCCCACCCCAGATTTCTTTGTCCCCCAGCCCAACATCTCTCTCTCCCTTACCTCTCCTCGTTCTCTCTCATACTCTCGATCTCTAACCATGTCTTTCCCTCATCCCAGCCCAATGTTTGTTTTCCGAAATTCAGTCGTTTGAATAGAGTTTTATTAATTGTACCATTTGTGTGCTTAGATGCAATTATTAGCGGCGATTTCGTTCTTCCTTGTTTGTACGGCTCTTCGACGACGGAGTATCTGTGAATGGACCCCTTCTAAAATGCATGTTTTAATAGTAGAAATGCATACATGAAAAGCATGATTTAATGGTTACGTTTTATGAGTAAATTAGATTTACACTTTATTATTATCATGCCTTACTAAGAATATTTTGGAATACCATACTTTATCGAATTAATGTTCTTTGTAGTATATATGATGGATGACTATATATTATTTATGAACATTTTTTACACTTCTTTATATATGATGGATGACTATATGCTACGAAGATGTTTTGGAGATATATGGATTTATGTTGGAAAGAGTATGTTCAATGTTTTTGTGCTTATCTAGTGGTCACTGTTCTGCCTACGGGCGATGATACTTTTATTGGCTTCGACCGGGTGTGTGTAGGCCTACGGGCAGAAGATATTTATATTGGCTTCGGCCGGGAGAGTGTAGGGCCTACGGGCGGAAGATATTATATTGGCTTTGGCCGGGCGTGTGTAGGGCCTGCAGGCAGAAGATATTTATATGACTTCGGTCAGAATAGTTCTAAATGCCTTCGGGGGGGGGGGGGGGGGGGGGGGGGGGGAGAGATGATACCACTACTAAGCACACTATATATGATATATGCTTTATGAAATGTTTTATGACATGCTAGGGTTTTCGAAAAACCTATCACATATTATGCTATTAGTTTTCGTAAACTTTTGGTGTTAGTATGCTGATGAATAACTGTTTTAGTATTATATAAATAACTGTTTTAGTATTATATATATATATCAACTTGGTCCACTCATGTTTTGTTTTGCGCCCCCTTAGGACTTAGATTCGAGGCATACAATCCCGACGTCAAGGCACTCCCGCACTGGCATCTTCGAGTCCTCTCGGTGTAGGACCCATTCCTTTGTCCATTCAATTTTATATTATTCTTTTTAGTGTTCTAGATTAGTTGTATGCTCTGAACACGTTCCTTAAATGCATATTCATTATATTTAAATTTCTATTATTTTTTTGATATTCATTGTTCTCATGCATGTTAGTATGGCTTCGTCACCTCCGGGTGTCGACCAACACGTACGTCACCTTGATGTTTGGGAGAATATCAGGATTAGGCGTGTCAATATATATGCATTGAACAATACACATATATACATATATTGTAGTGTGGCATCTAGGATCTAGCGTCAGTGATGTGTTATATATGTATGGACTCATATGGTGAAAAGAAATTTATGGGCAGTGGAAGTTTAGATGAAGGTGCATTGATGATCACATGAACAACAAGAAACGAGAGATGAGGAAATCGACAATATTCAAGACAACGGTAGGAATTGTATATGTGTCATAACCTCATAGCTAGAGAAGACAACGGTGGTGCCAATTCTCTGTGTATAAAGACTTATATATTTTGAATAGAACTTTCCTGTTACAACATGAGGTTAATTAATTAAGTCAATAAAGTTAGTACCAAGGAAAACATTGGGATGTTTTATTAATCTTGGATAAACCCTAATTAGTTGGCTAAAATTCATCTTGGCGCGCATGTGTTTTTACTTGGAATGGGATCAAGTAAACCCTAAATATATTTTGATCTTGGATATTAGTTGGCTAAAATTCATGCTAACACATTTTCAAGCTAAACACATGGACAACAAAATTTGGGTGGTGTGGAGCATGTGTGGGCGTTAGGCTTTACACGTAGGCCAACTTGCTCTGATACCATGAAGAAAGTTGAGGTTACATCGTGAAACCAATTGGTAATATGGGGAGTGGTCCAACCTCTTATAAGCCCTTGCAAAGTTTTTTTCGTTCACCAATATGGAACTCTTTTACGGTTTAACCTTCACGTCCTCACAATTTACTCATACCCTTTTTAGCTTCTCACACACTTTTTTTTTACCATACTAAATTGAATAAGTCAAACAAAATTAACGGTCGTGATCAAAGATGAGTGTATAAGAGGTTAAAAATGATGTGTTTATCTTTCCCTTTAAATTATTATGTTTCGTGACTTTTCATGTATCAACACACTTGAATTTTTGAAAAATGTTGCGGTTACAGTAAAACTGTAATCCAATTATTGACAAATCATATCAACTAAGGGGCAACTCATTCATTCTTTCCCTTCTTTGATTCATGACTTTCTCCATTTTAAATAAGTAAACATGTTAAGATGAACTCAGGATGTTCATTACATGCATGTACGTACCAAACATGTAATCCATATTATTATAAAATAGATGTTAAATACATTCCTTTTCGTACTTTCAACATTCTTTTCCAGCCTACTTTGGTATCATATTAAAATTATTAGCATCCACCGTAAAATTAATTGATAATGAATGAAAATGCTCAAGATCTTTTGATGCGGGATAATACTCTCAACAATGGATGGTGGCCAAATGTACTACTCTCTGTAAAAGCACCTACGATGATTAAATGGGTAGTGTATATACAGTAGGTCGAATTATATATATGTGGTAAAAACAAGAGAAAGATGGATGATATATGTTTTTCCAATGTCGACCGAGCATGGCCAACATTACACATCTCCTCGCAAACTTGTTATCATCCCTGTGTTTGCAATTAGGTGGGTAAGGAAAAGTGACATGTCTTCTACAAACCACGAGTGACATGGCATAACAAACAAATATATGATCAACCAGGAGTACTACGTACACAGGTGGGCGCTACCTCTTTTCCTAGGTCAAATCAGATCGAATGGACATGCGGTTAAAAGTGAGAAACTGGAATTTATTTTTGAAAAAAAAAAAAACGCCATCATCTTGTTTCACTTTGCCCTATAAATTTTAAATTTAGTTTAACGTCAATATTCTCCTCACTGTTTGTTCTGCCATTGTTCCTTCAAATTGAGGATTGTTTTTGTTCATTTAGTATGGGGGAGGCCTTTGAATTTGCTTCCGATGTGCAAGCTTGTAAAATTTCTCACACTTGAATTATCAAAACTTTTCTTTTTTCAGGTATATTGATACGAATTGAAAGTTTAAAAGAGCTCAAACCATATTGAAAGTTCAGACGGAAAAATCAAACAATGTCCAAATATCAAGATTAGTCACTGCTAAATTGTTCTCTTTTCTTAATTTAACAATTGTTTTTCATGAGATTTGGGCTGAAAGTAACAAAATTGAGACTGAGTGTCATTACACCAAATGGTCATCGACAGCTCAACGTTTTCGTTTTCGTTTTCGATTTGACGAGAAATTGGATTAGTTATGGCAAATGTCAAATACAAGCTAGCTATGGCCAGGCCATCACAACAACAAAGTATTGGTCTCTTCTCTACAACGCCAAGAACTCCTTGCTGTATTATAAATCAGCATATTAAGTAGCTGTATATATGGCTGGACATATGGCGGACAAAGTGATATACTTCTATGTAATATTTTCTTAGGAAATAAATTGACATCATGTTTCATATTTGTGGGAAGTTGGGATACACACACACACACACACACACACGTATATGTGTTTTCTCATTCCACCAAGACCGACTACTTTTTCTATTGACATCATGTTTCATATTTGTGGGAAGTTGGGATACACACACACACACACACACGTATATGTGTTTTCTCATTCCACCAAGACCGACTACTTTTTCTATTTCCTAAACCTCTTGACCTAGGTAGGGGGTAGAAAATCTATATCTTAAGCATTCCAAATTAAGAAACTAAATTCAAATAGATTAGAAACTAAAATTAAAAATTAATTTCACTAAAATAAATAAAAAAATTCAGAGAAATATATAAATAAAATATTCTGAAAGTAGAAGTACACAAAAAAGTAAGTGGTGAATTGACACGCCTCAACCTAAATCGAGGCGTGTTGGCCGTCATGTGAGGGTGACGTAGCCATGTGCACAGTGCGGAAGTGATAATGATATGAAAATGTGGGTAAACAAAAACCAAACTAGCTAGCTTACTCTAGACAAATATATAAGTGCGAGTGAAGGTATTTAAAGTGTAGATGCACATATTCAGAGCATGAGTAACCTAAGTGCAGGCCAGCAGGCTAAGTATAAATTATACAGGATATGAAAGAAATTCCTACATTATTTGACATCTGTTAGAACCGTCGTGGAGCCCTCGTAAGCCACCAACTTGAACGTCTAACTAAGAACCTGGAGGGGCGCAAAACAGAAAATGTGAGTGGGCAAAAACAAAATTTTTGAAAACACATTTCTCTTTCTAAACATAATAACTCATCACAGTAAAACCCATATAATTTCCCAAAAAATAGTAATACATACGTATGTAGAAATCATGCTCGAGAGTAGTGAAAACCAAGTATATGCCTTGTCAAGTATCTCAGAAATGAAATGAGTAAGCCAGGTGAAATAAATCAATGTAAAATGATATGTCAGCCGGAGTCACCTAACGTGATCTGTACGGCTGAGCCTATAGCTCATCTACCAATTCCTGCACACGAGTCGGAACCACCTAATGTGGTCTGTATGACAGGCTAGGTGTAAATAAGTACGCTCAAGTGCTACTATCACGTGAAGGCTGTGCGAAGTATCGCAAGTCACCTACGAGTCGGAACCACCTAGTGTGGTCTGTACGACAGGCTGACACCTGCCTTGGATCTAAGGTGAGCGTGTGGTGTGGGAGGTGAACGATCACGTGAAGGCTAGGCCCTGGCCTCGAGCGGAGCACTAACACCGAGGTGCAGGATAATGAGCACTAAATGCATCTAAACATAACCATACACACTGCAATCACTATCATCAATATGTATTCACCTGAAGCTTACCTGGGCGTCTACAACGTCATGCAATAATATGAATAATACTAATGCATATACTAAAATGTAATGCAATTGACATGGCATTTAAAAACGTAAATCCATTTAAAACAATTTATGGGAAAATGTAAAGCATATATACGTATATATATATATATATATATATATATATATATATATATATATATATAACCAAAAGCCCACTCACTGATATGTAGCAGGATCGTAGCCCCCGAGTCTCGCCTGGCTACGCTCGTCCTCCGGAAACGTCTCACCTATATGTGAAACAACTATTTTAACGTTAATTCGAAAGTACATAACCAAAACCGTATAGTAACTTCTCATACGTTGCTCAATTGGGGTGTTTGAATATACCATCGTGGCCTACTCAACACCACGAGCATCCCCATATTTTTAGAAAAAAATTTCGATGACTCACGTGCCGGCCACGTGCAGGCACATGCCTAGCACACTGACGGATTCCCTAAAGGCGTTAGGGAATATTCCGTCAAAAAACTAATGGTGTTACCTGACGCCGTCAGTATATTCCGTCAAAGTTGATGGAATATTACCTGTTTTCTCCAGTGGCTTCGTCGGAATCTGCTGTAGGTCGCCGTCTGTGTCGCCGGAAACTGGAAAATTTTAAAACTTCAATATCTACTTCGTTTTTCAACCAAATTTCACAAATCTTATATGGATTTGAAGCTCTCAACAAGGGGAACACATCATTACCTATTTGGAGTCCTAAAACTGACGGAAAATGGTCGAAAAATTCTTCGATATTTCGGCCAAACCTGTAACTCAGTGAACCCGCATGTCCCAACGTCCAAACCACTCCAAAATTATTCCAAGGTGCTAGAGAAGCTAGAAAATCACCTTCATAAGTCTCAAAATCAATTAAATCTTTCGCGATCGCGTCAGAGGAAAATAGGTCCCTCGCCAGAGTTTGGGTTTCCCGAGTTCTACACGTCTTTCCTTCAAACTAATGGTACGGCTAGGCTCGTGAGGTTGATACAAATACGATGGAGAGGGTTTCAGGTTTGATCTGTAAGGTTTCAAGGTATTGGTGTGTGATGGTCTATAGGGTGTTGAAGAAGAGGGAGAGAGAAGACTCGAGAAGAAGAGAGAGAATGAGGAAATGTGTGTACGTGTGTGTGCATGTGTGTTTGATTGGGCAAGAGAAGAAAATAATGAAATCTGATTGGGCCCAAAAGAATAGGAGCCCATATAATTGGTCCAGAATTTACCCATTTACGCCCCAAAATATTCGTAACTTTCTCGTTACAACTCCGTTTTGAGCCTAACTCGCGTCAACGCTCTCGTGACGTCGAGCACAATTTAATCACGCTAGTAGGAAAAATAATTTAAAACTATATACGTACATCCAGGTCACCAAGCCCACGAGGGTATTATCGTCATTTTACATACTCGAGAAGAAAATATATATTTATTCGGGATGGGCCGTCACATGAATTGTTTAGTAAATAGAATCCCCAGTACTCTCCTCCTTTTTCTGTGTAATAAGAAATTACAAAAAAAAAAATCGATGAAAAACTCCCTTAAGTTTTTGTTCATCTATTTTTTACATGGATATTATTTTATAAATATTTTAACCCAAAGGTATATAAGTAGCATATATTCAAGCAATAAACAATATGTATGACGGAGCAAGGACTATAATAAGAACTCATGAAGGACAAACTAAAAGCTTTCCCATAACCATAGGGTCACATCAAGGCTCAGCTTTAAGTCCTTACCTTTTTGGATTAGTAATGGATGAGTTAACGTGACATATTCAAGAAGTATCCATTTGAGTATGTTTTTTGCAGACAATATAGTGTTAATAAATGAAATTCAGGAGAGATTAAATGTGAAGCTTAACCTTTAGTGAGAAGTGTTGGAATCTAAAGGTCTTCACCCAAGTAGGTTAAATACAAAGTATATGAAGTGCAAGTTTAATAGGAACATGGGTTCAAATGAATAGGGGTGAGGATTGGAGATCCTGACATATTAAAGAGCAAACACTTTCGCTATCTTGGATCTACCTTGCAAACGAACAGAGAATTGGATGTAGATCTCAACCATAGAATACAAGTTGGATGGATGGAGTGGAAGAGCACATCCGGTGTGTTGTGCGACCGTCGTAAGTCACTAAAAGTGAAGATAAAATTTTATAGGACAACAATAAGGTTAGCAATACTTTACGGCATGGAAAGTTGGGTGGTCAAGCATCAACACATGAAAAAAATGAGTGTCACGGAGATGAGAATGCTTCGTTAAATGTGTGGGGACACAAGAAATGACAAGATTAAGAACGAAGATATCTGAGGTAAGATGAGAGAAAATCGATTAAGGTGATTTGGATACATAAACCGAAGACCTACAGATGCTCCGGTTAGAAGATGCGATTATGAGACAAAGACTCAGGGCAAAAGGAGTAGATGAAGACTTAAGAAGACTTGTAAGAAGACTCTAAGAAAAGACACAAAGTACTTGAAATTAACAGAATATTTGACACAAAACAAATGCAATGCCGTTCTTAAATTCACACTGTCGTTCCTACTTAATGAAATAAAGTTTTGATGTCGTCTTCGTTTAACCTAGAGGAGGTGTGCTAGCTAGCTAGCCAGCCGCGCGCTTAGCCAAACGTCACGTTCACACCATTAATAATCGCTTTCAGAAAAGTACCTTCCTTTCTCTTTCTCCCCTGTTACCTCTCGTCTTTCACAGGCAAGAAAAATATATTTGATAATTAAATAAATAAGTAATGAACAATAAATAAAATGAATGGTTGATGGAGTCTGAATCAAATGAGTGATTCCCATTTCCCATGTTTTCTCTTTTGCTTCATCTCCGATACATAAAAACCCCATGCGCTTAGCTAGTGAAAATATAAAGTTTGCAGATTAAAGATTGAAAGTAAATAATTTAGAAAATAACTAAAAATTTGAAGTAATTAATTTGGAAATTAGAATAATTGTGGAAATGTCGTTTTTTCCTTTATAAATACACACCCATCATCCCACCTCACTTCCATTTTCTGCTTATCTCCTCGTTTGGATTTGTGGAGAAAGAAAGATAGAAAAAGACCTGAGAAAAATCCCGAAAGGTAGAAAGAAAGAAACCTCTGTTTCTGTCCTTAATTATCATCATCATATGATCTTTTCTGTGTGTTCTTGCCATGCTTCATTGATCAAAATACTCAAACACTATCTCCTAAATTTTGTTCATTTGCCTCACTTCTTTTAGCCCTATAAATCTTTTTCACCAAGATCATCCAAAACAAATACGAAAATTCAAACTTTAGTTCCATCAAATCTGTTCAGCTCACAAATTCTTGAACTAACTTGGGATTGCTAACTTAATTAACTACTCAATTATTTTTTGAGCTACCCTAGTTGTTGTGGTTGAATTGCACCAAGTTTTCATATTTTCATTTGTTTCTGCAAGTTAATTTCAAACTTTTTGTTGGTGATCAAGAATATAGTAATTGAAGTTCTGGGGTTTTTGTTTTATTTAAAAAGGTGCTTAATTGATTGATCTCTTTGTTCTTATTGATTCAGCTTGCAACTATGGCCAATGAAAACAAATCCTTGTCAATCGACTCTCCCCAGAGAAAATTGGGTAGGGGAAAGATCGAGATCAAGCGGATCGAAAACACGACCAATCGTCAAGTGACCTTCTGCAAGAGGCGCAATGGGTTGCTCAAGAAGGCCTATGAACTCTCTGTGCTCTGTGATGCGGAGGTTGCTCTCATAGTCTTCTCTAACCGTGGCCGCCTCTATGAGTATGCCAACAACAGGTAATAATATTATTGCTTCAATTATCTTGCTTAATTTTCTCTTTTTATTCTTTTAATTTTTCTAATGGAAGGCTTTTAGGATTTTTTTCAGACCCAAGTTTTGTTTATTTTCAATTTACCTTTTGATAAGATTTCTTTGTTCTTGTTAAAGTTCTTTTCTTTTTCTTTCTTCTTCTGTGCAAATTTTTGTCACAATTTAGCATTTCAAGAAGTTATTGGTGCTTCAGTCCTCAAGATTTTTGCTTCTGTGAAATAGATCTTTTGCTGGATTTAATCAGGAAAAACATTATCATTGTTATGGTACTCAGTTGAGTTGAGATTGAGTTCTCTCTCTCCCCTCTTTTTCTCTTTCATCTCTCTATATAATTTATAAGATTCACTCTTTCATCTCTCTATATAATTTATAAGATTCACTTGTCTTTCTTTCTTCTGTTTTGTTTTTTTCCATGTATGTGCTTAATATTGTTGGGTATTTTTTTTAATTTAATTTTTCTTTTCTGTTTGTGATCATTTTCTTAGCTCTTGGTTTGGTGGAAACATAGATCTGGTGTAATAGATAGAAAAAAGAAGCATATACATATATATATATATATATATATATATATATATTATCATTAGGATGTATATAGCAACAAGTATTGGTTTTTGGGAATGTATGCAGGTTTCTGAGATCAGCTCCTTACCCTCCCTCCATTGTTGTTAATTTTCTGTTTCCCTTTCTCTTTCTGATTTCTTCCATATTCTCTCTCTCTCTCTCTCTCTCTCTCTCTCTCTCTCTCTCTCTCTCTCTCTCTCTCTCTCTCTCATATGCTGCATGACTCTATCTCTATGTCATCTTATGCAGCTAAGCAGGCCTACAACACACAAACTGTCATGCCCCCATTAGCCAAGCCCCCCATCTCTTTGACACTTCCTTAATAGCAAGTCAGCTATAGACATCAGGAAAGTTAAAGTACAAATTTAATTAAAAAATAATTAAATAATGTATTGACAGGACCTCTGCAAAATAAGCACAAATTAGGGTTCCAAGGCACACAAATGTGTGTTGCTTGAAATATGAAACAAACCCCTGTAGATCCAAATCTGGCTACAACCTCCAAAACCCAGAAGCTAAAATCCCCCAAATCTCAGTTTCACCACTTTGAATTTCCCTCAGAAAATTAAAACCCTAATTTCCCAAATTAGGGTTCATAAGAAACCACATTGGGTATTCAATTTGTCCAAAGATTTGTGGTGGGTAACCCTTAAATCGAGTAAAGGAGACATATTTTCCACAGCTCAAGTGTCAAAATGCCATCTTTGCTTAACTTTGACATTTTTTGGAAATGGGATGCGGTCTAGTTAGGGTTAGGTCCTGGTTTTTTTGTTTCTTTTTTTTCTCTTTTGTCTTTGGTTGATAGAATCTTTGGTCACGTCACACAAGATTTTTCGGTTCTTGACTTCTGACAAAAGGCGTTTATGTCATGATTTCTACACTGGTTTCTCTTCCCCCTTTCCCAGTTCTTCAACCCTAAATTTTTAACCTTTCTGGTCTTTTTTTTTTCTACTTGGAATATTGGATCTCATAAATAAATATTCTTTTATAAATTATTTTTCCAAATTATTAGAGAGAGAGAGAGAGAGAGAGAGTAAGATCATAGCTCAACTGGGTCATCAAAATTATGGCATCATAGAATGGCCTTTGCATTTGCAGAGATCTTGCGTAGATATATTTATGCAAGTGAAACAGAAGACACCGTACGACAACTGCGAGCCAATGGGAGAGTTCTGAGCGTTTCGTTTGGCTTATATGTCTGCCTTCTCTGCCGCTGGAAACAGACGGCTTTGATGTTCTCATCAGAGTTTCAGTCTTTCAGACAGAAAAGAAAAAATATCAAATCTTTATATTATATTTACTTTCACTTCTCTAAAGTAAATAAAAACATACAAAATTTATTAAATTGTTTGTGTTTTACTCGAGGTGGGTCAAAAGGTAAACTCCAGACGGACAAATATCCCTTGTGTAATGAGAGTTATGGCCTCTTATCTAGTTGAACCAATCATACTGGGGAGCTGTGCCACCGTGGCACAGGGAACCAATCACAAGCTCGACGATTTTAAGGAATCAGTCTGCATAGGAAAGCGTGAGGTTTTGTTTTTTTATTATATTAATGATCCTTTTTTTTAAAATTTAATTGTATAATTATGATATTGATATATGGTTTTGTATCACATCCGTCAGTTGAGAGACTGATTGAATTAGGCCAGCCGGTCTAACTCAGAGAACCGAGTTTTCCGGTGTCAAGGAACTGAGATATGCTTATTAATTAGGCTCAGTTAACTGAAAGAGTTTGCTCGTTTGACCGTTAGTAATCGCCTTATAATTTATAAATTTAAACATAAAATCTCAGATTAGGTCAGTAGAATTAGCCCTTAATGTTACGTGATAGCATGTGTGCCTAAGGAAATGAATAAAACTAGGCAGAAAGGCTACAGCTTGGGGAAAGAAATTCAGTTTATAGCACAGACAGAAATCTGACTCAGAAATTCTGCTGAGGATAAGCATGCATTTTGTGGAAACAACTTCAATTACCATTTATATTTCAATCAATCAGTTCCTCTTTTCTCTCTTTCTCCCCCTTCCCAACGCTAGAAATTTTGCTGTGGTTGGGAACCCCCTTTACTTGTTGTTTTCTTCTGTCAATTGACATGAACATCAGCAGTTTTATAACTAATTAACCCAAGTGCTTATATCTAGTTAATTAAAATGAACTAATTGTGTACTCATTGTTTTAGAAACTATTTGTGAGGAGATGACAAGAGAGCCTAATAGTAGTTAGATCTATTTAGTTAATAAGTTAAACTGGGACTGGAACCCTACATGTCTAAAATGCATAATGCATTACTTTGGAAAGATACATTTACAAATCTCTCTCACACACCTACATTTCTAATCCCTCTATCTAACATTTTATAATCAATTCCTTAGTAACTTGGTCTCAATCCTTTGATACTTGGAAATCCCTCACTCAAATACAGCGTAGGAAGTTGAGGCTTCCACTCCACACCATGTTCTTGAGGTTTACCATCTTATCTCCCCAGATGCTTTAAGAAAAATATCTTTAGTTTCACAGTTTTTTTATTTAGGTAGAAAATGTTTATAGGAACTTATTTCAAAAACCCTTATGTGGAAAGTTTGATCAAATAAGCCAGATATAAAACCAATCTTTTTCTAGGTAGCTTCCCTCATGGTATGCCTTTCATATTATGTTCAAACTATCACAATGATTCAGATTATACATTTCTTACCATTATTGAAGCGTCTAATGCATAAGCAATGCTATTGTATATAAATGTAGCTTTCTTATAAATTTGAGAATTTAGTATACATGCATAAATTATATTGGTGTTTTTCCTTTTGAGTACTAGTTCCAAAGCATATTGGTTGGACTAAGGGTTCGTTTGGTGTTTAGGATTAGATTGGATTTGATAGCTCACCATATTTATGGTATGTTCAAGGAAAAAATGAAGATTTGTCCAAGTTCAAGGTAGAATGTGGATTACTCTTGAAAGAAACTTATTCCTTTCAATCTCCTTGAAATGGTAGGATTAAAAGAGAGAAATTCATTTAGGTCTAATGTCCTTAAAAATGACAATGATTCACCTCTACTTTCAATATACCTGCATTTTATGAGTTGTCCAATCCAATCTAATCCAATCATAGTAACCAAAACAAGAATGTCTAATATGGGTTATCAATGCATGAGATTCTTCTCTGGAGCTAGAAGTGTTATCCATTAATCATTTTAGTCATATGTTAGATCATCCTTATATTTCAATGGTCCCTACATATATAGATTCATATATTAATACTATGAGTGCATACATGCAGTGTTAAAGGAACAGTTGAGAGGTACAAGAAGGCATGTGCAGATTCTTCAAATACTGGATCAGTTTCTGAAGCTAGTACTCAGGTACACTGACTTACCCTGAATGTAGATATTATTTGACAGAAAAGTTCGTAACTTTGGAGTTTGATTCTAAAAGTTAGATTCAGTTCTTTCTGGGATTTCATTATCATATTTATTTGATATCATCTGGGGGACCTTGACAATTTGAAGTCTTGAACTGCTCAGACATTGACTTCAAGACTAGTTATGTAGGTCTTGATTGTTGAACAAAGCCAATAATCCATGATTAAGACAAGTCTTGTTTTCCTTTTTGGATGTCATTATCAAATCTTAGGCGATATTACTTTATATTTAATTTTATACAAGCGATATTATGGGAGGGGAGAGTAAATGTTCCTCATCGCTTAAGCTACAAGCCTCTTGTTTTTTTTTTTTTCAAGGGGGGACAACTGGTGGCAAGCCACGGTTATCCACTCCTTCCGGGGGCCGGGAAGGCTCACAGAGGCATTTCAACCTCCTCCCTACCACAAGTCTGGCTTCCACACCAACAACGAGTTTCGAACCCAAGACCTCCAGTTTTTAATTTGAAGGAAGCCTTGCAATCCCCTTTATACCACTAAGTCACCAGCTCATGGTTAAGCTACAAGCCTCTTGCACTTTAGCCTGTATTATTTAATCAATCATTATTGCCCATATAAATCCTGGAATATGGGTGAGCGTTCAAGATCCATTTCAATTTTCTGTTCATTCACATTGCAACCAAAGATACCGTAAAACGAAAGCTTTTACAAGAATATGCCTTGGTAAATAGTTAACCTATTATCTTGATCAGTATAATTGCCTTAAAGGAGTGATTTCATACGTACTCTGCATATTTGATACAAAGATATCAAGTTCTCAGGGAGCTAAACAGTTAATGGAACTGTGTCAGGTTTATTTTTCCTAACTTGTAATTCATGCATAGGTATATGGACCGTCATTATACTAATTGGCTGTGTGCGTGTGTGTGTGTGTATTACATTTATACACATATACTAATGAAACTTATCTTAGTAGTAACATATAAAGCCCTAATTAAGAAGCAAACATGTGAAGGTGTATCTGTGATTTCTTAAGGCATGAGTCCTGTTAAAGCACTGTTTCTATGAATTTTGATCATAGTTTCTAATGTTCAGATGCTTTAACCTATTGCTTTATTGATGTAAATCTCAGTACTACCAGCAAGAAGCTGCGAAATTGCGGGCGCAGATCGGGAATTTGCAGAATGCCAACCGGTAATATTCTTAAAGACATCTAACCCTACCTACCATAAGGTTTCCCAGATCCTATATTCTGAATTGCCAGCCTTTTCACTGACAATGAATGTTGTTTCCAGGAATATGATGGGTGATGCATTGAGTAGTATGCCAATCAAGGACCTGAAGAGCCTGGAGACTAAACTAGAGAAAGGAATTAGCAGAATCCGATCCAAAAAGGTATCTAATGAAGCTATTGATCATTTGTGACGATTTTCGCGATTTGAACTGTCCGTTTCTAGCTTGTGTATAGCCATTGACGCTTTTTCTTTTCTTTCTTTCAAATCTTGAACTCTTTTCAGAATGAGCTCTTGTTTGCCGAAGTTGAGTACATGCAGAAAAGGGTACACCTCTTCAACTCCGCTTGCACATTTTACAAAATTTCTTTCTCTTATATATATATGTGCTTTATTTCTGAACATTTTGTAAATATGATTCGTCTGCATTTGGAAAGCTGGCCGGCACCAAATCTTCTTAATCAACTTAATTAGTACGTGCATGGTAGAAAACATGATAATCAGTAAGTCATTGTTATATAAATCATCATACGTACTTTTGATGATTTGAAACTAACATTTTTCAAATGCTGAAGATTGATTTGATTCACACTCCAAATCTTTGGTTAGGTTTAAGTTTTCTTTCAATTTTTAAGAGACGCCCATCGCCATTTGTTCTTATTCTTATAGCTTCTATGCTGACTAACAGTACCTTACATGTACCAAACATTAATATTAAGTGACGATTTTCACACTCTTATATATTTGTTATATATCTACTTTGGACTCCTCTCTCTCATTATCGCAACAAGTTGTATGCTCGCACTTTTGAAATCATCGTATATCTAATATGAGTATTTTACTCATCAAACTGATTTTTTTTTTTTTTTGTTTTCATTATTGTCAAATTTTCCTTGCAGGAACTGGACTTGCACAACAATAACCAGCTCCTACGAGCAAAGGCGAGTTCTCTTTCTTTCTTTTTAAAATATGTGTGTTTTTATGTGCTCAAGCGCACAGTCTTTCCGTTTATGTGAGTATGCAGTACGTATTTAGCTAGTACTCACTAGGAATTACGATTTGGATATATAGATCGCTGAGAATGAGAGGGGCCAGCAGAACATAAATGTGATGGCTGGAGGAGGAACTTCAAGCTATGACATCCTGCAGTCTCAGCCATATGACTCTCGGAACTATTTCCAAGTGAACGCGCTACAACCCAATCATCAGTACAATCCCCGCCACGATCAGATTTCTCTTCAATTAGTGTAAGTTCATAAAAATCCCAAATTATCAAACACATTATCTCAAACTACCAGCAATATTCACATTGTTTTGATCATCGTTTATTCGTGTGCAGTTAATATATATGCTTGGACTGTATCGCTTCTGCTGATTTAGTTTTCTATGGTGGGTGTGTATAATGACACCAGATGAATGATCCAGATTGCTTTGGGAATGAAGACCGTAACCGAGTACGTAGGTATACGTACGTATATTAGTAGAAGGGGATTTCTTGTCTGTATTTTTATATTTATGCCTCCTGCAACGTGTACTACTAAGACTTCTGTGAGACATTACCCTAACAAGTTCTTCCAACTTTCATGTGATTGAATCTTCATAATGTTGGTTTGAATATCTATGATATATGTCTGATATATAAATATCCAAAGCTACATAGTAGATTATTCATTAATCATCTGTGTATATATGCTTGATTGTCTGATAATTAGTCAGGATTCTAGGCTGAGGTTAACCAGGTGACTGATATCCATTGGATAAGTGTCCGACGGGTCAGAGGAATTGTATGTTCTTCTTGCAGAGACTATGTTGAAGGCCTCAGTGGGATGGAATGAGTCCCATAATGCATACTCACTCCTCTTCTGGCATGGAATTTGGAAAATAGCACATAGACCTATTCGATTTACCGGACAGCAGCTAGTGTTATAATCCTTGAATCCTGAAATCAACATAACAAATTAATCAATGTCACTAATTCAGAAATTAAATATACACGCTAGGTATTTTAATTTGTGTGGAACCGCAGGTCATGTATGACTGATCTCTTTTTCGCAACATATACACACTTTGGATCTCGCTGTATATAACAGTGAGTCTCACGTACATGTTACTAGAGGAATGTCACATATAACGGAATTATGGCTTGTAAAATAAGTATTGTAACGAAAGAAATTGCAGATGAAGAGTGTGATATATCCCAAATGTATAACTATATACCAGCAGAAATTGAACGTGTCACTGAGGAAGAGTTGACATAGATGAACTTTGCATCTCCAAGATCGGCGTTGAGCTTTTCTACCAGAGATACAAGCTTTTGGTTAAAAGCATAGGTCGCATTTGCTATATCTTGCACTCCAACCAAGGTAAACTTCCTTGCTCCATACTTGTACAAAGTCTTTAATTAAAACCAACATAAAACAAAGAATAATTAATATTCTAAAACGTAAAGAAAACTGATATTCAGTTCTCAAGACAACATGTGCGTATTTGAGAACTGAGACTGCTTCTGAAATACCGAAAACACTTTGTTACAATCTAAACGGCTTTTGGCCACATTATTTGATAGGAAAAATTTAATTAAAAGTGTTTACGCATCAAAGAAACGCTTTTTCTGCTTTTCCATGAATAAGTACTTCCAAGTGCGTCTCCAAGAATAACTTGGATTTTAATAGAAATTTCGACGTGTTTGTAAGAAAATCACTTTTAGAAAAAACGCTTATAAGTACAAGTGCTTTCATAAAGAAGCAGTCCAAACTGGGCCTAATCAATTAGAAAACTAATCACTACTTACTAACCATAATTTGGCTGGAATATTGTCTAACAAGAACTGCAGCATATTGTTCTACGGTATATATGCGACTGGTGTTAAAAAACCGCGGCTGTAAGTAATTGTTAAGGTAATCATTGTTACCCATTCCAACATAATATAAGCACTTGTTTAAATACTTCATAGCTGATTCTTTACTTCTCAGTATGGAAGCAATGCGCAAGACTGCAGATTTGTGGTTCTGTATCTGCCGATCAAAGTTGACATTAACACCCTGCATAGGAGAATTAATCATATATTATAAGATTAATTTATATACTAATTATCTTTTCTAATTAGTATAAATCATGTTTGTGTTGTGATTAGTTAGTTATTACCAACTGAGAGCCTGTTTCCGCTCGAATTCCTGCTGTGCCAGATGCGTAATTCAAGCCTCTAAGTGTGGCCAGGCCGAAAGTAGTTGCAAATGGTGGGATGTGATTCTCAAAGCCCAAAAGTTCAGCTGTAATGTAAACAATCATGTTCTTATCATAGCTGGCTAGGCCTCCTTTCATTGAAACCCTTGCAAACAAACTGATTACGATTTATATATGCAAATCCTCACTAGTCAGACTGTCCGGTAACATAAGATACTTGTATTGTCAAATTGTAAATAAATGAACTCTTTGACGACATCTTCTCCATCCATCGTAAATAATACACTACGGTAAGCAAGTTTCGCAACTACAAATTATTTTTCTCTATGATTTCTATAGCTCTTAATTTAAAGAGTAAGATTATGATATTAACAATATAGCATAAGAAATTTAGAGAGAGAGAGAGAGAGGCAAGACCAAGTACGTCAACTGGAGTTCGACCATTGCAAAATCTTCCGGTTGGTCCGGTGGGATAATCAATCCCGTAGGGGAGGTAGTTCACTCTCAACGTTGGGAGGAAGTTATTGTTGCCATTATCGAGCAATGAATCACCAAAAATGAAAAAACAAGGTACTACCGGCTTTCCATAAGCACAAGATTGTGATATTGAAACCACCAGAAAACTGATCATCGTGAACCATCTTACTGCCTCATTTGTTGCCATTATGAAATGATATAGCTAAAGTGAAATTGCAATTGTATAACACTGAAAAAAAAATTAAGGCAGTACTGTAAAGAGAAATGGAGGTATTATATTTATATATATAGCGAGAGAGAGAGAGAGAGAGAGAGAGAGGTAAGCTTGGAAATGGTGCGTATTAAGCCACCTAAGGGGAAAATTAGCGTACTCCAAGGAACTGTCTTCAAATTAGACTTATAATTGGGGAATTGTTGTTCAAATTAACGTTTTCTTTAATACATACGATATTATATAATAATTTGATTTGAATTCGCTTTTAGCGAGAATTGAATCTAAGAGTTTAAGACCTCTTATTTATAAGTGAAGATGAATACCATTAGCTCGTAATACTAAATGGACCTTTCAAATGATCTTAAGGGTTATTTGATAACTATTTTGTTTTTTATTTTTAATTTTCAAAAAATCAAAATCAAAATGGTTATCAAACGACATTATATTTTTATTTTATTAAATATTTCGGATGCAGAATAACTGGTTGAAGCAAGTCTGAGTACAATATGTGTCGTGGGGGCAAAGAACGTGTGATGTGGATCACACAAATACAATGAAGCCTGCCAGAATAACGCTCACCATGAAAAGTAACAGAATTACTATCCCTACCGGTATCTAATACTACAGCCAAATAAAAAATAAAAAAATTCCAAGTTCTTAGTCACCAAATGATATGACAAATATCATATTAGCTGTTACGTACAAATCTACTTCAGAGTAAGGCTGCTGTATAAATATTGAAACCCTGAATGGGCTCGTACTCATCTTAGACTTTGTTCATATAAGATACAATCTTTTTAAACATTATAATGTTCTCAGCAATTTACTTGATGTGCTTGTGGCTGATATGTTTCTAAGATTGAGGACAAAAAGATGTGTTCTCATGCACAACTATTCTCGAACCCAAAGAAAATGAGATTAAGAGATGCCATGCGTAAAGGCAAAGCCATACGGGAGTTAGGGTACATACCACATTAACAGGTCCATCAGCCTATATCTTATACTTCCATCAATCTATCCCGCGGATATAGTACAAAATACTTGGAATGCTTAGTTCAACTTTACCGAAGAGGGGACTTGAAATTGAAACGTCTTTCAAACATTAATTAGAAAGAAAAATACATACTACTAACCAATCAACTAGTTCATAGAAGCGCTTAATCAATGAAAGAAAAAGCTTTGTAGAACTGAATTGGAGTCACAATTGGACTATTACACTAAGAGCTTGATTTCATGCCAACTTGGCAAAAATGCATATATATTATGTTTACAATTATAGTATACTCTTCATAATTAGGTCTTGTACATGTCACATGGTGATTAATTTGTTGATCTTTATATATGTACATGGGGAAGACTAATTTCAATGTAAATAATACTTTCAAGAGTACCCATTTTTTATAGCCTAAGCTGAACTAGGTGATGAATATTCGCTGGATAAGTGTCCGACAAGTTAGAAGAATTGTATGACTTTCTTGCAGTGATGAGATTGGAAGCTTCAGTAGGATGAAATAAATCCCAGAACGCATACTCACTTCTGTTCTGGCATGTACCTTTGGAACGAACACATTGGCCAAATTCATCTACTGGACAACAGTTAGCTTTCGTCACCTTGATTCCTAAAATATGAAAAAAAAAATTATAACACTTTAGCTTGTTCTATCTATGAAAATATGGCTAAGCTAGGATTTTAATTGGCATATATGAGCTCGTCACATATGACTTCCTTTTCATATAATTAATGCATGTGAGTCTCACAATATAACAGTTAATAATAATATTGTAATTAAAGAAATTAGAGCACAAAGAGAGTTTAAAAACCTGCAGCTGTAACCTCTGATGGACTTCCGGAAATTCCAAACATGTCAACATAGATGAATTTTGCATGAGCCAGTTTGGTGTTGAGCTGATCGACGAGAGACTTAAGCTTTTGGTTAAAAAATTGAACAGCATTGTTCATATTTTCTGAGCATGTAGACCCATTTGTAGTCGAAATTGAAGATGGAGTGCAGCCTACTTGTCCTACTCCATTCAGGACCACCTTCCTGGCTCCATACTTGTACAGAATCTTAAGTAAACCAATAAATGAAATAAGTCAATACTCAAACTTTTCTTATGCAGTTGTTTCGAGTCTCAGAGACATGGAAAATTAATTAAACACAAGTGCATTACGTTAATTAGTTACTAACCTTCATTTGCTTAGAATATTGTTTAATAAGAACTGAAGCATATTGTTCAGGAGTGTATCGCTTACTGGTGGGATAAAACTTGGGCTGGAAGTAATTCATAAGGTAATCGTTGCTGCCCAGTCCAACTGAATATAAGCACTTTTGTAAATGCTGCCTAGACAATCGTTTAAGTCCCATTATTGAAGTGATGCGCTTGACTGTGGATTTGTGATTCAGTAATTGCTTATTTAAATTGACATTCTCACCCTACAAGGAGAAATTATGTATTATGATATATTGCTACTTTGAATTTACATATGTAATTAAGTCATTTTCTAATCGCGATTAGCTAATTAATTACCATATGGGAGCCAGTTTCATCTCGAACTCCTGCTGAGGCAGATGCATAATTCAGACCTCTAACCATGTTCTTGAACCCCTTAGTATTTGCATAACAAGGGATGGGATCTTCAAAACCCAGAAATTCAGCTGTAATGTAAAAGATTGAAGTTTAAAATCGCCTTTATTTCAGCTGTAATGTAAAGCATAGTGCTTGCGCATGGCTATAAGTTGCGTATGCATTTTGTTTTCCTTTATGGATAACAAATAAATAGGGGTGTTAAAAAAATTAAAAAAAAATGTGTGCATAAATCATCTCCCTAAACTAAACCTAATCAAATGCGTGCAATTATTTCTAAAAAGCACTCATTACGTAAATTTGGATGTTCATCAAGATTCCACTTACTTAGAACGTCCTGAGTTTACAACTTACTAGCTTTATTCTCGGCCGTTAAAGAAGCGAATGCTTGACAAAAAAAAAAAAAAAAAAAAGCGAATGCACTGCAAAAATACATGATAAAATAAATCAGACTTAAAGAAAAGGCTATAGTGTGTTAAGAATTTAGAGTGCATAAATGAAATATAGAATGAGAGAGACAATGTGCAGACCTATAAAATCAACAGTTGTTCGGCCATTGGTAAACCTCCCTGTTGGTCCCTGTGGAAAATCAATCCCGTAAGGTTCGTAGTTCGCTCTTGCCGGGGTCCGGAGGCGGTTATTATTGCCATTATCTGCCAATGAATCACCAAAAATGAAGAAACAAGGTACTTTTGGTTCTCCACGAACGCAGGATTGTGATACTGATGAAATCAAAATAACAACATTAATCATCATCGACATCCATTTTGCTGTTTCATTTGTCGACATCGTGAAAGAATAAGCTAGAATTTAAAAATCCTATATAACACCGGAAAGAGAGGTAAAAGAAAGGGGAGGTATATATTATCAAAACAGAATAAGAAAGGTTGGGTTTTTTTTTTTTTTCTTTTTTTTTTTTGGTCGAAGTTGGAATATCTTTGGTTGAATGAAAGCCATTGGGATGTTCGTGGGGGTAAGCATGTTATGCTCTTGATCACACAAATTAAATCCAAAAAAGTTTTATGCTAATTAAAGACAATAAATTCGTGACCTTATGGCGGGTTAATATCTTAAGTCGAAGTAGTTTAAATCGAAACCACATAAATGTTGGGTTAAACTCAAAAGTAAAATGGTTGACTGAGCATAAATTAAAAGACTCCTAAGAAATGTTATGCTGTTATTATTTTTTTTTTTTGAAACAAACGATATTATCTACACTAAGGGGAGGGAGTTGGGTTTAGCCTCACGATGGGCTAGCTATATGGTTTGAATTCGCCATTGGCGAGAATCGAACCTAAGACCTCTCACTTACAAGTAAAGAGGAATATCAATAGACTGTAGTACTAAGTGGCAATGTTATGCTAGTTAAAACAAAAAAGAAAGTTTTGCCAAAAACAAAAATACAAAAAAAATTGAAATTTTATTTACGAAATGGTGACTGCAATTTTTTTTTTATATATACAAGCTATTGAGAGAGAGATGTCCCTTCGGGGACATCCTATAAAAGAGTGAGAAGAGAAATTCAACTCAAAACCTTAAAGCCACTGGCGGAGGCATATTAGGACTAGAGTAGTCCTAGGCCTACCCTCGCTTGTAAAAATAAGGTTAGTATTACACCTTGCTTTGCAACCCTTCTCAACACGTGAAACAAATCCGATCATTATCTATTTTTAATCCACCAAATTCCATCCCCAAATTAATTATAATATTTCGAATCGTCATTTATCACAAATCAATAACATCCAAATTCAACTCATCATTCACTTTTAATGAACAAAAATTGTCTTTCACTTAGGCACTGCCAGAGATAGTTCCCTATTCTTCTTGAATTTCATATATTTAACCATTCCAAATCCCAAATTTATTGAATAAAGAACAATAAGGTTTGTAAAACTCTATTATCCTCTATAAAACATTTGTTTCTATTCTATCCTACCTCTTACTTTGAGTTTTAGGGTTTGCAAATTTTTAGTAATTCTCTCCATTGAGTTTAATAATTCTTTCAATAGTATAGATGACATCATGCGCAACGGTCTCAAAATATGAAATTCATATTATCTATGGATATGTTAATTTTGACTATTTAATTATTTGGATATATATTATGATGTTTTGCATTTGTAATTTTATAATCACTATTCATTTTTTCTTCTTCTATACTTGTGTGAGGCCCCTCCTCACAAGAAATCCTAGCTCCGCCACTGCTTAAAGCACGAGGTAAATGTTTTTGTGAAACACAAGGCAATATTATTTGTTGTTCATGTAAGTCAACCCCGTCGGAGAGTCGGACCAACCATATTTTGGAATATGTTGTAAACTTTGGGAAGGAAGTAGCCGTCAATTATTTCAATTTTTATATAAGCACTGAAAATGAAAAATTACATTCTTTTAACACATGAGGAATAAAAAGCGCCACCTTTTAAACATTTACGCCATTAAAGAGAATTTCAAACATGAAAAGAGCCACATTTGATCCTAAATATACCGTTTCGGGTTTTCAATTAACTTATCAAAATAAGTGGGGAAGATTAAATTCCATGTAAAATATTTGCTTAAATTCTACCCCCTCCACGCTCATATAGACTAAGCTTTGACAAGGTGACTGACATCCATTGGATAAGTGTCCGAGTCGTACGTCCAATTCAGTGTATGTTCTTCTTGCAGTGATTTGATTTAAGGCCTCAGTTGGATGAAACGCGTCCCAAAATACATACTCCTTCCTATTCTGGCATGAAGCTTGGGCAGGATTACATTGACCGAACTTATTCACTGGGCAGCAGGGAGCATTCACAACCTTGAATCCTGACAGGAATAAAAGAAATGACTAATTAATCAATGTCAGCGTAAGATTATGGGAAGTGATTTTCGCATGTTTTTTTGGTTTACCATCGACACCTTGTTGGGGCTTAAAAAGACTTCACTACTTTGGAGATGTTTATCTCACAAAGAAAAAATGTAATGCAGCGGAATTGATAGGCAATAGAAAGAACACTCAAAGTATTATACAAAATTTTTATTCACTCACAAATTAGTACAAGAGGAAACACTCAAACACTCTTAGAAGCTTTGATGCTTCTTCTCACTTCTCACTTAGCACTCTCACTTCTCACTACTTGCTCTCTTGGTTGTTACATCACATAGCTTAGCACCTCACCTATTTATAGGCAAGGTTTGCCAACTTTGGCATTGCTAGAACTTTCTACCTAATGCTTAACAACCACACAATTTTACTAGATTCTAGATCTTTCTACAAAAAAAACCTTAGATATTTATGCATGCATTCCACCAACTTGAACTTTGCTAGAACTTTCTAGCATGTGCATTGATCTTTCTTTGTGTATGGGCCGGATCAATTGTCTTGGGCCAAGACAAGATTACAATTCAATATCCCCCCTTAATCTTGTCTTCTGACGTCCATTGAGTTCCTCAGTCTAATAAAGTCTTCTTGTTTTAGTGGCTTAGTGAATATGTCCATAATTTGGTCTTGAGACTTCACATATTCCACTTGCACATCCTTTCTTGCAATGCACTTTCTTATGTAATGATAGCGGGTATCTATGTGTTTGCTCTTGTCATGGAATATTGGATTCTTTGCTAGAGCTATTGCAGACTTGTTGTCAACATAGATCTCTGTTGGCTCTTCTTGTGGCATGCTTAATTCTTTCATCAAGTTTCTTAACCAAATTGCATGACATACATATAAGGTAGCAACTACGTATTCAGCTTCACAGGTAGAGAGAGTGACAATCGGTTGCTTCTTCGACATCCATGTGAATGCAGTGTCTCCCATGAAGAACACAAATCCAATAGTGCTTTTTCTATCGTCGGAATCTTCTGCCCAATCACTGTCGCTATATCCAGCAAGTTTGTAGTTATCAGAACTTGAATAGAACAAGCCAAAGTTAATAGTACCTTTAAGGTATCGAAGAATTCTTTTGGCGGTCTTCAAATGGGTAGTTGTGGGATTCTCCATGTAGCGACTGACTAATCCGACGGCATAGAGAATGTCTGGTCTTGTGCAAGTCAAGTAGCGCAAGCTTCCAACTAGACTCTTGAAAAATGTTGGATCTACGTTTTCTCCTTTGTCATGCTTGGTTAGTTTGACTCCGCACTCCACTGGCGTGCTTATGGGCTTGCAGTCGCTCATTTTGAACTTTTTTAGTATCTCCTTTGTGTAGCTTTCTTGGGAGATGAAAATGCCTTCTTCGTTTTGCTTGACTTCAATGCCTAGGTAGTATGCCATCAGCCCAATGTCGGTCATCTCAAATTCTTTGGTCATCACTCTCTTGAACTCTTCAAACATGCTTGGATTACTTCCGGTGAAGATTAGATCATCCACATATAAGCACACAATCAAAATATCTCCATTTTTAACTTTGACTTAGAGAGCATGATCATTAGGGCACTTGGTGAAGTTGTTCTACGTTGACGCAACTATTCCAAGATCTTGGCGCTTGTTTTAACCCATAGAAGGCTTTCTTCAACTTCAGAACCTTGTCTTCATGCCCTTTGATTTCATAGCCTGGCGGCTGCTGAATGTAGACTTCTTCCTCAAGGACTCCATTTAAGAAGGCGGACTTCACATCCATTTGTTGAATCTTCAATTTGTTTTGAGCTGCCAAAGAAATTAGTAATTGTATCGTTTTCAAACGAGCAACAGGTGCAAATACCTCATCATAATTGATTCCAGCTCTTTGACTATAGCTCTTCGCTTCTGCCCACAACTTCTTAGGCAACCTCTTGTTTTTTAGCATACTTCGAGCCATGTCGAGGATGGTTCGATTTTTTCTTTCCGCCACACCATATTATTGAGGGGATCTTGGAACTGTCAAAGGTCGACGAATGCCATTAGCTTCACAGAATTCTTGAAATTCTTTTGAAGTGAATTATCCTCCTCGATTAGATCTCATGGCTTTGATCTTGCAACCACTCTCTTTTTCTACAGCATCTTTGAACTTCTTGAATGCTCCAAATACCTCTGATTTTTGCTTCAAGAAATACACCCAGGTTTTCCTTGAAAAATCATCAATGAAGAGAAGGAAATAATTATTTTTACCCAAAAGCTTGGCTTCATTGGACCACACACATCGGTGTGAATGAGCTCGAGTGGCTTCTGGGTTCTTGTGGTCGACTCCTTTGGAAAACTTTTCCTGAACTGTTTCCCAAGTAAACATCCTTCGCAAACTTGATCAGGGTGACTAATGCACGGTAAGCCTCTCACCATCTTTTTCTTGGATAATAACTTCAATCCCCCAAAGTTAAGATGCCCAAAACGAAGATGCCAAAGCTATGATATGTCTTTGTAACATGTCTTGAGACACTTTGCAACACCGTTTTGAATATTCATAGGAAACATCCTATTCTTTGACATTTTCACCTTGGCAATTAATCTTCCTTTGTCATCTCTGAGAAAAAGGCTATAATTTTTCATGTGAATATCATAACCTTTTTCTAAGAGTTGACCCAAACTCAAAATGTTGCTTTTCATATTGGGCACGTAGTAGACATTTGAAATTAATTGGTGACCACCATTTTTCAGGGGAATAAGGATGTTACCTTTTCCTTTTACGGGTATTTTGGATTCGTCTCCAAAAGAAACGCTGCCACTCACCGATTTATTGAGCTCTACAAACATGCTTCTTCTTCCTCACATGTGGTTGCTGGCACCGGTGTCAAGGTACCATGTATAGTCTTGGTCTCTATCACTGTTCTTGCATGCTAGTAGCACAATGCCATTATCTTCTTTCACATAATTGACCTTCTTATCAAGTCTGTTGCTTGGAGCTCTACATTCCCAAGCATAATGCCCAAACTTTTGATAATTATAACACTAAACTTGAGATTTTTCATACCTCAAGTTTGAGCGTCCTCTTCCACGACCTTTTGTTGAGCTTTCTCCTCTTTCGTAGTTGCTATGGTTGTTGAAGTTCCAACCACGTCCACGTCCACGTCCATGTCCACGTCCGCGACCTCGGCCACGACCTCTTTCGTGTTGGCTTCTCTCGTTGTCGAAGGTTTCTTCTTTCTTCTTTTGCTGGACATGCGTCTTGAGAAGCTGCTCATCATTCCCTTGCCTCTTCTTATGTTTCTCTTCATATGCTTGCAGTGAACCCATTCATTGCTCTATAGTAATTTCTTCCAAGCTTTTAGTTTCTTCAATCGTCACGACAATGTGCTCAAATTTGGGCTCCAACGAGCGTAATATCTTCTTCATAATTCTAACATCTTCTAATTTTTCATCGTTTCTTTTTAATTGATTGGAAACGGTTAAGACTCTTGAGAAATAGTCGAAGATTGATTCAGACCCTTTCATTTGTAGAGATTCGAACTCACCTCTTAATACTTGAAGACGAACCTTTTTTCACTTGTTCGGCTCCTTTGTAAGAGGTTTGAAGCTTTTCCCAGCTTGCTTGGCAGAGGTTGCACTCGAAACCTTCTCAAAGCCATTGTCATCTAATGCTTGGTAGATGAGGTACAGAACCTTCTTGTCTCTCTTTCTTGAATCTTTCAAACTCTCATTCTGAGGTTGGGACAGAGTGGCTTCATCTTCTGGCTCAATGTAGCATTTCTCCACGACTTCCCAAACATTATGCGCTCCCAAAAAGGCCTTCATTTTGATACTCCAATTATCGAAGTTGTTGTTGTTGAGCACTGGAACTTGGAAGGCTACCATATCATTGCTAGCCATAGCTCTGATACCCCTTTGTTGGGGCTGAAAAAAGATTCACTACTTTGGAGATGTTTATCTCACAAAGAAAAATGTAATGCAGCGGAATTGATAGGCAAGAGAAAGAACACTCAAAGTATTATACAAAATTTTTATTCACTCACAAACTAGTACAAAATGTATCGGACTGCAAATCCTAAAATGACGGTTCTGCCATTGTTCCACCAGTGGTGTTCCGGCCCTTATCAAAAATGTTAAGTGATAAAAAAATTAAGGGGCACTTGTTCACCAAACGTGCCAATAATAAATTCATCAGCGAGTTCGAGTTCAAGCGAATGCGCAAGACTGTTTCTCCGTGATGTAGTAACTGATGATCTAAGCTTATATGAGCACCCTGCAAGCAAAGAGAAATTATATGTTATATTTTACTTAAATACAGGTTAATATTACAAAGAAGTTGAGACGTTTATAGTGACTCAATTAGAGTAAGCTAGCTTTGATGCTACTTGGCTTAATGTTTTTAGAAATTCTTGGAAACTAAGTTGTTACAAAGTTGGGCAACCCAAACCCAAGCTAAGTAAACCCTAACCCAATTAAACTCGAGCCCAAATGAATCCGAATGAAACCCAACCTGAACTCGAGCCCGAATTGTAAAAGTTGGGTTAGGATTAGGTTGACCTTCTAACCCGCCCAACCCGTCCGAGTTGCGCCCCTAATGTAAACTAGAAAGTCAAAATTACAATTAAAGAGAAAATTAAAGTTTAAGAAAGTTACAAAACCAGGAAATAGAATTCAAAGAAATAAACAAGGAATGATGAATATTAGTGAGCATGATAAGTGGTGATGGAGATAATTAAGGGTTAACTGAAGGCTTATCCTCTAAACCAAGTATAAAGAATACAAAAAAATGGCAGATAGAATTAATAGTGCGTAAATTTCAAATACGTGTCATCATTTGCAAACCACACATTTGTGCCCGCAAAGTGTTAAACCGAGGACGAGCTAGGAAATGTAAGGATTCATAAGAATTATTATATAATGGACCAAATAACAACTGGACGAGAACACAAACTATATATAGAGAGAGGGGGGGTGGGGGAGACAGAAAATAAGGGAGAGGAAATATGTAAGACCTAGTATGTCCACTGTGGTGCGGCCATTGCAAAATCTTCCAGTTGGTCCTCCGGAAAAATCAATCCCGTAGGGCTGGTAATTAACTCTCGCAGATGTCGGGAGGAGGTTATTATTGCCATTATCGGCCAATGAATCGCCAAAATGAAGAAACAAGGTACTTGTGGCTCTCCATAAACTGGAGGAGATTGTGATAACATTGAAACCACAATGACAACAATATTCATCACAAACCATATTCTTGCCTCATTTGCCATTGTGAGAAAAGGATATTTATAAATTTATAATACCAGAACAAATTAAGATGTGAAGAAATTGGAGAAGGGGGGAGAATATACATAGAGAGGCTTGGAGATGGTACATGCATGTGTAGCCAAAGGGAATAGTAGAGGACCCAATCTATTTATTAGTCAAGAATCAAGATCGATAAGTTTGCCAATTAAAAACTTAAAAGGTTTCAATTACACTCCCTCCACATTTGAGGCCTCAATGGCAAGAAATTCAGAACTGAAATAGTTAATACGTTTGACTTGAGGTTAATGAAGGACAATCTACTTAATTCTAATTAGTTAATATTAAAATAGGTAGTCACTTGGTTCTAGGTTTAGTGGTATTCTTCTTTATTTGTAAGTTAAAGGTCTTATGTTCGATTTTCGCCAAATGCGAATTTGAACCCTCTTAGACCATCTAAACTGTTTTTCTCCTCCAACCCCTATGACTTAAAACTTTAGACCGAGATTATGAAATAATGATTTTAGCCTAATTTTTTTTCGGTAACTTGTTTGAAATAAAATTTTATGTAGTTTATCCTAATTTATTTTAATGAACATCTTAATTTAAGAATATTTAAATTTTGATAAGTAATTAAAAATCATACAAATACATAGGTATTTATAAAGTTTTAAGTTAAACTTGATTTAAATATTTTCTTAAATTATTTTAGATGTAAGATTTAATTTTGGACTGTCAAATCTTTTTTTTTACCATTAGATTTGATCTCATTTGATCATAGTTGTTAGATTATAAACAAAAAACAGAAAGAAAAAAAAAAGGTTTGAAATGTGACAGTTTGATGGGTCCAGAATAATTTAAGTCAGGCTTAAATCCTATTTTATCCCCAGGGCTTATTTTAGCCCAATGGTTGGAGATGGTTTGACTTTTTTTTTTTTTTTTGAATAAACGATATTATATACACTAAGGGGAAGAGGTAGGCTTAGCCTCACAATGGGCTAGCAATAATGTGGTTCAAATTCGCCTTTGGCAAGAATCGAACCAAGACCTGTCACTTACAAGTGAAGAGGAATACCCCTAAACCGTAATACTAAGTGAGGGTTTGGGGAGGGGGGTTTTAAAGCTTATATTTTAAGTTTTATCTCATGAGTTGAAGTACTGGTTTGGTACGGAGGTGCTTTTATAAAAAGTGGGTATAAAAAAAACTGAGCTCAAAAAGGTGTTTGGTAAGCACTTAAAAAAGCTTATTTTCACAGTTTTGGGTGAAAAAAAAAATGAAAACGTGAAGCAGCAAAAATGAGCTTATTCTCACAGCACAGTAGAAGCATTTTTTTTTTCAAGGCACAGCAATACCAAACCAGCCCGAAGATGGTCCTAATATAGATAATATCGTATGTTCAAAAATAAAAATATTAAGCTAAGTATGCTAGAGAGGCAATGTACTTGATTGATATTATTCACATTCCTTATGTCCTTAATTCTAATTTACTCGATTAATGACTTATTTCATTTTAAGTATGTAAATGTGTAATTGATTGCGTTGAATTGTCCTTTTATTTTGCTTTTTCAGAAATAATTTACTGAAAAGAGGAAGGAACGGGACTGACCCTGCTAAAGAGTGTATGTTTTCTAAAATATTGGGGTTTTCTTCTAAAAAGTATAGTTCTCAAAGATTTGATTGTGAAAGGCCCTAGTTAGAATACGACAATTGAAGAATTTAAAAAAAAAAAAAAACATTGTGTAAATAGTAGTATAACCACTCAATTAAGTTGTATTTAATTTTTTCTGATTTTTTTTATTTAAGACTTCACATTCTTTAACGTGTTTTTCACGTTACGTCGGACCACGTTAATAGATGCACCCCAAATGCAATCATATAAAGAAGATGTTAGTTAGTCCCCAAAATTATAAACATGTACCAGCTGCTGCAGGGTCTCCAGAGCCCATTCCAAAGTTGTTGACGTAGTAAATTTTGCGTCGGTCAGATTTGTGTTGAGCTGATCGACCAGAGATACAAGACTTTGGTTAAAAAATTAGGCACCACTGTTCAATTTATCAACACACGCGGTCCCATTTGTACCAAATGTTGGGGTGCATCCAATTAGCCAAGTCCAATCAAGGCCACCTTCCTTGCTCCACTGTTGTACAAACTCTTTGTGAGTATGTGAAGTTAAAAGAAGAGACCAACTAGCCTTTTCTCCTCTCCTTTCCTCTGTCATCGACGTTTCAGATCTCCAGCGAGATGCAAGAGGAAGAGGTACACGAAAATCACCGTCTAAACCTCCATCATCTATTGGATTTAGCCGGAAAACATAGTTGCGAAAAAGGATAGGTGGGAAACTGTTAAAAGTTTTGATTCTGAAAATTTGTTCTCGCATATAAGCCTGAGTGAAAATTCATCAACTATTTGAAGCCCCACTTTTTCCGACGCCTCCACTGAGTTGGCTCTAAGGACTTAAATCTTGTAGCAGATTGTCCTTTTTATTGGTTTAAGTGTATTAGCTCAATTATGTATACGATGATAACTCCAAGGTAATAATTTATTTTCATATCATAAGAAAAAATAAAATCAGGGGATGAGGAAATTCGAAGAATTGATTAGCAGAGCCAAAGTTTTGCAGTTGCGTTCAAGATTGGTAGAGAAATTCGAAGATGGCAAGCCATTGGAGCCGACCTCTGAGTTTCCAATTGCCGATATGTGGATCTCCGCGTGTGAACCACTAAAATGGTGTTCCACGTGCTGGGCTTGTTGGCTATCCCTTCCGGGGGGGGGGGGGAGGGGGGGGGGGGGCTGGAAAGAAATAGTTTAAATATGATTAACTAATACTGAGTCATTTTGTAATAAAATCTTGACGAATTGAGCAGGTGGTAATTATTAAATTGGGAACAGTATCAACGTTGTTAGAATGAGACCCAGTCCCTTGACCTGAAAATTCAACATAATAATAGGTGGGAAAATAACATTTTAATTTTTTAGGTAGGTGAGATTATAATACTATGCATTTATTCACCTATTCAACCTGTCCTTTTTTTTTAATCGGAAATTCAACCAGTCTGTAAAATACTAAAATTGACAACTCATAGAGCCTCTAAAGTCTAAAACCAAACAAACTCATTTTCGTATTAATTTAAACCTTTCAGCAGTACACAAGAAGAAGATCAAAGTTTGATGAACATCTAAAGGAAACATGATTAACTGCAACAATTGCACCAAAGAAACCCATGACATAGGAGAATGCAATACGTATTACATATAGCTGCTAGTTGTTTTTTATGATATGGTGTGCAAGCATGATTATATGCCATTGCAGCCATAATCATTGATCACGACGATGATCACGACGATTAAAGAAGGGCAAGCCGCCGTATATCGATAGGGTAAGCGTCCGAGGCCCGAACAGCGCTGTATCCTCTCCTTGCTATAACAGCATTGCCAGCCTCGGTTGGATGAAATGCATCCCAAAATAGATACTCGTTCCTATTTTGGCATGGCGTTTGGAAAGGAAGACATGTAATTTGGCCATTGTTCCTCCCTACCCCACAGCAGCCTGCGTTTGTAACTCTAAATCCTGAAATAAAACACACCAAAAAGACAAAATGTTTGTTCCAACCATGTCACAAATTTATTTTCCTAAAAGTAATAGAAAAAAAAATTATTCCAAGTGAGTGTTAAGTATTATTTAGGGGCAAACTTCATGAACCACACTAAAATTTATCTTGAAAATACCAAAGAAAGGTTTCTTGTAAAATGTGTTGCAATATGTTTACCTTGAGTTTCCTCCTTTATTAGTCGATTATGTTAAAATTAATGGAAAAGCAATCACGTGACCAAGAGCAAAAGTTGTCAATTTTACCTACTTCATCAATCATTTGTGATTGCGTGATCGCTTATTCGTTAATTTTTACCAAATCAACGAAAAGAAGAAAAACAAAAGGGTTTACATGTCACAACAGAAAAAAAAATGTTTGTGCTTTCAAGATGAATAATAGAGGGTTTTTGAAAATTTCCCTTTGTAATTACCATATTGTGCAGGGCTGTTTATTATGTCCTGGAAAATGCCATAAGTGTCTACGAAGATAAATCTTGCATCTGCTAGATTAGTGTTGAATTCATCGGCCAGTGCCTTGAGCTTGCTATTGAAAATTTGGTTTGCAGAGTTTATTTTTTGTACGCATGTGGAACCATCTGGGCTGTTTTGTGCCAATTCACTTGGACTGCATCCTACTTGACCAATTCCAAACAGCACAACCTTCCTTGCTCCATAATTGTACATAATCTATACAGCACACATCAATCAACATTAGATAAATATAATATAATGTTTTTAAAGGAAACTACGTAATTAAATTTCATAATATAGTTACGCTCGCATTCATATGCAAATTAGCAAAAACTATACATACCTATTATATAATAAGTAAACATGACAATAGCTTAAGGCCCATTCTCATTTTGTGCTATATTTGGGCTTACTGTTATCGTAGTTAATACAATATAACATCTATAGCTCTATCCAATGGAGTGGTACGATCTTAATACGAAATGTTCTCTTACCAAATCGTCGGACAACATAATATATTAGATTATTTGACAAAATAACGCTACTTTTGTATTAACATTATAAGTTCATAACCATTAAAAATGGTCTTGATGAATCTAAATGCACAAAAAAATGAATGGAAGGGGAGAAAAACTAACCCTCAGCTGTTGACTGTAATCGTGAATAAGCGAATCGGCATATTGCTCCGGGGTAAATTGGTTGGCGGTGTCGTAATATTGGGGCATGAAATAGTTGTTAAGGTAATCGTTGCTGCCTAATCCAACTGAATATATGCATTTGCCTAGATAATTTGCAGCTTGGTCCTCACCACCTAGTAAGTTCACCACTTGGGACACGGTGTTTTGGTAATTCTTTACCTGACCACTAAATGTAATACGACCTCCCTGCAACATTTAATTAAGACTTGATAAGATACAACTAAGAAATATTAAGCATAATTAATGTTCTAGTGAAAATACGTGTCATGGAAAATTGTAATTACCAATTGGCGTCCAGTTTCCTCTCTAATTCCAGCAGCTGCAGATGCAAAGTTTACTCCTTTGAGTACGTCCTGGCCTCTAGCAGTTGCATAGGGAGGGATGAAATCATCAAAACCCAGAAGCTCAGCTGCATGCAGATAATTTAAAGTCATCAGTAACTCAGTTAAGGTGAATTTCACTGTTTTGGTAAGTGGTTCGTGTCTCCCATGTAACAAGGTTTTTACCTTTTACACATGCAGTTATTTTTCCCCACTTGAATTATATGATCATGTAACTAAATAGAAAAGGGATCCTCTCCGGATCCCTTCCACCTGAGCCAATTAAGCCATAAATCTGGACCTTTTAAATTTGATCCAACGACTAAAGTTATTATAACTTTTAATGAGTCTCCTTGTTTTTAACCGTTAGATCAAATTGCAAAGGTCCGAATTTGTGGTTCAGAAGGGATCCGAAGGGGATCCCCTTTCCCTAAATATATATGGGATTTATGAATCTTTAGAAAGCAACATGTGAAAAGATCTGAGAAATAAATTATCACTTCGAGGTCATAAATGATGAAAACAGACTGGTTGAGAGCTACCATTTTTTGTTGTTATTTTTAAAGAATGGACAGGAGGCTGCATGTACACAAAATCGAAGACATATAAAAGAATTCTTGGTCTAAATTTTTTTTTTAAGGAAAACTAATGAAAATGGCTTGAAAACTTTGAGTTTTAACGGACAAAATAAATGATAAAATGAACACTACCAGATTTGACTTTTTAGTATAAAAAATGTGGTTTTTCGTTAAAGTGAACAGTGTCGCGGGCTTTTCGTTAAAACTCTTTTTTTTTTACCAAATGCAGGTTTTCACAAATAATTGACATGAGATTTAAGTAAAAATTAAGTGATCATAATCAGGCAGAACATTATGCATGTCAAATACACACAAAACAGGATTTGAAATTTCACAATTTCAGTTTAAAATTTTTTTTTAGAGAAAAGGTATGTAAAGAGAAATTTGTACAAGAAAATAGGGTGCAATTTCGTAACTGCGCTAAAACCTTGCCGGAGCAACATTATGATATCACATTATTTTACTTATTTGGGCGGACCTACTAGACTAGCTACCACATGGCATCACATTAATATCCTTTACTCGTGTAATTTGGCACGAGAGATTCTCTCAAGTAATTATTTACCATGTGATGATCGTTTATTGGAATGATGGTATATTTTTGTAACACTTTAAAAAGAAATATTGGACAATAACACCTAAATATTAGTTCCAAGAAAGAATTTCTCATGATGATTTTATAGAGCAAAGAAAAGTGCAAGCATGCATGGCAAATATTAGTGGAAATGAGAACGAGAGAGGAAGAGAGAGAGAGAAGCTCACCAACAACGTCAACGGTGGTTTTTCCGTTGGAAAATCTTCCGGTCGGTCCACCAAAGTCAATCCCGTAAGGCAAGTAGTTAGCTCTAGCCAAGGACTGCAGCTGGTTGTTATTGCCGTTATCAACCAAAGAGTCCCCAAAAATGAAGTAGCAGGGCACTTGCGGTTCAGCCCTAGCGCCACTCCACCACATGCTCACGGCCAAAACCACCACAGTCGCCACCCACAGTCTCCTCGCCGTTCCCGCCATCGTAGTATCGATCCCAATTTAGCAGCAAGTTAAAACTAAAAGCTGGGGGAAGAAGAATGAGATGGACCAAATGGCTAGAAAGGTGAGAAAGAAACCCTAAAGAAGGAAGGTGAGTGAGTGAGGAGTAAAAGCAAGGCATGATGAGAATATATAATAGCAGGGAAGCAATGGCAGGCAGTGCATATCTTTTACAGTTGAGATAGTTGGTTCGAGGCATTAATTACACGCGGATATAATGTGATCAGAGTCGACTGTATGGCAAAGCCAGCTCTAACACCCTCTCTCTCTCTCTCTCTCTCTCTCTCTCTCTCTCCCTCCCTCCCTCCAATACCTCTTCAATAATTAGGTTTTGCATTTGATCAAAGTCTTGTGTATCCAATGTGCATCTTGGCCTTTGACGTCGGTACTTCGAATTAATAACTCGAACAATGACACATTAACATTAATCATTGTATTAATTCAATCATCAGCATGGCATATTGGCAATCTCGCACTAAATTTGTGTAGCTCTCTAGGACCCTAACATTGTGACACCATTGGCTTCTATTGTTCAAATCTACTTTTGCCATGAGTGATATTGTATTATGGTGACATGTTTAGTTAGTTACTTGGGATGAGTATCGAAATTGTTCTAGTTTGGGTATTCATTGGCGGAGCTGGACTTGGTATCTATAGATTGTGGAGGATCAAATAGCTTAAATATTTATGAAGAATTGTACATAACTTTGTAAGTTTATGCAGACTTCAAAGGAGGTTTTGGAGAGTGGGGGTCATGTCCAATTTACGCCTTATATTTTGCTCCGTCTTAAATTAGATTGATTCGAAATGAATAGTTGATCACTTACTCATTCCTCCTCTACCATATTCCTGATTAGTCTTGCCCCATTCATGTCTTTCTCCGTTCCAAGTAAACATGGCATAAGAAAAGAGATTATGAAGCACCTTGAACAGAAATTGGAGATTTGGACAGTAAAAGGGAATTGACACCATGTATTATTCATCAATCATAATTAACTAAATGGATAATGTTTTATCCTAATCATCGATATTAATATATGTAATACTACTACGTCTGTGCTACACTAGTTTTGGACCTGGTATCCATGCTCGTGTGATGTGCACAACTATTCCAAGTCAACTTTTTTCTAGAGTTCTGTGGTCCTCTAATGCAATCTCTGTGTCCGTTTTGCCGACTTTGGCTCCTCACCATTTAGTGCATTACAGAACTGATCAAGCAAACAAATAAATAAATAAAGAGCTATATCCTGATCTAGAAAAGGAGTCATGGGGAACAGATAAAATCAAGGGCTGAGATTCAAGAATCAAGACATAACATAATTATTGGTGTGCGAAGAATCTGTCCAGCAAAGAAAATGATATGGAGATCAATTTTTTTACCACGTACATTAGTGTACCATAATAATGTAAAAAGTAATATATAGAAATCACGTCAATTAATAAATTTATCTTGTTAAATCTTAAATGTATGCATCACTTACAACGTCAAATACTACATTCATGCAGTAAAAACATATAATTTCCCTAGCATTGTTCGACCTAGCAATGGCATTGGTCTTGAGCATGTTCTACAAAAATGTAGACCAAACCAACCCACATGCAATTTAATGTGGGAGGGTGGCAAATCTTTAATGATTTGGGCCAAATTGCAATTGCAATGCATGCCCTGTAAGGATAACCGCCTTTACAACCATCTCCCCAGCTAGCATGAATGACAAGAAAAATGAATACACAATATGGTAAGAAAGATGTCTCTTTCTGAAGTTTTCATTGACTTACCCGTCGGTGGTCTCCATTTCATGTGGAAGGGGAAGAAAAAAATTGCACAATATAGTGAAAGCCAGCTACAAAAAAAGCAAACCCAGCTACCCAAAATATGATGAGAATTGAGAAGTATGAACCAAACTTTCTTTTGCCAAAACAGTAAGCACCTGACTACAAAAGAAGAAAAATAAACCCCAAAGAAAGTGTGTGAGAGGAGCTAAACATTAGTAAAACGGAGTTTGACTGCAGCACAAACACTTGAAAATACTATCATTACGGTCCATTGAGTGATACATTTGTTTCATTTAGTGTTAAATTCAGTCCATAAAATGGTGTAGCACCATTTCAAGTGTCTCATATACACTATTTGATTAGTCTGATGTATCATCATCTGGTTGATCCAATGCATCATCATATGAGTATTTTGTAAGTGTTTGTACTTAATACGTGTTTATACTTTAAAAACCTAGTGAAAAATGTATTAAGATGCAAAATATTGTTAACCAACTTGACACGTTTTGCTAGTCAATTTGACAGGCTAGAGTCCACCCTTTTTAAGTTGACTCAGAAGTGAAAGGAAAGTGGCACCTCCATGGAAATCGATTTTTCTCATCTCATCTATCTCCTTCATCCACGGTGGTCCCTGAGCCGAGAAGTCAAACATTACAATGTAGGGCCAAAATATAAATTTATAATGTTTATCTTGTTCACTTTGACCATCTCCTACCCTTAAGCCAATTTTTTTAGTCCGGAAAATTTAGCTTTTAGCCCAGAAACAGCTTTTTTGCTCAAACCCTTCTGACCTAAAATTTTAGCCCTAAATAGAATGAACTTAGGCTAATTTTTTTCTTAAATGTACATTTAAAAAAAAATTATGCAGACTATCGTAAATTAATTTTATGAACATTTTAATCTAAAAATATTTAAATTCCGATAAATATTGAAAAATCACTAAATCGATACATGTAACACTATGAACCACTATGGAAGAATATGAAAATCATGGTAGAAAGAAAAATTGGAAGAATTGTAGGAGAAAAGTGAGTTTTGTATGGATGTTTGAACAAATACATGGGTATTTATAGAGTTTTTAAGTGAATTTTGAGTTAAATAATTTTTTTTAATTATTTTAGCCGTTGGATTTAAATTTGGACCGTTAGATCCTTTTTTTTTACCGTTAGATTTGATTATATTAGATCTCAGCAGTTAGATTCAATGTATTTTAAAATAACATTTTTTTAAAAAAAAAACAAAATTTGAATCTGGACCGTTGAATCAACTAACGGTAAAAAAATGTCAACCATCCGATGAACAAAAAAGTCGTTGGCCTCATAATTGTGGCCAACAACGGCCCTGATAGGGGGTTCCACCCTGTTGGGCCTTGAAGGCCGACGCCCGTGTAGGGCTAGTTGCGCGCGTCACCGAGCCGAGAGTGGTATGGGCTTGGGCGCGTCCACGCGTTTCTGGGCTAATTCTTGGGGAGTATTTGGCTTGGGTTTAGCTTTTAGCTTTTAGCTCAAAGATTTGGCTTGGGTTGGGTTGTGTTTTGGGAGGGGGTTAGAATATATGGGGAAAATTGGCCTGTAGCCCAGGGTTGGGTTTGGTCTTATAGGATAGGTTTTTGGCTGGTTTGCTTGCTGCTGTGTGAAAGTTTAAAGAGCTTGTATAGTTTTTGTCATTGTAAAAGCTAATCATTACTGGTGTGTTTATACGGAAATGCTCCTAGATAGCACTGTTATCGTGACAAATTGACAGTATATTGATACTTTATGTTGTTTTCGTATCTGAATACTTAAATTCTCATATTTATATCTGCCACAATGAGTGATCAATGGATGATAAGTGTAGTGAGTCAAATTGTTATCTCTCGAGGCAAGTCACTAGTCCAAACCTTTCTTTTTCCTTTTTCTTTTTACATTTCTTTTTACAAGTTGACATTCTAAATTACTGTAATTTACAAAATGAGATTTGAAATTGAGTGTAAAAGGACTGACGTACACATTTGCTCCGACTAACTAGCCTGACCACGATCTACTTCACTTTTACAATTTTTGTTTGAGGGGGGAAATGCAAGAGCTTAAAACTTTGATTGTGAATTTGTGTGTGAGGGAATAAATGGTCTAGAACTTGAAACACATGAAACAAATGGTTCCATTACATGCATGCTCTGCACGAACAATTAAATCTTGTAATATCCAGTAAAGATTTGAAGAGCATGAGTTTCACCAGCAGCACAAAGACCCGTGCCCTCATTTAATATAATCAAATGGAATCTATGGGAAAGGGGATAGGTGAAGGAATGACGGCATTAATAAGAAAGTTATAACAGTTAAGTGTTTTCGATCGCATGGAGAGTGACACAATTTAAATAAGTAGCTGAGGTAGAGATATTAGTAGCCCGAGGTAGAGATATTAGTAGCCCAGTAATACTACTTGGCCATATCATATCGAGAGATTTTTTGGTGTGCTTGAAACATGAGACAGAATATTACATGTCATTATATAATTGAAAAAAAAAATTCAAATGTTTCTCTAATTGTTTAATGACATGTGATATTCCGCCTTATGTTCCGAGCACACTGAAAACTCTCTCAATCATATCACCTATCAAATATTTGATTTCAATTATTTCATCACCCACCACATGCCAGTTATTTATGGGCATCACTGTATAGGCCATGGCCAGCTAGATCTGATTTAAACAAATTCTAAGCTTTGTTCCATCTGTATTAGCAAAAGAGAAGATGGATTTGGTGAAACTGGGTCCACGACACCATTCATATGTTTGGGTATATGCATGCTAGCCCATGATCGACGAGCATTGTTCATTTCATGTATCTAAGGAGGGTGTAGTCAACTTGAATTTGAGAGGATTTTAAAAGACTTTAAAATTCTAATGTAGTCAATTAAAAGATTTTAGAATCCATTCAAATCTAGGGGTAGTCAATTAAAAGATTTTGAAGGATTTTAGAATCCAGGTGTAGTCAATTAAAAGATTTTAAAGGATTTTAAAATCCGTCCAAATCTAAATGTATTCAAATTTTGGAGGATTTCTATAAGTTGTGGATTTTGTGGGATTTGAGAGCAAAAAATATATGTAATCAAGGCTAAAAAGAATCCAACCTCACCCCTAGGATTTCAAATCCTTCCACCACAGTCCACCAAAATCTACAAACTATCCATTCAAATCCATATGAATTTTGTAGGAGTCTTTAATCCTCTTAAATCCTGTAAAATCTATTATTTTTAAAATCCTTTAAAATCTTGAATGGATAGTTTGTAGATTAGTAACTAATACGATTTTGACGTGTTTCTAGTAAAAATGCTTTTAGTAGAAGAGCTTTATTATTATTATTATTATTTTATTTTTTTTATTTTTTTTATAAGCACTCTCAAACATGTCTCAAAGAACTTACTTAGGAATGCTTTTAAATCCTCGCTCTTTCAAGGCGCGTTAACGTATCCGTAATCGGAATCAGAATGTGGAATTGAATTCCAATTACGGAGTACTCCGGTGTTTACCAAACATGGAGGAATCAAAAAGGCATTAGGACCCACACAAATTTTGGAATTCAATTCCTTGTATTGGTGGAATTGGATTCCCTAGATATAGGTAGTAATTCAATTCCTGATTGTTTGGGCAATCGGAATGACACTTTTGTTCCCTTTATGCCCTCACTTACTTTTTTTATTTCCAAGACTATTTTTTATAAACCCATTAAAGTATAAAATATTTGATTTGGGACAAGGATATTTTAGTAATCATACTGGTTTATATTCCGATTTTGCTGAATTAGTAAACAGCTTTATGGAATTCTATTCCGATTCCAGACATTTAAGTAAACAGTTTCAACAAGAATCCGATTCTGACTTCTCCTCATTCCAACTGCTCCTCAATTCAATTTCTCATATTTTCATTAACGTTACGTAAACGCGTCATCAATGTTTGGCAGAAACAGCTGTAAATGCTTTTCCATAAAGCCTTTGGAGTTCTAATTCAAAAAATGGGATGTGTTACCATTTTTAAAAAGTAGTCACGCTCCATCTTAGTGAAAGAAACTATGGACTCATTTCATATGTAGAATTAAATTGAAAGATTTAAATCCCTAATTTAAAGGTATGCTAAGGTAAGAAGAAAAATTATGTCCAATTAAAGCGAAGAAGATGGATTACTCATGAATAAAACTTATTCATTCCAATCCTCTGAAAATGGCAGAATTAGAAAAAACGAGTTTTCTTCATGTCATGTCATCTTATGATCCCCTCCAAATGAAAAATTATTCATTTCTACCTCCAATCCAATTCTACATACCAAACGAGCCTTATGAAGCAAAAGATTGTATAATGACTATAGTGTACTGGCCAGAGCTTTATGTGCCAAAAACACGTTGATATACCACATGTCATAATATAAGTGAAAAAGAAATTTATTTTCAATTGTTTCTCTACTTGTAGTATGGTGTATCGACCTATGTTCCAGTTATACTAAAAAAATTCTCCTACACAAGAGTTCCAAACACAAAAGCAATCTTTAACAAGCCCTAAAATTTAGGCTTTTTAGCCAAAATGGTCCCTAAGATTTGAAATCGATAGAAGTGTCCCTGAGATTGTTCACCATCAATCATTTTGGTCATTTGGTGAAAAATTACGTTAAATAAGGATCAAAATGGCAAAATTACCCTCAATATAATAAACAATAGACCAAAATGATTTAACAAAATTGAGAGTATTTTTGTCATTTTATCCCTATTTTATGAAGATTTTATATGGAATGACCAAAATGATCGATTGTGGACAAACTAAGGAACCAAAATGATGAGTTATGCAAATCTTAGGGACCATTTTGACTTAAAAAACCTAAAATTTATGGCAAATTGACATTAGTTTCGATAAGCAATAAATAAAGGAGCCCATTGTCCTCTAAGTTCAGGGGCCATAATTATTGGGAGTGAAGGACATTAAAAATGTGACAATTATTTCCCAAGTGCATTACTATTCTCTTGAGATTGAAAGTGTTTCAAATTACAAAATGTGACAACCCGTCTCTAATTTTAAGTTTTATAAATTTTAAATTAGTGATTTTACGAAAATGCCCTTAGAGGCAGAGATTTTGACCTTCGTTGACCATCGGTTAGAGAGACATAGGACTCATTATTTCAACGTATTTGTATAGTACTCGACGATACGAACGCGTGGGCACAATCGGATTTGAATCTAGAGCAAAAAGGGGATATTATGAAATTCGAAATGTAAGGGTATTTTAGTAAGTTCGCAAATGGAGATATTTCTCCACTTTGGACCACCACATGACTGACACGTGGCACCATCCCATTTCTGGTGCCCTTTTTCTTTTCCCTCCCGTGATCTCTCATTCGAGAACCGTCTCATATCTCTCTCCCTCTCTATCTTCATCTTTTCTGTAAACAGAGAGGCCAAAAACAGGTCAGGAACCACCACATCAACCCATTCTCCCCCATTTTTCCGTGTTCCCTATCACATGGACCTCTCCCTCTCTTTTAACTCTCACTGCCCTCATCTCTCATTTCAAACTTACTCGCTCTCTCTGGGTTAGTCACCACCGAGATACCACCATACATGACAACTTCCGTACAGACGAGACCCAGACCATTACACCACCATGCTACCATCATCTCACCTTTATGAACTTAACCCCAAGTTTGGGTTATGAGAACCATGCCTTGGAGCTCAAAAGGAATTCAATTTTAAAAATTGAGATTCCAGCGACTTCCATGAAACCCGACCAAGGTAGGCATTAGGATCTTTCTTCCTTTCTCTTTTTCATTTTTAGTGAACGATCTCAGGGATTAGACATGTTTTGATAGGGTTTAGAAGCTGCGGGGACAAAGGGAGGACTTCCCTAGAAATTTTGGAAGCTTGGACCCGTGACTATTTAGCCCATTTCAGACGATTTTTCCGGCCATCTCAGTGATGAATGACCCTCGAAACTGGTATAGCCTTGTTCACTACATTTCTAGCTTCACGTTAGTTTTTGAATCATCGAGTTTGTTTAGGTATTGAACTAGAAATTAGCCTTCAAAGTTGGGTTGAAAAATTTTAGATTCTGGAATACTTAGACAGTGACCATTTGGCCACTTTCAGGCCATTTCCCCGGCCAAGTCTGACCACTATTCAACTTCAAACTGGTATAAACATGTTCTCCACATTTCTAGATTCTAGTTGGGTTTTGAACCATCGAATTTGGTTGAGAATCGAGCTCGTTTTAAGCTCTGAAATTTGAGGGAAAAATCTGCAAAATCGTGGTGACAACGCGTGGGCTGCCTGTGGCTGCCTGTGCAGCCATCTTGTGGCGGCACGTGCGGCGGCGCTGAGAAGAACTAAGGTTCCTTCTTAGGTTTTTGGATGTGCAGGACCCAAATCTGTTCTCCGTTTTTCGAAATTCGACTGGATTAAAATAATTTCTTTATTAGCCGTACTTTGTACTAAAACGCGTTTATATATTAGTACATTATGTATTTACCCAAATGGTTTCGTTTCTAAGCGAAATGCATCGCAAGGACTCTTGATGCTACGAGGCGGGTTCGACTTGGTGACATGATCTTGGAGTGGACATTTGTTTATACACACACACACACACACACTTTACGGTTTCCAGAAATGTTTTAAATTGATTACACGCATAGCATGCCATGATTCAAATGTGTTATATTTAAATATTGCATTATGATGAGATTTATGGAATTATGCTTTGCTTGCCATGTCGTAAATATGTTACATTTTAAATATTGCATTGTTACACTTGTGAATTGTATTGTGTGATGCTGAGAAGACTCATGCAAGCTTCAAGTGAGTATTATGTGATTGAATGGGTTGTAATTGCATTGGTATGCATACATTTGTTTAGAGCTCATCATGGCTGCACCCCGGTATTAGTGTTCCCCCCCCCCCCCCCAGGCCAGGGCCAGCATTCACGTGATTGTTCACCTCCCGCACCGAATGCTCACCTTGGATTCAAGTCTAGTGCCAGCCTGTCGTACAGACCACAATAGGTGGTTTCGACTCGTAGGTGACCAGCGATTTATCCCACAGCTTTCACGTGATCGTAGCACTTGAGCGTACACATTTATACCCAGCCTGTCGTACAGGTCACACTAGGTGACTCCGACTCGTGTGCTAGCCTAGATTGATGAGCTATAGATCCAGTCGTACATGTCGCGTTAGGTGACTCCGACTGACATACTATTTTATATTGGTTTCACATCTAGTTCACATCATTTAGTATTGTTGGGATATTATGACATGACATACTTCAGTTTTCGCTGCTCTTATGCATTGGTTTTGGTACTTACGTAGTATGATTTTCTGGAAACTATATGAGTTTTACAATGTGGGGCTATTACTTTCAGAAAAGATAAATGTGTTTTCTAAAGCTTTGTTTTTGCCCACTCACCCTTATGTTTTTTGCCCCTCCAGGTTTTTGTAGCTGAGCTTCCGTATCGATGAGGATTCTTGGCACACCTCAGTATAGGTGGCTACCTATGATGGTATAATCCTTATCTTACCTTACTGTACTTTACTTATGCTCTGTAATAACGTGTGAAATGGGTTCATTCCCGCTCACAGCGCACTCTTATATTTAGGCACTTTTAGGTTTAAGTTTAATTACAAATCCACATGACTACAGGTTATGGCTTCGTCACCTTCCAGGTGTCGGCCATCACAGCTCGATTCAGAATCCTAGTTGACATTTCGGGTCGGGTGTGTCACAAAAACCATGCCTATTCTCTCCATCAAATATTCAAAATACAAACAAAACCGAGAAAACAAAATTTTGTTGTCTATAAAAAGAGTGACTTCAAACCAACAACACTCCCTGCTTAAAAGAAAATACTAATTACAAGCTACAAACATATATATAGCTCTTAAAAGTGTCATAGTTCTGGGTGGGTAGTGGAACCGTATTGCGATCCCAAATCCTTGAGGATTTGAATCACACCGTTCAAATCATTGGAGCCCAATTCAAGACAATCCCTTAATAGCTCACCCTCCACCGCCTCTCTCTGCACTGCCTTCACCATTTCTCTCAACGTTTCCTGTCACACCACTACACTGTCACATACTTTATAACACATGTATATATAGATATATATTCGTTAACACTATATCCTATATTTAAGGGTCTACTTGAAATTGCTTCGGAAAAGTTAAAACAATCAAAATGTTTTTAACCACATGCTTGTTTAGAAGTCTTTTTTAATGACTAAAAATGCTTTCAGAAACAATGTTTTCAGATTTCAAAAGCATTTGAAGTGCATTTTGCAGAAAACTTCAAATACTTTTTTCATAATTTATATGTATTTTTACTAAGAATTGATTCTAAAACTATTTTTGCTAAAAATACTTTCATTTATTTTAAAAACACTTCTAAACGAATTATACGTTCAACGTAAAAGTTTTAAAATACTTCCTAATAAAAAGCACTTCTAGTTAAAGTCTTTCGTAAAATGTGTTTGCTTAAGTAACAAGTGATACGTTACGTGAATTGACCAAAAAAAAAGTGATACGTTACGTGCGTACCGAGTGGTAGAGCACATTGAGGAGCCGACGGAGCAGCGAATTGGAAACCTTGAGGATAGTTTGGTAATTCTGCGCGACCCAAACGGCTCGATCGGAATCCGATTGCCTCTGTGTCAAGTCACCCAGCCACCGCAGCAACTCTTTGGCGTCCGCAACGGCGCCGTATAGCTCCGAATTGGGAAAGTCCCTCCACGCGTAGTTCCTGAGATAGTCCCAGTCGGCGGACCGCATGAACCCCCACACACCCATCCCGAGCCCCCGCTCCAGCTTCGACGCGACGGCCCTGGTCCGCTGCGATCCCGAAACGTCGCCGCGTGCCTCGCGGAGGTTGGCCACCCGCGTCATGAGCGAGCGGGCGAGGGAGAAGAGGGTTGGGTACAGAGAGTAGGAGAAGGATTGGGAGGGCTGTGCTGTGGTCAGGAGGAGAACGGTGAGGAAGAGAAGCGTGGGGTGCGACGGTGTCGTCTTGGCCATTTTGTAGCTCTCTAAGGGACTGAAGATTGATGGACGGTTAAGAATGTTTGAGAAGTTTAGTTCCGTTAGGCTGAAATTGAACGGGATTGGGACGTTGGAGCGAGGATCCTTTTCCATCGAGCGAAGGAAGGTTGGTGGGTCCCATGTTGGCGACGTGGGGGACCCAAGTCCAATTTAAAGGGAAGGTTTGTGGGCTGGTGATGAGCACAAAAGAAACTTTAAGCTATTGGGCTTTATTTGCATTCAAATTATTGCCGGTGACGAGTATGTTTTTCAAACGAGACTTATATGACATGGATACGCTGTGTTGTCATAACGGAAGTTTCTCCAAAAATTGAGATCCTAATAGTTTGGAAAATTTCGTATAAAATTGGATTAGATTTTTGAAAATTTTTGAATCTCAAAATTACATTTCAATTTCTATCCGGCTTTTTAAATATTCTGATTGGAGATGTTATGGATTCAAAACCGAATTTTTCCAGTCTGATAGAAATTTCCAATCCAACTTGAATATAAATAAATAAATAATAAAAAATAAAAATAAAAAACCTTATTTCATGCACTAAATCAAGAAAGGAGAAGTCTAATTATTGTAAACTCACAAAATACCAACTCACTTAGAAATTGTGCAATGTTGGTGGTGGGGTCACAAACAAACATAAGAACCAAAAACAAAACATAAATATAAGAACCAAGACTTTTGTTTGAATTGGATGCAAATGTTTGGTTCCGTGTCATCGACCTCCTCGGCATTGCCGAACCCAAAACAAAACAAAAACACAAAACAGCAACGTATGTCTCCACTCTGCCTCTTTGTGGATAATCTTCGTCACAATCTGACTGAATTTTGAGATTTTTCTGCATCTTTTGGTGTGACCACAGCCACCCCCCAAAATATCGGTCTCGTTGTGCATGTTGGCTTCCCATCATTTGTGTTAGGTCTTGGGGGAGGACGGAAGAGTGAACCTTGAAATCTTTGGCTGAAGCCGGAAGGTCCTTGTCAACTTTAGGAAAGAGAGCTACATATTGCTCATGCTTAGGAGGGCGGTAGGCCAACTTTATTATTGCGTGACAGAATGTCTCACTCTCCATGAAAGTGCTTCCTTGCTTGAGCTCGAGGCCGACAATTTACTTCTCTTGTGCTGTTGGAAGAAAGCGAACTGCAAGTGCACGATATATCTCGTTGGATATCATCAGACGACGTTGTCGTTCTCTTGAAAGAGATGGCTGAGGGTTCCTGATGAAGTTGATTGTACACAAGCCTAACTTTATATCTGCTGCTCAAGTGATTGAGATTCAGATTGCATGGTATCGTTATATATATTATTTTCCATTGTATATTTATCGTTAATAAGCAATTACCAATCGTATTTATTAGCATAACAATTGATTCGAATTTATGGTTCAAAAGCTCAGGTCTTCAAAGCCTAACGCATATAACATAGGCTACATAGCCAATATGGGTCTTCTCTTTTATCTTCTTCTCCCTCTTTTCCCATCACCTTTTTGTCTTTTGAAGGCATGTGTAGGCTTGATTTTTTATTTTTTTAACAAACAATATTATTTACACTAAAGGGATGAGGGAGGGGGTTAAGCCTCACAATGGACTAGCAATAATGTGGTTCAAATTCATCTTTGGTGAGACTCAAACCTAAGACCTCTCACTTATGAGTGAAGATGACCACTACCATACCATAGTACTAAGTGGCATGTGTAGGTTTGAATTAGTTCGAAAAGTTTAACAAGGTGTTGCTTTTTGTGCCAGAAAGCATTGAGAATATCAGAACAAATTTCATTAACAAGTTTCATTTGAAAGTTGTCGATGTTGTGTAACAAAGATTTGTTTGTTAATTGTTCTTCAATTCTTTTGTAATTAATTTCTTCTTTTAAGAAATTAATTTGTTGTGATTTTTTGGTGACTAGACTGATGGTTTTTGAGATACTATCTTTTTGTAATTGTCTTAATTTTTTTAGATCTGTTTCCGTGCAGAATTCAAATGTGATTTTTTGACCTAACATTATTGTGGTTGTGCAGTTATGATGAACCCCAAAAGGATACAAGAGAGTTATGAAGGGAAGCCCAAAAATGACTGGGTCTGAAATGTTTTTTTTTATCAAAACAAATGGTGTTTTGAAAAAAAAAAACATTATTTTGTCAAATATGTGCTTTTGGAATTTCGTATTTTAATTGCATCGGGGACTGGTTTGCTGCACTAAGGATTTTTGTTGATTTATGAAAATATTTTGTGGGGATTAGTCATTTTTTAATACAATTCAAGCCTGCTCCTGAATCGATCAAGGCAATGGTTTCTAACTGGAAGTCTTCAATTATTATTTTACTTTAGAATACCATTTCTGGATTCTAATTTTTTGTAATCCTAACACTAAGTTATGTGTTGAATTTTCTTCTGGTTCTGATTGTTGATCGGATGAAGAATTATTTTGTTCTTCGTCTGATGGGGTTTGGATGTCATTTTTCCTAAGAAACTCCTGTGTTTGAATGTTACTGAGTTGTGAACGAATTTATGAGTTTTATGATTTTAGAAACTTAATTTCTTCTTTGATTTTATTGACTTCTCTTTGTAAATCCTTGACTGTAATTTACTTCTTAGTTTTACTGAACATTTCCAGGGTTGTATTAAGTAGGGGTGGGCAAACGGGTCCTGGACCCGCGGGTCTGGGCGGGTCCAAAAATTATAAATACTAAACGGGCCGGGTCGGTTCCTAGTAAATAACGGGACAGGTCGATTCTAAAAGTTGGAGAAAACGGACCCCCGACCCGGACCGTTCATTGCTCTACCCTCTATCACGGTATCACTCTCTCTCTTATTCTCAGACCCAATTCACAACTCTCCCCTCACCCTCTCTCTCTATCCCGACTCCGAGTCTCTGACACCACTCTGAGTCTCCTCCCTCGATCTCTCCTCCTTGTGGTTTATGATTTTGTTTTCGGATCTGTCGATTCTCATCCCTCTTGATCTCTCACTCTCTCCCTGAACCTTCTTCTTCAAGTTCTTAATCCCAGCTGGGTTTTCCACAAATCATGCATCGACAACCTAATCGACGATGGCTGGCACTGCGAGGACTGGAGCAACAACCGCCAAACGCTCGCAGATTGCAGCATCGGGTTCGGCATGGACGCCATGGGAGGTAAAGGGGGCCTAGTCTACATAGTCACTGAGTCTGTTAAGCATTCTCCCTATTCATAGCATTTTGTGACATCGAATTATCCATCTTCGAAGCAATCAATTCTGTTGCAGCTGTTGACCTGAACTTCATTGATTCCAGATTGTTGATGATCTGGTTAGTCATCAAATTCAAGTGCAACGCGATATCAAGATTGGCCAGCTGAAATGAGGAGATGGTATTAGCAATATCTTTAGCTACATCCTGCTTCTGCAAGAGCATTGAGTGAGATTTAAGCAAGAGATGAAGGCGTGGCCTTAGCGGAGGGAGGCGGAAGCAGAGGCGGAGACGTCGAGGAAGGTTGCCGTTTCGGAAAAAAAGAAAAAGAAAAAAAAAAAAGGCCCCGTGTTCCCAGACCAAACTGGCCCATTTCGAACAGGCTGGTTTAGGTTCGGTTTATGTTTTAAAATATGTTATATCCAGCCCGGATTGGCCCGTTTCTTTTAATCAGGGTCTGGTCCGGTTCGGTTCCTTCAAAATTAGGCCCGGCCCGGCCGGTGCCCAGCTCTAGTACTAAGACTGATTTTTGGGATTACTTGGGGTTGACTAGTACTAGCTTCTTCTTGAGAGACTAGCTTCTTTAATTTCTTGAGATAAAATGATTTTAATTCAGGATTGTCGATTTTACTGATTAATTCAATAAGAAGATCTTCTTGTTCTTCTTGTTTATTGAGGACTGAAATCACACAAATCAAAAAGCCCTATATGTGCTGAAAGTTTTGGGAAAAAAAAGTTCAAAGACAATGTGAGTCGTGGTAAGAAGAAACGTGAGGCATGGGAGAATAAATTTGTAATTGCAAATGGGATATATACAGTTGTAAGCATGGGCCAACAGAAAGTGGGCAATGTTGTGATATAAACGGTTACTTATAGGTTGAACCAAAAACCAGGAAAATTGATGATCAGTTGTGCCCTTTCGTCATGCATTTGAAATCAGGATCCCTTTTAAGCCCACAAATATTTTAGTACTAATTTAGACTTGCGCACAAAATACAAATGATATCGCAATCAATCCCCACTCTCTTCTATATATCCAACCCCACCCTTAACCTTAAGTGGAACTGCCCCTAGGGCCTGAGCACTCTACTTGGTGAGTTGCCATTTCTTACTTTGGTGAAATGAACAATACTTATTTTGCTATATTATTTGGACCCACGAAGACAATATTCTTTTCCTATCGATTATGATTGCTATAGTTGGGCATATTAAGCTCAATACTGACATCATGAACAATTAATATGTCCATATGCGAAAAGAATAAATCTTCAATTGCAGGTGTTTTTCTTTTGTCTTTTTCGACATTTAATGATTCGCAAGTGGCATTTTACGTCGAAAGCAATCATGTTTATGTACCATAGTGCGAGTTTGATTCCCACCGATTACTTTTTCTACTAACAACTAATTATTCAATCTACTAACGCTATCGTTTGTAAAAGTAGAAATCATTTCATGATTGAAATATTCTTCTTTGTTTTTTAACAAATTAATGGCATATTTACTTGGGATGATTTTTTATTTTTTAATTTCCATGCAAACACATAAAGAATGAAGAAATATGTGACCCAATAACTGCAAAAACAAAGAATTATAAGTAACATGTTTAGTTGTACAATCCTTCGTTTTCCATTTCTAGTAAATAAACATGTTACATGGGAAAGAAATTTGAAACACAATTATTTGCGCTTCACCAGCTATCACAAATGCAGGAAGTGTGACACATATGACTCTAGAACATATGAAATATTATCTTCAAGTAAAGTTTTATTTAGATTGTTGTGATTAATTTTACGAATGCAGATTGAATCTAATAAACTGGATTGACTTCGGTACTGAATTAATCTGATGGAGCAGGAGAAGGTGCGAGCACATTTTGAAAAGAAAGGAATTTGAAGCTATATGATTTTGAATTGTGAATCTGTAATCTGAATGAATTTGAATTTTTGGACTAAGATGAAATGAGTTGTGAAAACTGGGGGACGATGAAGGTGAAGGATGGATAAGAAAGGAAAGGAAGTATTCAATCTCAGGAATTTAGATCACGAACATGAAGACAGAGTGGTTCAATTTATGAGAGTGAGATGAAGTAGTAGAAGAAGAAGGTAAACACAAAAATGAGTGTGGCTGGACATTTTTATCCTTGCATCTAACGAAGATTTGACGGAAATCTCACTTTGGATTAAATTTGTTAATGGTCTTCACCACGAGGGTTTAAATCTTAATTATTCTACCATATGGATAATCTTGCCAATAGCCTATTACCATGAGGACCATGAATCTGATTTGGCCATGTTTTGTTTATTATTTAAGTAGTTAAATACAAGGGTAAATTCATTCTTAAATGGGTGATGTGAAAGTGCATTAAAACTCCAGGAAGTGTTAGTGTTTTTTTTTTTTTTTTTTAAGAGTGAGAGAGGAGAGGCGTGAAGGAGAGGAGATTTAGACGGAGAGAATCCTAGGAGAGGTGTGAAGGAGAGGAGATTTAGACGGAGAGAATCCTACTTTATTTCTTAAAAATGAGGATGAGGTGATAAATATCAGAAAATGTTAGTGTAATTATCTTATTGAATTAAGTAGTTAAATAATATTTTTTTTGTTTCCAAGTGATGCTTTTTAATTATCAATTTACTTATGGATATTAACTATCAGATTGGTAAGATATTTTTTATTTTATTTTAAAATAAATCAAGAGGAAAATTTAAGAAAGTATATACAGAGAAGAGAGGTGAGAAAGGGAGCAGGATAAATAAGATAATGAGAGCAGTACGTTCAAAAAAAAATATCAAGTTAAAGAAAATTAAGGCTAATCTGAATACATATTAATGAAATTTTTTTTGTCAATTAAAAGAAGGTGAAAATATATTTTTGTCTTCTATCACAACAAAAGAGTTAAGAACAATAACGTAATTTCACAAAACAAAATTTTGCTTTTTTTTTTGTTTATTGTCAAACGATAGATTTTGTTGTACTAGATGTTAGATTAGTCATCGAATGATTCGAACTCATGTCGTCATGCAAGGGCTTAACTTTTTTCCACCAATATAGTAAATGGTCACTTATTGTTGTTTTTTGTTTAAGTCTCACCTACAGGTGATTTTATCATCTCTAATTAAATTTAAAAATAAAATTAAAATTAAAAAAAAAAAAAGGAAACCTCTCCCTCTCTCTCCCCACTCTCATGTTCTTTCTCATTCTCTTCCTCTCTCCTTCAATTTTAAAAATAAAAAAAAAAAAAATTCACACTTTATGGGTGGACATATACTAGTAAAATCTAAATTAAGCTTTGACGACTTTTTTTTATCAGTCAACCAAAATAAGTAAATTAAAAAAATCAACTGTAACTGAAAAAAAAAAATTAGCAATTTAATTGTCTAAAGGAGTCCACTGCTAGTAGGAACGTATCCATCCGTACACCAAATTTCATATATCAGATATCATATTTTTACCATGTATTTCGGTCCCTACTCTAAGAAATAAAGAAGAATTTGATTCAATTTATATCTCAAACTTCTATATAAACACTGTTAATCGGTTCAAAATTTGTATCCACTGAACTCCTCAGCACAAAACCAATGGAGAAAATTTTCATCCTCTCTCTCCTTTTCCTTCTTCCTCTCTTAGCCTCATGTGCAGAACAAAAAAAGGTCATTCCCTTTGGCTATGATAAACCTATTTTTTCTTCCATTTCATGTATCTTTTCTTGTATATATGACACATGTATTTGTACTTATATACATGTTTGTATGTATCTATAGGTCTACATAGTGTATTTTGGAGAACACAGGGGAGAGAAAGCACTGCATGAAATTGAGGACATCCATCACTCGTATTTGCTATCTGTGAAAGAAACAGAAGAAGATGCCAGAGCTTCTTTGCTTTACAGTTACAAGCACAGCATCAATGGCTTTGCAGCAGTCCTCACTCAGGACGAAGCTTCCAAGCTATCTGGTAATTAACCAAACCAATGACATCCTCTCTCTCTCTCTCTCTCTCTCTCTCTCTCTCTCTCTCTAATGCTGCAGAAATTAAATGGTAACTGCAGAGTTGGAAGAAGTTGTGTCTGTGTGGGCTAGCCACCCAAAAAAGTACTCTATGCACACCACAAGGTCTTGGGAGTTTTCGGGCATACTAGAAGAGGAACAGAGGCACTGGATAGACAATAAGATGGGAGGAGATTTCTTATCCAAAGCCAGATTTGGCAAGGACATCATAGTTGGGCTCCTTGATAGTGGTAAGACATAAAGAATACATCAATTTTATCAAACAACTTCATATATTAGTTTGTCTGTCCATTGAACTGTTTCACATGTGATTCCTTGTGTTTGTGTGTCTGGGGTGGTAAAAATCTGATGCATGCATGTATTATTGGTTGTATATCATATCTTTTTGTGTCTAGAGCACTTATTCTATGAGGAGATATGTTGTGCCACCGGTATTATCATATCACTTTGTATTTAATGGAGAAAAATTGTTGTGCCAAATAGTATGTTTTTTTGTGTCTTCAACACTATGTGAGTGTCAGGATTGAGAGAAAATATATGTATGGTGTTACTAACTCGCTAGAAGTATATTAATCTGTATCTATAACTCACCACGTTATCAAATTGTTGTGGACATGAAGAGATATCCCCGTTGTAGGTTAGATTCTCAACTGGGTGGAGGGAAGGGGAATGATTGGATGCATGCGATGATGATGTTTGTTGATTTTATGATCAGGTGTCTGGCCAGAATCAAAGAGCTTTAGGGATGAAGGAATGGGGCCCGTACCAAATTCATGGAAGGGAATCTGCCAATCAGGACCTGGTTTTAATTCATCTCACTGTAACAGGTAAGTTTGTTAGTTTAATTGTTGATTTCCTTCCATCAACTTTCTTTGATTATATATGTAGCCATTTTGTGGCATGGGTAACTGTGTTGGTGAGGCAAATTAGAATTTTTAGCAATACATGTGAAGTGATTTAATACCATTACATAAGGCTAGCTTTGCGCTTTGGAAACATTTTATTAAAATATTTTTGTATCTTTATCACTAGCTAAAACTTAAATGAAATGGACTGTATATATTTTTATCTATATCTATAATATGATGAAATTGGGGTTCCACCATAAAACCAATTGGCAATATGGGAAGTAGCCCAAGATCATATAAGCACATAGCAAACATTGTCCCTCACCAATGTGGGACTACTCTCAACACGCCCCCACACGTGTGACGGATTTTCAAGCCTACAAGTGGACAACAACCGGGTGACGTGGAGCGCGTGTGGCCGTTGGGCTTCACACGTGGACAACCTTGCTCTGATACCATGATAAAATTGGGGTTCCACCATAAAACCAATTGGCAATATGGGAAGTAGCCCAAGATCATATAAGCACATAGCAAACCTTGTCCCTCACCAATGTGGGACAACTCTCAACATAATATACGTGACGATAGAATTACATCTAATTTCATACAAATCTCTCCCTTATCCTAGATGAGCCAAGAAGGAACCGTAGTGATGTCAATATCAAAAAAAGCATTAGCAAGTTGCCTCCAGCATGGCACTGCATGCCTTCCAAATTCCAAATCACAAACTTTAGAAAATTCAACTCCATTTCTTAATTTTATCTATCCTACAATTTATAGGTCATGTTCCATGTGAGGATTGAAATTGAAAAATAACAAATAAGATGTTTCACTAGCTATACCATTATTAAGAGGAGTGAAGAATTATTAAGATGAGTTGCACGCACGATGTGATTCTTGGCTTTCTTACTTTGTGGATCACACAAACATGAATAGTTGTAATCAGTTCAAAGAAACAGTATTGATTTGCACTCCTCTTTCCTTTCAATTTAGACTTTCCTTCTAAGTTTTTCTACTATGGGGTGGTTTAGTTTTCCATCATACAAGTTGCTCCTGCGTATCTTGGGGAAATTGGGTCTGCAAAAAGTCAGTTTTGGGAATATGTAATCGAAGTGAGATTGCATTTGATGATACCAAGGAATTAGAGATAGAGAATTTTAACATTAACTACATTTTACAGTATATAATCCTATATTTTATATAACAAAATATACAAAGGGTATACGTTTATCGTAAAAATCAAGATACCAGTATTTAGGCCTGCACGTTCATGTTGTACAATTCCCCATTACCTGCACCCAAAAAAAGAGCAAGATTCAGTGACAGCATCCACTTGACTTGCATGATTGATAAATGGTTGTTTGGGATTATTGAGAATTGAGTTATAAAAGAATTTCTGACCCAGCAAACATGCATGCATGATCACTAGCTTGTTTGTTTCAGTCAAACAAATAATTGATTTGATTGCTTTTGGATTCTTTTGTTTCGCGTCTTGTGAACTTTCTTATCGTTTTTTGGTGGCCTGTCTGTGACCATTGCATTTGGAGTCAGCTTAGCTATTTTCTCTCTGGAAAATGACCTAAACCCAATTATTCAGTTGCACAGTTCTCAACTTTTTCTTATTATCAGAAAGAGAACGACTGTAATTGGGCAGCTCGGTGGTGTGTGTTCAGTGCTCACCTTTGAGATTTCAGCTTCACACTGCAAATGTTATCGCATATACCAGAAATTGAACACTTATATTTCTACAGATAACAAAAAATGTATAAGTTGCTTACTTAAATTATAGGTCATATCTCTGATAAGGGTTAATAAAAGTAGTACAACAAATTATATTGATGTGTACCAACTAAATTAATAAAGACGGACTACAAATAGACTTTTATATATGTACGAAGTCCAAATTACATGTTTAATCCACGTTTTGGGTTTGATTTCCAAAAGTTCGCAACAGTTATTTAGTTATATCGTCTTCAACTAAAGTACTAGTAAGATTGATATATTGTTTATTTAGATTTGTCCTCCATTATATGAGTATATATGTCTTCTTATCTCGCTCATCATATTGCATGAAAAGTTTTTATCTTGAAATAGAAAATCCCTACTACTTTTATAGGAGAAATAAAAGACAATACCATACGAGACCCATATATTTCCTATTCAATGATATTATTTACACATAGATCATTAGGTAAATCATAACATGCACATGTAGAAAATCCCTACTGCCTTTTACATGAAAAATCCCTACTACCTTTTATATAGCATGCACATGTACATATACATGCTGTGGATGCATGTAACATATCATAATTAAAAACTCATTGGTTAACTCATTACTACATGGAGCAAAACCCAATTGGTAGAATTATTTTCTTACTATCTAACTAATATAAATAAAATCTTGTGCGGAACTTGGGTTTTCATTGTAGTGAACTTGCAAAGCAAGAATCAAACATTGTGCTTAAAGTTTTATACTCACAAGTAAATGATCCCAAGTTCACCTTTGATATGGGTTGTTGCGCAGGAAGCTGATAGGAGCTCGCTACTACCTCAAAGGTTACGAGCAATACTATGGCCATGTAGTAAATGCCTCGGAGGATTACCGATCACCGCGTGACATGGATGGCCACGGCACACACACAAGTTCAACCGTTGCAGGCCGAGTCGTTCCAAATGCCTCAGCCCTGGGTGGTTTTGCCCTAGGCACGGCCTCTGGTGGTGCCCCATTGGCGCGCCTTGCCATATATAAAGTGTGTTGGGCGATACCAGGCCAGTCCAAGGTGGGCGGCAACACATGCTTAGAGGTAGACATGCTTGCAGCCATTGATGATGCAATAGGTGATGGTGTTGATGTGCTGAGCATATCAATTGGGCCAAGCCAACCTATAAATTACACCAATGATGGCATTGCTATTGGAGCATTGCATGCCACAAAGAAGAACATTGTGGTGGCATGTAGTGCTGGGAACTCTGGCCCTGCCCCATCTACTCTTGTAAATCCAGCTCCGTGGATCATCACAGTTGGTGCTAGTAGCCTCGACCGGGCATTCATCGCTCCGGTTGTGCTTGGAAATGGGATCACAATTGAGGTAATTTAAAAGATTACATATATAATTGGAAAGTACGATTTGTTAGCATTTGAATTAGGGCTCATTTGGGGAATACTTTTGTAGGAAGCACTTCTTCTCTTTGTCACTTTCATTGGAAGCGTTTTCTTTCTTCTTTTTTTCCCCTATAAGGACATGCATCAATTCGGTACATTCTAAAATGTTTGATTGAATTAACATTCAGGGAGAAACAGTGACACCAAGCAAGCTGGAAGAGAATAAGAAGTACCCTTTAGTATATGCTGCAGATGTTATCAACTCGGGTGTACCCAAAGATATGGCAGGGTAAAGTTTACTCTATGATTTACTTAAAGAAAAAAATATGCACGAACAGAACTGATTTAAGACTTAATTAGAACTGGCAGACACTAAACTAAAAATAAAAGGGCACTTAACCGTGGTTTATATACAGCTTATCGTCTGTTTAGAATTTTCTCAGTTTCTGTTTTTTATTCAAAGTCTATAATCAGTTCTATTTGTGCATATCTCTCTTCACTTAATCTATGTTATATTAGTTAGATAGTGATTTTAATTAGCTAATGACTTGTAAAAAAAAAACTCAATATTGTGGCTGCAGACAATGCTTGCCAGGCTCTCTTTCACCTAAGAAGGTGAAGGGAAAGATAGTTTTGTGCATGAGAGGAAGTGGGATGAGAGTTGTAAAAGGCATGGAAGTGAAAAGGGCAGGAGGAGTTGGATTGATATTAGGAAACAGTGCAGAAAATGGGGTTGAAATTGCATGTGATGCCCATGTTATTCCTGCAACTTCGGTGCTTTATAATGATGCCAATAGAATTCTTCAATACATCAACTCTACCAAAAATCCAACGGCTACTATTATACCAGCAAGGACTGTGTTGAATAGAAAACCAGCTCCTTTCATGGCTGCATTCACTAGTAGAGGCCCCAATATCATTGACCCTAATTTTCTCAAGGTAAATTTTGTGACTTACTTATTTTTGTTACCTAATTAGCGCAGTCTCTCTGGCAACTGTTAATGTTGGCAAGGAATAGTTACGTACTAAAGTTTAGGTATTTAATGGTTTTGAAACTTAACATCTCTTCCTTCACCTTGGCAGCCGGATATCACAGCTCCAGGGTTGAATATATTGGCAGCGTGGACTGAGGCTGATCCGCCTACCAAGTTGTCGGGTATAGATCATCGAGTTGTTCAGTATAATATATACTCCGGAACTTCAATGTCTTGCCCTCATGTAGCAGCTGCAGCAGCACTTGTCAAAGCAATCCACCCTACTTGGACCAGTGCTGCCATAAGATCTGCTATCATGACCACAGGTAAACTAAATACCACAAAATTTTTCGAGGCAGGGCCGCACGTGTTTAAAGCCAGTACATTGTTTGATAATCTCTAACTTTTGTTGTTTGCCTTGCAGCTGGAATAAGGAACAACTTGGGTTTGCCATTGAATGATGAATCAGGAAGTGTAGCTACTCCCTTTGCATATGGGGCTGGCCACTTTCGTCCCACGAAGGCAGCAGACCCAGGCCTTGTCTATGATGCTTCGTACAAAGACTATCTTCAGTACATTTGCAGCATAGGAGGAGCCAAGGACTTCGACCCAACGTTCAAGTGTCCAAAATCACCGCCGACAGCAATCAACTTGAACTACCCTTCCATTGCAATCCCCAAACTTAAGGACGAAATGATCATCAAGAGGACAGTCACAAACGTCGGCAACAGCAAAAGCATTTACTTCTTTACCGCCAAACCGCCTTTGGGAATCTCCGTTAAGGCATCCCCGAGCATATTGTTCTTCGATCATGTCGGCCAGAAGAAGAGCTTCACCATAACAGTTAAAGCAAGAAGAGAGATGCTTACTAAGCACAGCAAAGATGAGTACGTCTTTGGGTGGTACACATGGACTGATGGGTTCTATACTGTGAGGAGTCCTATTGCAGTGTCGTTAGCATAAGAACTCGTCACCATTTTAATTTCTTTTAGATTTCGATGTCATTCCAAACCATAGGAACAAAGAAATAGGGGTAAATTACACTTTACCACCACAAGTTTGGATTCGACTTCAATTCATTATAACATATTTAAAACATTTCAATTTCATATATTATTTTATTTCAATATAATACATCTGTTACATTTTTCATTCATTGATCTATTAAAAGCTGATGTAGCTCCATTGATCCATTAAAAGTTGATCTGGCTGTCACATTTGTGCCATGGTAAAAAAAAATAACTTTTTAATTTAAAAAAAAAAAAACAAACAAACCAACAAACTGAAAACGCAAAAGCCAACCCCCGCCTCCCTCATCTCTCTCCTTCTTCTCCAACCCGCCAACCCCTTACTCTTCCATCCTCGCCCACCGACGCCTCCATCCCCGCAAACCCACCGCCTCGCCGCCACATTTTGGTCTCGGATCTTCGACCTGGATCCCCATCGACAAAACCTTCTTCCTCGCCATCGACTTTTCCGTGGAAAGTTGGATTAGAGACGGGCCTCTTCGCGGCATCGCCAGGTGGGTCGAGAGGGAAGAAGAAGAGAGTGGAGGAGATGGGTTTTCCAATCTCGAAGTCCCACAAGGACCATTCTTTCTTCTAGGTTTCTTGCACTTTTGTGGGTTTTTGTTTTTGATTCCATTGCCCTCTGATTTCTGGAATGGATTTTCTGGAATTGAAAAGCCAGAGAGAGAAGGGAAGAGACGATGTGGAGTAGCTCAAATGGGCTGGGTTTTGGGGTCGGGGGAGGTGAAGAGAGTGGAGGAGATGCGTTGGCGGGGGGGGGGGGGGGGGGGGTTCGCGGGGAACGGATGGGATTCTGGGTTTCTTGGGTTTTTTTTTTTTTTTTTTTTTTTTGAGAAGATTCAGGTTTTTTTTTTTAATTAAAAAATTATTTTTTTTGCCACGTGACAAAAATGTGGCAGCCACGTCAGCTCTTAACGGATCAATAGATGAAAAATGTAACAGATGTATTATATTAAAATAAAATAGAACTTGAGGTATGAAATTGAACTGTTTTAAAGATGCTCTAAGAAATTGAAATCAACCCCAAACCTGAGGAGGTAAAGTGTAATTTACCAAGAAATAGAGATAAGAGGACTCTTACATTGCAGTAATTGAAGGGGTTGCCGGAGCAAAAGGCTCGGGCAGAATATTATTCTGTGGAGTTGTAAACCTATTTCATCTTTTTTCAGATGGAAAAATAAGAAAGTATTACCATCTGCAAACTTTAAAGAATGAAGAAATTCAGTAACAATCGTGATTCTGAGTACACGATCGAAGCAAACACTGTCAAACTGTAAAGAAAAGCATCAGCTGCATTGGTGGTTTGCGCTCATCAGCTACAATGGAATTGACCTATTTGCAAACAATTTACTACATTTAAAAGAAGATAATCTACTACCATCAAGAACCCAGATCCTTGGGAGTTTTAACGAAACACTCCAGGTACTGTTCACTTTTAACGAAAAACTTTTTTTTTACCTTTACCTGACACTATTCACTATACCTTTAAAAAAGGTTATTCGTTAAAAGGGAAGTTTTTTTTGGATTTTTCATTAGTTTTCCTAAAAATTTAAGATGATCACTTTAACAAAATGGATGCATAGTTGCATACCGAATCCATCAGATTCTACAACTGAGTATTGTCTTTAGCAAGTATGTAGCAATGAATCTTACCTATATCTGTACATATCTTCATCTATGGGTTAAAAATGGAGAACGGGAAAACGGTATGTCAGGATTGTGCATCCCAGCAAGTCCAATTTTAGTTGCCTAAGTTGTCATCTTCATTCCATGCCTTAGCTCTTCTCACTTTAACTCTTTCACCCTTGAAGTGAATGTACTTCCATTTACTCTGATATCTTCTTAAGAAAAGTTTTTTGTTCTCTTCTTGCCCTAGTTCCTGAAAAGCGCGTGCCACTCTCCTGACAGTATCTTCATCTGGTCTTACACCCAGCTCCTCCATGTCTGCAAATACCTGAATTTTTAGGAAAGAGATTTAAATCATAGCACTAAGATGAAATCTTATTCACCTTTAACGCAGACATCAGATACAGAACACAGTACAATATTGTCGAATTTCTAAGGAAATGCCAAAGTGCTAGATGCATGGTATTGTCGAATTACCTCTATTATCTTGCTTTGCATGTCATGATGATGGTACAAAGAGATCATCCTAGAAAACAGCCGCCTAGAGATGGAGCGTGTATGCGTGTGCAGAATCATGTTCCACAATGATTCAGCCTCATCTACCCTCTGATCCATATCAAATGCCAGCAACAGGGTGTCATACGTTCCCATTGTTGCTCCTTGGCCTTTGCTCAGCATCCACTTTGCCACCTGACCACCACTATGGATTAGCCACTCCTAATACAACCAGCAATTTTAACTGTCACATAGCTAGAGCATAAGGCATTTTCTGCACTTTAAAAAACGAGGCGATCCAACAACTAACACAGCTGGTTTTGTACGGTTAGTTTAGGCTTAAACGGGCAAAATTAATCACGTAAAGCCACCTTGAAGAATATCTCTAAGTCAAATCATGATCTATAGTTTCGTGTCAAGCGGACTTTTGCAGATTGATGCTTTTAGGCATTTAGTTCTCAGAGTGATCCAAGCTAAGGTGTGTGTATTCCAAATGAAGCTATCCTATAAAGGAATCATGTAGGTCTCATATTAAACCAAGCTAATTTGTATGTCACATTCAATGGCATTTGAAAAAAAAATTCAAAAGGGAAATTTCCACTTGTTTATCCAGCTAAGCTTTAATTATCTAGAAAGCAATTTGATAACGGCGGTCACTAGGTTCAGGTTGCGCCTAAAGTAAGCGGTATAAATTCTAAATAATCAGAAGTACAGTCTGCAAGTGTCATACCTGAATTACGCGCACCCATTGACTCCTCTTCCTTAGGATTATCAAGGCCTTAGCTGCTGCAATCAATGGGAACTCTGTCTCCCAAGCCGTCCATTTATCTAATGCTCCAAAAATGGTCTCTTTCTCATTAGGAAGACTCGAAACCTGTATTCTTAATGTTAATGAAGAAAGCAGAGTAGAAAGAGGATCCGAATCATAGTTTCAGAAACTTATAAAGCTTGAAAGAGCAAAAGCAAAAACATGACACTCAACAAACGGAAGAAAGACTAACAATTCTAACGAGATTGAGTGCCTTTTGCCCAGACCCAGCCGAATCTTTTTTTTGCCATAAGTGGTGCTCTTTCTTTCCCGCCTTCTTGATTATTTTCCTGCATTTCATGCAAAGTACATCTTTTTTAAGCACTAAGACAGCCTAAAACCAAATAAATGCTCATAAACAGCTATAGCTAAACATTCATATCGAAATAAAGTGTCGTCAAGCACGATGAAACAGTGCTTTGAAGCAATTCAACGGAACAATGAAAATATCAGATGTTTACTACAAGGAAAGACAGCAAACCTACTTCTCAACCGGTTTTGAACTAGTTAGAGGCTTTCTACTTTGCTTGTAGGAGCACTTGATATTGAATGGACTTGTAGCCACTGCGTGATGTAGCGAATTTCTCTAGAAGAAAAAAAGAGAAAAGTGATGAAACTCTTAAATGAAAACGTCCAAGTTAGCAAGAGGTAAAGTACATGTACGACATTTTCTAGCTTGCCTTAACAACAAGGACAGCAAGCAACAAACCCAGTTACCTTCCACAAGAGACTAGTTCTGCAATTAGAGAAGCTGAACCCCGATGATAAAGCTGCTTCACCTGTTTTCATCTACAGAGTCATCCGAGAAGTTAGATTAAATACTCAAGTAGAATAAGGAGCACTCGGAATGGAATTCGAAAAATCACGGATAAGGTGACTCATTGTTTACCTGATCAATTCCTAATAAGGGGAACTGACATCGAATACAATATCCGGAATTCAAAAACATTAGTCTTCTCTAATTTCCAAAATCTTGAGCAGTTAACATGGACCAGCAATGTCCACAAGGATTATATCGAAGAGCTTCTTATTCGACTTTCACAAGGAAACAAACAGAATGAGACTTCTTATCCAATTTCTGCATAAAAATACAATCTTTTTCCAGAATTCAGGATTAACAAATACATAAGCATCCAATAAAACAGGTATTTTATCCAAAGAACAGATTTTTAACCATGTGAGCATGAAAAGCTCAGTTGGGTAATGAAAAATGAAAGCATACAATCAAGTGGGTCGCCATACAACAGCAAAACTTTACCAAAACTTGTACTGTCTTCCTAATGATTATATTCGCAATGGGTTTTAAGAACGAAGCTTAGAGGAAGTGAAAAATTCAGCAAACTTGAAGATAAAGATGAATAATTAGGTGCATAAGCATAAACATGAACATGGGTTCAATCGAAAGCAAAGAGAAGAGCGCCCATACATACCTTGCGGATGTGAAGAATCTCCGAGTGGGTTTTAAGCGTTAGGAGCTATGGATGCCATAAGTTGCAGAAGCAAGAGGACAGAGAGAGAGTGGGGGGACTTCGATTTCCAAGTGGATTGGATTTGTCATTTTTGTGGGCTAATGTTAGTATGGGCCTATAATGTAAAAAGTTGTCATGTTGACACGAGTGGAGTCGGGAATGCCTTAATGAAGATTCTTAAAGAACTCCTAACCAAAAAAATTTGATAAAAGTGATACAATGAAATAATTATCAAACGAAAAACATCGAAGATAACAAATACCACCAAAGAGTAAGAACTAATTAGTAACGCATAACATTTTGTATTATCCTATTGCTATAAAAAATAAAAAAATAAATAAAAGAAATACATAAGTTTTAAAAGATTAAAAACAAAAATATATCTATTGTATAGTATAAAGTTACTAATCCATCGTGTAAACAACTAAATTCTTCCAAGTTTCACAGCTTTTTGAGCCTTATCAATGACATGAATCTAGGTTTTCATAACCAACATGAACTGAATATCTGTTCCTTCTTCTTCCTCCGCTGTTCCACCACCACCCTCCGGCCATTGTAACCACCGATCTTGAATTGTTGTTGTTCCAAATAGTACTGTTGTTCCATCCTCTTCCTGTGGCTGCAGCTTTACTCTGACCAACACAAGCGGACTCCCAAAGGATTTTTTTTTAACATCGACTACATTCTTTCCACAATTTTCAGGAATATTATGTTTATGAGGCTTAGTGTATCAGGTTGTGTTTCCGGCACGCTGAAAAATCTATTCTTTTTGACCCAATAAACAAAGCAAAGAAGAAAAATTTCAATGTTTTTTCATGAATTATTAAAATATAATTCCTTGGAGAAAAAAGGTCTTCAAACTCAAAGTTCCAGATTTTGGGGGATTAATTGCGTGCTCTGTAATTGTTAATGAGGAAAAACAACTAGTTTCAGATGATCAGTTGAGCCCAGCTTTTGTAAACTAGTGACAACTAGCTCAATTAAAATCTTGTTTTATTTTTTGAGACTGGATGATATGATGTGAAATTAAGCATAGTATTACGTATGCTGAACATAACTGCACTAATTGTTATTAATTTGGAAAATCTCTGTACATCACATGCACTCTATATCATAACTCATAAGGTTTCGTAGAATATCGGCGACACCAAAACATAATGTATGTTCAGTGTTATACCTCATCATCTCTTTGTGTATCCATCTATGTTACCATAACTCTAAGGAAAGAATAGTTATAAATGCCACTAAACATTTTTTTTCTTTTCATTTTTCAACTTAGCATTTTTATATAAGTCTACAAACAGGTAAGTACATGTAGGGTTTCTGGTGGGTTTCAAACGTCCTTTTTTTTTTTGCGAAATGGATCGAAAATTGTGAATATCTAATCTTTTTTCTATACAAGCAAGGTTCTAAAAGACGCTAGGCGCTAGTCGGGCGGCGGGCTGGGGCCGAGCGCCTAGGCGGACTAGGCGGATTTAAGTAAATCTATTATCTTTCGTGTAAATAAGTGTCTGTTTATACTTCAAATATGTATAATTTCATCATAAACTACAAAATAGAATGACATATATATTATGAAGTATTGGAACATAATGAAAATATGGAGAACAAACATATAATGTGTGTTCATTTAAGTATTCAACAAGTCTCTTACAATTAATTGAAAAAATAAAATGCAAAATGAAAGTTATTTGTTTTCTGTCTAAGTGAGTCGCAACTTAGGCAGGTGCCTAGGCGGGTCTGGGCAGTCTAGGCAGGTGCCTAGGCATTAATCGAGGTGGTGGCCAGCCGCCTAGTGCCTAGGCGGCGCTAGGCGGAGATTTTTAGAACAGTGTATACAAGCGATACTGAAAACATGATAGAATCGAACAAAAGGCATAGAGATAAATGCATGCCACTTGAGCAGCATACCCTTGCAAAAACAATATAATTTAATTGATTTTTCAGCTGCGGTCTCAAATTAATTTATGGCTTGTTTTAAAATAACTGAAGGCGATTTCAGAGAAAATATTTTTGGGTTCCAAAAGCACTTGAAGTGCTTCTTGGAAGGAGCACAAAACACTTCAAGTGCTTTTCCAGGATTCACTTGCGTTTTCACTAAGAAGTGGTTCTAAAATCATTTCCAACAAAAACGCTTCTGTCATTTTAAAAACACTTCCAAATTAACGAGCCATTAGATTATAATAAAAAAGTTGATTAATTCATAACTGGTCGCCGAGTCTTAATTATGTGATGACACTGACTAAATTAAACCACTAGTAGAGATGAGATCGAAGTCTTATTCCAGTAACAGACATAAAAAATATCTATCTACCAATACCAAACCTCCAGAGACTCAATTCCAGACCTTATGCTTAGTCGTTTTCACTAAAAAGAGTTATATGTACGTCTATCCAACTGGGAAAAGGAAAACCAGCTCTCCCATGGACCATATACTTGCACACTTCTGCATTATATTATTGCTTGTTTGCTTACTTATTCTTCATATAGCATTTTCTCCCTTATCCCCTATGGAAAATGTTGTGCTTAAAGGAGTAGTTAAGACAAACCCTACTTCCAATTTGTGAAAGAAAATACAGTTATTTCTTCTTTTCTATGTTTTGTTAGCATGTAAAATTAAAATAAATGCATTACCACTAGCAAAATCTTACCAATAAGAATTAAATAGAAAAGGAAAAATAAGTTTCATTCAAATTAGGGATACTTTGGATGCGGTCCCTAATCCTTAACATTCTTTGATTAAAACCTTAATAGTATTCAAAGTTTGATCAAAGTCCCTTGACTTTGTACACCTCATTATATTACTATTAATATTACTATTTTTTATAGTTTTGACATTAATTGTTTGATATTTTAAAGATTTATAATCCTATAAATTTAAAATCCCTCATTATAATACTAATAGAAACGGTTACAATAAAAAAATTCAAACATTTTGATTGAATAAATGGATAAAAACTATGTAAAAATAAGAAATAATAAATGGTAAAAGAATGTATCCATAGTGTTAAAAAAATTGGTACATTAATAAAGAAGAATGGGTACATTATAAATAAATTAGGGTACAGATAAAAGATTAAAAAATTATGAGTACAAATGAATTTAAAAAAATATATATAGGAGCTAAAAGAAATTAATACATGGGTACAAAATAAAACTAAAAAGAAAATACTACAAATTAAAAAAAAATGTTGTGAATTAAAAGTGGGTACAAACTAAAAATATAAATATATGATACAAAGTTTAGGCATAAAACATAAATATACCATATGTAATTTTTATATCATTGATTAAATATACAATGTCATGTGACGGTATATACATGGGTACAAACACAAATAAAACTTTAAAAAATATGGGCACAAAAAGAAACTAATATATGGGTACAAATTAAAAATGAAAAGAAAATTGGTACAAATTAAAAAATATTTGCAAATTAAAAATAGGTACAAACTAAAAATAAAAATATATGATAAAAATTTAACCATAAATATAAATATACTAATTGTAACATTTTTAACACTAAAGGAATATATTTAAAAATAAAAATATTTTATTATTCAAATAATTAATGATGTTATTAATACCTAAGGACCTTGATCAAAAGTTGAAAATTGATAGGATTTTAATCAATGGAATAGCAAAAAAAAGGATGTGAACCTAATTTCTCCTTCAAATTATATGAGTAGCTTGATGAATCAACTGGTTGATGTAATGTTGTTTTCTCGTCCCAATACTGAAAGAGGTCATAAGCCCGAATTTACTCATGACTGGAGAAAAAAATTACAAATTAAACTGGAATGAGGCTAAATGATGTGATTTTACATTTTGTTTATATGAGGGGAAAGGGAAAATTGAACAGACCTCGAGTGCATAGTGAACTTAATATTCTTAATTACTTGAAAGCAAAAACACTTTACAGTTTACATATAATGTGATTTTACCTGAAAAAAGAGCTATAACGCGGGTTAGTTCATTAATCTAACCCTAATTACACTCACCTAGCTACAAGAATTTTTCAGCTTTGTGTTCTTACCTTCAAATGAAAATAACTTCATTATTTTGTTAAGGCTTATTATACAAAATTGTTTCTAAGATTGGATTACTCTTCACGTTAATTCATGAGATTTAAAATTGATAGAAGTGGTCCTTGAAATTATACACCGTCAATCATTTTGTCATTTTGTAAGAAATTTTCGTTAAATTAAATATATTTTTGTCTAAACAAACCTTACTCTTGAACTAGTGGTTTCTTAAAAAATTGACGATAGACAATTTCATAAATCATTTTGTTAATTTAAAGGATGATAACGTACTCTTCATCGTGAGAAAACCCCTAAAAGTCCATATTCTCTATTGATTGATTGATTGGTTTTGATTGCTTCCTAAACATCAACACCAAGACTTGGCACTTTAGAAGTCCTAAGATTGCTTCACCTAATTATCACACGAAAACAACGGCGTCAACGTGGCATTCAAGCACCAATCATTCAGATTCCCGCGCTCGTGTACCCTGTTTGTGTCCGGCTGATGTCACCCACCACGTGTCCCTCTTCCAGTGGTTTTTGTCGTATGCCCAAAGCCGCATTTTGCGATAATTGGATAAATTAGGTGGACCTCACCCAAAGCTCCCGGGGGCTGGGCCCCTCTCTGACCCGCAGCATGAGCCGCAGGATGCGCCGAGCTGGCTGATCAGTAGCTTTACACACCGACGCTTTAACCACCCAATGATTGCTGAATGTTACAGATCTCACAAGTCACCGCAAGCTGATTGATTACTGCAAGCAACTTGGCTCGGCTTGCCAACTATGTCTCTCAAATTTTGTGTACTTCCTTTTTTGTTTTTTTCTTATGAATAATATCCTGCAGAATATTTCATTTTTGGTGGAGTGAAAACATGGACGTTCATTCTATCTTCACGCAATTATGTTTCACCCACAGTTCTTCTTTCCATGGCTGGTAAATTTCGACGTTTATGGGTTCGTTTGGAAGTAATTTTAAGGAATCCATTCTTAGTAAAAATTAATGAATTTTAGAAATGCACTTCAAGTGTTTTCTGTAAGAAGTACTTCAAGTGTTTTTTAATTCTAAAAATACGTTTTACTAAAAATATTTTTGATCATTTTAAAAACATTTTTAATCGTTTCAAAAAACTTCCAGATAAGCCCTACAACCTTTTGATGAACCATATATAGTAAAACCCACAACATTACAACCGAGTTTGTTACAATCAGATATCGAATTCATTGCGCACATACATATTCCTCGTATTCATGGAAATGAAACTTAAAAACCAAAACAAGTGGAAACAAAGAGACATTGTCATTGGAATATGATTTGTTATTTCTTGTCATAAAATGCAACTTACTTTGCTACTAATTCAGATACGGGATTTAAGACTTATTTATGGGAGTTTATTTTCGCACTTTTGTATTAATCAATAAGGGGTTTTTTAACTTTAATCCTTTAAGAAGATTGAAATTTAAAATAAATTTGGTGTTAGATTACATATTAATTATAATCTCTTGATGTGTTCTTAATTCAAAATAATCAATGAGCATTTTATTTAATGTCTCCCATTAAATATTTAAATGTATTAATATACATATTTTATTTTATTTTTTTGACAAAAAAAAGAGTTTTTTAATTTATTAATTTTATTTAACATTCTTCAAACTTGAAAGACTCAATTAATGTACCTAAATGTTAGTACCGAAAGTGTGTACCGAAATCTATTATATTGAACTAAGTATTTAAATGTTAGTACCGAAATATATATACCGAAATATATGCACAAAAATGTATTATATTATATTAAATTAATGTACCTAAATGTGTGTACCGAAATGTATTATATTGATTAATGTACCTAAATGTTTGTATCGAAATGTATGTACCGAAATGTGTGTACCTAAATATATGCACCGAAATGTGTTATAATGAATTTAATGTACCTAAATGAAGAAGACAAAGTACATCAAAATATGTTGTATAACAAAAATTAATTTATCTAAATGTTTACAACAAAATATATTACAATAAATGAAATGAAAATTATAATTATAATGAAATAAAATTAACACATTCACAATTAGGAAGAAAAAGAGAAATAATTAAAAAAAACAAAATATAATTAATAAATAAGGTTATTAATGTATCCAGGGACTAAAATTAAATTTTGATCTTACTCATGGTTTTAATCTAGAAGTCATATTTACCCAAGAATTAAATGAAGTTTTCTAAATTAATAGTCAGAGATTAGTATTACAAAGATTGTAGTAATATTATGAAATTAATAAGGATATGACTACATTACACACACACACAAATTCAACGCGTCACAAAGCATTGACATAATTACATACCACGTGAAAGATGCGGTGAAGCCAAATGAGAGATATTTTAGTGTGCTCGTAACACGGACAGAACACCACGTCATAAGGGAGTAGTGTTTTTTTTTTTTTTCAAGTATCACTTCAGTTATGCAATAATATCTGGTGTTCCTCTCCATATTTCCGACACACTAAAAAATCTTTCGAAGCCAAACAATCATTCTGCATTTACTGTTTTTATTCAACAGAAAGTAAAAAATTAAGCCAGTATTAATAGGTGTGTCTCAAAAATTCAACATAAACCTAGTTCTTATACAAATTGATATATTTTGGATTTTACAGTACCAATTGTCAATTGACCATGCGTGCACTGTTGCCCAAGCACCCAGCTCCAGCTGCATCCGTATTTGAAACAAATGGGTACAAATATAAATACAAAAATACGACAAACTCAAATTTTGACCAAAAGGGAAGGTAGAAAACGGAACCCAATCAAATGCCCCCAAAGCTGAGCCACCGCAACAACAAACACACCAAGTCAATGTGCAGTTAATTAGCTAAGAAAAAGAGAAGAGCCGTGAGGTAATAGAAATAGATACGAAGTTTGAAAGGCTACAACAATAATTAAACTAACACTACAATTGAGTGGTACAGATTGTAAGAGGTTTTAGATTCGAGTCTTGTGAATGACAAGTTCGATACCAGTTTATTTCCCTACCCCCTTAGTCTTGTAACAAAAAACGACCACACTATAATATTGGCTTTTGGAATTTGGACGAAGTTCGACTTCAGTTCTTATAACATATTTTTAGTGTTGCAATTGAGAAACATTACATCTCTAATAGGCCAATATATCCTCTTCACATCTGTTACCATCGTACTAAATTTTGTTGAAGATAAACATATAAACTAAACTATTGTTCTTAAATAGAAAAATATGTGACATAGGACTTGTTGGATGTCTACAAGAGGAATGGACTGGGTAACTCGTAATATGCAGGGTAAATTAAAGGTGGATGTGAATATTTTTAAGATTGAGATGATGACGAGGAGATTAGAGACACGAAAGAAACTTATTTTCTGATTTTACTATTTTGTGGTGAATTTTAATGGATACAATTTATTTAATGAGTAATTCATCTTTTATTTTCAAGTTAGACACTATTTTTTATTTCTATCTTCAACATACTATATATAGTGGAATATTCATTTCAATTCAAACTTTGATACCCAACAAGGACTAAAATCTACCTGACTTCAATTGCGACAGGTAAAAATATAAGCTTTTTATCCAAAATAATCCCTGAGATTGACATAACTTCTCACATTGCTCTCTGAGATTTAAAATCGATAGAACTGATCTCTGAGTTTGTCCACCTTCAATCGTTGAGAGTATTTTTGTCATTGTTCTTATTTAACGAAGATTTTTCACTGAATGACTAAAATGATTGATGGTGGACAAATCCAGGGATCACTTCTATCGATTTCAAATTTCAAAGACCAAAGTGAGGAGTTATGTCAATCTCATAGACCATTTTGACTAAAAAACTGAAAATATATGACCCTTTAAAAATAGTCAAATTATAAACATGGATTACATTGACTGGCTAGGACAATGTATTTGCTCCCGAGCACCAAAGTTCGAATCTGTTTTCTCATAAATTAGAGTAGCTTAGAGCATTATCCGGTAAAAAAAAAAAAAAAAAAAAAAAAAAACTTGAAATCGTCATCCAATCCAAAATCATTATTTGGATTTTTTATTAAATAAAAAAATTAATGGAGAGGGATTTAATTTGAATGAAAAAAAAGGCTGGCGGGGACCGCACTCAATGCCCTTCCCTTAAACAGTGATGCCATCTGACAACATAATAACAATCAAAGTGTACTCGCTACGATTAGATTCCCCATTTCATTTCTTTCTCTTCCTCCTCTTCCTCTCTCTATATAAACCCTACGAAATCCAAGCTTCTCATAACCGAACTTCTATTTATATTTCGTTGCAATCAAATTCTCAAATTTTGTTAATCCTCCTTGCAGCTCTAGCTCTATGAATCTAGCCATGGCCGACTACGAGTTTCAAGAATCTGAGGTCATCTTCTCCATGGATAATCTCGACTTCGAGACCTGCTTGGATTTCCGGCGTCACCATCAAAACGACAAGTCGAATTTCTCGAAGAAGAAGAAAATGGGGAAGATTAACAACAACGACAGCAACAATAATATTATCAAGTCTGTGCCGGTGAAAATCCCCAACAACATGATCAGCGGCTCCGAGGACGACAGCGACGGAGACTACTACAAGGAGGAGGAGTGGGACGGGGGAGAAATGGTGCCGCCGCATCTGATCGTGCGCCGGCGTATTGCCGGGAAGATGGCGTTCTCCGTGTGCACAGGAAACGGGCGGACGCTTAAAGGAAGGGATTTGAGTCGAGTCCGGAATTCGATTCTCAGAATGACCGGTTTCTTGGAAGCTTAGAATTAACTGTTATTATTTATTTTTAATTTTATTTAGATGGGAAAAATACAAAGGAAAAAAAAGAAAAAAAAAAAAGGAGGGAGAGCAAATTGAAATTGTTTCTTCCCCTGTCAATTACTGTTAATTTGTTGGGTCCTTTCAATTAATGTTTTTCATTTTTAGGAAAACTAATGAAAATAACTTGAAAATTTTGAGTTTTAACGATAAGGACAAAATAAAGGGTAAAGTGAATAGTATCAGGATTGACTTTTTAGTGTAAAAATGTGGTTTTTCGTTAAAGTGAACAGTACCGAAAGCTTTTCATTAAAGTTTCTTTTTTTTTTTAAATTTCTAGTTGTCAGATTGATTAAATCAAACGAACAATAAACATTATTAAATAAGAGTGTGTGAAAAACTAAAACAAGTGTGTGTTTCTCATTTTCCGTAGAGTATACGTAAACAAAAAATTATGTTATTGTTATGATGAGTTCTGAGTTTGTTCTTTCTTAATTAGTTTGGTGTTTACCTTCTTTTTATTTGGAAATGTGATTAAATTTGAGTTTTTCTTGGCATTCTAACGAACCAAAGTCTTATAAACTCGTATGAGTAACACTGTATGCGTCAAATTCCGGCTGCTGAAAGGTATGTGATCATATTCTAAAGCATGTGCTAATATTCAAAACAGTTAAGCAACACTGCGAAATGGTCGAGTTTGAACAATATTCATGGGAACAATCAACCTTCTTCCTCATGTCACACGACAATTGCAGACTCGAGACCGCTGAAGAATTTCTTACGTTGTAGTTAAAATGGACCTGAAACCACTCTAATCTCTTAGTAGCTCCCCCGTGTGTGATTTCCATCTACAATTATCACTTGTATAAAAAAATGTGGAGAGAGTGATTGACTTATTCCCATCCTATAATTTGTTAACACAATTGACTAATTAAAATACATATTATAAAAGCTCACTACAAAGGTTAAAGTCAGTCATTGCCTTCACAATGAAAATAACACCATGACTTGAACACGTGTTATCTAGTCACTCAAGTGGATATATGTATAGATAGAAGGAGAGGGATTTTTCCTACCAATAACAAGAAGTCATAGTCATTGCATTTTAATACATAAAAAACAAAAGTAAACAACAGGGGGTGTTATTTAGATATCCATTTTTACTTCTCACATATTTCTTTCAATTTTCAGTCGTTGAAACGAATAAATTGAAGAATATTAATAGACAAAAATTAACACAAATACATACAAAGTGAAGAAAAAAATGTGTGAAAAATACTATCCAAAAACAAAAGACGTGACCTTTAATCACATTATTATTCACATAATCCATCAAAAAATTTCTCTTCTACTTTTTCATTTACATTGGTAATTTTGATGGGACCGGCATTCATTATTTAATCATATATAATTAGAAAAATAAATTATCATGCATGTATAACTGTTAGATGATAAAGCTATTTAGTAAATGTATCAAGTACACAAATTATCTTGTAAATTTATTCTCAACAGGTGATATTTTCAGACCCTTTCACATTGTTCACATGCATACACTATAATTCTTTTACTAATTAATCCAATTTGTATTTATTTAACTTTTCTCACATAGTGGAGCTTCTGATCATGATCATGTGAGTGAAGCCACTTTTAAGAACCAATTTTAGTACCACATTTTTCATTGAGGTGCAGTGGTCCCCCTGGTTCAGCCAATTTCCACAAAACCTAAAAAATTTAACATAAAAGGAGAGCAACACCCCCACCATGGTCATCACAGGGTTTGTTCTCAGCTTGTTCCCCACCTATAGGACCCCGCCTGCAGTCCATACCTCTAAAGAACAGCATCCCACAGTGTTGTTTTATTATTTGGTCACTGTCATATTAAAATGATTATCTTCTATCACACTAATCCTTCATTACGAGTCTCAACGATCTGATACGTATAGAGCAACGATTTTCGCACTCTCAATTTTAAAACTTCAAATTAATTATCTTATATTTTTTTTTTGTTTTTTTTTATGAAGAATACTATAAGAGTACATATATCCAATAATATTTGTGTGTTGTTATTTCTCAGTGAAAGAAGAGAAATGTTAAGATGTCGTATAAACTTATTCTAAGTTCTCTATTATATGGATTGCAAAAACATGAATGAATGTTATCAATTCACGTCTCCTGTGCGACTTGTGTTAATTAGCAATATCTAATTAACAGTGTGACAATTGCTATATAATATTGAATAGTACTATTTGTATAGTTTTTTTTTTATCGAAATAAGAGGAGCGTTAAGATAAGTCGCTTGAATCGATTCTAAGCTCTTTAGCATGTGGATTGCGAAAACATGAATAATCCAATTATAGTTAGAGTCTTAAATACCTGATAACATGGTAATGATTTTCGCACTCTCAATTTAATTTTTAACACCTCAAATTAACTATTTTTATGCTCATAATATTAATAAGAGTACCATAAGATAGTGTGAGAAATCGCTATACATATCAAATAGTATTTGTATATTGTTACTTCTCAATGAATAAAAATGATCGTTAAAATATCGCGTAAATCAATTTTAAACTCTATTTTATATAATTGCAAAAACATGACTGATCGTTACCAACTTTGTTCTCATGCTATCGTCGCCAGATATATTAAAAGTCTGACATAAGTTATTGATAAGTGGCATTCGCTTTACAATTATGCGATCTCATTTAAAAAGAAACAGGTATTATTGATGATGAGAATCCGATCAACAATACTAAAAGAAGAAATCTAAACAGAAACAAGAGGAACGACACCGTGGCCACGTGTGCATCTTTAAAATCAGAGACACGTGTATGGTTGTGAACTTCATGTCAGAAAAAACCAGACAGTGTCAGCTCATGAACCAATGACGTAGATCACATCAAAGTCACCAATTCCGAAAAACTAAATTAAAAACCCAGATATCGTAAGTATTTAAAATAAGATACGCCTCGTTGTATTTAATTATTACTCATATGGCTGTCGGAGCTTGCTTTGCCAATGAAGAAAACTATATTATGTGTGGAGTTCGTTGCGTGTGGATTTTGTTCCTTCGAGCGTCATGGCTTCCAAACCTCGAAAACCGACAAATTTCATTAGAGTCCAGAATAAGGAATTTAAGATTTAAAAATAGGTTGATGCTGTTCGAACATCTCATTTATCTTTTACACACTTCAAGCGTCATGGATCCTCTGAATGTTTTTTACGGTCCTTTTGTACTTATTAAGTTTTTGATACAATATTTGTCAGGCATATCTCGACAGATTACGTAGACAACAATCGATAAATTATTTCGAAATCACTCCTCAAGTGTTCAACAGAATATCTCAATAAATAGATCATAGGCAGGGTGAAATTCCCTATAACTTCTCCAGGCCCAGAATAAATGAATAACCGTGGCTCGTCACCAGTTTTTTTTTTTTTTTTTTTTTTTTAAGAAGAAAAATATCTCAATAAATAAACTGAATTTTTTGTGAGTTTCTTGCATTATGTCTTTCTATATATATAAAATTTAGATCTTTAACATTGGGACCACCCAATATTAGAATCTTGAATCCTCCACGGTAGATAACACCACCTGTAATGAAAATAGTAGGCAGAAAAAGTTAAGCAAATTCAGCAGATGCTCGCATCTTTCATTTGGAAAAAAAGAAGTTAAAAAATTGAAGTTTCTCGATGACTTGAATACTTAATCAAATCCTGCAAGTATTAATTAATTAAAGGAGATGTTTGGATAATTTGAACAAAATGAGTGGTTGTTGGGAAGTGAATGAATTTTTGGCATAAAATTGTAGAGATGCATCTTTATCTTTTAAAGTTGTCAAACTTTAGTTAGGTAGGAACTCTAAAATTAAATTGAATTAAGATTTGATGGCAACATTTCATAATTCATAAGCATTATTTTATGAGACCTGAATGTAAAATATAACAGAAGTTGTTTTCGTGCATTTGTCCAAATGGGAGCACAAAGGTGCTAAATGCTAATATAGTAGCTAAACAATGACTGATTCATACACACAAAAAACAAGCCACTAAGATTCTGTTTTTGAAAACGAGAAAATCGTTATGACTCACTCTTAATTTTATCGTGTAAAATTTTAGTTAATTTTCGATATTTATAATCACTTACAAACTACATATACGAACCCATTAAGTCGGTAGGGGGAAAGTCATGTAGGTGCAAGCAGTGGCGGATCCAGGATTCTTACCCCAAGGGGTCGCAGTGTAAAAGTTCAAATAAAAATTTAGGATGGAAAAACATATGGAAAATGAAATCATAGTACTTTCATTCATAATTCATAATGGAAACAATATTACAAACTATAATTGTCCACGACGAGGTTTCATATTTTGAAAACGAAGCATTATAGCTTCATTTTCAATACAAGCAAAAATATCTCTCTCAATATAAACAAGCAAGCTATCACTCAACCATTGATCTCCCATTCTGTTCCTAAGTGGACCCTTAACAATATTCATGACAGAAAATGCTCTCTCCACTGAAGCAGTTGCAACTGGTAAAACTAAAGACAATGTAATGAGCAAATATACATAATTGAATACTTGATGCATCCTTGTCTCCACCATTTTTTTTTGCAAGATCACCAATCCCTTCCAATTGAGAGAAATCACTACTGGAACACACATAATGAATATAAATCTCAAGTTGATCTTCAAGTGCCAAACGATCCTCATCCGAAAAGTCTTGAGGATAAAATTGAGCAAGACGAAGTAACTTTCGTTTATCAAAAGCTACAAATGAATCTTTCGGACTCAAACATGCCATACAAATAAGCAACTCGGTATTTACCTCATTAAAGCGATCCTCTAACTCCGTAATTTGCTCATCAATGACATAAATAAAGAGCTCCACACGATAATGATGACGATTTGTCTTTATTGGAGCATAACGCCTTGACCTCCCTGGAAGTATAAATGCCTCTTCCATGTTAGGAACATCAATATGATGTTTTTCACAAAAAGAAGATACTTCATCAACCAAGGCATCGAACCCATTATTCCTCATCCAATATAGCTTTTCCTTGCATGATTTCACTAAAGCCATTGCATTCACAATTTCTTGATCTTTCCTTTGCAATGCTTGTGACAAATCATTTGTGAGTCCCAATATGACTTTCATCAAGAAAAGGTGAAACACAAACTCAAAAGTAAGTATCTCTCTCGTTAACTTATTTGCTTCACCCGCACTTTCATTGGGATTATCATCAATAACCATTTGAAGCACATGAACCACGGATGAAAACATAGAAATGATGCTAATCAAGGTACCATAGTGTGAGTTCCATCGTGTGTCACCGGCACGTTTGAGACTTGTTTCTTGATTTAAGCCTCGCCCCGTTATAAGACAATCATTTTCAAAAGCTATCACAAGCTCTTCTTGAAGTTGCCCTCTAAGTGAATCACGCCGCTTACAAGATGCTCCAACATGATTAACCACACTATTAGCCGTTGCAAAAAAAGAGGCAATGTCTATATTCTTCTTTGCTACGGCAACAAGAGCTAGTTGAAGTTGATGAGCAAAGCAATGAACATAATATGCACAAGGTTGTTCTCTCAATATCTTTGTTTTAAGGCCATTCAACTCACCTCTCATATTGCTAGCACCATCATAACCTTGTCCTCGTAGCTTGGAAATGCTCAAACCGTTGCGAGAAAACAATGTGTCAATAGCATCCTTTAGTGAACTTGAAGTAGTGTCGGTAACATGTTGGATACCCACAAATCTTTCAATTACATGCCCGTTGTCATCCACATAACGCAACACCATAGCCATTTGCTCTTTCACAGACACATCACGTGCTTCATCCACCAATATTGAAAAGAATCTATCTTTTAGACCATCCATGATAGCATCAAGTGTTTCAAGGGCACATGAATTCACAATTTCTTTTTGAATGGAAGGAGCTAGTAATTTGAGATTCCCCGGAGCATTTTCCATCACAACTTCTCTAACTTTATCATTATTATCTGCAAGGAATTGCAATAACTCCAAGTAATTTCCCCTATTGCTTCAAGTGGCACTTTCATCATGGCCACGAAAAGGAAGACCTTGTCACAATAAAAACTTAGTGCACTTGATTGAAGCAATCAAACATGTGCGATAAGCCTTACGAGTTTGGTCAGAGTGTTTGCTCACTGCCGTTTCAATATGTGTAGCTTGATTCATCAAATTTGTAGCAGCTTCTCTAGCCTTATTATGAACACTCCCAACCGGTCCAACATGCATCTTAAATCTTTCTCTCCCTTTCTTCCAATTCTTAAATCCATCTCTAGTGAAAGCTTCACTACCCACTTGTTCAAAATTGGTTTTAAAGAGATAGCAATAGAGACAAAATGCCGCATCTTTAGATACACTATACTCCAACCAATCAAACTCATCAAACCATTGGGGAATGAAGCGTCGATTAATTCCCGACATATTAGTTATTGGGAAATTATGACCTCTAGGTTGACAAGGTCCTCTTTGTAGATATAATCTTCGGACCTCATCTCTCATATTAGCATCATAATCTATTATTCGAGTTCTTAATCCAGGATCCGCTTGAAGATTACCCAAAACATCATCTAACTGACTTTGTCTTGAACTTGGAGCTCTTGAACTACCAACAGTATTTGAACTATCAACATTATTCGAACTACCCGAACCCGATGATGACTTTCTCTTAAAAAACCGTTCCATAATAATGCTACATATACAAAATATTCAAAATAAATACTCACAATATAAACAAACCATAAACATAATCAAAATAAATATGAATTGGATTTCAATTAAATTAAATATCTCATCTTGCATTCTACATATACAAAATAATGAAAATAAAAACTCACAATATAAACAAACCATCAATATAATCAAAATAAATATGAATTGAATTTCAATTAAATTAAATATATTCTACATATACAAAATATTCAAAATAAATACTCACAATATAAACAAACCATAAACATAATCAAAATAAATATGAATTGGATTTCAATTAAATTAAATATCTCATCTTGCATTCTACATATACAAAATAATGGAAAAAAAAATCACAATATAAACAAACCATCAATAAAAACAAACCAATAAATACTCACAATATAAACAAACCATCAATAAAAACTCACAATAAAAACTCACAAAATAAATATGAATTGAATTTCAATTAAATTAAATATATTCTACATATACAAAATATTCAAAATAAATACTCACAATATAAACAAAGGGAGGAGATGGAGTTGGAGCCGCCAGCAGCTGGGGAGCAGCAAGGGAGGGAGGAGATGGAGTTGAGGGTTTGGGGGCAGCAGCAGCAAGGGAGGAGAGGAGAGGGTTTGGGGGGATTGAGTTAGGGTTGGAGACAAAAGAAATTGGGGCTTTTGATTGTATAGGGCTCGGGTAGGAAGGCTGGGACTGGGGGGGGACACGGAGGGAATTAAATTTTTTTTTTTTTGTTCGGCCTGGCCCAAAACGACACCGTTTTGGCCAGGTCATTTAAAAAAAATTCCTGGGCCAAAACGACGCCGTTTTGCCCATCTGTTTTGAAAAAAAAGAAGCGCGCGCAGCGCTTCTTCTTCCTCTTCCTGCTGCCGAGTTTTCGTTCAGGACTTTTGTCGAACACTTGGCGTGCGAGTCCGACCCCGACGACCCCAGCTCCAAGAGGTCGCACATGGGAGCTTCAAGGTTGTTTCCATGGTTTCCAAGGGGTCGTGCGACCCCGACGACCCCACTGTGGATCCGCCACTGGGTGCAAGGAGATGCGGCTGCAGCTCCAGTTGCCAAAAATCAACACTAAAATTGAGGTACTGCCCCTCTGGTTATGAGCCTGGGTGGCGCTGCCACTGCAAGCATTTTTTTTGTTTTTTAACACTTAGGCTAAACAACGTCGTTTTAGATCTGGGATAAAAAAAAAATTAATAATTGAAACGGGCCGTTTTGACTTAATAAAAAATAGGGTTTATATCATAAATGGTCCCTGAAATTAACCCCATCAATCATGATGGTCCCTGAAATTGAAAATCGATCAATGTAGTCCCTGAATTTTAACTCGCGAATCAATGTTGTCCTTCTGTTAGTGTTCCGTCCAAATTAACTTTAAAAAAAGGTTAGAGAACCAATTTTTCATGTTAAAATGATCAAAAATAACCCTGTTACTTATAATTTTACTTACTACCTCTCTTTTCTTTTTTCCATCTTCACTTTTCTCTCCATTTTTTCATGGATTTGGTGCTAAAACTAAAATAAAAACAAAAAAAAGTGGTTCTCTAACCTTTTTTTAGTGTTAATTTAGACGGAACACTAATAGAAGGACGACATTGATTCGCGAGTTAAAATTCAGGAACTACATTGATCGATTTTTAATTTCAGGGACCATCATGATTGATGGGGTCAATTTCAGGGACCATTTGTGATATAAACCCTAAAAAATAACAGGAGACGTCCCATTATGCTCACACGATAATACTTGCAATTCATAGTATACCCTCTGGTTCTGGCTCGTTAAATTATATAAGGCAATATATGTAATTTTGTATATATGAATATAAATTCTAGTTGCACCTGCAGTCACCTTGTGTAGATTAATATTTAACACAAAACTTTATCTCTTTCTTATATGTGGATATTGGATAATTGTGATTGTGACAATTTGGATCTTGTTCAAAGGAGTAATAAAATGAAGAACGTATGTATTTAGAGTTTACCTTAAAAATTGGATTAACTACAATTTACACTCTTCATATTTAAAGTGATTTTTAACCATGTAGTTTTAACTTCTTATATTGTGCTATAAGGTATTGAAAGTGTAATAATTTTTGTCTTCGACCTAATTAATTGTACGATAATTTTTTGAATTGGTGACATTGTGAGCTTGAGACCCTTATATGTGCTCACTTGTAAACTATATTTGCACTGCATTGACAAAAAAAAACTCTTTAATTTAATGGATGAATAAACCCTTTAAAAATTCAATTATTACAAGGATTTAACCAAAAACGAAGAGTGATTGGTCAGAAATGTGTTTTTTTTTTTGGACAACTAGTCAGAAAAAAGTATTTCCATTAAAAGAATTTCCAACGACGAACTTTTTTCATCGGAAAAAAAGTTTTCCGATGGTAGAATACTTTTCCAACAGTATTTGACCCTCATTAATTTATAGTATTATATGATATTTTCATGACAAAAAACCTAGCCGGCAACTATTTTACCCTTTTAAATTTCGGCCCTCCTCAACAATTATTGGCTTCAGGGCTGGAAACCGATTCAAACTATGGACGTTTGAATTTGCAGCTCTTTCACGCTATCATTAATCAATAGTATTTCTTCGTTTAACAGAAAAATCTTACATCCTTATATTTTTTCCATTTCCATTAATGCTATGAGTGGAAGTGTGGAAGAAAAAGGCACAAACCGAACTTCCAGATATAATCAAAAGTCTTTGATTATAGTGATAGGGTGATTTTTCAGTTGCACAAGGTCCTTGATTTGCCTGCCTAAGTCTTATCTTATCCTTTTGAAATAGGGTTCGTGTTGCTATCAACTTAAAGAACAAAAGATAAATCTGCTGATGGTCAACTATATATACACTCAGATATAAGAAAGCGAATTTCTAGATACACACACACACACACACACACAGGATTTACGTCCTGTCAACAATTGTAGTCCCCAAGTTTTGAATTTCAAAATAAATGGATCACATGGATGCTCACAGCCTCACTGTTTTGCTTTAAACCGGTCTAAAACAGCGTTGCGGATGCTGGGAAAGTTTTTCGATTACTTGGTATGTATTCGAATTTGCTGAAGTCAACATCAACAGTTGGTCTGCAATACAAAGATCAAGTCCATCTTAGCTGTGAAAAGGCAATGAATTTTAAAAGTAAATCGTCCATATACAATACAGGCATTCCCTATTGGTACCGGTGTTTTGGACATCTTTCAGACGAGCACGAAGACCACTTGCACGAGAACCAGACAAGGAAACTCTAAGTGATAATATTACTGATACATATCTTTCCATTGATTTCTCCGCTATGTCTGAATAACGGCCTAAATGGGAAATATTGGATCCGAATTTTCCTTCTTCATTTGTCTGTAATTGTTTTGTTCAGGCTAGATGCACAGGAACCTACATTGAAGAAACAAAACAAAATATTTGCTCAGATGAAAGATTCAATACGATATAAGATTAATAAGCTTGGCATTAGCATGGATCAGTGAGTGAACAAAAGTGCTCTACTATTTTTTCTGAGTTTCGAGTAACACTTACCATCATCTGGAAGGGATGCACTGATACACAGTTGTTTTAGTTTCACATTTTCCTGAAGTAGTTAAACATTAGTGTTATACGAAAAACAATCACAAACACTAACGTTTTAAGCATAAAATCAGAAGAGAGAGAAAAACGCCTACCATTTGAACGTTGTCATGTGGGGAGGTTGTCATGTTCGCAACTTTGCCTTTAAAATAGCTATTCTCAAACTAAGCACTCTCAGGAACTGCATCCTCGTGCATAACAATAGCAAGATCATCCTTCAGCAATTGCTTTCCTTGTTTATCTTCCGGACTGTGTGTTGGAAGCTAACCAGCTCCGGGTGTCGAAGGGTCGAAGGCAGCAAGGAGCTCCTGGGCAAAAGGGTGCTGTCTGCATCGAGGAAGGAAGAAGAAATGAAGGGTTGGACTCCAACCGGCTAGTTTTTTGTTTAAATGTGTGAGTGACAAATGTACACTCCAAATTAGATCACTTAAATCCCAATGAAGGGCTAGGATTTAATCTGGAGTAGTAAGGTGATTTAGTGTTTAAATATTGTCTAATCACCAACTCCTTTTACACAAGTATGGGTGATGGAAATGTGTCATACCTTTACACATTTTCACTACTTAATGAAGCATGGCTGATGCATGTTCTAGCATAGCCTTGAAGTTGAAAATCACACTCCAATATCCTCTCAATTTCTCTGCCATTCTCTGCTAAGAAAACCGATCCAAAATATCAACCAAAAACACCAAAAACAAAATCAAACTTTATCATGGCCTCAAAGCTCAGTTTCTGATCTAAAAACTTTATGGGCGTAATCTGTGCAAGTTAAGATTCTTGGGAGCACCAACGAAGTGTCCTCAACAACAACAATCAACAAACAATTATGAAAATGAAGGGATCCAGCAGTAGTAGTGAACTAAAAGCTCCAGTCTTTGATGGGGAATAGTATGATTTTTGGAGAATAAGAATGACAACAATTTTCAAATCCTATGATCTATGGGATATGGTTCAAAATGGGTATGAACTACTTGAGATGGAAGTTGATGCTTTGGAGGAGGACCTCACAGAAGCACAACTCAAAACACTGAAGCAGAACCGGATGGAGGATGCTAGAGCACTTGGAATCATCCAAGGTGCTGTCTCAGACATCATTTTAACGAGGATAGCAAATGAAGAGACTGCAAAGGGAGCTTGGGAAGTTTTACAGCAAGAGTACATAGGAGACACCAAAGTCAGAAAGTTAAAACTTCAGTCCCTTAGAAGAGATTTCGAGTATACAAGAATGAGGGAGAATGAGCTGTTAAAAGACTACTTCACTAGGCTGTTTGATGTTGTAAACAAGATGAAAACATAAGGTGAGGAACTGCCTAATGAAAGAATTGTCCAGAAACTGTTGATCAGTTTGACTAAACCCTATGATTCAATAGTGAGTGTTATTGAAGAAACCAAAGACACTGAAACTCTCAGTGTGCAAGATGTGATGGCATCCTTAAGAGCTTTTGACCAAAGGCTCGAGAGGCATGCTGATTTTGCACCTGAGAAAGCCTTTCAATCACTTAATGTTGGATCTGGTAGTCAAGCCAGTGCAAGCAATCAGAAACCACAGTGGAAGGGCAAGAACAAGAAATGGGAAGGAAAGGGGTATCACAACTCTAGACCCAACCAAGGCAGCAACACACATGCAGGTCCAAGAACCAAACAGCAATGCAAACATTGTGACAAATTTCATCTTGGAGAGTGTTGGTTCAAAGACAAGCCTAGGTGCCATAAATGCAACAGGTTTGGGCACATTATGAAGGACTGCAAATCAAAGAATGTGCAGCAAGTGAACTGTGCAAATCAAGTGGAGGAAGAAGCAACCACATGACTGCACATAAGTCTTTACTCATCGATATTGATACAAAGTTCACTAGAAAGGTGAAAATGGGAGATGGGAACATTGTCAAGGCCACTGGAAGAAGAACTCTGGTTATCAACACCAAGAAAGGAAGAAGATGCATAAGGGAGGTAATGTTAGTGCCAGGTCTGGATAAAAACCTACTCAGTGTGGGTCAAATGATGGAGCATGGGTATTTCCTACTCTTTGGGGGAACTGTAGTTGAGATCTATGATGACATATCCCTATCAAATTTGGTTACCAAAGTGGAAGTGAAAAATAGAAGCTTTCCACTTGTGTTGAAGTACTTAGAAGAAGTGGCAAGGAAGGCAAGTGTGACAGGTTCTATGAAACTATGGCACAAGAGGTTTGGTCACTTAAATATGACAAGCCTAGAAAATCTACAAAAGTATGAAATGTTACAAGGGATACCAAAGATGGATCACTACAATGAAACCTGTGAAGGATGTGTATTTGGGAAGCATCACAGGGATCCATTTGAAGCTGGCAAGGCTTGGAGGGCAACAAAGCCACTCGAATTGATTCACACAGATGTGTGTGGACTAATGAAAACAACAACAATTAGTGGAAATAGGTATTTCCTAACCTTTATTGATGATTACTCACGAATGTGTTGGGTGTATTTCATGAGGCTCAAGTCAAAAGTATTCACAATATTCAAAAAGTTTAAGGCAATGGTGGAATTGCAAAGTGGATACCAAATCAAAAGACTAAGAAGTGATAGGGGTGGTGAGTACACCTCACAAGAGTTCAATGATTTCTGTGAAGATGTGGGGTTGGAGAAACAACTCACTGTGGCATATTCACCACAACAAAATGGCATTGCAAAAAGAAAAAATAGGACTATAGTTGAAATGGCTAAGTCTATGATGCATGAGAAGAACATGCCTTATACATTCTGGGGTGAAGCTGTGAACACCTCAGTGTACCTATTGAATAGGTGCCCTACTAAAGCACTGGATAAGAAGACACCATTCAAAGAGTTCACTGGAAGGAAACCCTATGTGAAGCACCTGAGAGTGTTCGGCTCAGTGTGCTACACTCTCATACCTCACCAACTAAGGCATAAGTTGGAGAAATCAAGTAACAAGGGTGTTTTGTGGGCTATGGTACCAGTGAGAAAGGGTACAGAGTTTATAATTTGTTAACTCAGAAGATAATCATCTCAAGGGAAATTATCTTTGATAAAGACTCAACATGGAACTGGGAAACAAGGGTGGAAGAGAAGGATAGTGTCTCTCTACAACTTGATCTAAACAAAAGGCAAACAAGGGAGCCTATGGAGACCTCAGTTCAAGAAGAAGTCACAGATAATGGTGACATACAAGGGACTCCACAGCAAGCTAGTATGAGTCCACAATCAAGTCAATCACATATAGCAACTCCAAGTTCAACTCCAGTTAGATTGAGAAACCTGGATGAGATTTATGCTACGTGCAATTACTATGTAATGGAACCAGAAACATATGAAGAAGCTGAGAAAGACAAAGCTTGGAGGAAAGCAATGAAGGAAGAGCTTGAAATGATTGAGAAAATGACACTTGGGAACTTGTAAATCGACCAAGTGAAAAACCTGTAATTGGTGTAAAATAGGTATACAAAGTAAAGCTCAACCTAGATGGTTCTGTGCAGAAGAATAAAGCTAGATTGGTAGCTAAAGGCTACTCTCAGAAGCCTGGTGTAGACTTCAATGAAACCTTTGCTCGAGTAGCAAGGTTAGACACCATAAGGACCTTGATAGCCCTAGCGGCCAATAAGGGTTGGAAGTTGCATCAATTGGATGTAAAATCTGCATTTCTAAATGGAGTGCTAGAGGAGGAAGTGTTTGTGGAACAACCTCAAGGGCTCATAAGTCAAGAATTTCCAGAGAAGGTATACAAACTAAGAAAGGCACTTTATGGCCTAAAGCAAGCTCCGAGAGCTTGGTACAGCGAGATCGATTCCTATTTCACTGAAAAAGGATTTCAGAAGAGTCCTAGTGAAGCTACACTCTACACCAGGACAGAAAACAACAAGACACTCATTGTCTCAATCTATGTGGATGATGTTGTCTACACTGGAAATGATGCAGAAATGATTGAAGAATTTAAAGAAGAGATGATGAAGAGGTATGAAATGACTGATCTTGGCCTCTTGCATCATTTTCTTAGCATTGGGGTAATTCAAGAAGCAAGTAGCATCTTCATTCATTAAAAGAAGTATGTTGAAACCTTGCTTGAAAAGTTTGGACTGAAGGGATGCAAACCGGTCTCTACACCTCTAATTGCAAATGAAAAGCTTAAGAAAGATGATGGAAGTGAACCTGCAGATTCTAGTCTCTACAAAAGCATTGTTGGCAGTCTATTGTACCTGACTGCAATAAGGCCTGATCTTATGTTCTCAGCAAGCCTACTATCTAGGTTCATGCAGAATCCTAGCAAGATACACATGGGGACAACAAAGAGAGTTTTAAGATATGTGCAAGGAACACTTAACTATGAGATCAAATATGAGATGGGGAAGTCATCTTTCCTAATTGGATTCTGTGACATTGACTGGGGTGGCAGTGAAGATGGTAGCAAAAGCACATCAGGGTTGCACTGTCCACAGCTGAGGCAGAATATGTGAGTGCATCAGAGGCTACAGCTCAAGCTATTTGGCTAAGATTCATACTCAAAGACTTTGGCGAATTGCAGGTTGAAGCCACACTACTTTTGTGTGATAACACCTCTGCAATTGCCATGACCAAAAACCCAGTATTTCATCAGAGAACAAAGCACATCAAGAGAAGATATCATTTCATCAGAGAAGCATTGCAGGACAACACAATCAAATTAATCTATTGCAGCACAGAATATCAGATCGCAGACATATTCACAAAAGCACTACCGAATGAGAGATTCAATTACCTGAGGGGTTTGCTCGGTATGACTCCCAAAAGCAGTTTAGAAGGGAGTGTTGGAAGATAACCAGCTCCGGGAGTCGAAGGGTCGAAGGCGGCAAGGAGCTCCTGGGCAAAAGGGTGTTGTCTGCATCGAAGAAGGAAGAAGAAATGAAGGGTTGGACTCCAACCGGCTAGTTTTTTTTTTTTAAATGTGTGAGTGACAAATGTACACTCCAGATTAGATCACTTAAATCCCAATGAAGGGCTAGAATTTAATCTGGAGTAGTAAGGTGATTTAGTGTTTAAATATTGTCTAATCACCAACTCCTTTTACACAAGTATGGGTGACGGAAATGTGCCATACCTTTAGACATTTTCACTACTTAATGAAGCATGGCTGATGCATGTTCTAGCATAGCCTTGAAGTTGAAAATCACACTCCAATATCCTCTCAATTTCTCTGCCATTCTCTGCTAAGAAAACCGATCCAAAATATCAACCAAAAACACCAAAAACAAAATCAAACTTTATCACTGTATTCATTGATTGACTTATCCTTGAAATAAGAACTTACAATGACCTTTCTGTGCTCCGTTCTTGTCTTACCACATTCACCTATGTCTGGGGCATTCTTACATTCACGCTCCCTATGCAGCGTTAGACAAGGCTTATGAATAGAATATGTCTGGATTGTTGCAACAACGTATTTTCTGGACTTCGTCTCGCGCAAACCATGTCTTTCAATGTCAGGAACATAAATTCAAGTGAGTTGCAACTATTAGTAACCAGAAAACTAAAACTGGATCCATGAAGTTATCAAGGGGAAACGATATCTTTACCATGATTTTGAGATTCTAATAAATCAGGGACATCAGTGTCGAGGTCATCTTATACCTAGAGAAGATAGAGATAATTTATAAAGTGTAACGACAGTTGATTAATAAGTGATGTTCGATTAAAATTTTATCATATATCACACACATTTATGAAACTCACTGACCACTAGGAGGTTCATTTCCCATGTTGTCAGAGTTAAGAAGGGATGACTTTGAGCAGTTTGTTTTACACGGAACATCATCCGCAGAGGAATTTTTCACTGGGACTGAAAGAAGAATCATCAACTGGACTTGGAGAATCAGGTGAGTTCCGCGGGGCCTGAATTTTGTCTTTGCTTCAAGAGAGGCAAAGCCTTTCGTTGTCAAAGAAAAACTACAAAACTTGAGCTCAAGCACAATATAAGCTACAAAAATGCAATACTGTGAACATTATTTTATACCGAATTTTTAGCACAACATGCTGAATTAAAACCTAGGTAATGTAATCAAGCTTAAGAAAAAGGGGATTCAAAGGACAAATTTTTTTTGACAGGAGGTTATTCTGCACAGGCAAATCTTGCCTTTTATTTGTCCTTCCAAGATTGACATTTTTAGGTTGGTAAGTTCTGGCGGCACTAACGTTCTCTTCCTGTTCATGCCAAGAGGAAAGAAGAAAATTTACTTTAGTCTCAGACTAAACTAACAGACTCCAAGACAGATGTAAACAGAATTGAAGAAAATCAATCGGACAAAATTAATCCTTATGGAAATCGCACAGGGGATACCTAGAATTTCATTTTGGTAAATGGATCATTATCACCTTCTGCTATACCTTTAGCTATATGTTGTGGTACTGATGTATCTCAGGTTAAGCCACAATTTATGTATTGAAAAGAATAGGAGGAGCAAGGAAGTAACGAAACAATAAAAGAACGTAATGAGATGGTTATTTGAGATTAACAATATAAAGGATATGATCCTAAGAAGTCGAAATCATCCACAACATCATCAGACATATCAGACAAGTATACAATATCTTGAGAAACGGAACCATCAATCCGTTGATGCTGGAAGGTCAATATTGCTTTCTTGAATGATTCTTCAAATAGGGGAGGAACCGAAGCAGTACTGTACTTCGTGTGCTTAATTACCTGAAAATCGGACAGTCATCAGTTACTTTACAACAAAATTATTCAAATGATGTCCGTCTGTTTTTCAAAATTTATAGAATGCATGAATAATAAACTTCACCTTGTCGTAACTTGTGAACTTTTTAATGAGGATGTGAGCTCTTTTCAGTCCCATTCCAGGCAACGACTTTAAATAGTCACAATCACTCAGAATACACATCACCAGAAGCATCTGTTTTGTGGATCCAGAAAAAGTCAAGTCCTTGTTCCGATGTAGCATGGAATATTGAAACTCAACACCTTGCCCAAATTTGTCCATTTTAAAGATAATCTGGATTACAGAAAGAATTATCGTATCACACAGATAGAAGTTTCTAATAGTAAAGAAAGAAGTGGTCTATGCTATACAGATAACTAACCCTGGGTCAGCCGAATGGTATAAGATCTGAATCCCCAGTGATAACTTCTTCTACCTGCTTGCTGACAGCCAAGAACGTCATTTGAGCATCTGCCTCGTAAGGAGCCACCACATAACATACATTCTCTTGCTTGAACACCTTCAAGGAGCAACAATGTCAACAAAAGAGAGGAGACAAAATGCTTAGAGCTAAGGATAAAAATAAATCGCTATGAAGATTTGATACTCTAAAGAGATAGTGATCTTTGGAAATGGATCATTTCCGAATCCCTTCCACCTGAACCTTGTGACTAACAAATCCGAACCTTTGAAATTTGATCCGACGGTTAAAAACAAAGGGTCTCATTAAAAGTTATAATAACTTTAGTCGTTTAATCAAATTTTAAGAACCCGAATTTATTGGTCAAGAGACTCAAGTGGAAAAGATCCGAAAAGGAACCCTACTTTTTAAGCTGGATTAGTTCACGTGCAATTGAAGGTGAAATGTCAACATGCAGCTTTTGTGAAGCCAAGAGTAGGCATCCACTGCCACGCAAGTGCCCTCCTCCAAGTCCTTAATGTGGATTGGCGCCGTTATCGATCTCAACAGCGGCAGAAGCCCATGAATCCCCATCTTCTCCCTTCTCAATGTCGCAGGCTAGCTATGAGTTTTGTTCAAATGGCTTCATCTACCAATTGGAGAGAGCGTTAGGAAAAAGAACGTAACGGGAAACATTTTGGAATAGGTAACGATGGATAGAGACGCCATCTATTTGATTCATATTTTTTAAATTATACAAATATGACGTAATTATTGATTTTATGATTAAATTGTTTAAATATTGATTAACGTGCATATTTTTTATTAGTGACATATTATCTAAAAACTTAGTCTACCTAGCATTATCCTCTCAGAAATGTTGAGTTTGTCTAAAAACTTAGTCTACCTAACATTTTTCAATGTTACCAGACCATAGAGTAGTACAACACATATCATTATACAAGTGTAAGGTAACTTAAAAATAAAACTCCTCGTGCTTGTATAATGATATAGAGTATACCCCTCATGTTCAGACAGAATAAAAAATTTCTCTTTTGGTACAAGTAAACTGTGGTTTGTTTGGCGGGGAGGAGTTTTGTGTTGGGTCAAGGGAGGTTTGATGAATTAAAATAAAATTGGTTTGAAAAAAAGTTTTAATTTTAGTATTTCAATGGTAAAGGTCAGCGTGGTTGACCAAAACAAAAAGGTGAGGTCACTCTCTCAGATTTATTGAAAATTTGAATAGCAGCCCACTGTTGTAGTAGATACCAGCGGAAAGAGATTCTCTCTGGATTTCTGCCATCAATGTCACCGGATCAAATGATTCGGACATTTGAAATTTAATTTAACTGTTAAAATTATTATAACTTTTAATGGAGAACTCTGTTTTTAGCAGTTTGATCAAATTTCAAAGGCTCGGATCAGTTGTTCCAGTGGCCTTGATGGAAGAGATCCGGAGAGGATCTCTTTCCAGGTACCAGCAGCCTGCTTAGTTCATTATTGATTAAAAAAAGGGAAAACTAATAAAAAAATGTTTGAAAACTTTGAGTTTTAACAAAAATGACAAAATAAAGAGTAAAGTGAATAGTAACATGATTGATTTTTTAATGTTAAAATGTGGTTTTTTTGCTAAAGTAAAAAGTACCGGAAGTTTTTCGTTAAAATTCCCTTAAAAAAATCATTACACTAGTACATAGTGTATCCAACATTTGTACCACTTCTTTAAATTAAGTTTTCATTCCTCTTTTTTCTTTCCAATTAAGTGAGACCTTATTTCTTTTTCATTTTTGATCAATTCCCTTGACTTTTCTTCATGTCATTATTTAAATATTAAATTATTTACTAGTCATCATATGTTGATTTATAATTTTAAAAATGAAAAACTTATTAATCATTTCCAAATATATATTTTTAGTATTTTTTCAAATATCTCCATTTATAATTTGTACCCCATTTTTTAATTTGTACCAATATTCTTTTAACTTTTAATTTGTACCCATAATTTTTTAATTTAATATGTACTAATTTGTACCTATATATATATAGGAATCCTTTCACAAGAGGGATCTGTGGAGCCAAAAATAATCACAAGGCGACACGTGGACATTTTAGCAAAAAAGGACCAAACTACCCCTGAGGTACACCGGGATTTCTACACGCGAGCAGTAGACAATCATCCTTCAACAAAATAAAAATGCTCCAAAAAGAGGTAACCAAATCAAATCCATCTCATCAAATCCTTTTCTTGCAAAGTAACCTCCAAAATAATATTAATAGGTAAATTAATGGATTAATTACCCATTTAATCTATTAATTACCTATTAAAATTGTACAATTTAAACCACAAATTGGTTAAAGGGCCGGCCATCCTTTTCCACCATTCCCATCCACACCTTTTCCCATTTCTCCCCAAGTTATTACCCAAATTAAAATAATCATTTATTTTCATAACCACCCATTCATTCTTTTCATATTTAATTAGCCATTGAATTGGCTAATTAAGCCAAAAGTTGAATCCAAAAAACCCTAAAAGTGGCCGGTCACTTTCTTCAAATTTGGGCAAAGCCTAGCCCTATAAATAGGCACCCATTCTCACCAAAAGATAATTCCAAGTCTCTTGCAAAAAATCCCAAATTCACTAAACACTTTTCTCTCTAAAATTCTAACTTTGCATCGGAGGTTCTTCGGCCAAAGCCCCCCCCCCCCCAATTCATCGTGGGCGCGTGAGGCTCTTGACCTTAACCTAAGGTGCTACTTGTTTTGTAGATGCAAATTCGTCCAAGATCGAAGAGGAGAAAATTTGCATCCACAAATTGGTGCTTTCATTGAGAGTTGAAATCCATACTCGTAGAAGACTCTCGCATAAAAAAGGTTTTTTCTCTATTTTCTAGTCCACTTGTATTTTTTCATATGTTCTTATTATTAGAATTTTTTATTTGCAAAGATTCTTTGATAAAACGTGAAAAAAAGAAATACAATGACTAGAAATTTAGAAAACTCCACGAGTGAAAATTCCAAAATTTAAGCGATGGGACCACGGCGATCCACAAGGCTAAATGTGACAATAATTGGAGCGGCACCACCACTACGAGGCTCCACCATGGCAACCACCGTGGTGGCCACCACGACAACCACCCGCGGCGAGGTCCATGGCACCAAAGCTACGGCCCAAGCCCAAGGAAAACCGGCCCGTGCCACCCAAATCCAACGCGAGCCCAATGCGTTGCCGAGCCGAGCCCTAGCCTCGCACTTACTTGCGCCACATGTCGAGCAGCCTGCTCCCGTCGAGCAGCCCACTCCCGTGGCCCAGCCTGCTTCCGCCGAGCAGCCCACTCCCGTGGCCCAGCCTGCTACCGCCGAGCAGCCCACTCCAGTGGCCTAGCCTGCTCCCTCCGAGCAGCCCACTCCAGTGGTCCAGCCTGCTCCCGCCGAGCAGCCTATTCCCATGGCCTAGCCTGCTCTCGTGGCCCAGCCTGCTCTCGTGGCCCATCTTGCTCTCGTGGCCTTTCAAGCAGCCCAAGTAGGCCCAAGACTATATCAACCATCCGGACCTATCATCGAGCCGGGGGCATTCTCACCATATTTCTCTATGGATTTGGCATTTCCCAACTCAAATCTTGCGCCCGGAGTCTACCACCCTTCCACTGCTGAAGGAGGCACATTCATTCCAAGCTTTTCCAATATAAATGGCGAACAACACTTGTCTCGACAAGTCATAAAGTTAACCAGCGCCCTAGCACAGCAGACGACCTTGGTGAACCAGCTCTTGTAGCATACTAAGATGCAACGTGCCCCTGACGAGGTGTCCCAAAGTAAGACGAGGGCAGACAAAAAACCTCTCTAGCAGCCTCCTGGCAAGCAGCCACTCAACCAGCCACGAACCGAGCGTTCTAACGGAGTACACTCCCAACTGGGCCCCCGAGATAGTGTATACTCCCGTCTTAACGCGTGGAGGAGCGTGCACTCTCAGTTAGGCCCACGGACAAACATACACTCACGGTTGGGGCCACATTCCGATAATCAACATGAGCAACCTTCCAGGTGAAGTGTTCATTCGCGGCAAGGCCCGCAAGGAGCATCCTCCACCTCACATCGGAGTAGGCAGCCCAATGGACGGAGAGAAGCAGTCACTCAATCCGGCTCAAGTTCAACCAGTAGCCTACGAGTTACCCGCTCGCCTGCTAGGAATATACCGCACCCACTGTAGCCGCGACACAGACGAGCCGAACACATGGAAGAGCAGCCTAGACCAGCAGGTTACAATCGGCGGTAACCGAGAGCTCCACCACCTTAACAAAGGCAAAACTTCCATGCTCTCTAGTGCGAGAGGGTAAACCAATCCCCCGACACCCATCTGGGTCTGCTCTTCAGTGCGAGAGGATAAACTAATTGCTCTCCAGCGCGAGAGGGTAAACCAATTCCCCGACACCCATATGGGTATGCTCTCCAGTGCGAGAGGATAAACTAATTGTTCTCCAGTGCTAGAGGATAAACTAATTGCTCTCCAGTGCGAGAGGGTAAACCAATTCCCGACACCCATATGGGTATGCTCTCCAGTGCGAGAGGATAAACTAATTGCTCTCCAACGCGAGAGGGTAAACCAATTCCTCTCCAGTGCGAGAGGATAAACTAATTGCTCTCCAACGCGAAAGGATAAACCAATTCCCCGACACCATATGGGTATGCTCTCCAGTGCGAGAGGGTAAACTAATTCCCCGACACCCATATGGGTAAGCTCTCCAGTGCGAAAAAGCCACATAGCTCAAAAGATCGAATGCTAGAAGATCAAATAGGCAGCAAATGTTCAGGGGGCAGCAACCACTTTTGCACTTAACAGTTCGTTCATCCAACACTTCATCTTCAGCAGCTCCGATCTTGGCAACTCCATCCTTGACTGCTTCATCTACAGCAGCTGAGAAATCAAACTCAAGCAGTTTCCTCAATTTTGGCAAGCAGCCGAGACGTGGCAGCCCAAACTACGCCACTTCATCGGCCCATGCCAAGCTAATCATTGGCTCTAGCCAAGCCAAGCAACCCAAGCAGTGGCCCTTACCACAACACCTCCTCGGCCCATGCCGAGCCGACTCCTGGCCCCTGCCAGCCGACGTGTCGCACCACCCCGACGGCTGCCCCACGACAGCACTATCCAAGAAGAAGACAAGAAAAATTAAAATTTTCTTACATCGGTGAGGCACGGAGAAGACGAAGAAATCAACGAAAAACGGTCATTTGCACGGGCAAGATGTAGAAGATTGCTAGAGGAGGGGGAACAAATATTCTCTAAGCTTTCTCTCTCTTGTAGGGTAGAATAAATTGCTCTCCAAAGTTGATTTAATAACCCACTTAAGGTGGACTTAAATAGGCTTTGAGAGAAATTTATTTCCCTTTCCTAGAATGACCTAATTTCCAATTAAAGAGAGAATCAACAACAAAATAGGAAGCAATTCAGAGTTTCCTAAAGCAAGAAAATCTCTACACCTGCTGCCCTTTCTTGCAAGCAGCCCAACAGGTGTGGGGGCATTTGTGGAGCCAAAAATAATCACAAGGAGACACGTGGACATTTTAGCAAAAAAGGACCAAACTACCCCTGAGGTACACCGGGATTTCTACACGCGAGCAGTAGACAATCATCCTTCAACAAAATAAAAATGCTCCAAAAAGAGGTAACCAAATCAAATCCATCTCATCAAATCCTTTTCTTGCAAAGTAACCTCCAAAATAATATTAATAGGTAAATTAATGGATTAATTACCCATTTAATCTATTAATTACCTATTAAAATTGTACAATTTAAACCACAAATTGGTTAAAGGGCCGGCCATCCTTTTCCACCATTCCCATCCACACCTTTTCCCATTTCTCCCTAAGTTATTACACAAATTAAAATAATCATTTATTTTCGTAACCACCCATTTATTCTTTTCATATTTAATTAGCCATTGAATTGGCTAATTAAGCCAAAAGTTGAATCCAAAAAACCCTAAAAGTGGCCGGTCACTTTCTTCAAATTTGGGCAAAGCCTAGCCCTATAAATAGGCACCCATTCTCACCAAAAGATAATTCCAAGTCTCTTGCAAAAAATCCCAAATTCACTAAACACTTTTCTCTCTAAAATTCTAACTTTAGCATCGGAGGTTCTTCGGCCAAAGCCCCCGCCCCCCCCCCCCCCAATTCATCGTGGGCGCGTGAGGCTCTTGGCCTTAACCTAAGGTGCTACTTGTTTTGTAGGTGCAAATTCGTCCAAGATCGAAGAGGAGAAAATTTGCATCCACAGGATCCCCATTTTTCTAAAAAAATGGGGACACCCTCTTGACCATTGAATTTGACTTTAATGAAATTGTGTGGTTGAGATTATATGGCCTCTTGACAAGGGCAGGTTTGTGATGCTGGATTATGGAGTTTATACTTTGGGTTACAGCTTGCTATTGATAAGGGTGTTACTGATATTCATATTGAGATGGACTCTAAAGCTATTGTTATGTTGTTGAAGCAATCCCAAGTTGAAAATTTCCATCCTTTGGAGACAATTATGCATAGCTGCAGATTAATGATGAGACAATTGAGGATGTGTGAATTGAGTCACATTTACAGAGAGAAGAATAGCGCGGCGGATCAATTGGCTAACTGGAGTTATAATATAGATATTGGTGTTCTTGTTTTTAATGAGCCTCCCGGTTGGATTAGATCAGCTCTCATTGATGATGAGTCCGTCGAACTCGTTTTGTTATTGTTTTGTAGGAGATCAAATCTTCTGCACCCAAAATAGGTGTGGCCTTTCTGTGGCTCCAATAAGTATTTGACACGTATTAAATTTATGACAACAAAATTAAGAAAAGTTAAGATAATAAATACGTGTCAAACACTTATTGGGGCCATAGAGAGGTCACACCCAGTTTGGGTGCAGAAGATTTGATCTCCTCTTTGGGGGTTAATCCCCGTTTCTTCACCAAAAAATAAAAAAAAATAAAAAAATTGTGGGATTCATTAATATTTAATAGCACTGAAAAACATTCATCATGCACACATCTCTTTTCTTTCATCCTTTTTAGTTTGTGTAATTATCCTCCTAGTTATCAATTCTGTCGTTATTTTTCTGTTAATTTCTCACGTGTAATGCACTTGGCCGACTTTTAAGAGCGTATGCATCAATAAAACGCTAACTTCAGAAGGAGAATTGGTAAATACTTGAAACTTGGATAATTGAATTATGAGAAATAAGTAAAAGCAGTAATACAAACTTAACATGCAATAAGTTCACGAGCATTGCTAAATTTTTGCTTTTATTTTTTATGGAATAAAGTACATGCGACAATTTGAATGGAATTTTTTTGAAATGTTATACGAATTTATAGACTTTTATTAATTTGTCATATGAATTAAAATTTGAAGCGATTTATCATACTATAACTTTCTAAAATCATTACTTTGTCATCTTACCGTAACTCTGTTACGTTTTCCATCCAAGATAAGTCATGTGCCTTGCACATAACTTGTGTTCAGGGTTATTTCAACATAATGAATACCATCCAACTTACCATAGATTGAAGGGCCAGTGACTATATTTTGGGTCATCTTCAGTCTGAAACACATTGGAGTGACAAGTTCTCCTTTTTCGAACGACAAACCCTTAGATCATCGTATACTAGATCAACCCCTTTTTGTATTTTTTTTTCTCGAAATCCTAGATTTACTTTTATCAAATGCAACTTATTAGAAGGGAAGTGAGGTGTTGAAATGACCGAAATAACCTTTGATACAAGTCATGTGCAAGACACATGAATTATTTGGATGAAAAGCTTAACGAAGTTAGGGTGAGATGACAAATTAATGTTCAAAAAGTTGATATGACAAATCGCTTAAAATTTTAATTCATATGACAAATTGAAAAATGTGTATAAGTTCATATGACATTTTAAAAAAAATTCTAATTTAAAAAGCTTTTGTATTTTAATGGTATGAAACATGCACATGACCGGCCGACAACATTTACACCTTTGTTATTTTTTTTAGCAAATCAAAATCATATCTCTTGGCTTAAACAAAGAGTGAAATAAGAACATGAGATCGATGCCAACAAGTAAAACATGCTGAGCCTGGCCAAATGAAACCTGCATCATTGCTTTGTTGTGTCCATGTGTATGTTCATGTCCTATGTAATGATTCACCTCGCATGCAAGATTCGTTTAATATAATATGAAATGATAGGTTTTTACAAAAACAAGAATGAGAAGCATAATTGAAATTATATACATGAAATAATAGATCCTTCTAGTGTATAAAAAATAAGAAAAAAAAATCCGGAGATGGTGGATCCTATGAAATGATTTCGAATCAAGACATGGAGTGATTTTTCAGTGGCAAGAAATATGGCTCGGTACACTAAATGTAATAATACAAGTAGTTGAATACTTAAAAAAAATCAACTATATATTTGTACTATGACACTTGATGTACAAGATCGTACTCCCGACACACTAAAAATTTTCTTCAAGACATGATCAAGAACGAGTACACTTGTCCTCCTTTGGACCCTTTATTGAGCTTTAGCTTTAAGTGAGAAAGTTTTATGAGCATTTTAAATTCACATGAGAAATTATATGAAATAATAGATGATTTTATGTACATCATTGGACAAAATTAAAAAATCCTGAATTGATGGATAGTATAATGATTTCAAATCAAGCCATGATCAATAACGAGCACACTTGTACTCATTTGCAGTGGCGAAGCCACGTGAGGGTGAGGAGTGGCGACCGCCACTCCCCTCGCCGGAAAATCCACTGCCCAGCGCCGGTTTGGCCCCTCCCCTCCCCGCAGCTCCGCTCCGCTCCTCTGTTCTTTCTGGTTCTGGTTTCTGCAGAACCCTTCTGCTGCTATGTGCAGCAGATACTTTTAATTTTTTTTTTTAAATCCAGGCCAAAACGACGTCGTTTTGGTCCTGGTAAAAAATAAAAAATAAAAATGTGTGAGAAACAACGTCGTTTCGATTATTAGGTAAAAAAAAAAAAATACATATGGTGGGGGGGGACCGCGTGTCCCCCATTGACCTACGTTTCTGAAAAGCAATTGCAGCAGCACAGAGGCTGCTCCCCAGCCGTTCCCAGCCGCCAGCCCAGGCTCCCAGCCGATCCTCCTCTCTCACAGACGTCCCTCCTCTCTCCCAGCCGTTCCCAGCCAGCCACTGAGCCGTTAGGCTACCCTCCAAACTTCAATTCAAGGTAAATTTATAATCTCTACCTACCTAACCCTAAATAAATATTTAATACGAATTTGATTGAATTGGTAATTTGGTATAGAAATAGAATCATATAATCATATTAATATGGTAATGCTAATGCACTAAGTTGGTTATTGGTTGTTGATTATTGATATGATATTATGAAATAAATTTTTAGGGTGAAAATTAAAATTAAAATTCTTGATTATTGATTAATTAATTGAATTATTACATAATGTATACAAATTACGATTATTCATATGATTAGTTGAATTGAATTTTTATTTATTGAATAATTTGTATGCTAATTGGTATTGATTAATTGAATTGTTGGTTGGATTAGTTATTATGCATATTAGTATAGTTTACTCTAGGATTAAGAGTCTAAGAATTTTTTTTCTTTCTATTTTACAGTTACATAATGGAACGATACTATAAGAAACAATGCTTAAATCCTCTTTCAAACATTTCGGGTAGTCCTTCTCCTTCAAATATTCCGAGTAACCCTCCTCCTCCTTCAAATATTCCAAGAAGTCCTATTTCGAATATTCCGAGTAGGTCACAACAAAGTGAGACCACTGAGTTGGATGAAATATTGGCTAATCTTCCTGCAGACCCTGCACATAGACGTCGAATGAGCCTATTATGCGACGTTTTCATGACATGAAACCTCGCCGGCAACAATTGTAATTTGTTTGTATTGATTAATTATGAAAGACATTACAATATAAAAAGATTTAGATGTTGCCATTTTTCTTTAACCTTGCACTCTTTTAAGTTCGCCCCTCCCCCCGAGAAATCCTAGCTTCGCCACTGCTCATTTGGATCCTTGATCTTATTATCTTTCACTAAGAATATTTTATGAATAAGAAATGATTTTCACTCTTATCTTTTACGTCACTTTATTTATATTTTCTGATTTTCTTTTGATTTATTCAATTTTACAATTACAGGAAATGAACGAACAAATGTCATTTTCAATCTATTTTGATGTATTTTTGTTATAGAAATATGGCTTATTTGTTGAAGATGAAAATGGGTAGTACTGGTGAAGTGCCGCTCTTATAGGAAATGGCGACCTTTGCATCGGAACGGAACCATTGTAGTTCTTTATGAGAGGGGTCGCACAGAAAACTTGGTCGACCACCTCTTCCAGCTTTTTCTTTCACTAGCTGGCACTTTTTCTCTCATATAAAGTATATGTTTAGGGACCAACTTCAGGAGGAATGAGATATGAAAATATCCATTTTAAGGACTTGGAAGTGTACATTTGGAGAAGAAAATTTGAGGGAGACCACATGTAGTAGTTTGTTGTCCCACTCTATAAGGCCGACCACAAAAGAACATTTCTGCATATTCCAATATTCTTTCGGATGTTTAATTTAATATGTCAAAGGTTCAGAATTAAAATATATAGAATGCATGAGGGCACAGTCACCGCAACGCATACATGTACGTGTATGCAAGTGACAAGCAGCCAACAGGCAACAGTACTGGAAGTTTCCATTGGCTCTGAAAAACCTATAAAAATCTCAACCAACGATGATTTTGACCTTTCCTAGTTGTATCACTCCCATTTCAATATTATATGTCAGGATATCACTCCCATCTCCATATTATATGTCGAGAGAATCTTTGAGTGAGGTGCCACGTATGTGGTCAGGCTTGTGCTACCACTCAATACTAAGCTGTAAGGCTGCCAGTGCCAGAGGTGAAACAGATGAGTTCTGATGAACCAAAACACAGGTGTTGTGTTTGTGTGTGGCTGCAAGGTGTGGAAGGGAACCAATCATTTTAAGTGACGAAAGTTCTACCAATAGGTGGTGAAAGAACTAATAATTAATTGCAAAGTTAGTTATAATTTGCATTATACTTGGAGAACTATTGGTTTCCAATTTTTAAAGGTTCCATTTTATTTTTAGTTTTTATTATTTGATTTAGAGACACAGGAAAAATATAAAGGCGAAAATATGAAAGAATAATGATTACTGATTGAGGGAGGAAGAAGAAATGAAGGAAATTTTTAGGAAAAAAGATTTAAAATTGTTTTTAGTTTTTATTTTGTGTAACCTTTCACATAATTCTTTATCACTCTCCTTCCACCATCACTTCTCCACCATTATTTATCCATCCTATTTTTCACACACTTCAATCTCTATCTATATCTCTATCTGTATCACAAATAATAAAACTCAAAACCTAAAAATGGAATTGATACCAAACATATGCCCTAATTATATTTTCCATAAATTTTCAAGTTTAGCATGCATCTAGTTCGATATCGTTTGCTTCACAAAAGATTTATATGGAAACATATAGGAATGCAAGACAATAGATATTTGTTATGAGTTTGATTCACGGTTGTGTTTACAGCGTTTAGTGTGCCGTCGCTTTTTTTTGGGTGTGCGGTTGCAAAATAGCATCTTTATAAACATTTTCTCATTTGTGAAAACACAAACAATATATGACATCACATAAAAATATAAAAAAAGATGGTGGTAGTTAGACATGCTCGCAGTTCTATATGCAACAACTAACAAGTATATCTATAAATAGCTTCCCCCTTTGGACCATTAATGTACACAACCACAACAGAAGAGATAGACAGAGAGAGCTTCTGCTTGGTGAATACAAGCATTTTCCTGAGCAGTTGTTTTGATAATCGATAGGTCGATATGTTGCCAATTGGATTGTCTTCTGTTTATCTATGGTGCAGTACTGCAGCCGGCATTGCTGGTATACCTTCTTCGTTTTTACACCATATATATTTCTGTGTGCGCGCGTGTGTATCTATTGTGTGCATATATACATGTATATATATTTGCTTATAACTTCTTCCATGCATTCATAAGCTTTAGATACATGTTTCTTCTTCATGAAGCACAACCATGCATGAAATTTTTTGAATGACTTCATATCATCCTGTTGCGGAACAAGAACTTTACCTTGATTTAATTGTTAATTTAAGGTGAAAATTCACAAGTAGTATGGCCTTGCTTAATATTCTTGGAATCTATAAAAAAAATATTCAAGTTGTCATATTCACATATATCTTACACAAACGTCTGAGATTTGACATATGTATATTATATGGTTTTTATGACGCCTACTTCATCAGACGTGGGGATCAAAATTGAGAAAACCTGGTTATGATACAATGTGAAACTCATCAAAACAATCTGAGACATTTATTTATTAATTGTGCATGTATGTATTGTGAATATGATACAAGGCCCCATGCCTTGATACAATCATATGCCCTCAATTTTACTGTACTCGACAAGCTGTTTCTATGATCGATTAATCTTCAGTTGTACATAGACTTGTCAATGCATTTTATTTTTATTCAAACCTGATCCCGATTTGATGATAATCCATTATGATCCGAAGTCAATAACCCATTAGCTTAACAAATCAAGTATGAATTAGAGCTAATAGTAATTTGATCCAAGTTCGTATGTATAATATGTCAATTATTTGTTTTATTACTGTATATAAATGTCATGTGAAGGAGTTTTTTTTTTTGGTAGAATATAATCATTTTTTCAACTTCTTGTATGGAAAATTAAAGTATATTATTGGTAAAAAAAATACCTTTGCCGTTCAAAGGAAATATGTATAAAAAGTGTCATCGATCGGGTAGATATGCAAATTTGACTATATAAAAAAAAAATTAGACATGCAAGAAACATTCTAAGACTCATCTCTGTCAACTGCAGGCAATATCTGTGCAATTTCGTTGTATGTGTCACCAATGTAAGTTGTTTATAAAGTTTATGAGAAAAATAGGAATTCATGAAAATTATCCCTTCCCACTAACTTTTGAATCCTTTATGTTCTTTCAGGCCAACATTTAAGAGAATTATAACAAACAGGTCAACAGAACAATTCTCAGGATTGCCTTACATATACGGCCTTTTGAATTGCTTGATATGCACTTGGTATGGCCTTCCTATAGTGAAGAGTGGTATTATAATGGTGGCTACAGTTAATTCAATCGGAGCTGTTTTCCAGTTAGTATACTTGATCATTTTCATTATGTACGCCGAAAAATCAATTAAGGTAATCATCTCTCCCAAATTCTACCTGCTCTTCTTAAGATCAAGTCCCTTTTTCAACTCTGCATCACTGACCAATTGTTGTTCTTTAAAATGCTTATTGTAGCTGAGGATATCAGGATTGCTCGGAACAGTTTCTGTTCTTTTTGCAGCCGTCGTCCTTGTGAGCTTAAGACTTTTAGGCAACGAGAGGGAACTGTTCGTTGGATATATATGTGCTTTTTCAGTAGTTTCAGTTTATGCTTCGCCATTGTTTATCATCGTAAGTTCGCATGGAATTATAATTATATTCTCCCTCAGGTTGCTGTGCAATTTCTTCTCATTGATGTCGTTTCACATATACCATTTTTCAGAATTTGGTGATCAAAACAAGGAGTGTTGAGTTCATGCCATTTAATCTTTCTCTTGCAACTTTTTTGGTGAGTTTCTCTTTCTGTGCATACGGAGCGTTGCAGGGCGCTCCTTTTGTCTATGTAAGTATTCTTTTTCCTTGAGCGAATTTCAGAAGTTATATTATCAACCTAAGCAGCAACAACGTCACACTTGTATAAATTATTAACTTGTGTTTATTATTTTTCATGCAGATCCCAAACGGTCTTGGAACAATTTTAGGGTTTGTCCAGTTGGTTCTGTACTCCTACTACAGCAAAATATCTGGAGATGATGACTCAAGAGAACCATTGCTTGTTTAATTTCGGATTCTTCGTGAACGAACTTAGTGGACCAGTTTAAATTCAAAGCAGTAAAATCAAATCCCAAGGTCATAAAATGTTGTCATGAAGGGTATGGAGTTTCTACGTGATGCAGTAGAATCTCACTCGTCTATCAACAAAAAAGATCTCAAGAGGGTAATATAAGCCCTAGGTCAACTGTTGGATTATTTCCACAATTAGCACTGTTTATCTTCGCATATCTTCTCTTAAGTAGTTGTTGTTATTATTTACTTAATTAGGAAAATATTGTAACAGTCTAGGGTTGTCACCATCCATAAGCATTAGCCTTGTAACTCATTAATCAGTTTTCTTTCTGTGCCCTGTTCGATCTTGTCAACTTTTTTTTTTTTTAGTACATCTATATTTTTACACTAAGGGACGGGGAAGTTCGGCTAAGTCACATAATGAGCAGCCTAATTGGGTATTGAATTTGCCATACACAAGATTCGAATCTAAGACCTCTCTAACTTCCAAGTGAAGAGAAATACCACCAGACCGTAGTACTGAGTGGCAACTTTGTCCCGCTCATTCTTGCATAGTTCACACTCCCCTTGCATTGGTTTAAACTACTAGTAAGTAGGAATTATTGATTAATTATTGAATAACAGTATCAAGTTTGCATGTGAATTAGCCCTTTCAACCTATTTTTCATCTAATATTATAATACCATTAAATATATTACAATACAAATTTTCAACAATCCTGCACCTGAATTCAAAATTAAGAATTTGAAATACATGTGCAGATCGATGTATATGAACCTATAAGAGTACTTGAAGAGACTTATCAGATTTATCTCAAGTAGTGTATAAAATGATGTTCAATTATTCACCACTAGTACAAACTAACAAGACAATACGAATTTTACATCTCTCATCCTAATATATTATGCAATTTATGTTCCCTCAACTAATCCCAAATTCAAGAGAGTTTTAAAAAACTACTACTATTCAAGTACAAAGCACTTTTGCTATCCTAAAATGAGGCATATAGTTATGTTAACTTATTGCAACTAGTTTTGTCTGTTCAACCTAGAATCTCCAATCAGCTTCACTCGTTGAGTTGACTTTTTCTCATTCCTTTCATATATCAAATTACACTCTAGTTAAATATTTAATAAATAATTAGATCTACTAGGTTGACTAAGGGCAATACCAATTTCTATTGTCACAACTCAAAGTCAATATCACCGTCACAACTAAAATGGTTTAGGGGAATAATTACATGTTTTTTGTAAAAAAAAAAAAAGAATATTAAAATGAAAATGGTAAAAGTAAATAAAATTTGCCTTTACGTAAATATTTGTCATTTATTTGACCAATCCATGCAAACACAAATTTTTTTGCAAAACATAAAAATGGCTAAAAATGATGTGCTAGAAGGACTTCTTGATGTACAAATTTTGGTCCATTCTAAGGTCAAACCCACCCAATCTTAAAGTGGAGAGATATTTCATGTGCTCAGAATATAAGGCGGTACGTCATATATTTATTATACAAATAGAGAATTTTTTTTCAAGTGTTCCTCAGAGCACCAAGAATTCAAAGCTTTACAGACAATGTACATCGGGGATTTAGTTGCCTTTCTTCTCCGATTAGAAGAAAGAAAGGGAAAAAAAAACTGAGACACCGAGAGATGCCAATGGCTTAAGGGAAAAAAACGATCGTCGTTAATCGATTTTTCCATTTTTTATGCGATATATGAAAACTGCCTTGGGACCTAATGAGTCCGGCCCATTAGATTCCACCAGCTAATGCTCAATCATGAAAAATGACCCCAAAAAAAATGAAGGCTGATGATTCGATTTGATTATGGCCTTGATGGACAACCATTTTCCAAGATTCTTATTTAGGGGAGGTCATATTCATATTTTCATGGGACATATATATCTTGGGTCAACAATCCTAAATAAATTGGCTTTCTCATCATGTGTCAGTACCATATTAACTAGTTATTACGCATAAAAAATAACCTCATCAACGATTTCTACACACTTGTTTTTTTTCTTTTTTGTCCTCATCATTTGACAGGTGTTGAACCAAACTTGAAAAGTATTCGAATTTCATGGGAAGTCTAGAAAAACTTTTGTGACTTAAATAAGTTATTTTATTTCGCACCGAGTGTGGAGTTATTTTTCCATCGGACCTAAGATCCAAAGCATGATAGGCAACATGCCTAAGCCCACAGGGTTGAAGGAGAAGTTCTTTAATGTGCTGGGAATTTGGTCTGGTACACCTAATGTCATAATACAATTAGTCAAAAAAAGTTTTTAAATTTTTTAATCAATTATATTATTACATTTGTTGTATCTGGGCGTGTTTCGGTACATTCAAAAATCTCTCGGGTTGAAGGCTCATAATTTAGAGAGGTTCATGAACCATGGTCCATGCCCCACATTCATATCAAGTACATTCAAATGTGTCTTCACCAATGGGGGAGTTAGAAAATTTTCAACAGGTGGGTTAGATTAAAGATTTAATTTTTATAAACAAAGAAAATTAATACTGTATTTTTCAAAGTATGCTCTAGCTTAAGAAAATTTCATAAGGTGAGCAGAGAATTTTTGTTATTAAACAAATACGTTTTAAAATTCAAACAAATTGTAACATCCCATCCCGAAATCTAATGTATTTTATTCCTAGTAGCAAAGAAATTTCTAAAATGCCACTGAGATGCCACGTAAGCTTTCCACGTGGACCTCAATTTTCCTTCCATTTCCCACTCTTCTTTTACTATTTCTGAATAGTACTTATTTTTACAAACACACTGTTGAGTTTGATGGGTTATGTTTTATACATTTAATGACATTAATATCTTGTTATCAAGAGGAATATGGCAGACTATTTTTAATTAATGTCACCTATATAGGAGTAAATGGGGCCGCATTTATGAGAATTGAGATAATGAAGGGTATGTCCTTACATAATCCCATTATGCAGAAAAAATATTACGAAGGTTTGGTCAATTTGACTGCAAACCTGCTGCAACTCCTTTTGATGTTGCATGCAAGTTGGAGAAAAATAAAGGCCATGCCATATCTCAACTTGAATATTCTCAAGTAATTGGAAGTCTAATGTACTTGATGAATTCAACTAGGCCCGACTTAGCTTATGCAGTAAGTAGGCTTAGTAGATATACAAGTAATCCGACACAAGAGCATTAGGATGCTTTAGTAAGAGTGTTAAGATATTTGAAAAATACACTTGACTATGGATTACACTACACAAAGTATTTACTTGTTGTCGAAGGGTTCAGTGATGCCAATTGGATTTCTGACACTACATAATCCATGTCAACAAGTGGATATGTTTTTACCTTGGGAGGTGCAGCAATATCTTGGAAATCCTCTAAACAAAAATGTATAGCTCGTTCCACCATGGAGTCAGAGTTTATAGCTTTAGACTTGGCTGGAGAAGAAGCCGAGTGGGTTATGTTTTATACATTTAATGACATTAATATCTTGTTATCAAGAGGAATATGGCAGACTATTCTTAATTAATGTCACCTATAAAGGTGTAAATGGGCCGCATTTATGAGAATTGAGATGGCTAAATTCTCTAAAGCTCCTACGAAATCCGGGATCTGTTCAAGGCCAAAATGAACACAACCGTATAAATTGACGTGTGGCAGACATAATATGTGTGTAGCATATTGTCTCGGTTTACTACTGCGGTGAACAGTTCAAGATCTTCCACATCCACTGCGTCACCAAGTAAACTCGATATGTTTTCACTTGGGTAAGTTCAAGTCCAAAAGACACTTTACTCGATGCATATCATGTCTATTCTCTCTCAGTTTTAGGTAGCCTAGTCATGCATTTGCATTTACATTTGCATTCAAATGTGGGGTAATTGTTGGAGTTTGAATGAAATTTCAACTCAAATGTGGGGTATTGTTGGAAATTTTTGAGTAGAAATTTCTTTGTCCCACATTGGCCATTCCTAAAAGATTTCTTCACTTTATAAGGCTTTGTCTCTTATAGAAAGTGATTGGAATAATAGGCCTTGAAGAATAAAATTGGGCTCACCCTTGGGGTTGGGCTTTGGGGTGTGCTAATTAATTGGTAATTAATATATAATTAATTATCAAAAGATGGGCCTTGGGCCTTGGGGCTCTGAAAATTAAATTCTTTAATTAATTATTTTTAATTAATTTCGAATTTAATTAAATTATTTTTTGAACAGACTCATATTTTCATATGAAGTCTGAAGTCTGTGAAAAAACGCAGAAACAACACAGCACCCCTCTGAAGATATGTCTCCCAACAGTCATATCTCATTCTCATACCTGTTGCGAACATGCATTATCTCACTATATATACATCCATTTGCATGGCATTTAGTACACAGAAAATTACAAATCTTCTTCCACAATCCAAAACATCCATACTGAGAGAACCACAAAGAAATTCGCCAGAAGTTAAGTTTTCCGGTGCTGGAATTCTAACTTGATCGTTGAATCCTGGTGAAGAAGACGTCCGTAGAACTACAAGCACTGAGTAGGGGCGAAATTTCTGTTTCAAGGACATTGCGGTACACAAGCCTCGATCTTCAATATTTCTGTTTAGTATTACTCCTTGTTCATACACTGTTTGCATTTATTATTTATTAGCATATATAAATTTATCACAAATTGTTGACATATATCCAACACACATGACTGCAGACAAAATTAAATTCGGAGTTATAAGTTATAACGAACAAGTAACGTTTGAAAATGTGTAAAAGTACATGAGACAAACTCAAAACCTGGATTCCTAGTTATCGTACAGCACACACCACTGCATGGGTGCTAATTGGAGCGCACAATCACCTTTCGGACAGTGTAAAATTTGCATGCATTGGCTGATGTGACTACAGAGAAGCAAGTGGATTCCTGCGCATGTTTCCTGATGGAAAGTTGGAAACCCAATGGCATGCAAGTGGGATTAAAAAAAAAAACTATTTGTTTGGGTTTTAAAACCCCTTAATTGTCCCATCCAATCTCACACACACATCATTTCCCCATCACTTTTCCATTTCCCCCTCACCCAGCCGGTCATCCTCTCTCTCTCTCTTCTCTCTCTCCCTCCCTTATTCCTTTTTCTGAAACCTTCTTTCCCTCTTTCTCTTTCTTTCTCTTTTCTCTCCCTCTCTCTCTCTCTCTCTCTTCTAGCTCACTCCCGTGACCTCCTCCTTCCTCTTCGAACCTTCAACAAATCAAACACACAAAAAAACAAATATTTTTGGAATCCCTGGAACTCAAAGAACCCAACTATGGCCTTGCATGCGGCATCGGTGCGTGGTGTGAGGTTCTACTATTGAAACCGAGAGCTTGAGCTCTCAATCTCGAACTCAGGTGATGTTCTGCCACTATTTTGTGTTCTAGAGCCTTAAATCCTGTTGTGTTGGAATTATTGTGGTCTAATTCGAGGGCTTAATTCCCTGCATGCATCCAGTTCTTTTTCCAGATTCCGACAAAGGAAAACGGACGAACTCCGACGAGTTCGAGGTCCATTTCTCGGTGAAATCTCTTGCATTTCACCTGGGTAAGTTCTCAATCCTATTCTTATGGTTTCTAACTTATAAATCTTGTTGGAAACCTCTGCGTTGATGCATGCATGTTGTCGATACATTTTTCCAGATTTTTCGACGAACTCGGGTCGCCACTTTCACGCCATTTTCCGACGATCTCCGACAAAATTTTGACCTCGAAATAGGTATAATCTTATTCCCCTCGTTCTAAGCTTCGTTTTGGTATATTATGGGCAAAATTTGGATGTAAAATGGCTCCGAACGGAGTGTTCGAATTTTCCCCAGATTTTCCTACGAAAAAAATAAAATAATAAATAAAAAAAATAAAAAAATAAAAAAATAAAAAAATAAAGAAAAAAGCCCAAACCCATAACCGGATCCGTGGGCCAGTTCTGACCGGATTCATTTCTGAAATAAAAAGGGAATATTCTCTTGGAATATTCCGTTAACCCAGTCAACTTTAAAGTTAACCATTGACAGTTGACTTTTTTGAAAAGTTGCTCGGGACCGTTCCTAAAGTTTTTCGACGGGCTGATTGCGTTACCGCACTCTGTTTTTCAAATTCCATTCTTGAGCAAACTAAGGGGAAATTAGGTATTTTACATCAACTATTATTAATTTAATGATTAGTAGAGTAATTTCTCATATAAGAGAGGACCACCAAGAGGAGTATCGCGGGCAGAATAGGTTGGGTGGCTACGACCCTGCGACATACCAATGAGTGGGTCTTTTGGTTTTAAATATATATGTGTGTGTGTGTATGATTTTTATCATAACCGTTTCTCTACATAATTGATGTGACATGCCATGTTTATTTTCTTATTAGATTTCCTACACTTTATATTTTTATTAATTGCAAGTATAAAATGTGGCATGACATCTTTATTTACTATATCCGCTCATTGTTACATGTTTGCACAATGTTTATTAGTTAGTTGTATTGTCCTGAGCCAAGGACTAGCTTCACGTGTATGTTCATATGCACCATTTACGTTTGCTTTGGATCCATAGTTAGGTGCCAGCCTGTCCCTAGGTTTGTTGTTTGGACTCGTATGTGATGCGAGCAGCGCCAGCTTCATGTGATGTAGTACTAGAACGTAAAACCTACACCTAGCCTGTTCATGCAGCTACTTTCTGTATGACTTGTGTGCCTACATAGATAATGAGCAGTGATTTTCATATGGATTTTGATGATTTTTCATAGCTGTGATTTTATGGTAGCTATTTGAGTTTTAATGATGATGAGATATTTTGTAGTAGCACCCAATATCCTTTAACTCATTTGTGTTGCAGGGTTCCCTACTACTTATTATTATATTATTATTTTGGAAAATCATATACTTGTTTTATAGCGATGGGTTACAACTTTTCAAAAAGGTTTTAGAAAATTTATTTTATAGGCCCACTCACCCTTGTTTTTCACCCCTCTAGAACATAGAGATTGAGCTCGTGGAAGTACGAGGTTTCAGTGGAAGTAGCTAACTGTCCTTCAGTCAAAGTAGGTTGCTTATGTATTAAATAATCATCCTTTAAGGATGAGCCAACTTTTATCTTTCTGCACTATGCTCTGAACATCACGTTTTGTAATAAGGGTTATCACCCAATCACGTTGTGCACTCTGACTTATTTATTTAAAGTTTAAATTTATCCTCATTTTTACGCATCAACGTTACTTTATGGCTTTGTCACCTCCGGATGTTAGCCAGCACACCACGATTCGGATGGACACGTGGACATTCTGGATTGGGATGTGTCACAAATCCAAACTTGTACATGTACAAAAAGCAATGAGAAAAAGAATGTAACAAAAAGAGATGGTTTGTAAACTGTATTATACAATTTTATATGGTTAAACTAAGAGAATTAAGATTAGTGACTAAATATATAATGGGCTACATTCGAAAATCAATAAAAATTACATTTAAAATTTTAATTTTTTTTTTTACGGAAAGCTACCTGGGCTATAGCCGAGATAGCCCTTAACATAGCTACGCCATTGTCTTTCGCAAGAAAGAGGGGTAGATTCAATTCAACGTCAAATATATAGCAGCTTCCAATAGCAATGTTTAAAGTCAAAAACTCCATTGCTGGTTTCCGCTGGTCTTGGGTCCCTATAGAAGCTAACCAAGCTGCTATGAGGAGGATGCGCGTGGACAATTGGATTCAATGTAATCGCCCTTAGTTTCTAGGCAGGCTTTTCCTTTTTCGATGCTATTGCCATGAATGGCTCGCGTCTGTAGCTTTTTATGTTCGCTTTGGATTTGTGCCTCCCTTGTTCATATGGAGATATTTTTTTTAGTGAGTCGAAAATATAGTTTAGTATATCAAATACATAATATAAATGGTTAGATACTCAAAAAAAAAATCGGACCATTTATTATGACACTTAATTCACTGTGCCATATTACAAGCACGTTGAAAAATTAGTCGATCCTTTGGTGGGGTTTACCCCATTTTGCATGATACGATGTTTCTTCCAATATAATGTACTTTACAGTCTTAGTTCGAGAATTGTTCACATTCATATTATTGGATTGTTTCCAACTTTCTATAATGGTTTTATCTTTATTCTTCAGATTGATGGGACAATTATCAACAAAATATTAATAACTTCTTAAAAGAATTTTCACTCACGGTATAATAATGAAACATAATGAATTATAACAAGTGTTTATAAACCAAGGTAAATAAGAAGAAGATGAAAGAAAGGAAACGCTAATAAAATTAGTGATTGAGGCTTGCAAGATTTATTTAGGTTATCAGGTTAGCTTGTGAAGCAATCCAAACATTTTAACCTAGTTTTCATTCAAACACTAAAATTATATTATAATATTAAATTTCCGAACCCAACTTGCCAATTAAAATTGATTATGCACTTGAGGTCATGAGTTCGATTACTCACCTCAATATAATATTTTCAAACGCAAACTTTACCTGTGTATTCAATGTGATACCTCATTAGTAATAAGTTACCAACTTCATTTGCTTAGGTCATGTACGTACGCATGTATAAAACAATAAAAATCGAAGTGAAGTTGGAAGTTTATCATCGATCATGTATCACATCTAGTAGCGTAGGTAAAGAAACAGTTAGGTCAAGTGAAAACAATTTAATAATATTCTACGTAATCTCCCAAGAAAAAGGGGAAGAAGCACAAAAAAAAGAAAAGAAAAGAAATGTTAAGGAGATTTTCTTAAGTGGAACTGGATTCTCTGCTACATTTTAAAGTGAAATTGTTCATAAATCCTCTGTCATTTTATAATTTTACTTTAATTAAAGAAGACGAATAAAGAAGTGTTTGGTACCATTCTTCGCAAATTATTAGAGACGACAAAGAAAAGCAATTATTGAATTATTAAAGTTAAATGGGTCCTTAAATGATTGTGAATCATGTCAATGTACTATCTGTCATCTCGTATTTTTTGCCCAATTTTTATAATATTAACAAGAAATTAATGTTAAACTGTAAAGTGGCAGAATCTATTAAAAATTCTATTTAAGAGAGCTTCCCTTAGCATTTCTCTATCTTTATTGACCAACTTAGAGAGGACCAAGGAGGTTTTGAGAGCTCCATTTTGATTGGGTATATATGATATGGTAATATTGGACGATGAGATTTGATCAAGACCCCATGTGATGATTGATTGTCGTCCTACTCAATTTACCCGACCACAAAAAGAGCACTCTACACACCCCAATCATTTATCGATAGTTCAAATCTTTTGTATTTATTTTGTGTGTAGCATCTCTCATTAATTGACACGTGTTAATAAGCTTAACTCTCTTTTAACTTTATAGTCATAAACTAACATGTGCCAATTAATCGCAGAGACCATATAAACAAAGTAGATACAGAAGATTTGATCTCTTCTATCAAATACTCAATTTGATAGGTCACAGATTCAGACCATATAACACCTCTTAAATCTGATGAAAATTCTATTAAAGAGTAGTGAAAGGACCAATGGCTGCAAAGTTTGAATTATTTTACATAATTGGATGGTTGTAAGGTCCTTACTACGACACTAATTACTCGTCTAAGTTTTCCCCTCAACGTTAATTTATGATATGAATCAGACAATTTTTAAGAAATTATTTAAAGATCACGGTTGCAAAAAATCAAATCGAAAATTGTTTCATCAATTAATTGTTTCGTAAAAGTTTTTATTGAATTTGGAGGAAGTATTGTGTTTAGATGACTAGCCTTGTTTACAAGGAAGTATTATATAAACACAATAAAAAATCTCCAAAAGAGTTGGTAGTTTGGTAGTAAATGAATAGCACATGGTTCCATATCTTTTGAGCAAGTATATATTAAGAGAAGCCTCCCTTATGGACCCTAAGGCTACAAAATAGACACAAAGAGAAGAGAGAGAGCTTCTGCTTGCTTGGTGTTTTGAATATATACATACTTATTTTCTTATAAGCATACATACTTATTTTCTTGTAAGCAGGTTTCTTGTAATTGATAGATCAATGTTGTCAACTGAACTGTCTTCTGTTTATCAAAGTTTCTGCGATGGAGCTGGCGTTCTCGGTAACCTTCTTCATTTCTGCACCATATAATCTCCTTCTTTATGCTTCTTCCATTATATGCTTTAGTTAGATGCAGATTTCTGCTTGTCATGAAGCGCAGCTATGAATTCTTTTGAATGACCTTATAACATATTGTTGTGGATCGATAACTTTACCTTGATCGAATTCTTAGTTTAATGAAGAATTCATATGCCGTATGGTTTTGCTTAGTAAATTTGGAATCTGAATAGAAAATTCATATACCTTGCAGAACAGAAATATCTCAGGTTGCAGGATATATTTATATGTTGTTTCAGATGCCTTATATGTAGTTAAGAGAGTATCAACTTTTTATCTCAATTTCTCAATTTCATGATCCGAATCAGATAACAAGTTGGCTTAACAAATCAATATGGATTACTGCAACCTGAAAAATTCTGCATATTCACAAACAAGATGGTAGTTGTGCAAGAAACATTCTAACACCCATCTCTGTCAACTGCAGGGAATATCTTTGCCTTTGGGTTGTATCTGTCACCACTGTAAGTTGTTCAACAAAAATTTCCAAAAATGAAGATTTATGAAATTTTTCGCTTCCCGCACAGAAGTATATTCAAGATTTTGTACTTTCCCACTGATTGTTAATCTTTGATGTTCTAATTCCAGGTCAACATTTAACAGAATTATCAGAAACAGGTCAACAGAACAATTTTCTGGAATGCCTTACATATATGGACTTTTGAATTGCTTGATATGTTGCTGGTATGGAATGCCTATAGTGAAGAGTGGCATTATACTGGTGGCCACAGTCAATTCAGTTGGGACTGTTTTCCAGTTAGTCTACTTGAGCATTTTCATTTCTTACGCCGAAAGAGCGGTTAAGGTAATGGTACCTTCATCTTTTCTTATTAAAATACCTTTTACCTTTGCATTACTGACTGTGTTGTTCTTTAAAATGTTTATTGCAGATGAGGATGTTGGCATTGTTAATCGCAGTTTTCGTTCTATTTGTGTCCATTGTCGTTGTCAGTTTAAGTTTTTTCGACTACAATGGGAGGCAATTATTCGTTGGATACTTGAGTATTGCTTCACTTATTTTCATGTATGGTTCGCCATTGATTGTCATAGTAAGTTTGTGCCGGATGATCCTCAATCAGATTGCCATTAGACGGTTGAATTTGTCCTCACTCATGTGGTTTCACACATACCTTTTTTTTTTTTCAGAATTTGGTGATCAAAACAAAAAGCGTTGAGTTCATGCCATTTAATCTTTCTTTTGCAACTTTCTTAGTGAGTTTCTCCTTCACTACCTATGGAGTGTTCAAGATGGACCCTTTTCTCTATGTAAGTACTATGTTTCCTTCAATCCAAAATTTCAGCACCTATATATATATATATATAATCTCAACCATCGTAGCACCTATTTGTCAGTCTCATTTCTTGGTCTAAATTGCATCCTAAAACGTAGTTGAATCTCATTCACATCAAGCACCAATCAACCACATCACACTTGCATTACATAACCATTACGTTTATTTCTTGAATATTTTGGATGCAGATGCCAAATGGTATTGGAACAATGTTAGCCCTTGTACAGTTGGTTCTGTACTGCCGCTACAAAAATCCATCTGAAGAAGACGCGGAAGAAGAAGAAGAACCATTGCTAGCTACGCATCCGTGACCGAATTTCCTTTGGAGAAATGCTTGGCCTTCAGTACAAAATTTACTTGCGAGAAATTCATCAATTTCTTCAAACTATACGCCGTTGGATATAAATTGTTACATTGGGGGAAGAGTATCAGATTTTGAAGGAATGTTTCTCTTAAGGATGCAAATCCTTTTAATTCTTAGTGTGTAATATGTTATTTAAATATTTACCAAAGTTACCGCCTTCTTTTTTCTTGTCAAAGTGACATTTCCTTAGAGCTTAACTGGAAAATGAGGGTTGTCATTGTGCTTAATCAAGGTTCTAAAAGGCGCTAGGCGCTAGTCGGGCGGCGGGATGGGGCCTAGCGCCTAGGCGGCTAGGCGGAGCCTAGGCGGGCGACTAGGCGGACTAGGCGGATTTAAGTAAATCTATTCTATTTCGTGTAAATATGTGTCTGTTTATACTTAAAATATACATAATTTCGTCATAAACTAGAAAATAGAATGACATCTATATTATGAAGTATTGGAACATAATGAAAACATAGGGAGCAAACATATAATGTGAGTTTATTTAAGTATTCAATAAGTCTCTTACAATTTATTGGAAATAATAAAATGCAAAATGAAAGTTATCTATTTTTTATCTAAGTGAGTTGCAACCTAGGCAGGTATCTAGGCGTGTCTAGGCGGGTGCCTAGGCGGTCTAGGCGGGTGCCTAGGCGGTCTAGGCGGGCGCCTCAGCAGGTCTGAATGGGCTAGGTGGATGCCTAGGCGGTCTAGGCATTAATCGGGGCGGTGACCAGCCGCCTAGCGCCTAGGCGGGGCCTAGGCGGTGCTAGGCGGGGATTTTTAGAACAGTGTGCTTAATAGACAATAGCAAGAATAGGCATCATGTACAGAGATATCTATATATTTTTTTCAAATGGAAAAAGATTAGGTGAGATTAGCTCTTCATTAATGGTCGTATGCGAGACACCTATCCTCATGTGAAGGGGTGAAGACCATTACAACTAGGAAGCCCCTACCACGTCCCTCGCACAGCACACCAAATTTATTGATAAAAATGAACGTAAACGAAAAACATGCAGGCGGTGGACTATGCCAAGATTCGCAAGTACACAAATTGCCAACGAAATGTCACGAGCATGAGCAGAGGTTACGAAATATGAAATTATAGACCAGTAATAAGCATAATTATTTGCCCCAAATGAAGCTAAAGCATCTGCAACCTGGTTTCCTTCTCTATAAAGTTGCGTACACATATGTCGCATTCGACAAAATCACCAGAGATATACTAGGAAAGTAAATCTTGTGTAACATTGATATGTTAGATAAGAGAATCTCCAACCGGCTCCGTAAATGAACTCCCAAATAGATTTTAGGAATTTATTTCAAAAGAAAATCAACTGCTTAAATGAAAGCATAACGACTATTTTGAAGTTTTTTCGATGAAACATGCACCAGTATGAATTAAGAATGGCCATGTGAACTCATCACTGATCATGGCGGATGGCTCGTAACGTTTTGTGGTTTGGCATATATTCGTCTGCATCTGCAACTGGCAAATGTTTTGACCGTCTTGTTTCAATGAATATATACATTTCCACGTGCTTATTCCATGCCATTCTTAATTCGGTTGATTCCAATTCCTAATCACTCAGTAGTTGATGCACACAATAACCTGAAAAGTGGATGAATATATAAATACGCACTATAATATTTTAAGTAATCATGTTTTAAATTATAAGTAAGGCAACCCGATTCTTCACGAGAAAGGGAAGAAAAAAGAAGCACATAAATAAACAAATCAAAGACAAGACATCAAATACAAAATATATAGCTTTCAATCATTTTCTTTTGTTACATATTTAAAAGGCACGTAATGTGAGAAGCGAGAAAATATGAGGAAGAAAAGAAAAGAGTTTATAGAAAAATAAGTTCTTTAGATATAGGCCCTTGAAATTCCTATTTTTCAAAGAAAAACCCACCCAAATTTAAACATTCAAATAAAATCCAGATTTCAAATAGCCTACCATGAAGACAATTTACAACTTATGCCACAAAATCCAAATTTGGTTAATAAATGTTATTACTCATCCTAATTATGATGAGCAGTTAAATCCATATGGATATTTTACCTTTCTTGTATCATAAATATTAGCAACATATATAAATTAATTTACCAAATTAAAAAAAAAAGATATATCTTGTATTGAAAAAATAATATTGTTTGAATCATGTAATTACCTACATACAAATTAATTTACCTACTTATAAAATACTAATTTACCTGCATTTTGAATCATGTAATTACCTACATACAAATATTATACTAATTTACCTACATTTAAACTAATTTACCTATTCCAAAAAAAAAAATTAGTGATATTAGATAATGTTCGAATGTTGTGGGTTTGTGCTTGTAGGCAATTAAATAAAATTTTAATCTAATGCACATAAATCATGTTGGTAAATTAGACCATTTAAATTTTGGCTTGATGGAATAGGTAAATTAGACTATTTTGTAGGTAAAAATTGTGTGGAACGTATAGCTTTTGTTTTGTGTATTAGGGATTGGAGTATTAGCCGAAGCTGTTTTAGGTTTATTGTTGTGTTGGTAGGTAAATTAACTTATATTTTTAATGCACAAAATTTTGAAATTAGTATTATTATTTTTCAATTGGTAGGTTATAACAATTTGAAAGTTAATACATTGAATATACAATGAATGACGTGAATTAGTTTGTAAAATATATAAAATTAATTAAATGGATATAACAAGTAACTGATTCAAAAACCCCATCCAAGTATTAATAGGGGTAGTTTAGGCATTCGAAAAATACACAATTTGAAAAGTCAAACTTAATTAAAGAATTTGTTTAGTTGGAAGCTAATCAATGAGCTTTATTCAAGAAAACAAAAAGAGATGGGTTTTAGTAGAAGAAAATATAGTTTCAAGGGGTAATATCAAATTTTCAGTAGAAAAATCTAAACGGCTTAGAATCCAAGACAAGTTTACAAATAATATTCACTCTTAAAGTGTACTTAAGATCAAGGTATTAAATATCGGTAATATCGGAAATATCGGTAGTCCGAAAACACGGAAATATCGATGGAAATATCGGGATAATATCGATATCGATAAAATTTCCATGGAAACCACGGAAATTGTAAGAAAAACTTGGAAATTTTTATTGAAACTTTGCAGGATGTTTATTTAGTCAATTATCTATTAGTTTATCACAAAAAATTGGAAGGAAATGCATTGCATGATGGATTTAACATTATCAAGTTGATTATATAGCGAGTTGGCAAACATTGTGAGTGTAGAAAATATATAGTAATTAATGAAAGAAGTTTAAACACACCAAAATCATTTATATATAATGAATTAGTGCAATATTTTACACTTTATACATTACATGGTAAGATACATGAGTGAGTTAGTACCACATAGAGTTCCTATGAGGTTCAAAATTTTCACTATCTTCATCATCTCTATGTGTAGAGTGAGTGTATTGTGAAGATTAGTTATCAAATGATAAATCCCCAAACACGGTTTTGAATGAAACCACCATCCATGGTCTGAAATTGTACAAGTAACTCTACTCTACTCAGTCCCTCTCTCACTTTCGCGATGGAATAATAATTATTATTATTAGAATAATATATATGGAAAAATGAATAGGAAGAATGTAGAAACAAGTGGATTAATGAGAGCCGTGTGGAGGAATCTGACCTCTCTCTCATCCATTCGTTTCCCGGGCCTTCCATTCCATCCCTGCCCTTTTTATCTCTTATCAATAAATTCCACTAATTATTATTAGAGTTAGTAAAAGGAAAGACAAGTATGTGTGGGTGGGAAGTGGGAGCCCTCTCCTTCTTTGTTTCTTCTCTGACTCTCCCCCCCCCCCATCTCTTCTCTGCAACGCAGCAGACCAGCTCTTCTCTGCAACGCAGCAGACCAGCTCTTCTCTACAACTCCTCCGAGCACCCCCAGCTCTTCTCTACAACTCCGCCGAGCACCCCCAGTCTACTCTCGAATCTCGATCCTTCTCCGGTTCTCCCCCCCAGCTCTTCTCTACAACTCCGCCGAGCACCATCACCATTCTCACCTCCCGGCGGCGGCGACCACTGCACCATCAGATCTGAGATTTTCTCACCTCCCCGGCGACCACTGCACCATCAGATCTGAGATTTTCTCACCTCCCCGGCGACCACTGCACCATCAGATTCAGATCTCAATTTCTCACCGACCCATTTCAAAAAATATCCCGATAATTTCGAAAATATCGCGATATTATCGATATTATCGAAAATATCGCGATATTATCGATATTATCGATAATATCGCGATATTTGGACGAAAACCATTTGGATACCTATTAAAATATCGGTTCCCTTAAAAACCGATAATATCGGCGAAATATCGCCGATATTATCGGCATTTCGGACCATGCTTAAGATACATTTAAAGCATCTCCAATAATGTATATTTCTTATACTTATAAAACGAAGAAATACATGATCACTTTTTTGAGCGACAATAACTATACTTTTAAATATAGAGATTGTGCTTCCTATATATATATATATATATATATATATATGGTGTACAATGCCTTTATGGATTTATCAATGTTGATGGGCAAATAATCAAACCAACCACAATGAAAATACCAAAACACCAAGCAAAATCAAGCACAGACAAGAACACAAGTTTCATATATTGTGGTTTGGTCTATGTCCATTCCATTTAGAGTATGAATCTCACATTGAGAAAATAAATGACCTTGCATTTACTTATAAGTAGTTATTCCTTATATTGTTAATTGGTTTATGGTCATGATAAACTAAAAACTTCATCAAACATAAGAACGTGTTAAGAGTATGAATCTCATATCCTAACGGTTAATATCGCAACACCTTAAATGAGGGCCAATTTCACAATAAATTGCAAACAATATTTCTTTAACATGAGGTTTTGGGACCACTGTTACTTGTAATTAGTAACAAAAGTACAGCTAGCTCACTCTTTTTCTCAAGTAAATTGAGGTACTAAGTAACATGAGGACGAGGAGGTCTTGACAGGTCCATTTTTGTTTTCATATACATATTTTTCATGTGTGAACACTTAATATGATTTGAGTTGCGTATAAAATTATCAAAATAAAGTTTGATCCAGACATCCATTGTATTGTTCGTTGTCCCAATCAAATTAACAAACCCAAAAAAGCAAAATTGACAATAAAAAATCGGATGGTGCTATCCATACACTTATTTTTATTTTTGGCATACTCTTTGTCAATTTCTGTCATTTGAACTTCATTCAATTCATTCGACCGGACGGCTGAAAATTGAGAAAGTGTGAAAAGTAAAAAATAATGTGTGGATAGCATGATCCTAAATAACCTTCTGCGTATTCTAATATATTTATTAATATAAAAGATGAGATGTGAATAAATAAATAATATATATATATATATATATATATATATATATATATATATATATATCACACGTGATAATAACCAATATAAAGTACATATGTGACTAACAGGTTCCAAATAATTTGCATGGCCCAAAATCTATAAAAATCTCAACCAATCGACGAGTGAAAGTGAGGGATGAACCCACTTGAAGTCTATCTAATCCACAAAATCGTATGCGGTCTCGCATTTTCCTGGGCAGCCTGTATCACATATCTATTTAGTTTTATTACGATGATGTAAGGGTTCAACGTTTAAACTTGAATGATATAGGTTTATTGTGTGGTTAAAACAGTCATAAAATAATTGTACATAATCTATCGTATGTTCAATATATAAATGTATGGATTATAGTTGCATTTGGCTAACTTGGAGTACTAACGGTTCCCAATTTCCCATCATAATACCATAGTTTAAATAATCTGATATCATTAGTTTAACAAAAACTTTCTGTGGCACGTTAAAGAAGTCTCAAAAAGTTGGTAGTAAATAATAGATGGTGTAAGTTATCCTTCTCTTTTGGACCATTAATATACAAAGTTACAAGAGAGAGGGAGAGAGAGCTTCTGTTTGGTGTGGAGTAGCAGTGAGTAAAGTTGAATACATACATTTGTTGAGCAGTTGTTTTGATAATTGACATAGATCGATGTTGCCGACTGGACTGTTTTCTGTTTATTTAGGTTGGAGTACTGCAGCCGGCATTGCAGGTACCCTTCTTTATCTTAACACCATATCTGCTTCATTACGCTTCTTCCATTTTTTTTATCAAAAGCGGGGGAATTGAACTTCGGACCTCGGGTGCAAGGGTAAGTTCATAGTTTTATGTTTTTTTTTTTAAGGAAGAAAAATCATGAATTCTGTTGAGTGACTTTATAAGATATTGTTGTGGTGATTGGAGGTTTTTGGAATGTTGATTTATGAAGAAAAGCGTATGTTGTTCAAGATGAATATTGCTCACCCCTTTTACCAGTGTTTGAATCCCCTTCTCCGTAGATAGAGTTAATTTAGAATACCGCCTTGTCAAAAAGATGCATAAGAATCAGTAGGAAATATATGTCTATGTAGTTTTGGAATCCAGAAAAAGGAAAGAATGGCTCAGATTGCCAGTTTTAACACATATCTTTGTCTATTGCAGGGAATATCTTTGCCTTTGTGTTATTTGTGTCACCAATGTAAGTTAATTTAAAAGTTCACGAAAAAATGGAGATAAATGAAATTTTGCTCTTGATTCTGATCATATAGCCATATTTTGTTTTCCAGACCAACATTTAAGAGAATTGTCAAAACTAAGTCAACAGAACAATTTTCCGGGTTGCCTTACATTTATGCACTTTTGAACTGCTTGATATGCTCCTGGTATGGCACGCCTGTTGTGAAAACTGGGATTATACTGGTGGCTACAGTCAATTCAATCGGCGCGGTTTTCCAGTTAGTCTACTTAAGCATCTTCATTAGGCACGCCGAAAGAGCGATCAAGGTGATAGTCTTCCCCAAATGTACCTGCTCATGTAGACAGCCAATGCCTATTAAAACATTGCATGACTGTGTTCTTGAAATTTCTCTTTGCAGCTGAAGATGATGGGATTGATAGCGGCAGTTACTGTTGTGTTTGCGTTCGTTGTCTTTGTGAGCTTGGGACTTTTAGACTACGATGAGAGGCAAACATTCGTCGGATACCTGAGTGTTGCTTCGCTCATCTCAATGTTTGCTTCGCCGCTGTTTATCATAGTAAGTTCGCGTGTTAAATTTTTCGCTCACAGGTTTTGGACAGCGCAATTTATCCTCACACATACGGTTTCGCGTGTACCCTTTTTCAGAAATTGGTGATCAAAACAAGGAGTGTCGAGTTCATGCCATTTAATCTTTCTCTCGCGACGTTTTTGATGAGTTTCTCATTCTCTGCATATGGAGTGCTCAAGGAAGACCCTTTCCTCTGTGTAAGTGTTCTGTTTTCTGCGGCAAGATGTTATTAACATGCCAAACCCGAATTTCGGAACTTGTGTTGATCCTCTTCAAATCACATTTTGGATGCAGATCCCAAATGGTATTGGAACAATTTTAGGGCTTGTCCAGTTAGCTCTGTACTCCTACTACAGCAAAATATCCGACGATGCCTTAAGAGAGCCATTGATAGTTTCATACGCCTGACGAACATGTTGGCATCCTTAATACAATGAGAAGTGAAAATTTCTTTCAGCTGCCAAGAGGAAAAGATTGCATTCGGGGTGTGTAGGATCGCCAGAAAGGATTGATTTTGTGTATATCATTAAATCTAGGCTTTTTAGTTAAAATGGTTTCCGAGATTTGCATAACTCCTCACTTTGACGTTAATACGATGAGAAGTACTTTAGAAAGTGTAACAGTGAGAGAGCAGTGTATCAGATTTTGTATGAGTTTTACATGGTGGAAACTAAGTACACAGAAAAAGGGTAATGTTCCAAATATTCTTTACTTGGAAAATTTCTCTTTAATTAGATATATTTAACTACTAAACATTACATGATTAACACACGAAATGTAACGATATTCTGAGTCATTTACCAGCAAACTCCTAATTAAAATAAACAAAATAGCATCTCAAATTTGCAGAAAGTTTTGTTTATAAAGTCACTGAGACTTTGAAGACAAAGACGCATGAGGTGTCAACTGCCTGCTGATAATCTCAGGGGAGGTAGTTTGAAGATCCAAATTATCCGATCACCACTGCGTTAATCCGTCAGACGCCATAAACTTTTGGTTTTCCTTTGAAGTCGCGAACATATCCTTGCACATACTATCCACACACCATTTTTTACCTCTCACACACCCTTTATTGATTTCTGTCATTTGATCTTCTTCGATTCATCTGATCCGACGGTTAAAAATTAGAAGTAAAAAGATGTGTGTGGATAGCACATCCCCAAATATAACTAAAAAATTATCCGAACCCATGTAATAGAAAGGTTTAGGGTTCAGGTTTTGCAAAAGCCCAACTTTGGTAAAACACTGAAGGCAGCCCAGCCCGTTTCCAAAATAAGAACAGTTGTAGCCGAACAAAAGCCCATCCCATCAAAGTATAAAAGCCAACGCATACCGCTCCGAAGCCCTCTAGGGTTCTTGTAACAAGCTTCAGCTGCTCATTTCTGTATCGACGCCGCGGCAAATCCACCATGGTATCACTCTCTCTCTCTCTTCTTCTTCTTCTTCTCTCCCACAGATATACGTGCAACTTGGTTCTCTTAGTTTTTTGTTTTGGATCTGTTTATGCAATAATTACTGATAAATTTAATCGTGAATTTGATTGGAAGGATTGTAGCAATTTCATGTTATGTTTCAGCTTCTTTCAGCTTAAATATAAGATTAAATCATTTATCTTTGGGTTGAAGTTTATGGGTTTAATCTGATTTCGTTGATACTTCTATGTCAGATTGCATAAATCCGTTTTGTTAATAATTTATTTCTTCTGTTTGTTACTGTACCTGGGTTTTAATCCGATTGCTGAATCGTTTTCAATTTTGCTCTGCTGTTTGATTTGTTTGAAACCTCACTGGAACCGGGGTTTAATCAGATTTGAAATCGTTTTCTATTCTCTTATGTTCTGTTCGATATCTTTTAGAAGTTTAAAGATTACATATTTCTCTGTTTGATTTGTTTGAAACTTACTGTATCTGGGTTTTGATCAGATTTCATAATCCGTTTTCTATCTTGCTTTTTGGTTTGATTCGTTTGCATATGGATCGTAACCCATGTTGTGATTTTTCAGGTGAACGTTCCCAAGACAAAGAAGACCTACTGCAAGAGCAAGGAGTGCAAGAAGCACACCTTGCACAAGGTCACACAATACAAGAAGGGCAAGGATAGTCTTGCTGCTCAGGGAAAGCGTCGTTACGATCGCAAGCAGTCTGGTTATGGTGGACAGACAAAACCAGTCTTCCACAAGAAGGTATACAGCAGCTTAATTCATCCCTTGTTGTTATTTGATTTCAAATTTGTTGCATCGTTAACTTTGACGTTGATGAACAGGCAAAAACTACTAAGAAGATTGTGCTGAGGCTCCAATGCCAGGGTTGCAAGCATGTATCCCAGCACCCGATCAAGGTTAGTGTTATGGTGCAAATTGCTCCGTTTGGTGTCTACCTTAGATTATCGATAATATCTAACGCGCTCTGGTTTTTTCTTCAGAGGTGCAAGCACTTTGAAATCGGTGGAGACAAGAAGGGGAAGGGAACATCTCTGTTTTGAATGCATTGTTTTGGTTGTACTGTTATGTTACTAATGTTGTTGAAGCTTCAAAGCATTATGGATGAATTGTTTCAAGTTTTTGTTAGTTTTACGTCAAATGTCGATGCGTTTGTGACACTAATTTTAACTATCAGTTGAGATTGAGATTAGAGTACCAATGCAGCCTTCGCCTTGATTCCTACTGTTTATGTTTCAATTTGCATTCATTTAGAAGTTGCTCCTCAGACTTCAGTTTTAATTTAATTTGTTAACAGTGAAGGTTTTCTGGTTCGGAATTTGAGATTTTATTGATGTGACGGATTTAGATGGATCGTTGTGTTCCAAATCAATCATGTGACGTTATTTAGAGAAATTTAAAATATTTGGCGTTGTGGTAAATTGTTTGGAACTCAACAGTGTACTGTGCTCCCTAGTGTGATGTAAGCCAATATTTGTTTTGAAGGGTTTACGTGGGGATAAGTGGGGTCTTGAGCTTGAGAGTTGTTAAGCTTTACTATTTGTTTTTGATCAACGAGAAACGCAACCAATGCAAAGGGAGGGTTTCTGAGTTCGGCTACCTTCTTGTTTTCCCGACCAATATACGTGGTCGGGAGCATTTTTGCTCATCGTCACAAATTATGATGTATGCTTATCATATACTTAATTATTTATCATGTGTTTGTTCATTTAATTCAAGCTAACTTTCACATTAAATGTTATTTTTTTAATTTCGAAAAAAAGTTAACCAAACGTAAATGAAATGACACATGATAGATGATTATGTGTATGATGAGCATACGCTATAATTTGTGATGGTGAATAAAAATGCTCCCGACCTACATATGTTGGTCAGTCTCACATCTATTAAAGAAATGATACAATATGTGATAAGTGTCTTTTTTAACTGTTTTTTTAACTGAATGCTATTAAATTTAACAAGGAAATATGAACAACAAATAACAGCTATTGCAATTTCCCAATCTAAGAGAAGAAATGAAACTGTCAGTCAGTACTACGGTCTGGTAATATTCATCTCTATTTGAAAATGAGAGGTTTTAGGTTTGAATCTCGTGGATGACGAATTTGATACCAAATTAGGCTGCTGGCTTTATCGAACTCCTCGTCTCCTTAGTGTATAAATATTAATGTATTAACAAAAAAGAAAAAAAAAAAAGAAAAAAGAAATGAAACTTTGATTCGAACAGAAACAAGGGAAGTCAAAGGGCAAAATGGTAAATTCACAAAAGGGCAGGGGGGATCTAATAAATATCGCGCAGAAAGATCCCATGATTCCCATCCAATCCAAGTCTGCGAGTATTTAAAATTTAAAAAATAAAAATAAAAATCCCAGCTGTATATCGAGCGAGACGAGAAAAGCCCTCACCCCTCACTCCCTCCCTTCCTTCCTTCCTTCCTTCTCCTCCTTCTCACGCCTCTTCTCGCTGTAAAACCCTAGTCCCGCATCCTATCCCCACATCCGCGAGGGGGCTATTCAGCCCTCTCGCCCTCGCCGGACGCACGATCTCTCTGTTGTTTTGCTCTCTACTTTCGATTCGATTCAGGTGAGTTCTCCTTCGATCCTTGGCCTCATGATTTCCCAATTTGTTTTTTTTTGGCGTTTTTAGTCGTTGTTTTGATCTGGGTTTTCTTCCTCGTTGCTTTTAGTTTCTGGGTTTTTCTTTTTCCGGTGGTGTGATGAATTTGTATGGCCGGGGGGGGGGGGGGGGGTGGTTTGGCGTTTTATGTTTTTGGGGTTTCAGTAATTACGTTGTATTTGGGGTCAAATTTCGTTATTATGTCAACAGCGTGATTTTTCGCACTCTGATAGTTCGGAAGTCAACAGATTTGAGTTGGGTTTGATGCTTGGTTAATTTGTGTTGAAGTTCTGTAAATTACTTTTATTTAGTAATTTGGTACAACCCTTGATTATAGTTAGTGAATTCCATAAGTTTGAGGACTTCAATTGAAAGTTTATGGAAAAAGGTGGAGGGGTTTATCTAAATACCAAGTGTTCCTGTTTTCTTTAAACTTTTACTGTATACTTATTAACTGTTAAGTAGTGCACTTGTTGTACATTCGTAAAATATTCGTTGCTTATTTTCTGCAGTTTTTTTCTTCTGCAGAGAGCAGTGATTTTCATGCCTTTATTGTGAGAGGGAATTGGTATTCTTAGTGTTATTGCGTATTTGGAGGCCGTACAAATTTGTCTAAGAACCTGAAGTTCGGGTTTTCTTGAGAGTTCATGTAGTTCCGTACGATGATTGCCACTAAAACCATGCTGTCGAGCAACAAGCTGAAGATTAAATTTGCCTGCAAAAGAATTGAAGCTGATCCTGGAAAAAAATTCGAAGCTGATACTAATTATTCTAGGAGTCACTCGCGTGACTATGGGCATCAAGCCTCAACCAGGGAGGTCACCGCAATGGCGAAATCTTCACTTCCAGGTTCTAAGAAGCGTGGATCCTCAGGCGATCTTGAGGGTCAGAAAGAGAAGAAGAGGAAGATTGATCGTAGTGTGAAGGTGCAATGTTTGACGATCCTCAAAACACTGATGAGTAAAAAGGAAAGCTGGCCTTTCAATGAACCGGTTGATCCTGTGAAGCTGAGAATCCCAGATTACTTTCACATCATCTCTCATCCCATGGATTTGAGCACGGTAAAATCAAAGCTGCAGAAAGATTTGTACTTCAGCGCTGAAGAGTTTGCAGCCGATGTCAGGCTGACTTTTTCTAATGCCATGCTCTATAATCCTCCTGGCAATCCTTTTCATCATCTGGCAGAAAACCTGAATAGTTTTTTTGAGATGAGATGGGGTCTTTTAGATGAGAAGTTGAGTCATGGAAGCTCCAAGGTTGAATCAGGGAATCCATCGAGTGGGCAAATTAAGAAAGTAACTTATGCTAGACAGAATCCATGCAACTCTCCTCCCTTGCAAAATAGTTCGGTGAGCAAGAGGCCTATTTCAGGCGAAGAGAAGGTCAGAGTCCCTGTTGGTGCAACTGATGCTGAGGTAAGTGATAGTCATGAAATTGTGATTTTTTATGTTTACAATAATGCGTACTGGATTGCTTCAAAAACAAATAAAATTTGGAGTTTTAAGCCTGTTAGCTAATAGATGGTGGCTTGAATGCTGTATACACTTTTGTTCTATTATTTAAAAAGCTGACGCTGTTGAAGAGCATTTTCCTTTTCTACCTGAGTAATGTATGTATATTTTGTTTATAGGCAGAGCTTTCTAAAACAGCTCAGAATTCTAATCCCAAATTGTCATCAAAGAACTTAAATAGAAGCATCAATAGTGCCTGTAAACAAGCTTCAGGCTCTATTAATGCAAAGCAGCCATCAAGCCTGGTTTGCTTAAAATGTGGCTCGTGTGGCAACATTGCATGTCAATGCAGGCGTCCTAGTGACTCAACCCATAAGTCCTTTAATGGTTAGATTATCTTTTCATTGCTGCAACTTTCCTGTAATATAGTATATGGTTGAACAATGGATTTATTTCTCTCTCATCTGGTTCAGACAAATCTTCTGAAAGGTCAATGGGCAGAGATCATGGTTTGTCTAATTCTAATGTACCCAGACTGGTATGTATGACGATGCTTCTGTTACTGTTGACATTTCTCATGAGGACTTTTATGTTTCTTAGCGATAATTGGAGCTTTTATTCCATTATAGGATTGTCAAACAAAAAGCCTGTCAACATCCCATACGAGCAAATCAGATCCAGAATCTGATGGTGAGATGACGCAGCATATTAAGATATTTAGCGACTTAGTTATTTTTTGTGATCTGATCCAGAATGATGTTGCAAATTATATGAAGGGGCTGTAAGTGCTTTGGATGGTGAAAACATATGTTCCAGTTCTCGGCTTACAACTCCAGTATTGGATGCTGCTTCTGGAGAAGGTCAGTTTATTCACCAGCAATGCCAAACTTAAGTATGACCGCTGGCTATTTAGCTTGGCATATTTGGACTTACTAATTTGGTGGTCTTACTCATTTCTTTCAGGATGGAGCACTTCTCTTTTCGATGTTGAACTGTCACCAAAAAGGGCTCTTCGTGCTGCAATGCTAAAGAGTCGCTTTGCAGACACTATTTGGAAAGCTCAACAGCAGAAACTACTAGATCATGTTAGCTTCAGTTTTTTCTTTTAGCAAGATCATGTAAAGCTTGTTGGATACTGTGTTAGAACATTTCACATAATTAAGTTATTTGATAGCTTTTAGCATTTGGGTTTGCTTATCCAGTGTTTCCTCCTTATATCCAGGGTGATAGAAGTGATCCACTTAAGATGCAGCAAGAAAGGGCTAGACTGGAGAGGAAGCAGCGTGAAGGTAAATAACTTGTTTTTTGCCGAAAATAATCTAGTTTTGATTTTCTAGTGATGCTACTTTTGTTTCTTCCTTTAGTGTATTGCATCATTTTGGGTTGGGAGATTCTTTATTTTATGCAACTGCAGCCAATGGTTATACCATGTTACGTTAGCCTAATGGTATTTTTTTTCCTTTCTCGTGCCTTGCAATGAGAAAGTGCTCGCTTTCGATATGTTTGTTTACAACCCCCCTGACTTAGCCTTTTGCATTGATTGCTTTCTTTCACCTACTCCTAAGCCTGTCTCTGTGGAAAACATTTAATATCTCAATTAGTAACATTCTATTATTGTTAAATTCATAAGATACTACAGTGCATCAGTCATAGACAAAGATCTCCTTGTTTATCCTGTTGCCACCTGCCTATAATTGACGGTCTTAAGCTTACCTTAATTACAGAGAAAGCAAGGATCGAAGCAGAAATAAGAGCTGCTGAAGCTGCCACACGAATGAGGGCTGAGAATGAGTTGAAGCAGCAACGGGAAAGAAAAAGAGAAGAAGCTCGAATTGCACTTGAGAAGGTTTGCCTTTGTTTTAAAGTTTTTACGGGTTCTTGCATGAATGTTGTCCCTTTTTTCGCCTTTGTGGTCTGACTTTAATAAAATCCCTTATCCAGATGAGGCAAACAGTTGAGATTGAGACAAGCTTGAAGATCCTAGAGGAACTTGGAAGGTTTACTGGGTTCTCCGTATCCGCTCCTGTTCTCAACTTTAATCGTGGGTCTGGGGCTTTCGGGGGGTCGCATCCCCAATCACCTTTGGAGCAGCTAGGTTTATTTCTAAAGCCCGAATATTCAGGAGATGACAACGACGACGACGATGAATCAACGCTGTACGGGGATGGGGAGGAAGGAGAGATTGTTTGACACGCGGTGGTTTCCGTCGGTCTGCTATTATTTGTGTGTGCTCTATTTTTCTAACTCGGATGTTTCGTATTAGTCTGCTGAGAGGGAAGAGAGATGTAAATAGTTTTCCAGTAGTGGACATGTTGACTGAATACACGTATGTGTATATATATATATATATATATATATATATATGTATCTATGTATCTATGTATATATATATATATATATATATTTTTTTTTTGAAACCATATATATATATAGTTCTCCCTCTTAAAGAACAAAAATGATATTGTTGTTCATCAGTTCTCTCTCTCTCTCTCTCTCTCCCTCTCTCCTGTTCGATGAGTGGTGTCTCATGAGTTCGAATTTTATTCTACTTTTCACGATGATTCACTTGGAGAAATTCTTAGGTCGGGACTCCGGATGACCTGAGAAGTCCTCCACATGCCCATTCGGTACACTTCCCTTGGCTCTGCTAGATGTGTCTTCGACTCGATGGGCTTAGTGGTGGTTTGGTAGTCCAGACTCGGAAGAATTTCTCATTTGACTCAACCCTGTTCATAAATACGAAAATAAGTGATTCTTGGCCTATATTTTATAAGGAAAACTAATGAAAAGTTAAAAAAAAACTTCCCTTTTAACGAAAAGTCTTTTTTAAAGGTATAGTTAATGGTGTCTTTTTTAAAGGTATAGTTAATGGTATCAGGTAAAGGTAAAAATGTGGTTTTTCGTTAAAAGTGAACAGTACCGGGAGTGTTTCATTAAAACTCCCTATTTTATATACATGCGATTATTTTTAATTTTTAAATTGAATAAATTAATAAATAATTAAAAGATAAAAATAATTAAGGTTTTTTAGTTAAAATGATTTATGAGTTTGACATAATATTTCACTTTGGTTCTGATTGAAAATCGATAAAAGTTGTTCTGAGTTTGCCTACCGTTAAACATTTTGGTCATTCTTAGTGAAAAATCTCTGTTAAATTGTGGGTCTGTCCAATCAACTTTTCCATTTGCTTTTCCATTTAGTAAAGATTTTTCGTGGAAAAACCAAAATAATTAATGATTGACAAACATAAAAATCACTTTAATTGATTTTGGGTATATATCACAAATAGTCCCTGAAATTGACCCCATCAATCATGATGGTCCCTTAAATTGAAAATCGATCAATGTAGTCCCTGAATTTTAACTCGCGAATCAATGTGGTCCTTCTGTTAGTGTTCCGTCCAAATTAACACTAAAAAAAGGTTAGAGAACCAATTTTTCATGTAAAATGACCAAAAAAAGGTTAGAGAACCACTTTTTTTGTTTTTATTTTAGTTTTAGCACCAAATCCATGAAAAAATGGAGAGAAAAGTGAAGATGGAAAAAAGAAAAGAGAGGTAGTAAGTAAAATTATAAGTAACAGGGTTATTTTTGATCATTTTACCATGAAAAATTGGTTCTCTAACCTTTTTTTAAAGTTAATTTGGACGGAACACTAACAAAAGGACGACATTGATTCGCGAGTTAAAATTCAGGGACTACATTGATCGATTTTCAATTTCAAAGACCATCATGATTGATGGGGTCAATTTCAGGGACCATTTGTGATATAAACCCATTAATTTTTAATATCAGAAACCAAAATAAGAGTTATATCAGTTTCAAAGATTATGAAGAGCATTTATGGGCCAAGCCCACCACCATTTCCGCAATCTGATCTCTGTAGATTGCCTGATTATCCAACACGTGTCAACCGCTAAAACATTTTCCCGAGTGTTATCGAAACGCAGGCGTTTCACATTTCACACAAGAAACGCCGGGAGAGAAAGAAAAGAGAGAGCGCAAGAAACTCCTCTGCAAACCCTAACAATGGTGGTCGAAGACGCACCCAAGACTTCAGCTTCCGAAGATCAGGCCAAGACCGAGGCGAACCCTATGCCGAGGGAGGACGACGAGGAGCCCGAAGAAGGAGAGATTGTTGATGATCAAGATTCGGCTTCTTCGAAGCCGTCGAAAGGAATAGCGCCGCAGCCACACCCTCTGGAGCACTCCTGGACCTTCTGGTTCGATAGCCCCGCCGCCAAGAAGTCCAAGCAGGAGGATTGGGGCAGCTCCATCCGCCCGATCTACACCTTCTCTACCGTCGAGGAGTTCTGGGGGTTAATTTCTTTCATTTCCTCTGTTTTTGGGTTTAGTTTTGTTTGATTGGTAGGAAAACTGATAGAAGATTGAATCTTTTGCGTCTGTTATGTGCTTGCTGTAGTTTGTGATAAAACAAATTTGGCGATTTTTGGTAAAGGAAATGGATTTGGTTTCGTATCGATGTAAACCTAGAAATTGGAAATTTAGAGTGATGATTTGCTTCCCCACCGTTAAAGTTCGAGATTTTGGTTTCTATTGTTTTCCTACATTTTCTTAGTGCCCCCAATGCTTTCGTTTCTTTTCATATGTTTTCTGTAAATTCGTTACTCGGTTCTGTTTGAGATAAATGTTTTGGGGTGTTTGTGCCGATTTCGGTTGCTTGTGTCTCTTCTGTAGCCTTCTTGATTGATTTAGCAACGATGAATGCTGCCAGAATTAGTGAGATTGTAAAGTAGTTAGCCTTGAAAATCTTGTGTTGAATCTGGCGTTGCATTTGTTTCTTGATTTCCTGTTGTCCAATTAGTCTTTTTCGTGATACTGGGATTTTAGAGGTTCCCCGATTACTCCTCATCTGGATTTATAGTCATATTTCATCGGGTTCACTCCTAGTTGGTTAGGGAATTGAATATGTCTTTTTCTACATCCACATGTTGATTTCACACGGCGTTGAAATAATTGCTAGAAGCGGTTTCCTTAGATCTTTGGGGTGCTTCGAATGTATCAGTGTGGATGTTTGCGATCCAAGTAATGTTATTTAAGCAAGCACGGTAGTATTTCTGTTCTGGGATTTGAGCTAATAAACCGTATGTATAACAAACTCTTCGGTTCCTTTTTCATAAAGACACCTAAATCCAAAATGTTATCTAAAAAAACTGTATGTAATGAGAATTACTTGCATGGAACTGCACGAATTATCCAGCAGTTGTGCTTGCTGTCTGCCTATGTTCCTCTTTCTTTATAGGGACTCAAATTTGCTCATAATATTTGTTTTGCATTCAGCATTTACAACAATATACGTCATCCGAGCAAGTTGAATGTGGGGACGGATTTCCATTGTTTCAAATACAAAATTGAGCCAAAATGGGAGGATCCTGTTTGTGCTAATGGAGGAAAGTGGACTGTCACTTATCAGAAAGGGAAATCTGATACCTCTTGGTTGTATACGGTATGGTCTAAACTGAAAGTGGTATTTGAGGGTGAAATGGTGTGTGTATATATGTGTGCGTGCGTGTGTGTGGGCCTCTAATTGTTGTATTTTCTGGTACCAGTTGCTAGCAATGATAGGAGAACAGTTTGATCATGGAGATGAAATCTGTGGAGCAGTTGTCAATGTCAGAAAAAGCCAAGAAAAAATAGCTATTTGGACCAGGAATGCAGCAAATGAAGCTGCTCAGGTAATTGCTGATTGACTCCCTGTATGTCGTGTATTGCACGAAGGCACATTGCATACATGAAAGTTGAAAATTCTAAAACTTCTGTATCATTACATTAGATAGAATTTCACTGCATCACATTTTTGGGTTTGTTGCTTTAGCAGAAAGAAAGATTTCCTGTTTATTCATAGGATTTTTTTGTTTGTGTTGCTTGAGTCCTCCCAGCTGCAAGGAAGAAAGAAAGAATTATTCGTAAAGTTGATCGATTTATGTTTCTCCCTGTCCCTAAATCTGTCAAGACCGTCGGCGATTCAACTGCTTTCCTCTTTAGTCAAATATATGGTCTCTTATAAAACCAGAAGGTGGCCACTTGGCTGCTAGGGCCAAATGGTTTATAGGAATCTATTTTGTACATAACTTAAATTTGTTGAGCCGGACTTATTGCCTACTCCAAACACCGAGCGTGGAAACAGGCCATTCTTTGAGAATATGGCAGTCAAATTACGTGCACTTATTGTATTTATAGCAATGAGTTGCATTCTGGTAAAGAAAGTTGCAATGATGTCTCATAGCCACTTTCTTGCTGCAGCTGAGCATTGCGAAACAATGGAAGGGGTTTCTGGATTGCAATGAAACTATTGGATTCATATTTCATGTAAGGATGTTGTTTCTTACGTATATTATTCGTTGTTCTATTCAGTTTCATGTCATGTTGGGGGCCTCGTAAATAAGTAATGCCATATATGCACCGGTTTTTGCAGGAGGATGCAAAGAGGCTCGAGAGAAATGCCAAGAATAAATACGTAGCCTGATGTGTATAGTGCTGTTCTTTGTTAGTGCTCAATGCTTTCCAAACTGCAACAGCATTCTATGCTAGCATGCGGAGTAACTTCCGACTAATGTTTGCTCCCTTCGGGCCTCGTATGTTTACAATTACAGATTTTAGACTTCATATTTTCGGTTTAAGATGTGGATGTGCTACAACGGATGAGTTATATGACTGAGTTTGTTGGGTTGTTTACGTCCTACAAAACTGTTCTGCTTGCATCCGAATCTAGTTGTTTGGAAGACTAAACGCAAGAAACAGAATCGCATTGAAGACTTTTCAATTTTTTCGTTTAACTTATTGTTAAATAACGAACAAAGTCCATACAACCATCACGTAACTAACATCCACGAAGAAGTGGAGGACCAGCCAAGTCTCCATACTGATGTTGTTGGAGGACCACCTGCAAGTGCGGTAGTACTGGTGAAATGTCGAATTTAAAGTCGAAGGTATTGACACCAGTGTAAAGACCGTCATCGCTCAAGTTTGTATAAGAGTGTCATGCTTGGTGTAGGTGACGGGAACATCGTAGGAAGCCTCTGTTGCTATAAACCTCACCGTCACCCTATAGTCATCGGAACGGTTAGCGGCCTCTCCGGTGGCCAGTTCGACGATGTTTTGGGTGTCGATTCTTTCACCTTTGAGGCGGAGATTGACACTGCAAATCGTCCTTGAAAGAACAAGCTCTTCTAGCGAATTTGAGATGCCCTGTTCACTTCTTGATGCATGTAGCCGTAGCGCATGTATTTGCTGGCGCGGATCAATCTTTGATATGATTTTAATCTGTACTTCTCACCAATTGTGCAATATGCATTCCATGTCGTGTTATTTATAAGAAAAACGAGTGGCATCATGGATTTGGGGCAATTTTGAAGTTGATAGAATAATTTAATCCCACACATCAACCATTTCAATTTTAAAAGTGAATTATATGTTGTAGGTTGCACGTGCCTTGTATCTCAATTGGTAACTTAGGAGCACACGCTTATGCATTTGAGGTCTCATGTTTGAATCTCCCTCTCTCTAGTTTAGATGAATTTAGTGTGATTATCTAATCATTTGTAAAAAAAAAAAAATTATATGTTGTAGGTTACATATAAGAATCATATTTTGTCATATTTAAGCCTAACACGTGCATAACCATATTGGGTGACGTGAGCGCACGTGGATAACATCTGATAATATACAAGAAGTAGATATTTCACCCTCAAATTAATTGGCAATAGGAGAAATAACCCACCCCTTATAAGCACATGCAAATTTCTTTAAATCTCCGACGTGGGATTTACACTACCAACGCAAATCACACACTCAACTTGCAAGGAAAATAAATCTGAAAATTAACTGTCTACAAGCTCATGATTCTGTACAACCCAAGTTCAGACATTTGATAAGAAATTTATCCCTGAGAAGATATATACTGCACTAATTACTTGTACCTGTATAGTAGTTGCATCTATATATGTCCAAGTTTATATTGCATGGCCTTATTTTTTTCACAGCGCGAAGGGAGATGCCAAAGTTGCCAACTTATTTCGAAGAAACAGAAGAATGAAGGAGCTAAAAAATAAATCCACAACTCCTGGGAAAACCAGAGATGAATATTCGACGTCGTTGCAAACTTGCAATACTCAGTTTCTTTATTGTATATCCAACGTCATGTTAATTGACATTAATTCAATGTGTGCGTGAACTATACCCTATCTTGGCAATGTTTTGAATGAGTGTTTTCTGCACACCTGGGTTTGAAATTTCGTCATGTTTGATATGGTGCTAGTATTTCTATTTATTTCTACTCATGTCCTTAGAATTCATTGCATGTGTCAGATATTCAGAGAGGTGAGTCACTAATCAGTTTTAGCTCATGCGGGCAAGGACTTTGAACCCTTGGAGCAGTTGGTGCCTTGTGCAATTTTAGCTCGTGCAGGCAAAGGCTTTGTGCCACTTGGAGCCTTTGAATTTTGATGCATCTTTGTGCTTTTGATATTTGACATGGCTTTATACCATTTGAGACTTGACTTGGTTTTGTGTCATTTGAGACTTGTCGCGGCTTTGTACCATTTGGGGTTCGATGCGGCTTCGTGCCTTTTGGTGTTTTACGCGGCTTTGTGCCATTTTGATATTTGATATAGCTTCATGTCATTTGAAGTGGTTTTGTGCCATTTGTAGTAGCTTTGTGCCATTAAGTATTTGGAGCCGCTTTATGCCTTGAGGCTAATTTGAGGGTACTTCAACTTTGTAAAAAAAAAAAAGGCCCATGTATGCAGGAGTTGCTACCACAGTATGATTGGGAGATCCAGTGCCTTTTTTATTCTTGCGCCTATGCCTTTGGACTCTTTTCCTTTTGCTATAAGAAAAAGATCATATGATATTGATCCATGGTTGCTAATACGAAGAGGCCAACTGGTATGAACTTATTTATATTTGTTTTTTATTCATAGGACTTGTTCTCTTTGAAAGAGTAAAATAAAGTCCTTGATAATTTCCCAATTTCCTTTACATGCTGTAGAACATCAAGAGGCAAATTTTGTTTTGTACTCTGTCATTTTGTCTCCATGTTTACTTGTTTCATGCTCCATATTCAATCAATGGCGCCATGCTCATAATGCCCACGTGAGTGGCATTCCAAATTTTAGAGGAGCTTTTATTTCCCTCCCTTGCTGTTTCATTCTCTTTGTTTGTCTTCTAATGCATGGATGAACATGTCTTCTTTTCTTTTGAGTTTTAAACTCATTTCTTCCTTTTGTTGTGGGGAGGAAATTATTTGGAAGACATTTGCCCATCTTTTTTAAAAGTGACCACGTGCATGATTTTGAGAAAAAAAGCCATCTTTGCAGTCACAAATTTGATTGGTGAGAGTGCACCTTTTTTTGGCTTCAGATGGCTAGCCTCAAAGTCATCAAGTTTCTTGTAACTTGCATTCGTTTCGTCTTATATACTGCGGCTTTAATTGCAACTTCAGATCATCTTCGATTCACCTCACGTGCTGGCTTTGGGTCTTTGTAATTTGCATGTACTCACTCTCTCTTGCTTTTGCTGTGTTTCTCTGCTCTTTCTTTGTTTTGTTTTTCTTTTCTCCTCTGCCGTCTGTCTTCTCTGCTGCTGTGTTCTGCCGTCTCTCCGTTATCCTTTCAGGGGAATGGTCCAGAAGCGGTCCAAGGAATCCGATGGTGGCGTTCTTCCTCAGCGTAGGCGAATTTTGAGGCCTTGGGGAATCAGTACTTTGACTTCGTAGGTTCCGTTCTGTGCGTTTTGCTGCGCCATTCTGAGAGCTTGCAAGGGAGAGCGATAACGAGCATGGCTTAAGAGATGACATCGTCGGAAGGCGAATGCTTATGTTTGGGCAAATGCGATGAACATGCAGGCCATTGATGAAGGACCAGTGTCACATCCCTGCTCGGGCCCTCACCACATCCCGGGCTCGACTCCGCCGTAGCATGACGCTTTAGGCCCCAGCCACGCCCTCACGGTTTTGTTTCTGGGAACTCACACGAGAACTTCCCAGTGGGTCACCCATCATGGGATTGCTCTCGTGCGAACTCGCTTAACTTCAGAGTTCCGATGGAATCCGAACCCAGTGAGCTACCAAAAAGCCTCGTGCTAGGTAGAGATTGGAATATACATATAAGGCTTACATGATCCACACCCCTAAGCGATGTGGGATCTTACAACCAGCCTGAACCATGGGTTTATGTCAGTGTACACTGCAATTGAGGATGCAGCCACCTTGCCGCTGCCATTTTGGGCTTGCTGCGTTTTGGTGGAGTATCCTGCAGAGAGAGAAAGATCTCTGGCTGGTCAAACAGTCCATCCAGATAACTGCTTTTCTTCACCTTTTTTTTTTCAGAAGAAGAAGAGCAATGGGGGGTTGTTGTCGAGGTCCAGGCCGAGAGGAAAGTGGTGTCCGTGGAGAAGAAGGATCCCGGGGTACATTTTTGTAATCCCGTTTGAGGTAGGCTCGCCGACGAGCATCGTAACAGGACAAGGGACCGGGTCTTTAATGGCTTTCATGCTGGATCAATGGCTCGGCGAAATGACAGAGAGCACCTCTTGCAAGAATGAATCGCATGACTGATTTTGGACTCGAGTTTCATCCGAGTGATCCAAACCACTCTTGGCAATTCAAGAAGGCATCATGGCAGAGAAGTGGTCGTGAAACATGGACAGCAGCGGCACCGACATGAGACTTTGGTTCGAACGGGAACCACGGATGCGCCTTCTCCTACTTCAGTAACCAATGGTCCTCTTTTCTGCGGAACAGAGGCACCAGTTTAGGTGGACTTTGCTTCTTCTTCTTCTTTATCGTCAGCAACCCCTCTTCCTCTTAACTCCAAAACGAAGGCTGCGATGGGGTTTGTTTTTTTTTCCATTGTTGGAAGCCTCATTCTTTTTGGTGCGACTTCTTTCTCCGACTTTTGTGCCAAATTCTTCGAGTGCTCCTAAAACGGAGCACCAGCAATCGCCAAATTCTTTGGGTTGTATTCCTCTGCTCTTGATTCGAAGTTTCCCATTGAGCTCCTAAAACGGAACAGCAGCAACCCTTTCAACTCCGGCAGCCACTGCAGTTGTTGTTCTCACGGCGGCGGACCTCTTCAAGACCACATTTTTTTATGTCGTCGGTGAGAAAATGGAGAGCGCCGCGTCGCTGGGTTCACTAATCGGAGAACGGTTCCCGGATGGTGTGGCTGGCTGCTGCAGTGTTTCCGTGGTATTGTAAATGTGTTGGTGCTCGACAACTGTTGCAGAGTTTTGGAAGGAATGAGGGGTTGCAGCGTATGGATTTTTTTTTGCTAACCAAAGTTTACTCAAGAAAACCACCTACCTGCAAAACAAAATTTCTGGAAAGAAAATGAAGAGAAGAGGAACATAGGTTTTGTACCTTGTGGTTGTTGTTTGTAGTTCGTTATCCTTCCTTGAAAGACTTGGTTCGGATTTCTCTCTCAATTTCTGCAGAGTCTCTCTTTCTTCTTCTCTGTCCCATTCCTACTTCAGCTGATGCCTATTTATAGACATCCTAGGAGGGTTCTAGAGTTTTTACATGGGGGAGATAGAGGCCATGTCTTCCACCACTTGCTCTTAACCTGATCTCTCACCAACTGCCCAGTCTTCCACGTACTCCTATTGCAGAAAAATAAGGAGCTCGTTCTTTGCACGTTACTTCCCCCTTTTGCAGGAAGAATTACATATTTTCTTTTTTCTTTTTATTTTATTTATAGATGTTGATCTGTATATAAAGCTCATCCTCACATTTTAGGCTGGATTACATTTTTGTTTTATCTTGTAGTTTGATCCAATATTTATGGACTTTTTTTTTTATGTTATATATATTATTTTTTTGTTTGGTTCAACACATGTATTTGCTGGCGCGGATTTTGATATGATTTTAATCGTACTTCTCACCAGTTGTGCAATATGCAGTCCTAATCTTACTTCTCACCAATTGTGCAATATGCATTCAACGTCTTGTGTTAATTATAAGAAAAACAAGTGGCATCATGGAATTGGGGGCAATTTTGAAGTTGATATAATAATTTAATCCCAAACATCAACCATTTCAATTTTAAAAGTGAATTATATATTGTAGGTTGCACGTGCCTTGTAGCTCAATTGGTAACTTAAGAGCATACGCTCATGCATTTGAGGTTCCATGTTTGAATCTCCCTTTCGGTAGTTTAGATGAATTTAGTGTAGATTATCTTATCATTTGTAAAAAAAAATTATATGTTATCGGTTTCGTATAAGAATCATATTTTGTCATTTTTAAGCCTTACACGTGCACAACCATATTGGGTGACGTGAGCGCACGTGGATAACATCTGATAATATAAGAGAAGTAGAGATTTCACCCTCAAATTAATTGGCAATAGGAGAAATAGCCCACCCCTTATAAGCACATGCAAATTAATTTCTTTAAATCTCCTACGTGGGATTCACACTGCCAACGCAAATCACACACTCAACTTGCAAGGAAAATAAATCTGAAAATTAACTGTCTACAAGCTCATGATTCTGTACAACCCAAGTTCAGACATTTGATAAGAAATTTATCCCTGAGAAGATATATACTGCACTAATTACTTGTACCTGAATAGTAGTTGCATCTATATATGTCCAAGTTTATATTGCATGGCCTTATTTTTTTCACAGCGCGAAGGGAGATGCCAAAGTTGCCAACTTATTTCGAAGAAACAGAAGAATGAAGGAGCCAAAAAAATAAATCCACAACTCCTGGGAAAACCAGAGATGAATATTCGACGTCGTTGCAAACTTGCAATACTCAGTTTCTTTATTGTATATCCAACGTCATGTTAATTGACATTAATTCAATGTGTGCGTGAACTATACCCTATCTTGGCAATGTGTTGAATGAGTGTTTTCTGCACACCTGGGTTTGAAATTTCGTCATGTTTGATATGGTGCTAGTATTTCTATTTATTTCTACTCATGTCCTTAGAATTCATTGCATGTGTCAGATATTCAGAGAGGTGAGTCACTGACCCATTCCTAACCATACTGGTATTGTCACACTTAACTATTTTAACACAAAAGGGGATACTCTCAACAGCATGAATTGACATTAATATTTTTATTTACAAGTGGGTGGGAAATTATGCAAGTGAGAATAACAAATTAACAATTCTTATGAAATCGTACCAAACTCATCCTAATTCGATCGAAAACGTGACTCATGTTCAAGTTGGAATTCAAAAACTTTACTTCTTCAAGAATTATTTCGTTTGGTAAGACATAACTGTATATAAATAAAACTTAATCAGGGATTTTTTATAAGATATAAAATGATATATAACACAATAATCATCACTTTATTAAAACAAACACACATTTTATTTCCTTTCTCACTTTTACTATATAGGATACACAACATACCAAATAGAAGCTGGCTTTCTTGCTGTACAAGGAACGCCTTATTTCATAGGAGTACGATTCATTCCCAGTTTCCAGAATCCACACATTTGGAAAAGCATATGCATATATATATGCACAACTTTAATTATTGTCACACAATATAGTACCATATATCTTGATTAATGGCTCATCGATCAAATAAGTGATCAATCAGTCATTAATCAAGCATTTTAGATTTTCATTTGCTCCAAGTACGATTTTCCGTCAAGCCTACGGCGGGAGAAGAAATCGTTGACGTACTTTTCCATCCCAATCCTTTGGAACAGTGGTGGGTTTTCTGGGGTTATCAAGCTTTTGAGTGGCCCAATCTCTGCCTCAAATTTAGGGTTGAAGAACATCGCAACCGACACCCTTTCTTTCTCTGAATTCACCATTACCCTGTGTTCAATGCTTTTGTAAACTCCGTTGCTCAGCATCTGCAAATGTAATATAAATTTTCCTATATATTGGTGTCCCCATATATGCCATGATCTAAGGTATAGTATTACCATATGAATACACATGTAATAACATAAATGAATTAATAGTACGGGTACAACGATTTGACTCTTTACATATAAGAAGTCATTTCTTCTCCAGTAATGATGTGAAACGATTACTCGTAGTCATTGAAAGAACAAGGACTTGAGTCGTGAAGCCAAGTATTGTCCTAATATGATAGATTCAAGTTTGTTAAATGATCAAACTCAACAGTCTCAACCCATTAACACTAGAATGATACTAGAAATATCATCTCTTAAATCATATTATGTAGATCACATGATGTGAAAGAAGGAATTCAACCATCAACAGTCATATTATGTTATCCACAAAATATGATCTAAAAACATGATCTCCATAACATTTTTCTTTACACTAATCAATTTTCCGCTGCGTTGTTCGTTTATTCTTCTTAACATTAACCAATTTTCCACAGCCTGGTTTGTTCATTCTGCAGCCCAATCCAATAATATTGATAAAGCAAGTACGCACCGTTTCATGTAAGTAGTATTAGTTACCTGTTGCCAACGTGAGTGTGTGGAGTACTCATGGATCATGCAAATCTCAAATTTTCTTACTGCCCGCTCACGTGTTTTGCTGCAGCTTATCTAATTTATGCCTCAATTTCACTAATGTTGTTTATTACTTATATATTTAGCGTCACATATTTAACCGGTGAATTTAGTATAACAATCTTTCTTCATTCAGTTAAATCATTAAAATCAAATGCAACAGTTAATTATTGTCCGCACCTTCGAAATCCGACATTAGCTAAGTCTTTTTCTCTTTCATTTATTATCTTTTTTTTTCTACTTTATGGTCGAATATATAGTCTAGAAAAGAAGTGCGAGGAAAGAAGTATATACAGGACAAACCTCAATGATGTCCCCGACATTCACCACAAAGGCATCTTTTTGGAAGTTGACAGGCATCCAATCCCCGTCTTTTTTAATTTGGAGACCGTCAACTCCATTAAGCTGGTTGAGGATGGTGATCCCAGATGCATCTGAGTGAGGTGAGATCCCTACAACCAGCTCTGGTTGTGGACATGGAGGATAGTATGATATCCTCACTGATTGCATCCCGTCTGTATCAAACAGCTCCTCTATCTCTCTCATCTCTGTCTTCAGAGCTTTCACCATAAACCCAAGAAGTCTCATGGCAAGTTGGTCCAATTCCTTAAAGTATGACTCCAAGGTATTCCTAGTATATACCAAGAAAACATGTCAATTCAATAAAAATTTAGAAAAACTGGGTGCATGTGTGTTTGAATGCGTAAGAGAACAATTGTATACAAGTTTAGGGGCCATTTCATAATCATTTTCATTTAAGTTTTCAGCTTTCGTTTCATTTTGTTTTCGAAAATGAAAAACTGAAATGGTTATCAAATGGGCGCTTAAGATTTATCAGAGAGATGACCTGATGGATGAAGGGAGCTCTGCGAAGAGGTACGGCTTTCTTCGATGAATAGGGTTGGTTATCATAGAGAACCTATCACCCCAGTCAAGCTTTTGGTCTTTGGTATTGGCTATGCTTCCATAGCCTTCAACATCACCTGACCTTATTGCATATTTCATTTTCTCTTCCAAGGGAAGCTTAAAGAATACTTCAATCTCATGTTCCAGATTCTCTAACAGCATAGGGTTAACTCCATGGTTCACCAACTTCAGGAAAAAAAAAGGACAACATCAAGGTTATGTGTTTTCTCCAACCTTAGTTTGATAAATTATGTAGACATATATATAATAAATTAAAATTCGTTTACACAATAACAAAAATTAATCTAGAAATTAGAAATAGAAAGAAAAAAATTAAAGCCCAGTAAAACAAGACAATATATCTAACTAGCTATGCTTAACTATGAAATCTTAATTCCAATTTATTAGGTCATCGGATATTAAATTCATGTAAATCTACTGTAGCTTGTCTTTATGAGGAGATATATAATATTTTAAGTCCAAGAAACTTGAAAGATCAATATTAGACCTGAAAAATGCCCCAGTCTTTGCAAGCTGAGTGCAGTTTCTCCAGTTGAATTGCAAAGTCTGAGGTTTCTTCCTTAACTAATTTCGTCATGTCGATGGTAGGGATAGAACGGAAGGTGCCCTTATTATCGTCAGAGAGTTCAGATGGAGTTGGTTCTTGTTCCAAACGAACGTAACATTGTGGGACTGAAGATAAGGGCTCTTTGGCGGTCTCTATGACGCTGAATAGCGAATTAGAGCTTCCAGAGCCTGCTGGGAGCTTCGATAGTGATGCCATTTCTTATTTCTTATTAATGAGCTCAAGTGTAAATACACCACAAAGTTAAGGGTCTTTATATAGGCTAAAACGTATGGGCAAAAACTGCAAATATTGATGGAGAAAAACTCTTGATATCAAATTATTAAAAAACTAGGGCATAGTTGTGTAATTAAAGTGTTGTTCCCTTTACTTGGTCCGAATAATTGGGAGTTTTTCGGCAAATATCCTTCTGTCTGAAGTTTCCTGCAAGACCGACGTCGTTAATTTACGCCTTTCATGCTTGGCGTTATTGTACTACTGATACCTGAAGCATTTCACAGATATAGTAACTTTTTCCTGGAGATTTTACCAATTTGAAAAAGTAATTAATAACTAGCTCTTAATCTTGTGATATGAGAAGTCGGGTCAGAAAACATATATTGCTAGTTTTTCGATGAGTAAATATATCGAACCGATGACTTAACGTCAATTGGAGATGAACCGGTGTCTACATCTTTTATGTTAGCTATAAAAATTAACCTGAAAAGAAACATCCCATATATATTGCCTGCATATCTGTTATAAGTTCCCCCGGGAAGTGAGTTCAACCATACAAAATACACATGCATTATTGTTAACTATTAGTACCCAGATAGATAATCTGTTAAGAATTAAATTCACAGTTGTGAGTCGTTATTGGAAATCAAAATTAGCTTTGGTTTTTAAGATTAAGAACCAAACAAAATCCAAGTGTTTATTTTCAGTCCTTATATTATATGTGCGAGTGAATAGAGGAGTTTATTTTCAATGCATATTCCACCCCCATATAATTCGTGGATTGATCTCTGAGCTTTGTAAACGTTTGATGAATCCGTTAAAATATGTAGGATAAGGTGGCAACTGATAGATGACTCTTGACTAAATTAGCATAATGTTTCAATCAACATATATATATATATAGGTTTAGCTATACTGATCAGTAAGTACTGATGAGTCATGACATTTCTCTCTGCTCTTGGCTCCCTTATCTCTTTGCAATATATCTAAAAAATTAAAACAAAACGCTAAGGAAAAAATCAAATGGTTTATGCTTTACTGGTGAACATCAAGTTAGATGATTGTATATGTCTAAGTTTAATGAGAATTTGTATTTCTTAGAAATTCAAACATATTCCATTTTCTTATTTTGGAATTTGGATCGGGTGGAAAGGGGAAATTACGCTCAGCTTAGTGAAAAAAAAGCCATATTGTATGAAAGGATGCAAACCCAAATTTACTTTATTTATAAAAAAAAATATTCCAAATGTACTTAAGATCTTCTGATTTTGGATTTATGTAGGTACGTAAGTGCATATATACAATGTACTTATAGTAATATACTTATGTACACGTATTTATTTCTCTCCTACCTACTTTCCCACAACTAATTAGACATTACCCTCCTCGAAAAAATAATTAGGTGAATGCATGTCCTTGTCCCCGATAATGATTTAACCCACACGATTACACTGTCATCTCTATATTAGGTAAACTAAATTTGAAAACTATTACTAATAAAAAATAAGTACGTTAATTAATACTTGAGCAATAATCAAATCATCAATTTTTATGTCAGTTAGTTTACAAAATTTGGTCCACAAGTTCAGTCTCCTTAGCATTGCACATGATGTAATAATACGTGTAAATTTTTTCTACATATCATCGTTTAACTAACACATAATACTACTCTGATACCTATGTCATGTAAGTTTTTCTTTGCTCTTGCGTAAAGGTAGATGTTCAATTTTTTTTTTATGGTAAATTAATATTTCACCAAATATCAGAGTTTAATAAAAATAACACTTTCATTAAGTGATGACAATCTAATTGTCTATATCTGACCAAAAAAAATGACAATCTAATTTTCTATAGTAAACAACCCCACAATTTTGATTTTTTTTGGCAAATTGGAATTTATAACCAGGGCATAGATGCCAAAGATTACAACGAACGCCCACAACAAAGCAAACAAGCAAAAATCAAAGCTGAAAGTGCAAGGGGAAGAAAGCCAACACTACCAAGAAGCAACTAGCGTCATCCCTTACACAACTAAAGAGAATTGATGTGGGCAAGGTTGCGTAATGGGTGCCCAGTAGATGTCATTTTCACCTACAGCTTGCCACTTACGGCATGAATTATTTAATCCTTATAGAACAAAAACGTGCTTAATTATCCCTTTTTTCCGGTATAAATTGATACCTGTAATCTGACTTGACCTTTTATGTACTAAAAAAAACGTGCTTAATTATCAATTATTTTCGGTATTTATTGATACCTGTAATCTGACTTGACCTTTTATGTACTAAAAAAAACGTGCTTAATTATCAATTATTTTCGGTATTTATTGATACCTGTAATCTGACTTGACCTTTTATGTAGTATGTAACTGGAAATGGATACACGTTGTCTGACTGATGGAGTATTTATTAGTTGTTTAGTATTTTAAGAGCACGTTTCTGATTAGGACGAGCCAATTTGTGGTGCAATACTGTCTTGATTGCTCGGATATATTCAAGTGATCACTTAATTAAATGGTGGGACGATCGTCATCAGTGATGGAAAATTTTCACCACGCCCACGTTATTGAATAAGACTTGTCTGCTGAATTTGTTCAGCCAAGTTAATTTCCACGTTATTAGGTGGTACTGTAGCAGCAACTTGCTGTTTTGAGTAGTGATATTCATCACTAAAAGTTTGACACGTGTATAACTAAAACAAATTAGCTTCTGTTGTTAACGTCCAGTTACATACTAAAGATGGTGTTAAGAGGGGGTTGCAGGAGAGAGGAGGAAAAAAAGTAAGAGATGATTGAAGGAAAAAGAAAGAAGAGAAACAATCAGACGAAATAGAGGGGAAGAGGAGTGAAAGAAAGAACCGAGAAAATGAAGAGAGTGAATTGGAAGAGACGAAAAACGTAAAAAAAATAAAAAAAATAAAGGAGAGAGAAAGAACAAAAGAGAGAGATTTGAGTGAGAGAGGAGGAGGGATAGAAAAAAAAAGTGATTTTAAGTTAAAAAAACTCTAAAAACTCACTTTTTATGTTTTTATAAAATAGATTATATTTTTTTTGTTAGTTTTGAGTTCAGTTTTTGAAAATAGTTCTACCAAGCAAGTTTTTAAAGCCTAAAACTTGAAAATTATTTTTGAGTTTGAAAAGCTGGATTTAAGTAGAGTACTAAACAGACCCTAAGTATTTTCTATTTTTTTTATCTGCAATTTGTGTTCATTAATATATAATATTAACAATAAGAAACCATTGCGACAGACATGGCCACGGCCGCAATTGATTTCAATTTTGTGAGCAACGCTTGAAGATGGGAGAAAATCTATCTAATTGAAAATGGTGGTGGCAGAGGAGAGTTTTTTCAGTGTGATTGGTACACGGGATGGTACATCATGTGTCACTATATAAATTGTGGGATATGTATGTTAAAAAGTTAATAACTTAAAAAATAAAATTTCTCACAACTTTTATTAAAACTTCTTCATAGTATATCACTTGTGTTCCAGTCACAATGAAAAATTTCTCGTGGCGGACGAAGTTATTGGAAGCTAACATGCCGCTTGTAAATCTGGGTGCTGCGTGTTTGTTGTATTAAAAGGTGCTGCCTGTGTAATTATCCGCTGATAATATTCACGAAATTCCCATCTTTTTGTTCTTTTGTCTTGGTTTGGTATCAGAGCCTTTGGGGCTCCACAACTTTTATCGATCTAGTTTCCTACTTAAACAAACAGCCTTCGTTGAGAAACTACTTCATCGTTCTTGATCCTTTTCAATACCAAGCAGTACTAGTGCGCAACCAATTCAACCCTAAACCCTAATTCACTCTCTCGTCCATATTTGTAATCGAATGGACCTGCTTGAACCAGGTAGGGTGGTTTGTAATTGTAATTGGGCGTTAATGGCAGAAGTTGACGTATTTTAGTTGTACACATGTCAAATTTCTAATGGATCAGTAACAGCACTCGACGCTGCTAGTTGGCAGTGCTACAGTATCACCTAATAATTTCTCTGCCTGAAGGCTATGCATGCATGGGTATATATAACTTACATACGTACATGTAGAAATATATATAGCATGGGATTCTGGGATGCACGATATGGACTCTATTGAAAAAATCAGTTATTCATGCCCTGTTTTTCAAAACAGCGCATATATACATACATATACATGCCATGTTTCTGTTGGGCCATCATACATAAAGGACAAAGGGCAGCTTTGATCTCTTCCTTGTGCACTCTTCTGGTACAAAGAAAAGGATTGGACTGAAAATTTTGTAAATAAAGAAGAGTTCTCTCTTTCTTAATTCAAGTAAGATAGTTTATCAAAAAATATCCGTCCAAATACGTTTTTGAAAGCCGGTCACTTGTGGCTATGAACCTTTCCTCGCTCTAGAAGTCTTCAACAAAGGCACCATGATTGCTTTCCTTGGAGCTTTCAGCCTCGTTTTGCTGCTTCTCTTTTTGCCTTTGTTTTTCTGTTGTCTTTTGAATTGTTATTGTTATTAGCTTTCTGATCATGAGTAATGTTATATTTACCAAATTTTTCGTACTACGTTTGTATCACATTTTTAGTAGAGGTATGATCTGCCAACACATGTGGATCATATCTTTATTAGAGAGATAATACAAATGTGGCATGAAAAATGTAGTAAGATTTGCATTTTTGATATCTAAATAATTGCTCTTTAAAATGGCCATATTTCAATTTCCCAACACAGACCCTCGTGTTTTTTTTTTTTATAAAAATAATTAACACACGTTATTTTTAGTATCGTATACACTTTTTTTTTTTTAATTTTAGCCTTTGATTTTGTTTGACTTATTCAATCTAATGACTAAAAAGAAAGAAGAGTGTGTGAGACGCTCTAAGTACATTTTTTTTCCCACCCTTTCTGATTTGTTTACTCAAACTTAGACCACATTAGTTTTTTTTTTTTTTTTTTTTTACTAATGATATTATCTACACTAAGGAGATGATGTGAGCTTAGCCTCATAATGGGCTAGCAATAACATGATTTAAATTCGCCTATGGTGAGAATTGAACCTAAGATCTCTTACTTACAAGTGAAGAGAAATACTATCAAACCATAGTACCAATTGACAAAACCACTTTAGTTTTAAAGAAATAATATATTATTAAACGAAAAAGTTCAAGTACAAATAAAGGCACAAAAGTACGCATTTTGAATTAAAATTATTATTTTTATGACTTTTTTCTTATAATAATGGAGACATAAGACGAGTAAGTTGACGAGTAATCAGAACTAGGAGAAATGTTAAAAAGACTATCTCAAAGTAAAATTCTTTGTAGACTCTGTCACTTCATTCTTTTGACACATTATTTTATAATGTTGATAGGAGAATTGTGCCACAAAAATGAGATGATAGAGAGTCCATGAAGACCATAGTACTAATGGAGACATAAGTCGAGTAGATTGATGAGTAATCAGAACTAGGAGAAATGCTAAATAGACTATCTCAAAATAAAACTCTCTATGGACTCTGTCACTTCATATTTTTGACACATTATTTTATAATGTTGATACGAGAATTGTGCCAAAAAAATGAGATGACAGAGAGTCCATGAAGGGCTGATTTGGTATTGCTTTGTTTTGAAAAAAAAAACTTCTTCTACTGTGCTGTGAGAATAAGCAGCTGTGAAATAAAGCAGCAGAGTGTTTGGTAAACATTTTTGTATAAGTGCTTTTGGAAAGAAAAAAAACAGTATTATAGTATTTGGTAAACTTTTATGTAAAACAGCTGTGACGGTGTGAAATGACCAAAAATAGTATGACACAAGATGTGTCTCTAAATATACTTTATTTTTAAAAGAAAAATATTTATAAACTTTATGTTAAATATATATCCAACTTTTAACAAGAAATCATAATCCAACATTCAACATATAATGCAACATTTATGCTGCTTCACGTTTTCGGCTTTTTTTCACCCAAAATGTGAAAATAAGTTATTTTTAAGTGTTTACCAAACACCTTTTTTAGCTCAGTTTTTTTTTTTATATCCACTTTTTATAAAAGCATTTCAATACCAAACCAGTACTAAGAGTCTCACTTTTGAGAGAGTTTCCTTAGCATTTATGGCAGAACTAGTCTTTAACTCGTGACATTTGCTCATTGACCAGTTTTAATTTGTGATCTTCATTAAAATATAAATTTATTATTTTTAGAGAAATGCTAAGTAGACTTTTTTAAAGTTGGACTCTCTCAAAGTGAAACTCTCCATCATCTCATTTTTTTGACATAATACTTTATAATATTAGTATCGTGACGAAAAATTTATAAAGAATTCTACTTCCAAAGAGTCTCTAGGATTTCTGTTATTTTTAACACATGTTGGTTGTGAACTAATTGACGACCACAAATTGGGATGGCTCAACTTTTGAATAAGACTACTCAATTTTTTCAATTAGAAGAAATTTCAATTTTTGACCTTTTTGAAGAGACAGATGTTGTTGAATGGCTGAAAGTCACAACTCAGTCACATCTCTTGAAGATAAAGACATGATTGAATGGAAAAATATTTTCATTGTGCTTGAAATATGAATGGTACAGTATGTATTATTAGGTAAGGGGACGAAGTTTTATTTACTAAGTTGTGAATTTTTTAATATTATTTTACAACTCGTATAATGACACTTAATATACTACTCTGTGTTCAAATACTTTGAAAAATCTCTTTGTTGAATGGCTCAAGAACATAATAATAGAATTAAAAAAGGAAAAATCTTGTCGAGGCGCACATGATGGTGTCCCACAAGTTTTCGAGTGGATATTAATAGTACGGAATTGTTATATGCACTTTAAAAATCTCATTTTGTATTCCTAAAATCTCATTACACTCTAAACTTTCTATAATTGAAAAAAAATAATACATTTGTGAAAAGTGTAGAATGAGATTTTTATAGTGCTAATAAATGAGATTTTTATAGTGCTAATAACATTCCTAATAGTATATTAATGTAGTTAAAGAACTTGGTTTATGTGACGACCCATCCCAATTTATTATATAATTTTCTCTCCGAGTGTGTATATGCCCTCGTTGGCTAAGTGACGTGGATGTATATATGCAGTTTTAAATTATTATTTCCGCTGTCGTAATTAAATTGTACTCGACGTCAAGAGTGCGTTGAAGCGAGTTAGAACCGAATTGGTAACGGGTAATTTTTGAACCAATTAGATGGGCTTCTTTTTCCCTTGGCCCAAACAGGTAGTTTGTTTTTATTTTTCTTTGGGCCAATTAAACATTATAACTCTTTCTCTCTCTCACGGCAGCCCAATCAGACAATATAATTTTCTTCTTCTGCCCAATCACGTACGCACACACGCATACACTCTTCCTTCTCTCTCTCTTTCTCGACTCTTCTCCCCCGTACACCCGAGACACCACACACACAATCATCATCAAACTCACACGGATCGAACTTTTGGAAACCACCACCATTCTCCTCTCGACTTCACGATTACCACCATACCCTTAGTTTTCCATATTGGTGAGTTTTAGCTCGGAAACCAGAAGCTCCGACGAGGTGCTAGTTTGCTCCGGCACGATCACAGACGATTTACAATGTTTTGAGGCTTGGGATGGTCTCTATGCAACTTCCCTAGTACTTTAGAGTAGATTTGGAGTTGAGTGGACGTCGAAATAGGTGAGTTTGAAGAGTTGTAGAGTTGGTTGGATTTTCCAAGGAATTTTTCGATCGTTTTTCGTTGGATTTTTTACTTCTAATAGGTATGAACGTGTTCTACTCTTCGAGACCTTCAAATCCATTTAAATTTCGTGGATTTTGGTTAAGAAATGAAGTAGATATAAAGCTTTGAAAATTTTCCAGAAACTGACGAGTGCAGACGACGGTCGGCGGGTGATCGGAGAAGAAGAAGGTATATTCCGTTAACTTTAACGGAATATTCTAATGGTGTTAGGTAACACTGTTACCATTTAACGGAATATTCCTAACGCCGTTAGAGTTTCCGTCAGTGTGTCATGCACGTGCCTGCGCGTGGTTGGCACATGAGGGCACATCCGGTGTCCAAAAAAATTTCTAAATTTTTTTGTGGGTTTGTATCATCGAGTAGATCATGTTCGTATATTCAAACCTTACATTTGAGCAAACTATGAGGAGTTATTTCTGGATTTCGTTTATGTGCTAATTAATTAACGTAAAAATAGTCGTATCGCATATAGGTGAGACGTACCCCGAGGACGAGCATGGACAAGCGAAGCTGTGGGGCTACGATCTTGCTACTTATCAGTGAGTGGGCATTTGTTATATATATATATATATATATATATATATATATATATATATATATAGTTTCCAAAAACGTTTTTATATGGAATTATGCTTTGCTTGCCATGTCGTAAATAAGTTACATTTTAAATATTGCATTGTTACACTTGTGAATTGTATTGTGTGATGCTGTGGAGACTTAGATAAGCTTAGGTGAGTATTATGTGATTGAATGGATTGTAATTGCATTGGTATGCATACATTTATTTAGAGCTCATCATGGCTGCACCCCGATACAAGTGCTCCCGCCTGGGGCCAGGGCCAGCCTTCACGTGATTATTCACCTCCTGCATCGCACGCTCACCTTGGATCCAAGTCTGGTGCTAGCCTGTCGTACAAACCACAATAGGTGGTTCCGACTCGTAGGTGACCCGCGATTTATCGCATAAGCTTCACGTGATCGTAGCACTTGAGCGTACATATTTATACCCAGCATGTCGTACAAGTCACACTAGGTGACTCGTGCTAGCCTAGATTGATGAGTTATAGATCCAGTCGTACAAGTCACGTTAGGTGACTCCGACTAGCATGTCGGTTTAGACTGATTATACACCTGGGTTACATTTATTAATGCTGAGATATTATGACATGGCATACTTCAGCTTTCGCTGTTCTTGTGCATTGGTTTTCCTACCTACATAGTAGTATTTTCTGGAAACTATACGGGTTTTAAGGAGAGGGGTTACTATGTTCATAAAGATAAATACATTTTCAAACACTTTGTTTTTGCCCACTCACCCTTCTATTTTGCGTCCCTCCAGGTTCTAGGTAGTTGTTCATCTGGTGGCTCACAAGAACTACACAACTGTTCTGACGTTTCCATAAATAAAAGTAGGGATCTTCTCCCTGTTTGTATAATTAGTACTTAGTTAGTTCGACTGCACTTTCATTTTACCTATGCTCTGATATGTGTGTATCTTATACTTGATCACTTTCACATACTTATATATTATCTCTAGTTAAATAAGTTTAGTTTTGGTTTTTATTTATTCACATTTTCCTATTTTTATCACTTCTGTTGCGCATTTGGTTACGTCACTCTCACGTGACGATCAACACGTCTCGACTCCGGTCGGGATGTGTCAATTTATAATTATGATGTGGCCGTGGTTACTAATTATGGGGAATGTTATGCTTAGATCGGTTATCGTAAAGGGCATGCATTCGTAGAAAGCACTTTAGTTAATAAGCATTATGTATGTTACAATTGTTTTTGTTATAAACTTAAGAATGTAGTAAAAAAAATTCAAAAAGAAAAAGAAAAAGAAAAAAGAATGTAGTAAATTTTTTATTAAAATTTCATGTACTTGGTGTAAAATTACTTAAAAGTGCATTTAAAAGGGTCATCTAACCTGCGTTTGTCTATAAAACAGTTTTATGACTTGAAAAAATTTATGTTCTAATAAACGTAGTTAGAGAGCCTTTAGCAAGAGACCTTTGGACTAATATGCATAAAAAGAAACATTTACGAATACCAACTACGGAATAGAATTAGTAATGGTTAAACACATAATAAATCGTGTATAATAAACAACAATTTAGTGTACCTTAATTGTCTGCCCAATTAAAATCCGTAACCATAATCTAAATGTTCACATCTTCCTAGACTTTTTGTATGAATATTCCATGTATACAAAAGCAAGAATTGGCCTCCTTTAACGAGGACTAGCACTAATTTTGTAGAGGTCTGAAGACGTAGTGGTAGCAGAACCACCAATCCATATTGCATCTCGAGCCTGAAAAACAGAATTAATGAGTGGACTGAATTTGAATCACTTAAAATTACTGTATTTTTTCTATCTCCACTTGCTTTGTTACATATAGCTTCTACTTAACGAATTAGCAAACCATTTAGGGTTAGCTCAACTGATGAAGAGCCTTTAGTCTTGCAACTCAAATTGTAATCAAAAGTACGAAGCTGAAGTTTTGATATTGGAAAATGAACGTACTACTTATCACTACACAAGAGAATTTGCATAGTTGATCGCATGTACTAAGACCACTTTAGGTTTTTTTTTTTTTTTTAACTAACGATATTGTCTACATTAAAGAGAGAGCGTGGACTTAGTCTTACAAGTAAAAATAAATACCATTAAATCGAAATACTAAATGGCAAAAACACGTTAGTTTTAAAGAAAGAATATATTATTCGACGAAAAAGTTCAAGTACAAATAAAGACAAAAATGTATGCGTTTTTAAAATTATTATTTTCATGACTTTTAGGTTGACGAGTAATCATTACTAGGAGAATACTAATTATATCATCTCAAAGTAAAACTCTTTAGAGCAACTCCACCCTTGGAGCTCTTCCTCCTGGCAATCCACTATTCAATCCACCTAGTGAACAATAACTGCCCTTAATAAACAGTAATTGACATTTGCATCTCCATCCTTGGAGCCCTCCCCCTGGCAATTGGTAATAAAATATTAATATTTTTTTCTCACCCAATCCATAAAATATTAATATTTTTTCTTAATTTGACCGGTCCCTCTCTCTCTCTCTCTCTCTCTCTCTCTCGAACAGCAGCAGCCATGGAAGCCATTCGCCCCATCCTGCAATCCACCCTCACCGCCAGCCAGCCAGCCTTTCAATCCCCTTGCTCCCCCACCTGTTTTTCCCTCTCTCGCGCACCAGCAATAATCTCGCTCTAATCGGCGCCAAGATCTCTATCCCTCTCGGTTAAACCCATTCGCTCGAATTTCAAGAACCCAATTTCCGCATCATCGGCGGCAGCAGAGATTGGTCAGTGTCAGAAGAAGGTGGAGAAGTTTCAGACGGCGGAGGAAGTGGCGGTGCATCTGGCGATGTACACCGCTGACCTGTCGACCAAGTTTGTGAAGGAGAGGGGAGCTTTCACCGTCGCTTTGTCCAACGGCTCTCTCACCGTCGCTTTGTCCGAGCGCCGAATCGCCGAGGCCAACGGGAGGGGAAGGATGACACGCCCCGACCCAGATATTCCCCGAATACCAGGGTAGGCACGTGCTAGCCGACACTCGAAGGTGACGAAAGCCATTTATTGAGTGCAAATGCTGAGAACAAGGAATAGTAAGTCTTATAAATATAAAAGAATAAAGAAGATGCATTTAAGGAACGTGTTAAGAGCATACACTAATCTAGAACACTAAAAGAATTAATATAAAATTGAATGAAACAAAGAATGGGTCCTACACCGAGAGGACTCGAAGATGCCGGTGCAGAATTGCCTTGACGCCGGGATTGTATGCCTCGATTTTATGCCCTGAAGGGGGCGCAAAACAAAGGTGAGTGGACCAATTTGATATATATATATAGCAAAACAGTTATCAACATACTAACCCCCAGGTTTTATGAAAACACATATATATATGATAAACATAGGTTTTTCAAAACCTAGCATGCCATGCAATGTCTCAAATCATAACCCATATTTAATAATCGCTAGTAAATGTCCAATATAACACTTCAGGCCCCATGCCGGCTCCCTGTCTCTGAGCAGACAGTCAGAGGAAAACACACTCTAGGCCCCTTGCCGGCTCCCCGTCTCTGTGCTAAATAGCCAGAGGAAACACCCTCCAGGCCCTATGCCAGCACCAAACCGTCACCCGGGACGGACCGGACACTATCCCTACGTCCTGTAACGGAATATGGACCACTAGGTAAATACAAAACCATTTAGCATATGTATTGAAAAGCAACTTCATAGTATAAAGTCATCAATCGTCTATACTATATAGAGGTGTTTGAAACATGTTCTAAATATTGTATCGTCATCGATTAGATATCCTATAAAGAACATGGGTTATAGGAAAAATAGTAGTAATTCAAACTAGCCTCAGTAAGCATGTTATCTCAAAGCATTTCATAAAACATAATCATCAAATCATGCTTTTCATGTGTGCATTTCTAGTATTAAAACATGCATTTTTAGAAGGGGTCCACTCACAGTACTTCGCCATCGAAAGCTGCGCAGACTAACGAAGATGGAACGCCACAATACTTTGCCCCTAAGCACATAAATGGTACATTTAGTCAAACTCTACTCAAACAATTTAATTTGGAAAAACGGACATCGGAAACGGGTCCAGGATGTCGAAATTAGCCTAGGAGGGGTCCCGAACGAAATCAGAAAAGTCAACTCGAAGGTCAAAGTCAACGGTCAACGTTGACCGAGTCAACGGTCAGACCAGTCAACAGGTCCAAGTCAACGGACAACGTTGACCAAGTCAATGGTCAACGTTGACCGAGTCAACGGTCAGACCAGTCAACAAGTCCAGGTCCGGGTCAACGGGGGTCAACGGGTCTTGGGCTTAGGGTTAGATCCGGGTTGGGCTTAGGTTTAGGGCTTTAGGATTTGGGCTGGGTTTTTAGGCTACACGGGCCAAAGGCCCTGGTTTGAGAGGCCCGAAGGCCTGTCTGAAAGGGCTTGAAGACCTGGGTTGGGTTTCAGCTATATGGGCTTAAGGCCCTCATTTATAATGGCCCAAAGGCCTTTTATACTAAAAACAAATAAATGAAAATAAATAAAAAGAAAAGGTTTTGGGTTGGGCTCGGCAGGGAAAGGCCCAAAGGCCTTGGGTTTGGGTTGCTTCTCAACGGACTTAAGGCCCGGGGTCTAGGAAACGGCCTGAAAGGCCAGTCGCGACGAGGAAGAACACTGGAGCTGCTACAGCTCCGGCCAATTGGTAACGGGGGTTTTAGACCCCGATCTAACTACCAAAATGAAGAGCAAGATGAGGGGAAGAGATTGCTACCCTCGAATAGTCGTGACACGACCGGAGGTGACCGGAAATCTCATCGACGGCCATGCACTCGCCGGAGATGGGTGCCCATTTACCGAGCCGATCTCGTCCTAGAACCTTGATAAAATGGACGGAATAATCTCAATAATCACATCCAAACATCATTTAGAATAAAAGGAAAGGAATCCGAGGCTTACCCAACTGGAGAAATTATGGAAACTCGCCGAAGAACCTTCCTGGGTTTGTTGACCTCGCGGAGATGAGAGAGAGAAAGAACAGAAGGGGTTTTGATGATGATGATGGCGTCCTCCCTCGAGCTGGTGTAGTTGTGGGTGCGTGTGTGTGTGTGTGTGTATCACGGGTGAGAGAGCGAGAGAGAGAACAGACAGTGCAGAGCAGAGAGGGATTCGAGAGAGAAAAGGAAAGGGTTTCAAGTAGGGGTCAGACATAGAGAGAGAAAGGACTTGGGTCGCTGCCAAGTGGCAGTTTGGGATCCAAAGAAGAAATAGATGAACGGTCCAGATTTAAATAGAAAAAGGGACTTAAATTGATGGTTTCAAATACAAATTGGGGAGAAACGAAATTATACTCTACTTTTGGGGTTGGGGTGTTACAAAGGAGGACGGGGAGATGTCAAGCTCGGCGCATGCACCGATGCCGCACATCAGCCATACGTCACACAGCCCTCAGGCTCTCGGGCTGGCAATCCCTGCTGGGCCTGTCGCTCGGGCCTGGCCTGTCCCTCGAGCTCGCAAACGCTGAAGCCCCATCCCCCGGCCGTCGGGCCCTTTCTCCTCGCCGGTCCCCCGAGCAACCAGCAACGCTGGACTTGCTCTTATGGATTCTGTCACTTCATCTTTTTGACACATTGTCTTATAATGTTGACACAAGAATTGTACCACAAAATAAGATGATAAACAGTTCATAAAAAATCTCACTTTTGAGAAAAGCTCCTTAACATTTATGGCAGAACTAGTTTTAACTCGTGACCTTTGCTCATTGACTAGTTTTAATTTGTGATCTTCATTAAGATATAAATTTGTTATTATTTTTAGAGAAATGCTAAGTAGACTTTTTTAAAGTTGAACTCTCTCAAAGTGAAATACTCCGTCATCTTTTTTTTGAAATAATATTTTATAATAGGGGCACTAAAATTATGTCAAAACATAAGATAACAGAAAATTTATAGCGAGTTCTACTTCCAAAAAGTCTCTCTAGGATTTCTGTTATTTTTAACACATGTTAATTGTGAACTAATTGACGACCACAAGTTGGGATCGCTCTACTCAATTTTTCAATTAGAAGAATTTTCAAAATTTTGAGCTTTCTGAAGAGACAGATGTTGTTGAATGGCTGAAAGTCACAACTCATCTCTAGAAGATAAAAGACTTGGTTTAATGGAAAAATATTTTCAATGTGTCTGAAATACGAATGATACAGTACGTGTTATTATGAAAGGGGATGAAGTTTTTATATTTTAAGTTGTGAATTTTTTAGCACTATCTCACCACTCGTATAATGACACTTAGTATACTATCTTGTGTTCAAATACTTTGAAAAATCTCTTGGTTGAATGGCTGAAGAATATAATAATAGAATTAAAAAAGGAAAAATCTTGTCTAGGCACACATAATGGGGTCCCACATGGTTTTAGATTGGATATTAATAATAGGAAATTGTTATATGTACTTCAAAAATCTCCTTTTGTATTCCCAAAATTTCATTTGCTCTCTAAACTTTCTTTAATTGAAAAAATTACACTTATGAAGAGTGTAGAATGAGATTTTTAAAGTGTCAATAACATTCCTAATAGTATATTAATGTAGTTAAAGAACTTGGTTTATAATTATGATGTGGCCGTGGTTACTAATTATGGGGAATGTTATGCTTAGATAGGTTATCGTAAAGGGAATGCATTCGTAGAAAGCATTTTGTTAATAAGCATTGTGTATGTTACAAGTGTTTTTGTTATAAACTAAAGAATGTAGTAAATTTTTTCAAAAAAAAAAGAAAAAGAAAAAAAACATGTAGTAAATTTTTTACTAAAAATTCATGTAATTGGTGAAAATTTACTTGAAAGTGCATTTAAAAAGGTCATCTAACCTGCGGTTGTCTATAAAACGGTTTCATGACTTGAAAAAATTTATGTTCTGCTAAACATAGTTAGAGAGCGTTTAGCAAGAGATCTTTGGACTAATATGCATAAAAAGAAACATTTACGAATACCAACTACGGAATAGAATTAGTAATGGTTGAACAAAAAATAAATCGTGTATCATAAACCCCAATTTAGTGCACCTTAATTGTCTGCCTAATTAAAATCCGTAACCATAATCTAAATGTTCACACCTTCCTAGACATTTTGTATGAATATTCCATGTATACAAAAGCAAGAGTTGGCGTCCTTTAACAAGAACTAGGACTAATTTTGTAGAGATATGAAGATGTGGTAGCAGAACCACCAATCCATGTTGCATCTTGAGCCAGAAAAATGAACTTTAAATTATTCAACCTTTCGTCCTTGCTGTAATTCCTTACAACTTAAACCATGTCAAGCGGAAAATTGACAACTTGATCCTAACAATCATATACGTAATGAGTGGACTGAATTTGAATCACTTAAAATTATTGTATTTTTTCTATCGCCACTTGCTTTGTTACATAGAGCTTCTACTTAGCAAATGTAGCAAACCATTTAGAGTTGGCTCAATTGATTAAGAGTCTTTGTTCTTACACCCCAGGTTGTAATCAAAAGTACGAAGCTGAAGCTTTGATATTAAAAAGTGAACGTACTACTTATCATTACACAAGAGAATTTGCATAGTTGAGCGCATAACTAAGAGCTTGAGTACCTTGTTACGCGCTTCTAAGAGTTCCACTTGTACTCCCCTGTGCATAACCAACAAGGCTCTGAGTTTCCACTTGTACTCCCCTGTGCAATCAAATCAAACGGGTTTCTCAAGGCTGCTACCTTCAGTTCATCACCGTAAATACTTGGGTTCATGACCGATTCACAAACAAGAATCCGTCCTTCAAGCATGCTGATGAGTCAATATTATATTATATGTTTTACCCTTTTCTTAGTATAATTTGGTGATTATTTTGGTAGAATTTTAATACTTTGCTTTATATTTCCAATATAGGACATTAGACTTCCTCTGGAGCAAAACATGATCAAACGGACGAATTTTGGAGTAATTCAAATTGGAGGACGTTCGTGTGTCTCTTGGCTTGTTCGTGTCAAAATTTGGGATTTTTCTACCAGGCGATTATTTTCTGGCGATTTATTGAAGAAGCAGTGCGCGTTGCAGTTTAATGACGTTTCTGGGCTTAAACTGCGATTTTGGAGCCTAAGATGACCTCAGATGGGTTCATGGCCTTCTGGATTAGGTCCAGAACGTAACTGTGCAGTTTATGGGCAGTTTTCCTAATTTAATTAGGTCTAAGATATTTTATTATTATTTAATTAGTTTCCTAGTTTGACTAAGTTTCCTAGGGTTTTAGGGTTTTGTGGGAAGGCTCAGCAATTATAAATTGCTGGGGCCGTGAGTTTTTAGGGACCTTTTGACGACTATTATTTCTTTTTCAACCTGGGAGCTAGGAAATTCAAGGGTTCTCAAGGCTTTGGATTTTCTAATTCAAGGTGTTTTCATTCCTATTCATTCAATATAATTATGTTGATTTTAAATATGAATATGCGTAACTAATTTTCTTTTGCTAGGGTGAGGCCATGATCCCTAGCAAGAATATGTAGTCTCTTTTTAATTTCCTTATGAATTTATGCATGCGAGTTTTGGATTGTTAATCACTGTGCTTTAAACTATCTATTTGTCTTAGTGATTCGCGACCATTAGGATATTTAGAAAAGTAATTTGATGCAATTTTGGCGGAGGGCTGTCCCTAAAATTGGCTAAGGCTTCTTGTGGTTAACATGTGTAACTACTTAGGATAGACAACATGTCTTGGGAGTTGCATGGTTTTTCAAAAGGTTTTCACAAAACTTAATGAGTCTTGCATGTTCACATTCGATCTGGATGCCACGGACGGGTTGCATGTTAGATATACGTTCTATGTTGGGGTCCCAAGTAGGGCATACTTTAGGAAAATCAAACCTTCAAAATATGCATGTGTAATTCATGAGGAATTAGGAGAGTTACATAGGATTGTTAGGGTGACGGCGGAACCCTAGTACTTTCTCGTCTTGAATTCTACAAAATTATTTCTTTCTTTTTCTTTACAATTGCAGTTTTTAAGTAATCTTTTTAATTAAATTCATTTTAATTAATTTAGGTCGTTAAATCATCTTTCCCAAAATCTTTGTTTTAATTAATTAGTTGAGAATTGATTTCGCTTTTAATCTGTTTAATTCAATCCCTGTGGAGAACGACCTTGCAAGCCAACTATACTACAACAATCTTGTCTCTCTTGCAAGTATTTTAGGTGTTTTTATCCCTTTTTGTGCAGGTGGTAAAAATCCTATCACATGCTCTCTACTGCAGACATGGTCGGCCTAAGAGCTGGTGCTGGATTGATGCATGTAGCCGTAGCGCATGTTGTTGAGCAAAAATTGTACACAATATGTAAACAAATAATTCACTCGACATAATTTCATCCTTGTTCATTTTTCCAAAGAGGGTTTTATTAATTTGAGTTCGACCCATTCTAGGCTACGCGCCTATTAATTACAACTGTCACATCCCGACCCGGGGTCGACCACTTCCCGGGCCCGCTCCACTACCGTAGCACGATATTGTCCGCTTTGGGCCCCGACTACGCCCTCACGGTTTTGTTTCTGGGAACTCACACGAGAACTTCCCAGTGGGTCACCCATCATGGGAGTGCTCTCGCGCGCTACTCGCTTAACTTCGGAGTTCCGACGGAACCCGAAGCCAGTGAGCTCCCAAAAGGCCTCGCGCTAGGTAGGGATGGGAATATACATATAAGGATCACTCCCCTGGGCGATGTGGGATCTCACAATCCACCCCCCTTAGGGGCCCGACGTCCTCGTCGGCACACCACGACCAGGGTTAGGCTCTGATACCAAATTGTCACATCCCGACCCGGGGTCGACCACTTCCCGGGCCCGCTCCACTACCGTAGCACGATATTGTCCGCTTTGGGCCCCGACTACGCCCTCACGGTTTTGTTTCTGGGAACTCACACGAGAACTTCCCAGTGGGTCACCCATAATGGGAGTGCTCTCGCGCGCTACTCGCTTAACTTCGGAGTTCCGACGGAACCCGAAGCCAGTGAGCTCCCAAAAGGCCTCGCGCTAGGTAGGGATGGGAATATACATATAAGGATCACTCCCTGGGCGATGTGGGATCTCACAACAACCCTTCTTTTGTGAAAGGAATACCCTTTGATTCTAATATGAATAAATCGTAACTTGGGGATTTGGGTGTTTATTTGATTTTGTGACTGCACCTAGGTAGAGCCCTAGATTGCCTACGTACCCTTGTTAAGGGATCGAGTCACTCGTAGTTCCTTATGTGTTTGTTGGGGTTTGATGCCTTGTGCAGTTTCAGCTCATGCAGGCGAAGACTTTGAACCATTGGAGCAATTGATGCCTTATGCAGTTTTAGCTCATGCGGGCAAAGACTTTGAACCCTTGGAGCAGTTGGTGCCTTGTGCAATTTTAGCTCGTGCAGGCAAAGGCTTTGTGCCACTTGGAGCCTTTGAATTTTGATGCATCTTTGTGCTTTTGATATTTGACATGGCTTTATACCATTTGAGACTTGACTTGGTTTTGTGTCATTTGAGACTTGTCGCGGCTTTGTACCATTTGGGGTTCGATGCGGCTTCGTGCCTTTTGGTGTTTTACGCGGCTTTGTGCCATTTTGATATTTGATATAGCTTCATGTCATTTGAAGTGGTTTTGTGCCATTTGTAGTAGCTTTGTGCCATTAAGTATTTGGAGCCGCTTTATGCCTTGAGGCTAATTTGAGGGTACTTCAACTTTGTAAAAAAAAAAAAGGCCCATGTATGCAGGAGTTGCTACCACAGTATGATTGGGAGATCCAGTGCCTTTTTTATTCTTGCGCCTATGCCTTTGGACTCTTTTCCTTTTGCTATAAGAAAAAGATCATATGATATTGATCCATGGTTGCTAATACGAAGAGGCCAACTGGTATGAACTTATTTATATTTGTTTTTTATTCATAGGACTTATTCTCTTTGAAAGAGTAAAATAAAGTCCTTGATAATATTCCAATTTCCTTTACATGCTGTAGAACATCAAGAGGCAAATTTTGTTTTGTACTCTGTCATTTTGTCTCCATGTTTACTTGTTTCATGCTCCATATTCAATCAATGGCGCCATGCTCATAATGCCCACGTGAGTGGCATTCCAAATTTTAGAGGAGCTTTTATTTCCCTCCCTTGCTGTTTCATTCTCTTTGTTTGTCTTCTAATGCATGGATGAACATGTCTTCTTTTCTTTTGAGTTTTAAACTCATTTCTTCCTTTTGTTGTAGTGAGGAATTTATTTGGAAGACATTTGCCCATCTTTTTTTAAAAGTGACCACGTGCATGATTTTGAGAAAAAAAAGGCCATCTTTGCAGTCACAAATTTGATTGGTGACAGTGCACCTTTTTTTGGCTTCCTATGGCTAGCCTCAAAGTCATCAAGTTCCTTGTAACTTGCATTCGTTTCGTCTTATATACTGCGACTTTAATTGCAACTTCAGATCATCTTCGATTCACCTCACGTGCTGGCTTTGGGTCAAGAACAACCACATCATATTTTGGTATGTCTTTGTAATTTGCATGTACTTTCTCTTGCTTTCGCTGTGTTTCTTTGCTCTTTCTTTGTTATGTTTTTCTTTTCTCCTCTACCGTCTGTCTTCTCTGCTGTGTTCTGCCGTGTCTCCGTTATCCTCTCAGGGGAATGGTCCAGAAGCGGTCCAAGGAATCCGATGGTGGCATTCTTCCTCAGCGTAGGCGAATTTGCCCTGGGGAATCGGCAATTTGACTTCGTGGGTTCCGTTCTGTGCGTTTTGCTGCGCCATTCTGAGAGCTTGCAAGGGAGAGCGACAACGAGCATGGCTTAAGAGATGACATCGTCGGAAGGCGAATGCCGATGTTTGAGCAAATGCGATGAACATGCAGGCCATTGAAGAAGGACCAGCCTGAACCATGGGTTTATGTCGGTGTACACTGCAACTGAGGTTAGTACTTGCTGCAATCTCTGAATGCAGGCACCTTGCCGCTGCCGGTTTGGGCTTGCTGCGTTTTGGTGAAGTATCCTGCTGAGAGAGAAAGATCTCTGGCCGGTCAAACATTCCATCCAGACAACTTCTTTTCTTCACCTTTTTTTTTTTTTTTTTTTTTTTCAGAAGAAGAAGAGCAATGGGGGGTTGTTGTCGAGGTCCAGGCCGAGAGGAATGTGGTGTCCGTGGAAAAGAAGGATCCCGGGGTACATTTTTGTAATCCCGTTTGAGGTAGGCTCGCCGACGAGCATCGTAACAGGAGGAGGGACAGAGTCTTCAATGGCTTCCGTGCTGGATCAATGGCTCGGCGAGACGGCAGAGAGCACCTCTTGCAGGAATGAATCGCAGGACTGATTTTGGATTCGAGTTTCATCCGAGTGATCCAGACCATGTTGGACTTGTTCGGCATATATCAACCCTAAATGGTCTACTACCTGTAATAGGAATGTATTATTAAAGAATATATATATATATATATATATATATATATAGGTGATCTAGTTACCCATTCATAAAGCAATCCTATATTATGAGTCTTATATAGGAAATAGGATTGAGATAATCCTTGTTTGATTATGATATATTGCTTGGAGGTCAAGAAAGTAGAATTATTGTTTCCTTTATGGATGGAACCTTTAATCTTTGGCCTATATATATACCGATCCCTATGAACCCTAAAACACACGAACAAGCTTCCCATTAAGCATTGTGTTAAGGTTAGGAGTTCTTAGAAGCATTGGTATTCTCGGACAAATCACAGAAGGATGGCTGCTGCAGGAAGTTCTCCAGGTTAGGGTTTCGTCTATTAAAGTTTACGTAATCTGTTAATGCATGCAGTGTTTTAGTTGTATAACCCTTTCGGTATAACATGTGGTATCAGAGCCAAAGGTTATATGGCTAAAACCTATAGATAACAATCGAAAACATATTTATATATGAACTGTTGAAGAAAGGTACGTTGGTGCCTATAAGGTCTGTGATCAGCAGAAATATATTACTCGGTTAGATCATATATTCTAGCCCTAGCCGTTTATCATGATATAGCTGAGTAATATAATCGAGTTGCTGCCCACAATTGCATTCAAAATCATAACATGGAAGCAGTTCATCTGCTCATAAGTGTTGATCATGTTTTCATGGTTAGTTTTGAATGGCGTAACATGATATATGCATCATACAGTTTGTGGTTGTTTCTATCTGCTCATATGTGTTAGAAATTGTCATAAAGGTAACTGATATGATGTATACATTAGTGTTAGAAGCTTGTTAATTCATCAGCTCATAAGTGTTGAATTAATTTTGTCTTATAAAGCTTATCGGGATGTTAATTTTAAGAATGCATGTTGCACATCAGCTATGAATGCCGTGAATACAATCCAAACCTTAAGCGGTACAAACTACAAAAAGTGGAAACAAGACATAGACATATGCTTGGGGTGGATGGACCTTGACATAGCAATCAGGGAGGACTCTCATCCAGAACCTGCTGCGGATGCGACTGTGGATGTCAAGGCTAAATATGAAAAGTGGTTGAAGGCGAATCGTATTGCTCTTCTAGTGATTAAAAGGTCCATGTCTGATACAGTGAGAGGAGGAATACCAGACTCTAAGAATGCGAAGGAGTTTCTGACATCGATCCATGAGAAGTTCAAAGAATCAGACAAAGCTGAAACAGGTAATCTCATGAATGAACTTATGACAAAAAGATATAATGGTATGGGATGTGTGAGAGAGCATATATTGGAACTGCTAGATATTGGTGCTAGACTGAATGCATTAGAAATTCCTATGAGTGATCCATTCCTGGTTCACGTAGCGCTCAACTCACTTCCTAATGAATACTCGCAATTGAAGAGCACATATAATGCACAGAAAGAAAAGTGGAGTTTAAACGATTTGATTGCTATATGCGTACATGAAGAACAACACCTAAGGTCTGAGATAGTTGACAAGAAGGTTAATATGGTGACTGAGGCCAAGAATAATGCTCAGAGGCCAAACACACCGAGACTTGGGGTCAATAAGAACATCAAAAGTGCCATAGGGAAGTGTTTCTTTTGCAAGAAACCTGGACACATGAAGAAGAATTGTCAGAAATACAAGAAGTGGCTCGAAAAGAACAAAGGAAAAGGTAATGTTGCCATTTATAAAGGTGAAGTATTAGTTTGTTTTGAAACAAATAACACTGTGTGAGATCCCACATCGCCCAGGGGAGTGATCCTTATATGTATATTCCCATCCCTACCTAGCGCGAGGCTTTTTGGGAGCTCACTGGCTTCGGGTTCCATGGGAACTCCGAAGTTAAGCGAGTAGCGCGCGAGAGCACTCCCATGATGGGTGACCCATTGGGAAGTTCTCGTGTGAGTTCCCAGAAACAAAACCGTGAGGGCGTAGTCGGGGCCCAAAGCGGACAATATCGTGCTACGGTGGTGGAGCGGGCCCGGGAAGTGGTCGACCCCGGGCCGGGATGTGACAATTTGGTATCAGAGCCTAACCCTGGCTATGGTGTGCCGACGAGGACGTCGGGCCCTTAAGGGGGGTGGATTGTGAGATCCCACATCGCCCAGGGGAGTGATCCTTATATGTATATTCCCATCCCTACCTAGCGCGAGGCTTTTTGGGAGCTCACTGGCTTCGGGTTCCATGGGAACTCCGAAGTTAAGCGAGTAGCGCGCGAGAGCACTCCCATGATGGGTGACCCACTGGGAAGTTCTCGTGTGAGTTCCCAGAAACAAAACCGTGAGGGCGTAGTCGGGGCCCAAAGCGGACAATATCGTGCTACGGTGGTGGAGCGGGCCCGGGAAGTGGTCGACCCCGGGCCGGGATGTGACACACTGAGTTTGATAAAAATTCATGGTGGGTAGACAGTGGTGCTTCGATACATGTGACAAATTCCTTGCAGGGGTTCATAAACAAGAGGGTGCCAAGATATGATGAAATCTCAGTGATCGTGGGAACTAGAGACAAGGCTGCTGTCAAGTTCGTTGGAACAGTTAGGGTTAAGTTAGAATCTGGTTTTATCCTAGAATTAGAAGATGTTTGTTATGTACCTTCAATTAGAAGGAACTTAGTATCAGTCAGTCAAATTGTTAAGAAAAACTTTGAGTTATCAATAAACGATAGTGGTTTTGTTATTTATCAAGATTTGCAAGTCGTTGGGAATGGTTTCCATACTGGGGGAATGTTTCAACTTAACTGCAAAGATTCATGTTATGTAACATGGTGGGACAGAAAAGGCTTAATCAAAATGAGATTTCATCTTCTCTTTGGCACAAAAGGTTGGGACACATTTCAATTGAGAGGGTTAAGACCCTAAGCAAATCTGGTATTTTACAGAATTGGAATTAGATCACAGTGCCACATGTATCGAATGCATTAAAGGAAAAATGGTCAACTCACACAAGAAGAATGCAACCAGAAGCAATGATCTCCTTGAACTGGTACACACGGACATATGCGAACCTTTTCCCACTCCAACATATGATGGTTATAAGTATTTTATAACTTTCATAGACGACTACTCGAGATACTGTCACCTATATTTGCTCTCTGAAAAATTGAGTGCACTTATGGCTTTCAAAATTTACAGAGCTGAAGTTGAAAAGCAATTGGAAAGAAGGATCAAAGTAGTGAGATCCGACAGAGGAGGAGAATACTACGGAAGATACACTGAATATGGGAGAAACCCTGGACCTTTTGCACTTTACTTGCAAGGTGAGGGCATAATGGCTCAGTACACGAACCCTGGTACTCCGCAGCAGAATGGAGTATCGGAAAGAAAGAATCGCACATTGAAGGACATGGTGAGAAGCATGATGAGTGGGACGAATCTACCAATGTTTTTGTGGGGTGATGCTATTAAGACAGCAAACTACATATCCAATAGGGTTCCCAACAAATTTGTGATTACTACACCTTTCGAATTGTGGTACAAAAGAAAACCAAGCTTGCAGCATTTGAGAATCTAGGGTTGTAAGGCCGAGGCAAGGGTATATAACCCTCAAGAAAGGAAGCTTGACCCTAAAACAGTAAGCTGTTACTTTGTGGGATACCCTCAAGGAACAAAAGGTTACAGGTTTTACTGCCCTAACTACTCTATGAGATTTGTTGAGACTGGGAAAGTGAAGTTTGTAGAAGAAGGGTCAGTTGAGATTACAAGCAACGAAGTTAAGTTCGAAGAAGAAACTGAAGAGACCATGCTTGACTCATTGCATCACATTACACCAAGTATCGACAGACAGATAGAACTGGGTCACAGTGTCCCAGTTACAAATAACGATGTGAATGAGATGCAAGATGACATACATAATGATGCAGCAACAAACCAAGAGGCTACGGGTAATGCAGCACAAACACACAACCAAGATGCAGAAGTAGTGTTAAATCAGGATGCACCTGAACTCAGAAAATCAACAAGGTTGAGAAGACCAGCAATCTCAGATGATTTCGTGGTGTATCTTAGTGAGGCTGACATTGACATTGGTGAGCCATCATCTTACAAAGAAGCGATGAAGAGTCTACAGAAAGAGAAATGGTCAAAAGCCATGCAATCAGAACTTGAGTCCATGCAGAAAAACAAAGTATGGCAACTAGTAGCCCTGCCAGAAGGATCTAAACCCATTGGGTGTAAATGGGAGTACAAAACCAAGAATGACTCAAAGGGAAATGTAGAAAGACTGAAAGCTAGGCTGGTAGCAAAAGGGTACACTCAACAAGAAGGGGTAGATTACAATGAAACCTTTTCACCTGTGTCTACAAAGGATTCTTTCAGGTTTGTGATGGCTTTAGTTGCTCACTATGACTTATTTCTCCATCAAATGGACGTTAAAACAGCCTCTTTGAATGGAAAACTTGAAGAGGAAATATACATGAAACAGCCTGAGGGTTTTGTCAATAAATGAGAGGAAAAACTGGTTTGTAAACTTAACAAATCGATATATGGTTTGAAGCAGGCATCCAGACAATGGTATCTAAGATTTGATGAAGTCATGCAATCACACGGTTTTATAGAAAATTCAGAAGATGAATGCATCTATGTAAAGACCAGTGGTAGGCATTTCACCATTTTGGTGCTGTACGTGGATGATATACTGATTGCAGGAACTAATTTGAGTCTACTACAGGAAACCAAGATATTGCTAAGTGACACTTTCGAAATGAAAGACATGGGAGAAGCCTCATATGTTCTTGGAATAGAAATCACACGTGAGAGGAGAAGAGGTTTACTAGGTCTGTCACAAATGGGTTATATTGACAAGATACTGAAAAGGTTTAACATGTCAAGTTGCAATGGTAGTGAGGTGTCTGTTACTAAGGGAGACAAACTAAGCAAGGAACAGTCTCCCAAAACTGATATGGAGAAGAAAGAAATGGAAGACAAACCATATGCCTCAGTAGTAGGTAGCTTAATGTATGCACAGGTATGTACTAGGCCTGACATATGTTTTGCATTAAGCTTACTGGGGAGATATCAGTCAAATCCGGGACAGGCACACTGGATTGCAGCCAAGAAAGTGATAAGGTACTTGCAGAACACTAAAGACTATAAGCTAGTGTATAGGAAGGGTACAAACTTGGAAATTGTTGGGTATTGCGACTCGGACCTTGCAGGATGTCAAGACTCAATGAAATCCACTTCAAGTTATATATTCATGATGGCAGGAGGTGCCATTTCATGGAAGAGCATGAAGCAAAAGAATATAGCCACATCCACGATGATGGCTGAATACATGGCATGTTTTGAAGCCACGTCTCAAGCTGTGTGGATTGGTAAGTTTGTAGAAAGAATAAACATACTAAACATCGTGATCAAACCACTACAAATTTTCTGTGACAACACTGCAGCTGTGTTCTACTCCAAGAATAACAAGAGGTCTTCAGGGACCAAACACATGCATATCAAATACAGACTTGTCAGAGAAAAGATCAAACAGGGACTTGTCAAGATCAATTACATTGACACTGCGTCAATGCTTGCAGATCCATTGAATAAAGCACTTCCAGTTGCAGTTTTCAAACAGCATGTAAAGAATATGGGTTTGATCGTGGATTTTGATATGCTGAGTTAGTGGGAGTATATGCTGTTTGTGATTGCTGCAGTGAATAAGTGGTATTGTTTTGCAATTATTTTGGATTGTAGTTTGTTGCTTAAGAGGTTTGAATTCATGAAAATTGCTTACTGACTATGTGTTCGCATAAGGAAAGGGACATGCATGTATTTAGTAAAGTCATATCTGTATTTGTTATCACCGTTTGCGTATGTTAGTGTTGCAGAGAATATATTTTCATTCATAAAGAGCACATTCTTATTGACAGATATGTAGTTTTGGTTAAAACATAAAGTGTAATTATGTGATTACAATAAAGAGGATCTGAGATGATATAAGGAAGACTAATCACAGTTAAAAGTTCATCTCTAGATCATAATCAGATGATGTTTTCATGTAGATAAAGCATTCAGCGTAAGTGATTATGAAGGTTTAGAGTATGATAACTTAACAACCTTGTTAGTCCTTCGTTGGGTGTTTTATTTGACAGAAAATTTGGATAAATTTGGGATATGATCACTGAACATGGCCATTGAAGTTATGTTAATCTTTAATATAAGGCAAGACATGAATATTACATTTCGTAGACCAAGTGGGAGAATGTTGGACTTGTTCGGCATATATCAACCCTAAATGGTCTACTACTTGTAATAGGAATGTATTATTAAAGAATAATATATATATAGGTGATCTAGTTACCCATTCATAAAGCAATCCTATATTATGAGTCTTATATAGGAAATAAGATTGAGATAATCCTTGTTTGATTATGATATATTGCTTGGAGGTCAAGAAAGTAGAATTATTGTTTCCTTTATGGATGGAACCTTTAATCTTTGGCCTATATATATACCGATCCCTATGAACCCTAAAACACACGAACAAGCTTCCCATTAAGCATTGTGTTAAGGTTAGGAGTTCTTAGAAGCATTGGTATTCTCGGACAAATCACAAAAGGATGGCTGCTGCAGGAAGTTCTCCAGGTTAGGGTTTCGTCTATTAAAGTTTACGTAATCTGTTAATGCATGCAGTGTTTTAGTTGTATAACCCTTTCGGTATAACAGACCATTCTTGGCAATTCAAGAAGGCATCATGGCAGAGAGTTTCTGGCCGTGAAAATGGACAGCAGCGGCACCGACATGAGACTTTGTTCGAACGGGGAACCACGGATGCGCCTTCTCCTACTTCAGTAACCAATGGTCCTCTTCTCTGCGGAACAGAGGCACCAGCTTAGGTGGACTTTGCTTGTTCTTCTTCTTTATCGTCAGCAACCCCTCTTCCTCTTAACTCCAAGAGGACGGCTGCAACGGGGTTTGTTTCTTTTCCATTGCTGGAAGCCTCATTCTTTTTGGTGCGACTTCTTTCTCCGACTTTTGTGCCAAATTCATCGAGTGCTCCTAAAACGGAGCACCAACAACCGCCAAATTCTTTGGGCTGTATTCCTCTTCTCTTGATTCGAAGTTTCCCAATGAGCTCCTAAAACGGAACAGCAGCAACCCTTTCAACTCCGGCAGCCATTGTGGTTGTTGTTCTCATGGCGGCGGACCTCGTTCAAGACCACCTTCTTTTATGTCGTGGGTGAGAAAATGGAGCGCGCCGCGTCGCTTGGTTCACTAATCGGAGAAAGGTTCCCGGATGGTGTGGCTGCTGCAGTGTTGCCGTGGTATTGTAAATGTGTTGGTGCTCGACAACTGTTGCAGAGTTTTGGAAGGAATGAGGGGTTGCAGCGTATGGTTTTTTTTTGCTAGCCAAAGTTTACTCAAGAAACCCACCTACCTGCAAAACAAAATTTTTTGAAAGAAAATGAAGAGAAGAGAAACATAGGTTTTTTACCTTGTGGTTGTTGTTTGTAGTTCGTTATCTTTCCTTTAAAGACTTGGTTCGGATTTCTCTCTCAATTTCTGCAGAGTCTCTCTTTGTTCTTCTTCGTCCCCTTCCTACTGCAGCTGATGCCTACTTATAGACATCCTAGGAGGGTTCTAGAGTTTTTACATGGGGGAGATAGAGGCCATGTCTTCCACCACTTTCTCTTATCCTGATCTCTCACCAACTGCCCAGTCTTCCACGTACTCCTATTGCAGAAAAAAATGGAGGCCTTGCTTTGCACGTTACTTCCCTCTTTTGTAGGAAGAATTACATATTTTATTTTTATTTTATTTATAGATGTTGATCTGTATGTTTTATCTTGTAACTTGATCCAATATTTATGGACTTTTTTTTTATGTTATATATATATATTTTTTTTGTGGTCCAACACATGTATTTGCTGGCGCGGATTTTGATATGATTTTAATCGTACTTCTCACCAGTTGTGCAATATACATTCCTAATCTTACTTCTCACCAATTGTGCAATATGCATTCAATGTCTTGTGTTAATTATAAGAAAAACAAGTGGCATCTGGAATTGGGGCAATTTTGAAGTTGATAAAATAATTTAATCCCACACATCAACCATTTCAATTTTAAAAGTGAATTATATATTGTAGGTTGCACGTGCCTTGTAGCTCAATTGGTAACTTAAGAGCATACGCTTATGCATTTGAGGTTCCATGTTTGAATCTCCCTCTCTGTAGTTTAGATGAATTTAGTGTAGATTATCTTATCATTTGTAAAAAAAATTTATATGTTATAGGTTACGTATAAGAATCATATTTTGTCATTTTTAAGTCTTACACGTGCACAACCATATTGGGTGACGTGAGCGCACGTGGATAACATCTGATAATATACAAGAAGTAGATATTTCACCCTCAAATTAATTGGCAATAGGAGAAATAACCCACCTCTTATAAGCACATGCAAATTAATTTCTTTAAATCTCCTGCGTGGGATTCACACTGCCAACGCAAATCACACACTCAACTTGCAAGGAAAATAAATCTGAAAATTAACTGTCTACAAGCTCATGATTCTGTACAACCCAAGTTCAGACATTTGATAAGAAATTTATCCCTGAGAAGATATATACTGCACTAATTACTTGTACCTGTATAGTAGTTGCATCTATATATGTCCAAGTTTATATTGCACGGCCTTATTTTTTTCACAACGCGAAGGGAGATGCCAAAGTTGCCAACTTGTTTCGAAGAAACAGAAGAATGAAGGAGCTAAAAAAATAAATCCACAATTCCTGGGAACACTTCTACAAAATGGTCTTATTGTGTCCGTGGGTGGTGTCGGTGGGTGGTGTCGCTTTAATATAATATAGTGGCGCATAAGATATTTGCGACACTATATAGACATGACGTCGGAATTATATGTCGCTTATAAGCGACGTTAAATGTTAACGTCGCTTATAAGTGACATATAATTTAATAATTTTAAACACTGGCGTCGCTTATAAGCGACACTAATTATTGTTTTTAAATATTTTAAAGCTCGCGTCGGTTCTGACCGACAGAGATTTTAATTTTTTAAAATATTTTGAAACCCAGTGTCGGTTGTAGGCGACGGATAGATGGCTTTATATACTCTTTCCCCGTGTATAATACACAAGTTCATTTATTTAAAAATTCTAATTTAAGTACTTAGATAAATTTCTACTATTTATGTTAAATTAAGAAATATTTAGTCAAATTAATTAATTTTGTCACTTGAATTGTTATGAGAAAATGGGAATGAATAATATTTATAAGCATTTATGTTAAATTAACAATATTAAATATAACATAAACTTATAATATTTAGTAATATAAGAATATATTATGTTAAATTAATTTGTTTTGCACTCTAATTGTTATTTTAATTTGTTGTTATTTTAATTTATTTTTGTTGTTATTTTGATAACTTTTTGGTGTTATTTACTATAATAGATTAGATGAGGAAAATTTTGAGTTCTCGCAAAAAGTGAGCTCATTTGGTCTCCTTACATCTCTAAGAAACAGCGAGGAAAAAATAATTTCGGCGAGAAAATTGTTTTGTTGCTGTACATAATGCTAGCGAGGAAAAAATGTTATAAGTGTTATAAGGATGATCGAATACGATCATCGTACTCTTATAGGATTGAGGAGTGTATTTGTAAAAAATCATCAAAATCGGAGTTAAAATAACCGTTAAATCGTGAGTTTTCGTTTATAACCGTCGAAAGGTTTCGTCCCGTTACCTAATATCTGAATGTCAGTTTTTTACTATTTTTTACGTATGCGATCTTGGAGCATATACAAACAAGTTTGACGGTTGGATCGTTGAAACTAGTTTTGTAGAATGTGTATTCCGTCAAAACTATAGATTCAACAAACACTTGGAGTTTATTTTATACTTCCATTAAGTAGAACATAATATTTTGTGATATCCATCAGTGCAAATATTTTAAATTGAAGATCGAATTTGTTCATCGTATTCTTATATGGTTGAGAAGTGTATTTGTAAAAAATCATCAAAATCAAAGTTAAAATAATTGTTAAATCGTGAGGTTACGTTTATAACCGTCGAAAGGTTTTGTCCCGTTACCTAATATCTGAATATCAATTTTTTACGTATGCGATTTTGGAGCATGTTTGTACCATACTTGACCAATCCCGAAACTACCAAGCACCGGTCAACATTATACCGCCAAGGATCCCGAAACTACTGAGGACCGGTCAACGTTATACCGTCAAGGATCCAGAAGAGTTTCCCTCCAACCTGGAGGCCAATCACTACGCGACACGTGTCAAGATCAGAAGCCAGTCAGAGCGCGACACGTGTCGACATCAAGGACCAATCACAAGATGGCACATGTCAATGTGACAAAGCTACAAGCTTTTCTATAAATAGGGATCATTCTCCCACAATATTTCCTAATGTCATTGTATTAAGCAAATCACTAGAACTCACTAAATTGAGAGCTTGAGCCTGTATACTTGAGAGCTTGAACCTGTGTACTTGTGAAGACCCTTCACTATTAATACGAACTCCTCTGCTCCGTGGACGTAGCCAACCTTGGGTGAACCACGTACATCTTGTGTTTGCTTCCCTACCACTGTCCGTTTACATACTCATACATATCAGTGACCGGAGCAATCTAGCGAAGGTCACAATCTTTAAACTTTCTGTTGAACCAGAGTCCTCGCTGATTTTGTGCATCAACATTTGGCGCCGTCTGTGGGAAAAGACACTTATTCCTACTCTCTCCAGTTTTGTCAAGCTGGTTTCCACCATTCGTACACTTTCTTTTGATCAGGCATCCCTCTCCAACATGGGAAGCGAAGGAAGCCACAGCACCCAGAACGAAACCCCTCTCACACCTAGTGCGAAACAACTAAGGAGGAAACGAAAAAGATTTGCTCTTCAAACTAAAATCAAAGAGCTGGAGGCTCAGAACAACAAGACAGCAATGAAGAATGAAGTCCTCCAAGAGCAGTATGGGAAGCTCTTTGAAATGCTCCACGAGGCTAGGCATACTCGAACTCATGGACTCAGTACCCCTCTGGGAGCCAACCATCATCTTGGTACCCCCCAAACCGGAGGATCACCAGTCTCAAACATGGAGGTTCTTGACCAGGAACGCGCAACTCATCAATATGTTAATCAACATGAGACTTCTCTCAACCCAGCTACTTCAACCCGAAGCATGAGAAATGAAGGGAGACACCTCCTTGCAAAGGGAGTGGAAGGATCGAAAGCTATTTATCGCGACTGCAGAGACTTCCTGAGGCAACGTCGGGAGAACCCCATCCACATAAGCTCAAAGACCAATGACCCAAGGATCTTTGATAGACTCGGCCCCCTACCACGACCCAGGTCAGCTACTGAGCCAAGAAACGAGCGACAGGTCTCAGAGAAACATGAAGGTATAGGGGACTCGGAAATGCTCCGACAGGCTTACCCTGGGAGCCAGTATGGTGGATCCAGGGAAATGCTACACACCTTCGACCAAACTTTCCAAATCCTGAGAAGTGATGGAGATTTACGAAAGAAAGCTCCAGTGATACATAACTCCATTCCGGACCCCCTTGTCTTACAACTCTTTGAGGAAGTGAACAAGTTGAAGGCCGAACGTCAGGCTGAGATACCTGATTGGAACCAACCCAGGCCCGGTCCTCTTACAAGAAGGATCCTCGACACCCCCCTCCAAGCCAAGACAAAACAGAAACTCGGCTTACAACTCTATACTGGAAGGGAGGACCCAATTGAACACCTCAACCTCTTTAAGTCCACCATGGTGTACCGGATGCACACCGACGAAGAGCGATGTCTCCTCTTCCCCTCCACCCTCTCTGGAGGAGCTCTAAACTGGTACTGTCGTCTTCAACCTGAGACGGTGGACTCGTTTGAGGAATTAAGGAAGCTGTTTGTCTCTCAACACATCTTTCAGACCGACCGTTTGCATTCTGCAGATGACTTGTACACTATTTTTCAGAAGCCGGACGAGTCGCTACGAAGGTATGCTGGCCGCTTTAGCCATGAGTATTCGCGCTGCGCCGAGGCAGACGACAAAACTGCCCTCAAGGCCTTCACGGCGGGCCTACGTGACTGTTTCTTCAAGTACATGATCAACGCCAACACTTGGAAGACTTACTCTGAAGTGATGGCACAGGCTTACAACCATGCCTCGGCCGAAGTAAGGACGTACCAAGGGAAACATCCTACAACAATCCCTTATCAGCAAATGAGGACTGGAAGCCAGATCCAACCCAATGACCATAATGCTCCGCCAGGTCAACAGATGTATCAATCTCAGGGCAAGAGGAAAGATTTCCATCCTCATCAATCTCACTTTAGTAAGAAGAGTAAGGAGCACTATCACGATAATCAGGAATATCGCCATAATAATACCCGCCCCCAAGCAGTCAACGCAGTGAGCCAAACATATGTCAAGACAGGCCCTACCCCGAGGTATGAGATATACACACCTTTGAACGCCACATGTGAGACCATTTACCCCAGTATAGCTCACTTGATACCGAAGCCAAGACCAAGGCAGCCAGATTACAAGTCCACAAAGAACACAAACATGTTTTGCTGTTACCACGATTATAATGGCCATGACAGCGAGAAGTGTGTCACCCTCCATGACCATATTGAAGCTTTGGCACGCGAAGGAAAAATTGATCAATTTCTTCTCCGCCCCTGAAGGAGTAACCGTAGCTAGCGCCAAGTGAACGTTATATATTGAAGAAAAGATTACTCTGAGAAGCTCCAATGATAAAGTCTTTGGCCATCCATGGAACACCGATCAATTGAAGTACTATTACAAGTAAACTCGCATTGTGCAAGTGTTAAACTATAACTGTTCAACATCTTTTGTAATGAGGATCATCTGGCTCGAACTCAATAAAGAGATGATTCAGACAACTTGGTCTTAACTATTTTACATTCCCAGCACTGGGGCGTTTGGTCCATACTGACCTACCTATATACTCTAACTCAGAGCTTCAACATGCGTACTGTGGCATAAAGTAAGTGAAACTAAGTGTTACAACCAACATGGTTCACATATCAAAAGCATGGATTCCTTCATGCAAAACATTCATAAGCATCACTCATGTCAATCAACATAAACATCATACATTTTAGCACATTCATACATAAGCCAACCGAGCTTCGGAAAGGTACAACCCGTACTCTAATATCATTAGGCAACCTGCCACTCTTATCACCAACCAGGTGATGAAGGAACTCACCTTCATGCCACCAACCAGGTGATGAAAACATATCAAAAGCATGGACTCATTCATGCATAGCAAAACATTCATAAGCATCACTCATGTCAATCAACATAAACATCATACATTTTAACACATTCATACATAATCCAACTGAGCTTCGAAAGGGTTCAACATACTTTATATCATTTGGCAACTTGCCACTCTTATCACCAACCAGGTGATGAAGGAACACACATTCAGGCCACCAACAGGGAGATGAAAGATGACGAATGGTACAATTGGTACATGTGAACTCCTAAGCATTCACAAATAATCAAAAACCTTCAAGTATTACAACTCAACTAGGGGAGCACTTACGCCCAACAAAAGGTATAGTCACCAACAAAGTTTTATTGCAAGCTAACAACGGCTTCGGTGCATGGTACACAAAGATCAAGCTCTTCAGTCCTCTTGCATCTGCTTCAGAGCACATTTAGAAAGGGAAGGCATCACTGGTCACCCTCATCCGAGGTTGAACCCCTGACGATATCACTCTGTATCCCACCACCATCCTCCGCATCATCAAGGTCATCTTCACCCTGTTGAGTCTGCTCATCAGCACTAGCCTCATCATCAGACCCCTTTTTCAGCTCAGAAACCTCAGCCAGGGCACCATCCAACTCCTCCCTAACCTTGGATACCTCAAGGCATGTCTTCACATTCAGTCATGACCTGCATAACAGGAGCATCACTATTACAAAAAAGAAGGAGGAGAACACAGCAGCTTCATCAATGGAGTTCAAGTACAATTCTCAAAAAGCTTCACACACTCTTGATCAAGACAGTGTGAAACAAAACCAACTTATGGTGATCAACTACAAAGCTTCACCTATAAAGCTTCAACCACAAAGCTTCACCTAAAAAGCTTCACCACCACCACCAAAGCTTCACCTATAAAGCTTCAGCCAGAAAGCTTTACCTAAAAAGCTTCACCCTCAAAGCTTCACCTATAAAGCTTCGACCACAAAGCTTCACCTATAAAGCTTCGACCTTCAAAGCTTCACCTAAAAAGCTTCACCACAAAGCTTCACCTATAAAGCTTCGCCACAAAAGCTTCACCTACAAAGCTTCGCCAGAAAAGCTTCACCTACAAAGCTTGGCCATAAAAGCTTCACCTACAAAGCTTCGTCACAAAAGCTTCACCTATAAAGCTTCGACTTCAAAGCTTCACCTATAAAGCTTCGCCACAAAAGCTTCACCTACAAAGCTTCGCCAGAAAAGCTTCACCTACAAAGCTTGGCCATAAAAGCTTCACCTACAAAGCTTCGTCACAAAAGCTTCACCTATAAAGCTTCGACTTCAAAGCTTCACCTAAAAAGCTTCACCTAAAAAGCTTCACCTATAAAGCTTCGACCTTAAAGCTTCACCTATAAAGCTTCGACCCTCAAAGCTTCACCTAAAAAGCTTCACCCTCAAAGCTTCACCTATAAAGCTTCGACCTCAAAGCTTAACCTATAAAGCTTCGACCACAAAGCTTCACCTAAAAAGCTTCACCCTCAAAGCTTCACCTAAAAAGCTTCGACCTTAAAGCTTCACCTATAAAGCTTCGACCTCAAAGCTTCACCTATAAAGCTTCGACCTCAAAGCTTCACCTATAAAGCTTCGACCTCAAAGCTTCACCTAAAAAGCTTCACCCTCAAAGCTTCACCTAAAAAGCTTCACCCTTAAAGCTTCACCTATAAAGCTTCGACCACAAAGCTTCACCTATAAAGCTTCGACCCTCAAAGCTTCACCTAAAAAGCTTCACCCTCAAAGCTTCACCTATAAAGCTTCGACCTCAAAGCTTCACCTATAAAGCTTCGACCACAAAGCTTCACCTATAAAGCTTCGACCTTCAAAGCTTCACCTAAAAAGCTTCGACCTTCAAAGCTTCACCTAAAAAGCTTCACCCACAAAGCTTCACCTAAAAAGCTTCACCCCCAAAGCTTCACCCAAAAGCTTCACCCTCAAAGCTTCACCTAAAAAGCTTCACCCTCAAAGCTTCACCTAAAAAGCTCCACCCTCAAAGCTTCAACCAAAAAAACTTCACCCTCAAAGCTTCACCTAAAAAGCTTCACCCTCAAAGCTTCACCTAAAAAGCTCCACCCTCAAAGCTTCACCTATAAAGCTTCACCCTAAAAGCTTCATCTAAAAAGCTTCACCCTCAAAGCTTCACCAAAAAAAAAAAAAAAACCTTACCCATTAAACTGTTTTCCAAATACAAAACCTCGCTGCAAACAAACATATTTGGTTTACAAAAACCCGAGATTCCCTTGAGTCTGTACAAAAACACATGGGTAAACATAAACATTTCCAGTTCTACATTCACAAAACCCCTGTCATAAGCAAACATACAATTATATATATGTTCCTAAACATATTATAATGGATCAAACAAGAAGCCAAAGTCCCACATTTCAATAAAGGACACAAGTACAAGATATTCACCAATAGTGAAAGTGCTACAAAAATGAAAATCTTCCCCAGACTAGAAATCCAACCCAAGCAGTTCTTGAGCAGACGAACAACTTTCAAGAAGGAACTGTCTCTGTTTAAGTGAAGGAAATTGGAATGTTGAAACTCCAAACTTGACAGTCAGATTCCCGCGGATTTCAAAGCTGCTGTGATGTTTCGAAGATCTGGAAATATTTAACCGTTAGTTCATTCTGAATTTTTGATATATTATGGAAGAGACAATGGGGAACAACGTTGCTGAAGAAAGTATGGTGATCTGAGCAGGAGAAAATGAAGTTTCGAAGCTCACAAACAAGCCTGACAGGCTGACAGACAAATGTTGAACAGTCACTCATCATACCTGAATTTCTGAACTCGTGCTGCTCCGATGGACCTCAAATTTGGATATGTTGTAGTTCACAAGTTAATGAACAACTTTCAAGAAGGAACTGTCTCTGTTTAAGTGAAGGAAATTGGAATGTTGAAACTCCAAACTTGACAGTCAGATTCCCGCGGATTTCAAAGCTGCTGTGATGTTTCGAAGATCTGGAAATATTTAACCATTAGTTCATTCTGAATTTTTGATATGTTATTAAAGAGATAATGAGGAACAACTTAGATGAAGAAAATATTTTGATCTGAACAAGAGAAAATGGAGTTTTGAAGCTCACAACAGGTCTGACGGGTTGACAGACAAATGATGAACAGTCACTGATCGTACCTGAATTTCTGGAGTTGTACTACTCCGATGGATGTCAAATTTGAATATGTTGTAATTCAGGAATTAAGGAACAACTTTCATGAAGACAACTTTGTGATTCGAGCTACAGACGATGGTGCTATGTTGAAAACCAATTCAGGCTGTTAGTGGAAATAAAAAACAATGCCACCAAAGAAACACCATCATGATGTTTTCATCATTATGATACTTTCATCATTGTGATGCTTTCATCATTGTGATGCTTCCATTATGATGTTAAAGCACCAACGGTTACACCCTCTGCAATTCCACTTATTCGGGCCTAGCAACCTTCAAGAAGAAAATATGTGAAGAAAGCATTACAACTTGGGGGACTAGCAAGACACCTCCTTCGTCAACTCATTCGACTGGAGACTTGGGGGACTCCCACCGTATGCTACTACGTCTTGGTACTCAAAAGTTTTGCGACCACTCATTAACTTGGATTTTTTATTCAAGTCCCCAACCGAGAAGTTTTCCTCACTCGGGAAATTAGGGGAGCACTATTTCAACCTACAAGGACCCATCCACGAAGTTTCAACATGCAAACTTCAACAAAAAAAAATTCAAAAAAGTTCAGTGCAATATGCCGTGGTGCGTTTAACACAATACGTCGAACTGAAGCAAAACTTATTTATTGATAAGTCCCGACAAATTACAAACATGTGCGTACACATGAATCAAACAAACAAACAGGAGGGATCCCTCACAAAGATTGGTCAGAAACAGCCTCGGCACTGGACAGAACACTGGAAGAAGGAGGTACCGACGTTTGGTCAGATGGAACCTCAGTACATGGTACAGCCCCAGAAGACGAAGGCGGAAAATGCCTTTGGAACAAACCCACGAACTTTTGATGATCACTCAAAATCTGACCATCAGATTCCTGTAGCCGGTCAAGTTTCCTTTTCATGCTCGTAGCATAGCTATGTGCAAGCCTATGCAACTGCTTATTCTCGTGCTTAAGCCCCTTGATCTCCTGTTTGAGGCTTACCACTTCAGCCGCCAATGATTCAACTTGGCGGGTGCGAGCAAATAGGCGTTGGGCCATATTAGATACAGAATTCGCACATTGAACACTGAGAGCCAAAGAATCCTTAACAGCCAACTCATCAGACCGTCTGGCAAGTAGTCTGTTATCTTTGGGTGTGGCAAGATTCTTGCCCACCACAGCAGCGGTCATGTCACTCTGCATCACCGAGTCCTCAACAGTAAGAGGACCAGTAGAGGATAAGAATAACGGGCGCCATATGTTGTCTTGGGGAAACAAGGTTGTTTCTTCCCCAACATTAAAGCCCAAACGAAGGTCAGATGGGCCAGACATCTTCAGAAATAACGAAAGAAGAATGAGGTCCAATAAATCTTAGAAATACAAGGTAAAGGAAATTCCTACAAGCAGTAACTCTATGAACGTACCTCTCAAACACAATTGGTACCTTTATAAAAGAAAGGACAGCAGGACTGTTTGTTCAAAAATCGAAGAGGCACCACTCTCCGAATTTCGAGAAACAGATTTTCCTGGGCAATCGTCACACGCAACACCAGCTCCTCGAATACCAAAGATAACTTTGCCGAAAGAACTCTGACAAAGTTAAGGCACGAGAATTTCGAAGTTCCAGCTACCCTACTATTTCTTACAGGAGTAAAAGAACAGCACCACTGCTCGATAACTGGAAAAGCTCTATGTGTGTCAATCTCCATGCCCCGTGGCAAAGCAGACTTACAAAAAAAAAGGCTCAACCTTTCCCCGCACCCGAGAAAGTACCCCCAATGGGATTGCTTGCTAAAAAAAAAAAAAAAAAAAAAAAAAAAAAAAAATCAAAGAGGCACCGCTCTCCGAACCTCGAGAGTCGGACTTTCCTGGATAAAATGGTCAACACTGTTTACACGCAACATCAGCTTTCCAGGTGCCACGGACCACTTTGTCAAAAATCTCTGACAAAGTGAAAACGCGTGAATTTTGCAGCTCCCACTATATTGCCATAACCAAGAAAGGTAAAGGAACAGCGTTACTACTTGTTGTTGAGAATTTTCTATATGAAGAGTTTCATCCTCCACAGTCAAGCGGACCTGCCAACATGCTCAACTTTTTCCTCACATCCGATAGAGCACTCCCAATAGAGCCTTCTCAAAATGCTCAGCCTCCTTCCCCCCGATAATACCTCTGCAAACAAGCTACACTAGAGCAAGAGTATCTCATATCATCAGGGTTAAAAGCAAGAGTATCCCATATCATGCTTTTTCCCTGTCCTTTCCTTTGCCTTTGCCCTTACTCGCAAGACAAGGAGAAAGAACGCAATCAGTCGGAACCTGAAATCAAACATCCGGTCAGGAACTGATTGCTAGGGACCTTTGCACAATTGGTCACCAAGCATTGCTCTCGAATACTCATCTTCAACTGTTCTCAAGGTCACGAATTCCTTCGGCAAACACCTCAGAACAGCTGGTATGACATCGGCCCTTTACACTGAAGATGCCAAGCATAGGTGAGTCGCTAAGAAGCAAGTGCTCTGATGGACCATTTAAATGCAAAGGTTTCACATCACCCCTGCCAGGCAGAAGATTGAAGCAGAAGGTTCAACAACGAGCTGGAGCAGATCACTACAGCACGATGTCCTTCATGCATAATCGCACAATCCAGACGGAGGAATCTAGGTCAAACCCAAGCTCGGCATCCACCATTTTGCCAACAGTAAAAGTATCCCATATCATCAGGATCGAGCGTACTCGAGAGTTGACGGGTTTGTTTTGACCCTCAAGTTCTTGAGTCAACTCGCTCCTCTGGAGGAAACCAGAAAACCCTCCAACCCAGTTCAAGAATAACCTGTGGAAAGTCAACGAGTACTACAAACACATGCCGATTCACCGGCTACTCCTTTGAAAGCAAGAGTATCTCATATCATCTCTTCTCCTAGTCATTTTCTTGTCCTCGTTGCTGAATGAGAGACAAGTAAAAGGAGAACAATCAGATGGAGCCCGAGGCCAAACTTTTGATCCGAGACTGACTGCCTGAGACTCTGATTGCTTACCGTGTCTGTCACCTCTTTCGGCAAATCTCCTAGCTCGGTGACTTGGGGGACTCCTACTATACGGTTTGCATAGCACCTGACCAAGCCCGAAACTACAAGTAAGCTTCAAGCGAAATTGATACATTACCTTGTACATCAACATCAAATAAAAGTCTGCTTGTGGAAAAAACTAGAGAGCATACTGCTTCTACCTATGGAAAAATAAGACAAGTGAAAACGGTAGCACATTTCGGTACTTAGAAGTTTCGTGATTACTCAGTGGCTTGGATCTTGCAAGTCCCCAACCGAGGAGCTTCCCTCACTCGGGAACTTAGGGGAGCACTGTTTGTACCATACTTGACCAATCCCGAAACTACCAAGCACCGGTCAACATTATACCGCCAAGGATCCCGAAACTACTGAGGACCGGTCAACGTTATACCGTCAAGGATCCAGAAGAGTTTCCCTCCAACCTGGAGGCCAATCACTACGCGACACGTGTCAAGATCAGAAGCCAGTCAGAGCGCGACACGTGTCGACATCAAGGACCAATCACAAGATGGCACATGTCAATGTGACAAAGCTACAAGCTTTTCTATAAATAGGGATCATTCTCCCACAATATTTCCTAATGTCATTGTATTAAGCAAATCACTAGAACTCACTAAATTGAGAGCTTGAGCCTGTATACTTGAGAGCTTGAACCTGTGTACTTGTGAAGACCCTTCACTATTAATACGAACTCCTCTGCTCCGTGGACGTAGCCAACCTTGGGTGAACCACGTACATCTTGTGTTTGCTTCCCTACCACTGTCCGTTTACATACTCATACATATCAGTGACCGGAGCAATCTAGCGAAGGTCACAATCTTTAAACTTTCTGTTGAACCAGAGTCCTCGCTGATTTTGTGCATCAACAGAGCATATACAAATAAATTTGACGGTTGGATCGTTAAAACTAGTTTTGTAGAATGTGTATTCCGTCAAAACGATAGATTAAACAAACACTTGGAGTTTATTTTATACTTCCATTAAGTAGAACATAATATTTGTGGTATCCACTAGTGCAAATATTTTAAATTGAAGATCGAATTTGTTCATCGTATTCTTATATGGTTGAGGAGTGTGTTTGTAAAAATCATCAAAATCGAAATTAAAATAACCGTTAAATCGTGAGTTTTCTTTTATAACTGTCGAAATGTTTCATCCCGTTACCTAATATCTGAATATCAGTTTTTTGCGATTTTTTACGTATGGGATCTTGGAGCATATACAAATAAATTTGACGGTTGGATCGTTAAAACTAGTTTTGTAGAATGTGTATTCCGTCAAAACGATAGATCCAACAAACACTAGGAGTTTATTTTATACTTCCATTAAGTAGAACATAATATTTTGTGGTATCCATTAGAGGAAATATTTTAAATTGAAGATCGAATTTGTTCGTCATATTCTTATATGGTTGAGAAGTGTATTTGTAAAAAATCATCAAAATCGGAGTTAAAATAACCGTTAAATCGTGAGGTTACGTTTATAACCGTTGAAAGGTTTCGTCTCGTTTCCGAATATCTGAATATCAGTTTTTTGCGATTTTTTACGTATGCGATCTTGGAGCATATACAAATAAATTTGACGGTTGGATCGTTAAAACTAGTTTTGTAGAATGTGTATTCCGTCAAAATGATAGATTCAACAAACACTTGGAGTTTATTTTATACTTCCATTAAGTAGAACATAATATTTTGTGGTATCCACTAGTGCAAATATTTTAAATTGAAAGATCGAATTGGTTCATCGTACTCTTATAGGGTTGAGGAGTGTATTTGTAAAAAATCATCAAAATCGGAGTTAAAATAACAATTAAATCATGAGTTTTCGTTTATAACCGTCAAAATGTTTCGTCTGGTTACCTAATATCTGAATGTCAGTTTTTTGCGAATTTTTACGTATGCGATCTTGAAGTATATACAAACAAGTTTGACGGTTAGATTAACCATATGATTTAATCTCACATATGTAAGATTAAATCTTTCCCGTTGAATTTAATCTAGCAATTAAATCATAAAAGTGTTTTTGGCGGGCTGCCAAAATTTTGGCGTGGCGCCTAAAAACTAAATTGTATTTCCAAAGAGAACGCCATTTAGCGCTCTCTCCTCTTCATTTATCTCTCACAACTTCTCTGCTTTCCTCTTTCTGAAACAAAACCCTAGCCTCCATCCTTCATTTCTCAAAATCTCTCGCAGCTTCTCTCTCTTCATCGCTCTGTCGCAATCCATGGCCTCATCTCCATGTCGCTTGCTGCCCACCACCGAAAATTCAAGAACCCAAGAGATCCATTCCAACAAAACTCAAATCCACACCTAATCCTCATCTCCCAGACCCAGACTCACGAGACCAACTCATGATGTCCAGATCAAGCACCGTCGACTCTGACTTCTAAAGATTTCTATCAAATTTTGATCTGTTCGAGTCGCCGTAGACAGCTCGACTTCACTCTTCTCTCTGTCGTCTTTCACTATCGATCCACCGCTGCATTAATTTTTCGACCGTTTTGCAGGTGCGATTTAGAATCAGAAGCATGCACAGAATCTCAATCGCCATGGTCAGATCCGCCCCATGGGTTCCTCAGCTACACACCACTGCGCGTCAAATTGCGCACCCAAGTCTGCGGCTTCTTCAATAAGGTAAAAATCCCAAGACTTCGCTAACATCAGATAATTCAAATGGTTCCATTGATAACACTGTTGGGTCTAATTCGATTTCAGATGCTAACGATGTTCAAAAAGTGAAGAAAGACGGAGATCAGGTGATTGGATCAAAGGAAGGTATTGAGAATAAGAAGAGCAATCCAAGTAAGCAAGTGAGTGTGAAAGAGTCTGATAATGTGGCAAAGAGTGGCGGAAGGTCGAGCGAGGGATCCAAATAAGAGGGCGAGGACAAGAAATAGAAGCAGAGTGATGGGCAACCAGTTGGTTGTGTGTTTGAAAGTTCCCGGAAATGATATGTTTTACATTTTGTATTCATGGCAATTCTATGCATCTTTCTTGTTTATACTATCCATCCTTGGTGTTTTCCCTATTTCTTGGACTAATGGATTGTTCTCATTCAACTGAATTATCAGTTTGGTTAAGAATTATGTCATGCAATAAATATTCGGATATTAGAGTTTGTTCTTTATGTGTTTTAAGATCATTATTCATTTAGCATACTGAAATATAGTTTTTCAATTGTATTTTTTATTGTTAAGTTTGTTATGTTTTGCATTGATCAATGATCATACTTGATTTATTATGAGTAATCATTTTTCAGATTCTCACCATCTTTCACACTGGACGCTAGGAAATGTCGGTTATGACCGACATTACATTGATTATTTTATTTATTAATCTTTGTTGATGTCGGTTTGGACCGACATTATGTCAGATTTTTTATTGTTTATTTCTAACTTAATGTCGGTTTTGACCGACATCATGTCAAATATTCATGTCGCTTTAAAGCGACGTCAGACACTATTTCACTTTAAAGTGACGTTGTTGTTCATTTATATTTTATATTACTTTGCTTATTGGTGGCGGATTAAGGGGTTTAAGCAACGTCATTACACTTTTGTGACGGTAGTATTGATGTCGGTTTTTCAATGCGACATTGCACGGTGTAATGTCGGATTTTTACCAAAAATCCGACATTAATTAGGGTTTTTGTCGGTTTTTCACCGCCAGTGATATGGCCTTTTGTAGTAGTGGAAAACCAGAGATGAATATTCGACGTCGTTGCAAACTTGCAATACTCAGTTTCTTTATTGTATATCCAACGTCATGTTAATTGACTTTAATTCAATGTGTGCGTGAACTATACCATATCTTGGCAATGTGTTGAATGAGTGTTTTCTGCACACCTGGGTTTGAAATTTCGTCATGTTTGATATGGTGCTAGTATTTCTACTCATGTCTTTAGAATTCATTGTATGTGTCAAATATTCAGAGAGGTGAGTCACTTACCCATTCCTAACCATACTGGTATTGTCACACTTAACTATTTTATCACAAAAGGGGATACTCTCAACAACATGAATTGACATTAATATTTTTATTTACAGGTGGGTGGGAAATTATGCAGGTGAGAATAACAAATTAACAACTCTTATGAAATCGTACCAAACTCATCCTAACTCGATCGAAAACGTGACTCATGTTCAATTTGGAATTCAAAAACTTTACTTCTTCAAGAATTATTTCGTTTGGTAAGACATAACTGTGTATAAATAAAACTTAATCAGGGATTTTTTTATAAGATATAAAATGATATATAACACAATAATCATCACTTTATTAAAACAACCACACATTTTATTTCCCTTCTCACTTTTACTATATAGGATACACAACATACCAAATAGAAGCTGGCTTTCTTGCTGTACAAAGAACGCCTTATTTCATAGGAGTACGATTCATTCCCAGTTTCCAGAATCCACACATTTGGAAAAGCATATGCATATATAAATATATATATATATATATGCACAACTTTAATTATTGTCACACCATATAGTACTATATATCTTGATTAATGGCTCATCGATCAAATAAGTGATCAATCAGTCATTAATCAAGCATTTTAGATTTTCATTTGCTCCAAGTACGATTTTCCGTCAAGCCTACGGCGGGAGAAGAAATCGTTGACGTACTTTTCCATCCCAACCCTTTGGAACAGTGGTGGGTTTTCTGGGGTTATCAAGCTTTTGAGTGGCCCAATCTCTGCCTCAAATTTAGGGTTGAAGAACATCGCAACCGACACCCTTTCTTTCTCTGAATTCACCATTACCCTGTGTTCAATGCTTTTGTAAACTCCGTTGCTCAGCATCTGCAAATGTAATATACATTTTCCTTAATATTGGTGTCCCCATATATGCCATGATCTAAGGTATAGTATTACCATATGAATACACATATAATAACATAAATGAATTAATAGTACGGGTACAACGATTTGACTCTTTACATCTAAGAAGTCATTTCTTCTCCAGTGACGATGTGAAACGATTACTCGTTGTCATTGAAAGAACAAGGACTTAAGTCGTGAAGCCAAGTATTGTCCTAATATGATAGATTCAAGTTTTTATTTTATTGTTAAATGATCAAACTCAACAGTCTTAACCCACTAACACTAGAATGATACTAGAAAGATCATCTCTTAAATCATATTTTGTAGATCACATGATGTGGAAGAAGGAATCCAACCATTAACCGTCACATCATGTGATCCACAAAATATGATCTAAAAACATGATCTCCAAAACATTTTTCTTTACACAAATCAATTTTCCGCTGAGTTGTTCGTTCATTCTTCTTAACATTAACCAATTTTCCACAGCCTGGTTTGATCATTCTGCAGCCCAATCCAATAATATTGATAAAGCATGTACGCACCGTTTCATTTAAGTAGTATTAGTTACCTGTTGCCAACGTGAGTGTGTGGAGTACTCATGCATCATGCAAATCTCAAATTTTCTTTCTGCCCGCTCAAGTGTTTTGCTGCAGCTTATCTAATTTATGTCTCAATTTCACTAATGTTGTTTATTACTTATATATTTAGCGTCACATATTTAACCACTGAATTTAGTATAACAATCTTTCTTTATTCATTTAAATCATTAAAATCAAATGCAACAGTTAATTATTGTCTGCACCTTCGAAATCCGACATTAGCTAACCTTAGTAGTCTTTTTCTCTTTCATTTATTATCTTTTTTTTTCTACTTTATGGTCGAATATATAGTCTAGAAAAGAAGTGCGAGGAAAGAAGTATATACAGGACAAACCTCAATGATGTCCCCGACATTCACCACAAAGGCATCTTTTTGGAAGTTGACAGGCATCCAAGCCCCGTCTTTTTTAATTTGGAGACCGTCAACTCCATTAAGCTGGTTGAGGATGGTGATCCCAGATGCATCTGAGTGAGGTGAGATCCCTACAACCAGCTCTGGTTGTGGACATGGAGGATAGTATGTCATCCTCACTGATTGCATCCCGTCTGTATCAAACAACTCCTCTATCTCTCTCATCTCAGTCTTCAGAGCTTTCACCATAAACCCAAGAAGTTTCATGGCAAGTTGGTCCAATTCCATAAAGTATGACTCCAAGGTATTCCTAGTATATACCAAGAAAACATGTCAATTCAATAAAAATTTAGAAAAACTGGGTGCATGTGTGTTTGAATGCGTAAGAGAACAATTGTATACAAGTTTAGTGGCCATTTCATAATCATTTTCATTTAAGTTTCCAGCTTTTGTTTCATTTTGTTTTCGAAAATAAAAAACTGAAATGGTTATCAAATGGGCGCTTAAGATTTATCAGAGAGAGGACCTGATGGATGAAGGGAGCTCTGCGAAGAGGTACGGCTTTCTTCGATGAATAGGGTTGGTTATCATATAGAACCTATCACCCCAGTCAAGCTTTTGGTCTTTGGTATTGGCTATGTTTCCATAGCCTTCAACATCACCTGACCTTATTGCATATTTCATTTTCTCTTCCAAGGGAAGCTTAAAGAATACTTCAATCTCATGTTCCAGATTCTCTAACAGCATAGGGTTAACTCCATGGTTCACTAACTTCAGGAAAAAAAAAGGACAACATCAAGGTTATGAGTTTTCTCCAACTTTAGTTTGATAAATTATGTAGACATATATATAATAAATAAAAATTCGTTTACACAATAACAAAAATTAATCTAGAAATTAGAAATAGAAAGAAAAAAATTAAAGCCCAGTAAAACAAGACAATATATCTAACTAGCTATGCTTAACTATGAAATCTTAATTCCAATTTATTAGTTCATCGGATATTAAATTCATGTAAATCTACTGTAGCTTGTCTTGATGAGGAGATATATAATATTTTAAGTCCAAGAAACTTGAAAGATCAATATTAGACCTGAAAAATGCCCCAGTCTTTGCAAGCTGAATGCAGTTTCTCCAGTTGATTTGCAAAGTCTGAGGTTTCTCCCTTAACTAATTTCGTCATGTCGATGGTAGGGATAGAACGGAAGGTGCCCTTATTATCATCAGAGAGTTCAGATGGAGTTGGTTCTTGTTCCAAACGAACGTAACATTGTGGGACTGAAGTTAAGGGCTCTTTGGCGGTATCTATGACGCTGAATAGCGAATTAGAGCTTTCAGAGCCTGCTGGGAGCTGCGATAGTGATGCCATTTCTTATTTCTTATTAATGAGCTCAAGTGTATATACACCACAAAGTTATGGGTGTTTATATAGGCTAAAACGTATGGGCAAAAACTGCAAATATTGAGAGAGAAAAACTCTTGATATCAAATTATTAAAAAACTAGGGCATAGTTGTGTAATTTAAGTGTTGTTCCCTTTACTTGGTCCAAATCATTGGGAGTTTTTCGGCGAATGCTTCTATCTGAAGTTTACTGTAAGACCGACGTCGTTAATTTATACCTTTCATGCATGTCGTTATTGTACTACTGATACCCGAAGCAGTACACAGATATAGTAACTTTTCCTTGGAGATTTTACCAATTTGGAAATGTAATTACTGACTAGCTCTTAATCTTGTGATATGAGAAGTCTCAAATTCAAATTTATTATCTCTCTGTTGGTCAGAAACATATATACATTTGCTAGTTTTTCGATAAGTAATTCTGATAGATCGAACCGATGACTTATCGTCAATTAATGGAGATGAACCGGTGTCTACATCCTTTATGTTAGCTATAAAAATTAACCTGAAAAGAAACATCCCATATATATTGCCTGCATATCTGTTACAATTTCCCGCGGGAGTGAGTTCAACCATACAAAATACACATGCATTATTGTCCACTATTAGTTAGTACCCAGATAGATAATCCGCTAAGAATTATATTCACAGTTGTGAGTCGTTATTAGAAATCAAAATTGGCTTTGGTTTTTAAGATTAAGAACCAAACAAAATCCAAGTGTTTATTTTCAGTCTTTATATTATATGTTCGAGTGAATAGAGGAGTTTATTTTCAATGCATATTCCACCCCCATATAATTCGTGGATTGATCTCTGAGCTTTGCAAAACTTTTCCGTTAAAATATTTAGGATGAATTGCGGGAGCATCCTTTAAGGTGGCAGCTGATAGATTGAACAGTGATTGATAATCTCTTCCCAGATGCATGTTGCAGGCTTGAGCACATTTAATTTATAATATGTACAAACAACCTATTATATGCATTAACTATATAGATGACTCTTGACTAAATTGGCATAATGTTTCAATCAACATATATATATATATATATATATATAGGTTTAGCCATAACAGACCAGTTAGTAAGTACTCATGAGTCATGAAACAAACGTTATTATCAGTTCTCTTTGCTCTTGGCTCCCTTATCCCTTTGCAATGTATCTAGAAGGAAAAAACAAAACGATAAGGAAAAATTCAAATGGTCTATTATGCTTTATTGGTAGAACATCAAGTTAAATGATTGTATATGTCTAAGTTTAATGAGAATTTGTATGTCTTAGAAATTCAAACATATTCCATTTTCTTATTTTGGATCGGGTGGAAAAGGGAAATTACACTCAGGCTTAGTGAAAAAAAGCCATATTGTATGAAAGGATGCAAACCCAAAGGTACTTATCTATAAAAATAAAAAATAAAATATTCCAAATGTAATTAAGATCTTCTGATTTTGGTTTTATGTACGTAAGTGCATATATACAATGTACTTATAATAATATACTTATGTACACGTATTTATTTTTCGGGAACTTTAACGAAAAGCTCCCGGTACTGTTCATTTTAACAAAAAACCACATTTTTACACTAAAAAGTCAATCTTGGTACTATTCACTTTACTCTTTATTTTGTCATTATCATTAAAACTCAAAGTTTGCAAGCCCTTTTAATTAGTTTTCTTTTATTTTTCTCGTACCTACTTTCCCACAACTAATTAAACATTACCCTCCTCGAAAAAATAATTAGGTGAATGCATATCCTTGTCCCCGATAAAGATTTAACCACACGATTACACTGTCATCTTTATATTAGGTAAATCAAATTTGCAAACAATCATTAATAAAAAATAAGTACGTTAATGAATACTTGAGTAATAATCTAATTATCGACTTTTATATCATTTAGTTTACAAAATTTAGTTTACAAGTTTAGTCTCCTTAGCATTGCACATGATATAATAATACGTGTAAATTTTTTCTACATATTCTTGTTTAACTGACACATAATACTACCCTGGTATCTACCTCATGTAAGTTTTTCCTTGCTCTTGCGTTAAGGGAGGCGTTCAATTTTTTTATGGTAAATTAATATTTCACCAAATATCAGAGTTTAGTAAAAATAACACTTTCATTCAGATATGACAATCTATTTTTCTAAAGTAAACAACCCCACAATTTTGTTCTCTTTTTAAACAATGTAAGGTTGCGTGATGGGTGCCTAATGGATGTCATTTTCACCTACAGCTTGCTACTCACGGAATGAATTATTTAATCCCTACAGAACAAAAACGTGCTTAATTATCCATTTTTTTCGGTATAAATTGATGCCTGTAATTTGACTTGACCTTTTATGTAGTATTTAACTGGAAAATGGATACACGTTGTCTGACTGATGGAGTATTTATTAGTTGTTTAGTAGTTTAAGAGCACGTTTCTGATTAGGACGAGCCAATTTGTGGTGCAAAATGTCTTGACTGGGCGGACATATTCAAGTGCTCACTTTATTAAATGATGGGACGATCGTCATCAGTGATGGAAAGTTTTTACCGCGCCGGGCGACAAACTAGAGTTTGGTGCCGTTTCTATATATGTGTCCACGGTATTAGGTGGTACTGTAGCAGCAGCTCGCAGTTTTGAGTGGTGATATTCATCACTAAAAGTTTGACACGTGTACAATTAAAACAAATTAACTTCTGCTGTTAACGTCCAGTTACATACTAAAGACTGTCAAATTATTCTCGTAATGGTCAAGACTTAGATCGTTAAGTATTCTCTATTTTTTTTATCTGCATTTTGTGTTCGTTAATATATAATTTTAACAATAAGAAACCATTGCAACAGACATGGCCACCGCCGCAATTGATGTCAATTTGGTGAGCAACAGCTTGAAGATGGGAGAAAATCTATCTAATTGAAAATTGTGGTGGCGGAGGGAGTTATTGGAAGCCAACCCGCCGCTTGTAAATCTGGGTGCTGCGTAGGGATAGACAACGGTTATGGCAGGCGGGTAACCGTAGTTATTTTTTCATAACCGTTTATATTTATACTCGCATAATCATTTACCGTTGGGTAATTGCATAAACGGTTATATTCATACCCATAACCGTTTATAAACGGTTAACCATACCCATAACCGTGTACCCATTTAACCAATAACGTTTACCCATTTAACCATGACTATTTACCCGTTTTTAAACCCGTTTATCCTTTTTTACCCATTTATCATTTTTTCACCCATCTACATGATTTTTTTGACAACTTGAAAATTACAAAAAAAAAAAAAAAAATTATTATAATTTTCGTCTTCTGACAATTAAACACGTATATTAAATTTTAATTGCTTCAAATGGATGAGAAGATGTCTTTATATTGCTTCAAATTGACTTATCCAATTAAATTGATTCATCAAATATTTTACTTTAGTTAGTTGCTTGACCCCATCAAACCCTACCGACCCTTAGGATAGCTGAAGGGCTAAACTTCTTTGCCATGGTGTGCAAGTCCAACACCTAGCAGTGGGATATTTGCTTGAAATATCATCACCGTAGCGTTGTTTATGCGTAAGAAATTCTTGCTTCCTACCGGCACTTAAAAATCAACAGAAGGAGAGATCTGTCAAATAAAATTTGTGGATTTTGAGTACAGCAGCACAAACGCATATCCAGAAATAATCTGCTTAATGCCAGCAGCACCTATACAAAATTCATTAAACAAGAAACTCAGTTTGCATATATTAAATTAAATGGGTAAATGGATACCCGTTATAATAGCGGGTAATACCCATAACCGATAGATACCCGTTATAACCGTGGGTAATTCTCATAACCACCTATTTAAATTTCACGGATGAATGATTATACTCATAGCCATTTGTTCATCTAAACGATTACCCATAACCGTAACCGCAAACTTTAAATGTACGGGTAACCGCGGTTACCCAAACCTATGAATATTTTGTCCATCCCTAATGCTGCGTGTTTGTTGTATTAAAAGGTGCTGCCTGTGTAATTATCCACTGCTAAAATTCACGAAATTCTAATCTTTTTGTTCTTTTTTTTTTTTTTTTTTTTTTTTTGGAGAATTCTTTTTGTTCTTTGTCTTGGTTTGGTATTCAGAGCCTCTGGCCCTTTGGGGCTCCACAACTTTTATTGATCTAGTTTCCTACTTAAACAAACAGCCTTCGTTGAGAAACTACTTCATCGTTCTTGATCCTTTTCAATACCAAGCAGTACTAGTGCGCAACCAATTCAACCCTAAACCCTAATTCACTCTCTCGTCCTTATTTGTAATCGCATGGAGTTGCTTGAATCCGGTAGGGTGGTTTGTAATTGTAATTGGGCGTTAACGGCAGAAGTTGACGTATTTTAGTTGTACACGTGTCAAATTTTTAGTGGATTAGACACTTGGCACTGGTAGCTAGCAGCTGATGCTAGTACCGGCCCTAAGAGAGTGCAAGAGGTGCATCCGCACAAGGCCCCTGATTTTGAAGGGCCGCGAAAGTGTTAACGTTGTACAATTTATATAGGTTATATATTATGTTGTGCACCATAGTAACATGGTTGGCTCTTAGCACAAGTAGTGTTTCTTTGCTAAATTTCACGCAAGGTTGCGGGTTCAAATCCAGTTACTTTCTAGTTTTCTTTTTCGTGCATATTTTTAAGAAAAAAATGAAAAAGAAAATGAAAATTAACGAAAAGTCTAAAAAAACTTTAGTTTTAATGAAAAATGACAAATAAATGTGTAATGAATAATACCAGGAAAAGGTAAAAAAATGATTTTTCGTTAATCGTGCATATTTTTAAGAAAAAAATGAAAAAGAAAAAGAAAACTAACAAAAAGACCAAAAAAACTTTAGTTTTAATGAAAATGACAAATAAAGGTGTAGTGAATAGTACTAGAAAAAGGTAAAAAAATAGTTTTTCGTTAAAAATGAACAATACCGGAAGTGTTTCGTTAAAACTCAAAAAAAAAATCAAAACAGCACCAATTGTTTGGAACCAGGACCCCATAGATGGCTTAAAAATCCATGGCCAATTCAACTAATATATATGTATATACTTATGCTGAAATAATTTTATCATGAAAAAAGAGCCGAAGAACTAATGTGCACCTTCAGTTCGTGATAGATTTTTTTGTAATAACGGTCTTAGTTAAAATTTCGTACAGGGCTCTCAAAATCTCAGGACCTGTCCTGGCTGATGCTATAGTTTCACCTAATAATTTCTCTGCCTGAAGGCTACGCATGCATGGGTATATATAACTTACATACGTACATGTAGAAATATATATAGCATGGGATTCTGGGATGCATGATGGACTCTATGCTGAAAAATTTCAAAGTTATACATGCCCTGTTTATCAAAACAGTATATATATATATATATAGGAATCATTTCACAAGAGGAATCCCTATTTTTCTAAAAAAATGAGTACACCCTCTTGATCGTTGGATTTGACTAAAAAATGGGAATCTCTCTTAGCAAGGGGCCTGGATATATATATGCCATGTTTCTGTTGGGTCATCATGCATTGCAAATGCATGTTTCATGTTATTTGAGAAAGAGAATCTTTCCAGTCTGTTTAATACTGAAGTCTCAGTCTTAACACGTTTAGGGTTTCCTATATTAAGAAAAAAAATGATTAGGGCTTCCACGTACTTGCATACCTCAATTTGTAGGGGGAGGGGAAAGAAGTAGAAATATGATCAAATAAAGTGATAATTTTGTTCTCGGTCGCCGTTGTAAATATGTGGGAAATAAATACTTCTTAATTTCCAAGATCTTGGAGGATTCAACATGCATGATTATCAAACAATTGGGGTAATTAAACCTGATATTTGACATGGTGGCATGGTCCTAAGACCAATGCATTCCATTCACTCTTCCGAGAAATTTTTCAATGTGGCTAAAATACGGGGCAATACGTTATATGAAATTATACAAGTGGAGATAAGTATTTTTTTCTTTTTTTTCCACTATATCGCTGTACTTGTAAAAGAACATATGGCATATGTACCCGTGCTCATGTATATTGAAAAATCTCTCCACCCTCAAAAGCCTGAAATGCGGGAGATTTTTCAATGTGTTGGGAACACGGTCCAGTACACTAAGTGTCATAATATAATTAGTTGGATTTTGTTTTTTAAGTTTTTAACCAATTGTATAATTACACTTGATATAACGAACCGTGTTTCCAATATACTGAAAAATTTCTCGTGATATACATAGATCTTAATTTGTTGGTGGATAATGGAAGGTTAATTATTATAATGGGTTATTAAAATAAAGCCGTGATGCGAGAGTAAACTAATCTCTCATCCAAAGCATTTCAACCTTACATGGGAATGTATCAAGGAAGTGGTCAAACCACATGGATTGGAACGAGGATTTGAAGGGAGATGAGATCTTCTGCACCCATTTTTGCCTGTGGCCTCTATGTGCCTTTGTTAATTGGATGAGGTGTAGAAGATCTCATCTCATATGAAGGACAACTTCCTACGTTAATGAGATATCTTTCTTTTTCAAGTATCCCATATTCAAAACTGATGCCGCTCATATGGTTAGAGCATTTTCACATCGGTAAGGGAACTATGCAAGGCTTTATAAGAAGTTATGTTACTTTTCATATTGTCAAGTAATTTTATGATAGAATCTCAACTTTCTTCATAGTAAACACAAGATTAGAATCGCCCATCATTCCCATCCTCATACATGAAAAGAAAACATGCCTTTATATTAACACATTCATATAGAGAGAATGTGTTGCGGAAATGATATGTATTTTACACTCTCCCATAAATGAGAATGATACTCATATCTTACATTTTCTTTCATGATAAGTAAATATATGCTACAGGCACAATGGACAACAAGGTTGGAATATTTGTTGGGTGGTTAATTAGGACATCCTATATTTAGGGATAAAGAGGAGCACGAGAACACTTTGTACGTCGTGGCATACTTTTTTTTAACATTTCCGGTTGTTTTGGAAGAGGGAGACACAATTGTTATAGCTTATGTTCCTTTAGAAAGGCGAAATCTGAACAACCACTCCTTTGCCTTATTGCCGAGGTAATCATAAAAAGCTAATTTTTTATGGAATTTTAGACCAAGCTTCAAATAAATAACCTAGTACTAATTCTTCGATATATATCTTGTTGGAAGTATTCTTTGGCTATCGAGAAACGAATCAAATTACATGGTTCTATTTCTCAGTCTGTCTAACTTGCTCCTACATAACCAAAGTCGAAAAGATTGGGAGAAATCAGTCATTCACAACCATTGATCAAGGATTCCTTGAAAAGTTCACGGATTAGTAATCCTTTTAAGAGATCGAATGGATTCAAAAATCAGTCACGGTGTAGCGGTTTAATTCTAGGTTTAAGATTTGGACCGTAACCTTATATCCAAATTAGAGTAGAAAGCTACTTGTGATCTGCTTTATCTAGATAAGATAGAAACCAATAATGGTCATGCCTCCTCATCCTCAAAGTGGACAACCCACAAATTCAAGGGATCGGTGCAATTGATTGGAGGTGTCGATCGACTGCTGCCGCCAAGTTCGAAAAAGATTGTCAAGAAGATTTAAGTGCCATTTATTTTGTATGCATATATTGATAGTTACCGGAGACAAGTGTTTGACGTAATGACATTGTTTGTTATATTAAACTTAAAGACATTACTAGAATTAGAGAGTCATTTTCTGAAATAATACAACTTGTTTGTTTGTTTGTTTTTGTTCAAGAAGTAACACAATTGGAGGCACCAAAGAAATCTAACTTTGGATCTTGTCTAAAATCCAGGTACGTTGTATTTGTATAAAATAATATTAAAAACAAGGGTAAATTACATTTTACCTCTTAGATTTGGGGTCGATTTCAATTCCTTACAACATCTTTAAAACATTTCAATTTCATACCACAGGTACTATTTATTTCAATATAATACATGATTGGTCCGTTAAGAGCTGACGTGGCTGCCACATAACAAAAAAATTATGCATTTAAAATATTATAATATTTATCCTATTAAAAAGAAAGAAAGAAAAAAAAAACCAATCAAACCCAAAAACCATTCCCCCCCCCCCCCCCGGCAGACGCCGCCCTACCCCCACATCCCGTAAACAAACCTGAAACCCATATTCCCCGACCACTTCCACGCAACCCAAACTCCTCCACCCCGCCCCACCCCCACCTCCTCATCTCCTCCCGCTTAAATACCCAAAATTTTATTAGCCCCAATTTTAGACTCAACCTTACCCAGTGCTGCAGGAGACGAGGCCGCGGGTCTCGAGGGAACCAGAAGAAGAGGATGAGACACGGCGGCGCTCAGTACAATAACCATCTGGGGTATGCTCAAAACCTCATCTTGGATTCGACGCAGATTTCACAAACGATGGGAGTTATGCTCAAAACCATGGCGGATTTTCCATATTAACTTTATTTCCTCTTCTCATTGGCTGTCACTAAGAGAGATTGGGAGGCTTTTGGATACTCTGTTTGTGAGGAGGTGTTGCAGACGGGATGAGAGAATGAGATGTTGCAAACGGAGGAGAAAAGCCTGGGATTGGATTTTTTTGGGGTTTGGGGTTCTGTCGACGGAGGAGGATGAGAATAGAAGGCATGAACTAGGGAGGTTTTAGGGATTTGGATGGGGTGGGGGTTGTGGGGAAGGATTTCTAGGAGTTTGTTTTTTTTTTTAGGGTAAATTATTATAATATTTTAAATGCATAAAAATTTATTTTTTTGTCAAGTGGCAGCCACGTCAGCACAAATGTGGCAGCCACGTTAGCTCTTAACGGACCAACAGATGGAAAATGTAACGGATGTATTATATTGAAATAAAATAGTACTTGAGGTATGAAAGTGAAATGTTTTAAAGATGTTGTAAGGAACTGAAATCGACCCCAAACTTGAGAGGGTAAAATGTAATTTACCCTAAAAACAAACGACTGTTTATTCTCAAAGTTAGGATAATACCGCAATAATGTGAAGAAGGTTGAGATTTCATTATAAAACTAATTGATAATATGGGAGAGTAACCGGCTTACTTATAAACTCACGCAAGGTTTATTCTCCCATCAATGTGAAATAAATTCTCAATATGCTCCTCACGAGTGACGAATTTTCAGGTCAAACGCGTGGATAACACTGGAGTACGTATGGTCGTTGGCTTCACACGTTGGACAACCAGCGCTGATACCATGAAAACGTTTGCTAATTGGTTTTATAGTAGAACCTCAATTTATTTAGGCTTTTTAGCCAAAAATGGTCCATGAGATTTGCATAACACATAACTTTGGTCCCTGAGATTGAAAATCAATAGAAATGGTCCTTGAGATTGTCCATCATCCATTATTTTGGTCATTCCGTTAAAAACTCCTTTAAGTGGTCTCGGAGCTCATACCGGAAACTAAGATTTTTGGCCGGAAGTTTGGGCAATTTTCAAAACTTCGTAACTCAATCGTTTCTTAACCAAATTCGACCATAATATATCAAAATGAAGATAGGAAAGTGTAGAATAAGATTATAGCTATTTGGAAGCCCAATGGTTGTCGGAGATGGCCGGAAAATAGCCTGAAAAGTAACTGGTCCGCGGGAAAACTGGAAAACTCGCCTGAAACTGGGTAAACTTTAAACGTTCATAACTTCTTCAATACTCGACGAAATCGAGTGATTCAAAAATGAAAAATCATACTTCTCCATAAGACCAAGAGAATGATACCTTTCTCGACGGCTAACACGTCGTAGTTTGACCAGAAAATAGCCTGAAAAGTGACTGGTCCGCGGGAAAAACGGGAAACTCGCAGAAAATTGGGTAAACTTTAAACGTTCGTAACTTCTTCAATACTCAACGAAATCGAGTGATTCAAAACTCAAAATCATACTTCTTGATTAGACAAAAAGAATGGTGCTTTCCTAATGGCTAACTAGCCGTGGTTTGGACAGAAAACTGCTCGAAAATGGATGTCTTGGTCTCGTCGAGTTAGCCACTTTCAAGCCGTTTTCAGGCCAACTCACGACGAGTTAGCCGTCAAGAAAGTTACCATTCTCTTCGTCTCATTGAAAAGTATGATTTTTGGTTTTGAATCACTCGATTTCGTTGAGTATTAAAGAAGTTATGAACGTTTAAAGTTTACCCAGTTTTCGGTGAGTTTCCCAGTTTTTCCATGGACCAATCACTTTTCAGGCTATTTTCCGACCATCTCCGGTATCCATTGGGCTTCCAAATAGGTACAATCTTGTTCTACACTTTCCTATCTTCATTTTGATGTATTATAGGTCGAATTTGGTTAAGAAACAATTGAGTTACAAAGCTTTAAAAATTGCCCAAACTTCTGGCAAAAAATCCCAGTTTCCAGTATAAGCTCTGGGACCATTTAACGGAGTTTTTTAACGGAAGGACCAAAAATAATGGATGGTGGACAATCTCATGAACTATTTCTATTGATTTTCAATCTCAGGGATCAAAGTTATGTGTTATGCAAATCTCATTGATCATTTTGACTAAAAAGCAATTTATTTATAAGCTCATGCAAACCCATTCTCACATTAATTTGAGATACATTCTCAACACAATGTTCTCAAATAGCACTATAGTATTGTACCATAGTTTTTGCGCAAGTTATACCAAAAATCATCTTGATATGTTATTGACAACATAATATTGTCTAGTTGTGTGAAGTGATATTGCATAGGTATGTTATTGACCACATGGTATGTCAGTTAATACTTGGATTCCATCTTTAATGACTCAAAAAATATGGTCTAAAAAGAAGGTTTCCAACCATCAACCTGCACATCATATGGTTTATAAAATATGGTTCAAAAGATGGTATCACACTTTTAACTGAGATAAGAGCATCATCAATGATAGATCCTAGGTTCATCTTTTCAATTGAATAAGTTCTTCGACTTCGCTTCCTGTTAGGTCTTTTCCTTCCAGTGAACACCTCAAGAATCTACTCTCTTTTTTAATGAAATGCTTTTTCTTCTCAATTTACCGTTAGGCTCGCCATTGGCCTCAACCCTCGCTCGGACGTTGTTTTTGTAGTCAATGAAATCGAAGGCCTTCAGATAAAAAAAAAGGATGGGCTTTGGGTTCCTCTAAAACCCCTGAATAATGCTTTTATTGTCAAACAATATCATATGTTACGTTATTAGGCTGTTAATTTGAATGCATAATTTAGATTGACATTAGCTAGATGTCTCTCACTTTTGACAGATTGTGACAGATGGAATTTACCGCAGCATCGAACATCGTGCAACGGTTAATCGGGAGAATGAGAGGCTGTCCATAGCCACATTTTACAGTCCTAAACTGGACAGAGATACGGGACCTGCGCCGAGCATCATTACCCGGGAGAGACCCGCATTGTTCCAGAGGATAGGTGTTGCAGATTTTCTTCAGGGGATCTTTTTCACGCCAACTAGATCATGCATAGATGTCTTCAGGATTCATAACCAAGAAGAAGGCAAGGGCAGCCTGGTCTAAGGGGAGTCTAATCGTCACTACTTGCCATAACAAAAACCAAGAAACTAAGTAAACTTCTAAAGAGAGCCTTGTCATATCATGCAGGGAGATCAAGTTAAAAATAGACTTCCGTGATACTTCCCTCCACTTGCAAATGACGAGTTAGATATCAAGTTATTACGGTAAGCCTAAAGCCAGAAATTGCAGCACCAAATCTATTATCCAAAAAAGTATGTCAATGTGATAGCACTTTACAACAATTTGTGAATATTAGATTTCTAACTATGCTACACGGACCAATCGGCTTCATTCCCTATGTCAAACCTTCATGTATTTCAAATACATAAACCCAACAACAGTACCTTTAGCGAGAAAATCTTTCATGTACAATGTTTGAGGGGATCATGTTCCTTCAAGCAGCCATTACTGTCCCTGAACCTAAATTGATCAAACAGAACAAGTGTTAGTAAACGAAAAGTAGATACAAATTAGCAGTTATAAATAAGCATTGCTAATCTGAACAAAACCAATAATTACTCCATTTGAAGAACCTAAAAGTGATCTGTTTCTATAATTTTTCAAATTCTCATATCCGAATCACTGGATAAATTATGCTTCATCATAAGTTACATGAAATCAGGAGGTTTAAGCAATGTGTTAAAAACAAGGAGGTTCTAAGAAAGCAATATGACCCTGAAAAACTTTTGATTCTCTCTCTCTTCAAGCCTATTACCTAAAATTTTGTCGGGAATATCAAGTTCTTGGGCATGAAACCATTGCGAGAATGCAATGCACACCAAGCAATAGGTTTCTAGATATCTCATCACGAGCTACTAGATATGTCAGTAGTACATAGTTTATATATGTTACATAGGCTTGACCATTGAGTACAGTTCAACTAAATCTGACCCTAGTTGCTTTGGCCAAGGAATAAACTACAAAAGAAAACAGAACTAGTTCAAAACATTAATCCCGATGCACTGAGCTCAAATAACCACTTGAAAATGCAAAGAAAGACGGAAACTCCTTGACTTCAGCAAAGAAAATTCCTTAACTAAAATTTTACAAAAAGTTTCAACCTAAACTCGTATTAAAGGTGGAAAATATTTTCTAAATGTTATGTCATTGCTTCAATCATCTTTTCCTCTTTTCTTGTAAAACATTCCCCTCGATCATGATATATGTTTGCTGCAACAAGGTCCATATGCATGTGCTTCCATACCCATAAGTCACTGCCCACTCTAACAATAAGGTACAAACGTATATGCTTTCGTATGACTAAGGTATAAATGAATATGCTTTTATATAGAGATATACCTAGAGCCTAGAGGTCTCAATACTTAAAAGACTAAAAATATACGTGAAAGCTCATTAGAGATTTTCAGATTCTGAAATCGAATATTAAAACAAGACAAAAACCGCGTTGACATCTACTGGCTTTTGCACATTCATTGTACAACAAATCACAATGCCTCTCCTTTCTCTCTCCCGGTCCTAATGATATCCTCCCCATCTAAGTCGCATGTAAGAGTTATGATATCCGATCCTCTGAAGTAATTCATCTCAATAGTCAAATTTCCCACCTACTGTTATAACTGTATCGAATTCTTCAGCATAAATCCGTAAAGGAAGTTGAAGTCGTGATTAGGCAAGGTATGTTTAGCATTCAATAGCACAAATACAAGAAACCTTGTAAAATTTGTATACATCACCATCACGGTAATGTACTAGGAAAATGCAACATGATCTTTTTTTCTTAAATTCCTTAAAAGATAAAAAATTTGGATGAAAATCAGCATTGTCAAACAAACCTAACAGTGTAAGGACTAACAAGGGGCTTGTAGCTCAAGCGATAAGAGCGTTTACCCCTTCACCCGAGGTCCTAAGTTCGATTTTCCCCTCCCTCAATATTGCTTGCATCAAACAAACAAATCGAAGAACTCAGACACACACACACACACTCTCTCTCTCTCTCTCTCTCTGCATCAAAGAACCCCACAATGTATGTTGAAAGAAATCTGATCACTAAACTTACAAATCGACAAAATAATCACAACCCATTACTCACAATCACAAATAAAACGAACAAGCATTTTCTGTTTACCAAAACACCTTCAAAAGCCAAACACAAAACAGGGGTTATGAGTTTATCCGTAGCAAACTTACAGCTCAACAAATTAGTTAATTAATTAAATGAGGAAGATAAAGAAGGTACCTTTCTTGAACATGGCAGGTCTCAGGGGACTGCACTGAAAAATGGGGAAGGCCATGGCCACGGTGGGCTTGGAACTGAGAAGCAGAAGACATGTTTGTTAAACCCTAGACTTTCCTCTGTAGAAGTAAAGGGAAATAGGGGAAATGTGGCTTCTTTGAAATAAAATGGTGGCGTTTTTGTGTGTTTTGACAGAAAAGAGAGGGACTGGGAGTGGGCTTCCGATGCACGATTCCATAGGTGTATAAGATAAAAGAGTTTTGGGTTTTGCCGGTTTGGCTACACTTTCGCTATTGAGTAAGGCTTATTAATTGAATTGCTCTTTTTTAGTCTTAATTTACGGTCTCAAACTGATTTTGTAACGATGAGTCAGTAACAATATAATTTAAGTTTTTGTTTTGACGAGAATCGAACTTAAGATCTCTCGTTTACAAGTTAAGATGAATATCACTAATCCGTAGTACTAAGTAGCTGGTTTTGTCTCACTTTATTTTCATAAACTGTCATTTTTCAACTCTTTTAATTTCAATTCACCTTATTATGTTAAGATACGTTAAATTTAAAGGTATTAACTAAAAAATATCCAATAGTCCGGCTTATTTAAAATTTATCCATAAAATCATGCAGTTCTCAAATTTATTCTGCACAGGAATCAAAATTTCACCAAAATTATTTCGAAAATTCCGCTAATATTGAACCGATATTTCCATCATAGTATCCACACTTTTGCACAATCCCTTGGCTTCTAAAGAGTTTGTGGCGGGCCCACGAATAAAGGGTGGCCCCATAAGCCTTGCATGATAGTTGGAAAAGAAGTTTCTCCTTTTTCCTTCTAGATGATCTGCTTACGCGAAAAAAAAAAAAAAAAAAAAAAAAAAAAAAACAGACATTACGTTTTCAGACTATATTTTATAGACCATGATTTAATTTATTTTCTTATTTATTCAATATGTAGCAAACATAGTGTTGAGATTGTAATTGAGTTACGTCACATTAACCGTTGCTAGCTGTAAATTTGTAGCTCAAGTTGCTATGCTATTTTTAAAGGAAAATTAACCAAAAGTCCAAAAACTTTCATTTTAACGAAAAGTCATTTTTAAATGTATAGTGAATAGTACCAGATAAAGGTAAAAATATGGTTTTTCGTTAAACGTGAACAGTACCGGGAGTGTTTCGTTAAAACTCCTATTTTTTAATTCAGGGTTCATGTTTCGATTGAAGAATACACAATCGTGTTGCTTTCTTCATCATCACACTAAGTGTTGCTAACTGGAAGAAGCTTGTGACTCAAGTTGCTATAATATTTCTAAGGGATTCAGGCTTTAGTGTTTCGATTAAAGAAGAATCACTCATGTTGCTTTCTTTATTATCAAACGATGTAATAGTTTATGTCCTAACGAAATGTTTATTCCTTTTTACACATGTTTTGACGCACATTTTTGTGGAGACCATTCGGTAATGTATTTCAATGAATATCTAACCGGAAGTCATATGACAGTTGAAATAAATTAAAATATTTTTGTAGAACCGGATTCATTCATTTTATTCACTGTAAATGAATGTCTTAATTATTTTAGATTTATCTAGTTTTATAAGGACAATCTATGTTGTTAAGAGTCCACATAATTAATAGTGCAGATTTATCATTATCTGGTAACATTTATCAAAGGCAGATCCTTTTCTGTTGCTTTTCCATGCATACACTCCGTCCCTTTCTTCCGGCCTTTTCTTTCTCACCACTCTCCGGCCTTTTCTTTCTCGCCACTATCCGGTCTTTTCTTTCTCACCAAGTAACCATACAGTGAGGAAGCGATAACTCAACGTAGTAGCAGATTAGTAGGACTCTGATGACATATATGTTGCAGCCAAACGCCGAATACTCCTCAAACCAACCACTACTTGTCGAAGTTCTACACAAACTCCTCTTCCATTTCCATCTCACACCATACCAAAAGAGTTGATATCTCACTTGTTTTCCTGCACCATTCAACTCATCAAACAACAACAAAGGAGATCGATCATCTGCTCTAGAGAGAGAGAGAGAGCCCTAGAGAGAGAGAGAGAGAGAGAGAGAGAGAGAGAGAGAGAAAGCCCTAGAAAGAGAGGAGAGTGAGAGTGAGAATGAGAGTGAGAGAGAGCGTCTTCTTCGAATTCGAGCAACGGCCATGGAAGGAGGAAGGGGAGGAGGAGATGGAGACGCAGAAGTTAGTAATAATAATAATGGGTTGTTAGAATATGAGTGTGATTCATATGGTTTGGTAATAATCCTTGTTGTCTCGGATTGCTATAAAGAAGTCTTAATATATTTATGAGAGTTAATTCGATTTTGGTTTAGATTGAAACTCTGTGTTGATAAGCTTAAGAATAGAACTCATACTTGTACAAGGATTTGGTCTTGTATTCCTTGTAGGATTGTAATAGGGCAATCTATGTTTAGTATAAAAACATAAGCCACTGCTCTCACAAAAGATACGCTCAATATTGAACTAAGACCTATTGTTAGTTTGAGTACTTTTGGTTTTGCAAGAGAGGAGAAGGTGCACTGTTTGAAGTCAGACTTCTTCTTCTACTGCTTTTACGGGTTAGTTTGTCATTATGTTTATCGAATTGTGATTTTAATACTTGTATAAATTTGTGGTTCATGAGCTTAATCTCTTGACTTGTATTTTTGATAAGTTTAGTCTTACATGGGTCACAAGCGAAAGCAGTTCAAGAAAAGGAGGAAGTCGCCTTCTATAAGCTCTTCTCGTTTGCAGACCGTTTGGACGTTGCGTTGATGATCGTTGGAACGATATGTGCAGTGGGGAATGGACTGTCGCCGCCGATCATGACTCTTGTGTTTGGCAATCTTATCAACACCTTTGGTTCCACCGATCCTGGTCATATCGTTCCCATAGTCTCTAAGGTACAAATACATATACATACATGCATTCATGTTCTTGATTACAAATTTACAAGCACGTCAAGATTCTTGGTTTTCTGGCTTTCATTTCTTCTTTTCTTCCGAATACAACGAGATTTTTGGTTTCTGAATTTTCTGGGCTTTTTTGTTTGATCATGGTTTCCGAGTTTTCTGGGTTCTTTGATTGGTTATGGTAATGCGATCATATAACGAACATGTTAATTATATGGACTCTAGTTGATCAAGAAATCTTGGAAACTTATACATCTATTTCTCTAACTGATTTTAAGAAACACCGAAAATCTTTAGAATTCAAAGAGTCTACAGCTTTCTTTGCATTTCTTGGAAGAGTTTCAGAAGAACCCTATTCTTTTATCCATCTTCATTTTTTCTTGTTTCTTTTTTTTTTCTTTTTTTTTTTAAACCGTAAAACGAAAATTTTTTTATTAACCAAAAACCACTTTTTCTAGGTTACTTCGCATGCATGTACTTCTTTCCAAGTCATTTTTTTCTGAACCATTTTTGCAGGTGTCTCTACAATTTGTGTACTTGGCCATTGGCACTGGAGCTGCAGCACTTCTACGTAAGCCTCAATGATCCTAAATTATTTTCTTCTATTTTTCTTCTTATTTCTGTTAATTATTTCATAAATTTAATTACTTTGTTAATTGGGTTTCATTATCTCATAAATTTATTTACTTTGTTAACTGGGTTTCTGTGAATTTGTAGAGGTGGCATGTTGGATGGTGACAGGAGAAAGGCAGGCCGCTAGAATTAGAGGCAAGTACATGAAGGCAATCCTAAGGCAGGACATTGCCTTCTTTGACACTGAAACTAGCACTGGAGAGATCATTAGCATGATGTCTGGGGACACCATTCTTATTCAATCAGCCATGGGGGAAAAGGTAATTAACTTACTAATTAAGCTACCTTGTTTTTGGCTTAACTTCTAATTAATACTGAAAAGTGTTAGTTTGTTCCCCGTCGACACCTTACAATGTTAGTGAAAACACTTAAAAAAAACAATCTTTAGAGGAAAACCCGTCATCTGTAGTGCAATGGCGTAATAATAGTTGAGTCCACAGGTTTATTTTTCTGTCAAGGCGGTGCTTTTAAGTACTTATGACAATGGAAGGGAGTTTTGAATGGTTTGTTTGTGAAGAAGTCTTATGGTTTCATTTGGTCTTCAACTTCACCCATATGTATGTATAATGTATGTATATATAATGAGGGGTTTGCTAATTTGTGGCAGGTGGGGAAGTTCATCCAACTTTGTTCAACTTTTCTTGGTGGTTTTGTGATTGCTTTTGTCAAGGGGTGGCGCCTCACCGTTGTATTGCTGGCAACCATTCCTGCTATTGTCACTGCTGGTGCAATCATGGCTATTATCATGTCGAAAATGTCGTCTCGCGGACAGTCTGCTTATGCAGAAGCTGGCAATATAGTAGAACAAACAGTTGGTTCCATTAGAACAGTAAGGCCTTGATGCTAAACCTCTTTAATTTAACTCTTCAGAGTCCATAACTAATTACATGATATCTTATTTAATTGATTTTTGAAAAACAAAAAAAATGTGTTTCAGGTCGCATCTTTCACTGGGGAGAAGCAAGCAATTGAAAAGTACAACCAGAAGCTAAAAGTTGCCTACAATACTATGGTTCATCAAGGGCTAGTCACAGGGCTTGGACTTGGAATATTAATGCTTGTCATCTCAGCTCATACGCGCTTGCGGTATGGTATGGAGCCCAATTGATCATCAAGCGAGGATACAATGGAGGCCAAGTAATAAATGTTATATTTGCACTCATGATTGGTGGACAGTAAGTATATATACTGGTTTTCTGACTCGGTGATGGCATGACATATTGTGCATTGTAAGAACCATGTTCAATGTGCATGCTTAACTAGTTTTCGTAATGTTTTTTGTGAATTAAGATGATGAAATTTCACTTTCTGAAACATTAGGTCACTTGGTTAGGCATCACCATCTTTGAATGCATTTGCATCAGGGAAAGCTGCTGCATATAAAATGTTTGAGACCATCAGCCGAAATCCAACTATCGATCCCTACGATACAAGTGGAATTGTATTGGAAGATGTCAAAGGTGATGTCGAACTCAAAGACGTGTATTTCAGGTACCCTGCCAGACCAGACGTGCCGATCTTTGCTGGGTTCTCATTATATGTTCCAAGTGGCGCAACCACTGCGTTGGTTGGGGAGAGTGGAAGCGGGAAGTCGACAGTGATAGGGCTAGAAGAAAGGTTTTATGATCCAGAAGCCGGTGAATTACTTATAGATGGCTTGGACTTAGGGCTAGTTTGGTATTGTTTTGCTGTGAAAAAAAAACTGTTTTTGCTATGCTGTGAGAATAAGCAGCTGTGAAATAAAGCAGCAGAGTGTTTGGTAAACTATTTTGTGAAAGTGCTTTTGGAAAGAAAAAAAAAAGCAGTATTATAGTGTTTGGTAAACTTTTATTTAAAACAGTTGTGACTGTGTGAAATGACCAAAAAAGGTATAATATTGGGTGTGCCATTAATTTAATTTTTTTAACAAATAAAAGTGAATTACTAAATATACTTTATTTTTAAAAGAAAAATATTTATAAACTTTTAAGTTAGTTAAAGAAGCAAAACTACTTCAATTGAAATATTTTATACTTCAATTGAATATTTTAAAAGAAAAGAGTGTTATCAGTATGACAAAATACTTCAATTGAAATATTTTAGACTGAATAGCTATGATTCATTAGTACAATATTGTTAATGTACTTGAAAGTAGTCTAATTAGATGCATTCATCAAACTTGCCGCTATTCTTTTTCTTAATGCTTCTATCTCATGTGATCCTTCAACTTGATAATTTTGGTATTCTTCATCATCATCATCACTACTATCGCTCTCTTCACAAAAGTCTTTGGGGTCATCAAAATGACGATCACGCTCAGAATACCTCCGTATGTAGTTATGAAGAGCCATTGTAGCAATGACAATCTTCACTTGCTTATTGAACGGGTAATTAGGCATATCCCTTAAAATTGCCCATTTTTTCTTCCATACCCCAAAAGTTCGTTCAATGATGCTCCTAAGAGAAGAATGCATGTGGTTGAATATCTCTTTATGACCCGTTGGTTCGGGACCCCAACGAAAATCCGGGAGATGATATCTTTCACCTTTATATGGTCCCAAATAACCTCTCATTTGTGGGTACCCCGCATCTACCAAGTAATATTTTCCTGAAAATTGAAAATTTTGTTTTGTATTGTAATAATTATACAAAGCAAGTATGTTATAAGTATGAAAATTACCATTTGGAGGCTTTGAAAAGTTTAAATTTGGATTCCGTAGCACGGATAGAAAAACCCTTGTATCATGTGCAATGCCTTCCCATCCGGCACAAGCAAATGTGAATTGCATGTCAAAATTACATGCAGCCATAACATTTTGAGTTGGCATTCCTTTCCTAACAATGTATGGAACTTGATCCGGAGGTGATATTGAAGCCTCAACATGTACTCCATCTATGGCACCAATACAATCCTAAAAATAATAACATAGAAGAAAACCGTCAACCTACACTTAATAGTTTGCAAACACTTTAGTCTGCAAATAAGTTAGAAGACGAGTAAAACTTTACCTTAAAATGAGGCGTGTATCTTGTATCTCTTCTTATTTCTTAGGGAATGCCACGAAACTCCGAATCCATCGGTTTGATAATATATATTCCCATCTTACATACGATATCTAACGTAGCACCAAAATATCTACTAACAGTCTCACCAGAATGTTGAAATCTCTCTTGTGCTAATCTATTTTTCACACCATGTCCCAACATATGCAAGAACATTCCTAATATTTTAGTTGCATTCATTCTCCTTGAACCTTTCAATCCATAATTAGTTTGCAAGTCATTGGATAATCTATAAAAGACATCTTTGTTCATCCTAAACATTCTATAGCATCGCACATCATTTCCTTGTAGTACTTCCATCAACCAAATATTACCTGTATGGGAAGAATTCATACACGGAGTTTTGTGGACATATTTTAAATAATATGTTTCAACAGCTTTCGCTACAGCGCATATAATTACATCATCCTCCAAATCCTCAACATCATCATCAGAGGTGTTCATATTGAATATACACATGTAACCTAACACATAATTCAACATTCCACAAGTCATATTCCAACAATTACTAAGAAATCATAATCCGACATTCAAGAATAAGTCATAATTCAACATTTAACAAGAAATCATAATACAATATTCAACATATAATCCAACATTCAATAAACATGTAGCAACATTAAACACATAATCTTAATGCAAAGTACAAACCACACATAATCATAATTCATAGTTTTAACTCCTTATTGTTCTTTGTTGAACATATATTTCAACCAAGTTAGCTGGACTTCAGGATCTTTCATTGTGACAAACACCTCTCGCTTCTCTGCACTACAAAATAAACATGTAGCAAACAGCCATAACTCGCTAGGTGGCTCACAACCAGGCAATTTTGTAACAGCCGCTAACACTTCCGAAATACTATTGCCTATATGCAGTTTGGACATCAATGAGTTTGCAGAACTCCTACTTTCATAAGCTTCAACAAGACGGTCAATTTGACTACAAAGTTTTGCAGCACCTCCAATTTTTTTCCCTTTCTTATCAACCTTCTTGTTTTGCAATTCTCCTTGGTTAGTCGCTCTTTTTTTTTCCTTCCTAGTAGCTTGCCTTAGATCCTGCATGGTCTCAAATTCATCTGAATCATCTAAATCAATTTGTCCTACAGATTCCTCTCGTCTCTGGTGGTAGTACTCCAGATGAAGGTGCCCATGCATGTTCACCGGTAGCTACTGTACTCGAGAACATCCTATCTAACTTGTCCTCCATCTCAGGACTAATGCCCTTTTTCGCAATTTTCCATATTCTTTGTTTATCTACAAGTAAGAAAGAATATGGTTAATACATATTGCATGATAAAGAACATGGTCAATACATATTGCATAATATCATAATACATATTAAAAGATAAATACACAAACATGAATTTTATTATTCCACCACTCCTCAGAGGCATCAACAATACCCTTGCTCGAATTCCACCCTAGGCCAGTTTCTTTACCAACTAGCTCTTTCCACAACTTCCACTCATTTTTAAGTGCATCCCACTTATTTTTCAGTTGCACTCTTTCATAATCATGCCCTGTCTCTGTCTTGAAGTTAGCTCTAATATTTGCATATCCTTCTTTGTTAAAGTGGGTACCCGGACGATTTCCGGCCTCAACCTCCTTAATGCAAACATCACAAAATATAGATATATTGTGGGCATTCCATGTAGCTGAAGGATTTGACGAAGATGCCCCCTTCTTTGCCATCGATACCAACTACTGATTTGTGTATATATATATATATATATATATATATATATATATATATATATTAAAACAAGATCAAATCATATTTAATATAACCAAGAAATAACCAATAAACGATCCACATACAACTACAAAATCCAACAGCAATTCACAGAACAATAGCAAGAATAGCAACAGCAAGAACAGCAACAAAAGACTGGTAGGAGGTAAATCATATAAAACTTGCGAAAAAGCTCTAACAAGATGAATACAAGAAGCTCTAACAGAGTCCTCGTGCCATGAAAGTCCCACTTCACAGTGAGTTGTTCTTTCCACCGTATTTGCATGAACTAATGAACACTAATATTATACTTGAAATGGAAAGAACGAGCTGACTTTCCAAATCGGCCTTGCCCTAGATTTGACAATATACCCTGCTCTCAATTTCCTTTCCCAATTTAATGCTAGCCTGGCAACCAAGGCTTCCTCTGGTGGCCTATACATCAAGGTCTAAACTACCTCATTACATAGGACCGAAATGAAGATACAGAGAATCGAACCTTTTTTTTTTTTTTTTTTTTGAAAAATGAGAATCCAACTTTAATAACTAGCCACTAAACAACAGTTTTTATTGGCTTCTCTCTTTTATGGAATGGAAGGAAATATGCAGATCAGATTTGGAGGGTTTGCACTTTGAATGCTGGTTTATGACAAGTCCCCTGGATAACACTCATGTGCACCAATAACTAGGATGTCACCGTGGCAATATTCCAAGAAAATCACGCATGACAATGCATGATCAGCTTTTAATTTTGTTAGAGCCCAATACATGATTAAAGTCCATTAAATGGTTTAAGGACCAATAGGCAATAAATCCCTCTTTCTTTCTTTCTTTCTTTTATTTTTGTCTCATTTCCGTCTTTTCTTGTCTCTCATCCACTCTCTTCGTTTCGAGTCCAGATCTTCTGCACCCACAAACCCCTGTGGCCTCTCTGTGCCTTTGCTTTTTGAACTAAACATAATTAATGTTAACTTGATAATAATTAAAATAATAAAAAATAAACCAAATCCTCAGCCAAAAAGCAAAGGCAAAGAGGGGCCACATGGGGTTTTGGGTGCAGAAGATCTGGACTCCTTCGTTTCTGTGCGCAGCTCCCAAATCAAATCAAAGGAGAGTGAATCAAGCCCATATCGCACTCTCAACAGTTATCTGCTCCTTTCCCTCTTTGCTGCCTCCTTTTTCTCTTCTTTCTTCAACATAAATCTTGCCTCCCGCGGTTGAGTCGAACCTCTCCCTTCTCAGTAGTCACTGCTTCGTAGACAATACACAACGTCAATGCATGACCGATCTGGTAAATACTAGAAGATCCGAAATAAAGCTGTAATGTTGGCAGACGAAGACATCTTTTACTCCAAGAACAAGAGCTTTGTACCCAAAAAAATTAGTAAGTGATTGCACAGCCATACGCCATTTGATCCAAGAAAATGAGATGAACACGTCGTATGCAACACCTTCTCACTATAAAAGGGGTTCGTCTGCATCATTGAAACCAAAAGGGTAAGCTTACTAGTAAATTCACAAGCTCAATTATTCCATGCTATAGTATGATACAAATTGCAGTGGATCAGATGAATGGTTCCTACCGTCACCGTCATCTTCCATATTATAATCATCTTCATCATCATCAACATCAAAGCCCTGCAAGACCATAGGTTGATCAGAAACATTTTGTTTTCCCACACATGGTGAGACACAAAACCTAGTCCTACTAGAAACAAGAAAATAATAAGAACGGAAACAAATTATCCATTCTGTACCAACATGCCTCCTATTTCTGAACAAGTGAGGAATCAGGTAGCAAATATAAGCAATGAAAATCGCAACGGTGAACATAAACAAAGCACAACGAATGACCATTTTGAAGTGATTAGTATAGACCTTATAATAATCATCATCACTAAAGTCCTCCTCTTGTTCCTCCTCCTCTTCATTTTCATCTTCATCCTCACCTTCACCTTCTTTCTTTTCTTTTGTATCATTTTGGCCCTACAAAGGAGACACGTTATCGGCAAAGAAAGTTAATGCGTACAAAAATTCAACTACCAATGACAAGAAAAATCTTTAGAACACAAATACTAGATTCTTTTCATAAACAAATGTTGATACAGTGATCTTTGACCCAAAGTATTGTAGTTAGAGAGACTCTAAATACTTTCTCATACCTGACGCTGCTCGAGCTTTTCAAATAAATCCAACTTCTCCAGCCCTGTTTGAGTGATATTTTTATTCAGTTATGTTAAAAATTCCTAAAGAACAGAGAAAAACACAAAAACATATGATAGAAGACAGCACAAAAAGGAAAGCATCTAATCTCATAAGACCTGAGTTAGGATTCCATCGAACTCTCTTTCGACCTGGCTGCTGCACCCTTGAACCTGATACGCCATTGCATCAGCATGCATGTAAAACGCATAAAGACAACATAAAACAAAATATAGCATTCTGAATACTATTCCAATTTTTTTTATTATGGCTATTTAGAGTAGAGACCTCCAGTCAGTTCTTGAGGAAATCCCTTGAGCTCCAATATACTAAAAAGAGAACCGCGTCTTATCGTGGTTTTTGGCTTTCTTCTGTCAGAATATCTTTCTACATCTTCGTTTTGCCTCTCTGCAACCACATGGCCAACAAGTATATTATTATCAAACATAACCTGCTATGATTACAAAAGAAGCCAAAAAATGATTAAGAAGTAATACGGTATTCGAATAAAATGCCAGTACGGACCTATATTTTTAATGAACAGGTTGTAACTTGTAAGCCTAAAGAAAAGTACAAGCATTCACATGTCGGATATAATGCAACTATAGCAAAAATCAGCTTAAAACATATCTTGTGAACACGAAAGAGGAGCAGTGCCGCTTGCAACAAATATCCTTTTGAGGACAACGAACGTTACAAATTATTGTGAATTATGAATCTTCTTTGATTAAACATTTGATGATTGTGTGCCACTTTTCATAATGGCCACAAACAGAAGAAAATGTGTTGTTTTTGGAAGGGATGTGTGAACTTCTCCTCACATCTTACTATAAAATCTTGATGAGATCAATTTCACATTCATTATAAATATGCATTCATCTCCAACCATATCCATATTGTTCGACTATTTTTTAAGATCAAAGCTTTCCAACAAATCTGTGCGAATTGCATCGGAACTGCGTATGCAGAGTTTACCTGTACACACCATACAAGCATCTCTACAGCGTTGCTAATCTATTTAACGAGTTGAAACATACCAGAACAACGAAAATGCTCTCCGCAACATCAAAAGAATGACCATACACATGCTTCATAGATTGCTTATTCCACTACCATGCGGACTGATAAATGAAAAATAATAATGAACCATAAAGAACATCATGCTAACCATTCGAAGTGCTTTGCTCAAGATAATAAGGAGAGTCTTTCCAAATTTTTTGGAACTTGCGAGTTTGATTGATTAAGTTTTCTTCCTCAATAACAGCGTCTGTTTTTTGCTGTACATCAGATATACCTTTGGGAATAGGCAAATCAATGTCCTGCAAAGAAAAGCTTCGACGTTAAATATGAAAAGCTTCTACTTCAGGGAAACCTAGCAAACTGCCGAACATATGCAAAAACTGCATCAACAAAAGCTCACAGGAAAAAGCACAAAAGGCTCTTGCTTAGCAAAGCCAAAGCCGCCACCACCCGAAAATCCACCGCGTCCGCGGCCGCGCCCTCTGTATGCCATTGAACTTCACATACAAATGCAACCAGGAATTACTCAATGGACATTAACGCAAAAAATATAAATAAAAAAAAAAAAAAATCGGCAAAATAATATTACCAATTTCTGCAGAAGCAGTGACTACTGAGAAGGGAGAGGTTCGAGGGAAAGGAGGCAGCAAAGAGGGAAAGGAGCAGATAACTGTTGAGGAGCAGATTCACTCTCCTTTGATTTGATTTGGGAGCTGCGCACAGAAACGAAGAGAGTGGATGAGAGACGAGAAAAGACAGAAACGAGACAAAAATAAAAGAAAGAAAGAGGGATTTATTGCCTATTGGTCCTTAAACCATTTAATGGACTTTAATCATGTATTGGGCTCTAACAAAATTAACTTACATGGGCTTTAGGAATTTATAGGAGGGAGTAAGGGTATTGTAGTTCGCTATCAATTGTTCTTTTTTTTTTTTAAATAATAATAAAAATGTCTAATCATGAAGATGTTTGACCATGTTGTTAGAGCGATCCTCTTCAGATTCTCTTTATGAGGATCTCCACATCTGTTTATCGTATATCGTGCGGTCAGAAATCTTAATAAATTCTTTTTATTTTAAATTGAGTATGAAGATGTTTGACCATGTCTTTCTTCTTAAAAGGTAACTTAGTTGCAAGTGACCATTTACCAAAATGGTAGAAAGGTGTTGAGTCTTTGCATGACGGCGTGGGTTCAAACTCTGTCGGTGGTTAATTTAGTATCTAATCTAACAAAATCTATTGTTTGACAAAAAAAAAAAAAAAAAAAAAAAAAGTAACTTAGTTAAGAAAACAAAAAATCTACAACATTTATTTACTTCTGCCAATGGCATGAAAGTAAAGCTCATTAATAAGAGCACTTGCCCAAAAAAAAACAAGAAAGATCGAAAATACAAGCATCCACTACAACCCAGAGCGGTGCAAAGTAATTCAGTTGACAAAAACAAAAGAAAAACGTAGGGATCGAGTTTAAACGACTCCGGCAGGTTGCACCCGATTGGGTTCGTCTAATTACTACCAAAGCTCCATGTAAAAAGGAGCTTTTTTAACTCGATGGGAGGATCAATGTAACAATTCAAAGCCTTAGGGCAGTAAAGTGTCCATTTTAAACGACAGACCAAATTATTACATATCATGGAGCCCATATTACTACAACATCCCAATTGCATGGTTGTCCTTCACCGCAAGCACATCCTAAAGCTAATTTGACACGATGTGCCATCAGGATAGAGCATGAATGCAAGGACACAACCAAATTGTTGTTCATAACTCACTGCTACTCTGCTATAAGATCACATTATACGTAAACAAAACGTGTTCGCGTTTTACTACTAATTCATACACGGTGTGATTAAACATACCAAACAAAAGGCACCTCTACCTACAGAAATAAGTTAGGGACTGGTTGAGATATATTCCTGAGATTTACCGATTTGGGTTTTAATGTCCAGATTCATGCTCATGGTGTTTCATCTATACATTGATAGTCACTTAAGTCTCTGTTTTATAAAGAAAAAACTCTTTCCAAAACAACTGCTACGAAACCAACTAGATTGGATTGGATTTATTTGGCTTCTCACAAGCATATCCGTCATCCAATCCACTCGTCGGGTTTGGTGTTTAGGGATTCAATGCAATCTGCCAACCAAACAGTGATAATATGGATTAAGGTAATCTTGGAAACCTTAGAGAGATCTCCAAATTTTGTATCCCTTCTTTGATGTTTTCATCTCTAAGCCCTCCAGATAAGTTTAAACATATTTTCATCATCATCTAAATAGGAATTGAAAAATTGTCAACATCTACTTGTTTTACTTATTTCAAAATATAAAAAATATGAGAAAATGGCTGCCAATAGTTCAAGTAATCGAATCAGTATATAATTTAAGTTTAGTTTTAAGTGCATATACATGAAAAAGTGCATGTATGATATAAATCTCCAGTAGAAGCGGTCAAAAAAGAAGACAGAGCATAATATACACATTTGGCAAAAGTGTAATCCTCACTATAATGGTGATCTGTTAGACAACTACCAAACCAAGTTTGCAGGAGAATTCAGAAACTCTCCATAACCAAGTTTCATGTAATGGCGGAATGAAGAATTCAGAAAAAAAAATATAAAACACCATAGCAGACTGAGAAAGAGATGAGATTTGAGCACTGACCTGGAGGTTGGAGATTCAGAAGAGACTGCGAGAGCTTGAAGAAGACGATGAAACGGCGTCGTAGAGGGGTGTGCTGAATCGCAAGAGACGAGGGAACATCTATGACAAATCAGAAGCACAGTTCACAGATCACAAGCAGAGCAGAGCTTTACAAGAAATTATCCTTTACCTAAACCCTAAGATAAATCAGAAGCAGACCTTCTAAAAAATGTAAATCGCAGAATAAAGGTTTCTGTCAAAAAGATCTCGAGACTTAAAATGCCAACAATAGACTCCTAATTTCTAGAAAGCACATCTCAAGACTTAAAATACGTAAACTAGAACCCTAGTTTCTGGAAAACTGAGTCTTTAGGCTAAAATAACAGAATTTCTTCAAGACCGAGCTTTCTTGAATTTACGTTCAAAAAAATGAACAGAAGTAATCAAACTTCTCTCTCAATTTTTCTTGTTTCCTCCACAAACCCTAATTTTTTCCCCCAATTAATTTTTTTCCACAAACCATATCACCTTCCCCAATTAATTTTTTCCCCACCCTCCATCCCCAATTTTTTTTTCCAGACACCATACCCTCATCCCTTAGCTCTTCCCACCCCTCTCTCCCCAATCTCCCATCCCCAAATCTAAAAATCCAAACAAATAAATAACAAAATTTTACAGAGATAAGCTTACCAAAGGAAGGACGCCGGGCCGGAGAAACCTGGAGAACGAGAGAACGAGAGAGATCGCTGGTGGTTTTCTGGTTCGGGTATGCGAGAGCGTGCTGTAGGCGAGAGCTGAAGGCGAGAGAAAAGGAGGACAATTTTGGGTTTTTGAAAAAAGGATAATACTTGGGTACTCACTAGAGAGTACCCAAATAAGCTGACCACTTATGTGGCCCAATAAAATTATTCCACCTGTTAAGTGAAAGTCAATCAAACACTTCTTATTCTCCTAACCAAACACCCAGTCTTCCTCCAGCAACCCCCCACTCCGTTTCCTCTCCGGCAAACCACTCTCACTCCGGACCACTCCCATTCCCTCTCTTCTCCGGTGACTTCAATTTCAATCCCTCGCCGACGTCCAGATCTGAGCTCGGTGAAATTGGGTTATGGAAATCCGCAAAATTGGAGCTTGTGGAAGACAAGAGGTTTGGAACTTTGAAGTTCAAAAGAATTGCAGACTTTGACGAGAGAGAGAGAGATTGGAGCTTGTGGAAGACAAGAGGTTCGGAACTTTGAAGTTCAAAAGAATTACAGACTCTGATGAGAGAGAGAGAGAGATTCAGGGGAGGGAAGGCGGTGAAAAGGGTTTGGGTATCGGTCGGCGCCAGCGGTGAAAAGGGTTGGGAATCTGGAGTTCTGAGTTTAGGTTGGTGTTTGGTTATAGATTTCAAGGTGTTTGGTTACTAGAATAGTGGGTGTTTTAAAATTACAGATGTCTTTATATTATTGGATTTTGTCAGTAGTCAGTACACTTGTGTTCCTGACTCGGCAGGACCCAAGTATTATCCTTTGAAAAATTCATTAAGCGCACCACTGTTCACCCGTCTTTTCGAAAATAAGCTGCCCCGAACTTCGAAATAAAGCTGATTTTGAAACTGCACCTTAAAGAAGTTGCAGCTTAAAGCGATAAGGGAGAAGATCGGGCTGGCTAGTGAGGAACCAAATCTCTTTACAACCACTATAAGGGAGAACATAGCATATGGGAAGGATGATGCAACCGATGAGGAGATTAGAAGAGCAACTGAGCTTGCAAATGCTGCAAAATTCATTGATAAGCTACCCCAGGTAAACCGACTTTTTAAAGTTTTCATCTTCTTATAAAGTTCTGCTTTGACAATTTTTTTGCGGAGATTGGTATCTGTAATATGAAACCCTGCTTTTCTTTACAGGGAATCGACACAATGGTAGGTGAGCACGGGACATCTCTATCCGGTGGACAAAAGCAGAGAATTGCAATTGTAATTTGCAAGAGCCATTCTGAAGAACCCGAGAATTCTTCTTCTTGATGAAGCAACAAGTGCTCTGGATGCCGAGTCCGAAAAGATTGTTCACGATGCACCGGTGAACTTGATGTCAAATTGCACAACCATAGTTGTTGCGCATCGGTTGACAACTACTAGGAATGCTGACTGCATAGCAGTGGTGCACAGAGGCAAAATTGTGGAAAAAGGTAAGGACAACACGCGTGCCTATGCTATCATTCTCAATTTTTGACACACTTGAGCATTGGATTGGTTATAGGGACTCATGATGAGTTGACCAAAGATCCGGGAGGGGCTTACAGCCAACTGATCCGCTTGCAAGAAGGATCGAAAATGGACAATGAAGCACAAACCTCTGATCCGAATAGAGTGGATACCAGCTTACATATAGATAGGACTATGCACAGCTGTGGGAACCAGAGATTATCAATGAGGAGGTCTATAAGCAGAGGCTCATCAGGTGGCCGGCTCTCATTCACTATTGGCTTTGGCATTCCCGGTCCAATTGATATGCAAGAGAGTCAAGTAGAACACGAGGGCGATCATGAGAGACCTAAGGTTGATCCCAAAAAGCGCAAAATAGTTTCAATCCGAAGGCTGGCCGCCCTTAACAAACCTGAGCTTCCAGTTTTGCTGCTAGGATCCATTGCTGCAGCAGGGCATGGAGTAATTTTCCCTATCTTCGGCTTACTACTCACGAAAGCCATAAGAATTTTCTACGAACCACCCAATGAGCTTAGGCACGATTGCAGAAAATGGGCATTAGTTTATGTAGGTTTAGCTTGCGCAGGTCTGTTGGTGATTCCTGTGCAGAATTTCTTTTTTGGAGTTGCCGGTGGTAAATTGGTAGAGAGAATTCGTGCCTTGTCATTCCAGAAGGTTGTGCACCAGCAAGTCAGTTGGTTTGATGACCCTGAAAATTCAAGGTATGTTAATTGAATTAGTAATTTTGGCGAGCTTTGAACTCTCAATATTTTAACTGAAATCTTGTGTTCTTTCAGCGGCGCCATTGGTGCAAGGTTATCTACAGATGCTTCAGTTATTAAGAGTCTTGTTGGTGACGCCTTAGCGTTGATTGTGCAGAATATAGCAACAATCATGGCAGGGTTCATTATAGGCTTCACAGCTAACTGGAAACTGGCGCTGATAGTTTTAGCCATTTCGCCGGTGATGATTCTTCAAGGAACACTTCAGGCAAAATTTCTTAAAGGGTTTAGTGCAGATGCCAAGGTGAGAGTCTTGCCCGAAATTTTTATAATTTTTCGAACAAAAAATTTGCTGAATGTACTTGTAACGTTTTGACTATCTGAAGCTTATGTATGAAGAAGCCAGTCAAGTGGCAAACGACGCGATTGGTAGCATCCGAACAGTTGCATCATTTTGTTCTGAGAAGAAGGTGATGGAGGCATACGAGAAGAAGTGTGAGGGTCCCTTGAAACAAGGAGTACGGTTAGGAGTAGTAAGTGGTTTCGGTTTTGGCTTTTCGTTCTTCATAATGTTCTGCACAAATGCGTTGGTTTTCTATATTGGAGCTATTCTTGTGAAACATGGTCAAGCTACATTTGAACAAGTATTCATGGTGAGATTTTCACTTTTCTTGTTCTTAATTTACTCCTTAACTTCGTCGACAAAGTGCTTTTGCTCTTCTGCTTTAACTCTAACAATTCATTTTTTTCACAGGTTTTCTTTCGCTGTAACAATGTCTGCAATGGGGGTCTCACAATCTACTAGCATGGCTCCCGACTTCAACAAAGCCAAGGACTCAGCAGCTTCGATATTTCAAATTCTCGACAGCAAGCCTAAGATTGACTCGAGCAGCGATGAAGGCATAACGCCATCACATTTAATTGGAGAAATCGAGTTTGAGCGTGTCAGCTTTAAGTATCCTACGCGCCCAGATGTGCAGATATTCAGAGACCTTTGTTTGAAGTTGCCCTCTGGAAAGGTAATTACCACCACCAGTTTGTTTTGAGAGTGTCTGTTTTATTTATTTGCATTTGAGTTACGAGAACTGGTTTCTGCGACACCGCTGTTTTGGAATTTGAATCGAATAAATCAAAGGAGAATCAAGGCAAAAAAGTAAACAAGGTGCGCGGAAATCTCTTCCCTTGAGTTATATATTGCATACTTAGCTTAAAATTCCATCTGCAGACTGTTGCTTTGGTTGGAGAGAGTGGCAGCGGGAAGTCGATGGTAATAGCCCTCATAGAGAGATTCTACGATCCGGATTCAGGTCGCGTGCTACTAGACGGAGTAGAAATCCAAAAGTTCAAGCTAAACTGGCTGAGGCAGCAGATAGGGTTGGTTGGTCAAGAACCAGTTCTCTTCAACGAGTCCATTCGTGCCAACATTGCATACGGCAAGCCAGGAGACGTTACCGAGGAAGAGATCATAGCAGCAACCACGGCGGCTAACGTGCACAATGTCATATCTTCATTGCCTCAAGGCTACGACACCTCAGTAGGCGAACGAGGGGTTCAGCTATCAGGAGGTCAGAAGCAAAGAATCGCCATTGCGAGGGCTATACTCAAGGACCCGAAAATCCTTCTTCTTGATGAAGCTACGAGCGCACTGGATGCAGAGTCCGAACGCAAAGTGCAAGACGCATTGGACAGGGTTATGGTGAACAGAACAACCGTTGTAGTCGCGCACCGCCTTAGCACGATCAAAGGAGCAGGCACGATCGCGGTGGTGAAGAATGGCGTGATTGCGGAGAAGGGAAGCCATGATTTCCTAATGAATATCGCTGATGGGGCTTACGCTTCTTTGGTGGCACTTCATTCCAGCTCGAACACATAACAAGATAAAGAAGTTGGACAAGCAGAATTCCTGTAAATTTTCGGTATCACAGACCTAAGGCATACATTTTAGTTTTGAGTTTTGAGTAGGACTGACAAGCACCAATTCTCTCCTTTTTGAAACGATGAGCAATTTTAATAAAAGGGAATCAATTAAATTACATATTTATGAAGCATTCTGTCTGGAAAATTTGTACGAAACAATATGCACACGCACGTCCTGAATACATCGTGGGACGACACCAAACGAGCACATGAGAAGACCAAATATCATGTCTAGACAATCTTTTGTTATTGTGTACTTGACGAGAGTCCTAAAAAGGAAACTACCGGGATGAATGGTTGAGGGAGGGCTTAGTAAACTTCACCATCGAGATCGCTGGATGGAATCCGCTGGCGTTTCTCCACATAGGCTGTCGGAAACCATCCTCCTTTACCTTTGCACTCTCCTTCCGACCATCCTGATGGACTCACCTGAATAACAAAGTTTTCCAGAACAGCAAACAAGAGAATATTAGGCACATTAATTCAAACAAGGAAAAACTTAAGATTTGGCGGGTATAATCCAAAGCAGCGAAATGTCAACCAATATTTCAGTGTGCTGATGAACATTTTAAAGACTGGTATCGAGGAGATTACCTTTCGCACAACAACATAGTCACCGACTGACAAACTTAGTTCCTTCTCTGATGCAGCACTGAAAGAATGTGTTGCCTGAAAGAGTAAAAACATAGAAGTTCAAATTCTTTAGACGCACTTGAAGTATGATATGTCATAGAGCCAGTTCAAGAATGGCTAAAACAGGCACAAAACTGGATATTTAAGGCCTACAGTTCTAAGAATAGAAAACAAAGAACACTTATCTCATCTTTTACTATCTTATCTGTTAATTCCTCTCTCCCTTCTTTCTATCCAACCTAAATTGTTAACTTTCTCTACAATTATATGACCCCTGCAATGTGCAGCCTATTGTATATTCCCGTGTTAATCTTTGTATAAAGGGTAAATAAAGTTTCTTTTAATACTTTAAGTTTGATTAAGCAATCAGAAATACAGCATCCCGGATAAGAAAAGTAGCATACTTCAGCCAAGAAGTACATTGTTTTCTCTGAGCCGTTCTCTTGTGGAATCACAGGAGGAGCAGACTCTTTCCGTTGTTTCTCTGAGACCAACTGCCACAAAATCCAGGCCATAACATAAGTATATATAATTAAATCGGAAATGCTTTTCTTTAAAAGACAATCCTGAGTGGAACTGACCTCAGCTTCAACCTCACCAAGTATGGCAGCTACTCTCAGATGATAATTCTTCTCTCCTTCAACCTTAACAGTGCATACGCGTATAACTGTAGAATCACTATAAATTTCAACAAAAAAACTAATTATCTGAAATCATGTGCGTTCTTACCAGTGCAACAAGCCTCTGGAAAGTTAGTCTTTGCTGCTGTGCTTCCACAGCAGCCAATGCAGCTGAAGCTTCTATACCCAGAACTGCCATGTTTGCTTTTAATTCTTTCATCTTTGCTTCCGCTGCCTGCAGCTTTGCAACATTTTCAGGATTTGGAAGTTCTCTTACTCGTGCTTGTCTTCTGGAAACTTCTACAGCCTGTTGTTTTCTTCAGGTCACTAATATGTTGGCAAAAGGAAAATATTATCAAGCATGATAAGATAGGAACGTATTTTACCTGTGTCTCTGCTTCCTGTCTCATTCGACTATAACGTTGAGCAAGATGACGAGCATCTTCCAAAGGAGCACCAACTATCATTGCTCTTAACGGATCTAAAATCTAATAAAACAGTGAAGGATAAGTTACATGCTCCATCTTAATTCACTCATAATATTATAATTATAATTACAATCTTAAAAAATGAAGTCGACGTATACAAATTTAATCGTATAAAACATCCATCTAAAGTTGCAAGCTACTCAAAAGCTTCAATCATTCTAAAATATAATTCTAATCCACAAACACGTATACTTCAAAAAATATCCATGAAAAGTGTCCTGCATCACAGCACAAAATGGCTACAATACTCCAGTGATGACTAAACGCAACCATGGTTGAGAAATAATCGTCAGAAATACAGAAGACTTCTGTCATCCAAAAAGTTATATAAAAATGCTGTATGTGTGAGCATGCCTGTGTATGGATGAATCATGTATCCAACAATGTAACTAATTCTTTAAGAACTGTTTACGAATTACAACAAATGATAGAAAGTAGAAACAACCCAATGATGATGTCATAAGCACAACATATATAAAACTATATTCAGAAGTCAACCTGTGAAGATAACAGCTTATTCAAGTCTTCTTGCTCCTTTTCTACATGCTTACGAGCATCACCATATATAGATGCACCCTTAGCTAAAATCTTGTCACTGGTGTTTTCCGCACCATATCTGCTACAGTCCTCAGACAACTTGGTTCCTGGCTACCACGAAAAGTTTACAAGTAATAAGTGCACCTACAAAGGCATATGTGTTCCATTTACTAAGTGAAGTTATGAAACTAATTTCATAGGCTCAGGTTATTCACTCCAATACACATTTCCCCGTAGAAATCCAATGTCACCGATAACGAATAACAAATTTCTACCTGCTTCAATATGCTTATACCCTATGGCTGTGAACACTTCTGCTGCTTTAACAACTTCTTTCTGAAAATCCTGCGAATAAATACAGCGAAAATCAGTTTCTGGCACTAACCTCAAAGATATTAAACATCTTAGAAAAGCACGACAGGAGTGCTTTGTTTTTTTTTTAACGAAGACAGAAAGAATATATAGTTTTAAGTTAATGTATAATTTCAAAATGGCCGTTGGTCACATTTAAAATGTACCTTTCCTGCACGAGTGGACCTGTACAGTTTCTCTAGCTGCTGATGTCTCTGCATCTCAACCTCATCTATTACCATTACATCTGAGCTTTCATAACCAGTCCCACCGAACTGCTTTATCACAGCCTGAAAATTTGAAAACAAAATTACAACATCGAATTGGAGGACAGAAACAATTGCAACTAATCAATGGATGAATATTTCTAACAAGCTAAAAAAAGTAGATAAATAGAAAGAACGGAGTCGCAGAAGAACCATAATGGAGTGCTATATGAACTTAAATAATTTAAGTTAGCAATCCGAGGGTGGTATTTTCTACACTTGTCTCTACTATCATCAAACGCATAAAGTGTGCTATTTTCTACACTTGTCCGAGGGTGGTGTTTGCTATATATTGCATAAAGTGTGCTATCAAAAATCATCGACCACTACTGAATTTTGTCAACAAAGTGTACAGATAATTACCGAATTCGGGTTCATTTGAAAAACAATGAATTCAATCTTCCCCTTCGCCAAGAAATTGGATACAAACAAATACAGCAAATTCAAACTACATTTGCTCATTGGTTCTATACAGATTACAGAAAAGGAACAAATTTTCAGATTTAGGTGATCCGGATTGAGGATTCAAATCGAAATGAACAGAATTTGCTTATTTCAATTAACTAGCACCATTCTTCTCTCAAGAAATCAACAACAATAAAATTTTCGATCGAATAACGAACTGGGTTCCACTGAAATCACTTCAAATTTACAACCCAATTCATTATTTAGAAAATCAACACAAGCACAAAGCAGGATATCCACCGCCGCATTTTCTCAGTAACCAAACAGTGAACTAGCAAGCTTAAAACTTTACTTCAAAAAAAAAAACAAAAAAAAAATAACAAAACAAGAACGAGAACGAGAAAATTAAAAAAGAAAGAAATGGGTTGTTCGTAAATCACCTGCTGCTGCTTGGCGACCTGCTCTCGGAGCTTACTAGCTTGCTTCCTTATAGCATCCATCTTCTTCTTCCTCCTCTTCCTCTTCAGGCTCTGTTTCCTTGAAGAGCAGAGAATTGAGATCGAGCTCAAAACGACGACGGATTGTTGGTCAAGTGAGTGGGATTTTGGATTTGAAGGTTTATGGATCTGAAACTCTGAAATCGAACTAGAATTTTTCAGAGACTGGGTTGGGTTGGGAGCTGTACACTACATACAGAAGGTGAAACGTGCTGCTCTGTTTTCTGGGAAATGTTTGTGTGGTGGTGAGGTGTATGATTTGCTTAGGCTCATGACCGTCGGATGGAATTGATTGGAAGATCCTGATCATGGGCCTAAACAGTGGACTTACATTGGATCTTTGGTCTTTAGAGCAAGTCCACCCGTTGCTCTTGCTCGGGGGACAGTGGAGACCAAAGGGCCTGAGGGCCGGTGGAGGACAGCCCAGCCGTGTGGAGCCCGAGCAGAGGTGGGAGCCCGAGCAGGGAGGGGGTGGGGAGCTGACGGGCCTGTGGCCCGAGGCCTTTGCAATATTTTTTTTTTTTTTGTGTCAGAGAGAGAGAGAGAGAGAGAGAGAAAGAGCGAGAGCGAGGGAGAAAGGGACAGAGGGAGCGAGAGCGAGGGACCGGAGCTGGGTGGGTCGTCGCGGCCGGGGGGAGGGGGGAAGGAAAGCAGATGGGTCGTTGCCGGGGGGGGGGGGGTGGGGGAAAGCAGGGTGGGTCGTCGCGAGGGGGGGCGGCCGGGGGGAGGGGGGAAGGAAAGCAGATGGGTCGTTGCCGGGGGGGGGGGGGGGGGGTGGGGGAAAGCAGGGTGGGTCGTCGCGAGGGGGGGAAGGCAGGGTGGGTCGTCGCTGCCGGGGGGGGTGTCGTCGCGGCGGCGCGGGGGGGGGGGGGGGGGGTTGGGGGGGGTGTCGTCGCGGCCGGGGGGGGGGGGGGGGGAGGGGGTTGGGGGGTGTCGTCGCGGCGGGGGGTAGATGGGTTCTGGTTTTTGGGAGGATGGATCTGGGTTCGGGAGGGAGTGAGAGCGAGAGAGAGAGAGAGAGAGAGAACCAGTTACAATTATTAAAGAAAAATATTAATATTTTATGATTGGGTGAGAAAAAATATTAATATTTTATTACTAATTGCCTGGGGGAAGGGCTTCATGGGTGGAGATGTAAATGGCAATTACTGTTCATTAATGGCAGTTACTATTCATTTAAGGCAGTTATTGTTCATTAGGGTGGATTGCCTGGGGGGAAGGCTCCATGGGTGGAGTTGCTCTTGTAATGTCCATCTAATTCTTTGAGCATGGCCTATGAAACTTTTTTGTTTGTTGGTTTACATTAAAGATCGAGAAAACTTTGAAACGCAGTTGGTTGAAGAGAAATGTCTTATTTGTTAAGGAAATCGACTACTTACAGAAAATGATGTTTTAAACTAGGAAATTGTTTTAAAATGTCATATGAAGTTATTTTTTTTTTCAATTTATCCTATGAACTAAAATTTTAAGCGATTTGTTGTACTAACTTTCCGAAATCATTAATTTATCATCTCACCCTAACTGCGTTATGTTTTCCATCTAAAATAAATTCACATGAGTTGTGTTCAGGATTATTTCAGCATAAAGATTATCATCCAACACTACCATAGATTGAAGGGTCCTCAATGACTATATTTTTTAGCCATCTTCACTCCAAAACACAGAGAAGTGAGTGCAGGTCGTTCTCCTTTTTCAAAAGAAAAACCCTCAGATCATTGTACACTAGGTCAACCCTTTTTTGTATTTTTTCATAAACCCTAGAATTATATTTGTCAAATGCAACTTATTTGAAGGGAAGTGAGGCGTTGAAATGTCTGAAATAACTTTGAAGACAAGTTCCTTATTTAGAAAACTTAACGCATATGGGATAAAATGTCAAATTGGAAAAAAAAATGTACAAATTTATATAACATTTCAAATTTTTTTTTTCCTTTAAACTACTATAGGGAGAAAGATTCAAATATAAGTTCAAAAAATACGGTTTCGGAACTAACTAGTTTAATCCACATTTGCTTTCGAAATCCTTATCAATACAAGCATGTTTATTAGAATTCGGTCTGCCGACATATAACGTCTTAATCAATATTCATGATGCAAGGTTTAAAACTTTAAGTGGCATCGTCCCCAGCTAACGTCTTAATCATTAATCTTGAATGTTATGTTTTCAAATTGGGTATTAATTAATATTATCATTGTCCACATTAAACTTTAAACACCTGTTTATATTTTTATATTATAAAATAAATAATCATATCAAACAAGTCAAGGATGTTGAATCACTTTGTGTGGCAGACAGTTTAGCAATCTATAGCCTTGATTTAGATTTAGGTAATTTTTATTTTGATACTCTTCCTTCTTGTTCAGTTAGTTTCATTCGTGAGAATCGACTTGAGATGTCCTGGTCTAGATTTATTATTAAGTGAGTTTGTTTGGGCTATTGCTTTTATCCCTATTTTTCAACACCCCCCCCCCCCCCAAAAAAAAAACAAAAAAAAAAGGAAGCAGTAGTATGTCTCCTCACTTTAAAAAGCTATCCACGTAGTTTTTTAGATTATTCTTTTGTAAATCACGTGATGCGGCGGTTGATGATTGATTTCTTTTTTTAAGTAATTTAAAGAAGAAATCTGACTATCAACCAAGAAAATGTTAGGGATATCATCTCTTTAAATTATATTTTGTAGACCACGTGATGCGATGATTGATGGTTGGTTTCTTTCTTTAGTGGTTTAAAAAGAAAATTCAATCATCAACCGACAAATTATGTTATTTACAAATTATAATTTAAGTAGATAGTTTCTCAAGCATCATCCGTTTCCCCTTTTTTTTTTTCTCCTTTGATATTTTTCTCTTTTATTTGTGAGTGGGGGATTAGAGTTTGCAACATTTCTCGACAAAGTGAGATACAACATTATTGCAATAATATCTAGTTATTTCACTTATATATTATAACATAGAAGAACATAGATGGTGTTATTAAGTCGGACGTATAATGCGATTTTCTAATATGATTGATATTTTTAAAGAAAATTGTTATTAGCTCTTCAAAACTTAATAAATCAATAATATATATACGTCTACAACAAACTAAAAGAATAACATTATTTGATAATATGACAATTATACTGATTATTTTCTCGCATATGTTCAAGGAACTTAGGCCATCTCCAACCGAAGGGGCCAGAGGGCCAGAGGGCCGAAAATGGCCCTAAAACCGTCTCCAACCGAGGGCTAGGCCAGAGGGCTCTGGAATCTGGGAGGGCCCCACGGAATCGGAGAGGGCTAGAGGGCTGGAGGGCTGGCTGTGTTTGGCCAGCCAGCCAGCCCCGGGCTGGCTATTTTTTTTTTTAATGTTTTCCTGTTGCTGTCGGTTATAACCGACAGCATTAAAGAAGGATTTTTTAATACTGTCGGTTATAACCGACAGTAATAGACAAACCACAGCAATTTTTTTTTTTAATTTTCTATTGCTGTCGGTTACAACCGACAGCACTAGTTTGAATTTTTTTTGAATGTAACGGCTAGCTCAGCTAGCCGTTGTGCTTCTTTGTTTGTTTGTTTTTTTTTTTTTTTTTTTTTTTTTTTTTTTTTTTTAAATTGCAGCTGTTTGTTGCGTTTGTGTTTTTTTTTTTTTTTTTTTTTAATTTAAACATTCTCAATATTTCTTTCTTCAATATTTCCTTCTTTAATATTTCCTTCTCAATTTTTCCTTCTCAATTTTTTTCAATATATTTCTCAATATTTCCTTCAATATATTTTCCAATATTTCCTTCATCTATAATATTTGTTTCAATTTTTCAATAATTTCCTTCAATATTTTTTTTCAATTCTATTTTTTTCCTATAACTTCCTAGGCCATTATACAACATTAAATTAAATTAAGTAACATGAAACAACATTAAACAATATGAAACAACATTAAATAACATTAACCAACATAAAAATTGTACAACATAAAAAAATAAATTATGTTTGGATTTGAATTTAAATTGTAGCTTTAAAATAATAAATTATGTTTGGCCCTATGGCCCTCTGGCCCTCGGTTGGAGACGGTTTTTTGTGACAGGGCTAAAACGAGCCCTCTGGCCCTCTGGCCCTCGGTTGGAGACGGAGGCAAATATGGCCCTGTACTGTTCATTAAAATATTAATATCTTGGAGAATCTTGGAGGGCCAGAGGGCTCAAACGAGCCCTCTGGCCAGCCCTCGGTTGGAGATGGCCTTAGAATATGAAACTTCACAACCTACTCTTTCACTTACTTTCTTTTTTGCTGTAAAAGTCAATGGTTTTAAATTCTTTATATGTGCATACCTTGTTGACAACGTATGAGATTAGATCGTTGCATGAGGAGGTGGGTGCAAACTTTATTGACTTAATTAAGTTGTTAGATTAGTGTGTTCATCCTTTTGCATTCAAATTCAAACCCCATTTTCTCAGTTTAAAATAAATTTAGTTAGATTTATCTCGAATTAAAAAAAAAAAAAAAAAAAAAAAAGGTTTATTTATTCACTTTTTTTTTTTTTTTTTGGGGTAAAGAATACACTTTCGTTGCTGAAAGATAGAGCACAATAGTAAAATTTTCAAATCACAGAATAATAAAGCCAAACATTACTTTCAACCATAAAATAATAATGGCAGTCACAGATTCATAGAGAATCACATGCACCCCGGATTCATATTATTATGTCCCCTCGACAAAAAATACATAACCCAAAAACCCCAAGAAAAATCATTTGTCCCATAACACAACAATACGAAAATAACATATTTCAGATTAATTCTTTAATAATTTGGGTCGTTATAGGATCACTCTTTAAGAATCTGTTAACGATTCGAGTTATTATCGAGTCATCCGTTAAGTACAGATAATATATCGTTTTCCAGCTCTATACATTAAGTATAGAAATTCCTTGCATGACTCATTAATCCGACATGAAATAATACAACCTTTTAATAAATCGGATTGTTATCAAATTATTTATTAAACCAGTAAGATAACATATATGATACGAACACAACAAACACGAATTACACGACCATGCTCCAAGTCTAACATAACTATATCTTATAGCACTTGGAACCAAAATGAAAAACAAAAAGACATGCAAAAATTGCTACCACACACCTGCACCCAATTATTTTAAGCCACATTCCCCAAAAAAGGACCCACTCTCTAATCTCTAGGGCCCAACCCTTTTTTTTTTGGAGGTTTAATGAAAAGGTCCTGGTACTGTTCACTTTTAATGAAAAACCATTTTTTTACCTTTAACTGACACTATTCATTATACCTTTAAAAATGACTTTTCGTTAAAAGGGAAGTTTTTTTGGACTTTTCATTAGTTTTCCTTTTTTTTTTTCCCACTCCTCGTGAACGTTCCCAAATTGAAACATTCACAAATCGACATCAAGAACCCACTAATCACAGAATGACACTTGGCACTAAAATTAGAACCCGTGCTACAAAGAGATTATATTTCACACATCTCAAATGACTTCTCTCATACCTTTTTAATTTTTTAATATTTTCTACACACTACTGACACTTGATAGAAAAATATTAAAAAATTAAAAAGATGTGAACGAAGTAATTTAGGGTGTGCGAATATAATCTCCCCATGCTATGTAGTCTAGGATTTACCTCCAAACGTTGTTTGTAACAATATCTCAAATCAATTATGTTTATGATAAAATTTAACTTTTTCTCATGCTAATCTTTTATTGTTTAAAATATTGGCACAATGACATTCAAATTGTAAGTAAGTTTCTCTCAGCCAATATGGGGGCATTGGCTACTGCTGACCACAATAAATATAAAATCCCCTATTTGAAATGTCGTTTGATCCCTATACTAACTAAGACAAATGAAACAAGGAGAACTTTAATCAATATCTTTAAATTGAAACAAACAAAAATTGCTGTTTGTGTTATGTTTTATTTAAAAAAAGTTATAGCATGCTAATTCTCAAACAAGCTGAAGACTTATCAAACACGCAAATACCTTCTCCACCCAATCATATCTCCTATTTCAAAACTTCTTCGATGTTTAAATTAGGTCAGGCATCCTTCATTGCACTTGGTTGTATCATAACATACTAGCATATGGGCACACACTTTGTGTGTATGAAGACATTTTTTTAGAAAATGAGAAGAAGAGAGGGAGAGAGAGAGAACGTGGGGGAGTGGGAGGTTTTTGGTTTTTGGTTTTTTTTTTTTTAATATTGGAGGTATTTTAACATCACGTGTAGGTGAGGCTTCAATAAAAAACTGTAAAATTTAGACCTGTGAAATTACATTATTGCCCATCATTTTTTTTGTGTGATAGAAGACTAATTTGTCTTTTCACCCTTTTTTGGTTGACAAAGAGAGTTTTATTAATTAGTAGAGATTAGTATTTTTTTTTCTCATCATGGGCTTATGTAGGGTTTATGGAATTTATTTTTTGCCAAAAAAAAAAGAAATTGGCAATTTTATATAAAAAGTATGATCAATTTTTGAAAGCTTCTATTTTATAACCTCTTCGTTATAAATTTCTGATTCGGCCACTGTTATCGGATGACTCGACATAAATCTCCAATTTTTATATAGACTAGCCCAACCAAACCACATAGAATCTTCGCACAAATCTATATATATATATATATATATATATATATATATAGAGGGAGAGAGGATCATTGCCTGAAAAATTTCTTCGGAAATCCCAATACAATCCTCTTCTCCTTATTTCTTACCACTTTCAAGTTTTAATTTTTATTTATTTTTAAACATATCCAGTTATAGATCCTCGCCACCAAAACGTTGTCCCACACATAATCAACTTTTAGAGAGAGACAGAAGGAGAAGACCATCGGCGGTTTTGAATTCGATTGAATAATACGAAGATCTGTCTCTCCGTCCGAGAGGAGAGAGAGGGAGAGAGAGAGACCCCATTCCTGCTGTACAATCCCCACAAGGAGGAGAGAGAGAGCCTGTAATCATGCCATCAGGTGCCAAGAAGCGAAAAGCTGCCAAGAAAAAGAAGGAGCAGGAAACCCACAACGGCACATCAAATCCTCCTCCTCCTCAAGGTGCTTTCTTTGTCTGTTTATTTATTCAATTCATCAATCCCACACTTACCCATCTCTCACTCGATTGTTTCCGAACCCTTTTCAGTTAAATTTTCTTGTTATTTTATCGATTTGGGTAATTGGGTTTTTACCAGTTTCTTGTTTTTGGTTTGGGTTGGTTGGGATGAATCAAGAAGCTTTGATCTTGTTTCATTTCCCCCCATTTGGGTTGGTGGGTATTTGCGGATGTGATGTGCTTAGCTTTATTCTGGGTGACAAATTGTGGTTGCATGCTAGTTAGTGAATCTCTCATTTCGTACTCCATGCCCCTCTCTAATGACAGTTTTGAATTTTGAGTCTTTGACACTTTTTGGTTTTGAATTGGCTTAATGGGTGTTTATTGAAGTCTTAAGCTTTGCATGATTTTGATTGAAAGTCTTGTGATTGAATTGAACCATATTAGGAAGTAATGATGTGAACTCCCAAGATAAGTTAGTGCCTAGGGATGCGGAGGCTGTTCAGAAAGTTGGAATTGAGAGGGAACTGAAAGACGATTCTCGGAGCAAAGATGTGGTTATTGAGGATGCTAAGTCTGGAAAGGGATCATCTAACGGGGACGATAGAAGCTCTAGCAGTAGTAGTTCAGATGAAGAGTCTCGAGTTGTCGATAGAAGGCGAAAGGAGGATACCTATGCTTCAGTTCCGGAGGAAAAAATTCATAATGAAGATGTACCAGCTGGGAAGACTACAAGTTCAGCTACTACAGAGAGTGCCCCTTCTGTTGATTCTGTTAAGCATGAGGTTTCTGTCACAGAAAGTACGCTAGATGAAAGTGCAGCGATCTCCAATGATGTAGTAAATGCGGGGTTGGAGAATAGTACAGAGACATCACTGCCTATTGGGGATCCTGTATCAAAGAAAACTGAGGATAAATCTTTGCCATTACTGAATGATACTGCCAAGGCATCTTCAAGTGTGGTGGAATCTGCGTCTAAAGAATATGAGAGTAAAGCATCGCCATCATTAGGTACTTCTCTGGCCCAAGTTGAAGTTAGTAATGATGCTGAACCCATCAAAGATACTGAGGTTCTTGAGGTTCCAGAATATTCTGAAAAGCAGGTATAGGCCACATTTTTTTCTTCATTGAAAGTTTGATGTTATATCTTTTTTTTTCCATAACTAAGTGCAATTTCTTTGCCTGGAATTATGCAGCCTCTGGTAGCTCCGGCCCCACCCGTGGCACAAAAAGCATCTTGGCTTAGCTGCTGTGGAATTCTGGATGCAATAGCAGGCTCTGGTAGATGAGTTCAGGTTGGGATTTTTCTATGAAGTTCAAATAACATGTCTTGCCTTTTGTCTCTATATATTTGTCAATGCAAATGAGCAGACTGGGTTAGTGAGGTAGTCAGAAGTGTTTATGATGTAACAGGGATGCCATAATTGTTTAAGTGGTCATTTCTAATTATGAGATTTTGAATTCTTGATCTTTACCGACCGAGGTCTCTAGGTGTCTGATTAATGCTTTGATAGAATATGGATTACAGTTCTAGTTAAAAATAGTGACCATAAACTGGAAGTGTCCCTGGAGGTGACAGGGCGAACTGCTAGCTTTCGTATACGAGATATCCACCCTAGTCACTATGTCAAGATTGGTTGCCGCGAAAGGCCTCGGTTACGATTTTCTCATATGAAGGGTTTTATAATGTTTATCATGTTGCCTATGGAATGTAAATAGTGGATGGAGAATTATGTTTAATGTTTTGCATAATGTGTGATCTTATGGAGTTAAAAGGATATTTAGTTATCAATCGAGTAGGATTGTCACGCTATACAAGTGTTGAGTAGTAAAGCAGTGAGAAGAAGAGTAAAGTTATAACAATACATTGTGCCTGGATTTAAGGTTTTTTTTAAAAAAAGATAAGAATGGAGAAGAAATTGTTGAGGCTTTTTCCCAAAGGAGACTTAAAGCAGTACTTTCAGACTTTCAGCTGTCCTTGTGGAGAAGAAATTAGATAGAAGCCGGAATTCCAAATGTTCAAGAACTTATATCTTGATGTCTACAGTCCCTTATGCCGATTGTAAAGGTAGATAGAGATTGTACTTGAGATTAAAAGAACAGGGTCTCATATTTTGTCGTTTAGGAGTGGTTAGATAGCTGCTGGCTCACCTAAAGGAGAATTTATTAGGACCTTACCTACGAAGCGTGCTATCTGTGATCTTTTCAAGAGTCAGGTATTTTCTGATTTGATCTGAACCTGCTTAAATTGTCTCATATCCTGAGAACATTGCTGAGGTTTGGGTGCTGAGCTATAGATTATTGCTCAACTTCATGCCAGCATTGAGATATAAGCACGGCCTTCATGCATAACAATTTTCTATGGAATTGACTGATGTTACTGTTCGTGTTTGTAGTACCTTTTAAACTGCATTTTGGTTTACTTTTTCAAGGTTTCTTGTGATGCAGAAACAACGGATGAAGCGGTTTTGTAACCTAAAAACGAGCGTGACGGGTTTCAGTGGACTCATGAAGCTTATGGAAGTGAAGAATCAAGAGTGTTCAGAGAATTTTATGATATTTCGATACTAGAACTTGTATTTTTTCTCCTAAAGAAATGGGCAAGAACCCGATTAGATAAAAACCAATTTAAGATTTGTGGTGGTGATGGTGTCGGGAATAGTAGGCAGCTTTATATCTCCTGCTTTTACAACCTTTCTTTCTTGTTAATTTTGCAGAATGGTTCTCTGTTGTTTTTACTTCCTTTTTGCGTTGGCAGGCCAGTGGTGTGACATAAATTTGCAACTTCTTCTCAATCAGTCTTCACTTGATTGTTGTAGCCAAGTTTGAATCCCGCTTCCCGTAATTTACCTGTTAGCATATTGCTCGAATAGTGAAAGTGTTTGATTGATTGTTTTTCTCTCCATCAATTTTGTTGCTTATTAGGCATGTTGCGCCCTTGTACTTGTTTGCATTCATAGCCGTTTTACATATCTTATTGATCGGAGTTGAAAAATCTTCTATTTACCATTGGCGATGGATGGTTAGTAACACCACGTGAAGGCGTTGGATGTCAAGCTATAAAAATTCCCGCTTTAAGAGCGTAATTCATAAGATAAGTGTTGAAAACATTATGTATTCAATCCAATCCAATTATATCAAACTATTGATACCATAACCATGGCCAGGTTTATTCAAAGTGAAAAGTGAAAGAAAAACAAAATTAACACACAAGAATTCAGACGCTGCACATAACATGAAAGTTAGTTCTACTCTATAAGATCATCTCCTCGATACAACGGTATGAATGACTGCTAAATACAGAAGCTGCGTCGCGGTAAGGATGATCAAGAAGGCCTCCATTGTTCTCTGCAAAGAAATTGAATGAGTATTTTAGGGTTCGTTCGATAACCATTTTGTCACGACATAAAATTTTCATCTTACCAAGCGGGAATTTCTGATCCGAAGCTCGATCTCCTTGCAACCGAAGCTGCACGAATTAGGTTAACAGCCAGTTAATACAGAGAAAAAGTAGTTCAAACAATTATATGCAACTATGCTTCTGTTATTATGGATGGCAATGACTTGTAAGTACCCCATGGCGAGTACGGTGAGGGTCCAGGCAATGGTAGCAGATGTGGCTGCAGACGGCAAGCTCTCAGAGGTCCAAGATCGAAGATGGTTGATACCGGAAATAGCTGAAGCTGCGCCAACAACTCCTGCGAGCAGCGCGAATGTCACAAAGAACCCGGTCGCAGCATTTCCCATGGGGAAGTATATGGGGGGAAAATGTGCCGGGAGATGAATATCAGGACCTACAAAAGTCTCACTCAGCATTAGCATACATAGAAGAAATCATGTACCACAAAAAGTGTAAAACAAGAAAGAGAGACACAGAGACAAGGGGTTGTAGCGCGAGCGGTTAAGAGCGTTTACCAATAATGAAACCATGGTCGATTGCTCTGTTGATGGCCCAGCTTCCAATGCCCAAAACGATGGCATACATGCAGAAATTGAGAACCAAAAGCAGACCGGCAACGGGTTTTAACTGCTGGTTGGCCATTTCTGTAGGATCAAAAGCTGTTGGAATGCAGAAAATGCAGAAAGGATTTGTACTTTTTATTGCATGTGTAAAAGCAGAAAGAGGTGATCTTATTATATATATGGAATGGAACTTGGAAGAAGGTTTTGGTTCTTTTCTTGCTGAGGGTGTTGGTCCCTAACTGTGTGGGGCTGTAAAGGAGGTGGATGCTTGATGGTCAAGGCAAACCAAGCAAAAAATGTCCAGATTCTTACTTGGCTCACATTTTTAAGTCTTCTTTTTGGGGTACATTCTTTTTCTAGGCTTTGTGCCATTAAATTCTTCCTAAGAGATTAAAAGAAAGTGGTATTCTTATCAAGTCGGACACATGTATTATTTTTTGTTTAAGTAGCGTCGCTTTCCTGATTTGTTTGTTTTTTTAATACAAATGATAGTTTAAACTACTCTAAACTGTAAAGAGAATTCAAACTCGGGTGCAAAGGAGCAAGCACACTATCCTAGACAAATAACCTAATCCACAACAACAATAAGAATGAAAACTTCCTGAACACAATTAAGTTAGTGAGAACTTCAAGAATCAAACTAGAGAAAAAATATTTCACCGATCAACTGTTATTGTCTAGTGCAATAAGGGTTAGATAAAATTCAAATTTATCTTTATTATTAACAGCAAAAACTTATAATAAAATGATTCTACACTATTTTTCTTCTTGTACACGCTCATATTTATTTTTATGTTTAATACTCTTCTAATCTATTCAAAGTGCATTGGGATTAAAATAGGGGAACTCTAACGAAAGCTTTCGGTACTGTTCACTTTAACGAAAAACCACATTTTTACACTAAAAAGTCAATTGTGGTACTAGTCACTTTACCCTCTATTTTGTCCTTATCGTTAAAAATCAAAATTTTCATTAGTTTTCTTTTAAAATAACGTGCTGAAGTCAAATGTGAAGGGCAAGTAACTTTCGATGCGTAAAAGACGCTGCGTTTTGGCCTTTAAACCACCCAACCAGTCTGTCTTCCGCAGCGCGTTGGTTTTCTGCACCGTTATCGATTAACGGTCATGCTAAGATTTCCCGCCATTTTTCAAAGCCTTGGAACCTCACAGTTTCCACTCTCACTCTCCATTTCACGCTCCAATTTACACAAAAGTCTTCCGAAACTCTCCGAATGCTTGGTGGGTTTGATGCATTACACCAAATTGACCACCCCATCTTACAAATCACTGCTCTCTGATCACCTAAAGAACCAAAATCTAGACCAAGCTCGCCGAGTTTTCAATGAAATCCCTTTTCCCAGCGTTGATTTGTACACCGTGATGATCACGGGGTATGCACGAATACGGAGGCTCGGTGATGCCCTCAAACTGTTCTACGAAATGCCTGAGAAGGATGCAGTCTCTTGGAATTCGATGATCAAAGGGTGTTTGGATTGTGGGGATTTGAGCAAGGCTAAGGAGCTTTTTGATGGAATGCCTGGAAAGAGTGTTGTATCGTGGACGACGATTATGAATGGATTCTTGCAGTTTGGTGATGTTGAGATGGCAGAGCGGTTGTTTCGTGAGATGCCTGTGAGGGATGTGGCGGTTTGGAATTCGATGATTCATGGATACTTAAGTAATGGAAGAGTGGAAGATGCTAATAAGTTGTTTAGAGTGATGCATTGTAAGAATGTGATTTCGTGGACTTCGATGATTGGGGGGTTTGACAGAATTGGGAGGACGGATGAAGCTCTGCAATTTTTTCGAGAGATGATGGGTTCTGGTGTGCAACCCACTTTGACAACACTTGTGTGCGTGGTGACAGCTTCTGCAAATTTGTTGCTTTTAGATTTAGGTGTTCAGATTCATGGTCAGATTGTCAAGTTAGGGTACTGCTTCGACGAGTTTGTAGCTGCTTCATTGATAACACTCTATGCAAACTGCAAGCAAATGGGGAATTCGTACAGCGTTTTCAACGAGAGCTTGCATAAGAATGTTGTAGTATGGACGGCTCTTTTGACAGGATGTGGGTTGAACTGTCAACACGAAGATGCGTTGAGGGTTTTCAGGAACATGCTGAAATCGGGTGTCCTTCCTAATCAGTCTTCTTTCACTAGTGCTTTGAATTCGTGTTGCGGATTAGAAGATCTTGATCGGGGCAAGGAGATTCAAACATCAGCGGTTAAGCTAGGTTTTGAAACTGATGTCTTCGTCGGTAATTCACTTATCGTCTTGTATGCCAAATGTGGAGGCATAAATGATGGAGTTGCTATATTTAAGAGAATCGGTGATAAGAACATTGTGTCATGGAACTCAGCCATAGTCGGATGTGCGCAACACGGTTGTGGCATGTGGGCTTTGACACTCTTTAACCAAATGATACGTGCCGGAGTAGAGCCAGATGAAATCACATTCACGGGGCTGCTTTCTGCGTGCAGCCATTCGGGGATGTTGCAGAAAGCAAGACGCTTTTTCGAATACTTGTCTCAGCGGAAATCTGTCGAGGTGAAACTTGAGCACTACGCATGTATGGTGGATGTCTTAGCTCGATGCGGTGAGTTGGAAGAAGCGGAGGAGCTGATTGAGAACATGCCCGTGCAAGCGAACAAGACGGTATGGCTAACTTTACTTGGCGCTTGCACGATGCATTGCAATTTCGACGTGGCTGAAAGAGCTGCAAAACGCATCGAAGATCTTGACCCGCATTGCAGTGCTGCTTATGTTTTACTGTCAAATTTATATGCTTCTGCAAATAGATGGAGCGACGTCTCGAGAATTCGAGAGAAGATGAAACAGTCGAGAACTGTAAAACAACCTGGTTACAGTTGGGTTACTTAGTGAGCAAATTTATCAGAAACTGGGTTGGTTAGAAGGAAGATCCAAGGAAGTTGGTTACATTTTCGATCAAAGATTTGCCTTTTGCATGATACTGAGGCTGAAAAAGAAGTTTTTTTTAGCCAAAATAATCTATGAGATTTATATAATTTCTCACTTTTGATCCCTGAGTTTGTCTATCATCAATTATTTAGGTCGTTTCGTGAAAATCTTGGATAATGACCAAAATGACCAAAATGACAAAAATACAATCAATTTAATAAACAATGAGTCAAAATGATTCGACAAAATTTGAGGGTGTTTTTATTACTTTAACTTTATTCAATTGAGAAATAAAGAAATGGAACAAATCAGAGGGGCCAAAGAAAAAATGGAATTTTAACGAAAAGTTCATGGCATTGTTCACTTTAACGAAAAATCATATTTTTACACTAAAAAATCAATCATGATACTATTCACTTTACCTTTTATTTTAAAATTCAAAATTTTCAAACAATTTTCGTTAGTTTTAAGGGGGAAATAAATAGCAAAATTGAAATTTGCTTTGAGTTGCCAACGGCACCGTTTTGAGAGTTATTTATATAATGGACTCTGCCTGAATCTTACTGCACTACTACCGAATCGAGTTCTCGTGGCGGAGATCATCAATGGCGAGCCGCCGTACCATCGACAGCGCCTATCATCACGCGGCGGAGAACCACCGCACTGAGGCAGCTTCTAAAATCAAAACCAGAGACTTCAATTTGGTCCCCGAAGAAGATGAAGGAAATTACGCGGAAGCCACAGACTTCGACAAGTCGGAAAAACTGGAAGCTGATATTGAAGTGAAGGTGTTCGATGTAATGCCCGAGAGAGGAGATGACGATAAAAGCAAGAAGGGGATTTCTCAACTGCGAGAGGAAATTGAAATGCTGGATTCGATGATAGAGAGGAGCACGGTTGGGTTGCTTGATTTGCAAGTAATGAAAGAGGAAATGGAAGCGAAAGAGAGAGAAATGGAGTGGAAGATGAGTGAACCGCTGGCGTTGAAGACAGCAATGGAGGAGCTGAAGAGGAAGAAGAGTGAGGAGCTGGTTGGAACGAAGGCGGCAAGTGGGTGGTGGAATACAAAGTGGGCTCTGCCTGTGGTGGCGTTGGCGGCGTGTGCTGGAATTGTAGCTGCGGTGGTTTTGTATGGAAATGTGAAGGCTGACAATAGAAAGAAGAACAAACCAAACAAGATCAAGACATTGTAAGTAGATCTATTTGGGATCGACCATGGCAACTTTATTTGTACGGCAACTCTGGTAACAAAATGAAATACGAAGGTACTGGATTTGAAATGAACATAGTTCTAACATAACGGAATCATAATCAAAAAATAAAACCACATGATCAAATGTTCAATTCACATTGTAACAGATAAAAATCCAATGCTCGGTGTTTAAAGTATCAAGATTACAACCCATCATAGTGCCAAAAAATAATGCTCAGTACAAAATGTAGGTTAGAGACGAGCTCATTCATCTTCCTGGCTGCGCAACCTGGCCAGCTTGTTCGTGACAACAACATCAAGCTGCGCGGCTCTCTCAACGATTTCTTTCCTCTTCCTTGTGGAAACATTGTGTGCAATCTCAGCGCAGTAGGTCCTGGTGAGAAAGACAATGCAAGTTAGAAATGTTATGTGAAAACTAAATCAGAACTTACAGAGGCAAAACAATGGGCCTCGGTTTACCTGTTGTGCATCATCAGCAGTTCAAGCTCTTTGACGTTGTGCACAACGAACTTCTTGAAATGATTAGGAAGATAATGGCGAGTCTTCTTGTCCGACCCATAACCAATATTGGGCATTAGAACACATCCCTTGAACTTTCTTCTAACACGAGAATCAATACCCTTTGGTCTTCTCCAGCTGGGCTGTCAAACAAAAAGTTTATTAACATGATTAGTCAGAGCAATTCAAAACAAGGAAATGATAAGGTCCGATAAATAAACAATGTAGGAAAATGAATGTTTGCAGGGTTAAAGTAACAGAAAGCTGTTGAGAATCAAAGCTAACTGTGTCGCAAAGACCTGTAAACTTTTATGTACGCCCTGTTAAACGAAATGTCCAGCCACAGATAATAAATCTGGACATCAGATACCATAGGCAAACGACTCCTAAAATGATACCACACCAATGCATATTCACACACACGACCACATATTAGACACAAACGGAGCAATCACAATGTATGAACTAACTGTTCAAACTGCAATCTCAGTCGAAAGATGGTGATTTTTAACTTAATAATCACAGGATGTCATTAACGTTAAATATTTGCATCACGGATTGCAGACTTACTTCCAAACAGAAAAAAAAGTTAATAATCTTAAGAAAACAAAACAAATTACTAAAAGTGGTAAATGGAAATGGAAATGCAACGAAGATCAGATGGTAGTGCATGTAAGTATTCATCATTCAAATTGCAGAATAGATGGGTACAAATCATCACTTCTTGTTGCATATCGCTTAAAATTAAAACCCTTTCGAACAAACCAGTAAACTTGTGAACAAGACTGAAGCAAATTCCGTAGATTGCCCACAAATTGACCAATCAAAAGGTTAAAACCCAAATTTTTATTGCTAAAAAAAGATCAGATAGTCGATCACTAATTCATCACATTGCATCTTAAGATGCAAGTAAGACGAGGCGAAATAGCTATGCTCATATCCATCAAAAACCAAGTTCAAATAACGAAATGGTATCTTGTACCGCTTCGACAACACGAAAAACAATTGTTCCATACGTTTGCAACGAAATTCAACAAAAAAAAAAAACCCAATCAAATGGTTACATAAATCCATACAAACAAATTAATTACCTAATTAAATATATGGCAACGGAATCAGATATAAGTATGTCTATCACCATCTTGCATCCATTGTAAAATGCAAGTTAGACTGGGGCGACAACAGTATCATCATTTTCTCCAGATAAATCGACACTAAAACAAAACAAAAATTCAAAAAAAAAAAAAAATCAGAAAAAAAATGGCAGATGAAGGATTTTGGTATTATACCTTGACGGAGGCCTTGCGATCGCTCTGGGGCCTCTTGAAGTGCTTGACCCGCTTCTTCACGATCGACTTCTTCAGCAACGGCACCGCCATATTCACTTACCTCCTGCAAATCCAAACATCCAAACAATAGATTGGAATTATATTAGCGAAACCCTAATACAATCGATTTAGATACATAGAACAGATCTGAACTCCTAGGAGAAAGCGGCGGGGAGAGAGAGAGAGGCATACAGCGTATAGGGTTTTTGCTGAGCCGCCGAGCTGCGGATTGTAGCCGGGGCCGCTGGTTTTATAAGCGAAGAGTGGGAGAGATTGGGGTTGCTAGGGTTTTGTGATTTCGGGGTGGACTAAAATCTGGTCTGTTTGGTTAACGGGTTTAACGTAACCCCGGTTAAGAGATCTGGGCTTGAAAACTGGGTCTGGCCTATTGCTCTGTAGGGCCCAAACATCACCCTTCCTATAAATTATTATTTACGCAAGCAAACGTTTCATGCTTGTTTGAGTAATAGCTAGTTGAAATTGACCTCCTTAACTATTTTTCAGTAAATTAACTTCTTAACTATTTGAAATCAGCCATTTAAACTCTCACCTCACCGTCAGATTTGATGAAATTTCATTCACTTTGCTGTCAAAAACTGACACGGGACCAGCACGTGATTCACTTTTGAGGGTAAATTCATGTTAGTATTTGGTGGCAAAATAGATGAAATTCTACCGAAACTGACGATGAGGGGTTAAATGGTTGATTTCAAATAGTTTAGGAGGTTAATTTACCAAAAAAAATAGTTGGGAGAGTCAATTTCAATTTAAGGTAGTTTACCCCTAGAAAGTTAGGTCATCCACGAACTCAGCAGCTAAAGGACGTTGAACTCGACCTGCAAACTTCCCACCATTAACCTAAACACACCTTCTCTCTCTTAGGGTTTCGCAGAGAGCTTCCCTAGGGTTTTTTGGTAACTTGCATTGGAAGCTAGCCGCTGTGTATGTGCCATTGGGGTTGCTAGGGTTTTATCAATAACATATATTTATCCATATATACTGCAAATGACTCGCATACACATCTGTTTTCACATCTTTTGGGTACACAAAAATCACAAAATTTAGAGTCACTTGGTTGCGGGGTTACTCTGTAACCTCCATCATACAAAGGTTGTTGGAAGGACAGGCCTTTAAAGAGCTGTAAATCGAACAACCCAACTCATAAGAGTTGGGAGAGCTGGGGGTCACGTCCACCCACTCTTTTCCCGCGTCTCAACATGCGAATTTTGCTTCGGAGTTGCATAGAACTGGAGTTTATCAATTTGTTTCGTCAACTTCGTCATCAAGTTTGTTGAGAATATAAAGTCAAAACTTTCCTCGTAGTCCTTTCTGCCCTTGAAGATTTGGATCCCCATGTCAGATTTGCACGAGTTAACAAAACCAAGAAGTAGTGAGTTCGCACCTACGTGTCCAGGATTGGTGCAGCAAACCTGAAAGAGGGAGCAGAAGCAATGAATCAAGTAGGAGAAAATGTGCTCAAGGGATGAAATGATCAACGATGCAAGCAGGCACAGTATTCGTACGAAGCCTATGCGTGGCATAGGTACTTATGACGGCATGTGAAACACTAATACTGTAATCACCGTTAAAAAATGCTTTCATACGACAAAAAAGAAAATGAAGCATCAGTCCGCCAAGGAAAGACCCGTTGGAAAACTTCACAGATATGAATATAGAGCACTTCAGATACTGTCAACTCCAGCATAGGCAGGTTATACGTAAATTATGCTATATCAAAATTACCAAGAGACTATCAATGTGTTTAATGCTTCTATAGTACCATGCCGTGCCATTATGCTATATCAAAATTACCAAGAGACTCTTCACTTGATGCTGTAACTACAAACCTTTTCAGGGACGAAGCCAAAGTAATCATTTTCTGAGAAATGCGTCCTTAAAGATTGAACTGTCAGGGCCGAGCAAACCAGAACCAAAGGTACTGACACACGATCTTCCATCTGCAATAACACATATCCAATAGACCATACTGTGAAAACGTTATCCAAAAGTATCGATTGTACTGAAACATGCATCTTAGTGGAGAACAATTAAGTATTACGTGAGGTTTCTATAAGGAAATGGGAGATTGAATAACACTCAAGGAAACTAACATTCAAATATGCACACACTCAGTGTATCTTCGCAACTAAAAGAAACGTTTATGCATATGACATATGTTTGACATTGTTTCTCCTGCAACTTTTACAACCAAAACAATGGCAACTTTTCCTTTAGATATGAGATCTAGTCCTTTCTGCTGCAAGTGAAGATGTGTACCCAGCTTATCTTTGCTTGCAGAAGAAACGAGACATTTCTCCGATATTTCCAGAGTACTAGTTGTTTCTCTGGCTTTAAGGGCATTGATCATCTCAGTTACATTCCATCTGAACCAAGAAGTCAGACAAAAGTTCAATAATCATATTAATCAATGACAAGTATATCTGGCAGTAGAGCAGACATCTTATTCAGTCACTGCACACAGTTACATATTCATATTGGATTTTTAATGATTGAGACTGAAATCCATTTCATTTTACGTTAAAATGCTTGAAGCAAGAGGAACAAAAAACTAACATGTGAACAAATCATATTACCTTTTGGATGGTATCTGAACATTTTCTAGAGCCTGTTGAAGCGATTTCGAATTTACACCAACAATCTGATCAGCAAGTAACCTTTTGTGCTTTCTCTCCAAATCTTAACACATCCAACACATGTTTTTGCTCCAAATCACAGAGTTTCTTTTTTGCTGCTATGAGGCGCTTCTGCAACTTTTTTCTCTCTTTCCATTCCTGAATCATATGAAAAGATTTTAACTAAAGGCACAAAAGCCATCGAGTACAATAGCATGTTAATTTAAACTTAAAGAAATCGATGGGATATTAATCTACATCTAAATTCACTACAGTAACCTACACTAGTAAGCTTTTCAAAGGTTTTTGTGCAATGCCTTTAGAGTTATATTTAAATTTTACCCTCTCTAAAGTCTAAATGATTTTTTGTCCAGACAACAACCCTGTATTTTGCGATTTTGGAGAAGGTGGCTCAGTTAATAAGAAATAACAGATATGATGTGTAAAAAAGAGAGTGTGCCTCACAAGTTGGCGCCTTTCTTTCTTGGACCTCTCATCAAAGCGTAAATTTAGTTCCAAGAGTCCCTTTGGAGGTGTAATCTGCATTTCCTTCCTGTTCATATCGACATTTGGAACAATTTCTTCGACAAATGGTATCCACACAAGGTGACCAGATAATCTTGTTCCTGCTGGCTTTGGCTTTCCAGTTGAATCAACGATATCTAGAGATGTATCGAGCATGACCTGTAAAATATCACTTGCTCCGCTGTTCACTTCCCACAGGTTCACCAGTTTCCTGAAAACAATGAACATAGTTACAGCAATAAAAACCCTACATTGAGTTCCGACCATGAATCCATGATGAGAAAAGGACAGGACAAATTTCTGCGCTAAGTAAGAGAAAGAAAACTGATGAACAAAAGCTAGAGATTAAAGTCAGACAAAACATTTTTTCCAGAAAAAAAATTCCTTGAACTTTCTCCTAACACGAGAATCAATACTCTTTGGTCTTCTCCAGCCAAATACTGGTTATGAAAATGGTCATTCGGGGCAATTTACAGGAAGGAAATGAAAAAGGACCGACTAATATACAATGTAGGAAAAGTGAATGTTTGCAGGGTTAAAGTAACAGAAAGCTGTTGAGAATCAAAGCCAACTGTGTCACGCAGACCTGTAAACTTTTATGTACGTCCTGTTAAACGAAATGTTCTAAAACGATGCCACACACACACGACCCCATATTAGACACAAACGGAGCAATCACAATGTATGAACTAACTGTTCAAACTGCAATCTCAGTCGAAAGATGGTGATTTTTAACTTGGTAATCACAGGATGTCATTAACGTTAAATATTTGCATCACTGATAGCAGACTTAGGGCTGATTTGGTATTGTTGTGCTTTGAAAAAAATCTGCTTCTGCTACTGTGCTGTGAGAATAAACAGTTGTGAAATAAAGCAGCAGAGTGTTTGGTAAATTTTTTTGTAAAAGTGATTTTGAAAAAAAAAATAAGTATTATAGTGTTTGATAAACTTTTATGTAAAACAGATGGGGAAAAAAAACTGGTTTTTCAAAGTTGGGTTATGCAGCTTTGTGTTTTTGGCTTTTTTCACCCTAAACTGTGGAAAAAAAACTGAAGCTGAATGTTTACCAAACATAAAAATGCTCCCAGCTTTTTTTGATAGCCACTTTTAAACTTAGGGGGTGTAGTCAAATTAGGATTGGGTAGGATTTTAAATAATACAACAAAATCCATGGTAGTCAAATATGATTTAAAAAAATCAGTACAAGTTTAGGGGTAGTCAAAATACTAAAGATTTGTTAGGATTTTAATGGTAGAGGGATTTTGATGGATTTCAAGGTAGATAGTATAAATACCAAATTGCTTCAAGAATCTCACTCTACCCGCTCAGATTTCTTTTCACATTCATAGATAGAAGAGGACCAGTCTCAAACAGAAGAAGAACAATCTTTCTCCGTTTCTCAAGGTTTTGCTTTTCTGTTCCAAATTTGTATGTATTGCTTTTCTCTTCTAAATTTGTATAATCTTCTTTATTATTTTCATGATGTGTCATGGTGTTTCAATATATAGTTGTTCTTAGCATGTTAACACTGTACAAAATTGAACTTAGTTAGTCTTGCCGCTGCAACCGAAAGGCCTTCATGTGTTTTGTTTTCTTCTTATCATTTTGTTGATGTGGTTTGTTTTCTTCTTATCAATTTGTTGACCACTTCCTGGCTTCATGTCATTATAATCTTCAACCTTCCCCTTCAACAGAGACAGACTTCATGTGATTATAATCTCCAACCTTCCCCTCCAATTAAGAAGGTCTGATCCAAATTTCTATGTTACTTTTTGGTTGTTTTGGTTTTTTATTTGTTATTTCATTTAGAGGGGTGTATTCAATCAAGAATTTGAGAGACTTTAGTGGAATTATAAATCCATGGATTTTTATGGAGTTTAATTGATTTATAGAGATTTCATACAAAATTTTGATTCAATTCCCTCGAAATCTCATGGGGAGAGGTGAGATTTGTGGATGCTTAAAATACACTACGAAATCTCTCAAATTCCCTCTAATTCCTCAACTTTTTCAAATTCTTTAAAATCAATTTCTAATTGAATACCCCTGGAATGTTATAAACTTCTCTAAAATCCTAATTGAATACACCCTGAATCTCAGAGAATCACTTAAAATCCTGATTGAATACCCCTAGATTCATTAAAAGAATTAAAATCCCTCAAAATTCCAATTGAATACTTCCAAACAGGAAAAAAAAAAGAGAAAAAAAAGTGGATAATCTTAAGAAAACAAAACAAATTACTAGAAGTGCAACGAAGATCAGATGGTAGTGCATGTAAGTGTTCATCATTCAAATTGCAGAATAGATGGGTACAAATCATCACTTCTTGCTGCAAATCGCTTAAAATTAAAACCCTTTCGAACAAACCAGTAAACATCACTTCTTGTTGCATATCGCTTAAAATCAAAACCCAACAAGACTGAAGCAAATTCCTTAGATTGCCCACAAATTGACCAATCAACTCGTAAAAACCCAAATTTTTATTGCTAAAAAAGATCAGATAGTCGATCACTGATTCACCAAATTTTTATAAGCGAAGAGTGGGAGAGAGATTGAGGTTGCTAGGGTTTTGTGATTTCGGGGGTGGACTAAAATTTGGTCTGTTTGGCTAATGGGTTTAACGTAACCCCGGTTACAAGATCTGGGCTTGAAAACTGGGTCTAGCCTATTGCTCTGTAGGGCCCAAACATTACCCATCTTATAAATTATTATTTACGCAAGCAAACGTTTCATGCTTGTTTGAGTAATAGCTAATTGAAATGGACCCCTTTTTTTTAACTATTTTTTAGTAAATTAACTTCTTAGCTATTTGAAATCAGCCATTTAAACTCTCACCTCACCGTCAGATTTGATGAAGCTTCATCCACTTTGTTGTTAAAAACTGGCACGGACCAGCATATGATTCACTCTTGAATGTAAATTCGTGTTAGTATTTGGTGGCAAAATAAATGAAATTCTATCGAAACTCGACCTGCAAACTTCCCACCATTAACCTAAACATACCTTCTCTCTCTTAGGGTTTCGCAGAGAGCTTCCCTAGGGTGTTTTGGTAACTTGCAGTGGAAGCTAGCCGCTGTGTATGTGCCATTGGGGTTGCAAGGGTTTTATGAATAACATATATTTATCTATATATACTGCAAATGACTCGTATACACATCTGTTTTCATATCTTTTGGGTACACAAAATCACAAAATTTAGAGTCACTTGGTTGCGGGTTTACTCTGTAACCTCCATTATACAAAGGTTGTTGGAAGGACTGGCCTTTAAAGCGCTGTAAATCGAACAACCGAACTCATAAGAGTTGGGAGAGCTGGGGGTCACGTCCACCCACTCTTTTCCCGCCATCTCAACATGCGAATTTTGCTTCGGAGTTGCATAGAACTGGAGTTTAACAATTTGTTTCGTCATCAAGTTTGTTGAGAATATAAAGTCAAAACTTTCCTCGTGGTCCTGTCCGCCTTTGAAGATTTGGATCCCGATATCAGATTTCCACGAGTTAACAAAACCAAGAAGTAGTGAGTTCGCACCTACGTGTCCAGGATTGGTGCTGCATACCTGAAAGAGGGAGCAGAAGCAATGAATCAAGTAGGAGAAGATGTGCTCAAGGGATGAAATGATCAACGATGCAAGCAGGCACAGTATTCATACGAAGCCTATGCGGGGCATAGGTACTTATGACTGCATGTGAAAAACTAATACTGTAATCTGCTAGACAGTTTGGCATATGCTGAGCTGGTTGACAAATGCATTAGCATTGGGGAAAGCTAATGCAAAGGCCATGGCACCGTTAACAAATGCTTTCATACGACAAAAAAGAAAATGAAGCATCAGTCCGCCAAGGAAAGACCCGTTGGAAAACTTCACAGTTATGAATATAGAGTACTTCAGATACTGTCAACTCCAGCATAGGCAGGTTCTACGTAAATTAGGTGCTTTACATGTTTATCGTATGTAACATGTCTGAACTAAAAATAAATAAAATCATACATGTGAGTTCTTAAAAGATTTTTCTCTCTTATTCTTAAGTGCGCTCTGAGAATGCCAAAACTACGAAATGGAATATAATGAATTTATCTAACCTCAATATACTCCACACCCATTTCACTGAGATTCTCTGGAATATTGTTTGATGAAAGCAAACTGAAAACTCCGCCAGATCCAACCGGCAATTGAAGTATTTCCCAAGGTGATTTCATCAATATCTTATGCTTCTTTTCTTCTTCCACTGAATTGCTGACAACTGGAAGTTTCTCTTCCTCTAAGAACCAGACCTGTGAAAGCACAAGGAAGCATATACAAAAAAAACAAAATCAAACTCCAGTTATTCGTGATTTCTTTTTAAGACAGAGAAACCGTCCTATATGAAAAAGAAGTAAGACGTATGCATACAACAGAGTATTCTAAATAGGATGGTTAGTTTATTTCTAGCTTACATACGCACGCACAAACAGGGGTCTGAGGCTCATATCATTCGAGACATGAACATCACAATTAGGTTATGCATTTTAAATTGAAAATGTTGGTCCAATTGGAATGGTCTAACTTTTCAACTAGAGCATCATATTCTGTACTATCAGTATAAATAAAGTTAATATAAACTGAAGAGTTGATTATTCAAGGAAATTTTTATGTTCAATTTATACGACCATTGATCCTCTGCGGTGTGAATTACCGTTTCAATGGAGTGCCACGTTGTAACCATTATAAGATGTTGTGACTATTAATGTGTTTAGTGCTTCTATAGTACCATGCCATGCCATAATACCATGTCAAAATTATCAAGAGACTCTTCACTTGATGCTGTAACTACAAACCTTTTCAGGGACGAAGCCAAAGTAATCATTTTCTGAGAAATGCGTCCTTAAAGATTGAACTGTCTGGGCAGAGCAAACCAGAACCAAAGGTACTGACGCACGATCTTCCATCTGCAATAACACATATCCAAGTAGACCATACTGTGAAAACATTATCCAAACAAGGCAGTCCCTGCCACCGCGGAAAGAAAAAGGGGGAAGAGACATTTCTCCCCATTTTTATAATTATTTTCAAAAAGCATCAATTGTACTGAAACATGCATGTAGAACAATCAAGTACCAAGTGACATTTCTATAATGAAATGGGAGATTGAATACATTCGAGACAACTGAAAATTCAAATATGCACACACTCCATAGTGTATCTTCACAACTAAAAGAAAAGTTTACAAATGACAAATGTTTGACATTGTTTTTCCCCACTCAAATCTACTTGAGAAAATTTGACTACATTAAGAATATAGTTTAAAATGAAGTGGAAACTGAAACAACAAATTCTTAATATGCACATAACAGAAGAACTCCATCCAGAACTCAAGTGATCATAAATTTTTTCCAAGCTTTACAACTTACAGGAACAAATGGAAAAGTATAGATTATGCATAAAGATGATCAGAAAAAGCCTCTCAAGGGAATAAAAGAAAAGAATCAGTATCACCTTTACAAATCTTTGATCGTCACAAAGTAATATCTGAAGAGAGGAAGACATTATTGTCTCAGTGCCATCAGAATTTTCAAGATCAGGGTTAGAGGCCAGTTGTGGTCCTTGCTGATCCCCATTGTCATTTACAACCAAAGCAATGGCAACTTTTCCTTTCGATATGAGATCTAGTCCTTTCACTTGCAAATGAAGATGTTTACCCAGCTTATCTTTGCTTGCAGAAGATACGAGACATTTCTCTGAAATTTCCAGAGTGCTAGTTGTTTCTCTGGCTTTAAGGGCATTGATCATCTCTGTTGCATTCCATCTGAACCAAGAAGTCAGACAAAAGTTCAACAATCAATGACAAGTACATCTGGCAGTAGAGCAGACATCTTATTCAGTCAGTGCACACAGTTTCATAAACAACATAACTTTTTTTTCATATTAGATTTTAATGATTGAGACTGAAATCCATTCCATTTTATGTCAAAATGCTTGAAGCAGAGGAACAAAAAACTAACATGTGAACAAATCATATTACCTTTCGGATGGTATCTGAACATTTTCTAGCGCCTGTTGAAGCAATTTCGAATTTACACCAACAATCTGATCAGCAAGTAAGCTTCTTTGTGCTTTCTCTCCAAATCTTAACCCATCGAACACATGTTTTTGCTCCATATCACACAGTTTCTTTTTTGCTGCTATGAGGCGCTTTTGCAACTTTTTTCTCTCTTTCCATTCCTGAATCATATGAAAAGATTTTAACTAAAGGCAAAAAAGCCATTGAGTACAATAGCATTATAATTTCAACTTAAAGAAATCGATGGGATATTAATCTACATCTAAATTCACTACAGTAACCTACTCTAGTAAGCTTTTCAAAGGTTTTTGTGCAATGCCTTTAGAGTTATATTTAAATTTTACCCTTACTAAAGTCTCAATGATTTTTTGTCCAGACAACAACGAGGTGAATGTAACTACCTTTTGCATTTTGTTCGCTTGCCTAGTCTCCTCATAGCTATGCAGTAACAAGAAATATAATCATTTAATCACATGAAACACTCTCATAGATGACATGGGGTTTAGGATTTCCATGAGATCACATAATCGGTAATCCACATTTTAAACCATAGCAAGCCAGGAATTTCCTACTGTAAGTCTGTTATCAGGCCATGATAGGACATTATAACACTATCAATCTACAAAAGTATAATCCAATTAGCCTCCAACACATCAACTGTAACCAAAGTTCCAACTGGTGGGACTTTTACTTAGTTATTCTTTCAAAGAGAATTGAACAAAAAGCTTGATGACATGGACTATAATGCAATAAACACCATATTTCTGTATTTTGTCATTTTGGAGAAGGTGGCTCAGTTAATAAGAAATAACAGATATGATGTGTAAAAAAGAGAGTGTGCCTCACAAGTTGGCGCCTTTCTTTCTTGGACCTCTCATCAAAGCGTAAATTTAGTTCCAAGAGTCCCTTTGGAGGTGTAATCTGCATTTCTTTCCTGTTCATATCGACATTTGGAACAATTTCTTCGACAAATGGTATCCACACAAGGTGACCAGATAATCTTGTTCCTGCTGGCTTTGGCTTTCCAGTTGAATCAATGATATCTAGAGATGTATCGAGCATGACCTGTAAAAGATCACTTGCTCCGCTGTTGAAAACATTAACAACACTTCCCACAGGTGCACCAGTTTCCTGAAAACAAGGAACATAGTTACAGCAATAAAAACCCTACATTGAGTTCCGACCATGAATCCATGATGAGAAAAGGAAAGGACAAATTTCTGCGCCAGGAAAGAGAAAGAAAACTGATGAACAAAAGCTAGAAATAAAAGTCAGACAAAACAAAAACATTTTTCCAGAAAAAAAATTATAGTGAAACATAAATCTGTGAAAAATAATAGATAAACAAATTGTCTCTTCAAAAGAATGAATTTAGTATAAAATGATATTATCACACCAATCTATATTTAGTAGATGTCAGGAATACACACATTTTCATGCACAAAGCTATATCTTTTGAAAATAAAAGACATTATCAACACGAACCTTAAGAATAACTTTCATCCCAACAAGATCACGAGTATAAATTTCGCCTTCCTCCAACTGCGGCCTATCTTCTTCCCTCACAAGTAAAGCTGAACCAATTAGCTGTCTGGCCTGAAAAATATAACCCCACATAGAGACAATAAAAGTTAATGATTGTGAACACAAAAGCGTAATCAATGTTCTCCCTTACAATAGATTTTACCAAGGAAAGCTTAAACGTAATGCTCAGAGATAGTATACACCATATCTTTTATGTGTAAATAGAACAAAGATGACACCAGACCCAAATTAGTCTATCACCATATCTTTTACACGTAAACAGAACTAACACAAAATGAAATTTGAAAAAGTGAAACACGGGAATTATTGCATGCACAACCAAAAACAAAAGCCAGCCCTCAATAAGCTCACCTCATCCACTGTTTCAATTCCTCCCAATCTCAGTATCCAACTCTTTTGACCAGGGTGTCCTCTTCCCTCCACCAGCTCAACTTCTTGAATTATTTCTCTGCCTGATACTTGTTGTCTCAACCATCTTTTTCCAGGCTAATTAAATAACATCAATTTGTCCAGAATTAGATTATAATATTCACGAATAAAACCCTCAAACAATCACATTCCAAATCCATTCGAAAACATGGTTACCTTGGAAAACCGCATTTCAGGAAATTCGGTACTGGGTTTCACACGAATCTCCCCTTGTAACCCGTGGACATTTGATATGTACCCAACTTGAGTGAATCCTAACTCCGCCGTCGCAGTCTCAACAATCTCTTCAGTGGCTTAAGTGACAAAACACAAAAATAAATAAATTTAGCATACAATTGAACATAAGAAAGTACATCATAATCATCAAAGGCATCCCACATATGTATTCACTTCGGATGAATTCCAAGATGGTTTTTCTATCTGGGTCGAAACACCAAATCCACCAAATGGAATTATCATAAACATCCCATCGATTCATCACATTATGCAATACATATAAACAGATTTTACAATTACATAGTTGCTAATAACAGAAGAAAGCAAAGACTTTAACCATAACTAAGTTACTAAACAAGTTTTTAACTCATAATTACTGGTGCTTCACCTTAATATATGAATTTCCACTGAAAACTCACTCATTTTTGAGCTTCTGAGCCACTAAAACCCAAAATTAATCAGACCCAGTAAACAAAATACTGAGATAAACAAAACCCATCAATCAAACACTCCAAAATAAAAAATAAACCCAAAAGCAAATACTCCAATTGATAAGTGAAGAGCAGGTTACCAGTGCTGTGGAGAGGAGGGAGGGGAAGGCGGTAATTGTGCAGACGAGTCAGGGGCAACCGGAGAGGCGAGGGAACTGAGTCCGGACGAGTCGGTCGAGTTTGGAACGGAGCGACGAGTCTGTGAGAGGTCGGGGGAAGCGCCGGAAGTGGATTTGAAGAGCAGAGAATGGAAGAAGCTCTCTGCATTTTTGGCGCTCTCACCCGCTGCAAAGCTCTGTTACACGAGGATAACGGGCTTGATTTTTACTTTTTTTCTTTTAATTTGTGTTAATAACGTCCTTATATTTTTTTTAATTAATTAATTGTTTAACATTTTTGAAAAATAAAGTGAACGGGCTTGTAAGGCTACAGTCACACTGATTTGTTCGAGGCCCAATGGGCCGTGATTTGTTTTGTCATTAAATCAAGAAATGTCTCACAAAGAAAAAACCAAATCAATTTTCCTTCTTTTTATAAGATCCTCGTACTTGTAAAGGGTGTTACTATCTATTTATATCATCATCTGTATTATCTTTCTAATAAAGATGGAATTCACATGTGTCGGTGAATCCTACCTCTATTAGAAAAATAGTCAAATAGATGAAAAATGTAGCACTGTTCATGTTTATACATAAGAGAATATCAACGATTAATCTTACGTCCATTTGATAACTTTTTTTTTTTTTTCAATTTCACCTTGTCTTCACTTTTCTATTTTATGATTAAAAACTTCACACGCAAATTTTTATTTTTTGTCATTATTAATCAAAGCAAAATTAACGGACAGTATGAAATAAGAGTGTGTGAAAGCTCATGGTTGGTTGATGTGTGTTTACGGAGAATGGAGTATTTTCCTTTAAAGTCCCATATACTATGCTTCCTAGTATATAGAAGCATGATATCGTCACTCAGTAATACGGTATGGTGGTATTCTACTTCATTTGAAAGTGAAATGTCTTAAGTTCAAATCTTGTGGATGACGGATTCGATATCAAATTAAACTGTCTATTGTGTGCTTTAACCGAACTTCCACTCTCCTTGGTGTAAAAATATCGATATACTAAAAAATAAAAAAAAGCAGAATATCTCTCCTCCAGGCAAGAAGTACGTGTGTTCCTAAATGAAAACGTGTGAACTCGTGGATCAGGCCACGGTGGCCGTACGATGATGCACTGGGCGGCAAAATCTCACCGCACCCACATGCACACGCTTACGTGCGCGCCAACCCAACTTTCTACGTCCATGTGGAGAACAAGTTGAGAAAACTCTTCATTACTTGAAAGCTATCGCGACAGAGATGTCTCCTGATTTTATTGCCCATATGAACAGATAATTCGAATCATTTAAATTGAATTTGATAGTTTCTATTAATTTATTTTGCTAACTCATCATCTCGCACATATCAAATGTCCAAATCTTTTTTTTTTCTTCCACGAACGGTCCTAATTCTCTGATCTTTAGGTTTCAGACTGTGAGATCCGGAGATGATCCAAATTCGAAAGTTTGAAGCTTGAAAGAGACCCGCTCCCTCAAGGGGCCACACGCATTACACACTTGCCTTGCAAGTTGCATAAGATTATATTAGATTAGATTGCTCAAGTTTTTTTATTTGTTGACATCAATCAAATTCAAATCTAATACTCTCCCTATTTCCATGGCACCCCTTGAGAAGCGGAGAGTTGAGATAGACAAAAGAGATGACGATTGTTTTTAATCTTTGTTTTTGGCAAGTGACATTAAAGAAATGGATGAGATAAGACAATTACTAAAGGAACCTAGGAATAATGTGCTTTGTTTTCTTTGAGGGAACCTATCCAAGTATTTTAAAATATTTTTTTACAAAGAGATTTTTTGGTGTGTCGGGAACATTGCTTAGTTTATCAAGTGTGATAATATAATTGGTTGAAACTTAAAAAAAAAAAAAAATTAAAATCAATTGTATCATGACATTTGGTGTACCGGCCTGTGTTATTCTGTATATTGAAAAATTTCTCCCATTTATGGCATGCAGATGTCGCCAAGTGTAGTGTAAATTTTTTTTAGTATGTTTGTTTGTTTTTTTACAATGGAAAAATTATGAATTGAAGAATACACGAAAAAAGAGGAGAAATGAAAATAAGATCATCATCTACTCTCCCCATGATCAATATAATTTTTATTTTTCAAGTATTAAATTACGCATTACTGAGTCATGTATTATTATGCTTCTAGATGTGTTAGTAAACTCTATTGACCCAAAAAAAAAAATGAACAACCAAATAAATCATCTGAGAAAACTTATCTTAAAATTGTAGCTGGAAGTTATCACCTCGGGTCGAAGCACTAAAAGAAAGAACTGGAAACGCAACGGCATAGGAACCACAGGACCCCCTACTAGAAAAGGGAAAATGGAAGTGCACTCATGCGCACCAGCCCTTTCGTCTTAGTGCAAACGCTTAGTAAGCAAGCTACCTTCCTATAATAAGTAAGCAAGTAAACTACCTTTTTATAATAAGGTAAGCTTCATAACTCCAAACTAGACAAGGCGCTTTTATGCCATTTTTTTTAGACGATAAAGATCGATATAAATAGTATAGGTCATGATGACAAAACCGACAACTTGGTAGCATTGGGGGCGAGGATAGATGCTTGTGATGAATAAGTTACATGTATTCAGGTGTCGTGGGGACCAAAACTTGTGTAATAAGGAACATTTTTCTAGACAAGGCTTAAGTTGAACCATTTATACATGAAGTCACGAACCACCCACAAAACATACATATCAAGTAAATTCATATGCTTTGTATCATCGTGTATTCGAACAAAGACGTTTTTACTTGTGAGAGTTGTTTTCTGGATCCGAAATAGAGTACTTGGGTTCTCCTAATAAACTAAAAAGTGTATTATGCCTGAATCTAACTGGGGTTCACGGTGGTGGATGAACTGGATCGGAAAAAATAGGGCTTCTAGTTGTAAGATATATAATAAAATGGAGTTTTAACGAAAAGCCCGCAGTGCTGTTCACTTTAACGAAAAACCACATTTTTACACTAAAAAGTCAAACCTGGTACTATTCACTTTACCCTTTATTTTGTCCTTATCATTAAAACTCAAAGTTTTCCTATAATAAAACCCATTTCGGGACCCCTAAACACATCATAGGTTGGTTGTTGTACTAATTCGAGATTTGGGAAATGTCCAAGCAAAAGGGAAAAGGATTAGGAGAATGAATGGAGCCTATCAATCCCTAATTAATTTATTTTTGTATTGCAAGTAAGTGCACGATCTTTGGTTAGGGTTTGAGTCAAGAGACACCATGAGAAAATTTAAAGTTAACTTTTTCTAAATGCATATCCTTTAAGGGAAAGTTTTCTTTTAAAACTATCAAACGTGTGTTCTCAAAACTCAAGCTGCCATAATTTGCTCAACTTATTGTTTTGGCAAAACAACTTGTGCTTTTTATAAAAATTAAGTTGCACCATCCCTATAAGGAAACATGTTATTTTTCTCTTAATTTGTAAACTTAAAATAATTAAACAATGTTTTTAGCAATAAGAGAAAAGCAGTCCTATCAACTGAGCTTCCGCAAGAAGAGACGAGCATCAACAACTCTGTCCAACCATCTCATAAACATCATCAACAAATTTCGCCTCCCAACAGTATTTAAAATATCCACAAAATTGTCGATATTTTTGTCGAAATATTCAAAACATCAAAGATCGATATGGAGAGGGGGTTAAATGCAAACTTCACCAATGAATATGGACAATATCTACTGATTCACTACATAAATTTTACTGTAACTCATTGTAGATTTTGAACTTTTGAATTTTTGTTGAGAAACTTTTCTTTAGTTTCAACTAAATCTGAATGAGTTTATATATATCCACCCCATTGCAAATTTTTGTAATTCCCGTTGATGGCAATTGATTTCGATATCGACATATCCATAAATTTGCACATCAATATTTCCACATATATCGATATTTTAAACACTGACTCACAATAATAAGAGAAAATTGTAGTAATAGTTCCACAATTTTAACCCAATTAGAGCGTTGGTCCTTCATCTAAAAATCTGACTATCAGTCCCTTAACTCATCAAAACGTCCAGCTATAGTCATTTTCGTCAACTTCGTCAAAATGAATCATGGTGGAAGGACTATTGCTACAATTAGGTTAAAGTTGAGGGGACACACCTACAATTTTCTCATTTTGGTTTTCCATATTTGGCCTTTGAAGAAATATATTTTGACAGAATTCTTACGAAGTTGACGAAAAGAACCATAGATGCACCGTTTGATGAATTTAGGAACCAATGATCACATATTTTTAGTTAAGAGATCATTGCTCAAATTCAATTAAAGTGAAAAAATCATTGCAACAATTTCCTCGCGAAACAATGTTTCTTACTATTTTTGTCTCCGTTATACTTTAGGTCACGCAATAATTGAACAAATCATGTTTGACAAGTCATCAATTTGTAATTAGACCAAGTTTGAATATATTATATTATTTAATGGGAAAGTTAGGTATGAGGACGAAAATGTTATGCAAAAGCAAAAGGTTCATAAATCAACTGGTGAATGGATAACAAGTGGAATATGCCTACATTACTCCAATGTTGAAAACTCTTTACATTTTTCTTGAGTGTGTGACCCCTTTCCCACTCTTTCTTTCAATAATTAAAGGAAAAAAAGAAAAGAAAAAAAACCAACTTACTTGTATGCACATGTCAAATTGATTAAATTTACTTGAGTCGATCAGAGTCGGATGTTTCATATTTACATGAGAGTTCGAATCTTTATTCTCCTGCTTATAGTTTACATTAAATTAAATTATTATTATTAAAAAATACTAAGTGAGTTAAAAACTTAACTCGGTGACTATATTGTCGGAATCAAATTTTTTTTTAAATATATATTTTTAAATTAGGAGGGAAAGACTTGAACTTAGTTGCAAAGGGTATAAATACGACCCTGACTTTCCGGGTCCGTAAGGGATATATAACTATATATACGGGCTAACCATGTTAATTTTGTATTGAATTCATTCACAATATTCAAACCTAACACTTTTCACTTACTTTTAGAGACAAATACTATTAAACTACTAACCATCAACTTAAAAATTATTAACCACTTGAGTTCCAAACTCTTTTTATTATTAAATTGTTACATATAAAGTATCACTCGTGTTCCGAAAACACTGAAAAGTTTATCGGAGTATATGATATCATGCCATAATACTGTGGGATAAGCATTAAACCAAACGGTAAAACTTTCCCCTTTTTGTTTTCTCTGCTTTTATTTTTAATAATTTAACCCAAAATTAATTTAACTTATCCAAAAAAGACTAACTTGTTGTTGTTGGATTACCAAAAATTATAATTTAAATAGCACTTGAAAGTTGAAACCACCCCACCCCCTTTCATCACAATCCAAAATCCAAACCCAGACCCAAACCCACCCCTCCCTCTCTCTCTCAATCATTCTCTGCCCTTTTGGGGGTTTTAATACTTTTTTCGTCCAATCATCATCGCTCTCTCCTTTCTCTCTCTAAACAATTTCCAGTTGGTTTTGGGAGAGAGAGAGTGGCAGCAGGAGTGGAGAAGGAAGAAAGACTGCTCCCGTCTCTGTGATCGTCTCTTCACTTCGAAGCTCTAGGGTTTGGCTTTGCCTCTGTTAGCTGTTGAGGTAATTATTAGTCCATATTTTGGTTGTAATTTTGTTTTGTTTTTTTTTTTTTCAGTATTTGGTAAGTTTGATCAAATGGGTTTTTGGGACTTTGCGTAAGTTTTGTTTAATATTGCTTCAATCATTTATTGGGTTCATTTTAGAATATTGAGTATTGGGTTTTGCTGGAAATTGTATAAAATATGACCAAATTGTATAAATTATTGAGCTTTTTTTGGTATTTAGATGGCTACTGTACTGTGCTAATTAGTTCATACCCAAAAAGGAGCAAAGAATTAACTGTTCTAATCAGTAGTTCCCCACTCTGAGAACTTGAGAGCTTGGACTGATATGCATTTCTGAGATTTTTTTTATTTTATAGAATATTTAAAGGCTGTTTGAAACTTTTAGTGTAATCTATAAAAGTATGGGTCTTTGATTCCATATAAATTGCTGTTTATATTTGTGAATTCAAGACGGGAGCATTTATCTCTGGCTGTAAATTGTCCTACCTATAGAGAAATAAACATCTACCCTCTATACAATATGCTGTTAATTCCTTTTGATTCTGTGCACCTATGTGTGGCCTTAAGAAATTTTCTGTTCTGCTTAAATTGTGAGAAAGATTTGATAATTATGATTGACTACCGATACGCTATCTATTATTATATATAACTCAATGGTATTACTGTGAACATGATGAGTTTGGGGTTTGATTTTTATAAGATTAAAACAGAACGGTATTGTGTTTTCTTGAAACTCATTACTAGAGCACAAGTAAGGTTTGAGTTCCTTTACTCGCAATAATTTCATTGTGCACGCACTGGTTTTTCTCGTTGGCCAATAGCATCAGTGTACTCCCAGCAATGATATATATATATTTCTCTTACTCTTACTTTGTTACCATCACAGAAGTTTAACTCTTATGTTTGTTCATGGTAAACAGGAAAGGGATGCAATGAATCAGTCTTTGAACTTTTCATCTTCTGGTAATATTCTTCAATCATATATCGTGTATGTACTGATTATGTGCTATTTGTGATCTGATTGACATATCTGTTAACTTGTCTTGTAGGCTCAACTGAGGTTCCAATGGTGGGCATTCCTAAAGAAGTGGGTAGAGGAGGATGGGGCATCTTATCTGGATCTGGTGCCTACAATGCCTCAAGTGATGCTACCCTCTTTTCAAGCTCACTACCTGTTCTTCCACATCTGAAGTGTATGTGTGAGCTATTGTATTAAGATTTTTAGATTTAGAAGGGAACGCCTCATGTATTTTTGCATATGTGCAGTGAACGTGAATGGTACTGAACATGGCTATCAATCTATTGATGATATTTCGTCTGGCTTAAATAAACTCCACCAAACTTTGGAAGGTAATGATCCGCTTGAAGAAATTGAAACTCATGCAATTGGAAGCTTGCTTCCTGGCGACGAGGCGGAGCTATTAGGTGGCATAGCAGATGATCTTGACCTCAGTGGGTTGCCTGGTTCGCTGGAAGACTTGGAAGATTATGATCTATTTGGTAGTGGAGGCGGCATGGAATTGGAAACTGATGCACAGGAGAGCCTGAGAATAGACATGTCAAAAGTAAGTTTAGCTGACAGTTCTATTGGGAATGGGATGGCTCAATTTGCCCTTCCAAATGGTGTGGGAGCTGTTGCTGGAGAACATCCATATGGAGAGCATCCTTCCAGAACATTGTTTGTGCGAAATATCAATAGTAATGTCGAGGATTCAGAACTGAGAACACTTTTTGAGGTAGTTTAATCAAGGCAAAACTCCTTGTGTTCATGTTCATACCAGTAATACCCATATCCTTTGTTCGGTTTTCTAATCCCCTCTCGAGAAATTGTAATGGATTCTATTACTCACCCAATTGATTTTAGCATAAATCTTTCACTCTCTGAGCATAAGATGCACTTCCTGATTTTAAACTGCGAATAGGAGGAATGTATTAATTTGTTTTTGGATGATCTTAAGTACTGACGTGATCTGGCATGTTCTTCCATGCATAAAAGGAAAATAGTACCTATCACCTTATCTTTTTTTCCTTTTCGTTTCTAATGATTTGGTTCCATTTCAGTTATTCTGCTAGATGACCATAGCCACCAGTTTTTATTTTTCATATTGATGTACAGGTTTTACTTATCATACATTTGTATAAGTTTTGCCTCTTACTCATAGGGCATTGTGTATTTGAATCCCAGAACAGTTGTTTAAATAATAAAATCTGATGCATCATCTGACACTATACAGTTTGGAAGATCCAGCTCTTAATTTGTGTTTTCATTTATCTATTTTGTAGCAATACGGGGATATTAGAACGCTGTACACTGCGTGTAAACATAGGGGCTTTGTGATGATATCTTATTATGATATCCGTGCTGCTCGAACTGCTATGCGCACATTACAAAACAAGCCTCTGCGACGGAGGAAACTTGATATTCACTTCTCAATTCCAAAGGTCAAAACAACTTTCCAGTACTAAATTAGTTGTTCTTTGACATTCATTTGTATATGTGAAAATATATAAATTACAATATTTGCATTCTTTCTCATGCAACACCAGGATAATCCATCAGAGAAGGATATTAATCAAGGAACTTTGGTAGTTTTCAATTTGGATCCATCAGTTTCAAATGAAGACCTCCGTCAAATATTTGGGGCTTATGGCGAGGTCAAAGAGGTGATGATTGTATCTTGCTTCACCCCCTCTATTTCTTGCTTTGTGTTTATTTACTTTTGAAAGTATGAGGCGGTTAACTTTTGTTTCTGGTGTTCATTGTACAAAGCAGATAAGGGAAACACCACACAAGAGGCATCATAAATTTATTGAGTATTATGATGTTAGAGCTGCAGAAGCAGCCCTTAAGTCGTTAAATAGGAGTGACATAGCTGGTAAACGCATAAAGCTTGAACCCAGTCGACCTGGTGGAGCTCGTCGAAAGTGAGTCGACAATATAAATGTTTTGATTTCTTGCTTTGTGATTATTTATTGTGATCTTGTTTCTACTTGGTTTCTTGGATTTTGGTTTGTTTAATTGTGTTTGAAGTTTGAACCAACTGTTGGTGTCTTTAATTGATTGTATCCTCTACCTTTTAGCTTGATGCTGCAACTGAATCAAGACCCTGAACAAGATGAATCTCAGAGTTTTCTACATCCAGTGGGTTCCCCGATAACCATCTCTCCACCAGGTAACTTCTCATTTGAGATAAATTTTATCACTCGTGAACATACAAGGGCTTCAACAAGTAAATATTTTCTGTTATTGCATTTTTCTTACAAAATGAGGTCAATGCAAAATTCTTCATAGGTAACTGGGCTCAGTTTCACAACCCAATGGAACATAGTCCTGTACAAAGTATTAGTAAATCTCCTGGTTTCGGGACAATTAGTCCAACAAACAGCAACCATTTGTCTGGATTAGCTTCAATTCTGCATCCCCAGACATCAAACACTGTGAAGGTTGCACCCATTGGCAATAACCATGGAAGGGGGAGTCATGCTGATCATATATTTTCCAATACAAACTCATCCCACGGATCTGCATTTCAACAATCCCACTCATTTCCAGAGAACTCAACCCATTTCCAAGGATCCATGCCCTCATTCAGTCCTTCAACCTCAAATGGATCTCGTGTGGAAACATTATCAGGCCCCGAATTCCTTTGGGGGAGTCCGACTCCTTACTCAGAAAACATCAGCTCTTCAGCTTGGCATCACCAATCAGTGGGACATCAACTTACATCCAATGGGAAGGGGCATGCCTTTCCATTCTCAGGTCATAATGGCTCTTTGCTCAGCTCTTCCCATCATCATCATCATCATCATCATCATCATGTTGGATCTGCCCCATCTGGTGTTCATTTAGACAGCCGCTTTAATTACTTTCCAGAGTCACCAGAAACATCTTTTTTGGGTCCCGCTGCCTATGGAGGCATGAGTTTGGGCCCCAGTCGTGGAAATTTTATGCTTAACATGGGTGCTCATGCTTCAAGAAATAGTGGCATATCCATACCGGGAAACATGTCTGAAAGTAGTTCGTCAAGCTTTAAAATGGTGGGCTCACCGAAGCTTAGCCCTGTGTTTTTAGGGAATGGCCCGTACGCAGGACTGCCACCTACAAGCATAGATGGTTTGATTGAGCGTGGGAGGAGCAGACGAATGGAGAATAATGGGACCCAGATTGATAGCAAGAAGCAGTTTAAGCTTGATTTGGATAAGATTGTCTCGGGGGAAGATACTCGAACAACATTAATGATTAAAAATATTCCAAACAAGTAAGGCTGACTTTTACAATATTTCATGTATTTATCATATTTGATGGCCATTATCATGATTTTCATATTCTTGTTGTCTATTAGGTACACCTCGAAAATGTTACTTGCTGCAATAGATGAAAATCACAGGGGTACTTTTGATTTTCTCTATCTGCCAATTGATTTTAAGGTAATTTTTGGTTTCCTTAAGAGTATGTTTTGATAATTTTTATGCAATAATATATTTTCATTTATTTTCTTCTACAATTCCCTTGATTGATATTTACTCTTTATGTGCAGAACAAATGCAATGTGGGCTATGCATTTATCAATATGCTGTCTCCTTCACACATCATCCCATTTTATGAGGTTCTTTTTCGTTTTTCTTTTTGTTCTTTCGCCTCTTTGGGTTTTATGTTCAATTCTTTGGGTTATTTCTACATCATTGTATTCGTTGAACGGTATGCATACTGTCAATTTGAGCCTTCTCCTTGAGAAACTGAAATGGTATCGGCATGGTAACAGGATGTGTTATTAATGTACACTTACTTCCATTTTTCTACAGGCATTTAATGGAAAGAAGTGGGAGAAGTTCAATAGTGAGAAAGTTGCCTCCTTGGCTTATGCTCGAATTCAGGGGAAGGCGGCTCTTGTAGCCCACTTTCAAAATTCAAGCCTAATGAATGAAGACAAACGTTGTCGTCCGATTCTCTTTCACTCAGAGGGTTCTGAGGCTGGTGATCAGGTAACACAGTAAACACTACAGGAAAACAATGGCTTCATGAAACTTGTAGTGATTAATGTGCTCGCATTTTCTTTGATTCTTTGCTTCATAAAACTAGTTGAGTTGTTTTGATATTCCATACATTTGAAGACATTTGACACGACCCCTGTCCATTTGTTCTATATAGATCATCCAAGAGCATCTTCCTTCCAACAATTTGGACATCCAGGTCGGTCAGGAAAAGGAGTCGGACTCTGATTCATCAGGAAGCCCAGAGCGTGGCTTTGACGAGAAGCCAGATAAGAGTTAACAGTGTATCAAAGCAGATGCCACGGCTGAATTTGGCCGTGGCCGTGGCTTCCAACCATCATACACTATCAAGTACATATATGTAGGAGTCGGAGAAGTATGGAATGCAGAGTTTCTTTTGTAGCTCCTTTTAGTAGTATCTTCTAGAGGGTTTGACTGGAAACACCCAGCAGCGTTTTGTTTATCTGCAGTTAACGGTCAGATGAGAGAACGATGGTGCATGTCGACGAATCCAATTCTCCCTGCTGACAGCGTTTGCCGCCGGTTGTGCAGGTTTCTGATTTTTGGTCTCATTTTTGTTGTGCGACCTTGGGGTGTGGATAAGTTAGTCTGCAAATATGATGTGTATATAGGTATCTGAGTACATGTGTTTTGAGGGAGGGGTGGTTATTTGACAAGGGGTACAAAATTGTATGGTGGGGGAAAAACCTGCTGCTTTTTTGGCGTGTTATTAATTTGTTGCAGTTTCTTGAAATGGAAAATTCGAATGTTTATTTGAGATTGTGATATTTCTCAGCTTCAAATTAATTATCGAAAGGTTATCAAATGTGTAGTTGAATATTGAAACGGGAAGTGATTTTCACGCACCCTTCGTTTCGTATGCGCATCCTTGCATATTTTTAAAGGAAAACTAACGAAAAGTAAAAAAAAACTTATCTTTTAATGAAAAGTCCTTTTTAAATGTATAATGAATAGTGACAGTAAAAGGTAAAAAAGTGGTTTTTGGTTAAAAGTGAACAGTACCGGAGATGTTTTATTAAAACTCCCTATTTTTAACCTTTCAGATTGAACAAATCGGAGATGAATCCGCGGACAAAAACAATCGGAGGTGTCTGCAAATCATTTTTCAAGACAGACTAGGATCAATTTTTTGCAAATGTGAGTTATACTAATTGATCAGAGCAGTGTGCCCGAATCTCCAACTCCAATCAATATATGATCATCTGAAGATTTGCATTTACACAAAATACACAATTGATACATGCTATTTTTTGTTTATTTATTTATTTTAACTCCACCTGTGTAAGTTTATCTTACATTGCCGGTCCCAAGCCCGGATAAAATGAGGAGGGGGAGGGCGTCAGGTAGTCGACAGCTGACACTCCTGTCTTACGTCGAATCCTTATCATATTTATTTATTTATTTTGTTCTAAACAAGGTTGGTAAAATACAATGCCAAACAGATGGAGACTCAATAAACACAGACGCTCTCATGAAATTCAAGTCGTGCTGCTCTCATGAGACACACACAGCCTCTGCCTTTCTTTCTTGTGTTTAAGTTCAATGTTAACGAGGAAGTAACATTTATCGCGCTCTCGAACATACTGCACCTGACCATTCATTCTATTCAGAATTTTTCGTGACAGATTTAGTCCGAGACCTTCTTGTGTCGTCCATCTGCTTCCTCCCTCGAACATATCCTGCACAACCGTTGTTGGAAGGCCTTGGCCGGGGTGTGTCATTCTACACGCACGAGAAGATGAAAAATAGGGTTCAGGGCTTAAGGCTTCGGCTATAAACTTGGTCGATGACAGGTTGAACTGATGCCAAATTTAGTATCTGTGCATAGTAAAACATAGAACGTTACCTGAACTGGAGGCGGATGTAATTGTTGCCGTCCTGTATCAACTTCAAACCAGGTGAAATTTTAATTTCGACCCAACCATTCGAGGAAGGTGCGTGATTCACCACATTGAGCAAGAAATCCGACAAAACCAACTGAAGCCGGATTTGATCGCCATGTAAAGATAGTGACTTGATTTCTTCTGGAATCTCATGAAAGAGCTGCAGATTCTTTTCCCTCAGCGAGAGCATTGATTGGCTAATAACGACGTCCACTACGCTTCCCAACATAAATTCTTCCATGTTCAGCTTCACGCCACTGCATTAACCCGGAGAAGATGGTGAGGCGTTGTCACACAGGCTCATCAGTACACGAAAATAGAAACGAAAGTGTAGAAATAAAGTTACAACAGTTTAACTTACGCATATCATGAACCAACTACGAATACTCACCCTTCGGCTATGCTCTTCACATCTATATCCTCGATGATTGTCATGATTTGTCTTTCGCACGCATTGCTAGTGTCAAGAAATTGCTTCTGATATTCTGAAATGGTTGTGCTTTCAAGGAGTCTGTGGGTGAACTGAATACCATTTAAAGCGTTTTTCATCTCTTGTCGCATGTATGTTAATTCCTTAAGTTTCGAAAAGCATTCTCCATCCTCTTGTATGCGTCCTTCCAAGGCCGACTGCAAGTCAGGCAAAAAAATTTGCAGGAAACAGAAACAACCGATTATATTCCCACCTGCATCAGTCCTCTTGTTAGCTGTTAAGAGCGCCTCAACAAAATTCCCCTTTCTATCAAAAAACCCGAACGGAAACTTCTCAATCTCTTTACCACTGATTCCTTGGTACAACATAATCATAAATTTAGTCAGTATATCTTGACCTCTCAGTCGACAAAGACCTCCAAAGATTTCCCCAGGAAGCGTTTTACCAATAACGTTATCTCTTGTCCAACCAGTAAGCTTTTCCATGGCTGAATTCCATTCAGAGCAGCAGGCATTCTCGTCAGATGCAAATATCGGTGGAATCAACGGGTTAAGACTTTGTATGATTGCCTTGTAATCCCCTTGCAAGCGGATGAATTTTTCCATAACAACCTTTTCACAAGTAATATCCTGACCTACAAAGCATACTCCGACAACATTCTTTGCAGGACTCCTACTTGTGCAAGTGTTGGCGACAATATAGACAACCGAGTTATGCTGTGAAAGCCCGAAATTTCTCAGTTTTAACTCAATGTTCTTGTTCTCCTCACCTGGATGGTATAGAAACTAAGCATGAAAATTTCGAACTAACTAAGCATACGAGAGGACACAAACTAAGCATAGTAATTTCGAAAGTAAGCATCAAAATTTTGGAAGTAAATTCCATTTGATTGATTTTCGAATCCTCTCAGATAGTAATTTGTAACTGCAATCAAAGATTTACCTTGTAAGGCTCTGCGTAAAAGATTTTCAACAGCTTCACGCGAGTCCTCATAAACAATCTCATTAACTAGGGACTTCCCCATCGCTTCGCTATCTTGTAATCCTGTCAACTCAGCTATTTTTGCGTTCCATCCATTGATGAGACCATCCAAATCAACCCCGAAAATTGGAACAGAAGCTGTCTCAATCAACTTAACCATTTCACATGCCACGGAACTGAGTTCATCCATCCCCTGCAACTGCATCTCAGCATCACTTTGTTGCACTGCCTTCGAACCAGTTTCCTCGATATCCTGAAACGAGTCTCTCATGATGAGCTGCAAAGAGTGGATGGCATTAATCTCAGAGATCTCCCAAGGCAAACTTCTAGTTTTTACTATCTCAAGAAATGCTTTAAATGATGATCTCGGGTGCATCCTTTCACCGTCATCCTTGTCCCCTGGATGATGCTTAGCTCCTCCCCATTTAACTTCCTCTGCCGTATGGGACCTGAACCAAAACAGGAAATCTCTTGAACTGACCCTTGCGGTAGCCATACCACAAACTGCATTGACCAGTAAAGGTGCACCGGGGTAACCAGCTTCCGCCAAACTATCGGTACTCAGACCGGTGGAATCCCCATGATTGTTTAGCAGCCACTCTGCTATATCTTTAACCTGTGATTCAGTTGGAGTTACACCCATGAACCAGCATGTCCCACCATAGTACAATGCAGCCCCATCACACTTGACGAGATTCATTATACTCGGAGATTGGGTCACAATACCGGATGGGGAATCACGAAGGAGCATGTCACAAAGCAAGGTTTGTGTTCTGAGAATCTTTTTCTCAGCCAACTGAGATGCCAATTGAAGCTCCATGTGGATTTGCAGCCCAAATGCCTGCATAAGAAACTCGCAAGCGTAGCGAAGAGGAAAAGGGACATAGCGGGGGGAAGTATGGTGGCACACCACCAACCCCCAAAGCTTCGTTGAATCATTGCCATTGATAATAACCGCCATCACCAAGGAGGCAATCGAGCCCATGTTCGCCATGTACTGTCTGTGGCAGCCATGTGGAGACCGGAGAGTTGAATTGACCAAGCACAGAGGTTGCTTCAGTTCTTCACTTTGAAGGACTTTAACTGGATTCGCATTGCAATCGCAGATCATACGCACGAGATTCTGCTTGAACAAGAAACGGGCAGCTTGAGGGATATCAGTGGCAGGGTAATGCAAACCCAAATAAGACTCCAAATCTGACCTCCTAATTTCAGACACAACCTCACCGTGATCATCGTCATGGAACTTATAAACCATAACTCTGTCGTATCCAGTAAGCTTCCGAACATCTTCTACAACCGTGTCACAGAACACACCAATATCCCCTCCAGGGAGAGACTGAAGCCTAGAAATTGAGCGAACCGCAAGCTTCTGTGACTGTACAGCCCCTGCAAGTGACAATGCAGGATCACCAGATCTAGCAGGCTCCAAATCAATCACAATCCCCACATCAATTCTATGCAAAATAGCATAAAATGGCTTCTGGGTACTCCTAGAGTACACCCAAATCGGGTTTAACAGCGAAATCTCCCTCGAAGCAGCAGCTTTCGCCAATGAGGCCGCGGAAGGAGGAGTAAACAGAGTTCTACAATCCACCCCAATCAAACCCTTTAATTCATTTGACTCGAAAACACTATCCAATTTATCCAAACCCAGCAATTCATAGCAATTCTCACTGAAACCGATAATTCGAAAAGTGGGTTCTTCAATTGCAAGCATACAGCCAAAGGATTGGACGAGAGAACCCCTTTGGATTCTCGATAAGTAGGCACTGATTTGCTCCTCGGGGACAGAATCCGGAGGAAAAAGCACTGACCTTGTGTAGTTGAAGGACTTACCGGAGACGGCAGACTGCTCGTACTCGGCCAAGAGGTTGGCGTCCTCTCTGTAGTGAGCGATTAACTTGTCGGGTCTGGCAGCAGCGGGGGTGGGTTTCATGTTGCTTGTGGCGGAGGAGGAGGAGAATGCGGCGGCGCGTGTTCTGTCACTGCTTTTTTCAAGCTCCATTTGCAGTGCTTTTGGGAATGAGAAGGAGAAGGAGGAGAAGTGCTTTCGGTGGGAAGTGCTTTTTCATGTGGGGGTTGGAAATGGAAAAGCAGGATAGTATGATGAGTGGCATGGCTAGTTCTGTACTTGGTGCTTCGGGAGTTGATGTTGGTTGGTGATGCTTCTGCTTGGATCTTCCTCACGTCCCTGTCATCGTTTTCGCGGTTTAGAATTTCTCTCCTCCATAAGCTTAAGCGTGTCTGATCATCCGTTCCTAATCATATGTTATTTGGCTCAACAGTCCACTTTTCTGTCGTCCTCCTCTCTCTCTCTCTCTCTCTCTCTCCCCCTCCAGTTTGCGTTCCTGCATTTTCCGCCATGCAAATTGCACGACACGTCACCTCAATATCAAGGGCTTTAACACATACGTATATAAATAAATAAATAAACTAAAAAGAAGAGAGAGAGAGAGAGAGAGAGAGAGAGAGAGAGAAAAAAAAACTATAAAAAGTGCGGGACTTGGAAAATTCAGTTTTATTCGAGTAACGGTAACCGTCTAAACTCGTTCTCTGCTAAACGAGAAAAAATAATAATATGGAGATTAAATTTGTATATTAAATATTGTAAATTAAATGATATTAAGTTGATGATTGAATTATATTTAAGTGTTGATTAACGTACTTATTTTTTATTGGTGACACATCATTTAGTTTGCAAATTTAGTCGATAAGTTTAGTCTATCTAGTATTATTCAACGAAAAATGTTCAAGAAGTTCCCCTTTTAGGATATGAAATGGTACTTGTTGTTAGATCTATAATAACAAATAATAAAGACTCGTTTGAGAATTATTTTATTTTTAACGTTTATGCTACGAATAGATGAAGTATGGAGATGAAAAGAAGGATTTAAGAAGAGTGAATAGAGGGTGGTAGGCAGAGGTGGATGGAAGAAGGAAGCAAGGTGATCTCAGGACCACACAAAGTTTGAAAAATATACGAACGAATGTCTTCTAAGGATCTTCAAAATGTTCGGTACGAATCTCTTTTATGCCTATTAAATGTTCAATGTAATACATGTTAGGTATATCTGGACATGTTTATTCCTATTTGAAAAACTTGTATTTGACACTAGAACCTTCCAAGATTCAAATCTCAGATCCGCGACTGATAGTGGAATGACACGAAGATCGTATTCTAGGTAAATTGTTGCAATATGTGTTAAAAATTAAAACACACGCCAAAATAAAATTAGTTTAAAATATCTTCGTTATGGTGTCCCTTGCAAGTTTCTTTTCCTACGCATACATAATAAGCTGACTCGTAACATGAGATAGGAGGACAATTTGACTAACAAAAGAGTAGGACTTCAAATTAACGGTTTTACCTGTATAAAGTCGGATGATACTCAAATACAATAAAACATGCTCTTTTATGAGAAATGTCTGACCATTAGACTTTGTAGAAAATAGAAAGCAAAAAAAAGCTTCTTACACATCCCTTGTTAATTTCTATCCGTTGATTTTTTTCAATTCATCCTATCCGACGATCGAAAATTAGAAAAATGCATGAAAAGTAAAATGAGATGTGTGTGCAAATAAAAGGAAAAGTGACATAAAGTGCTGTACCAAACTTATAATTTTTTATTTAGTATTGACCACAAATATTGTAATTTGTGTGGACCACCGGATGCATGGACAGCCTATACCTGCAACAAAGTCACTTCAAACCACTTTATCGTACTCATAATTTCGGATTAAATAAGTTTACTTAGCACTTGCTAATTAACCTTATTTCTTGGGAATTACGAACTAAACACGGTTTACTTTGTCTTTTGATAAGTGGTTTAGGAACAAATAATCAACATGTGGGTAAACAAATATTATGTCACGACCGAAAGAATAAAAATTTTGGCAAATTCTCTCCTTCTGTGAGAGTACCTCTCTCCTCCAGTGAGAGTTTTCTTTCCCTCCCGTGTTGGTGAGGGTTTCATTGTACCCGTCTTCTCCGGCGCCGACTCTGGCTTCGGCTGGAGTCGGTTGTCCTCTTCCCCTTCCTCCTTCTGTTTTTATCTTGCTTTTCCCTTCTTTCTTTTTTGCTTTCGCCAGTGCGTTTCCGTTCACCTCCTTTTCCCTTTCCGCTCTGGCCGTGACCTCTTTCCCCCAGCGCGCGATCGTCCTCCTTCATCTCTGATCCGGCATGCAGCTGCTTCCAAACCGCGTTCTACTGCGGTATTTCGAGAGGGTGCATCGAGATCTGGTTCTCTCACCGGCTCGGGTGCTTCGCACCACCACCCTTTCACTGTCTCTGCCGTCTGTGGCAGCGTTGTTCGCGGGTCGCCGCGAACTTCCTCCTCTTCTTCAACTGGGTGCGGATCGTTCTTCAAGTTGAGATGCTGTCCTTTGTCTGGCACTGCTTGGCCGTGGACGAGGTTTGGTCGGATCGCGTTCGGAGGCGGCGGGTGTTCCCGTTTCTGGCGTTTGGCCGTGTCTGTGTTTTGGGCTTCACCTTTTGGTTGGCCCCGTGTACTGTTTTCTTTGGGCCTGTGTTCGGTTGTTTGTTGTGCTGTTTTTTATTTGGGCCTGTTTGTTGTGCTATTTTTTGTTTTTTGTTTGGGCCATTTGTGTGCCTATGTGTATGTTTCCTTTGTGCTAATACAGTAGCCCTTGACCAAAAAAAAAACAAAAAAAAAATCAACATGTGGGCCAGGCCCCATACGCTTCACAACCAAAAATCTAACCCCATAAGTACTAACACGTGATACAGACCATCAAAATAAGCGGGATCTTATTCTATGCAGCTGGTTATGAGTTATTTCTTAGTGTTTATGAATCACGCAATGGTTATCAAGAAAATGTTAAAATGCCTCATTTTTTTTTTTTAAACTATCAAAATAATGGACTGTTGTGCCTTCGCCACTAGCTGATCTCCTCTTGAGACCTACTAGTCGAAAAAATAACATGGTCCTGTGATTGTTTTGGTCCACATAAAATGGCATCTCCCGTTCAATTTGTTTTGGTTAGTTTTATTCATTAGCAATGAATGTGTCTCATTATCATTGAAACCAAATAGCTAGCTGAGGATGATGATGTGAACCTCAAAGGTTTGCTAACTTTGAACTTTCTTTCTTTCTTTTTTCATTTGTTTGGCAATTTTTGGGGTAAATTGTTTTGGTGAAGGCTTAATTTCGAAAGGTGATTTCCACACATTATTCTCTCTTCTAATATTCTCTTATTTTAGATCGAACAAATCAACAAATCATTTAAAAGTGCTTTTAAAATGACTAAAAGCGGTTATATAGAAAATATTTTTGAGTTTTAAAAGCACTAGAAATGTTATGTGGTTCTTGCATAAAACACTTGAAGTGTTTTTCCAAAATTTAATTGTATTTTTACTAAAAATTGGTTTCATAAATATTTTCACCGAAAACATTTTTAGCAAATTTTAAAACATTTCCAAACGAGCTTCAAGATAATTAAGAAACATATACACGAGAGTGGGGGGAAAGGAGTCATGGGCTTTTAATAAACAAGGCTTAAGATTTTGGGCTCATTAGAAATTAGGAGTTCACACCCAAGTTTGCTCTTTAGGCACCAAAACCCTAAATACTTTCTAGTAATGCTGGAAAAATTATTTTTTAAAATTATGTTTTGTAAATTACATGGTATGGTTGTTGACGGCTGATCTTTTTTTTTTTTTAATTCTTTAAATCTTGACATTTTATTCTATTGTCATATCATGTGATTACAAAATGTGGTTAAAATGATGGCCTCTCAAGCAGTTTTCATATTTGTTTACCTCAAAAAAATTTGTTTCGTTGACATAATTTAAATTAGAAAGGACAAGAAGCTTCTCACATAATTTTACAAGAGATGAGATTCGAACTTATAAACTCTTCCAATATTGATTAGAAAAGTAACACCGAACTAAGAAGCTAACTTCTTAACATGGAGACTAAGAGGATTTAAATATAATTTATTTGAAATGATGTTAATGATCATGATCAATCATTTATAACGCAAGAAAATAATTTTACCACGTGACTATATCCGGGATATAATAAATTTTTGGCAATGTAATTTCCAACCCAAAAAAATTAGGCATAAATAAGAGTTGGCACACATTTATTCTCCTAATTAAAAAAAGTTTAGGAGTAGATTGGTTACTCTCATCATCAACGTTAGGACATACTCACAACTTCGGCACGAAAAAATTTATGCGTGACACTTAATTGCCAGCTGTCATCGGTATAAATTTCGTAAAAATTTACAGCTGTAATGAATATTTTACGATCTTCACTTACAAGTGAAGTGTTACTGAGCAAAAATTAGGGAAAAATAAATATTATATGAGCAACAAGAATAAAAAAATAATAAAAAGAAATTTACAGAGAGAAAATTAATTTTTGAGGTATTCATCAATTTACCACCTGAACTTGTAAGGATTGTCGACAACGCCTCTTTCATCCGTTGTTTGCAGCCCAATCCATTTGATATGCTGCTTTTGCAATTTGCAGCTGCCCACACCTTGTCGCCGAGAAAATCGTGCTGGTGGAGCACCGGTGGAACTAGCACGGGCTCAGCTTAGAGAAAAGTAAGAAGAAGATAAAGTTTGAAGAAAATGAAGAAGATAGAAGGTGTAGGGAAAATAACTTGTTTGCCCTTTAAATACAGTCATGCAGATACCTACTTAACAGAATAATAGATGAAAAATTTAAAAAAAAAAGGTTTTTTTATCACAAATAGTCCCTGAAATTGACCCCATCAATCATGGTGGTCCCTGAAATTGAAAATCGATCAATGTAGTCCCTGAATTTTAACCCCGCAAATCAATGTCGTCATTCTGTTAGTGTTCCGTCCAAATTAACTTTAAAAAAGGTTAGATAAGCAATTTTTCATGATAAAATGACAAAAAATAACCATGTTACTTATAATTTTACTTACTACCTCTCTTGTCCTTTTTCCATCTTCACTTTTCTCTCCATTTTTTCATGGATTTGGTGCTAAAACTAAAATAAAAACAAAAAAAGTGGGAAATTTCAATTTTTTTAATATCAAGTAAAAAAGAATTCTAACTAGGTTAGCTCCATTCCTTTTTTTTCAAAGAAATTGGGTTAGCTCCAAAAGCTACTGCCAAAGTCCACATTTGATCATTTATCTTGTAAAAGTTATAAGTAACAGGGTTATTTTTGGTCATTTTACCATGAAAAATTGCTTCTCTAACATTTTTTAAAGTTAATTTGGACGGAACACTAACAGAATGACGACATTGATTCGCGGGGTTAAAATTCAGGGACTCCATTGATCGATTTTCAATTTCAGGGACCATCATGATTGATGGGATCAATTTCAGGGACTATTTGTGATAAAAACCCTTAAAAAAAATTAACTGTAAGATGCAAATTGACTAATTATGAGAGTTGAGGAAGGAAATTGGCCAAAATTAAAGTTGAGGGAGAACATTGACTAATTATAAGTGTTGAGGAGGAAAATTGGTCAAAATTAAAGTTAAGAGGAGAAATTAACCAATCTTTACAAGTTTAGGGAATAAATTGATGAACATTTCTTAATTTTTATTTTCTTTGCTTTGACGAAGTGGTTCACGCGCTAAAAAGAGGGAGACCAAAATGGTCTTTGCACAGCAACAAATACACCTCCCTCGGTTTCCGGGAAAGTGCACGTGTCAACAAGTCACTGTAAGCTGGCTCCACAGATTACGTGGCAAACCCCCATTGGCGTATATCATTTGGCGAAGATCCCATCAGAGCCGTCCGTATGATCCGAGCGAAGCCGACATATGACCTCTGTCTGACCGTTAAGAGAGAGAAGAACAGAGTCTTACAGAGGAAGAGAGAGAGAGAGAGAGAGAGAGAGAGAGAGAGAGAGAGAGAGGGGGAGGGGGTCAGCTTTCTCTACAGGTATTTTTTCTCTCCTAATTTTCCTCTTCAATTTTTCACCTTTTTATTTCCACTATTCAGTATAATTATTATTAAATAATTACTAATTAATTTAGCTAATTACGGTTTCTGTTGCTCGAATTCAATTGCTTTTTTCAGTGCTTTGAATTTGGTTGATTTAACTGTATACAACTGCCATTGGAGCTTCGTGTTTAGGGTTTTAAGTTCGTTTGCGGGTTTTGATTGTTCTTTCTTTGAGGAAATGCTTACACGATTTGAGAGTAGTTGTTTTGGTCAATGGGGTTTTGGAATTTAGAAGCTTTTCGTAATGAGTCACTTGGTTTGGTTTGGTTGACTTCAAATCTCGAGCTTTTACTTGGAAATTTCGGAGCTTTCGCTTTGGGGTTTTCGATTTTGTGCCTGTTTTAGGTAATCAGTATGTTATCTTTAGTGTGCGTGTGTGTTTGTGGTTATTTTTCAGTTTTTAATTCATAATTTTTTTTCAAGAAATATGGTTTTTGAAGAAGAAATTATGCATTTTTAGTAGATTTTGGATTCGGCGTTTGAGTTTACTTAGATTTCAACGAGATGGTATTGTAAATTCTGAGGTCAAAGGCCTTTTTGGATGGATTTTTCTGTTCCTTGATTCGGATATATCATGTTTGGATCATTTCGTAGAATGCGTAAATCTGTAAACACAATAATTTTGACTTTTAGATGGTGATTTGAGCAGTGGGGTGCTGAGGAGGCTGTGGCAGTGTCGTGGCGGCATGAAAGCTTTCTGGTTAGTAAGGGAATTTAAATAGCCTTGTTAATGAGCCTTGTTTGTTGGGGTAGTTTACTTGTTTTAAGGATAGCCCAGTGTTTGACTTAATTAGGTTTCATTTCTTGAAGTTGAGATGAAAAGTATCATCGCTGCTCATTTATATTTGGGGAGGAGGGAAGTTTCTCTCTTTTTCGGATGGGGAAAAGGGAATTTCAACATGTGGGTGTTTAAATGCGGGATGTAGTGAATATCTTGCAGCTGTTTAATCATGTTGAGTGGATGGTATCCACCAATGTGATCCCTGACGTTAAAGTCTTACGTTGTTGTTGTCGTCACACAGGAGAAACAAACTATATATGGTTGTATTTGCACAACTGTAGCATCTTCTTTTGGAAGTCCAGTTTTAGATGGATTTATTGAATATTTTACTTTTTAATGGATTACCTCAGCATCTGATGCAAGAGAATCAGCAGTTTATTACGATATTCTTTTACATGGTTACTGATTGTTGTGGGGAAGATAACTTTGGTAATTAATTAACTCATTTCCCAATTTACTAGGTGAAATCTTGCTTTTCTACTTGTTGATTATCGTGTGTAGTTTATCTGTGTCCAAGTTACTTTAATTGCGTGCTGACGAGCCTTAATTTTTTTTCCTCCCCAAACAGATACATTAGCAACAGTTCGACACAGTTTTTTGAAAACTTCAAAAAGCTTGGAGCTTAGATTGCTAATCATCAGTACTATGAATCTTTGATTAGATACCCCAAACAGAGATACGTGGACCCCACTACAAACTGTATGTTGCTTAATTTCTCTAGTGCATGGTTCCCATTGTTACGGTTTCTTTGAGATTGGTATCATTTACTTTATTCTTGTCTTGATTTTTTTTTAATGACAGCAAGTCAAGATTGTGGTGCACATCACAAGTACAGATCAAATGCCATCTTTCAAGATGAAGGCTCAATCAAGCACGGGATGTTTACGAGAAAAAAATGGTCTTCGTGTATGTCAAAGGTCAAGTGTGATTTCCAAGAATTCTCATGCTAGGAAATCGGAACATTCAGAAGATTTTGACACTTGTAATAATTGTCAGGAGGGTAAGAAACCAAACATAAAGAAGTTGAAGTTTGACCTATCATGTAGGATTATAGTAAAGACTTCGTTATGTATCTTTGTATTGACGTGATCAAGCTATCTCATACTGCCTATCCAGATTTGAACATTCCACGCAAGTTTCTGTGGGTATTAATAATATGGTAAACTATGATACTAGGTTGCACTGCTTAGCAAAGTCTGGAAAAAAATGCAGAATTTCAAAGTCTGTGTTAATTTTCCACGCATTTGAGCTCTCTGGCTTTCTAGTTTGTAAAATGCATATATTCAAATATTTCTTATGATTCTAATTGAGCATGCAATGGAAGTTTCAATGAAGGACATTGATTCAGTCCATGCACAACTATCTGCATCTAAATTTTTTTGTTTAATTATTAATATTAGAGCTTCTTATTATTCATAGTTTCTTCAAGCACACAAGTTTCTACTATAGAAATTGGAAGTGATGAAGCAATTGAACATCAGGAATTTCTGGGTGAACAAACTGGTCAAATTCAGAAGCAGTCATGTGATTCTCCCACCAAAAGAATGGCAAGTATTTATTTCGAAGTTACGGTGTTGTGGGTACCATTTTTTCAGTTTGTCATTTCACAGTGCATTGCCTTTAATTTCATGAAGTTTGAGTAACCTGTAAATAAAAATTCATTATTCTCATCTTTGTCTTCTTGCTCAAGGTTTTCTAGAATTGCACCTGTGGGCCTTAAAATTCCTTATAAGCTTGTATACCAATGGTTTTTTTTTATTAATTTCAGGACTCCTGTCAAGCCTGCCCATCAGACATAAAGACAATTTTCTCTCCTGCTTTGGAGTCCAGTGAAGTGAACGGCGAACAAAATAGTGAACCAAATGCTGACGTTGATGCAGGTATGTCTCAAACTCAGTTGATTGAACGTATAGAGAATCTACTGGGTATTTGTGGCTTTGCCATTGAAACCCCAGCCAAAGTTGAATAAAACAACCCCTTCTCAGTTCTTTTTTACAATTAAAAAAGGAACAAATAGGATAGGTATGTGTTAGCCCTGAACCAAGTGTGAAGCTATCCTCAAAACTTTATTCAGTATATTAGGTTATTTGACCAACTAAAATTCAATCACTTTCGGGTGGTAAACTGATAAACGTGTTTCAAATAAATAATCTAATCTTCCTTGTCATTTAATGTAATTTAATGTAATGTTCAGATGTAATGTAATGTAATATCTAATATGCTAATCTTGTCCTGCCTTTTCAGTGTTAGGAGCTGGTGACAGTGATGATAACGGAAGTTCATGTGATAATCGAACTTGCGATGTATCAGATTTCTACATTTCTGACATGATAATTTCAAGCTTACCCTTCGACGAGAATGCATTTCATGATGATATAAGTGAAATGAATTGCTTCCAAGACTACAAATCAGCTGAACCAAATATGTTTTTCGATGTGTCTGAGCAATACATGGTATTGCCTTTCCTAGAAGACACAATCAGAAGCAGTAATTTTAATACTAATGATGACAAATCATGTGAAGAAGCCATGATAGATACAAATTATGCTGAAATGTATTTGGGAATTGGTCAGATGAGCCCCTGCAACTTGGAAACGATTGTTAACTCTTCTGACTCAAATCAGGCAGAGTCCTTTGATCCACAGTTGTTCATAAAAAACTTACCAGAATTATCAGAGGTGGTATCAAATTATCAACCCAACATATTTCCCGAGGAAGCTTCAAAAAGAAAGTCTGTAACTCTTGTACTTGATTTGGATGGTAAGTAATGCTATACACATGTGTTTTCATATGGTTGTGTGCTATCTTGTCATTATTTAATGTTCGTCTGACATATTTTTTAGATCATTTTAATGTTACATCTGACATATATTTTAGACCAGTAGGGCCATTTTAATCGCTAATTTTGGAAATTTTACTTGTTAAATGTTATCTTAACACTTAAATGACAAATATTCTTTAAATTTCCTAATGAATTTATATTGAAATCATTTAGTTCCCTTAACAAGTTCATCAAAGTCCATTGACCTACGCTACTGGTGGAGAACCTCATCCTGAACTCTACATGAAGATGGTATACTAAAAAAATGCCTACAAGTCAAAATTGAAAGCCATAATGTTGATAATTACTAATGAAGTTGTGGAAAATTTTGTGTTACCCATTTCCGGTCTCTGTGCAACATTTTAAGATTCTATCCATTGTGGAGTTGAAGTTTTGGCATATTCACCCTCTTTATACATAGATGAGCAAGAAAACCTTATCTCTTAATATCATACATAATGTTATATATGTATATATATTATATGTTTATAGTTCAGTCTTTGTTTGCTCATAATGACACAAACTGTGACCCAGTTCGGTTAACACTGTTTTTTGAAAAAAAAGTTCAGTTAATTTTGTCTCAAATGTGTTGACAAGTTGTAAATGCAGTTTATAGTGCTTATATAAGACCTGTGATTGGTTGGTATATGTGCCACATATACAATTTGGCCTCTGTCTAGAAGGCAAATCTCTTATTCTTTCAGTTAATACCTTACACGTGAACATGTTCACATGTACTTATGTGAGTGTGTGCTTGCCTGTCCATGGCCACATTAATACATTCATATGTATATTTAGGCTTAGGATACAGTACACCAAGGCTCTAAGATTGTTATTTTTCCTTTTTTGTTTCTCTATTTGGTTGACTTTTGTCTGATCTTGTGGGAAAATATTTAATCAGTCAGAAATACTATTTCCAAATACGATGTAAATGATAAGGTACAAATACGGACCACCATACCAATTATGCCCTTTGCAGGGATAGATCAACTAGGGTTCCCACAGATCCAGTCTTCTACTTAGATATTTTTCAGTTTAATCTCAGTGTGATTTTTAGAGTTCATTTGAGAAATGTACGTTGATGATAGGTTGATGATAGGTTGCTGAAATGTCATGTTGCTATACGTGCAGAAACACTGGTTCATTCTACGTTGGAACATCGAGATAATGCAGACTTCACATTTACTGTCTTTTTCAACATGAAAGAGCACATGGTATATGTGAAACGGAGGCCTCACCTGCAAACTTTCTTGGAGAGAGTTGCAGAAATGTTTGAAGTGGTTATTTTTACTGCCAGCCAAAGCATATATGCAGCGCAACTTCTTGATATTTTGGATCCATATGCAAAGTTTATATCTCGCCGAGTTTATCGTGAATCATGCATTTTCTTGGATGGCAGTTACACTAAAGATTTGACAGTTTTGGGTGTTGATCTTGCAAAAGTTGCTATAATTGATAATACTCCACAGGTATAATCCTTGGGCTTTTGTGTTAATTGCTTGGACTTTACTTATTTTTTAGCTGCCTTATTTTTTGCATTATGGGTTGTTCTAATACTTGCTTGAGAACTCGCACTTTATTTCAGATTCTATATTTATTAATTTCTTCTTTTGCCTAAATAAAATTTTATGATTCGAACATTACTCTTATGTTTTTGAAGCTGGCAGTTGTAGTGGTACGGTGGTACTAAATAAAAACTGGTCTTATTCCTGGTGGAAAAAAAAAACCTAGTCGTACCAAAATATGTAAGTAGGCAAAAAAGTGGAGAGAGATGAAGAAAGGAAGTGATAATTAGCCTACTATACTTGTACCTGCAATATAAACATAAAGGCAGAGAGAAAAAGTGAAAAGAATGAACCTTGTTATTACTGAATAAACCGATTGTTTTACCTTTATTCTCTTTTGACTATTTCAGGTCTTCCGCTTGCAAGTTAATAATGGAATTCCTATAAAGAGTTGGTTTGATGATCCGTCTGATAGTGCTTTGATTTCGTTACTTCCCTTCTTAGAGACCCTGGTTAATGCTGATGACGTTCGTCCTATAATTGCCAAAAAATTCGGTAACAAGGAATAAGAGTCAATTGCCTTCTCAATTGCTTGAATATAGAAGCTCATTGCCCCCTCTCATCCTTTTTAGCAAATATTGGCCTCTAATCTAGATGCTCATCGTTCTTTTTCTTTTAAGGTCATGAGATAAATAGCTATAGAATAAGCTCTTACTTTACCTTTTGTTAGCGTGCTGGTTCTTGTTCCCTTATTTTCTGCATTTCAGCCGACAACACTGTGGAATGGGTTGTCTGATTTTTGTTCAAAGGTAATTGTAGAGAAAGCCTTATTTATCCTTATTGTATAGTTTTTAAGTTTTGCTTATCAGGGTGTACACATGGGAAAATTTATCTATACAATCTTGGTCTTTAATCGGGATGCTTCACTTTCTTTTCACTTGATCTCGTGAGATTTATTTATGCAATTAAATCTTCTTTTCCTCATTGGCTGTCAACTCTTCGATCCTGTTTCCTTGTTTTCTTCTTTTCAGCTGACAACACTGCAGAATAGTTTGTTAGTTTTTGTTCCAAGGTAACCGTATGGATGCCTATTTTGCTCTTATCAAACAATTTTAAGTTGCTTTCTACAGTATGCATGAACGCTATAATTCTTGAAAACGTTACTTCTTACTGACTTTTGCCGCATATAACACACAGCTTTCGATACATTGTCTTAAATAAATAACATTCACAATGCAAGTATGCTAGCACTTGAAAGCTGGAACTTTGGGCCCGATCTGGTCATTTTGAACTCTTAATATTTTGTTATACTTTCATTTAATTATAAGATGATGTTTCGTAGAAAAGTAAGTAATATCTTGTGTCAAAATTTTGAATTGGAAAGCCTGTGCAGTAAGCCTGTATGGATAGAAAACAAGCCTGTATAGATAGAAAACAAATCAAGTGGCTTATAAAGGACAATCTCTTACTATACCTTATCTTTTTGACATCCTCTTAAATATCTACTAGTAAGGAAATATTCAAACACTGAATTTGACATTCGTTAATTTGAATTTTCAAAATTCAAATGATAGTCATGGAAGTAAAAATTACTGTAAAAACTAAAAGTGGAGCCTGTGATACTGCATATCTGTGATTCTGTAGTAAACAAACAGTTCATAAAAATTTATACTGAGGAAAAAAAAATGGTAGTGCTACAATAATTAACTGCATTGAATACTTTCTGAACTTAAAATTAAGTCATTCTTCTGATGAAATGATTTCTCGTATTATGCTAAATGGAGTTGAGAACTTTTCTGTAGTTCTGTGAAGGTTTGGCCCTTCTGGATAAGAAACAAGAAACAGGGAGGAACACAAAGAGGAGGACAAAATACTTGTGCATCCTATGTCTACAGAGCATCATGTTCCCAGAAGATTTATTCGTACGCTTTGACGGACTGACTTTTTCTGGTTCACTATGTTCTAGAAATTAGTTTTTAGTTTCATTTTCTTTTCCTGAAGAGTTTAAATAACCGAAGCTCCATTTCTCGATTAAATCAAAATAGCTTGAAACTGAAATGTGAGGGTAAGTAATTTGACTATGCATCACATCAAATTAGGTATTGTCAATTTTGTTTTCTGATTAGGAATTCAAACCTTTGAATAATACATCACAGATTGTATGTTTAAGTGAATTATATACTATGATTCAAGATTACTCTCGTAAATATGTTTAAGTGAACTCTATGTGCTGCATGGTGGCAGAGGAAGTTCAGGTTAAGTATAGGCATGTTTCTACCCCACGAGGATATGGGGCATGAAATCTAGCACATAAACTGATTTAGGTCATACTCTTCATTAGATGCTGAACTGACCTGACCTCTTATATGGAAAACCGTCGTGAGGATGCTTGTTTTCTGTGCATACAAAGATAATGCATGAAGTATTGACAGGATCGGCCTCCTGCATAGGTTTTCTGCTATCCTGTTGAGAGCGCTGTGCAGATTGTGGAGACAAAAAGGGTTCGAATATCAGAGAGATTAGTTGGGTTGTTAAATTAGCTTGACTAACACTGCTGTTCTTGATCTTCTGCAAATTTAGTCTCTTTGCGCTTTTACAACTTTGCATGCGTTGTCTGCAGGGCACGCGGAGAACACTAACACATTTTCTGGTAATGTAAGTCAGTTGTCGAGTTCTGTTGCTAGTTACTTCTTGATAAGTCTGTAAGGACTTGTGTTATAAAAGCATAGAATTTTACTTCAAGGGACGTTTGCAACGGGTGGTTGTGTAATTCCTGTTCAGATAATCACATTCTTTTCCGTTCGTTGCTTCTCCCTTCATTTGCTTGTTTCATACTTGCCAATGGCTATGATTATCTTGAATATAAATACAAGTATAGCTGCTGCTGGTTGTTTTCTTTTATCGTAACATTATGATTCGGCCATGAACAAGCAACGGCAAAGCTACGAATTGTGGAATGTTCAGTATGCAGTTCAACTGGCTACTAACATCCTTCTAACATACATCGACATTTGACAAATTCATGTTTGAAGGCCTATTTGCAACACAAAACCGTGGCTCAATATACAAGGGCCAGCCTCTGCTGGCTGAGAAGAGCTCGTCCCTGGCATTTTCCTTTTCATACAACTTATTCTACCACCTCTGCATTTTTCTTCCAGATAATTTTTACAAGAAGTGCTACAAAATTGTGGTTTCGAAACATTTTTTTCCATTTTTGACTCTCTAAGTAGCGAGAAAACACTTGTCATCATGCTGTGCACATGTTATAATATGGTGTGAACGACATGACCAATATGTCCATCTTCTAAGAATATTGATAAAAAAACTATGTAACGTGTTATAATTTTAGTTGAATCATCATGTGATGGTGTACTTGAAACACTAAAAAAAGTCTCCTGATTCCCTAAGTAGCCAACACCTACGAGCTAGTTCCTTGTTGCTGATGCTGAATCACCAAGACACTAAATTTGCAACAATAATCCGCCGAGGCAAGCATGTCGCCGATAACCCCAAGTTCCGGGAACTCACTCCATTGCTCAAGACCCGATGTCTGAGGGCTTCTCACGTTGTATCTCCTCCCTACTATGTACAGGTCGTATTCATCGTCGTCCATCAACGACCGTAGTTTCCTTGTCGTTTGAGTTCCGTCGTCCACGTGTTCTTCTACATAACTCACGTACCCTACACCATTATGCCTTACTTCCTTCAACATCTCATTGTCCTGCACCAACTCCCAGTTGGTGAAACTTTCTTTGTCCTCGGACGCGTCCACTAGCCGAATCACCGTCAGGCTAATGCAAGCGTCCCTAACCATGCGTTTCGCGAACATAAGCGCCTCCCAGTCGTCACTCCCTCCGATGAAAACCAATGCAACTCGATACGTTTCTGCGGAGTTGGTGCATTTTACGTGACCCCGGTTCACAAGAATGCCAACTGAACACAGCGCGGTTTCGAGCACCCGGCAATTGAGCGTCCTTGCGGCTTGGTTTTCCGACTCTATAGACCCGTTAGTAACCGACCACTTTCGATGGAACGGCAGGATTATGAGCGATGTGTTTTTGTCCAGCGCGAGGGTGCATACGTCGTCGTACATGTATAGGGGTGGAGATATAGCCGTAAATACATGCACGAAGACTGCTCCTTCATTCTCTTTCTTAAACTGAACGAACGAACGGATGATGTTATCGGAGTACGAATAATTGGAGAGGGCTCTCGTTTGTAAGTTGTGCGAGATTAAGACGGAGGTGGTTGGAGCAACTAGCTCGATGAGGTGAAGAACGTAGAGGCCGATGGGGCTTTCTCGAGTCGGGCACGAGGCATCGATAAGGTTGATGATGGCGGGGGTGTTATCAGCTCTGTTGATGCATGCGAGAATTCGGAGCTCCGAATTGGGTTTGGAATTGAGAAGGGTTTTTCTGTGGTAGCCTGCATATTTTTTCTTAGGATCGTACAAGTACTTCACAAGAGGTGGCACGACAATTGCACTCAATAAAACTGTGAACATCATATAATTAAAGACCCCAGAAACTATAACCTGCACATAACAAAAGAAAACCATGGAGAACATGAATGTGTTAGAGGTCTGGTTCTACTTCTATTAGAGAGATTGTTAGGAATAAAGAAATTATAGTGTGTCATAACAATACAACATGTTATAATGAACCTAATTAAAGATGTGGTCAGCAATATAGAAAAATCAGTTCGCGATAACAATTACACAGTCTAATAAATCTATCCAGACTAAAACAAGTATTATTTATAGTTTATATCTTGATTCCTAACACCATATTCACATGTCACGTAATATTATAGAGCTGATGTAAAATTTTACATACCCAAGTGTCTTTAGCGATGGTGTATGCAGCTATCTCAACAACACCTTTGCTGGTCATTATGAGAGCCAGTGCCACTGCATGCCTCAAAGGCATCTTGCAACACAAAGGAGTCACCATAGAGGCTGCAAATTTGCTCAAGAAAATCACAAAAGTAACAATGGCGGTGCATAATACCACCCTTCTATGAGCCGGAGGCATTTCTAAGGATACAGTAACCCTCATCAAGGACGTGGTCACAAAAACTGGCATGAAAACCCCACTGACCATAAAGTCAAGCTTTTTGACCAAGGTAGCTCCTAGTGGGGGCCCATCTGGCACGGCGAACCCTAAGATCAAAGGGCCGATCACGATCGGGAGCTCACACCAGTGGGAAAACAATCCAGATCCCAAAAATGCCAGCAGGATGAAGAAAATGTATGAATCCTTAACAGGGCTGCCTTCAGGGGTTCTTTTCACAATCCAAAACATTATTGGACGGAAAACACAGAAAACAGATAAAGTATAGATTATCATCACCCCAATGTCCATCATGCCCCTCCATGCATCGTTCTGCAAGACTTTCACCAACGTCGCAACAATAGTTAGGGCAATGCTAAAGAAGTCACAGACGAGTGCCGAAGATAACGCGAGCCGGCCAAGTTCGGTGTTTAGGATCTTGAGCTCGGTGAGGAGGCAAGCAATGACGGTAGACGGAGCCTGAATATGCATTGCTGTTACGAAAATAAGCTGCACAACTTCGTCCGCGCTTAAGGACCACTCCCAGGAGAGGAAGAGCAGCGTTAAGAAGCCGGCTATTAGAGGCACCACCAAGGTTAACACGCCGTTGTAGATAGCCATTTTTCCTGCTTTCGATACTAATTCCAAGTCTATTTTGACTCCGATCAAGAAGCTGAAGAGTGTGTATCCAAACAGTGATATTACGTTGAGTACTTCTTGATTATCAGAAGGAAATATGGGATTCTCTTGTTCAGGACGAAAATGTTGGATCACTCTGTCAAGTCCTGCATCACCAAGGAGTATTCCAGTCTGCATGGTTCAACAAAAATAGAGAAAATATGTGTCTGTTAATTGGTCAAATAATGTCACCGCTATAGTAAATATAATTCACCAAAAATGCTACTCTTACCATCTAGTCGTACCATCATTTGTATTATCTCTCTAATAGAGATAGAACCCACATACGTTCGCAGGCTCTACTCTGTTAGAGAGAAAATACAAATGAAGGTAAAAATATGTATTAAACTTGGTGCCAAAACTTGTCCGACGAATATAACCTTTCCCTTTGACTTTGTTCATTCTTGTAAAATTTTTGAGTAAACTCTAAATGTTGACCAGTTTTGCCCTACCAACTGAAAATTTTGTCGAGTAAAGTACTTTACCCGACAAAATGTGGTTTGTCCGGAAAGATTTTGTAGGGCAACCCTATTTTCTGGTAGTGGGAGAGGGAGTTTGTTTTTGTGGGATTTGTGACAGTAGGGCGATCGGCTAGCTGTCTCATATCTCACACAAAACAAAATTCCGTTCCTGAATCCACCTGTTTGTTACTATTATTTTCTTCCTAATAAAGCCTAATTTAGTGACCGCGTAAGACAATTCGGACATTCCCATGGACGACTATCAACTATAATGTACTGCATTATGTGAGATCGATATATCTATGATTGTTTAACCTAGACCGACCATAGAGATGAAAAAAAAAAAACTTGAATGCATGGGAACTAAAGGCACATGATAAATGTAGAACGTACGTACCACAAGTTGAGCGGCAAGCACTGGGAGGCCAAACATATTGAGAAACAAATGGGTGAGTTGGGTGACGACGTAGATGAGAGTCATTTCAAATTCCAGAACTGGGAGGGTGTAGTTCTGCAACGGAAACGAGAAATGCAGGAGCGATGCATTAAAACCCACCCTACTAGTTTGTGATGAATTCCATATGCCTATTGAATTAACACGATGCGGAAGTACCGCGCATATTGTTAGAGGATGAGGAATCACATTATTCATTTTTTCTTGGTACGTAAATTTCGCCACTGCTCTACTAGAAGACCAAGAAGATGAGATTCGAATTTGAAACCTCTTCCAACTCCAGAAAGAATGTCGTAGCACCAAACTAAGAGCTAGTCTATATATGGTATTTACATGTGCAACAGTAAATAGTTGGAATGGACGGTCTGTGTTAGCTAGGTTTAGCAAGAAAGCTCTCATAAACAAGTTTTTTAACGGAGTAACAGTCACCACCGCTTTTGACCGTCCGTAACTTCTCTAAAAGTGCTTTAGGATGTCAAAACGGTTAATTCTGTTATTGATAAGACATAAGTTACAAATGGTTTCACCAAGGAGGTTTCCCGCTCAGGTTGCTGCGACTAAGAATGGGCGGTCTGTGTTAGCTGGAAGAGCTGGGATTCATATCCAACTCTTCAACTGATAATTCGTTGTATTATCTTGTATTTTTTTCAGTTTTGTAAAATTGTAATCCGAGATAAGTTTCCTTAATTTATGTAATTCACGTCTATAAATCACTCAGAATTAACTGAGTTGAGCATCAGCAACTCTCTAGCTTTCAAACTTTTATGCGTGAATATTTCTGTTATATGGTGGTATCCATGAGCAAATCCCTAATGTCTCCAATTTTCTGACGATCACGCTTGATCGTACAAATTAACCACTTTGGCAAGCACAAATGCTGACCCTGCTTCGCAGCAGGAACCTTGTTCCCATCGTCGATGACACCAGCCAGTGCCCTCCTGCCTTTCTTTAGGACAGTGATGGCAATATTACTTGACACCGTCAATCCGGCCTTTGAGGCCTGGATTGACGGTGTCAGTAATATTGAAGTCACTGTTCTTAAAAAACGCTGGCTGGTGCAATCGCCGATGGGAACAAGGTTCCTGCTGCGAAGCAGGGGCAGCATTTGTGATTGCCAAACTGGGTAATTTGTACGATCAAGCTTGATCGTCAGAAAATTGGAGACACTAGGGAGAGTGGGGATGGGTTGGGTTGGAGAGGAGGAGTCTGAGAGGCCATTTCTGAGAAAAAAAATTATTTGTTTTGTCCTATGTTATTATATGCACACGACTTTCCACCATTTTTGGCTTGATTTCTAAGTAAATTTTCTCATAGTTATTTTTCAGTGAAATGTGAGTTTAAATTTATTCAGTTTATACTATTGTTAAGAGGAAAAGGTTCAGGACAACCATGAAGAAAAACTTAAAATCCACCAAAGGAATCATATTGCACAATATTTAGATGCGTCTCATTTTCCACCGAGTTAAAATTAGTGAATCCTCGTTGTTTTCGTGTTGTAATTGAAACTGTAATAGATCACGATCTCAAGATTACATTTGTTAAAATTAAATTAAATTTGAAATCGTTTAGTTATTTATATGTATTACACAAGTGCACAACTTATTATTGTTAAAGCTTAAATTTGGTGAGGCTAACAAAGACTATATAGTCGTGTAGTTGGTCCTTGTTGGCCTCGAGATCAGAATGACAAGGACTAAACAACATTATTTAAATGGTTCACCCCTCACTGAGCCCCAAATCTTTAGACTCGAGTCTTCCATCACCTTTGTATTTCATGCGCCGAATATGTAGACCTGATCTGTTAGCTGTCATTCTGTTCTTTAATCGACACGTGGCAACTAAGTGACATCCATTCAAGTCCACTTGTATGTTTCATTGGGCAATGTGTACCGAGTGCCTTGCTCGACCCTGAAGTTGGTGAGAGTCCACACTTGAGCGCTTAATTTGTCAGCCTTTAGTCCCTTTTATAGGCTTATGTTCTTTCTGATAGTCATCACGTGGCCTGAAGTTGATGTCTGAATAGGCTTGTCCCGGAGACTTTGTGTTATTAAGTTGTCAGTACACCAACTCGTTTCTGACAGTTGGAAAGTACTTTACGAGGAAGCGCTCGGTTTCGTTGCTTGCAAACAAACCAAACTGTCGAACGATCATTCGTAGTGCTCCATGGTCTTCCTTTGAGCCTGTGTTCCTTTGAACCTTTAGGGTCGAAAAGGACCATGCGTTAACAATTATAAGAATTAATTTTTTTAACCAAAACACCGTAAGAATCTCAATTGTTACCAAAATTGTTAATTTTTTCGATACATACTGATGCCTAAACATGTTAACACAATCACATCAATTAAAATTATCATATTGAAGTAAATCAAATTAATCTATAATACAAACTGTTTCATCGCTTAATCAGATTAAACAAACCACAAAAACCTAATCTCAACCTCAAAGTTAAAAGCAAGGAAGACGGCCGTATGATGAGAACACACCTAAAATTATCCGCAACAAAATTAGCTTAACGAAGAATAAAAACATTTTTCATTCATTTGATTTCGATTTAAGCCAAAAAATTGTAATTTTACATCCAACTAAAGAAATTTTTTGAAGTGCCAAATATTCAAGCGTAAATTCCACGTATCATAAAATAAGTAAAAGAAGACAAAAATTATATCATTTTGTTTCGTCGTATCATAACATGTAAAGTACCGCTTGGATATTTTGAAAAGATCTCTCATCCTACCTGTGTATGATGTGACCTAGTACCGGAAACCCCGCACGTGTACGGTGGCCGTGGATCCAAATTATTTGCCGCGAAATAGTGAACCGCACTCCAGTGTTTGTCTCTTTATTGTGCCCTCGAAGCCAAAAGCAGCAAGCAGAAAGCAGAGTTCGATAACTACAAAAATGGCGACTCTCTCACTCTCCTCCACGTCACCACCGACTGTCTCTCTCTACAGCGTCAGAAGCGGCGGCACTACCACCTCCAAATTCTCCGCCTTTCAACCGAGGCCGGCCAAGCTCTCCTGTCTTCGTCTGAGCTCACTCCACGGCAACCCGCTCAGGTAATCTCGTAAATTCAGTCTCAATGCTTCAGATATCAATCGATCTCAGAGTGCAACGCTGTTGTTTTTGTTTGGCGCAGAGTTTCGATTGGTGGAACGAAGGAGTTCATGGTGATGAAGGGTAAGAGGAGGGGATCGGGTGCGATGTGTTACGCTGCACCTCTCTCTGTCAACACCCTCCAGTTTATCTCCACCATTTCTACTGCGTAATTCTCTCTCTCTCTCTCCCTCGACAGCATTGGATTTTAGTAAAAACCCTTCAAACTCAATATTTTAGAGAAAAAATCCAGCTGATTTTGTAATGGGAAAAAGAAATTTCAAAACTAAAGAATCAATTAGAGCATGACAATTGATAAAGATGGTTTTTTTTTTTTTTTTTTAATTTTTAAATTTTAAATTTAATTTTATTGTTGTTGTGGGGTGTTTTTCTAGTAAATCTTTTGAGATTCCATGAAAGTTTTCTGCTTTCAGTATTGAGATGTTGAGTGAGATGGATTAATGGTTTCATGGGTAATTGGGTATTCAAATTTCTTACATTTCCAGGGTTCTGTTGCTTGCAAAAGGGACTGCTGTTCAGAAATCATTTCTTGTTCCCTTATTTCTTCTACAAGCGCCGGCTGCCGTCATCTCATGGATTAAGTAAGCATTTCAAAAACTTGGGGTTTTCTTCTTTCCATTTCTTGTTTTTTATTGCTAGAAAGTTTTTTTCTTTGTATCCTGTGGAGCACGTTTGCGATCTGAGCTTAAATGTATAACTTGGCTGACATTCATGACTTTGGCTTGCAGGGGTGAATATGGTTTCTGGACTGCATTCCTAGCCCTTCTTGTTCGTCTCTTCTACTTTATTCCCGGTAGGTTCTCTTCTGAATTCTGAGTTCTTGGTTTGAGTGTTGGGCTAGACAATGCTAAACGGGGAGAGTTATCGGGTTTTCTCAAATGATAGTTTCTAATTACGACATGGTTTGTTGGTTTTATTCAATTCACTTTCTCGTAATCTACCCATCTTTGGGGCTATTATAGTATTTGAAGATGCCCTTATTTTCAATATACTGACTTTTAAGTTTGGTCTGAAATTGGGAGTCATATTTTGAACCATGTCCGGGTCATAGGTATAAGTTTGGTCTGAAATTGGCACTTCTCTAAGTCTTATTGAGGTGTGTTAATATAGTGGTGCACTTGCCATATCAATTATCCTCTGTCAATTAACATTATATATGGTCTTATTTTGTTCTTTCTCAGGGGAACTTGAGTTGCCATTGACAGCAGTACTCCTGGTGATTGTGGCTCCTCACCAAGTTCTGCATATAAGGTGCGCAAATGCATCGTTTAAGACCAACTTTTGCCAATTATCAGTGATTTTCTTGGTTCTTATGTTTCCATGTGTTCCATTGGCAGGGGAAGACAAGAAGGTGCTATTATTGCACTGGTCGTTGCAGCATATGTGGCTTTCCAGCACTTCTCACGAATAGGAAGCCTGCAGAAATCATTTGAGCAAGGTTCAATTATTGCTACCATAGCCATCATTTCCCTCACTGCTGTGTCATGCTTGTTCCTGTTCTGAGTTTATTGTAAATAAGGAGTAAGTCTGATAATAGTCATTAGTTACCTTTCGTTCTCCTGTTAGATTTCTTTAGCAAACAAGATAATAAAGTTGTAAATTTGTATTTATGTTTGTTTATTATAAGGAATTACTGTCTGTGTGATCTATCATCTGGTTTTGTACCCTTGAATCATTCGTATGTATGGTAATAAAAGAGAGATTATCAGCTCAGAGGCAGGTTGGTGCTCTTCATTTTCAATCATATTTTTCTGATGCCAAGACACATCAAATGGTTCACTTTAGACCACTGAGATACATTTACATAAAATCAATCTTTGTGTATTGTGCATCCTGTTTCGTGTTTGTTAAGTTAGTGATCAAGTTGATCTTTCCATGCGCACAAGAATTGTCTTCTTTCCTTGTTCTAGTATTTTTCTTTTGGAAAGCTTAACTTTTGAGTAAACTGATGCCATAACTTGTATTAACATTTTATAAGTAGCAAATGAAGAAGAGCTTAGGTATCTGTTGTCTTCGTCTTCCAAGTACAAGTTAGGTAAGTTTCTTATGTGTTTGTTGATAAACAGACATACCCGATATTGAATACATTGATTCTTCTGTAGTATCTTAATGGGGTATGCCAGATGAGACATAGGTCATTCTTTCAACCGACTACTTTACATCCATTCTTTCTAGATAGGTCAATAATATTCATTACTACACCTATTACTCTGTCATATGTCTATGTATGTGTTGTTCTTTGGAATCATAGGGAAATTGCGTTAGTTAATATCATGTAGTAAGCATTATATCAGTATATATAAAAGAGGGGCTGAAGCCTGGTGGCCCTTAACTAATAATTTATTGTACTAAAACTGCAGATAAGGGACCTATATGTCTACAAGTACAAGAACCTAAAAAATATCTATGCTTTTCTGTCCTTAGGCTTAATAGTCAATGATTGGGTAATACATTGACGAAGTATGGCAGTAATTTAAATGGTGAGGAACAAGGCCTAGGGGTAACATAGTAGCTCGTTTTGAGTCTCGGGGCGTCGTTGAAATTTATGTAGGATGCTGGCAAGTGAATGGCTTGCCATCAAATTGCAGATAGAGTAGCTGAAACGTAGTTTCCCTTTAGACATAATTTTCTGCGAGAAGTGACCCCAAGATCCCAGTCATGATGAATGGCAGCAACATGCAAGATGAGATTGAGGTTGCTGAGTTAGGGGAATCTGTTGGCGAGTCACCATAAATTGTTGATCCTCCACCTGGTGTAGCGATGCTTGGGGTGTATGGTGATGTTGTTGTTGTCGGCATTGTCGGTGTTGATGACGTTGTTGACATCATTGGCGTTGGTGGCGACATTGTTGGCGTTGGTGGTGAGTTCATGCTGAATTTGCAAAGTAGAATAAGATTTCTGTTTTACTTTATGTATTTATAAATGAAGTTGGAGGTAGGGGTATGAAAGGTTACCTGGTTGATGATGAGGAAGATGCAAAGCGACAGCTACCAGTACCTGCAATTTTGCAGAGCAAGGAGTTCAGTATTTATTCAAGCGTACATGTAACAAGAACAGCAAGGTCAGGAATGAATTTGTCAAGTGGCGGATCTGAAACTTTTGGAAAAAGAAATGGAGAGTTCTTTCTGTGTTTCTTTCTGCGATAAGTGAAATTTTTAGGACAAGTGATAAGCTTGATAGAAACTACGTTCTGAAAATGTCTTACTTGGGTCAGTGTTGGTGAGTTGAGCTGTTCCGCCGAAACTGCAGCTGGTAGGAGATGGGTGCTTCTGATAGTAGTCATTGAAGGCGTAGGAAGCGTGACCTTGAAGAGTGTTTGGGTTATAACAGCTTCCGCCCTGATTAATTGCTGAACAGTCTGCAGCTCCATAGCCACAAGCATAATCAAGAGCTACCTGCAAGGCATTCTGTGCCGCAGATTGGCTTGCAATACACCAAGTACCACCTGATGATGGAGTCGTGGTGGGAGTTGTGGTGGGAGTCGTGGTGGGAGTTGTGGTGGGCGTTGTCGGGGTCAGGGTCGGTGGTATTGGGATTGGAGTTGTGGTTGGTGATGGTGGGTATGTCGGGTTCACAAACGGTGTGGGAGTAGTTGTTGGTAGAGGACTTGGATTGACATTGGGAATATTATCGAGCTGCGTAGTATACACCGAAGATGCAGAAAGTACATGCTTTTCTTGATTCACTTGCTTTCTGCTTTGGTGGGTTGCTTCCAAAAGAAGATCCTTTGGCACGCTTGAACCTGAAGATATGAAAAGCATGGTATCAGATTGAGTTAAAAGAGCATGCTAAATGCGTCTTGTGCTTGAATACAATCTTTTTTCCTATGCTTGGATCATACGGAAAGGAGGTGGATTAGCATTAGATAGAACTTCATGTAGTTTTGACTCGAAAATGTCACAAACCGTAGATGTATGCTCAATGGTCATAAACTTTTGAAATAAGCAGCAGCTGGTTTCTGAATGCAGTGCTCTTTAGAAACAGTAATCTTAATCTCTTCATAAATCTATAGACATGAAGGAAAATTGATGATCATGTCAGAAATTGAGCAAATCTGGGTTGGTGGTTCGAAGGCTCGTGTTGAAACACACAGAAGGAAGAGAAACACATAACCAGGCAGGAACAGAGACCCATACAGCAATTCAAATTACCTGAACTAAAGCAAAAAAACAAGAAAAACAACGCAGAATGCTGAAGCGAGCCGACACCCATCTCTCCTTGCTGCTTCTCTTCTTCTGCACTCTTGTGATTGCAGGTTTTACTCTTGTGATTGCAGGTTTTCTTTGAGGCTCGAAACAATGATGCAGAAGCCAAGATATACTACCCAAGAGGAACAGAAATGGTGGAGGTACTGCAAAAAAAGAAGCTTGTACGTCCTTTCTCTGCATATTTATATTATATATAATATACCTAGAGGAAGAATCATAGCTTTCTTGGATCGAAGAGAGACGAAAAGAGAGAAGGGGAGGGAGAATATAGAAAACTTGAGGAAGGAGGAATTGGGCAAGTTGGATATGCAAGCAAGAGATGGTGGCAAAAAAAGAAGTGTATGAAATGGGGAAAGGCAAAAGAGAGTTATCTGTTGGGATTTAAATCTCATATTCAATGCTCTCATGGGATTCAAATCTCATGTTTTATTCCGGTTAGAAGGTGCGACTATGAGAACGTCAGGGAAAAAAAAGTAGAGAAAGACCTATGAAGACTAGGAAAGAGAATTTAAGAAAAGATATGGAGTATTTTGAGCTAACAGAAGACTTGACGTAAAACCGAACGCAGTAGCGTTTTGGGATTCATACACCCGACCTCAATTAGTACTAGAATAAGGCTCAGTGGTGGTTGTTGTTTGGGCTAATGAATTGGGAATCTCTGCAGAATCTTGTTTTTTAACCTTTTTGTTTTGTGCTCTTCTTTCTACTGTTTTTGGTGTACTTTGTTCAGTTGAGGTGGGTTTTTTTTTTTTTTTTTTCATGATACTGAATCAAAAAGTTAAAGTTGTTGATGAGGGAGTTTATGAGTGGCATCTGGTGGTCTGTAATCGAGAATATTGTCTCTTCCTGGTCGATTTCTTTGTTCATTGCTCATGTGATAGTGTTTTGCTTTCTCAAAGAACAAGTTGGCATTGTTTTTTCTTAGCAAAAGGAGGAACTTGGCCTTAATATGGGCTCAAGGGCCATTCAACTTCCCTTGAGAACTCATCCAGCAGGGACGAAAGTCCGCCTTAGTGATCCAACGGTGCTGAGTGGAGGGTTGTTGCTAAATGGATCAAAGTTACTATAGGATTAACAGACTGGTCATCTCATATAAAGAGAATGTAATAAAGCATCAATACTAATCGATCCATAATTAGACAAATCAGTGCATAGAACAAAAAAAACCACCAGCGATATTTTACTTTAAAATAATTGAAATAGTGAAGAGGGGAATTTGAACCTGAGTGCATATAGGCAACGAGCATAGTTAATCATGCTTGTTATTTATCGGGCGTTTCTGACCTAATTTAAAACTAAACTTTTGATGTGAACCAACATAGATGAGGAGAAAAAACATATGACGTGAGAGGACATATTTGGGTTTTCTTGCTTGCTTTCTTTTGAGGTCAGTGTGGAGTTTCGTGGCAATTAAGGTTCACCTCCTCAAAAGCTGAATCGCCAATTTTAACTAAAAATTTAACTAAAACTTTAACTAAAATGTAATGCACAGCCTCCATATTTGGTATATAGGACGTACTTTAACTCCTTGAAATAGTAATGATAAAAATTAAGCAATGGCTTGGTCACAAATTACAGCAATATTTGGGTATGGAAAAGGGGTGCAAGTTGAAACACAAAAACCCAGTGCGTTTTGTATGGATCGAGACTTAGTAGTTTTATTCTTTACTCATTCCATACTGGGCAGGAAATCGTTCGATGGCATGATTTCAGCTTTCTAACAGTAAAATTTCTAATCAAAATCCAAAAATTCTCCAATCCGAATATTTTCCAAAAAATTTGAACAAAAATCATAACGCACTTGGCAATTCCAATCGAATTTTTAAAGGTGTTCCGAACTTATGCAGAGCATATTTTCCTATACTAGTATATTCCGTCATCCCCCAGGTTCTTCTCCATTGCAAAATCCCCGTGCGAGTACAGAGCACTCCTGCGATATGTTTCATCACCGAACTCAAAATTCAAGAGTTCTAAACACATTGCCCATCTCGTGCAGTTGCAGGCACGTATTATCAACGAATACCGCTGCCGCCTTCATGGTAAGAACGAACCGTCTCAACCACTGACCTATCCCCGCTGAAGCATGCTACACTGTGAAAGACGTTGCGCGACGTCACTCCATGCTGCAAATAAAAGAGATCCTCAGATTACTTGAGGACTTGATCACGTTTATTGCAAAAGAACGATGTTAAGTATGTACCTGGGAATTTTCGAAAATCAGGCTCTATTCCGTTGCCATTTATGTCCTTGTGTTTTGGCGTGACATACTTCCCAACAGTTACAACTACGCCGGAGCCATCACGAAGTTCAAATACAGATTGAATTAAACCCTGTCAAAAGCATCGGAGACGCCATCAGAATCATAAAGAGAACTAACCATTAGAAAGCAAGTTGCTGGAATCTTGAGGAATCTAGCTAAATGCAGTTCCGTCACAAGACATATACAATAAACATGCAAAGACAATGCTGAGCAACAGTAAAAACTGAAACAGCGACGGCAAATTTTTACCTTGCCAAATGTCCGTTCACCCACAAGAACCCCTCTACAATTATCATGCAAAGCGGAAGCAACCTGCAATGAGAGCCACCGATGTAAGTGCTTGAATTGTACGAACCAATAAAATCATACATAATTGGGATAATCGAGCTGCTCACAATTTCACTTGCACTAGCAGTATTGTTGTTCACCAAAACCTGTATAGAAGTTAAGTCAAGAGCCTTGTCATAACTCATAAACTCGAGATGTTTGCAATTACACTTGCCACAAATACAATTCATGGAAACAGATAAAAAGTATCTTAGACATGTACAAGGGCGTACAATAACAGGTGCTGTAACTAATGGTGCAGTATCTGCAACGATGCTTTGTTGATATTCGGGATCCTTCCCGTCAGTATAAATCACCTGTTCATAATCGTCAACAAGAAAATACACCACATTAACACAATCATTTTACTAGCATACGGAGCTACTTAGAGAACGCAACATAAAGGACTAACGACAAACACAAACACCACCAATGAGAAAATAAACAGGAAAAATGTATCTGCAAAAAGGAAAAAGGAAAAACGCATACCGTCTCCCCTTGATTTAGAAATAGCTTGGCAATTTCTATTCCAGCCTGAAAATATGCAAACAGGTTTAAATAAAGAATCTTTATATTGCAGAATTCATCTGAACAAAGTACTAACAGGGAACATACAACATAACTGAGTTTGTGTTAAGAATCAAGGTTACATGATTGATTGAATACAACTACAGAAAAGGGATGCATGATTTTCCACAAAAATATGTAAATTTTCATTTTATTATTGACAATGGCATTATCGTATAAAGACTTGATAACGACAATTCAATTTCTGTGATTGAAACAATAAATGATGACCACACATATGGATTATCTAGCGACATTTTCAATTATTATTGAAATTGTCATTTATTTAGACAATCATACAGTCTGACAAATACGACCAAGACTAATTGCAAGTCATGATGAATCGAAACATTCACATGGCTCATGTGTTTATAGAGCCTGATTGAGCTAAAAAAAGGAGAGAGATTTACCGCTTTTTTAATGGCTCTACTCTTTTGGAAGCTAGAACAGGATAGACGTAATAAATTCGTACATCATGTGATCAAAGATAAACTAGCAGTTATAGTTAAGGAGTATACGAGTAATAAACCTACTAGCTAGCTAAAAGATCCACAATGCTAACAAAACCAGTAGTTAGGATGAGCGAAATTCTGAGGTGTAATCATCAAACCTAGCATTAACTCAAAAGTTATCTCTCAACTAGCAGTTATAGTTAAGGAGTATATGAGTAATAAAACCTAGTCGCTAGCTAAAAGATCCACAATGCCAACAAAAGCAGTAGTTAGGAAGAAAGCAATTCTGCAAGGTGTAATCATCAAACCTAGCACTAACTTAAAGTTATCTCAAGATCCAGAATGGAAACCTGTACTAGTCCACCACGATTATCTCTAAGATCCAGAATGAAGTATGAGGCACCCATGTCCTGAAGCCGCTTCATAGCTGCAAAATCAAATTTTCCTTCAATATCCACCCTACTACTAACCGACACTATATAAGTCTAGTATAAAGCAGAGGAAGAAGCTGCTACTGCCGTTATAAATAAGGTAGAGCATAAAAATATTGAAGCTGGCGAACTGGGAACAAAACTGAGAAATTTAAGTATTTAGAAAAATAACAAATGGTTGTGAAGATATTCATGATTCAGCAGGTGTAACGAATTGAAACTGATGATGAATCATAAAAGCAGGCATTTCCATGGTGACATTGCCCAATCTCTATATATTCAATTGTTTCCGGTAAACCAGGTTTATGTCTTTGGATACTATTTGGTTCCTCCTAGATGTAGAACAGCCCCAAAGAGAAGGAACATGAAGTAGTTCCTTTTTCCTTTCCATTTACCACTAATGTTTAAAACCAAAAATATGTAAAAAAACACTTTCATGCTAAGAAATTTTACGATTATAGCAACATGCAACTGATTAATTCAGATTAAGAATAAGTGATAACTAACATTCAGTTGAATTTGCTAAAACCACATACCAATTACCAAGTCCTTTCTAGCCAATGCATTGAACTCTTTTACTCGCATGTATCCAACAGATCTGGTTCCATTTTCTATTTGTTCCAACTGATAAAAGACAGGAGTTCGAGCAACAAGTTGTCTTTGGACTTCAAAAGACTGAATGGGCCCACAATTGCCATGCTTGACCTGAAATGTATGATGATGTTTATTCTCAACAATCATTTTAAAACAAACCAACAAAATGGTAAATTAGCAGTACTCATTGAGAAGCATAATCTAAATGACAACCTATTTTTGGTAGAGAAACAAATCAGTATTCAGTACAAATAATATCACAACCTTAATAGTAACGAACGTCTCGTTAGGGCCTTGCATCAATGATGATACTTCAAAAGCTGACTTCCCTTTCACATCCAATCCATTAACAGCTAGTACTTCATCCCCCTACCAAATAATAAAATGCAAGAAAACATACAACCAGCAGTCAACACAAAACCCCATCAAGGCTTTATGTGAGTTTGTTGAAAAGCCAAAGTGGAGAGGGAGATATGGAAACAGACAGAATATTACATCTATAACTGCAAGTTCGGTATAGGAATACCTGTCTCACACCAGCAGATTGTGCAGGACCATCCAGTACAAGTCCTAGTACCTTCACTTTCACATCTCCGTTTTCATCTGGGACTTCCCTGAGGTTTATTCCAATACCACTCATGTCATACCTCGCCATCTTGGAGAACTTTCATTTCAACATGACAAAAGCAACATATGCCATAGAATAAGATACGCTGTAAAGTTCGTAAATAAACACCAAGTGAAGACAACATGTATGTTGTAAGGGATGACATTCATAAGCAAAGCCCTTAATTTTTCTTCCCATCTTTCCTTAGCACAATGTGTCCTAACACTAAACCTTGTAGCATGATGGTCATGTAAAGAAACGATATCAGAAGGAAAAATACTAGAAAATCCAAATACAGAGAGACTGAGGAGGGGGGCAAATAATGAACTACCTCTTCGGGGGAAAGAAATCGCGTATAAGGGTCACCCAAGCTGGCCAACATTCGCTTAATCATATCATGAGCCTTAGTTCTTGTCTTTATTGAACTACTTCTTATGTCTTCCTTTTTTCTCTACGAAAAACATCTCCAACCATTAATCTCATACACACGCATTATATATACAAATATAAACGCACTCGCGCCGGCACACACGCACATATTATGAACTGAATCAACCAAGTATATAAGCATATGCAAAAACAGAACAATTACTCTATAATCAAGTCCTTAACTAAATTTCATTCCGGAAATCAACTAACTTTGTTTCACATTTCTCTACAATCAACTTTCGCACGCGTCAAAATCGATGTTCTACAAATGCACACGTGTGTACCTGCCAAGTTTCAGGGAATGAGCTCAAGCGGCCGGTGTTGATAAAGCTGTCATTGACAATTTCCCAAGCCTCCTCCACAATCCCCTCATTGGTCACCGCCACCGCTGCTTCGGGCACCAAAAGCTCCGCCGCTTCACCTCCTTCTTCCTCGCGACAATACTCCGACGACGGCGGAGAAGAAGAAGGAGAAGGCTCAATTGCTACGGAAGGCGAAGGCGAAGAGACCAAAAGACAGAGCGACAGAGCCCCACCTAGGGCTCCAACAAGAGCTTTCTCGGCCCAATTGGTCGAATTTCGCTTGAAACTGGATCGAATCGGGGATTTTAGGGTTTCCGATAAGGGCGGCGGTGACAGTGAGAGTGTGGTGTTGCTGAGCAACAGAACCCTCATCTTCTTCTCCTCCTCCTTCCAATCAGAAATTGAAATTTACTTTCTTTTTTAATTTCGCGGGAGTTTAAATACGCGGCGTTTGGACCGTTGTAACAGTTTGACACGTGTGAAGCGGGGCTGCTTGGGTGCGTGTGGGAGTTTAATCCAGTCCCGGAAGAAATTTTCAGTTTTGACGACCAATGATGGTATATCACCTGTCTTTAGGTAAGCGGTGAAAAATTTTATTTTTTAGGTTATTAACTTTTTAACACACATATCCCGCAATTTATATAACGACACGTGATGTACTATCGTGTGTGACGGTCACACTGAAAAATCTCTTCAGTCCTGGGAGGAGAGATTTTTCAGTGTTCCCGTCACATGATACACCACATGTCTCTATGTAAATGATTGGATATGTGTGTTAAAAAATTAGTAACTTAAAAATTTAAATTTTTCACCACTTACATAAAAACACACATGGTGTACCATCCGTGTTCTCTTCGTAACTAAATTTTTTTCCCGGGATAAGATGGACGGCGGTGGGCCAGGACCAGCTGTTGAGTAGGTCTCCGACTGTCCACCCGTCGGTTGCCAAGTGTTGGGTTGTCGAAGATGGCTTGGACTGAATTGGACTGGACGACTGGGTAAATTAGAAGAACGGGAAGAAATTAGTTTGGACTGGATTGGGACGAGTAGTTTGGTTCAGTGTATGCGAGTTCGCCGTATGAGAACTTTAGGATAAGGACAATCATTTGTTATAATATTATTCCTTACACGTACTCACTTTAAGGGCGCGTCCATCCCACTCATATTTTCCTTTACTAAAGTAGCTTCGTTCAAATAAAAAATCCTCGAGTACATCTGATTCCAATACAATCGAATAAAAAGAGTTAAAAGTCTTGTTTGGATACAGAACTCTTAAATATGTAAGAGCATGTTTGGTACTCTACTTGAATCCAACTTTTTAAACTTAAAAATAATTTTCAAGTTTTAGGCTTTACAAACTTGTTTTGTAACACTATTTTCAAAAACTGAATTCAATAGTAACTCAAAAATATAGTTTATTCTCTACAAATATAAAAAGTAAGTTTTTAGAGTTTTTAAACTTAAACTCACTCTTTGTCTCCCTCATCCCCTCTCACTCCAAATCTATCTCTCTCTTTTCTTCTTTCTCTTTCCCTTTTTTTTTTATTTTACCTTTTTTGTCTCTTCTCCAATTCACTATCTTCATTCTTTCATTTCTTTCTCTCACTCATCTTTCTCTCTATTTTTAGATCTGTTTGTCTAGTTTAAGTCGTACAATTTAAAAATTTTAATCGCAAACCAATCAAGTTTTAGAGTCTTAAATAAAATTGTTTTCAATAATTGTTCTTAAGAAATGTTTTGAGAAATGATAAAAAAATTCAAATAGAATACCAAACAGCCTCTAAATTTTCTACACTATGACTAATAGTAGCCAATGCACCACCACAAAGTTAGCTTTTTTTTAAAAGAAAACTAACGAAAAGGGCTTGAAAACTTTGAGTTTTAACGATAAGGACAAAATAAAGGGTAAAGTGAATAGTACCATGTTTGACTTTTTAGTGTTAAAATGTGGTTTTTCGTTAAAGTGAACAGTATCGTGAGCTTTTCGTTAAAACTCCCTTTTTTTAATGTATGAGTCCACTTGACCAATCAAAAAAAAGAAGAAGCAAGCTACTTGATATCCTCCATAACTGATCTTAAGTTCCAAGGAGCTTCACACACCTATTTTTATTGCTAGCCTTGTTTGGGCTATCAATAATGTGGTTTAAGTTTGTCTTTAACTATAATCGAATATAAGATTTTTCACTTATAAGTAAAGAATAATATCATTAGACTGTTGTACGAAATGACCAGCAATTGTATAGTAATTGAAATATATTAAATCACCATCTATATTATTATAAATAATATTAGCTACGAGATACGAAAGTCACACCCATAGAATTCTCCACAAGAGGCAAGTGTGTTAGTGATCTGAGAGGATGGTCAATTTGATTTGATTTGATTTAAAAGGATTGCTAAGGTGGCCATCAATCATTGTGATCCTTTTCCATAAAAAATTGTAAATGTATTCTCAATACTTTTTTAACTCAAGGAATTGGGGGAGATCGCATTTTGAATATTGTCTAGAAGGAACTTGGCTAAATATATACTTGATTGTGTAGTTCCTACTTTTTCAAGTATAAACTAGCCAATGGAAAAGTAAATATAATTGTGCAAATATACATCTAAGAAATTTTTTACCGTTATATTTGATCATATTTGATATCAGCTGTTAGATGTAATGTATTTAAAATTTTAAAGTTGCCTAAATTTTGGGTTTTAACTAAAAAATTATTTTAGACCCAACTATTGAAGAATAATTGAGTTAGTTTAAAACCTAAATTTTAGTGCACCTAGGTCTAGTGGTATTATTATTCACTTGTAAGTGAGATGTCTTAGGTTTTGATTCTCGCCAAAGGCGAATTAGAACCACATTATTGCTAGTTCGTTATGAGACTTAGCTTACTCTCTAACCCATAGTATGAATACATCTTTTGTTCAAAGAAAAAAAAATCTAAATATTGGTGGGCTAGCCTTTTTACTTTAAAGTTGCCTAAATTTGAAAAATTTAGATGTAATGTATTTAAAAATTTAAAGTTGCCTAAATTTTAGGTTTTAACAAAAAAATTATTTTAGACCCAACTATTGAAGAAGGATTGGGTTAGTTTTAAAAGGAAAACTAATGAAAATTAAAAAAAACCTTATCTTTTAACGAAAAATCATTTTTTAAATGTATAGTGAATAGTGTCAAGTAAAGGTAAAAATGTAGTTTTTCGTTAAAAAGTGAACAGTACCGGGAGTGTTTCGTTAAAACTCCCTAGTTTAAAACCTAAATTCAGGGTAAAATTTGCCCAAATTTTAGTTTTTAACCCAAAACTTATTTTAGGCCCAACTATTGGAGAAATATTGAATTAGTTTAAAATCTACATTTTAGGTTTTAACCCAAGGGTTGGAGATGGTCTTTGCCACCGTCGTGTGATTCAGGAGTGTTATAAAGCGAACACAAAACGTGCTATGTGGAATATCTTGTGATTCAAGTGCGTCAGGAATCAAACTCATAACGTACTACATAAAATACGAGCTTGAAATTTATTTCCAACCACCGAGCCATCTGTGACGATTCATATTATGTGTACGATAACTTGACATTGTAGTGCTAAATTATTGGTATGAGACAAAGATTGGTTGATGCCAATTAACAAAAAGTCAAATTATTTATAATTTAAAATTTGTTTTAGTAATGGCCCAGAGATAAAGCAAATCTTTTCCTTCAAAATTCAGATATCAAGTGATCCGGATCTTTAAAATTTGATTGGCAAAAAATTATTATAACTTTTAAAATATTTTACTAACTTATCACTTTTTAGCTGTTGGATCAAATTTTTAAAGTTCGAATCATTTGATTTCTGAATTTTGAAGGAGATAATCCGAAGATGATATATTTTCATGCCCTAGGAACTAATAATCACTATATAATTACTTTAGTGGGGTTTTACATTTGTGAAGCCGAAAATAATAATTAATTAAAAAATCTGCACACTCACAGAGGAAAGAAAAAAGAAAGAGCGAAAGGAAGGGTTTTCGGTGCCGAGAGAGAGAGAGGAGAGAGAGGAGAGAGAGAGACTTGGATTTTTATCTTCATCTTCTTCCTCCTTGCGTTCTGTTTGCTAGCAGCGGCGGAGATTAAGAGAGAGAGAGACGAACAACTGTGAATCCAATACGTCGCCGTATCGGCAGTCTCAGATCTAATAAGGGTTTTCTCACAGAAGGGGAGAGAGAGAGAGAGAGAATGAGCGGGAGAGGCGGCGGAGGCGTGGCCAGCAATGGCAAGGGCAATACTGGGATTTCCGGCATACCGGCGGGGTCTCGGAAGATGGTGCAGAGCTTGAAGGAGATTGTGAATAACTGCACCGAGCAGGAGATCTACGCTATGCTTAAAGACTGTAACATGGACCCCAACGAAGCAGTCAATCGCCTCCTCGCCCAAGGTCCACCCCCTATCCCTCTCTCTCTCTCTCTCCTCACTTTCTCTCTCTAAAATCTTCTCTCTTTTCAAATTTATTTGTCCAATTTTTTATTTTGAATTTGAAGTTTCGGTTTTTTTCTGTTTTAGGGAAAATCAAAAAGGTAGTAACGGACTGAGGCATAGCTGTAGTATTAATGACAGTCCAGTGGATTTTCTGGATTATAAAAGGAAACATATTTATTGGGTTGAAGGAAATTGTTCATTTGATTTATCAAGTTTTGTGCTTTCCCTACTATTTGGTCTATCAATTTTCGAAAAATATGTATGTCATCCTTTGCTGGGCTGTTTCCCCCTTTTGGGTTTTTGTTTATTAAGTTATTTTCTGGGTTCCCATCTTTCTCACTCGCACTCATTCACTCATATTGTTTGAAAAATCATACTTTGGAAGAAATGAAATCAATGAGTTTTTTAAGAGTTTTGTTGTTTAAAACATTAATTATGTCCTTGAAGCATGCTGCTTGTGATGCTTGCTCGGTAAAATCGCGGTTGAAAGTTGAAATACGATCTCTATTCTTTAATTTTTGGTTTCGTAGGTTGAGTATGTGGAGGTCTCAGTGCTTATATGAATGTGATTTGGTACATATATATATATATATGTGTGTGTGTGTGTGTGTGTGTGTGTGTGTGTTTTTTGTTGAAACTGCTTCTGATGTAAAGCTTATAACTTGTGTAGATCCTTTTCATGAAGTGAAGAGCAAACGAGAAAAGAAAAAAGAGGTCCGTGCGTGTCAATTGCATAATTTCAAGTTCATGTTTTGTCATTTACCTTACTTGCTCTCTTCATGGTTTATGTTCTGAGAAGATTTTATGTTATCCTATCCTTTCTAACGTAACACACGCACACACACTCATATTTTTCTTCAGAGTAAGGAGCCGACAGATTCCAGGTCCCGTGGGGCGAGTAACACTTCAAGTTATGGTGCTAGAGGTGGTGACCGTTATTCTGCACGTGGCGGATCAAACCACTTTAGCTCTAATGGTATGTGGCGGACCGATGCAATTAAAGTTGGATAATACTGTGTTTACACGGTTTGAAAATGTCTACAGAACGTTGATAAACTTAGTCTCACCTATCTGTTTCTTTGCCCCTTCAGATTCTGGTTTTTCGCATGGTAAGTCTGCATACAAGAAGGAAAATGGGACACATGCTTATCCAGGTTCTGCGTCTGGCATGGCAGGACATCACACAGGTCGACGGCCTACATCCTACAGGTTATAACTATATAACCTCAAACTGATACAGTTCTTTCTCTCTTTTCTTTCTCTGATTTAGAAGCATAAAATGCAACTAAATAATATAATTATTAATTTTGAGAAAGTTGCTAACCCTCATCTGTTTATTCATGTTCTTTGGTTCTCTTTTTTAAACTTGTATTTGAATTTTTCAAAGAAAGCTTTTATCTGTTGAGTGTCTTGTAGAACTTAAACTTTCACTGTTACAGGTCACTTCATTTCTAACAACTTTCTGTTCAATATATTAATGCTCTTGTGGACATACTTCAATTGTAAAAGAAGTAAAGAACGCAATTAGGCCTTTTTTATGTCTCGAGTTTTGGTATGTAAATTGCAGAGGAAGTTCTCTCATCTTCATATCTTTGTGAAAACATGCTCTACATTAATCGGACGTGGTTTGTTTGCATGTCTGTTTGTCTGTAGCAGTTTTTCTCTAGCTGGTCATTTTTTTTTATTACTTCTATAGCCCTTGGGGTGGTATAGATTGCTATTCATGTTAAAAACATGGGGATGATGCACACTCGATGTGTTGCTCATCTATTTGTATATCTGTTGCAGCGATTCTGTGGGGAGTGAAAACAAAATGCCAACATTGAGCGCAGATGATGGAATATCGTCATTCTCACAGCCGTCTTCAGGATATCAGTCTGCATGGGGAGGGGTTCCAGGTCAAGTATCCATGGCTGACATTGTTAAAATGGGCAGGCCGCAAGCCAAGGCTACCACCATGCCAAACCCCCATAATCATAGTGGTAATCATCATGATGGGGCGCCTCCTGCAGCATCATTGCATCACAATTTGCATTCACCGCTAGATCATGTTCCAAAGTTGTCAGCGACCAATGATGAGTGGCCCTTGATTGATCCACCATCTGTTAGCATGTCCTCTGTTCTTGGGGCACCCACAAACTCTGAGCTGTATGCTGATTCATCTAACTTGCCCATCGATAGAGCTAATCAACATATAAGATCCCAGATAGATGAGGTTGAGGTGGAAGAAGATGATTCTGTTGAGGCACTTCCAAGCCATAATGAGTCTACTTCTGTATCTGGTAGACATTTACAAGAAGATAATTCCGGAGGTGCATCTAATTTTGATAATAACTTGTATGAAGACATAAATTCCTACCAACCACAGATGCATGCTTTCGAGGAGAATGAAGGTAACCTGATGGCTTTTTTTTTTTTTTTTTTTTTTTTTTTGGTTTTTCCTGCAACGTCTTTTTCCTCTGTTCTTTCTGACCAATATTTTTCTCAAAGTTCCACTATATATTTCAATACGAACATTGCATAAAGACATGGAAATATTGTGATAAAGGTTTATGATACTCTGCAAAGAGTATTTTAAGGGGTTTTTGTAACTGAAAACTCAGGTGCAACATGTGCTTTGAAGTTAGTATCTTAAATCAGGGAAGAAAAGCTTAATACTCTAATTTGGTGGATTTTGACCTGAACAGTTTTTTGCTTTTCCATAAATTTTAACTAATTTTTTCTCTGGATAGCGAAGTTGCTAATTTAAACTTTAATAAATTCCGGAATGCTGAATGCCGTTTTTTAAGAAATTGTCTCCCCTTTTTTTCCCCAGCTGAAGAAGATGTGTCAGCAGTGGCTGCAAACTTGCAGCAGCTTAATTTACAAAACGATGATAGGGGAGCAGCTCCTGAAGAAGAAAAACCTCCTGTGGTCATTCCTAATCACCTTCAGCTTCATACTCCAGATGTCTTGAACTTGAGCTTTGGAAGTTTCCGATCTGGCCCAGATCCTGCTCTTCCTAGCTCCGATTCATTTGCATCTGAGCCACAAAAAAGTAACTTTGAAGAGACATCTGGGGCTGTAGATGTTTCTGCAATTGCACACTCAGATGCAAGGTAGGGCCCGGTGATAATAATTCCCTTGATTTTATTGTTGGTTGCTTAGCACCCTCTTAAGAATTTATTTTTTCTGCAGAAATCCTGAGTATTATGGAGATGAGCATCTCATGAATGCCTCGGACGAAAATCTAGTTCATAGAACTGTAGCCAGTGCTGGAGATTATGAATCTCCTTCAGTTTCACAAGCAGAGATCTTGAAACAAGAAACCCATGAACCTGATCAGGGGAATCAATATGTGTTCCCTTCTGCACCTGGATTTGCATATGAGAACTCCCAACAATTGGATGCGGCATTTTCTCACCAACAGACAAATTCGCAGATGCAGAATATGGCTCCTTTTTCGAATGTGATGGTAAGGCGGTGAACTATGTTTTTTATATTTGTTGTGTTAATTGTTTTGTGGTAATATTGCAGTCTCCACATAATAATTGATTCTGGTTTGAGCAATATATTGCTAGTTGGTTGGGATGCGAACATCATTGGAACTGGAGATCTTACATGTTTAGAGCCTTTAGATCGACTGCATTGGAGTCTTTAGATTCACATCATTATATACATCACATGTAATGCTGGTGCTGGATGTGTTGTATGTTTCTTTTTATTTACCAAGTGTTGCGAGTGTTTTGTCTGCCATTGGAAAATTAAAACTGGGAAGACAAAAGGGGCATGAGATGAAGCTTAACCTTTAGTATCATCATACTTTAGATCATTCGGTTGTGTTGGTGTGTTTGTCTTAAAAGTGTCGTGGTTGCATTTTGCAAATCCTGATTGTTCCTGTTAGTTGAATCTCATTTCTCATATTTCCTTTAAAGCAGGCATATACAAATTCATTGCCCAGCACTCTGTTAGCTTCAAGTGCTCAAGCTGCAAGGGAGGATTTTCCATACTCGCCATTCCCCATGACCCAATCTATGCCCACAAAGTATGGCAATGCGGCTTCTTCTATCAGCAGTCCCACCATCTCCATGGCAGAGGTTCCTTCCTTTCTATTGTGTATTAAACTTGTCAATTATTCTTGTAGTTGATAGTTTGACTGGCATAAAAATACTAGAACATTTTTACAACTTACATTGTGGATGTACGTTTCTTACGCTTGCAAAGAAAAAGAATTACATGCAGATGTTCACACATTCTTGTTGACTGAGATTCATGCTTAAATCCAAGAAACTTAATGTAACATAGTCAAACTAGTTTAAGTTGGCTGAAATTTGCATTGTATTCATTCTGTTCTATAGAGGCCATGGATTATTTGTGAAAATTGTTGTCTTGTGCTAACTCATCATCATTCTGCTAAAGTTATATCCTTAGTTTCTTAAGGAAAAGATTCACTACTTATCCGTTCTAATTACATATTTCTTGTCAGCCTGCATGATTTCTTTGGTTTGACTTTGATGGAATTACTTTAAGCATTTACCATCTTACAATTGCAACTTATATGTGAGTTAGTTGCCTCTGTTTTCTGTATTTTGTGTGTATGTTCCAATGCTGTGGAAATCATCTTCGTGAAATTGTGTGTTATGTACAAGAAGTCCAGATAATGAAATTGTTCTTGTTCGGGATTTTTTTGGTCAACTTATTTCTCGATTGCTCTGATCAAATCCATACATATTAGAGATCTCAAATTTTCTTCCAATTGTTTGATTGTGGATACACAGGCATTGAGAGCAGGTGGTATTTCTGCACCTCAGCCTACTCCACAGGGCCTGCCTGGTGCTAATGTTGCAACTGGACCAGCTCTTCCACAACACCTTGCAGTGCACCCTTATTCTCAACCTACTCTTCCGCTAGGTCATTTTTCAAACATGATCGGTTATCCTTTCCTGCCTCAGAGCTACACATATATGCCGTCAGCTTTCCAGCAACAATTTGCTGGTAACAGCACTTATCATCAGTCTCTGGCTGCAGTTCTCCCACAGTATAAAAATAGCGTATCTGTTAGCAGTTTGCCTCAGTCTGCTAATATTCCGCCTGGTTATGGGTTCAGTAGTTCAACCAGCATTCCTGGTGGAAACTTTCCTTTGAATCCACCCTCGGCACCTACAGGAACAACGATGGGCTATGACGATGTTGTAAACTCTCAGTACAAGGACAATAGCCATTTGATCTCACTTCAGCAGGTAATTTGTTATCTTGGGAAAAAAATAATGAAAAGTGCTTATCCTTTCGTTCGTTTAACAGTATATTCTCAAAGCAAACAACTACTATTCTGCAATCAGTAAAACTCATTCTTCTTCTTTTTTCTTTGTCAGCAGCAAAATGATAACTCGGGCATGTGGGTTCATGGACCTGGTTCCCGAGCAATGTCCGCTGTTCCACCCAGCAACTATTACAGCTTTCAGGGGCAGAATCAACAGCACGCAGGGTTCCGGCAAGCTCAGCAACCACCGCCTTCACAGCAGTATGCTGGAACTCTCGGTTACCCCAACTTTTATCACTCTCAAACCGGGATGTCCCTAGAACACCAGCAGCAGCAAAGTTCGAGGGACGCGTCCCTGGGCGGCTCACAAGGCGGCCAACCCTCGAAGCAGTCGCAACAGCAGCTATGGCAGAACAGCTACTAATTCTCAGTCATCTCCCTCCCTCTCCTCAAGTTTTTTTTCGGGGTCTTGTAGTGAGTTTGAAAGTGGCCAATCAGAGGCGTTTACCGCGGTCGGAATAATCGTCATCATATATCATTATTTGGTCATAAGAGGAAGAGACCTTGGCTTGGCTGCTGCCCTGTCCCTGTCCCTGTGTCCGTGCCTGTGCCACGAGAGAGATTGTATTTCTAGATATTGCTTTCTTGCTCACCATGTTTAACCTGTTACCTTAGATAAAAACAAGTGTGCTAATTTGGATTAGTGGATATTTTACTACGCTCCTTTTCGTTTCCTTTTTTCTCTGTTCTGTTTTCCTGTTCAGTTAGTTGTTTGTTTGTTTGTTTTTCCCGTAGTAGAGAAAAGATGGTTTTCCTCCCAATGAAATTTATGCATTTCTTAGCTAAAATACAAATTAGAGATTAAATCACGATGCATAGAAAACATTTGCGGGTTTACTAACTAGTTCTTGATCTAGTAATATTATTATATAGGGTTTATATCACAAATGATTTCTGAAATTGACTCCATCAATCATGATGGTCTCTTAAATTGAAAATCGATCAATGTAGTCCCTGAATTTTAACTCGTGAACTCTTAAATTGAAAATCGATCAATGTAGTCCCTGAATTTTAACTCGTGAATCAATGTGGTCATTCTGTTAGTATTCCGTCCAAATTAACTTTAAAAAAAGGTTAGAGAACCAATTTTTCATGGTAAAATGATCAAAAATAACCCTGTTACTTATAATTTTACTTACTACCTCTCTTTTCTTTTTTTCATTTTCACTTTTCTCTCCATTCTTTTATGGATTTGGTGCTAAAACTAAAATAAAAACAAAAAAAAGTGGTTCTCTAACATTTTTTTGGTCATTTTACCATGAAAAATTGGTTCTCTAACCTTTTTTTGGTGTTAATTTGGACGGAACACTAACAGAAGGACCACATTGATTCGCGAGTTAAAATTCAGGGACTACATTAATCGATTTTCAATTTCAAGGACCATCATGATTGATGGGGTCAGGACCATTTGTGATATAAACCCTATTATATATGATCAAACGGGAGAAGCATTTGTTATGTTCAACGGGTTAATCAGGTGAACTGTTGAGCTCACTGACTTTAGAGCGAGGCCTTAGTTGTTGATCTAATAATATTTTCCTTGGTCAAACGGGAGAAGAATTTATGTTGAACGGTTGAATCAGGTGGACTGTCGAACTCACTGACTAAAGAGCAAGACCTGTGTGACCTACATACAGAGAGCTTGTTTCTTAAGAAGTGGGTCGGAATTGTCGGACAATCCACTTATTATCTTTACGAAAAAGGAATTCAAACTCGAATGAATTGAGGAGATTCCTACGCTTACAAGTTCCAAGCTTTAAACATTCTCTCAGGAAAAAGAACGGAAATTAAATTGAACTTCACCCTGCCACCTTCATTCTGTGGTAAGTAACTAAGCTTCTCCCTCTCATAATTTATTATTGCACAAGCACTTCTCTTTTCTTCATTATATACCTTTCTTCTAACTTTTCACATGCTTTTGCTTTTCATGGTCTTGTTCTCTTGTTTCTTTTTTTTTTTTTTTTTTTTTTGGGAAGGTGTTCTCTTGTTTCTTTAGGTAAACTTTAGCATTTGTTATTTGCTTGTTGGTTGGTTCTTCTATTTTACGTTGCTTATAGGAGGTGAAATGTTGAGACTGGAGGTCCTAATGTGTCACTTTGTGATTCTTAGTGAACTTATAGTGCGTTTGTTGCACTAGATTATCTTGAACTGGACTATCTTCAAAAATTAAGCTGGACTGATTTGACATAGACTAAGTATAAAAATAACGAAACATTTAGTGCAATGTCCAATTATTTTTAAAATCCAAATATTTTTTTGTCATTTTTAAATTCTCACTTTCCTCCTCTCTCTACCTTTCTTTTTTTTTTTCTTTTTTTTTCCTTCCACTTTATCCTTTTTTTTTTTCTCCTTTTTTCCTTTCTAGAGGCTTCTGGTAAGTGTCTCTTATTTTCTTTTCTTTTTCTCTTCCTTTTTGAATTCGGGAACCGGGTTGCCCTCCAACCCCTGCAGATCGGTCCATGAGGTACCGTTTGGTATGTGGGACGAGGTGTTCCGTCCCACGTTTGGTGCTCCTAAAACAGGTGGAACTCACTGTTCCACAGAACGAGTTTTGGGTGAATTTTCGTTCCGCCTCACCCCCATGGAACGACCTGTTCCACATCCGTGGAACACAAATCGCCGATTCTATATCCACTCAAATCTTGATAACCCCTCATCTCCCATGGTTGCCTGCATCGATACTCAGACCAACCAACTTTCTCAGGATCCCAACAGGTCCAGTTCTGATCAAGACCGTTACCAATTCATGAACTTCTGCTGCCGCAGCTTCTCCAATCAAGTTTCCTGCGTATCTATTTGCCAGAACCGCACGAAAACCACTCAGACATGCATAATCGTGGAGGATCTCGACCCAAATGAAGATCGTGCAGGACGAAGCTCGCTCGGATATTGATGATGAACCTATCTTGTCAAATTACTATCACTCGCCGATTCGATAGGTACCCACCTGGTTTTTCCCAACGATTTGTTCGAAATCGGTTTGAAAGATTTCTTATATGTTCCGTCCTACGCGTACCAAACATACACAGAACCTCCGTTTTGTCCTGTCCCGTCCCGTCCCATTCCATTCCATTTCGTCCCGTGCCGTCCCATCTGCGTACCAAACGGTACTTGAAGGAAGGTGCAGATGATTTGTGGAACAAAAAGAACGGGCCGATTGTTGAACCACCCCCATCGGTTCGACCATACGGACGGACAGACGAGATAGATTGCGGTGCTGTCGTTGGACTTGAGGGAGCTGATATCGAAAGGTCGTGATTTGGCAGGATAGCTGGGAAATTTGCAAAATTAACTAAATTTTGGACTCTATATTGAATTATACCCACCGTTTTAAGTTAATAATATTATAACCGAAATTTTACATGAAATTACTAACATACTCTTAAAATGAGTTTTCCCATAAAACCAAAAAGAAATTTTTTAAAATTCAGGTTCAAGAAATGTTCATTCAGATCGAATCTGCCATGTCAGTCGGATCTAGCCAGAAAACTGTCATTCTCCGGCCACATAGCAGGGAATTCGAAACCTATTTAGTCAATATTCACCAAAGTTGTTTATTTGAGAAAAAAAAGAAGATGAATATAGCTCCAAAAGCAAAGCAACGAGCTTTATGGGATCACATAAGTAATCATGGATAGCAGCGTTGACACTATCAACTCCACAACCACCGTCATCTCCACTGAAGCGCCCAGCCCACCACCGTCCTTTTAACTCTCTCTCTCTATTGCATAAATATCTTTATGCATGTGTACTTTTTTTTTCTTTTCTCATTTGCACCAGAAAAGTAGAATTGCTGCATTTGCAGAAGCCTGAGAAAGGCTTATCATCCCTCGACGCAGTGCATTAGGGACTTACATGAGAACAACCAAGTAAAAGCAAGAAAACTATAAGATAAAAAAATCCACGTAACAAAAATTGAGAGAAGAGATATCAACTAATATGACTTTTGGGTCCTTGTTATACTTTGATTGCTGAGACACTCTAGGAATCTAAAACACACATATATGGACAATTGGATTTTGCGTTTTACACGTATTTTCAATCCTAAGAATGAAAACTATCAATGCCTGGGTGTTTTTGTAGGATTTTGTTTTTTGGTTGTTACAGGAAAACTCATTTTAAAGGTATATCAGTACTTTTATATCAACTTTTGATTATAATTACCATAAACTTAAAAGAGTGACTATAATTATATATAGAGTCTAAATTTTGGTTATTTTTTCCACATTTCCCAGGATAGCTATGTCTGTCCAATTTCCCTCTTTTTGGTGGCGAACATACTAGAACAACTTACCCACATGGCTTAGGGTCCGACGTGCTTTAACAATTCATTTTAGTGCGCTGCTTAGTTAGGATCCATGGAGTGAATTTATAAATAGGGTATTTTAGTCAAAATGGTTCATAAGATTACATAATTCTTCATTTTGGTCCAAGATCGATAGACTTGGTCCCTGAGTTTGTCCACCGTTAATCATTTTGTTCATTTCATTAAAAGTCTTTGTTAAATAAGGATCAAAATAACAAAAATACTCTTAATTTAATAAATAATAGTAGGTCAAATAATTTGAAAATTAAGAGTATTTTAGTCATTTGATTATTATTTAACGAAGATTATGATGGAAAGATCAAAATTAATGATGGTAGAAAAACTCAAGGACCAAAGTGAGGAGTTGTGTCAATCTCAAGACTATTTTTGCTAAAAAGCCTATAAATAGTCATGTTTTGGTGATTTCCATTCTTTGTAGTATTGAGCCGTGATCAGAAATTGCAGCTCAACTCTGTCAGATAAGAAACGAATAAAAGGTATATAATGCGAAATCCACCCTCACATTTTCTTGTGCCCATGAAGGATTTCGTTTTGAATTATTGTGTTCCCGCAACAGACTTGTTGATTTGTTTTGTTTTTTTTTATTTTTTTTGTTTTTATAATTTCCATTCTCCTCGAGGTCCTGACTTCTTTTAGCTGATTGTAAACTTGTATATACGCTCAGATGGACCACAACATAGAGAGAGGACATGGTTCTAGCCAAACTTCAAAGCCCGGAAGTGATCTTTGGACAGAAGGACTTGTTTGTGCCTTTGAATTTATCCAAGGCAGAAAGAAATCTTCTGGTTCAAGAATCCTAACCGGACCACAAACAGACGGCGACGGTGAGATGCTGCACGTTCCTTGTACTGCATTTTCTGAGTCTTCTTCCCCAACACAATGTAGTCAGATTACTGAGTCATGTCAGCTTCCAGATATTGAAAGATTTGAGGGTGGTAACTGGATACCAATTGGGTGGACAAGAATATCTGAAATCGTCCAAACCGTGCAAGCTGATTCTCGTTGGGCCTCTCAGAAGTTCAGAGTGGATGAATTAACCATTGCAGATTTAGCAGCTCCATATTGGGAGCTTCCGGTAGGGCCTATTTGGTGGTGCCATTTCTCTGCAGGTCCCGACTCAGTTGATGATTGGCTCAGCAACGCCCGATGGCTGCATCCGGCCGTTAGCTTAGCTTTGAGAGATGACAGTCGACTTCTTAGCGAAAGGATGAAGCAGCTTATGTACGAGGTAAATTCCTATTGCATGTCCGAAACAATGAGTTTAGGTTTTTTTGGACTCTGGTTTTGTTAGATTGTGATATTGATTTAATACTTGTATTCAGCTTCCAGTTAGGGTAGCTGGGGGATTGTTATTTGAGCTCGTGGGGCAGTCATCTGGTGATCCCTTTGTCGAGGAGAATGATATCCCCATTGTACTTCGATGCTGGCAAGCGCAGAACTTCCTTGTAACCGTTATGCATGTGAAGGGGACTGCACCAAATATTAATGTCATGGGTATCGCGGAAGTTCAGGTTTTCATATTTGAGATTCGAGGAAGATCCTGTCAGCTGCTTTGATCTTCTCACAAACTTTCACTTTATTTGTTCATGTTCGTTTTTACGGGTTTGTACTTTAATCCTTTGCTTCTCCACTTTGGCTAGGAGCTTCTTTCCGTCGGAGGCTATAATATACCGACAACGGCGCATGAAGTCATAGCACATCTAGCTTGCCGCCTTTCTAAATGGGACGACAGGTGATGTTTATATATTTTTCTTAGTAGAAACTTCAGAAGCCTACCTACGTTGGATGGCGGCGCATCAAAAATTGGTGTAGGCACATGCATTCATCTTTTGTGTATAAGTTTTTCAGTTTCATTTTCTTATTTTGGGACGCTTCAATGTCTTGATTGTTGCAGATTATTCCGTAAGGCCATATTTGGGGCCGCTAATGCGGTTGAGTCTAAATTTATGATCAGGTTCTTCCGTATATACAACCATTCATCCTAAAGTTATTTTCTTGTTCATTACTAATTAGTTTCTGATTCTGGTACGATGACTACACCCTTTTTTTATCTATGAACAGAAGAACGCACGAGGATATGAATCTTTTTAGTATAATCCTCAACGAAGAAATCAGCAAGTTATCAATAAAGGTATGCTACATCTCCTGACTAGTAAGTAATACGATGTTCCAGAGAACCTTCCGCTTTATATCAGCTGGGACATTGTTAGTTTAGAATTTTCGCAAGTCAAGATTTCAGTCGACTGATGCACCAATCCAACACGAGTGAAAGAGTCCGAGTGACAATTTGGTTGAGCATCGAAGTTTATGTGACTTGTTTGTGAATTCCGATGCAGGTTATGAGAGTGAAGTGGTCACTTCATGCAAGAGAGGAGATTGCATTTGAGCTTAGCCAACATTTGAGAGGAAATGCAGCATGTAGCCTGTTAGAACAAGTAATAAATAACACAAGAGAAATGATCGAGGAGCAAGAAGCAGTTCGCGGTCGCTTGTTTACCATTCAGGACGTGTTGCAGGGCACCGTTCGCGCATGGTTGCAGGTCCATCTTCACACAAACAAAAACCAAAGCTATCGAAAATTTTCCAACTTCTCGTATTTATATTATTCATCGTCTCCTCAATAATGTTGATGCAGGATAAAAGCCTTCGAGTGACGCATAACTTGACGATCTTTGGCGGCTGCGGCCTTGTCCTTTCCGTCATCATCGGCCTATTTGGAGTCAACGTCGAAGGAATCCCCGGGACAAAGAACACGCCCTATGCTTTCGGTTTATTTTCAGCCCTCCTCGTCGTTCTAGGAGTCGTCCTGATTGCAATCGGGTTGCTCTACTTTGGGGTGAAAAATCCTACCACAGAACAGCAAATTGAAGACAGAAAGTTGGAGCTTCAAAAGTTTGTTGAGGAGTTTCAGCCCGAAAGAAAGACTGGCGGGGTTCGTCAGAAAGTGCCTCGGAATAATTTACCCCCGACGGCTGGTGATGTAGTCAACCCGCAGGACTTTGCCGCCCTTGATGTACGAATGTTCAACCGATAGTAGACGTGATGAAACTTTGGTTCAACTATGGAATTTGAGCTGAGAATGTGCGAGGAAAGTTGGCTCATATATAATTCTCAGCTCAAATTACATAGTTGAACCAACATGTGACGCTTTGGGTGTCACTTATTCTTGAAATGTGTGATGACTTTTGCTTTCATCACATACTATGTTAAATTCAATATAAAGGCTTCAACGTTAAAATGGTCCTTGTGTTTTAATCATTGAGTCAATTTAGTCCCTATGTTTTTAATTTGGCCAATTTGATCCTTGTATTTATTTCCGTTAGCCAATTAAGGACTGTTGAGCAAAAATTGTACATGATATGTAAACAAATGATTCACTCGACATAATTTCACCCTCGTTCGTTTTTTTTTTAAGAGGGTCTTATTAATTCGAGTTCGACCCATTCTAGGCTATGCGCCTATTAATTACAACCCTCCTTTTGGAAAGGAATACCCTTTGATTCTAATTCGAATAAATCATAACTTGAGGATTTTGGTGTTTGTTTGATTTTGCGACTGCACCTAGGTTGAACCCTAGATTGCCTACGTACCCTCTTGAGGGATCAAGTCACTCGTAGTTCATGGTATTTGGTATTTGTTTGGATTTGATGCCTTGTGCAGTTTTAGCTCGTGCAGGCGAGGACTTTGAGCCATTGGAGCGATTGATGCCTAGTGCAGTTTTAGCTTGTACAGGTGAGGACTTTAGACCGTTGGAGCATTTAATGCCTTATGTAGTTTAGGCTCTTGCAGGCGAGGACTTTAGGCCATTAGAGCATTTGATGCCTTGTGCAGTTTTAGCTCATGCGGGCAAGGACTTTGAACCTTTGGAGCATTTATGCCTTATGCAGTTTTAGCTCATGCGGGCGAGGAGCATTTGATGCTTTATGCAGTTTTAGCTCATGCGGGCGAGGACTTTAAGCCATTGGAGCATTGGTGCCTTGTGAAGTTTTAGCTCATGCGGGCGAGGAGCATTGGTGCCTTGTGCAGTTTTAGCTCGTGCGGGCGATGAGCAATGGTGCCTTGTGCAGTTTTAGCTCATGCGGGCGAGGAGCAATGGTGCCTTATGCAGTTTTAGCTCGTGCAGGCAATGAGCATTGGTGCCTTGTGCAGTTTTAGCTCGTGCAGGCGAGGAGCAATGGTGCCTAGGGGTGGGCAAACGGGTCTAGGAACCGTGGGTCAGGGCGGGTAATCACTGTTCGGGGCGGGTCTAATTTTTTTAAAGAAGAAACGGGGCGGGGCAGTGGTATTTCCGGGGCGGGGCGAGTCCAAATTTATAGAAGCACGGGCCCCTGGCCCGACCCGTTTCTATAAGGGAATGAATGGAATCTGCTTTCTCTTCTCCGAGTGACCTAGCCGCCTCTTTCTACTCACACTCCTATCTCTCCTCGCAGACCACCATCGATTCACCACCATCGTCACCCATCACTGCCGTCGCGACTATCATCACCCCAACCTTTAGTTTCACCCTTGGTCTCCTCTCTGTCTGTCACTCGATTCTCTCTCGCGTGCTTCGTCCCCTCCATGGTTCTTCCACCAACACTCTGCCATTCTCCGTCAGTTACCTCCTCCACCTCCCCGACATCATCACCGTCGCGAGTCTGGGCCCTGGCGACCACCACGACGGCCCAGCAACCTCGAGTCCTCGACGACATCCCAGATGATTGAGATCCAAACGTCCTGCAAGAAATTAAAACGGACAAGCTCCGGGATTTCACCAGGCAAAACGGAGCCGTCTGCTTCGGCGAGATTAGAGTTGGGGTCTCCGCCTCCAAGGGTAAGAATAAGTTTATGGAAGATACCCACAAGATTGTTTCTTGCTTACAAGCCAGAAATCAAAGAAAGTAAAAAAAAAATTGCTCTAATCATTTATGGGTATTGCTGTAATTTTATTTTTTTTTAATTACTTTATTTTTATGTTTTAATTGATTTTGTTTTTGGTGCAAATCTGTATGCATTTTTTGGGGTGTATGATGGACATGGTGGGAAGAGGGTTGCACATATGGTCGTAATCTGCTCGGTTCTGCTGTGGATGGTGTGTCGGAGGAGTTGCGACGGTGGCGGGGAGGCGAAGAGGAGCAAATGCGGGGTTGTAATAATGGTGGGAAACAGGGTGGGTTTTCGTGGGAAGGTGAAGGGTTGGGGAGTTTGGTGTTTTGCGGAGCAGGGGATCAACATATGGGTTACAGTCTGGAGGATTTGCTCAAGGCGTCGACGGAGACGCTGGAGAGGGAACGAAGAGCATGACGAAGACCAGATAGGCGAGAGTGAAGATTTGGACCCGTGGGGACCCTTAGGAACCTGCCCGTTTCAACGGTCCGGGTTAGGTCCGGATCCCATTTTGAAAAATCCAAAACCCGCCCCGCCCCGCCCCGTTTTATTTATAAGCGGGTCCGGTCTAGTTCCTTCAATTTTGGGCCAGGCCCGGCCCGTGCCCACCCCTAATGGTGCCTTATGCAGTTTTAGCTCGTGCAGGCAAGGAGCAATGATGTGTGGCTTTGTGCCATTTGAGTTTTGTTGTGGCTCCGTGCCGTTTGAGTCTTGTTGTGGCTTCGTGCTGTTTGAGTCTTGTTGTGGCTTCATGCCGTTTTGAGTCTTGTTGTGGCTTCGTGTCGTTTGAAACTTTTCTTTGGCTTCGTTGCATGAGTAAGATACATTAATTGGAAATCTAGAAACTGTGTTTCCAAACTTCTCCTTTACTCTTCGTAGAATTTGTAATTACTTGGTCGAAGTAGCAGAAGTGAATTTAGTTTATATAAACCAGGGATTCGTCTCGATTTCACGGTTGTGTCTAAAATTTGATATTAGACTGCCTACGTATCCTTAACGGAATCAAACCAGTGTAGTTCGTAAATTATCTCCATATTTTTTTAGGAAACAATGATGTTTTTCAATCTTTGATGTCATAGAGCCACTGCCGTGAGATTGAGATGACAATGTGATTAATATCTCTTCTTTATTTCATCTTTGGTGCTCATAGAAGCCTTGACGAGTGTTCTATTGAGCAGGTGGAACATGGACAACAGCTGTATCAATTTTGGTGCACTTTGAGCCTGAACCTAGTCTTCCAATTGTCATTTTGACTTTGTAGGTTTAGTTTTGTAGGCTTTCTGTCCCCATGTCGTAGAGACATCAAGGGACAAATTTGTTTTGTACCCTTTTGTCAGTTTGTTTCCATATTTTCTTTTTTCATGCACCGTATTCAATTAATGGGTCACGCTCATAATACCCACGTGGGTGGGAAGTTTTGGAGGGGCTTTTGTTTTCCTCTCTTGCTGTAGCTTTTCCTTTCTTCATTTTATATATTTTTAGTCTGGCATCAAACTAGAACACGGCGGCCCAATAACTTCTTTCGTTAAAACAACTAAATTTTTTTAAGATGTCTTTTCCCATCATGTGTGAGTTCAAGAGGAAAATGGCGGGAACCCTTCTTTTCTTCCTTGTGAGTTTTTAAACTCTTTTTTTTTTCTTGTCCTCTCCAAATTTGAATTTTACTTTGACCCAACATTTGACAATAGCTTACTCATCTTTGAAGTGCCGCGTGCTAAGCTTTTTTTGAAAACAAACACTTTCTTTTGAGGTTGCCGCTTCTTGCATGGATCTATTCTCGCAGGGATAAAACCAGTCTTCGACTAAAGTCACGAATCCTTTTTGTTTGCTGGAGATATGCTGTTTATAACCCTTGTTCGAAATCATCCTTGTTTCACCGGGAGGCCCTCGGGTCCATAGCTGGGCCTGGTGGTTTTCCTTCTCCACTTATTTAAACATACGGAGTGAAGGTTTCTTCTCCGTCATGTCTTCGAAAAGAGAAGGAGAGGTGTAAAAAAAAACTTTTTAGACACCCAGGAGGCCGCGAAAGACTCTGGTTTGCTATTGTGTTTTGGTGAGGCCTATGTCGGGCATCACAAGTTGCAGGTAGTTGATGACGGCGAAGATGCGGCGACGGTATCGCCCTTCCTTGTTGATGCCGATGCTAGTACTAGGATTCTGGTGAAGGATTGCAGAGAGTTCGAACGTGTCGACAACGTGGTAGGCGGTGGGTGTTGATCTGTTCCTTCATTGACATGACTTCCCTCGGGTTCTTCTGATTTTATGCGACACGACATGACCAAACCCATCTCATTCAAGCCGCATCCTCCATTTACGCGACTCCCCTCGGGTTCTTCTGGTTTTATGCAACACGGCATTACCAAACCCATCTCCTTCAAGCCGTATCCTCCTTTGACGTGACTTCCTTCGGTTCTTCTGGTTTTATGCAACACGACATTACCAAACCCATCTCCTTCAAGTCGTATCCTCCTTTGGCGCGACTTCTTCGGGTTCTTCTGGTTTTATGCAACACGACGGCATTACCAAACCTATCTCCTCCAAGCCGTATCCTCCTTTGGCGTGACTTCCTTCGGGTTTCTTCTGGTTTTATGCAACACGACATTACCAAACTCATCTCCTTTAAGCCATATCCTCCTTTGGCGCGACTTCCTTCAGGTTCTTCTGGTTTTATGCAACACGGCATTACCAAACCCATCTTCTTCAAGCCGTATCCTCCATTGATGCGACTTCCTTCGGGTTCTTCTGGTTTTATGCAACACGGGATTACCAAACCCATCTCCTTCAAGTCGTATCCTCCATTGACGCGACTTCCTTCGGGTTCTTCTGGTTTTATGCAACACGACATTACCAAACCCATCTCCTTCAAGCCACGTAGTGCACGGTCTCCATCAGGAAAACCACCGGAGACAACGGTTGGAGACGTGGTACGATTGCTACTTTCGTTTGTTTTCTTCTTTGTCTAACGTCGGCGGTTGCTAGCATATAAGTTCTTGTTGCTGCCCCAAAGTTTTTTAAAGACAACGTTTGCTTGCAAAATAATTTTACTGGAGAGAAAATGAAGAGAAAAGAAACTTGGTTTTGTACCTTCTGATTGTCGCTTGTAGTTTGATCTCCTTCCTTGAAAGGCCTGGTTCGGAATCGCCGGTAACAGAATTACTTCGCTTTCTCTCTCGGCAGTACTTCGTTGTTTCTTTCCTCTCTCAATTTCTGCAGTGTCTCTTCTTTTTTTCCTCTTTTTGTCCCCCTTTTCTCACTACAAATGACGTCTATTTATGGGTATCATGGGAAGGCTCTGGAGCTTTTACGTGGGGGAGATAGAGGCCACCACTTTCCCTTAATTTCTCTCACTAACCGTGCAACCCTTCACGACTGTGTAACCTTCCACGTTTGCAGAAAATGGGGACTGTGTAACCTTCCATGTTTTGCAGAAAGTGGAGAGTTTTGCTCCACGTTTTCTCCCCTTTTGCGGGAAGGCCCATGTGTTTTTCTTTATATATATATTTATATGTATCTATATATACATTTATTTATATTTTTTTTGTTCTCGTTTTCTTCTCCTGTCGACTTGGACTTCCAAATCTAAGGTTTCACATGGATAGTATTTTTTTAACCTCAACAAGGACATTTACATTTAATTTTTGTAATTTTTTTTATAAATTATTATAAATTTATTTATAAATTTATTTATTTGATTTAAAATATTTAAAAATGAAATAAATTTAAAAATTAAAAGAAAATTATTCTCCTCCCAACTCCCCGACCTCCTCCTTAACATTACCCCATCTATTTTCTCTATGACACCCTTAATCATTTTTTGGATTGGCAGTTTTATCTCTTATATGTGTTATTTATCATTGATTTGCATTTTAAAATAGATTGAATAAAGATGATAGCCCAACACAAAGACACAGAGGAAGCAAGCATGTATAATTAATTTGCAATTAACAGCGTTGGTGGATGTGTGGAGGCCTAGATTTTGGAAATCCCTTAAACAATGGTGGAGCCAAGATTTCTTGTGAGAAGGGGCCTCACACTAGTATAGAAAAAGACAAAATGAGTAGTGGTTATAAAATTACAAATGCAAAACATCATAACATATATCCAAATAATTAAGTAGTCAAATATAACATATGCATAGATAATTTTTTTTCTATTTATAGTAATCATAATTTGACACGCCCCAACTTCGATAATCCCATATATCAGGGTAGGCACGTGCTAGCCGACACCCGAGGGTGACGAAGCCATTTTAAACACGTATACAAGTCAAGATATTCAATTAGAACGAAATATGTCAAAGCATAAACGTGTTCAGAGCATACAATTACTAAGAATAATATGGAAGAATCACTAAGAAAAGATATGAACGAGGAAATAATACCTAAATTGAGAAGACTCGAGGATACCTATGCTATAGACTCCTGACGCCGAGATCGTGTGCCTCGAATCCTAACTCCTGAGGGGGCGCAAAACAAAAAAGGTGAGTGGACCAATTTATAATAAAAGTACTAATAATAGGAAAACCATTTGTTTTATGAACATAATAGCCTCCTGTTTTGAAAACATATAAAATACTATATAGTAGGTTTTATGAAAACTCTAGCATGCAATGAAAACGTTTCCACAATCTGTACATATAAAATCATGCTCAATAACGGAGCTACCATCGCCTGAAGGCAAATCCATATATCTCATCAACACTGTAGTCTCTAGGGGTATCATAGTCGCCCGAAGGTTGTACCTATCCATCACCCGAAGGTGAAGCTGAATCAAATAGCATAACATCCACACCGACACTAGTCGTGGCTAGTGAAGCTATCCGACACCGCTTTCAACAATGAAGCTAGGGGTATAACATATATCATCTCCCTACTCCTCATCATTTGTGTCCTATGGCCATAGACATCTATACCCGGTGGTGTGTGGATGTGTCGTATGATAACCCATTAGATAAGCACCGAAGAACATATCTCGAAATCTCAAGTCAAATCACCAACTCAAGGGTTTAAAATCTCATTTCATAATCCATAATAATGCGCATCTGTAAATCCATAAATAAATCATATTCTAAAGCCATAGAATTTCATATACGAAAATCCAATAACGCATATTTGAAATCCTTAGTAAAACGTAATTCGATAAAACATGAATATTTTATAAATCATCATTATAGAAATCCAATCTAAACTTATGCGTGAATCCATAGAATTCATGAACGAAAAACCATGATTCATGACCTTTAGTAATATGTAAATACGATGAATCATAATTATTCGTAAAAGCTATTTTAATAAATTATAAGTATGAGAATCTGTAAAAAGAGAGGAGATTGCATTTGAGCTTAACCAACATTTCAGAGGAAATCCAAATAAAGAACACAAAAGAAATGATCGAGGAGCAAGAAGCAGTTCGGGATCGCTTGTTCACCATTCAGGACGTGTTGCAGGGCACCGTTTGCGCATGGTTGCAGGTCCATCTTCACACAGACAAAAACCAAACCTATCGAAAATTTTCCAACTTCAAGTATTTACTAGATCTTATTCAAAAATAAAAATAAAAATAAATTTATTCTAACCTCTCTCAAGCACGCCCATAGTGGTAGGGGTGCGTACAATTTGAAAGTATATAATAAACCACCATCTTACGGTCATATATATAATTCATGTTAATATATGTATTTAATACATGACTCATTAAGATTTGTAAAACCTTTTGAAAAGCCATACAACCCTTAAGACGTGGTAATCATCTTAAGTGAATTTGCACATATTAACCACAAGAAACCTTCGTCAATTTCAAGGACCAACCTCCGACCAAAATTGAATCAAATTACTTTTTTAAAGATCCTAATGGTAGTTAAGCATGGGCCTGGCAATTTTCGACACGACCTGATAACCCGACACGACACGACACGAAATTAACAGGTGTTCGGGTCGACACGATAACGAATCGGGTCGTTATCGGGTAACCCGATAAGCACCTGTTAAGATAACGGGTTGGTTCGGGTATACATGTGGGTAACACGATACACGATAAGCAGAATATTAATTTAATAATTTTATAACCCTAAAAAAATACTATAATAATTATATATATATATATATATTAATTTAACAATTTTATACTCCTAAAAACTATAATAATTATACCCCCAAAATATTAACTATAATAATTATATATATATATATATTAAATTTTAAATTAAATTTTATACCCCTAAAAACTATAATATTTAATATGCATCCGCCCTTTGAAGAAAAAGGGAGGGAAAAAGTTTTCAAAAAAAAAAGGGAGGGAAAAAAGAAAATGATAAGAAAAGGAAACAAAAAAGAGAGGGAAAGATGGGTGTACCGTGTAGTGTAGGTGTAGCATCCGCCCTTTGAAGAAAAAGGGAGGGAAAAAGTTTTCAAAAAAAAAAAAAAAAAAAAAAAAAGGAGGGAAAAAAGAAAATGATAAGAAAAGGAAACAAAAAAGAGAGGGAAAGATGGGATACGCATCATACGAAACTAATTTCAACGATCCAACCGTCAAACATGTTTGTATATGTTTCGAGATCGCATACGCCAAAAATTGAAAAAAAAAAACATTCAGAGATCAAGTAACGGGACAAAACTTTTCGACGGTTATTTTAACTCCGATTTTGATAATTTTTTACAGCTACACTCCTTGACCCTATATGAATACAATGAATGAACTCGATCTTCAATTTTAAATATTTACACTAGTGGATACCACAAAATTTTATGTTATACTTAATGAAAGTATAAATAAATTCTTAAGTATTAGTGAATCTACTGTTTTGATGGGATACGCATTCTACGAAACTAGTTTCAACGATCCAACCGTCAAACATGTTTGTATATACTTCGAGATCACATACGCCAAAAATTGAAAAAAACAAACATTAAGAGATCAAGTAACGGGACAAAACTTTTCGACGGTTATAAACGAAAAATCACGATTTAACGGTTATTTTAACTCCGATTTTGATGATTTTTTACATCTACACTCCTTGACCCTATATGAATACAGTGAATGAACTCGATCTTCAATTTAAAATATTTACAATAGTGCATACCACAAATCTTATGTTATACTTAATGAAAGTATGAATAAACTCTTAAGTATTAGTGAATCTATTGTTTTGATGGGATACACATTCTACGAAACTAGTTTCAACGATCCAACCGTCAAACATGTTTGTATATACTTCGAGATCACATACGCCAAAAATTGAAAAAAACAAACATTAAGAGATCAAGTAACGGGATAAAACTTTTCGACGGTTATAAACGAAAAATCACGATTTAACGGTTATTTTAACTCCGATTTTGATGATTTTTTACAGCTACACTCCTTGACCCTATATGAATACAATGAATGAACTCGATCTTCAATTTAAAATATTTACAATAGTGGATACCACAAAATCTTATGTTATACTTAATGAAAGTATGAATAAACTCTTAAGTATTAGTGAATCTATTGTTTTGATTAGGGCTGGGTTCGGTTCGAAACAGTTCGGTTTTTTGCCAAAATCGAAACCGAACCGAAATTTTGGTTCGGTTCGGTTCGGTTCTTTTTTTCGGTTTGGTTTCGGTTTTTTTTTTTTTTTTTTTTTTTTTAAAATAATGTAAATGGAATGAACCTACTTATCAACCTCCCAGTTCTCATATATCAGAAACATATATTCTTCAAGGAAATGTACATCGCCAGATTCAAAATTCTAAAACTTTAAAATTTACAAAATCATGAAATAATTCAACAAATTAGTTCATATATGCAGATCGAAACAAAAAAATAAATAAATAAATGGGTTCGTCTAAATGCCATAATCGGACTCCAACATCACATGCCTAGTGCCCACATTCAAATTCATAGTCAAGTCCACAATAGATCTAGAAAATTACAAAACATATTCAGAGAAAAATACAAACTTTTTCACCTTAAATTACATAAATTTCAAATGGGTAACCATAAAATTAAAAACCCATGAACTGAAAAATAAATAAAACCCACAACCTTTGCTGCATCGATATTGCCATGATCGTCGCAAGCTCTTACAATTCCTCTTTTTGTCGGGTCTCGTCGGGTCTCGAAATTGGCGAGGGAAAATCATGGTTTGGAAGAAGGAATCCGCGAGGAGGACATGAGAAGATTGGAGAGTGATTTGGAGGAAGAGAGGAAGGAGAGGGAATGAGGGAGAGGGAAGGAGAGACTGAGGAAGAAACTGAGAGAAGGAGGGAGAGAGACTGAGGAAGCAGCGGACTCGGACTGAGATATTTGATTTTGAGATCTGAAATGAAGAAATGGGAATGAGATGGCTGCTAGGGTTTGTAAAGTTAAAAGAAATATATAAAGCATTAAACATAAGAAACCTATAAATATATTACCAGTACAATCATAACAATGTCAAGCCTACAGTCAAGTTGGCTTGCAGGCGCGCCAAAACCCCAATTGCAGGTCAGGGGTTCAAACCCTGACGACGCCATGTTTTTTTTTAGTATTTATATATATTTTTTTTCGGTTCGGTTCGCTTCGGTTCGGTTTCCGGACCTCAAAAACCGAAACCGAACCAGCCAGATTCGGTTCGGTTTGGTTTGGCAGTTTCGGTTCGGTTTTTTTCAGCCTGGGTTCGGTTTGATTTTCGGTTTTTTTCGGTTTTCGATTTTTTGAACCCACCCTTAGTTTTGATGGGATACGCATTCTACGAAACTAGTTTCAACGATCCAACCGTCAAACATGTTTGTATATACTTCGAGATCACATACGCCAAAAATTGAAAAAAAACAAACATTAAGAGATCAAGTAACGAGACAAAACTTTTCGACGGTTATAAACGATCACGATTTAACGGTTATTTTAACTTCGATTTTGATGATTTTTTACAGCTACACTCCTTGACCCTATATGAATACAATGAATGAACTCGATCTTCAATTTAAAATATTTACAATAGTGGATACCAAAAATCTTATGTTATACTTAATGAAAGTATGAATAAACTCTTAAGTATTAGTGAATCTATTGTTTTGATGGGATACACATTCTACGAAACTAGTTTCAACGATCCAACCGTCAAACATGTTTGTATATACTTCGAGATCACATACGCCAAAAATTGAAAAAAAACAAACATTAAGAGATCAAGTAACGGGATAAAACTTTTCGACGGTTATAAACGAAAAATCACGATTTAACGGTTATTTTAACTCCGATTTTGATGATTTTTTTACAGCTACACTCCTTGACCCTATATGAATACAATGAATGAACTCGATCTTCAATTTAAAATATTTACAATAGTGGATACCACAAAATCTTATGTTATACTTAATAAAAGTATGAATAAACTCTTAAGTATTAGTGAATCTATTGTTTTGATGGGATACGCATTCTACGAAACTAGTTTCAACGATCCAACCGTCAAACATGTTTGTATATACTTCGAGATCACATACGCCAAAAATTGAAAAAAACAAACATTAAGAGATCAAGTAACGGGACAAAACTTTTCGACGGTTATAAATGAAAAATCACGATTTAACGGTTATTTTAACTCCGATTTTGATGATTTTTTACAGCTACACTCCTTGACCCTATATGAATACAATGAATGAACTCGATCTTCAATTTAAAATATTTACAATAGTGGATACCACAAAATCTTATGTTATACTTAATGAAACTATGAATAAACTATAATAATTATATATATTAGTTTAACAATTTTATATCCCTAAAAACTATAATAACTATATAATATAATTATATATATATATATATAATGTTTTGAAGTAATATTTGTAATATCCTTGCACATTTAATATTTGTAATAGATTAGTAGTGTATGGATTTTTTTTATTAGGCTTTTATTTTCAAGTGTAGATGTAGTACTTAAACGAAAAATGTGTTTTAATGTTTTGAAGTAATATTTATGTGGCAATGTGTGGTATGTGCAAATTTAAGGAAAAAAAAATATTTTTCTTAACGGGTCATAACGGGTCGGGTCACTTTACCTGTTGGGTAAAGTGACCCGACCTGTTAAGGACCCGTTGAGATAACGGGTGTGACACGACATGACCCGTTAAGATAACAGGTGTTACACGAAAACGACAGACACGACCCGTTTGCCAAGCATTAAAACAATTTGACAATATAAACCGGCGATTAATAATTCAAACCTTCATGCATAATATCATAAGTAAATTGAAAAGAAAATACATATTCTTGCCATGGACGGAGCCAATGAAGGCCCACTGGGGGCAGATGCCCCCACTCAAGTACTTTGATGGTTAAGCTGCACACTACAATTATATATATATATACACGTGTTATCTTTGAAGAAAATACATGTGTCTAATATCAAGCAAACATTCATACTACTAATACTTTATATCAAAATAATATGAGCAAATGTGCTATTGTTCTGTCATTCAAACCGTAAAACCCCTTTTCCGCCTCTCATGTATTAATATTTTTCCCATCAATTTGTCACCTTCCACTACTACTGAAATTTTTGTAACATTGCAATTGTGATACCTCATCATTTGAAATCATCATCATTGTCATACTGGGTATAAGTCATGCTATAATGTCTTCTTAGTTGTTTTTCAAGTTGCCCCCACTAGAAGAAATTTCTAGCTCCGTCCCTGATTCTTGCTAAGGCTCTTGGCCTCGCCCTAGCAAACGAAACTAGTTAAGAACAATCATAAAACAAAATATTATTAAAAACATGGATATAAAACACCTTAAAAATAAACTTGAATCCAAAAGCTCTCTAAAGTAGTGCGTTCTTTCTTCTCCTTTTTCCCTTCTTTGTCTCCTCCTAAAAAAACCCTAATGGCTAAAAAGTCTTATTTATACTACTACATAATTAAAATCCTTACTAGAAAATGTCTTCTAAAAACTAGGAAACAAAATAGAATAAGATAACTAGGAAATACATTCATATTCTAACTTTGAGAAATCTGCCCAGCCACAAATCAACCACGTTTTTGGACTTCTAGGGCTCCAAAATAGGTCCAAAATGACTTGAATTAAAGCTTGAGATGTCTTGAACATAATTGTAGAATACCTCAAACCCAAAAGACATCATCTTGGACGCCAAAATTCTCAAATAAACCCTAAAACATCACTTTGACAACACTGCGCGCTGCTCCTTTATTTCATCGCCATAAATAAACCGCTTGGTAGAAAAATCTGAAACTTTGACACGATCAAGTTAACAGATTCACGAATATCTTCCAATTAGAATCACTCCAAATATCAACCGTTTGACTACTTTTTGCTCCTAAGGAAGTCGAACATCCTATATTAGAAATACATGTTCATACAAAATAACCAATAAATTAATACTAAGATGAGGGTAAAATATAGAGTATACTATCGACTCATCAAATACCCCCAAACTTAACTTTTAGCTTGTCCTCAAGCAAAACAAAACTAGAAAACAAAAATAAAAACTAACAAACTAGAAACTTAACAAAAACTTGACTAAGACAATTTTCACTTTAAGTTGCAAGCCATAGAAAACGTTAAAAATAAGGACATCTTTTCAAATGTTTCAACTAATCCCACTACAGAGTCTAAGCCATTCAGAATCATTTAGAAAATAATTCATGAACTTTTTTTGGTGTAAAGTGAACCAACAAAGTTAAAGGGACTTGACTAAAACCCTTACTTCTCATCCTTTTTATTTAATACTTCACAAACAATAACTTGATATTTTTTTTCTTCTTCTTCTAGTAACAGTAGTGGTCGTGCAATGCCAATTTCATTAAGTTTTTGATCCAACTCATGTAGCAAGCTTTAAGTCAATGACTCCCAAACCACAAAAGCTCTAGGGCACTAGGTGTAGAGCACCCCTAAAGACTTACTAACTTGAGCTGAAAAGGCTACAAAACCTTACACCCTACCCAATGCCAAGACTCTACCGTTTGACGTGAGAATTATTATGTTGTAAGTTCTGCTACAGCACACCCTACCTCTACAACTTTAAAATCGTGAATTCCGAGCACATTCCTGAGTTGCATATCGAGGTCAATACAATAGCCATGCGATATGAGTAGTAATCTGTTCTCGAGAATGGGATTGTCAACATCGATAGTAAAATCTCTTGTCCCACGTTCCTTGTAGTGTTCGAATGATGTATTATATAATTTGTTTGTAGTGTTGAAATGTCAATAAGGAAAGAATTTCTGCATTCCAAACAACATTATTGGTGTGGAACAGCATAATAATTATTCTATTCCATAAATAAAGAATTTAATTAAGCTTACGTTATAAATGTTCCTAAATATATTAGTATTCTAAGATTGGAAATTACCTCTGAAACATCATGTCCCTGGATAACCAACTGGTGATAAATTTTTCCAGCAATAAACCCAAACCTGATCCTAGAATCAAAGGAAAGAATGAGATAGAAAAACAAGGAAGGCAAGAGCAGTGGAGAGAGAAAGAGTGGGAGATAGAGGAAAAATAAGAGAGAAGAGTTACCTCATTCTTTCCTTTGATTTTAGGGTCAGGTTTGGGTTTATGGTTGAAAAATTTATCACCAGCTGGTGATCCAGGAGCATGATGTTCCAGAGGTGATCTCTAGTCCTAGAATACCAGTACATTTAAGAACATCTATAACGTAAGCTTAATTAAATTCTTTGTTTATGGAATAAATTATTATTCTGCCGTTCCACACCAATAATGTTGTTTGGAATGCAGGAATTCATTCCTTATTGACATACAACACTACAAACAAGTTATAGAGTCCATCATTCGGACACTGCGAGGAACTTGGGACAAGAGATTCTACCCATCGACGTTGACAATCCCATTCCCGAGAACAGGTTACTGCTTGTATAGCATAGTTACTGTATTTGTCTCGATATGCAACTCGAAAATGTGCCCAAAATTAACGATTTTAAAGTAAAGGTGAGGCGTGCTCTAGCTGACCTTACGCCATTCCCTCTACAGCCGGTAGAGCAAGGAATTAGGTATAACGTAGATATAGACATTCTTATTCAAAATAATGTTTTATCTGTGATGTACTTCAGCTTTTGCATGGATGTATTATTAGAGAAAACGTGGGAGTAACAATCAGAGACAAGCATAGGATGCTTCTTCCCCGCATGGGCTCCCAATATTGGCCCACCTCCCAATGATGGTCCACCCCCAACAACAATCCGGATGATCAAGATCTGCCCTTATACAATGAGGATACACTTAAGGACCCCCTTCAGCCTATCGGCAGATGGCGTGGCCAATTAGGTTCGTGGGTTTCATGTTGCAGCCTCAGATTTTTCTTAGGAAAAAATGGAGAGTAGCAGAGTTTAATTTTCGTATTCATAGTTTCTGTTTTTAGTATACTGGCTTAGGAGTTTAACATGTTATAGAAGAAACGTCACAGTGCTTTATGTTGTAAAATGTCAAAACTCGAATAGAAAAGTTGTTTTTTTTCTTCTTATAATTTTGTTTTAGCTGTATCTTTGGTGCATTCATTGCTGCGTGAGTCAGTTTCATCACCTATGCTATACGCGTAATTGCTTATAATTGCAGAAGCTTTTCGGTTTGTTGTAGATTTGTTTACATGTTTGAGTGGTGAATGGGCATTTGGTTCAGGTCGTTGAGAAGCTTCTTGGGTGCAAATGGTTTATATGGTTATCGTGATTTCATGAACGCAGACAGTGAAATCTTTGGATTGATTATATGGACTCCTGTGATTCTGTTGCTGCTTCTACATGTAGAACTTATTTGAAAGGATAGTAAACCTGTTCTGATATATCGTGTAACCCTAGATGAATATTTCCGTCATTTGAACACCCGAAGGGCCGGCCTCATTAACAATTGAGGTACGCCCAGCAAACACAGCCCAAAACGAACTAACCCAGCAACAAAAGCAGTGGCAGAAAGACTCAGTCGCATGGTTGTAAATAAAATGAAATTCGGTCCCAAACACTGCAGTGCAATTGAAAACCTTCTTTATATTACAGTAATATTATTCATCGTCTCCTCAATGTTAATGCAGGATAGAAGCATTCGAGTGACGCATAACTTGACTATCTTTGGTGGCTGCGGCCTTGTCCTTTCCACCATCATCGGCCTATTTGGAGTCAATGTCGATGCAATCCCCGGGACAAAGAACACACCATATGCTTTCAGTTTGTTTTCAGCCCTCCTCGTCATTCTATGAGTCGTATTGATTGCACTCGGGTTGCTTTACTTTGGGGTGAAAAAACCTATCACAGAACAAGAAGTTCAAGACAGAAAGTTGGAGCTTCAAAAGTTGGTTAAGAAGTTTCAGCTCAAGAGAAACACTGGCGGGGTTCGTAAGAAGGTGTCTCGGAGTAATTTACCCCCGACGGCTGGTGATGTAGTCGACCCGCATAACTTTATTAACCTTCGTATACGATCCTACCGGTTTTTCAATTGTTGTGCTGCGGGTTGGCCCTAAGGGGACCTCCCAAACTAAAGAACAAGTAAGTTGATGATTGGTTTATTACTTAAGAGTTAATAAACGTGCTTATTCCTATTGGTGACACATTATTTATTTTATGAATTTTGTCTTTCTAACATTACCTCTATATATATATATATATATATATTAAAACTTTGTGTCGGTTCAAATAGCAAGTTACAAAGTTTGAGTCTTTGAGTCTTTGTTTATAGAAATTTGTTATCATACCAATTACAGTTGTGTAATATCCTCAAAATTTTAAGTGGTAATTAAGAGTGGATTACTTGTGGCCATTAAATGTTTTTTTACTTTTGAGATCAAGCTTTGACTTGAAAAGAGAAGAACTTAAAAATAAAAAATAAAATAAAAAAAGAGGAAGCTGACGTTAAAAGGGGTGGGTTCTAGAAAACCCCTCAAAAGGGGCTGCTTTCCCTTCCAGAGGAAAACAAAGAAAAAAATGAAAGGGTTTACTCCTTTTAGCTCTTAGCTTGTCAAAAAGGAAAATCTAAGGAAGAGGAGCTTAGTTCTCTTTGTTTGGGAAGATTAGAACAAGTAAGGATCTTTCATTTGTCTCCATTTAAGGTATCTATTTCTTACCTTTGGGATTTAATTGTTATTTGGTTTGATAACCCATGAATTAGTTGGGTGGGAGTAGGAAACATGAAGGTACCATAGTTCATGTTATGGTTTTAGAGTTGAGCACCAAGTGTTTGATTAAAGTCCCCAATTAACCTTGAATTAGGGTTTGTTTGTTTAGTATTTTGTATAAGTAGTGTGTGATGCTTTTTCTTACTTATAGATAAGGAAGAGAAGGACAAGGGGACTACGGAACAAGTCGACGAACACCCTGGAAGTTGAATATCAAGAAATTGAGTTGAGGTAGGGGAGTTTTAACCATAAAAATATTTTGGATTTTTTTCATTTTTACTTGCTCAAGAATTGTTGGTAATTGAGCACTATTTCAAGCATTTTTGAGCATTATTTGAAGCTTACTTAAAATGTTTTTCTTTTTCGATTATGTGAAAGAAGTGAAGAAAATATTTCTCTATGGTTTGATCTTAATGATTCGAATTCCGTTGCTACAACTTTGGTGAGTTTAAAGTGATTGAAATGATTTTTTTTTTCAAGATTTTGTTTTGATGTGCATGCCTCTTATTTTACTCGATATTGAATTTTGAAGCATCTTGTTACGAATGTTTAAATTGTGAAGGTAGATGGAAAGTAGTATAATACCTGTGCAAATGTGAATGTTGAGAAATGTATGAATGGGCCCAATGACCCGTGAAGTTGCTTGATTATGGGCACACTGACCCAAGGTTCCCCGGGGAAAGCTCCATGTGTGGGGGCTGTGAGAATGAGTTACGAAAGTGATAAATATGTGTGATATGTATATTGGCCAGGTATATTACGGTTCTTTCCAACCTGCTTGTCACTTGTTTGGGATAAAATAAAATCTTTGTGTTTTGTTGTGCTAGTTATTCTTTAAATGATAATGGCTTTGTTATTCTTATGACAATAGAAATGACTTTGAACTTGTGTGTTGTACCGTTGTTATCAAGCTACTAATGCTTTGAAATCTTTAGTTTTTCTGTCATATGTTACTTCCAAGCATTTTTAAAGTATATTTCAGATTGTGGGATTTCGTGGTAATGAATATAAACGGTTTCGAATCACTCTTATTACTTTCTGGCATGCACCAAAAATTTTAAATGGCTACGGACTTACTAAAAAAACCCCTATTGGGCATTTTATGCTCACCCCGTTTTTCCTAAACATGTATTTTCAGGTGTGTAGAGTCGACTAGCTGATTTTCAAGTGGCAGCTCTAGTGTGGGCTAGTAGAAAGGGGTCCAGACGTACACATCTTTTGGGTGAGCTGCCACAGTGCTTGTATAGTTAGTCTCTGTTTGTAATCGACCCTTTTGTTGTGTAGTAGACTAAGTTGTTGTAGATCTCCGTGGGCTAGAGTCTCTACTTACCTGGGCTATGAAAACCATGTATATATATCTGCTCGTCTTTTGGCTTGTATAGTTTATTTTGCTGATATACATTTTCATCAAATGGCCTGAATATGTTTCCTTGTAAGAAGCCTTGAAGACCTTTGTGAACTCATTATATTTTGTAAGGTTTTATGAATGACTCTCGAAGGACCACTCTGAACTTGATTATGTTTAAAATTGTGGGTGTGTATCTACTACCTAAATGGTATTTTGCAAAATTTCAGAGTTTTGTTCTTTGGAATATATAAGTTTTATTTACAAAGTAATGTGCTGTTGAAACTGTTTTTATAGGAAAACAGCAGCATGCCTGTTTTAGTTTTAAATTTTCCTATACTTCCCTAGCTCGAAATTTTATGAAATTTTGACACAACTTAGTTTCATGTGTCTACTTTGGATCTGGAAATTTTCCCTCGTTTTGGTGGTACGAGCTATTTTCGATGAATTTTACGGTTGAGGTCGCTTTTGCAGTTTGTTTTACCACGAGGTCTTTAACTCCATTTCTTTAAATTGACTTTTGTAGTTTGATTTAATGGAATTGTGAAATTTAAACTTTTCGTTGACATCATCTTAAGATGATATTTATTTTACATCCTTGAACAACCACTTTGTTCTAGTTATTTCTCTTAATCTCACATCCCTAGTTTTTGGGGTGTGACAAGTTGCCTATGTAAAAATAAGTTTTTCAAAATTAAAGTTCAAATCTTATATTCGATCAACTATATTACAAGAAAAATTGAATAGGCTAATTATTTTATCAATTGATAAATGATGTGAACTTAATGTTTGTATATCTTTTTTCTTTCGATATTAATTTTTAATGATATTTGATGTGAAAATAAAATTTTTCATATATCTAACAAATTTTTTATTATACATACAATATACAAAGGGTCGTCAAAGAATCTATGGCCCCACTTCGAATGCTCACATAGGATCCCAAATTCTCAGAGCTAGCTCTTTTGAAAATCAGAAAGACTTATAATGTCATTTTAGTCGTGTGATACCAAAAATTGAATCCAGACGGTATGAGAATTCTCTCCCCTCATAATCTCTCTCCCCTTCCCTCCTCCCTTATTTGAACGGTAACGGTTAAGCCACATCAATATTTTATATTAATTTTTTTTATAGATATAATAAGATAAAAAATAATGTGTGAAAGAAAGAAAGGAAAGAGGATGAGAATAGAAAGGGATGTGCCGTAACGGATTTATCCTATTAGGCGTGGAGGTGTTTTGTGGGTGGCGGTTGTATTCGAACAATTATGGCGGTGTAAATACACACCACAAATCCAACGTTCGTAGCCTTTCCACGTCCTTCGCTTTTTCTCAGAGTTTTAAGTTTTTCAACATTTTCTCCTGCAGAAATCAAACAAAGGCATTGCCTTTTTGGATTTGAGTAACACTGTTACCTTCCTTCCTGGGTAAGCTCCTCCTCTCATCTCATTTCCTCATAATAATTAACAGAGATAGAAATCATCTTTTATTCACTCAAAAACCCATAATTTACCATTTAAATTCATCATTTTTTTGCCCTCTAATTTTTCAGGGACAGTTTTCTCTCTCTCCCACTTGATTATTGTTTCTTGGGTATTTCTTATATTTGTTTTCTGGGTTTGTTTGTTCATATGGGTAGATTTTATTTGTTTTCTTGCAAGTTCTTATGTTTTCTTGTTTAGCTTGGACTTGGAGCCTTGCAGGTTGCAATGTCTGTATATTTTTGATACTCAGAGATGGAAAGTTTGAATCTTTATCTGTTATGCTGTCCCAAATTATGAGTGCAAACTGCAAACTGCAATCCATGGACTGAAATTATAATTCATTAGTTAATTGTAGTCAGGTTTTGATAATTTTTCCAAACATTGCAGTATTTTGCTGTGATCAAGAATTGCAACTGAACATTGTGATTGTCCATTCTCCTTGGGCTTCTGAGAATATTAGCTGATTGTTAGGTGCACTGATGGAACAGAGAAAGAGTAGGGTTGGGGATAACAGTTCTTCTTCCCATTGCAATAACACGAAGAAACAGGATAACCATAAAAATAGTCCCAGTAGAGATCCAATGCCCGGGAGTGATCTTTGGAAAGATGGGCTTATTTGTGCTTTTGAGTTTATTCGGAGCCGGAAGAAACCAATCAGTTCAAAACCCGGTCCAAGGATCCCGACCAAACAACAAACAGATGGTGAGCAAGAAAGGGTGTGCGTTCCTTCTTACGGATTTTCTGATTCTCCATCCCAAGTGGAAGATAGAAGCCAGCAATCAGGCCAAGTTCAGGATATCGAAAGATTTGAGGGTGGTCATTGGGTTCCAATTGGGTGGGTTAGGATTTCGGAAATTGTACAAACTGTGCAAGCAAATGCTAGTTGGCCCTCTCAGCAGGTTGGGATGGATGGTGAAGATGACTTCACTGTTGCAGATTTAGCAGCTCCGTATTGGGAGCGTCCTGCAGGGCCCATTTGGTGGTGCCATGTCTCTGCAGGCCACCCCACAGTTGAAGCATGGCTCAGGAATGCCCAGTGGCTTCACCCTGCAGTTGGCTTAGCTTTAAGAGATGAAAGTCGACTGATCAGTGACCGGATGAAGCACCTGCTATACGAGGTACATTGCGTTTGTTATATCTGAAATTGCTAAATAATTAGTAGTATTGGTTTGTAAAGCCTGTTGCAGTAATTCGCAGGATTGTAACAAAGTGACTGGCTTTCAGCTCAAACTTTTTCGGAATCTGGTTTGGTAGAAGAGTTGATTTTGAACATGCTTTGATGCCTCTATCCAGGTCCCAGTTAGGGTTGCTGGGGGGCTGCTATTTGAGCTTTTGGGTCAGTCTGCTGGGGATCCATTTGTTGATGAGGATGATGTCCCCATTGTACTTCGATCGTGGCAAGCGCAAAACTTCCTTGTGACAGTTTTGCATATTAAAGGCTTGGTGTCAAGTATAAATGTGTTGGGTATCACAGAAGTTCAGGTTGTTCATCCTTGATCGATCCTTTCAGTGGCTTTGATCTTCTTACTGTGTTACGTTGTTTGTGCATTGAACTTGAAGGTTGGTGGTTTAATCCTTTGATATGGTTAGGAACTTCTTTCAACTGGAGGCTATAATGCACCGAGAACAGTGCATGAAGTCATAGCACATCTAGCTTGCCGCCTTTCTCGATGGGATGACAGGTAACTTTAACACTATCGTTCTGATTTAGCAAAAATCGCAGTCGTTCTGGTTTAGCAAACATTACAGCAGCCTACCTACTGTGGAAATGGCACATCAATTGTTGGTGTTGGCTCATGCATTTGCTACAACTAATTCTCTTCCGTTGTCCATAATGTTATGTGTGCATTGTTACATGTTTGTCATTTTTCATTCTCTAATTTGTGGCTCCCTTCAATGTCTCTGCTGTTTCAGGTTATTCCGTAAGTCCATATTTGGAGCAGCAGATGAGATTGAATTAAAATTTATGGACAGGTTCTTCCATATGCATACAACCGTTCCTCGTAAAGTAATATTACCTCGTTAATTACTATCTAGTTTGTACTTCACTTGTGACTTTACCTTCTTTCTTTTTATTAGGAGAAACCATGAGGATATGAATCTTTTCACTGTAATCCTCAACCAGGAAATCAGAAAGCTATCGACACAGGTATGCTGTATCTCCTTGCTAGCAAATTCCAGTTGATGTGAAAATCGCTCGATTATACATTTGTGTTTATTCTTGTTGAAAGGATCTAGCAAAGATGAACAACCTGAACTTCTAGTAAGACAATGATACACTCCTAGTAAGACAAATGGCTTCGACGAGCCACTGGGGTGCGGCTGTGCGAGTGACTGAGTGATATACTAATGTACAGATCTTGCACATCGAATTGGAAGCAAGAAACTGAGTGAATCGGAAAGGAATATATTTTCTTAAGATGTTATTGAATCTACCCTACACCCATTATTTCTACGGGTCTAACTGTATACTCGGTGTTTGGGTGCATACGTAATATATAACCCGTAGCCACCATATGTATGTTGTATCGTATCTCCTATGGCCTTCAATACCCTTCCCTGTTGAAGTTAGGTTTAGCATCTAGGCAGTCAGTAGAAGCATTTTGTTTGACTGTCCTTTGAGGTTACCCTGCCATTCAAATTAATAGATTTTGTTAGCAAACTCTCCGTTGCAGGTTATCAGAGTGAAGTGGTCACTTCATGCGCGAGAAGAGATCGTATTCGAGCTTCTCCAACATTTGAGAGGAAATGCCGCAAGAACGTTGTTAGAGCAAATAAGAAAGAGTACAAGAGAAATGATCGAGGAACAAGAAGCAGTTCGCGGCCGCTTATTTACCATTCAGGACGTGATGCAGAGCACTGTTCGTGCATGGTTACAGGTCTGTGTACACATTCTTAGGTTTTTAACTGTGAAACTCTTTGTTATTTGGAGGTTTAACTGTAAAATTATCATCCTGAATGTTAAACCAGGACCGAAGCCTTCGAGTGACACACAACCTGACTGTTTTTGGTGGCTGCGGCCTTGTGCTCTCGGTCATCACCGGGCTATTTGGAATTAATGTTGATGGAATGCCGGGTGCAGAGAACGCTCCATACGCCTTTGGTGTATTTTCGGCCATTCTCATCTTTATAGGAACTGTGCTGATTGCGGTCGGGCTGCTCTACCTTGGGTTGAAAAAACCGGTCACTGGAGAGCAAGTTGAAGTTAGAAAGTTGGAGCTTCAAGAGTTGGTTAAGATGTTTCAGCACGAGGCAGAGAATCATGAAGTGGTTCGTAAAAATGCGTATCGCAATAATCTACCCCCAACAGCCGGTGATGCTTTCCTACGTGATGGAGATTATGTCATGATTCAGTGAGTATGTGTACCGTTTATACACCTACAGTCGGATTTCTCGGAAACAGAAACGAAGAGAAAAGGAAGAGTATGGTTCCTGGTGATGCCTGAACAAAATATAGATGTATAACGGATATATCGTAGTTCTGAAAAGTGTTATTGACAAAGTTTATAGCTCAATCACGATCGTTTGTGAGTTCATATGGCATTCAATTCATCAAAAGACGTAACCGTATATTTTAAATCGGTAACCTGAATTGTAAACCTAAGTTCTACAAAGGTAATCGAATTTGATAACATCGCAGCATTTTAAGCTAATTCGATACTTGAAATCAAGCACACCAATAATGGAACAGAAACATACAAAACTGATGTCCTCTCTCTCCTTGCTTCTCCTCTTTCAACACATCATTTAAGAAGTGATCTTGCTAGATGTTCGCGGTATGTTGCCAATGCTTGACTTAATGTCTGCAAAAACGAAATATGAATACATTTAACAACATAAAATTTGGTGGCAGGGAGTATCCAGTTGTTGACATAGTATTTTTACACGTCGAGTTTAACTATCTAGTGACGGGATATACCTGCTCAGACAACGGAGCTCCAGCATCAATACTATGACTTGCAACCTTACTTGTTAAAACATTTGAATCAGTCTCAAGAACAATGCTGAACAAAAAATAAACAGTTAGGCTCAGGCAGCGATATTTGAGGTCTAGCGAGTCATGATTCGTAAAAGATATAAGGTACAACCAATCTAAACAAAAGGTAGCAATATACATTGCTTAAACAATCTTGGTTCTTAAATCGTTCTAGCTTTTCATTTAGCTTACCCGCCATCAACAATTTCATCTAGGCATAGTAAAATGAGGTCCAAATTCTCAAGTGCTTCCTTCTTGTCCACATTGCCTCTGTACAAAAGAGAGCCCAGATCAATATCAAATTACAACTAATTGAGAGTAAAAATTTTCAAGTTTTATGACGGGAACAAAGACCTCAGGAGAAAGCCGACTGTATCAAAAAAACCCTGGAGAACTGTGGCTAAAATGAGCTCATTTTCATTTTCACCCCCAGTAACAAAAAAGTGAAGGTCTTGAACAAACTTGTAAACTACAATGGTGCCCTCAAACATTGCTATCTCAGCTGTAGAGGAAGACGTAACAAGTTAATATGGACGCAGGTCGAATCAAAACAACACAATGCTTCATATGAGGGGATATCAGTTGATAGGGATTCGAATAGTTTGATGACATACGACCTGTACAGAAATAAATAAAGCTTAAATTACCTTCTGTCCGTGCATTTGTCTTTTGAGTTTTAGTAAACACAGCTTTCTCAAAAGATTCTTTGGCAGCATTCGTTGGCCAGTCCTCCTCTGAATAATACTTGACAGCCACACGTTTCCCTTCAGAATCAAGGAGGAGGATGTTCTTTATCGAAGGGCATGACTCCTACAATCAACAACCAATAACCAATTTGCAAAACATGAATCATTATAGAATCACTGCACCAACTGATTCTAGCACCGCCATTACAAAAGGGTCCGATATCTCACCCATCCATGCTTATCGTGTACATCTAACATTGCGATTGCACAATTGTACTGAATATGTTCCACTACAAGTTTACGCAAATGATTTCCCGGGATCATAGTTGGTTATGTTAACTCATTTACAAGCTTATATTGAACATCTTAAAAACTTAAGTGTGATCCGTTTATAATGTCAACTACATTGTTTATAACAACATGAACAAGATCAAACAAACACATAAAACTAGTAGAATCATTTCCCAGGATCACGGTCCGCTACGGTAACTCAGTTGCAAGCTCAAATCCAATTTTTTTCTTAAAAATTCAAATGGGACCATGTATGCCATTCATCTGTTAATTTTGAGGCATTTAACAGCATCAAATCAACACGAACAAACAAACATAAAATCTGAACAATTTATCATCTTCCAATTAAACAATGCATTAGCATAAATACATACATATATATAACCTTAATTTCAAAAATATGCATTTCATTTATGTTAAAATTGCAGGATCTGCAAGATCCAGTTCTGAGGAACTTGGATCCGACCCCAACTATTCCACTCACAAACAGATCAAAAAGCTGATACCAATGTCTAATCCCTAACCCTAATCCTGGCCCTAAACATTTGCCAAATCAATTGGAATTTCAAGAGAGAGAAAGATGAGGAGTGAGAGAGAAACTGACCATTTTGTTCGGAGGAGAGCGACTCCGGAGTCTCCGACGAAGCGGCAGAAAGCACCGAAATTTTGTTTTCGGTACACGTTTGCTCAACTTTATACTTTCCCCAACCCACCACTTAATTTTACGTTATTTCTAAAAAGACACCCCGAAATTAATTTTATATGACAATAGTTCCATCAATTTTATCCCTTTTTTCACTTCACCCTCTGCTATCTCTCGTGCTTTTAAAATTACTGAAAGTATTTTTAGAAAAAATATTATTTGGTTCCAAAAGCACTTTAAGTACTTTTTCAGAATTTACTTGTATTTTTACTAAGAATTGGTTTTAAAAATATTTTCACCAAAAGCACTTTCAGTTATTTTAAAAACGAAAAAGGATCATTGCCGAATCCTATTCTTAGGGATCCTAGAAATTCCGCAATCGTGTCCGTTCATAGTACATCGTGCAATCAGTTTTAGTTATATACTATTTATATTTGAATTTTAAATTTTCAATTATTTATAACCGCACGATATACGATAAATAGAAAATCCTTAAAATCTCTAGAAAAATAAACTAACTTAAAAAACACAACCAAACGAGCTCACATATTTAGAGTTCGTTTGGACGTGCTTTTGAAATAATTGAAAGTGTTTTTAGTGAAAATGTTTTTAGAACCAATCTTTAGTAAAGATGCAAGTGAATCTTGAAAAAACGCTTAAAGTATTTCCTGGAAGAACTATATAACTGATGTTTCTTGCAGAAAACACTTTAAATACTTTTGGAACCCAAAAATATTTTCTTTAAAAGCGTTTTCAATCATTTTAAAATCACACTCAAACGAGCTCTTAGATTCTATTACATGGTCTTGTCAGAGGCCCACCGTTCAAATATCGCCTTTCCTTCCGGATTCCACAGAAACATTCATGAGTCGACTGTTACAGAAGGTATCGCCTTTCCTTCCGGAGTCCATAGAAACATTCATGAGTCGACTGTTACAGAAGGTATCTCTCTCTCTCTCTCTCTCTCTCTCTCTCAGCTTTCCCTTTTGCTGAAATTTTCTCGGGAAAATTTACAGGTACCATTAGCATCAGTGTTTCAAAGCTTCACTGGAACTCATGGACGGTAATTCCCTGCATACCCTTTTGTTTGATGATTAAAAAAAAAAATTGTTTCTTGAATCTTCAATTTCAATTTTTTATAATTTCTCGACTTACCCATGTTCGGTTTTTCATTGATCTTGTGATTTATTGTGTTGTTTGATGAGAATTTGAGATTTGTAGGTTAAAAGATTGCTGCTTTAAATTCAATTTTCTTGTTTAGAATTTAGAATTCTTGGATTTATTTATAACTTGAGCATGCACGCATTCTTGACGTTGGATTGTTTTGTGAAAACAAATTTTGTACTTAAAATACAGTTCCGGTAGCCGAGTGTTTGAGATGGTTCAGAACAATGTCATTGTGGGATTGTCATCCAGTAGAAAATCAGTTTCTGGATTTAGAACTTTTTGCACTGGCAAAGGTGCGTCTAGACAGACCTTTCGTCGTTTTTGTAGTTTGATGATCAAATGCAATTTCTCTTGGAACTTCAATTTATGTAACGATTCCTTTCAAGTAATCTTGGAGTGCCAGCATGCAGTAGAACATCCCGTTACTTTGGTATAATTCTATCGAAGCCATTTAGGCGTCATTGTTCCATTCGCATCCATTCACGAAATTTTGGATATCAGCTGTATCTGTTTACTTCGCAGGAGTAGAGAAATAGCTTGGAAAGACTAATTTTTCTTGTGCGCAAGGCTTAATCCACATCGCCGAAAACTAAATTATCTACTCACGCCTATAGCCGATTTGTCTGTTATTTATTGCATTGGCCATTCTGAATGCTCTTGTCCTGGTTTACAACTTTTGAGTTATTGCTGAATCGGTTCAGGACCTTTATGAGCAAAATTTTAAATTTCAAATTATTCCGAGTCCTATTCGAGGTTGGGAATGCAAACATTTGTTCAAGTTTCATCTTTGTTTTTCTGTCTAAAGTGTCATCTCTGTTTTTTCTGTCTATCCTCCCTAGTTAGCTTGTATGGTTTCCAGTAAAATATTGAAGCTCGTATTCATTGAAGGGAAGGAACCTGCCTCTCGATGCTGGGCTTATCCATGACTGTTATTTTCTTATTTAATATAACTGGCATTGATTATTATTTTTTCTATCGAGTTTTCGTAATACTAGTTTTGATAGCTTTGTTTGTAAGGGAAGTCTTATTTTTCCTATATGACGCTGTTTTCTGGCTGCATTAGATTTGTCAATAAAGAAGTGTGTGTCTTGCGACTCAAAGGATATGCGACCCATGACTGAACAAGCAGCAAATGAATTAATCACAAAGGTTTCTGATTAAATGAATCACCCGCAATATTTATATATATACACACATGTATGTTTCTCTTGTAAAGCTAATATATTTGGTTCAGGTGGACGGATGGAATTTGGTGCGTGAAGGTGATGCCTTGAGACTGAAACGGTCATGGAAAGTTAAGACCTTCACGAAAGGACTTGAAATGTTTAAGCTCATAGGTGATCTTGCAGAAGCAGAAGGTATTTTTAAGATTGTTTTTGTTTTCTGATGAGTAGCGGTAGCTGTCTGCATGTATGAAGAATGCATTCGAATTTAAATAAGATGGAATGTGTCTGATGTAGATGGAAAACCATAATGTGTAATTGTGTATGTTCTAGGTCATCATCCAGATCTTCATCTAGTTGGATGGAACAATGTAACAGTCGAGATATGGACACATGCGGTTGGTAAGGATTCGCCATCAATTAATTGGTGCTATATATTTATACATGTTTCGTGAATAAAACCAGTATGCATTAGGTAGCCTTGGAGGGCTGAGGTTATTCTGTCCCCCAAGTCTCAGTGTATATAATGTTTTGCTTATGAAGTTTTCCTACTACCATTAAAGCTTTAGGAAATAAAAGTGTTGTAATTCGTGCTTTACCTTGAGGAAAATGGTTTGACATAGGGTACTTGAAGCTTACTCAATCCAGCTATTTGGCTCAGACTTTTGTTTGGTTTTGGTTCCTGGCGTTCGTGAACCAAATATTTCCTTAAAAAATTGCAGTGTAAATTTGTAATTAGATTGTACCTCACCAAAATTGACCAGCCGAACTCCGAATGTTCCCTATTCTGCACCATTTGCTAATAATGTTACAACTAGAGATCACCTTAGTACAACATTGAATGTCGTTCGATGTACTTGAAGAGCCAGTTCATTTGAAAAGTTCAATGCACATGAGAAATTGTTTTTTACTTGATTTGCGTTGTGCAGGTGGATTGACCGAGAATGACTTCATACTTGCTGCTAAGATCAATGGAATCAGCATGCAACACCTACTGAGGCGGAAAGCTACCAATTGAGCCGTCAGAGCTGTGTGAGAAAATGTTTCCATGGAATGACATGTTTTCGGCTTTTGTCTGGCATCGTCTTCGGTTTGAAGTCACGCGTTGTAGGAGATTACCTGGTTTGATACTGTTTTCATTTTTCTTTTAGCAAGCGTGCCTGAAGGCGGATACTTGGGGCTGGTTTGGTATTATTGTGCTTTGAAAAAAAACCGTTTCTGCTGTGATGTGAGAATAAGCAGCTCTGAAATAAAGTAGTAGAGTGTTTGGTAAACTTTTTTGTAGAAGTGCTTTTGAAAAAAAAAAACAGTATTATAGTGTTTGGTAAACTTTTATGCAAAACGATGTGAAAAAGCTAGTTTTTCAAAGCTGGGTTTTGCAACTTTGTGTTTTTGGCTTTTTTTTTCACCCAAAACTGTAAAAAAAGCTGAAGCTGAATGTTTACCAAACACAAGAAAGCTCCCACCTTTTTTTTATACCCACTCTTTTTCAGAATCACCTCAGGACCAAACCAGGCCCTAAAGGTACTGTTTTCTTTGTGCTGTGGTGATAGAGTTTCCATATTCCAACTTTTTAATTTTGGTTTTATAATTTTGCAAGTTATTATAGCCGGGCTGTTTTACCAACCACGTGTGATGCATCCATATCTTGACGGATTAAGATCCACTTTGGATCTCTGTGCGGAAGCTCGGCGACCGAGAGATCCGGACTACTTAATTGCAATCTTACAGCTCTCATTAGCCTATCTAACTAGTCCACTTAACAAAAATTCAAACACTGAAACGGTCCAGATCTCTTTCTCTTTCTCTTTCTTAAATGGTTTGATATTTTGGTTCACTTGCTCTGGACACAGAACCCAAAGTGGATCTCATTTTATATCTCGACTGTGACATTTTTCCATCCAACTAGATGAAGATGTGGATGATGACCGGAACATACACATTATGGTTTTCCATCTACATCAAACACATTCTATCATATTTAATATTTCATTAGGTGGGATACTATTTATTATCGCGGAATAGTCATTGTTAAGTCACGTTTTTTTTTACTATGGATGAGCTCAAACGACAGTTTAGGGTTGTACTCGGGTATGTTTGAAGGTGCTTAAAAATAACTAAAATCACTTTTAGATCATCAAAAATGCTTATGATGGTGTTTGATAGAGAAACTTAAAAGCACTTCTAACTTTTTTAAAGAAATAATTTGGTGAGTGTTGGGGAATCAAAAGCTACGTATTACCTAAATTAATTTGATTTATTGGATATTTTCTATGGAGATTGGGGTTGTTAATTTGTACTTTCAATGCCGTAAAAAGGATTAAAAGCTATGATTCAAATATTAAATCGACTAATTATAAAGGTTTAGGGAGTAATCAGCTAGATTTAAAGTTCACGAAGAAAATTGAAAGCGCCTTGCAATGTTCGGGGAAGAAAGGGGGCAATCAGCGAATATCTTAAAATAAAAAGGAAAACTAATGAAAAATGCTTGAAAACTTTTAAGTTTTAACGAAAATAACAAAATAAAGAGTAAAATGAATAATACCATAATTGACTTTTTAGTGTAAAAATATGATTTTTCGTTAATATGAACAGTACCGGGAGCTTTTCGTTAAAGTTCCCTAAAATAAATCCTTCAATAAAACATAAAAAAAAAAACTTCCTTCTGTCCACTACATGCATACATCTAGCCATGCAGATTCATTTATGAAGAAATAATTGGAATAAATATTACAATTTGTCAAGAGTAATCCTACAAATTGACATTAACTGAGGGTTACCAATGAACATGCTTAATCTTCTGCTTCTCCCTTGGTTCCCTTTTCGAATTTACACCCGGCCTACCATACCGTTACAAATCTTGTGACGTTCGATGATTGTTTACATCAGTAACAAGTAGCAAAAGGCGTTACACGCTTCAGATCGGAGAATGTAAATATACCGTTTCATTGCTCGATGAAGGACACCCATCTTCTCAGGAGAGGTAATTCGTAAACAGCAAAGATCGGCAGCAATGCCTGCAACCAAAGCACAAAACCCCCATGTCAGCCAGATTGTAAGTTCCAGTAAGCACACAAAAATACCAGTTAAAAGTTCCTGTACTTTGAAGGGAACAAAAATTGAAACCATTCATCAGTTTGAATCACCGTGTGGCAGATTGTGCGATGATCCGATGATCCAACACCACTACTTCCAAGCATTTAGAAAATGTAGTTTATGGTTCACATATGAATAAAAACTACTGCTCACAAGGTTTACCGGGTACCACATCTCTCCGAAAAATTTACCCAATGTTTGCCGGGTATCACATCTCGGATTATTCATTAGACTAAAGCAAAACCTAGCAAACACATCTGCTATTCACTTACATTCTTTCAACCATCTACTATTGCTCCACTGAAGGTTAGTTGCATCAAGTCGATGCATCTGAACCGAGTTTTTCATCCTCTTAGACTTCCTTAAAACTCAAAACCGTGTGCTGGTAAAGAGCAGAATGTATAACCTATTTCCGTTCGGTTTGATTCCCTAGTTTCCCTCTGAAGATAAGTTCTTCTCCTAAAACGTCATGTTCAGCGAAGAAACAACCAAAAACCAGTAACTGAAAAAACCCACATTGACGAAATTTTTTTGATACTTGGTGTTCGAAAAGTGTAGTCCATCCCTAGAACACCACATTATTTGATAGCAACGAAAGAACTGACATGACTGGTTCTGATTCACATTAAGATCTCATAGAACTTTGTCCAACAGCATGAATCGTCAAATCAGATCAAGCAATGCATGTCAGGGACGAAACAATCATGTTTAGAACACGCAATAATGCACAAAACTTGACAGCAACTAAGATAGCAACGCGATTCGCAATCTACTTATTCGAGTGTACTTGATATTCAGCTGACATTGTAGCTACACAGTAACGACCAACAAATGCCGGATCCAACTAAATACACTAATCAATTTTGACCACAAATTGCAGATTCAATGAACATACTGGGAAATAAATAGCACATTAGTACCTCCAATTGCAGCCTCATTTCGAGACGGGTTTTTGGAGCAGGGCAGACAAGTAAACCTCGCCATTCTTCAACCCACCGGAATCGTTCTTACTCGCCGTAGCCCACTTCACCTTCCTGTACCCCAATTTCCCGATCAACGGTCCGAAAACATTCTCAAGATCCACCCCTTTGCTGAAAAAATGATCCAACCACAAGTACCCTCCTCCCCTCAAAACTCTATCCGCATCAAACAGCAAAAACTCCAATGCCGTCACCGGTATCCACCGGTTCACGGCGTGCCCGCACCGCACCAGATCCACCACTCCGTCGAACACCGGCAACCGCTGCTGCAGCGGAGCGTGAATTGGAACCAACCCCCTCAGCGCCACCGCCTCATTGTTGGGGATTCCAAGGTTCATGGTGGTCGTGAGAATGGTGACATTGTAGAGCTTCATCCTCGCCGCGAAAGTCCCAGTTCCGCCGCCGATGTCGATGCCGAGACGGAGGACCGAGTTGGCTGCTTTGGCGATTTGGAAGAGCTGAGGGATCGGGAGGTCGAGCTCCGACTTGTAAGTCATGAAGTTGGACAATTCGTGAGGCAGGTCGAAGCCCAAATTTGGGTTTTTGCCGCCGAGGCAGCTGAAGCTTTTGCAGGAATACTTGGCCCACACGACATTGGAGTCTGGAAGCGAAGGAGGAAACGGATTCATGGGGAGAGAAGAAGTGGGTTTTGGTGGGGTTCTGGTAAAGCAGCGGCGGCGGGGGAGCGGGTGGCAGCCGCGGAGAATGAGTGACTCGGCGAGGTCGGAGTCCAGCGGGCAGAGAGCGAAGGGGGTGTAGGTCATGTACTTGTGGAGGAGGTCAGCGTGGTCGTGGCAGGAGGAGGCGATGGGGGAGAGCTGAGAGTAGAGGAGGAGATCCGAGGGGACGGTGGGTTTGGTTGTTTTGGCGGTGGCGGTAGAGGGAGATGGGTGGTGGCGCGTGAGGTGGTTAATGGTAGCGCGTATGGTGTGGAGCTGGTGGAGGAGGTGGTCAGGGACTGGCTTGGGAGTTGGGGGTTTTGGGGTTTGGAGAGTGGATGAGAGGTGGTAGAGTGAGAGTATGTTGGTGGCCACCATAGCCATCAGCAGCAGCAGATTCAGACCCATTGTCACTCCCATTTGCTTCACTCTCTGTTGTTTCTCCAGAGTTTTGATCTCTCTCTCCCCTCACTCTCTCTCTCTCTCTCTCTCTCTCTAGATTTCTGGGTTTTTTTGGGGAAATGGAGAGTGACTGAGATTTTTGGATTTAGCATTTTGAATCCTGTGATTTGTGATGTTCTTACTGATTGTTTGACTTACCAGTGAAGCAAGTGAGCAGTCGGCAGAGTGAGGTGTGATTCGGTATGAACAGCGTATTAGATTTGAGATTTGATTTGGGGATTCTGGACCGTTCGATTGGGACAAGTGTGCGGGTTTCTACTTTCCTAGACCATGCAGATGTTGCTTTGTTGGAATCCAACGGCTGGTTGCAAATACTACTACATTTCGTACTTTGCCATTTTCTTTTCCATTCCTGCTGCCTCTTTTATGGTTTTGTAAGACTTTTTGTAGTAGAAAATAAAATTTTGCATCTTTTTTATTTTTTATTTTTTATTTTTTATTCTCACCTGCAAGTGATCATCTCTAATTAAAAAAATAATAATTCACACATATTTTGTGTATGGGGAAAATGATTCTCGTCGAATCATTTTTTTAGGGATCCTAAGGATCCTTTAATCTCATCCGTTTATCGTACATCGTGCTGTCAGAATTCATTTCAAAATTTAAAATTTAAAATTAAATGTGAATAGTACCTGACGAAAACTGACCGCACGATATACGATGAACAGATGAGATCACGAGATCCTTAAGAAAAAGATCTGTTGAGGATCCTTTTCCTTGTGTGGCCATATACATCCATGCATTTATAATTCATGTAATGGTGTTAATATTTTTAAAAGGTATTTTATTTGCTTGTAATTTGCTTTTGATACCCGACAAAGCAAATCTTGGTTTTTATTTTTCTTGTGACTGGCAGGATACATTTGTTATGATATTATGGCAACAGGGTTCTTTTCGGATCTTTTTTATGAGGATTTTGAGGATTTATAAATCATGTTCGTTCATCGTACATCGTGCAGTCAGTTTTTGTCAGATACTGTTTGTATTTAATTTTAAATAAAAATATTTAAAATAATTTATCACTACACAATGTACGACGGATATGATTTACAAATTTCTGAAATCATGAATCCGGCGAGAATTTGGATTTTATATTATGTATTGTGTGATTGATTTGAAAATAAAAATATTGCAGTTGATAAATAAATTTTAAAAATAAAACAAAAAAGCTACGCTACGCACAGTTAGGGGTGGATTTTTTTGCCAAATTGCCGTGCCAACCGAATTGCCAACCGTGCCATACCGATTTTGTGCCAAATTTTTTGCGCCAATCGGTAATGGTACGATAATGTACCGTACCGAAATTTAATGGTACGGTATTGGTAATGGATACCATTACCACGGTATTACCGTACCGTACCGAAAATAAAATAAAATATATAATAGATAATTATATAACACATATTTATAATATTCTAATAATTTGAAAATAAAACCTACTTATATTAGCATTGTTGTTGGTGACTTTGATCTCTTGAAATGGTGGAAATCAAATACAAAAGAGTTCCTATTTCTTTCACAAATGGCCAACATATCTTTGTAACCCCCACTTCTATCGTTGCTAGTGAAAATGCATTTAGCCTAGGAATGAGGGTTGTTGACCTTTTTAAGGCATCCTTGATTCCTAAAATAGTAGAGGCACTAGTTATACTAGTGGTTGGCTTATGGCAGATGAAGTAAACTTCTACAAAGAACCAACGGAAGATATGCTTCAATTTTACAAGGAAATGGAAAAAGAGGAAACAAGAAAGATATGCTTTAATTTTTTTAGTAAATTTGTTATTAAATGGTTTTCAACTTTAATTCTTTTTGCTACTAATTAATATGTTTTATTTGTTTGTAATGTAGGCTTGACACAAGCTCAATCTTTTACAAGTTCAATGTTTCCTTCAAAAGCTTTGACATCTCAAACTTGAATGATTGATCAATGAATTCTACTTTTGAAGTTTAGTTCCAATTTTCATTTGGTTTGAAACTTTAATTTCTATTTGAATTGTTAACTTCTATTTGTTTTGGTTCGTAACTTCTATTTGGATTGCAAGCTTAATTTTCATCATGAATCTTGATGCATTATTTGAATTATTGTGTGTGTGAATTGTGAACGATGAATAATAGATGAATTTAAGTTATAATGTATGAGATAAAGGTACAAAAAAAAAAAGTTTTGTCTTTGAATTGGGTAAAAAAAACAAAAACAAATTTTATCCCAAAACAAAATGGCAATTACCATTGCCATACCATGCTAACCGAACTTTTGGCAATACCGAACTTCGGTATACCGAAAGTTTGGTACGATAATGGTAATAGATTTTACCAAGCCGAAAGTTTGGTACGGTAATTGATACGAGGGTTTTGGTACGATAACCATACCGAACCCACCCTACTCACAGTTAACACTATTGTCTGTTGGTTGGTTATAAAAGTGCTTTTAGAATCCGCGTCTGCCTAACGCAACCTGTTTCGGAGACTCGATCGCTCATCCAGAACTCGAATCAATGGTAACGTAGTCCCTCTCTCTCTGATATTTTTTTTTTAATTTCATTTCTGCATCTTTTTCGGCTGCTATTTTTAGGTTCAGATATCAACTGTAGTGAGATTAGGGTTTTGGAATTGTCTGTAAATGGTATAGAGTTCTTGTCGATTTTATCTTCGTTCTCAAAAATTAGGGTTTGAGTTGAATCATTCACAAGTTTTGATGCTGTTTTGGATGATTTAATTTCGTGCGGGATTGTGATTTTCTTTGGGATTTTGGTGTGCAACTGGCTAGGAGATTGGGAGTTCAATGTTTACTGAGGAATTGGTGCTGCCTGTACACTTCGATGTTGTGAGAGGAAGAGAGTTGTAGCTTTCAGGGTTATAGGGCAGGGCGGCTTTTTACACCGAGCAGGCATAGAAATCAATGGGATTTGAAAACTTCCTCAAACTGTGAAACATGCTCAAAGAGAGTTAGGTATATTGAAGCATATACATATAAACATGGCTTTGAACATTCGTGCGGATTGTTTGTATGTCTATTCAAAAGATTTTGTCGACTGTCTTGGTAGTCGTAGGGTGTTCCAAACTGTCTGTCTTTTGAACAAGTTGGGAGATTTGCTTCACAAGTTCTACAATTTTTCTTTTGGTTTTTCATTTGGCGTCTGGGAATTGGGATGCGAGATGTACTATGCGATGGGGTTTGGGAGGGATGGGGAAAATGGGTTCTGATTTCTCAATCCTCATGTTTCTTTGCTGGTCTAAGAAGGGTGTGTGATATATCACTCAGAAACAGGTTTTATTTTCACTAAGCTATGAGTTCGTAGATTTCATTAAACTCTGTCCAAATGCCGCTATTCAAGTTCTGCACTTTGTAGTTGAAATGGGATCCCCATTAAGAATCCCCAGGTATTTACATGTATGTGTGTGTATACTTGGAAAAGAATCATTTAGGTAGCTGAGTTGGTTTGAATGGATAGCGAATGGCAGGAACTAAATGCTGTAGATATAGTTTCTGGTATACATATCATTGTGGTTAGCAAAATATTTATATTAAGGGAAGTCTTTCCTCAAGTGTTTTGTTTGCCTGTCGTTTGACTTCTGTTGTTTTTAAATTCGTGGGTCTCTCTTTTAGGCTGATCCTGAACTGGAAGCAATCAGACAAAGAAGAATGCAGGAGCTTATGGCTCAACATGGTGTAGTAAGCAATCAGCTTTAGTTCATTTGAACGTTTTCGCCAAACTCTGTGGTTGCATTCCGTTGTGATTTCTTGCTGATCTCACTACCTTACATTGATTAACAGGGAGGGTCTGGAGGGCAACAACGAAACCCAGAGCAGCACAAGGCAAATGAAGATGCCAAGAGGTTGGGTTGGGTTTCAGATCAATTTGGACAACGCTTTTCCAAAATGTTCTTATTGATTTGATTAATACATAATGCAATTAATGCAGGGAGGCCGAAGAACGGAGGCAGATGATGCTTAGTCAGATTGTTTCAGGCGAAGCTCGTGAAAGAAGTAAGCTGACACATCTAACATTTTCATTAGTTAATATGATTATTTTACTTGGTACTCTTTAGAAAACTTCCGATATCAGCACTTCTCCTCTCATGGACTAACCTATTCTTGGTCTAGTGTATTTTTGGCATGAGAAGTAGGTTGTTTAAAATAAAGACCACCGAAAGATGAAATGTTGGTAGAATTACTTTGGGTTAGCCTTATCTGTTGGTCTAATTCATTTGCTGCTATACATTGTACAGTTGCTAGAATTGCTTTGGTGAAACCTGAGAAGGCAAGGGGTGTCGAAGATGTTATACTGAGATCTGCTCAAATGGGCCAGATAGTTGAGAAGGTATGGTGTGATACTTCATGTCATGGTCGGCTTTATAGTTTCCGCGCAGGGTTATTTGTTATTTTGAAGTGCGGCAAAAAGAGTTCGTTTAAACAGAAACAAAGTGCTCATTACTTCATTTTTCAGGTATCTGAGGAGAGACTCATTTCGTTGTTGGAGCAGATCAACAACCAAACAAACAAGCAGACCAAAGTCACTGTAAGTTGTGACCGATAATACTGAATTCTGTTTCTTCTTTTTATGGGTGAAGTTTTACATGAAAAAATATACTGGGTTTTGACACGTCTTTCCATCACTCATTATTCCAGATTCAGAGGCGTCGGAGCGTTCTTGAGGATGATGACTGATTTTGTATGTTGCAGTTGAGGACATTTTGTTCTTGGTTGGTTGTATATTAGAAAAAGTACTTTGATTATTGGTTTGTGTGATGTTCAACTCTATCCATGCTTGTAGCCTGTGATTTCGACTTTTTCCTGTAATGTCTTGACGTGCAGATATATCCGTTCAATTTATATATTTTGGATGCATATACTTTCGAACTGGTAAAGCATGTGAATCCTTGTCGATGTGAGGTAACCGGTATGAGATGCTCCATGTTGTTTGAGAATGGTTGAAACTTGAAAGGGTGCAGTCCTTGCGGGACGTTCTTTGGTTAGAAAAAGGTACTCTGAAAGAGAGCCAAATCGGTGAGGACTCATAGTCGTGTATTTTTTGATGAGCTTATTCTCGTTGAGAATAAATTTCACATTGTTCTATTTTTCATATTATCAATTATTTCTTCTTCTTCTTCAAGTTCTTAATCCCAGCTGGGTTTTCCACAAATCATGCATCAGCAACCCAATCGATGATGGCTAGCGCTACGAAGAATGTTGTAACAACCACCAAAAGCTCGCCGATTGCGGCATCAGGTTCGGAATCTGGTCGTGGAGACCGTGCGAGTCACCGTCCGACCTTGCCTTCAGTCGAGTTGCCTTTGTTCAACCTTCAAAGATGAGGGTTTGAGTAGCGACTACGATTTGAAGGTCACAGCTACACGTTGCAGCCTAGGTGAGCAGCAGCTGCGATTTGGAAGAAGGGGCCTGATTTGGTCTGCGAGGGGTTGTCGATTGGATTGTTGTTGAAGCTTTTGCAGGTCACAGAAGCTCGAAAAAGAGGAATGGTGCAAGTTACAGAAAGCCTTCATGTGTGGCTGACTTGGGTGCCATTTGTGATCTGCAAGCTTCGAGGGTGTGGGCAGCAAGGCCTTGCGGATTACAGAATTTCTGGGCAGCAGGGCTGTGACTGTGCAGGGGTTTGGTTCTTGGTTGTGCAGATTTCATTGTAGAGTGAGGAGGTTGCCGTTTCAGAGAAAAAAAAAAGAAAAAAAAAAAGGAGGTACACGTAGGAACAGGCCCGTTTTATACAGGCCGAGTTAGGTCCGGTTCTCAGTTTTTAAATAGTAAAATCCGGTCCGGCCCGCCCCGTTGTATTTTCAAGCAGGTCCGATTCGATCCCTCCAATTTTGGGCCCAGCCCGGCCCGTGCCCACCCCTAGTCTTATCACTCAACCCACTTTAAATTATAAATGTCAATGACAAATATCTCCTCTTATAAAATAACATTCAAGGACTTAAACAATAACTACTAACATTTTGCCACATCATCATTAGTTGAAATAGCAAGAAAAAAAAGAAAAAAAAATTAAAAACCCACACTACTATACAAGCCCAACCAGTTCGCACCCGCACGCCTCCTTAAGGTACCGTTTGGTACTTGGGACGGGACGGAACGCAATAGAACGAGACGTTCCGTCCTACGTTTGATGCACCTAAAAATCGTGGAACGGGTTGTCTCAAAGGACGAAATTTGGTTGATTGTTCGTTCCACCTCCCCACTGGAACAACTGGTTCCACATCCGTGGAACACAAATTTATAACATTTTAAGACAAAATTTCTCCTTATCTTTTTCAATATTTACATCATCCGTTATGTTCCGTTCCGTCCCGTCTGCGTACCTAACGGTGGCGTCGATGCCAGCTCTTCCCTCTTCAAATTCCCTCTCTCTCATGACGGATGACAGCCTTAATCTAATTCCGGCGGAATGGAGATTGTGTATAACGAAGGGGAATATATGGGTGGAGCCGTGCAGGTAGGTGGTTGTGAGGCTATGGCCGTGCTGCGAAGGGTGGCATGGGGTAGGGCATAGGTGTTGGCGCGGCTGAGATTTTGGGGGTCGTGGTGTTGTTGGGATTTTGGAGGTCTGATTTTTTTGCAGCGAGTGGCGAGAGTTCCGTCTTTGAAGGTCAATCTGCCTCTTTTTGGTTCCTTTTTCTCTCTCAAATATCTTCAGAACACAACCCTCAATCCAACAAAAAGAATAAGGGAGCGAGCAAAGTAATTCTCACTGCATATGATGGATTCTTGTTTGTTTTTTGAATTACTACTGAATATGTCCCATGGTTGGTTTTTTTCTTCTGGAGATAAATATATTTACTTGTATATACGCATATTACAGAAAATAAAATTTAAAGAACTTAAAGATATTTAAAAGGTTGTAATTGGAATAATGGTGGGTGGGAAAAGAGTGATGTTATTATTTACTCTTTTTTATAGTGGGTGAGAATATAATGTGGATGAAAAGATAAGACAGTGAGGTGGGTTTAGTACCACTCGTTTATAAATAACTAGATTATTTCTCATATTGTCAAACTATCTTGCTGTGAAACCTCCAAAATGATTTCAAAATTTGTCCACTATGTGATTCAATCGTCCTTTTGAGTAATTGGCTTGCCTGGTAGAAGAGCGCTTTCTCCGCCCTTCACCTAAGCTCTATCCCATGAAACAGTGAAGCTTTATAGAGTCTTTTTGTCTAAGTTTAGGTAGTCTGCATATTTACAGATATGTCTATTTCATTGAGCCTTAGAAATTTTATATATAGTTCTAATAATACTCTAAAAGATTATTGCGATACATAAAAGTTGAGAGACTAATACTCAGTGTAGACGGACGTTTAGTTCGATGACTTGGAAGGTTACAAATTTGAAGATGACATGCTGACAATGGTAACTACAAATTTGTCAAACGAATGAATGTGATGGCGGTAGTTTTATATTCATAAGAAATGATAACTACAAATTTGTCAAAAGCATGAATGTGATGGGGGAGGTAGTTTTATGTTCATAAGAAATGATAACAACAAATTTGTCAAAAGGATGAATGTGATGGCGGTAGTTTTATGTTCATAAGAAATGATAACAACAAATTTGTCAAAAGGATGAATGTGATGGCGGTAGTTTTATATTCATAAGAAATGTTAATCAAATTCTTTCAAAAGTTGAACTCTCTATGAACGCTCTTACAGCTTATGTTTTTTATGCAATATTTTATAATATTGGCACAAAAATTAATATTAAACTGTAAAATCACAAGAATCGATAGAGTATTTCACTTTTAAGAGAGTTTCCTTAACATTTCTCTTTACTCCATTTCTGTTGGACCATCTAGAAGAAGCTATGAAATAATTGATGCTTTCCACCAAAAAAAATTACTTTAAATATCCACTATCAGTGTCACTTTCATCAAATTATCCAATAATTCAATTCAATTGTTAATGTTTTTCTATAGTTGTTTTATGTACAATTTTGTTTTGTGCTTAACGAATTCCGAGGTTCCACCACATGGTCCACATCTAATCGTGTTACAATGTTGAGTTAGGGTTAACTAGAAAACAAATACCATTTAAACAAAATTAGGAAACAAATGCATCACAACTAATTACTCATTATTTATAATCTAATATAAGTTCGACAAATGAAGATGAGAAATTGGGTGAAGTTGGACAAAGGATAAACTGTCGTAGCTGACTTAGCTATGCTCAGGTCTGACACAACAAATTATTTAAGATGTGTAAGTTAATAAAATGTATACTAAAAAAATGTCACATGCGATATATGTGGTGGAAGTTAAATTGTAAAATGAAGGTGGGCATGAGGATTAGGAATCTCAACACTCTAACATAGAGATATCAACTTCTTTTTTTTTTTTTTACAGAAAATTCTTTCATGCTACGAGTACGAGCATTGGATGACATGATTTGATATTTTATTTTACTTTTATTTTGATATCAAAAACCTAAACCATCTAACACTGATAAAAATCTTCTTTTTACATTACAATTTATTTAATGTACAATGAAAAATGAACGAACATGATTACAAGATTCTCAGATTCCCACAAAAAAAAATCCGATGAGGATCATTTTCCTCTATTTTGTTGGAAAACTATATAAATTACTTAAGATGTGACCTTTAAAAATAAATAAACCCCAAAAAACCATAATGTTTGTGTGTGGTCGAATCGTATTCAACCGAGGTCCCCGAATCTGAGTACGGAACACATGTCGAACTCTGCCTCTCGCTCGCCGTAATCTGCAACGTTGATTCTCTCACCACACTTAGTTACCCTGCGCTTTTTCGCTTCGGCTTTCGCTTCCCCAGCTCCCAACAACCCGACCGAATCTATTGAGTATTTGACCCAAAGATCCCTGCTTTTCTATCCCATTTTTCCAGACCAGACAAAAAAATCTCCAGTTTCTGGTTTCTGGTTTCCGGTTTCCCGGCGACGCCAACAGCGGTTTTCCTGCCGACCCAGAGGGAGAAGAGCCTCTGCTTCCATACGTAGGCAGCCCCAGAGGTGAAAAAAAATTGGAAACTGACCCAAGTTCTTTGCAACCTCCCCACAATACCATTTCTCCCAACCAACCAAAAATTTCCGGTTTCCGGTTTCCCGGCGGCACCAGAAGCGGTTTTCTGGCGGACCCAGATGGAGAAAGAGCCATTACTCCCATACGTAGGCAGCCCTAGAAGAAAGCTATCACCTTTACCGACTCTCTGCCCACTTCCAGAAGAGGATGAATTCACCATCCCTTTAACCCCTTCGGAATTCAAAGACCGTATAATCTTTGGCCCTGCAACTCCTTCGTCGCAGGATTCTTCTCCTCTCGTCGATGCATTGACTCTGCCTCTCAATTCTCCAAGAACTTCAAGACCCCCTTCGTCGTCTTCTCTGTTGGACTCCATAGCCACAATCTCACAGGACCCACAAACCCAACAGCCACCCCTGCAATCATGGCTCATCGACCCCAATTACTCATGGACCAAAACCAACCTCCACCGTTCCAAAACAGCTCCTGCCATGGCCGTGATCAACGAGGTGGCGAACCGACGCTCTGTTCCCAGACCCCAATTCGGTTCACAGTCGATTGTTAGACAAGCTGTTGTACTTCTTGTTGTATATCTTGCATTGGGTGTGACTATATATTGGTCTAACCGTGATCATTTCGCTGCGTCGGAGACGCACCCTGTGGTTGATGCATTGTACTTTTGTATTGTGACAATGTGCACAATTGGGTATGGAGATATTACGCCTACTACTACTGCAACCAAGTTGTTTTCGATAATGTTTGTGTTGGTGGGGTTTGGATTCATTGATATTTTGCTTAGTGGGATGGTTAGTAATGTGCTTGATTTGCAAGAGACTTATTTGTTGAGGAGCCTTAAGGATGTGGGTGAGAAAAAGGAGTCCTACATATTTGATGTTAAGAAGGGGAGGATGAGGATTAGGATGAAGGTGGGATTGGCATTGGGAGTTGTGGTTCTTTGTATTGGGATCGGTGTGGGTGTGATGCATTTTGTGGAAAAGCTTGGATGGTTGGATTCGTTTTACCTTTCGGTTATGTCAGTTACCACTGTAGGGTATGGTGACCGGGCTTTCCAGTCTTTTCCAGGACGTATCTTTGCTTCAATTTGGTTGCTTGTGTCGACACTTGCAGTTGCTCGAGCATTTCTCTTTTTGGCTGAGGCTAGGGTGGATAAGCGGCATAGGAGGATGGCGAAGTGGGTTCTTGGTCAGGATATGACTGTTTCTGAGTTTCTTGCTGCTGACATTGACAATAATGGTTTTGTGAGGTATGTGTTATTATTGAGTCTTTTGACATTTTGATCAGTATTGTGGTTTGAGATTGTTGTCTTTTGATTATCTATTCTATGAATATACTCATTCGAAACTACCTGTTATAACTAGCTTTTGGATGAGAAGTTATAATAGAGTACCCGCTGTGCCCAAACCCTTCCCCATTCTCCTTATCATGTTAGTTCATCCCCCTCTGCGGGTCTTAACAACTTAGCGTCTCACTTGTGTTCAGCACAGTATTCCATCCATATTCTAATTATCGAAATTTGTTGCAAATTTCTTGGGCGTGGGAAAAGGGTTTGTTATTGTTGTGTATAGAACATGGTTTCTATTCCTTAATTCATTACGGGATAGTCTCTCGGAACTTTGTCTTGGATCAAACTGTTAATGAGTTGTATAGCATTTAATGTATAGCATTTGAAGTTGGAACCTTGGGAACTGACGTTTGATTTAGCATCTTCGACTCCTAATAATGAGTAAAGTAAAAGTTTTGATTCAGTTATCTTTACAAATTAGGGAATGTACTGTTCGGGGTTTCTACCCCCTATCTTACCAAAAAATAATAATTAGTCTATGTACCAAACAGTTGAACACTTGTGGAACCAAAAATTCTTGGTGACGAAGAGAATACGAGCATGAGAGTTGATTCAAGTGCCTAGGTTACACCAATTTTGAAGAAGAATAAAAAGAAGGGAGTTTTAACAAAACACTCCCGGTACTGTTCACTTTTAACGAAAAACCACTTTTTTACCTTTACCTGACACTATTCACTATACCTTTAAATAGGGCTTTTCGTTAAAAGGGAAGTTTTTTTGGACTTTTCATTAGTTTTCCTTAAAAAGAATGGTTGAGTAGTGACTTTTTCGATTCAACGTGCATTGATTATTTAGTTCCTTCTAGAAATCTGGAGGTTGAGCAACTTGTATAAGTTGTCCTCAGTGCTAGGCAACAATGTGTTTGAATTTTGGTTTTTCTTATTGACTAGTAGTTTCAATCTTATTAGGCTAGAATTCTTATCATAAGGAACTTTTGATTAGAAACTAGTGCTAGTTTTTCTCTGCTGACTTCATTTATTTGTAAATTTCTAACCTTAAAAATGTATCTGTTTATTTGTAAATTTCTAATCTTAAAATGTATCTGTCACTGGTGCGGCTTATTTCCGTTGTCTGGAGTCGTTGACTTATTTCTTTGCTTCTTCTGAGTTACAGTAAACCGCAAATAGTCATGTTTATGTTGGCTAATTATATTGGCTTTACATGTGCAGTAATTCGGAATATGTCGTATACAAACTCAAGGAAATGGGAAAGGTATCAGAGAAAGATATCATGCAGATCTGCACCCAATTCGATAGGCTAGACACCGGGAACTGCGGAAAGATAAGCCTTGCTGATCTTATGAGTCAACATTGATATCCAAGTACCTTTTCGTTACATTTCATCACGATACAGCAACGCAAGCATATACCTTCTCTCTTTAAGCATGAAGTATGATAAGCCAGAGATCTCGCGGAAGTCACTAATGAAGCATGAACTTCGCTGCCATATCGGTTGGTCTCTTGCCTATGCATCCTAAGCATCAAATCAATCTTTCATACTTTAAACACTGATGCACGATAACCCTCTTGGATGTAGTTCAGACTCATAGGCATATTCCAAGTAAACTAGTGATGGGAGAACCTCAGCTGTTTGAGGGTAGTTTCGATTTTATACAAATCGAAAGTCAGTATAGACGACTAGCGCTTATCTTGCCGAAATGAATATGAAAGATAAAAGCTCAGAATCTACAAAATGTTACATTTTGCTTAGAGTTGAGACCCCTTTTTTTTGCTGCTTCATAACTGTAAATTAGTACGAATGAATGGAGAAGCACCTTGTTTACGTCTCTCGTAGCTTTCTTTCTCTGTTTTGTTGCATTGAGATCAAGTTGTCGATAACCACAAATATGAACACTTTGATAGATTGATTTTGTTAAAATGTTGCTTTTTTTCTGCATCAGCAGGTCATGAGTTGTAGTGTCAATGAATTGGGTTTGAAACGAATGAATCAAAGGAGTATCAACGGACATAAACAAGGGGATGACTGGATGAGTGCATAAAGAGAGAACAAGAGCGAAAATTACTATCCGGCACTCATATAACTCAAAATAGCCGTTATTCTGCCGCCCGACAGCATGATTTTTCCGGCTTGTTAACTTGGTACCAGCCGATGCATTGTCACCAACACAGAACAAAAGTTTGCCCTAAATCTTTAGAAACAAAAGTAACAAGTTAAATGTGGAAAGGTTATGTTGAAAAAGGCTAACAAGTGTGTTTGAATGTTGACTGCACACTCTTATTGAAAGTTTTGCTGCCCACGTTTCCGCACACGTACGTATGTTCCATGCTTTTATTCTTTTTCTTGGAAAACATGAAAGGCAATCATAAGAAACCCTAGAGTTTTGCATTTTCGACTCATGATTTACCTTCTCCTCTCACATCACACACATATAACATATTCATACATATATATATATAATATATAAAAGTGAATTTGAATGCGCAAATCTGCGAATGAGTATTCTCTTCTAATCCTCTTTGTGAGAATCTTGGGGATCCTTCAATCACGTTCGTTCATCGTACATCGTGCGGTCATAGATCATTGTAAATTTTTTTATTTAAAATTGAATATAAAGTACCTGACAAAAACTGACCGCACAATGTACGATGAACAGACGTGATTTGACGATCTCCGGGATCCTCACAAAGAGGATCCGGAGAGGATACTCATTCTAAATCTGCAAGAACTATATTCTGTTGTCAACTTGGGTTGTGTCGGTTTCAAAAGGTTGATCAGCAAAGCAATGTCCACTCATAATCACTTGCTGACTTATTAGGGTGATTGAATGGAAAGGAGACCAAAGGAAGGGATTGAGAGGAATTGGCTGATACCAATGTTAGATTCTTGCTTTCCGTCTTCAACAATTGTACAAAGAATGATAGTTTCCCAAAATACCAAATACGATTTCATTACCTTTCTCATTTACAAGATACTATTTGTAGTAATCGAAAGATTTTTCATTGTGACTGGCACACTGGATAGTACACCACGTTTCATTATATAAATTGTGAGATATGTGTGTTAAAATGTTAATAACTTAAAAAAATAAAATTTTGCCACCACTTACATAAAACAACGTGGTGTACCACTCGTATTCTCGTCACAATTAAAAATTTCTCGTAGTAATCCTTTTAACTCTTAACAGCTAGTAACTAACTACTAATATCTATTGTACATTTGTCACCACATGATGATGCCACCTGACATCCTAAAAATAAAAAGAAAACGAGAGGATGCAAATCACTGTTCTGCGTTCACAACTCAAAATAGCAGTTATTCTGCAGCTCGACGGCATGATTTTTCCGGCTTGATAACTTGGTACCAGCCGATGCATTGTCACCAACGCAGAACAAAAGTTGGCCATAAATTTGGAAACAAAAGTAAAGTTAAATGCGGCAAAAAGTTAATTTGAATTTTGACTGCATACTCTTATTGAAAGTTTTGCTTCCGAATTTCTGCACACCTACGGATGTTCCATGCTTTTCTTCTTTTTCTTGGAAACATGAAAGGCACTCATGATAAACCCTAAAGTTGTGCGTTTTCGTCTCATGAAGAAAATCTGCGAGTATATTCTGCTGCCAACTTTGATTGTGTCGGTTTCAAAAGCTTGATCAGCAAAGCAGTAGCGACTCATAATCTCTTGCGACATATTAGGGTGATTGAATAGAAAGGAGACCAGGGACTGGCTATATTTCTTTATTCTTTTTCCCTTCAAAAAGTCGCTATAAAATTATGAACCTTGTCCTTTTCTTTGGAAGTGTTCGACAGGCTTATAGAGCAATGTCCACGAATTCAAAACTATGGAAGAGCACAAGAAGTTTATAGTGCGACTGCTAGCTAGACGTACGGTCCTGTGTTGTTATTAATTCATGTGTTCAACATTTTTTATAAAGGAAAACAAATCAAACGATGTATAAATAATTAAGATCACAATTATACCGAGTCTTGGATCAAAACGTCCTGAACAATGTCAAGAGGATCCTTAATTCATACTCAAAACGTCATGAATAATGTATGTTCAATATTTAAAAAAAAAAAGTGATATAAAGATAAATGACACCATAATTACACACATTCATGAATGAGAACATCCTGAACAATGTCAAGAGAAACCTTAAATCATATTCAGATCATTGCATGTACGAATAGTTTGTCTAGTCTTTGGACAACTCTAGTATACTTTCTTGAATAGCTACACGTATTATAATACGAGTGAATTAAATACATCATGTGATGCATTTAAAAATTAGTGTTAAGATGCTTCATATATACCTTTTGTTTCGTTTTCTGTTCTTTAACAGTTAGTAAAATAGTGGAAGCATTATGCTAATTAGAAAATCCAAATTGTATAAATAAAGTAAAAAGGAGAGCTGCAGTTGTTGGAAGAACCGGTCAAGTAGATTTTTGACCTCTTGAAGAATCTTTTGATGTGGGGCTCCTTTCACATTTGATCCAGAAGATCGAGTAGGGATTTTTTTTTAAGCTAGGATTTCAATGAGACAAATCCCATCTGTATTTTTGCTTATTAAATTTGCAATTTGCATCATAAATCTTGGTTTTTCAGGCACATCTCAGATATTTCTACACACACATATATACATATATATCATATATATTTATATTTATGTGTTAGGAAATACTCTGAGTGGAGTGGATGTTGACTAGCCATTTCTAATGTTGATTATTTGCTTTCAAGTCAATTGGAATCATTGATATTAGGATTTAAAAACATTGGCCTGAGATGGATAAAGGTTCTGGTGAATTGGATTGTCAGCGTTTCTTCAGCCATATATAATTAAAAACAATCTGTTTGGAAGCTGACTGGAAAGGAAAAGGAGGACTAATAGAAAGAAGAGAAAGAGTTGTGCCCAGTAAAACTTGTTGAACGAAAAAGTTATATCTGGAAGAGAAGCTGTTCATTATTTCTGCAGAATGGCTTTTGTTATATGTAACCTTATCTAAACTACATTATCAGAAGCGAATGTGAGGCAATTGGTCGACAAGTGGTGCATTGTCAGTCAACCAGCTGTCTCACCTCTCGTAAAATAGAAAAGTCTCATTTTTAGCTAAATGTGCATGCATGTACGATGTGTATTAACCAAAAAATAGTATGATGTATAATTGTAATTAATACATATAATGTTAGGGTTTTTTGGTATACATGATAGTTTGGAAATTTGTGAAGCTTGCGATCATCAATTCATCTATATACAAATATATATATATATATATATATATATATATATATATATATATATATATGTACAGGTGCAGATAACTTTAATCTTTTTAACTTTCATGCTTACAAGTTAGCATGCTGATTCTTGGACTGGAGTTCCCCCTCATAATTTTACATGCATACGCAAAGTACTACGTACATATGCATTGTCATATCAGTTTATAGCTAGGCCCTCTGAACTGAATCAATTATTGAGCAGAAAAGTTAGGCACACACTGCCATCTCTTGATCAAGTGGACTTCTGATCCATTATTGGCTTTGTTAGCTTAGCTTAATCCAGGCAAAACCTCACATATATATGCAGTACTCATACTATTATATATCAATAGTCATTCAGCTGGTTCCCACTGAAAGTGGTTGTTCCTGCTACTACCTTAAAGCCGAGGGCACGAAGCTGCATATGCATCGACCTTACCTATATATGTTTTAGCCGTCAAATATCTTGGCTAACGGAAGCCATGCAAAAGTAGAAAATCAGTACAGTGTTGGACAACTTCAAGGGTGGCAAACATTGGAGTAGGGGCAATACTTTTACTCGTACTTGTGTAGACTGTTCATGAATGAAAAGACGTCATCCTATTAACGGAAGCCATGCAAAAGTAAAATCAATACAATGTTGGACAACTTCAAGGGTAGCAAACATTGGAGTAGGAGCAATAGTTTTCACTCGTACTTGTGTGGTCTGTTCACGAATGAGAAAACGTTATCCTATTAATATGAGTAAGTAACTATATAAAATACACACATCCATATATAGTGTGTAAGTTCATAAGTATGGTTCAAAGTAGCAAATTAACATAGTGAGTAGGGACAATAACTTTCACTCATTCTGACCTAGATTATAAGAGAACGCTATCTTATTAATACGAGTAACTCACAACTCACAGCTCACAGCTCCATATCCTATGAAGTAGTAGATAAATATGACTCATAAATAAGATAGTTTGTCACTAATGAGAAGTGATTAGGCAGCTGATCACAACAAAAACATAGGTTAGATGCAGCTTGATGCCCTTATATTCGAGGGTTGGGTGCAAGTTAACCCAAATGTGTCTACATCCTAAAGATTCTTTTTCTCAGTGTGCACACCTAACAAAAAACCTGCCCTCTACTACATCGATAGCGACTTCCATTACCAATGCCAAAGTCCCTATTTTATGTCACTTATTGTGGACGCAACTAATTAAAAATAAGTCAACAATCTCATGCTTTTCTTCTTTAAATCACCTTTTCCATTAAAAGTCATCCATCTTAAGCAACCGCCCCAACCCCATCGATCGGATTGATTTACGCTTTGATTAGATTTAACTAGCTTAAACTATGTACTCTATCCTAATTCATGTATTTATGCTTAATTAGTGCCTTTTGATTAATTTACCTAGTCAAAATACACCAAGCTATTTACCCTTCTGATTAGACATTAATCTTCCAAATTACTTACAGTTTCTTTCATTATAAACATGATGATAGTCATGACGCACCAGTGGTCATTGTGCACGTCATGTGTGACATGTGTGTTTATTCTTGTTCTTGTTCTTCTTTTTGAGTAGAGAGTAGCTAACACAATTCATACCATGAGTAATTAATAGCTCATATTAAGGATTTATGGTGCCACATCCTACATGAATCGTGCAAAACATGAACGAACCACTTAGGTATTTTCAAGAAACTGCATGCATTATGCATGAAATGTCTAGAGCCATAAACCCATCAAATAAAATGCTTATAATTTACAAAAAGAAATGCAAGATTCTAAAAAGCGCTAGTCGGACGGTGGACATGAATCTAGCATTTAGTGTCGGGCAGGGGCCTAGAGGCTAAACGTAGCCGGGGCCTAAGCGTTTTTTTGTTAATTTTAATTAAATTTATTATATAATATATAAATAAATATCTACTTATACTTAAAAAGGTACATAATTGTGTTGAAATACATAAATTGCAACATAGAATGACATATAAATTATAAAGGATTCAAAACATAAGGAACAAGTATATATGAATGTTCATCCAAGTATCTACCAAGTATCTCGTACAATTTAATGGAAAATTAAAATGCGAAATGGAAGGTATTTGTTTTATGTCTAAATTAGATTCGCGACCTAGACGGATCTATATGGGCTACGTTGGCGCTTAAGCATGTCTAAGAGTCATTTCTTATTTTATAAACGCCTAGAGATTAATCGTGACGGTGACCAGCTGCCTAACGCTTAAACGGAGCCTAAGCAGCGTTAGGCGGGAACTTTTAGAATAATGTCACTCTCAAGCAATAACTTTGGCCCTTGATTTTCCAAGTTTGACCAATTCTCACGAAGTTAATTGGATTGAATTGGTCTCTCTCGCATAATTTCAATTGGTTTATGATGTTTGCTAGCTACAAAAGTTTAAGTTTGTTGACTACATAAAAGTTCAGGTGTGTTTGTAATTTTGCATCTTTCTTCCTTCTCATAAAGTAGGCGGTGATGGAAGCTCTGTTTTGTTTTTCCTTTCCCACATTGATCGATTTTATAAGAGAGATAAATCACAAATTACATATGGGTGTTTTCTTTGTATGATAGGAAGGTAATTAACACATAATTATTCAAGTTACACACCTAATTAAAGTTTAAACATGTAATTAACATTGCACCTTGCTTCAAGTAGTTGAAAGAGCAGTCTATATTAATCTCTATCGTGGTGGGTGCTTCTGTGCCCATCAAAGAGCAACTACCAACTCCCCATTAATGCATGGAGTTGCTGCCGTTTAACTAATACTATCGTATCCGCCAATAACCTCAACTTAAGGTGGTGTTAACTATGGCAGGTTTAACCACATGTGTACGTATTAGCCCAAATCAATCTTATTTTGTTTCTTCGATATTTTAATATTGTAAAAGAACAAAGAATTGGATGAAGATCTCAATCAAGTTGGTGTTATCTAAGAAAAGACATAGAGTACTGGGGGTTAACGGAAGACTTGTTGCAAAACATAGTGCAGTGACTTTCTAAAATTCATATAGTCGACCCATTTAGTGAGATAAGACTGTTGTCTACGTTGTTTGAATATTTTAATCCTCTTTTATATGTAATCAAAATTTAAAAGTAAGTAAGTTCCTTCGAAAATGAAGTAAACGTGTTATTTTGTGTATTGCTACGATGTGCTTGACAAGTTGACAACTATTTGGTATTGAGGAAGACTAGCTAATAGGGTTAAATTTTTATGTTTTGACATCTTGGATGTTATATCTCTCAATGTAAATCTAGCTAGACCCATACATGTCAACAATAATGTATTGAATTATTAATTTGAATAACCGGTTTTAGCATGCAATGCATTATATGTATAAAAATTTAAGGGCTCGTTTGTAAGTGTTTTTGAAATGATTGAAAGGTTTTTAGAGAAAATATTTTTAGGTTCTAAAGTACTTGAAGTGCTTTCATGTGCTTCTTACAGAAAGCATTTTAAGTGCTTTTTCAGAATTCACTTGCATTTTTACTAAGGATTGGTTTCAAAATATTTACACCAAAAGCGATTTCAGACATTTTAAAAGTATTTTCAAACCAGATTTAAACTTGCTTTTGTATACATTTGGTTGGGAAAGTTTGTCCATCACGTAAACACTGTTTATTTTCTTATAGTTGGTAGAGTTTAGCGTGAATCACATACCTCATTTTAGTCCTTCCACCCGTACATTACTTAGTATATATGCAGTTTAATTTTATTGAGAAAATGTGAGAATGCATTATGTATTCTAAATCTTATAATTATTAATTCAAAACTTCTAGGTCCCACTTCTCTTCACTACAAACTTTTACACGTCATGTTTTAGTTGGTTTTTGGTACTATATATAAGTAGATCAACGTGGACAAGATCTATCACTGTTGTATTGAAGACTATACATGTATTGTCCAGCTAACACGATACATGGGCATACCAATTACGTACTTGCCTAAATGATGTTTATATATACAGTATACTAGTCTTTTGCTACACGCATGGACGATAACCACATGATCATATCAATTAGGTACTCACCTAAATGATATTTATATATACTAGTCTGTTATCACACGCTCACGAGTGTGGCAACTTACTCTTTTATTTTTTTAATTTTTGTTTAATTTAAATTTTAGAATATGTGATTCAAAAATTTTCAAACAAAAAAAAAAAATTCAGCAAACTACTTCAATACGTGGATAAAAGGAAAAACGTGGGATGGGGCATTTACTTGCCATTTTCATTAAATTGTTCATTTCAAGAGTTTTGAGAAATGGACATTCTTAATATATTAAAAGGAAAACTAATGAAAATAACTTGAAAACTTTGAGTTTTAACGATAAGGACAAAATAAAGGGTAAAGTGAATAGTAGCAGGATTGATTTTTTAGTGTAAAAATATGGTTTTTCGTTAAAATGAATAATATCGAAAGCTTTTCATTAAAATTATCTATATTAAAAGCTTCATCATATTAAAGTGCTGGCTTTATTATATAGATAAAAGAAATTATAGTGGATGGAAAAAAAAAAGCTCTCAATTCTCAAACGTTACTTAAATTTTAGATAATGTCCTTTAATTTTGCTAAAATAATTATCAGGAAAATAGCATTGATGTAAGAGATGGCGAATTACATAAAACGTAGTTATGTAATTTTGTTCAACAATATACTGTTGTGTATAAATTTTTTATATGATAATGTATTATTAAATCTGTACTCTACGAGATGGTAAATTTATATACGTACGTAACAAAAATATAGACCAAAAATCGAAACAAAAAAATTCAGAAAATAATATGAAAGTATATTGTCGATCAAGGACTACGAGGAGAGCCAACAAGAGTTGCAGAAAGGCAGAGGATAGAGAAAAGATGGCTGGCGTGGGTTACGCGTCAGCAGGGACAAGCACGTGATTTGAAGTGCTGCCGACTAGACTACGGTCAAATACCGGTATCACTTGTGCCACGTATTGCCTAATATTCCAAACACCGACTTCCTAATAAAACTTTGAACAATTGACCACACATGGAAATCATCCGGAAGGGCTTACATGGGACTAATTTGCGGAGTTGGATTCTCTCCGAGGCGAAGTTTCGGAATTCTCCTGATTTATTAACACGGATCGTTGGATTTTAATATAATGACTACAATTATTATAACTTTTAGAAGGTCCTTTATTTGTAGTTGTTTGATTAAAATTCAACGGTTCGTGTTATTAGGTCAGGAGGATTCTAAGGGTTTGCCTTGAAGAGGATCCAATTCCCTAATTTGTCGTCACGTGACGTCGTTTGTGCGTTAATAATGTAAAAATATGTGGTGGTTTATTAGATATGCATAAAACGTCACTATAACAGTATATATATCTTTATTAATTAATGAAACATTCTTTGTCAATCAAAAGAGGGTGAAAAGACAACTTAGTATTCTATCACACAAAAAAAATGATGGGCAATAATGTAATTTCATAAGTCCAAATTTTACTGTTTTTATTGAAGCCTCACCTACAGGTGATGTTAAAATATCTCTAATATTTAAAATTAAAAAAAAAAAACCTCCCACTCCGCCCACGTTCTCTCTCTCTCTCTCTCTCCCTCTCTCCTCATTTTCTAAACAAATATGTCATACACACAAAGTGTGTAGGCAAATGCTAGTATATATATTATACAAATTGTTCTCAGGGCCGGCGCTGAGGGGGTGGAAGTGATGCTACTGTATAGGGCCCCCAAATTGGCAGGCCCCCCGATTTTTCAATTTTGCATGCATATACGTATATATAATAATAAGTGTAGAATATTACAAACTTGAGTGTTAGCGCAAGTGGAATTATTGCTTATTTACATCAGGCCTAGGGGATGGGTTAAAACTCATCTCCATCATTTTTTTCCTGTTATATTTTTATTAAATGCATAAGCTTCCACAAAATAATATAAAAATTTCACACAATAACATGAAAATTCGAACCCTAACCCTCTAAATAGTTAAGGAAAAACAATACGCCACATTTCCACTTGTTGATTTGTTAAATTTATTTGTGCTATTAGAATTTATAGAAGCTCAATTGAAAACTAAAATTATTATTTTGAACAAAATAAAATAAAATTCTTAGTACTTTTTAGGGTCTCCAATTCACTTTCGTACAGGACCCCTAAAATATCAGGGGCGGCTCTGATTGTTCTCCCCAGCTTTGTAAAATTATTGTTGTACATAAATTTGCCCTACTTTTTATTTTTATTTTTACTTAGAGATATTTAAAGTGAGCAATAAAATTAGATTGTTGGGTTGCATTTTATTTGTGATAATTACATTTCTAATAGTTCATGAGAATAAAACTACCCGTTTTAACGTACTGTAAATTTTCATCTTCTGTCATTATGTCGAACCGTCAAATTTAAAAAAAAATAAAAATTTATACCTGGAAGGTCACGTTATTTAAATCTAATCACATATTACTATATGTGATTTTTGTTATTTAAGTAGTATAGTTTACTTAAATGTTATGCCAGTAGTATCGTCAAAGGCATGTTTTGAACCATCAATATTATCTACACTAAGGGGCAGGGGGTGGGCTTAGCCTCATTCTGTAATGTATTTTAACGATCCAAATCATCTACCTTTTAGAACATCACCCATAAATCATCCTAACAAAAAAAAAAAAAAAAATAGATAAATCTAAAATCATTAAGATATTCATTTATAGTAAAAAAAATGGATGAATACGGTTCTACAAAGAAACCCTAAACCCTTAATCCAATGATTATATGGTTTCAAATTTTGGTGATTTTTGATATACATGATCTTTGAGGGAAGACCTAAAAAATAGACTGTTTAAATCGTTGAAATACATTATAAAATAGACCCCCAAAACATATGTAAAAAATTGTTTAAAAAAATAATGCTACACATCCATCCTCTATATTTATAATGATCATATTATATAATACTTTAAATTAAGAATTAATCGTATCAATTATGTAATGAGTACTGTATTATCAATTAAGGTTGTTAAGGAATATTTTGTCCAAAAAAAAAAAAAGGTTGTCAAGGTATATGATGCCTTCAATATTTGTAACTTTATTCCTGTGAATAAACGGGGAGTAGCAAAGGACCAACGATGTTTCCTTTTGAGGAGTCACTTTTTGGTCCTTCCAATTGGAAGGTGCTTTGTCAACCTCCTCCATAAAAGTGATAGCTAGCAAAGTCCATTCAAACTTAAAGGCTCACGCTCTCTCTCTCTCCATTATTATATATATATATATATATATATATATATATATATATATATATATATATATTGTATTCTCCAAACCAAACCATATCCATAGAGAGAAATTTCAAGTCTTGAATCAAAGAGTAGCAGTCCTCCAATCTCCATAGTTTAATTCCCTTGTCTAAACCCTTCTTTCTTCTATCTGTCTTTTTTCTTCTTCTTCTTCTTCCTCCATGTCTGATCATGAACCTAAAGACCTCTACTACCATGACCTATTTCAGTATGAAGCTCATGAACACCTCAATGGTGGGATGGTCAGCATCAACGACCACCAAAATCTACAAGGGTTTGATGTGAATCCTTCATACATGAACTTCACAGATTGTTCGAAAGGATCTGTGGAATATAACTCACTTGCCACGGCTTTTGGCTTGTCATCTTCAACATCTGAAGCACTATTTTCATCCGTTAAAGGCAATCAAAACGCTGTCGATCATCTTGGAGGCGGCGGCGGTGGCGGCGGTGAAACTCCTTTGACGCCAAACTCTTCAGTGTCTTCTTCTTCAGCTGAGGCTGATGCTGATAAGGACTGTGGTAAGAATAAGAAAGATAGGCAGCCAAAAGGGTCATCAGAAGATGGAGATAGCTCTAAGAAAGTGTAAGTTTGAACTGAATACATATTAATCCTGTCTTAGGTTTAAAGGAGTTTGTACCTCAGTTGGTTAAGAGTAATCCTTCTTTCATTCGAGGTCCTGAATTTGAATCTCCCCTATCGCTCGTATCAATTAAAAAAATTACTGTCTGGGTAATTAATGACATGCACATATACCTGATCTGATCATGTTTGATATATTTGATGACCAAACAGGAGCAAACCAGCAAAAAAGAAGGGAGAGAAAAAGCAAAAAGAGCCACGATTTGCCTTCATGACCAAGAGTGAGGTTGATCATCTAGAAGATGGATACAGATGGAGAAAATATGGACAAAAAGCTGTGAAAAATAGTCCATATCCAAGGTAATTAATGGATATATAATGTTTAATTCCTAGCTATTTCTTTGTTTGCACTTAAAAGAACCCACCAAGAAAAACCCTTAAACAGGAAAAATAAGCAATATATTCGAAAGTTGATTAGTTTGTTTCATTCATGTGCAATAGTTTTCAAGGATTTAATTTATTTTTTAAATTTTACTCCACCAAACTGCCAAAAAGTCATGCAAAAGACATACTAATCACTAAAACCAAAGGTTGACTAATTTGTTATATATGATCCCAAATATTAGTCCTATATACTAATATATCTCGCAAATTGTGTATTGGGTAATGAAGCCAAATTAAATCAAGAAAAATCCTTTTAATCAATAAATCCGCCATTTCTTGATTTGTTTGGTAGTAAACTGAAAAAAGTTTTTTGACAAAAAAACCTAACAAATTAAGTTTGATTTGAGCACGACTCTCTAATTATATATGTACTGCGGTTCTACATTGCAGAAGCTATTACCGATGCACGACACAAAAATGCGGGGTCAAGAAACGCGTAGAGAGGTCGTACGAGGACCCATCTACTGTGATTACGACATATGAAGGCCAGCACAACCACCAACTTCCAGCAACCCTAAGGGGAAATGCAGCTGCAGCATTGTTCCCACCTTCTATGCTAAACCTGTCGAACTTGGCTGCTGGTGGCCCGAGCTCTACCTTTCCTCAGGAACTCTTGTTTCAAATGCCCCAATACATGATCAGTAGCAATGTTAATCAGGGATCGTCACGAAACCCTAATCATCATCTGCAGCAATATCAAATGCCTCATGCAACTGCTGATCAGTATGGACTTTTGCAGGACTTTGTTCCTTCCATGTTCCTCAAACAAGAGCCTTGAATGATCTCCCTCTCGATCGATCTCTAGCTCGTTAATTTGTAGATATGATTAATTATTATATATACTAGCTAGTCTCATGACCTTGATTGATCATCCTTGACATTTTTAATTAGTGAGCTAGCTAGGTAGCAGAGACTACGTACCCTTCACTTCTAATCATTTGAATTCCACTTAGATTTATGAGGCGGAAGTTACTGAGAGCTTTAGCAGTAGAGCACTTATCCTACACACTTATCGTCGAAGAGAAAGTTCGGTTCTTTCTCCGATCTCTCGGTGTAAAATTAATTCGGACTGTCCTTGTACAAATAAGTCCATTGAAGATGGCATCATCCAGAAGTGGGAATTCTTTTCTCCTCGGTCTTCCATTTGGAGGTAATTTGCTAGCTCGAACTGCTTCTATCTATTTGAGGGTCGAACTGCTTCTATCTATTTGAGGTTAAGTGGATTTGTAAGATGTTGAGTTTGTTTACAGTGGTTCGAACGTAGTGCATGCGAACTGAGAATTGCATGCTTCATGCTTGCTTGTCTTACTACGAGTGGTGCAACAGGATTTTCTTATTTACGGATTAATGTGATGTAAAATCCTTGCTGTGCAGCCTTACTTTCATGCAGCAGGGTGGGATTTTTATTGAGTTGAATATATACTAGTTTTCTTTTTGTTTCTGTATAACTTGGTGAATAATTTCTTTATACGCAATTCCAACAAATAATTTCTTCTCGTAGTACATACGGTGTTCACGGTTCACGTGATCATGCATGTCAAACATGATTAATTGAATCGGATCAGCGTTAACCATATTGGCGGGAGTGAAACTATGTTAAGATGAATGTTTTTAATACTTGCATCCCTATGTGATGATGTACATATCCTTCTATCTACGAATAACGTATACTTTGACCAAATAAAATAACGATCGAAACCGTTCAATTTATTAATCTTCAGTTGAAGATCAATCCTACAAAATGATCATTCCAATTGGAGATTTTTTAATCATCCAAATATATCAAACAGATGGATGGTTCATCATGAATATGTTATTTGATACCTACCTCTCGATTTTCTTATACATTTGAATGACTAAATGATCTCCGATTAAAATGATTTTTTGCAAGGGTTATCGTCAAATGAAGATAAAAAAATTGAACAGGTCCAATTATGAAATTTGTACGGTTAAGACACGTTTTTCGTAAGGGGAATGAGCACCTCCCCCAAAGGAGGGGCTGGTTTGGTATTGCTGTGCTTTGAAAAAAACTGCTTCTGCTGTGCTGTGAGAATAAGCAGCTGTGAAATAAAGCAGCTGAGTGTTTGGTAAACTTTTTTGTAAAAGTGCTTTTGAAAAAAAAAAGGAAAACTAATGAAAAGGGCTTGAAAACTTTGAGTTTTAACGATAAGAACAAAATAAAAGGTAAAGTGAATAGTAGCAGGTTTGACTTTTTAGTGTAAAATTGTGGTTTTTCGTTAAAGTGAACAGTACCGCGGGCTTTTTCGTTAAAACCATAGTCTGCAAAATCGATATTATCGGCGATATTTCGCCGATAATATCGTTTTTTTGAAGCACCGATATTTTTACCACATACACCATAGTTTCGTATAAATATCGGCGAAATATCGCTAATATCGATAATATCGCGATATTAGCGATATTATCGCCTGGGATGTGAGAAAGAAACAGATCTGATGGTGCAGAGCCGCCGCCGGAGAGGTGAGAAACGGATCTAATGGTGCAGAGCCGCCGCCGGGAGGTGAGAATGGTGATGGTTCTCCGGCTCGATGGTGCTGAATCGATGGTGGCCCACCTAGGCTGAGCAAGGGGTAGCGAGCCGCGAGTGCAATCGATGGTGCTGAATCGATGGGGAGAGTAGACTGTGGCTGTGGGGACGGGGAGAAGGATCCACAGGTGGTGAATCGATGGTGCTCGGCGGAGATGAGGGGGCGGAGAGCCGGAGAAGGGTCGATCCATCCAGATTCCAGATTCCAGATCTAAAGGCGAGGGTTTGCGTGTTGAGGGAGAACGATGGAGATGGACGGAGGGTTTGCATGTCACTCAACCGATGGACGGAGAAGGATGGAGATGGAGATGGAGATGGACAGAGACAAGAACGATCCAGTTTGCGTGTTGAGGATGGAGGACAGAGATGGACATGGAGAAGGATGGAGAAGGATGGAGATGGACATGGAGAAGGATGGAGAGAACGAGGATGGACGGAGAGAACGAGGATGGATGGAGAGAAAGGAGGATCCAGATTCCAGAGCATTCCAGAGAGGGTCTCTGGGTGTGTGTGGTGGTCTGCGTGCGTGTATGTGGTCTGCGTGCGTGTATGTGGTCCACGTGCGTGTGTGTCACTGTGTATTTTACAAACCTTGCGTGTGTGTGTGTGTTTAACTTTTTTGAGATAAGAATCTTATCCGAGAGGTGTTTCTTGAAGAAGGCGTGTGTGTGTGTGTTTAACTTTTCTCGCTATATAATCAACTTGATAATGTTAAATCTATCATGCAATGCATTTCCTTCCAATTTTTTGTGATAAACTAATAGATAATTGACTAAATGAACATCCTGCAAAGTTTCAATAAAAATTTCCAAGTTTTTCTTACAATTTCCGTGGTTTCCATGGAAATTTTATCGATATCGATATTATCCCGATATTTTCATCGATATTTCCGTGTTTTCGGACTACCGATATTTCCGATATTACCGATATTTAATACCTTGGTTAAAACTCCCAAAAAAAAGCAGTATTATAGTGTTTGATAAACTTTTATGTAAAACAGATGTGAAAAAAAGCTGGTTTTTCAAAGCTGGGTTTTGCAGCTTTGTATTTTTGGCTTTTTTTCACCCAAAACTGTGAAAAAAAGCTGAAGCTGAATGTTTACCAAACATAAAAAAGCTCCCAGCTTTTTTTGATAACCACTTTTTTTCAGAATCACCTCAATACCAAACCAGGGCTAAGTATTATCCCTTTTTGAATGGAAGCAATAGAGATTCTCATTCAAAAGAATAAAAAAAACAGTACAAAAGTGAAGGCCATGAAAGCCAAAGCTACTAGTTATCAAAACCATTGATTAGTTTAATGCATATGAATGGCTAAACGGTCTTCAAATTGAATGATTTAATTCTTACATATTTTTACCCCATATAATGGTTAGATGATAATAAAGAGAATGAACGGTTTGAATTATAATATTTGTAGGATGAGATACGTTAATCATAAGTGAGGGAACAAATAGGTTCCCATGAGTGAAACACATGCATTATCCTATTACTAATATGATAAATATGATCATATATAATGTCAGGATGGGTCAGGAACTGCGAGAGAGATTTTTTTTTTTTTGAAATTTTGTGGTCAGTCTTCGAATGGTCATTGAGTTGATTTGCTACAAAGAGTGAAAGAAAATAGATCTATTCTTGCCATAAGGAATGGGCCTTTAAGGTTTTAAACCGTTGTGAAATTCACTTGGGTTTCAGCCTTAGGGTGGTGGTGGTGTTTTCCTCCATCAAGTAATTGTTAGCACTATTTTCCAAACTGAACCATCACGATGAACAAACTTCTTCAACTTGTACTTGAAATTAATATATCTCACACGTTCAATTAGCATATACACATGTAAACCTTTCGTATATGATGGTCCGAGACCAATGCATCCACTGATTGATACAAACGATATTGGAAATGGATAATCGAACTCAATATCTCAAGAACGTGAGTGAATGTTTTTAACTAACTAGGTCACAAACCTCGTGCTCAGTTGATTTAGGCAATAGTCAAACAAATGTGTGTGTGTATGTGTGTGTGTGTGTGTGTGTGTGTGTGTGTGTGTGTGTGTGTGTGTGTGTGTGTGTGTGTGTGTGTGTGTGTGTAGGGGTGTGCTATCTACACATCATTTTTTACTTATCACACACCTTTTATTAATTTTTGTTCGTTGATTTTCTTCAATTCATCCGATCCGACGGCCGAAAATTAGAAGGGTGTGTGAGAAATAAAAAAATGTGTGTGGATATCACACCCCTATATATATAGCTGCAAACTGCATTGGCTATGATTGAATTCAATCTAGTTTGAGCATGATCGGAAACGTAGGTGATTAGTCTTTTCCCGATCCAGCCAGCAAAAGAGGACATTAATCCTACAGAAAACCTTGCAGGAAGTTAAAATACAAAGATTTAAAGCTGGGCGAGCATACCTTTGATTTTACATGCATCCATGAAAACCATACAATCATATAAAATGTTTGAATCAATATATAACATGCACTTTTGTCGGGGAAAAAAAATGCACTGATGCACCACATGCAAAATATTGTTTATTTCTTAATTTCTTGATTTAATAAATAACTATAAGATATAGTTTATTTAATATTGTGGGGATGTGAAGATAAAAGAGTCTTACATCGATAAAAAAAAAAAAAAAGAACTTTGCAAGGGCCTATAAAAGATCGGGCTACTCCATATATTGCCAATTGATTTTGATAATGAAACTCTAACTTTTTTCATGGTATCATAGTAGGTTGACCTACGTGTGAAGCCTAACGGCTACATATGCTCCACGTCACCCAATTTGTGTTGTCCACGTGTTTAGCTTGAAAATTCGTCACACGTGAGGGAGCATGTGAGGATCTGAAGATAAAAGAGTCATACATTAATGAAAGGAGAAACCTAGCCAACTTTCTTCCAATATAGACTATATAATTTATATCATTTTGCATGGATAGCCTAAGAGCATCTCCAAAGAAGAAGTCAAAATGTTTACATCAACAATAACAGTGAAAAAAGGCAGCATTAGTATTTTTTTCAACTGTAATGCCAAATCCTATGTTGCATGATGTGAATTGCTGTCAATTTCAAATTTATTTTTAGTGATTAGTAAACGCTTTTTATCACTTGTTTAATTATTATTGTTTTGAAAATACTGTTACAATTATGAAAAGCAAACAACGTAATGATCTTTTGTTAAATTTGACATATAAGATGGAGAATAATTTTTTTCAAAAAAAATCAAAGTGCCACATAAGGTTATAAATTTAAATATTATGTTTAAAATTTGACATCTCATTTGAAGATGCTTTAATAAATAAATAAATAATGTTTGGTATATAAAGGTGGATGATCCCTAGAGGGACCTCTGCCGGGAGCAAGCATCACCATGTAATTAGCACTTAATTAATAATTATTTAATGTTTGATAGCACAAAACCTAAACGGAGATCAGTGTATGCCATCTTAAACTTAATTATTTAATGTTTGATTAGCACAGATCCAGTTGCTTGATTTAGACGGCCAGTTTTACATATCTGACAAAAATACTCTCTTCTTGAACAATACTAATGTATAGATTGGCATCGTTGTGCTTATAAAATAAATAAAGTTTAGTCTAGACGTTTACTACAAAGAAAGTAATGATATGTTTACATATAAAATGGAATTGGATTCCATTCGGATTCACTTTGTAGGAATCATAAAGATTCTCACATCTTAGTTATTTATCGTGTATCATGCGATCAAAAATTATTTAATTTTTTTTATATAAAATTAAACACAAATAGTATCTCACGAAAACTGACCGCATGATATACGATGAACGGTTAAAATATGAGAATCCCTAAAATCCCCACAAAATAAATCCGAAGAGAATCCTCTTCTGTCTAAAATAAATACGAGAGGAAACAAAATTATTTCGATTTCTAATTTCTTCACGTTTACTTACACATAAAAAATCAAATTATATATGAATCGCATTCTAAAATTTATAATTAAATACACGTAAACCCAAAAATTAGATCAATCAGAAGAGCATTTGATCCAATGCTCATTCTTTATTCTCTTAAGTTCATTTTTTGTTTTTCTTGCCGTATTCGTAGTAAGAGAACTGCTAATTCTTTATTTTTTTAAGAGTGAGGCTCTTCACGTATTATCTGTTATTTTACTGTTTAACGTCAATTTCTGAGCCTACATTATAAAATATTGTGTCAAAATATGAAATGACAGAAAGTTCATAGAGAATTAAGTTCTTTTACATTTTTATGTTCAAATTTCTGTTAGGAAATCTAGTCAATGATGTGGTCAAAGATTAGTAGTTATTGAACATGAAATAATTGTCTTAATTAGGTTAAACAAATCGCAATTATCACCTGATAATTAACTGAGCAACTTAATTATGTTTTAATTTTGTTAAGAAAACAAAAGGCCAACTAAACCACAACAACCCACCACCACCACCACCAACCGCTTGGGGAAAAACAAACTTCACTGGAGAGGGACGTTCCTTCCGACATTTTCCCTACTCTTCAAGCAACAGCCTAAAACGACAGCGTCTTCTTCTTCTTCATGCTCGATCTTCAGCTAGGGTTTTCATATTTATCCCCAATGTTCGATAGAGTAGTCAGTCTCTGAACTTCCTTCCACTTGGTACGTTTGTCTGCGTCGATCTACGCTTCGTATTTCCCATTTCTGCTACTGTTTTTTTTGTTGAACTTCGATTTGGGTTTTGCAGTTCGGAGCCGATCTGGGGATTTTGAAAATGGTGGACGTGGGGCCAGTTACGCCTGGACAGGTAGTTTAATTTGAATGCAAAGACTGTTAATTTGTTTTATGTAATTTGATCTTCTGCTGATTTGATTGAATTCCTAGACTTTTTCATTTTCTTAGTTTGATTTGTAGTTGTTCAATTCTGATGAAGATCTGTGAATGTGTAGGAAGTACTGGTTTTCAATTTTTGTTGAACAATAAGAAATTGCTTTGTTTTTTAAGTGCTTGATCCGAAGAAAGTTGCGTGATTTCGTAATGGAATTGCCTTTTGTAGTGGCTGGTTGGGTTATAGTAGCTCATAGAAAGGGAGCCCTATTTGGAGTAGTAAATCTTGTATCTTGGTAACAAAGAAAATACAACATTGTACAACAATGGCTCTGTTCAACCAATCCTTAATAACTTATTTTCTACTCAAATAGATCACGGATCCTTTTCTTCTAGTAATATTGATAACCAAGAGACTCGCGTTTCTGTTGGTTCATGGGAAACGCAATGCCTCGATGTGTTTGGACTTTTCTGCCGTTCTAGATGTTTGACATGTAACCAAACTAGCTACACTTTTGAGCCTGTGTTAAATAGATTTGTCTCAAATGCTATGAAAGATCTTGTTTTGGTATCAATAATGTAAGAACTAATGGAATGAGCAAATTTACTGAAGCTTTCTATATCATTCTCCAGGTGTCATTTTTGCTTGGAATCATCCCAGTTTTTGTCACATGGATATATTCAGAGTACTTGGAGTATAAAAAATCTTCATCTCATCCTAAAGTGTAAGTTTCTTACCTTCAAACTGGCGATATGAATTAGTCTTTTGTTTTTTTTGGCATCAACTTACATGTTTCCACTTACCTTTTATTAAAATATGAAATACGGAGTTAAATATTTTATGTATATTCTATTCTGTTAACTGATACAGTAATGCTGGCTTCCCCAGTTCACATAGTTTGACTGTGAGATAAGTGTGACAGGGAGTGCTTTTCTTTTTCACCTCCTCACTTTTCAATCGAAAGGAGCCCCACCCAGGCCTCATGCAGAGTTTTTGTGGCCATATTATGGTACCTGATAAATTAAGTCTAGTACAAAGTCCAAGTGAAACCCTTGTCTATTTGGTTTTTTCATTAAAATAAAGGAAGAAAACAGAAAAGCACCGACTTTTAAGGGATTCTGACAATGATGAATAAACAAGCCCACTTTGAATGTTTAACAGAACTTAGTTATAACTATGATCAACTGCTTATTACTTCTATTCAACGATCATTACCCAACTAGTCTACATAAATCAAATGTGGATATTAAAAGTATTTTGAGTATGTTGGATGAGTGGTAATGGTGCTCTAGATATTTCTTTGATTAGAAATGAGATACAAGGATTTTCAAAGATATGATATTTCGAGCCAATATTCTCTGATGTTGAACAACTAAGTTTTTTCTATCCTATTGCAGTCATTCAGATACAGATACTAATCTGGTTGAGTTGGGGAAGGAGACAATCAAGGAAGATGAACGAGCTGTTTTGCTGGAAGGAGGTCTTTCAAGATCAGCATCTACAAAGTTTGATAGTTCATCCATCAAAATAAACTTGATCAGGTTACCATCCATAAGATACAGTATATCATTGAATTTTTGTGTTGATTTTACTTTTCAAGGTCTTTCTCACATTCCATTTCTCATGAACTTCTAGGTTTCTGACAATGGATGACTCTTTTTTACTTGAAAACAGAGCAACTCTTAGAGTGATGTAAGTAATTACTAATTAGTACAATATGTATCTTCTAAGGGTCAGATTTCTTATTTATATTATACTTATATTGCACTCAATGCTAATTGTAGGTCTGAGCTTGGTGCAATTCTGTTCTATTTCTATGTATGTGACCGCACAAATATACTGGGAGATTCTACGAAGGTACATTTGTCTGCTTCCTGAATGTATTCTTAAATTACCACTAGTTACTTATATGGAAAACTTGCACAGACGCTATTATCATGATAATAAATGTGTATCATCACATCAAAGGTCCTAATCTATTAGCTTTTTCCACGTTGTCCATTCGTTCTCACTGATATTTCTGCCTAAGTGCCCTGAGTTCACCTATCTGGCTCATCATTTCACATCCTGATATAAAAGGATACTATATTTTATATGGCTTCTATTAAAGAAAAAGTTAAGATGTTGGTGTTACTATTTTCCAACATTGATAAACACAAAAATTCTTTCTTTTATATTCAGATCATCTCATGCTGATATGTACTATAAGAACAATAAACTGGTTTTTTGTTGTAAAATTGATTAATTATGTGGTTCTTCTTTGAACAGAAATACAATCGGGATCTTTTCATCTTCCTGTACCTTATCCTTGTCATAGTTTCAGCGATGACATCTTTGAAGAAACATACTGACAGATCAGCATTTTCTGGAAAATCCATACTTTACCTAAATCGGCATCAGACTGAGGAATGGAAAGGGTGGATGCAGGCAAGTACTCTTTACCAAGATCATCACTTTTAGGGTACAGATATTTCCTTTGGGAAGGAAGAATTGTGTGCTCTTGGTATTTCTTCTCTCTTTTGTTTTAGGAGGGGAACTGTGAACTTATACTTGTAGTGACCTGCCACTGTTATTTTTACTGTTCAGGTGTTTGTACATAATAACCATGAACCATCCATGCTCATCTAACGGGAACAAACATGTGTCATCCTTTGATATTTTCTTTATCGGTTGAACTTAAATTTGGATACTATATGCTAGATAAATCTGTAGATTTGATTGGCTTTTTATTCATTTAGAGTTTATCAGATTTGATGCGAAAACCTACAATGGTACTCTTTAGTTTTCTTCCAGTTGAACATCAAACTTTGTTATATATAGAGCATGGTGTGCTCACTTCACTGTTTATAATATTTAGTTATGAATGGACTAGTATAATTCATCTTTTTTGCTTCTTGGCAGGTCCTGTTTCTAATGTACCATTACTTTGCTGCAAGTGAGATTTACAATGCAATACGTGTCTTTATTGCTGCTTATGTTTGGATGACTGGATTTGGAAACTTTTCCTATTACTACATTAGAAAGGATTTTAGCCTCGCCCGCTTTGCTCAGGTAAAATGTAGTTCTGGGCAGTATATTCTCACAAACGTCCTTGGGGAGTACTGAAATACTTGTATTCTTTATTGTACAATGCAGATGATGTGGCGGCTGAATTTTTTTGTGGCGTTTTGCTGTATTGTTCTTAACAATGACTATATGCTCTATTACATCTGTCCAATGCACACTCTGTATACTATTATGGTGTATGGAGCCCTTGGCATCTATAGCAAGTACAATGAGATCAGATCAGTGATGGCTTTGAAGATTCTCGGGTGCTTTCTTGCGGTTATCTTGATTTGGGAAATACCCGGAGTATTTGAAATAGTCTTTCTTCCTTTATCATTCTTATTGGGTGAGTAACCCCATTCAGCTTTCTGGTTTTTTATTTATATTATGTTTTTCACTCTGGAAATTCAACCCCCCAAAAAAAAATACAGTTGGAAAACTCAAGAACTTTCATATTTTCAGCATGGTTGTTCTTCTGATTCTGACTTTTTGATAAAATTTAATCAAACTCATCCTAGAGTCTTTATTTTGTGCCATTCAATTTTCATTTTTGGACAGGCACATTACTTAGAACCTTTGGCCAATATTGTATGAAAAATTGTTTATAACCAATAAAAGATAGTCATCCTCTTGTGAATTATTTATATATATGCATGAATTTGAATAACTTTAAATAGTTGACCTGTTCAAATACTTTCAAGTTAAGGGGCTTGAGGTTTTGGCAAAAAAAAGAAGTCCCGCTCGTACATATAGGTCTTAAACTAATTTGAGATTCTTTATATAAAGAAGACAAAGAAAAGGTTGATATGTGATTCTTGATTTGTTTCCATGCATGAATTTCTTACTGTTCACGCATTATTCAAACTTATCGTCTTTGTTTCCTACCGTGCAGGGTATACTGATCCTGCTAAACCAGATCTCCATCGTCTGCATGAATGGCATTTTAGATCTGGACTTGATCGCTACATATGGATCATTGGAATGATATATGCCTATTATCATCCTAATGTAATCTCTTGAATATCTACATCTGGTTGCTTTTGCTCTCTTGATACTCCAACTACTGAAATTTTAAACGTAATATCTCTTAGGTGGAGAAATGGATGGAGAAATTGGAAGAATCTGATACCAGAAGGAGAGTCTCAATCAAAGCAGGAATATTTTCCAGTTCTATATTTGTAAGTTTCATCCTTGAAGGCAGTTATCTGCTTACAAAAAATGGCAAATGTTTTGATCTTGTAATCTGATCTCATGCTCATTATTTCTTTGTTGTTAGGTTGGGTATCTGTGGTATGAATATATTTACAAGCTGGACAAGGTTTCATACAACAAGTTGCACCCCTACACATCCTGGATTCCAATAACGTGAGTGTTATAAAACTCTTTTTTTCTTTTTCAATTTAAACAGAATGATTTTCTGCGAATTTTATCAGATGGCACAATTTTCGGTTGTTTACTCTTCCGTTCATATTAGTGACTTACCATCACCTCTGCTTATTGTGATTTCAGTGTATATATATGCTTGCGGAACTTTACTCAGCAGTTGCGGGGTGTCTCTTTGACTCTCTTTGCGTACGTATTCTTATCTGAGAGTCAAACACAGCAGTCCCTTTTCTAGGGTTAATAATTGTTCAGTCCTAAGTGGTTTTTCATGTTTATGAAAGGTTTTACTGACTCATTTTGTGTACAATTTCACTTTTGTAATGCTAGGTGGCTTGGGAAGATTACTTTGGAGACCTATATTTCACAGTTCCACATCTGGTTGAGGTACGTGACACTTCTATTTTTTTATTTTTCTTGAACTATGACCACTTAGTCCATACGTTTTTTGACCAATGGAATGCATCTTAGTCTTTACAAATGCCTTATTTTCATAAAGAACTGCACGAAACTTTTTCTTTTCTCGTACAGAACAAACACACCTAATGGACAGCCTAAGTGGCTTCTCTCTGTCATTCCAGAGTACCCGTTGCTCAACTTCATGCTGACAACCGCCATCTATGTTTTGGTAAGAGAGTCTTCATTTAGCCCTTAAAACTTTGCAAGCCAACGGTACTTACAAATTCTCATCTTCCATCTGCTGTTCTGTTGACTTGGTTCTGCAGGTATCTCAACGGATTTTTGAGTTAACCAATACACTTAAGACAGTGTTTGTACCCACCAAAGACAACCAAAGGCTGCTTCATAATTTTCTTGCCGGGGCAGCCATATTTACTTGTCTGTATTTTGTCTCGTTCATTCTTGTTCAGATACCTCATTGACCCGTAAGACCCTTTCTGCTATGCGCTCGCTCTTTATTTGTTCATAATTCCATATATTAACGAGTTCTACTGCTACAGGTTTAATCGTTCAAGACCCAAAATTGGGTTATACTGATGTTTCCTGTTGGATGTGCAAATATAGAAAGAATTTCAGTAAGGAAATTGGAAGATGTTGGTTGCGAATATAGCCTGCAAAGCTTGCGTTTCAACATTTTTTTTGTTTCGAGAATGGCAAACTCTCCGTTGCTGTGTGAAAGCTTGGATATGGATGTTAGATTTGGCTTTGGAAAGTTTGGCCTGAGGGCAGGAAGCAACAATGTAGATCTCTGTATCTTTTCTTTTTTTTGGTCCCACAGTTTTGTTAAATCACTGAAGAAAATGTAGATCTCTGTGACATAGATTTGTTGTTTGTATAAGTCAAAGTTCAATTTTTCATGAGCAGTGCAATATCTGTTTGACGTAACTGTGAAGAAATGATTTTTCCAATCATCGGGGGAGGGAAATTCGAACTTGAACCTCCTCCTCACCTTCTCCTCCGCCCTCCTCGTGTTCCAAGACGACTCTACAGACGATCCAACTGGAGGATCAAAAGCAAAGTATGCAATCGGGTTGGTACACTATCATATCCAAGAGTGGTGATGGATATGATAGCGTACCAATCTCTCGTTGCAACCTGCGCCGTCTTGGTGGGACTTTTCGGTAGAGGAGAGTGGAAGGGTTTGAGTATGAGATGGAGGGGTACGAATTAGGGAAGGTATCCCATGCCATGAACTTGATATGGTCAGCTACAACATGTCAACTCTTTGGTGTTGGTACGGTGGGATTGATTTTTTAGGCATCGTTTCTCTTCCCCAATGCCATAAATGTTGTGTGTTTGCCTGTGATTATCTTCCATGACAAAATAGATGGGATTAAGGCAATGGTGACGCAGCAAGAAGCTAATAAGGATACCAACGTAAGCCCTCGAAGAACGAATTCTAGAGCCCACCAGATTTTGGGAGAAATTCCAAAGGATTTTGTTTGATTAATGATTCAAGATGATTACAATAGTAGTCAGCCAATGGCTTAAATAATCTGATTACAACACCCTGGGGTAACTCAGAGGCCTTGAAAAATTAAACGAAAGCAAAACGACATTAATCGGACGACAAATGAAAAGTCTGATTTTATTACAGGACTTAAAACACAGTTTTGAAAGCCTAAATGGCCTCGGGCGCCAAATATGCAAATTCCCACGGCATCCTTTAAACTTCCATCGGTCCATCTCCTCTCCGATCCACTCGACCATTCGGGGATTTGTTTCATGTGTTTATCAGCACTACCTTGATGACCCAAAAGTCCAAGAGGGGAGAACACAAATGGAAATAGTTGAAGAGATTTTGTTTTTGCATATATCAAGTTTAACATCGAAGAATTCAATACCTAAACAAATATATTTTATTTAATAATTTTTTTTTTTTAAGTATGTAATGTTTGTCGTACAATGTTGTATGGTTGTAAGACTCCTCAAACTTACTTAAACTAACCTACTACTGTTGTGAGGTCTATGATATAAAGGAAAACTAATGAAAAATATTTGAAAATTTTGCGTTTTAACAATAAGGACAAAATAAAAGGTAAAATGAATAGTACCATGATTAATTTTTTAGTGTAAACGTTAAAATGAACAGGAGCTTTTCGTTAAAGTTGCAATGATATAATTATAATCTTGTGTGCTGGTAGTTAGCTAGCAGCTGATGAACTAGCAAGTCATGGACCCATGACTACAAATAATTGTACCAATCCCTGTTGAAATTTTAATAGAAAGAAGATAAGGGTGGCTAGGGCGTGACCGTGACTTGTCACTGTGCATGATATAATGAATATCAATTTATTATTATTCTGAATCGAAGTTAATTTGCAGTCGAGTGAAAATAAATAAATAAATATTGAGGAATAACCGGGTCCCTACGCATAGTTTATGAAATTTTGTTTGAATTAAGATAAAATTATGATTAGGGTTGAATTTCTCCACTATATAACGTTAAAAAATTGCAGCTTGCTGGAAGCAAAGATTGACAGCTTTCTTTTGTGATTTTTTATTTGTTGCAGTAAGGAGGATTTGACCGAGAAGCTGTTGTTTTGGAATTTAATGAGTGATCAACTACCAGTCGACTTTCTACAAGATACCAAATTTGGAGGTTGCTATTCTTAATTAAGATCCTCACCGTATTTTTATGTTCGGAACTGACGTATTTAGAGATTCGAATCACTTAATTTAAATCATATGATCCTTATAAGTTCATTTTATCGGTCTATCTTATACAAAGTAAGGATCAAATCTTTTTCTCTCCTCAGCGGTCGGGATCTCTAAATTCATAGACTTCGAACACAAAGATTTGCATAAAATCTCGAATGCTATTCTTATAGAGCTTTCAAAAGGAGAATATATATTTTACGCTAATTTCAAGTAAGCAAACGCTAACTACTGTATCTTTGAGATTGAAAACTTTAGGTCACCGATATCCTACTTATCTTAAAGGAGTTGAAGTTCTTTTTTTTTTTCTTTTTTTTCTTTTTTGGACCAAAGGAGTTGAAGTTCTTGTGCTCAAAATACACACACGTAGGGGGCCCAGAAAATGAAGTGTCGGCATAGAGTTTTTTCAATGATCTCGGCCGCCCGAAAACAGGTAGAATCATATATATCAGACGAGGTTGAGTGATCCAATTTGGTCCGTTTTATTTTTCATGAATGTGATATCCTTGTCTGTAGCTTGCAGTTTCTGAGGATACAAAAAAAAATTATAAAAAAAGCAACGATAATACAAATTACAAGAGTCGTAGCCAGCATGCATTTCATTTACATAATTTATGTGAGCTGAAACAAGGCCTCTCTCTCTCTCTCTCTCTCTCTCTCTCTCTCTCTCTCTCTCTCCCCTCCATTGTTTGTGAGTTTTTTCATCTTTGACATGGGAGAAGCTCAAGAACTTCAGCTCAGCATCGGGGGTAAGTCTACTTCTATTCTATGTGATATTTTCTGAGTATATCTAGCAACTGATTTAAAGTTTATCTAGTATACACCGGAATTCTTGACCGTATATTCAGCTGTTCATTCACCTAGATAATGCTACGAGCCGGTCTATTTAGAACTTTCGATTGATACATGTTAAGTGAATCAAATTACGAGAAGTGAATTATGTTCTTATTACAACTTACGCGAGTCATAAAAGTTACAAGTTGGGGGTGGTTTTTGGGGGAGAATTCTACAAAATCCCAACCTTGTTATTATCCTAAGCTTAATACTGATCCTTGTAAATATATGTTGTTATAGTTAAGGAGGCAAATGGAGAAGATGAAACAAATTTATCAGGGCCTTCATATGCCTCCGACCGATCACTGCTGCCGCGGCGCAGAGGCGTCAACTGGTGGATTAGAATCGGCATTTACTCGTTCCTCGTCATTGCCGGCCAGTCGGTTGCAACGTTCTTGGGAAAACAGTACTACGACAAAGGCGCCAAAAGCAATTGGCTGGCGACAGTAGTACAACTTTGTGGCTTCCCTATCATGCTTCCCTACTATTTCATCCCAGCAAGCAGAAATAATCCAACCCCAAAAGATAGTCCTATCCCATCAAAACCACCGTCTACCAAAGCCCTCGCATCAGTATATGTCTCTCTTGGCTTCCTGATAGCCCTAGACTGCTACTTGTATTCCGTTGGACTATCTTACCTTCCTGTATCTACTTATTCCCTCATTTGTGCATCTCAGTTGGCCTTCAACGCGTTGTTCTCCTTCTTCCTCAACGCGCAAAAGTTCACCGCTTACATTGTCAATTCTCTAGTTCTCCTCACCATCTCCTCCACCCTCCTCGCGTTCCAAGGTGAAGACGACTCTGGAGGCGATGATCCAAGTGGAAGGTCGAAGGTCAAGTATGCAATCGGGTTCCTATGCACTTTAGGGGCATCTGCCGGATACGGATTAACGCTCTCCCTAACTCAGCTTGCCTTCAAAAGGGTTATAAAAAGGGAGACGTTTAGAGCGCTCATGGACATGATAGTGTATCAAAATATGGTTGCAACCTGTTTTACCGTGGTCGGACTTTTCGCCAGTGGAGAGTGGAAGCATTTGAAGGGTGAGATGGAGGGGTATAAGCTGGGGAAGGTATCCTATATGATGAACGTGACATGGACAGCAATAACATGGCAGGTCTTTTCTGTTGGAGCAGTAGGCTTGATTTTGGAGGCCTCTTCCCTCTTCTCCAACTCCATAAGTGCTTTGGGTTTGCCTGCCATTCCAGTTCTGGCTGTGATCTTCTTCCATGAAAAAATGAATGGACTCAAGGGAATAGCCATGGTTTTGGGTACTTGGGGATTTGTTTCGTAAGCGTATCATCACTACATCGAGGATCGTAAGTCCAAGACGGAGAATAGGAACGCCGGAAATGATGAATCTTCGAAAGCTTTAAGGGTTGAATAGAGAGGTCTGTTTTGTAGATCAATCTCTGGTTTCATGCAAAAGAATAGAATTACAAACTTACCAATTGTCCTGATGAAAGGCTGTTGCTTTCCACTTGAATCTTGTTTCCAACGGCCTGAAACATGTTTTAAATCATACCAATCTAGCTATATATACTGACTGATGCTTGTGATGCAGACTATATGTTTTCCAAAAATGTTTAAAACGGTGTCGTAACGTCTTGACAGTGATACCTCCATCACCTGCAAGAATTTCAGGTTTTCCATATTACTCAAGAGCTCTGCTTCTCCTTCTTCCTCCTCTTCCCTCTCTCTCTCTCTCTCTCTCTCTCTGGTATATCAGTTTAAGATTACACTTCTGACATGGGAACGGCTCAAGATATGCAACCCCACATCGTAGGTAAGTTAGATCTCCATATGTACACAAAGATCTTCTGGTTTTCATGTTTTTATATGGTTTTTCTGCATAAATTCCGAAAATTGTTTCGACAGTTTTTTTCTCCTTTATATTTGTTAATTATCTAGCAGTAGAATTATAGCGCATATCTGCAATGGAGGAACGAAGAAAAAACACCGAATAGTTTGACAGATCGATTATATTCATATGCTATAGAGAAAAAATTGAGAATTTATTGATGAACTAAATCATAGATGAAGCTACCTCCATGGTAATCCAAATGTGTTTCATACCAGTTAAAGAAGCTGAAGAAGACAATGCACTTGAGTTTCAGAAAATCCCCCACCAAGCAACAAATTCTCAGCCCAGAGATTTTACACGATGGGTGCGTATCACCATCTATACGCTATTCATCCTCTCCGGTCAGTCGGCAGCTATACTCTTGGGCCGACTGTACTATGACAAAGGTGGAAAAATCATATGGATGGCAACACTAGTGCAATTCATAGGGTTTCCGATCCTAATTCCTTATCACTGCATCTTATCATCCAAAAAGATCGCCACACATAGCAATGTACACCGACCATCTGCCTCAGTACTGGCAGCGATGAATCTCTCTTTCGGTGTATTACTAGCAGCAGACAGCTTGTTCTACTCTATCGGACTCTTCTACCTTCCGGTTTCTACCTTTTCGCTCATTTGTGCATCGCAGTTGGCCTTCAATGCTTTCTTCTCGTTCTGCCTTAATTCACAGAAGTTCACTCCTTTTGTAGTCAATTCTCTAGTCCTCCTCACCATCTCCTCCACCCTGCTTGTGTTTCACCCCAACCCAGCAAACCTCACCGGAGTCTCCAAAGAGAGGTATACGATTGGGGTCATTTGCACTGTTGGTGCATCAGCTGGGTACGGCTTGATGTTCTCCCTCACACAGTTCTCCTTCGAAAAGGTTCTAAAAGCAAAAACTTTTGTAACTGTATTGGAAATGATAATCTACGAATCTCTAATTGCAACCTGTGCTACACTAGTGGGACTTTTCGTCACTGGAGAATGGAAGGGTTTAAAGAGCGAGATGGAGGAGTTTGCGTTGGGGAGGCTATCCTATTTCCTGACTTTGATTTGTACAGCTACAGCATGGCAAACTTTCAACATTGGTGCCATAGGATTGATATTTGAGGTGTCTTCTTTATTCTCCAATGTCATAAGTGCTTCCGGCTTACCTTTCATTCCAGTTCTAGCTGTAATCTTCTTCAATGATAACATGGATGGAGTAAAGGTGATTGCCATGGTGTTGGCCCTCTGGGGCTTTGCTTCATATCTCTATCAGCACTACCTCGACGATTCAGAGTCCAAATCTGAAACTAAACATGTAGAAGAAATTTCAATGATTCCTTTACTTAAAGAGGTCAACTGCTGAGCGACTAATAAGATGGACAACCAGACATCCATTAACAAAGGAAAGAAAGCACTGCAAACACACTTTATTTGAAGATGGAAACACTTCATCTAGACCTATTTGTTCCATTCATGTTCAGTAAAAGTTCTGGGCATTGTCTTTCGCCGTGTAGTTTAATCATAACATGTGTTCATCAAATCAAATAATTATATAAGATATAGACTCTATTACGTCAGTTTCTTTGTTGTCTGCAGTAGTTACCGGAGTCTTTTTGCTGCACATAAGTTTTGTCAACTAAAACTAATCCTTCAAGTTTGAATGTCAAAAACGGTATGTACATTAGACATAACCAAACCGACTTTATCAATAACATGCCCGTTTAGAGCTATGCCTTCAGTATGTACAGAAAAGTTTATGAGTGCCAAATATATACCGAACATCATCACGTGGAAGTGTGAACTAGAAAAGGTAAGACTGCAGAGCATAAAAGGTAAAGATATAATGCTGCGTTTTGATAAAATAGAATGAAATCATTGTTAAATTATATGAGGTTACAAGTTGAAGCCAGTTATGCATAACTTTACACAATCCTCGTAGCACAATGATATCAGTTTCTTCTTCAATTAGTAAGAAGTTAAAAATGCTGGCAACTATAGTTAAATTTAAAATAACTGTAAAGGTTTAAAAAAAGAGTAAATTGTAGCAATGGTCCCTTAACTTTAACTCAATTGGAGCAATGGTCCCTTAACTAAAAATCCATTACCATTGGTTCCTCAACTCATCAAAACGTGCAGCTATAGTCCCTCAACTAAAAATCCATTACCATTGGTCCCTCAACTTTAATCCAACTGGAGAAATGGTCCCTCATCTTTAATCCAATTAGAGCAATTGTCCCTCAAACTTTAACCCAATTGTAACAATGGTCGTTCAAACATAACTCATTTTGACAAAATATTGACGAAGTTAACGAAAAGGACCATAGCTACACGTTTTAATGAGTTGAGGGATCCCAATTGTAGCAATGGTACTTCCAACTTAACTCATTTTCACAAAATTTTGACAAAGTTGGCGAAAAGAACCAGAGCTACACATTTTGATGAGTTGAGGGACCAATGGTAATGGATTTTTAGTTGAGAGACTATTGCTTTGGATTGACTAAAGTTGAGGGACCGTTGCTACAATTTACTCTTAAAAAAACTTGAGAAGTGCACATTACATTGAGAAAACCTGGACGTTAGAGCACATATAGCAGCAGCAGAATCGGATCAACTACATGAGACAACCGACATAGTGAGCTCTGGGATACTTCTTCTGTAACTGAGGCCATTGGACAAAGAACTGATCCGCTATCCGTAACTTGTAAAGAAGCAAGCCGCTCAGGGAGAGCCTCTGCACTCTTGCTATACTCTCAACATAAAACACAGACGACCATCTAATCCCCACAACCTGCACATTTCCAATATCACCTTACTAATCGAAAAAGTCCCGAAATTCATAACAGCAGAAAACCGCAATGACCCAACAAAGAAATATGAGAAAAGAACATCAAAAGGATCAATCCAAACCTTGAATAAGAATGCAATTACACAAAGTGGAACACAAGTCCCAGGCCCATTGCACAGAATCTGCAACACCAACAGTATTGATCATCAACAATTTGATCTCCAATGTCTCATATCAACAGAAACAAATTGCGAAAATGCGGAATTGCGAATAACCGAAAAGGCGAAAAGATTACCACTTGGGGTCGGATTCTGATCATTAGCCAGAGCCCATGAGCCAAAGCAATCAAAGTAGTCAAAACAGAGGTGAAATAAGACTGACCCACTTCCCTACTCCGGTAGATCTGCATGAACTGCGAGCTCGAACTCTCATCGGCGTTCTCTTCGAGCAGTCGAGCTTTCTGGAGACTCATGTTATCAGTGGCGCCGGCGATGTAGAACCTGGGGGCAAATCTGTCTTTTTGAAGGACGGACAACAGGTTGATCATCTCGGCGGTGTGGCCTCCGGAGCCCAATACGATTAGGGTGCTGAGGGGTTGGGGAGCTGAGCCTTTCGAGCTGCTGAGTTTGCGGGGTTTGCCGGTTCGGTGCAGGACGTAGAGGAAGCGAGTGACGATCAGCGTTGCGGCGGCGATTAGAAGAGTGATTGCGACGGTGCAGCCCATGTTTGGGGAATCGAAAGGCTTTTGCTTTCCGTCAAAGGCGAGGACTTTAGGGAAAATATGGAAGCGACGAAGTGATCGAAGAAACAAAAGGGGAATTTTGGTTTATTCCCGGGAAAAATAGAAAGTACAAATTTTTTTGGGTAATTCTATTATCACCCCCACAATCTTATGAATACACCCATAATTTCATTTTTTTCAGTTAAATTTCCATTTTTACTCTGATGAATTAAGTTTTGAAGTTCAAAATAAACCCCATCTACCCCTTATGCCGGCTGCCAACCATCACAGTGTCTGGGCAAAAAATCCCAACCAGTTGCCATGCTATCCCAACCACCACAGTGTCTAGGCAAAAACAACCCTATTTTTTTTTTGGAGTGGCGTATTTGGAGAACAATAGCTCATGGATGATAGTTTTCGGGTCCACAAGGGATTGAATGTGGCTTCAGTCCATTTTTGCAATCCAAATGGCGCTTCTGCTATGGCTGCTAAACAAGACGATATCGAGATTTTGATTCGAGGTCATCATATATTTTCGAAATTAGGATTCAGTCAGTCAGCAGTTACGTTGTTTGCTAGTGAAATAAGCCTAAACATGGACAAAGTTGGAATTTTAGATGGGTGGCTTCAGAAAAATGAAGGACAAAGTTGGAATTTTAGTGGCACATTTTAGATGTGGGGTGTTAATAAAACAACCTATTTTTTTTTCTTTATTCTAACTAACTACTTATTTATAAAACCTATTTGTCAATCAAAAATACAGAAAATTACCACTCTAACTCTTTCATCAAAACTAAACAAAAATAGAAAGCATGGACAATTGAGTAATTACACCTAACCCAAATTTTACTATTTTTTATACTAACATCACAGCTATGTAAATATATCATATCCTATTTAAAAATTAATAAATAAATAAATAAACCCCACTTTTCTCTTCCTCTTACTCTCTGTTTGTCATCTGTGCTCATTAATAATAAGTCGTAGTAAAATAAAAAAAACAAATTTAATTGCACATGTAGAGCGTGTGTGCCGATTGCTAGTCCCTTAAAAAGGAGGGGACGAGTTGGGGCAATGAGAAGGTTACTCTTTTGCGACCAAAAGGTCACAAGTTCGAATCATGGAAATAACTTATTTGCAAAACAAAAGTAAGGTTACGTACAATAGATATCCACTGACACTCGCAAAGTGGGTAGCCTTGGTGATTTGGGATCATGCTCTTTCTAAAAGGAAAAATGGAAAAAGAAACAAATATATTGTAAACAACAAATTACAAATACTAAAAAATGTTCATGGCTCAAAATTTGTTTGTTTTGCATAATGTTCTGAAGAATTGCTTGTCAAGTCCTGAGAGTGCTGCAGCTGTCTTCAAACACTGATTAAACGTCGCCCAGAACCGAAACAGTCACAAGCCATTTCGTGTTTCAGATCTACGGTCGAGTAGCATTCAGCAATCCTGACTAACACAGCATAGCGTTTCAGAGCACCCCAAATCAGAGCATCGAAACAAGTTTTGGTTTCTCTTATGTCCCTTCTGCGGTTCAGTGAGTGCAGCGATCAGCCTTGCACCCCAAGTAAGAGCAGTTCAAGATCACTTCGGCCAAAAATGCAAGTAAAAAAGGATTCTTTACTCTCCGGTGTAACTCCTAATGTCAATTGTCCTGTTTGTTTTGTTTTCTGCCTGTTGCGGGCAAGATGGGGAAAATATCCATCGAAAACCACCACGCTGGACTTCAGTACAAATCAAGTTCTAGAAATGAGGCACATATCCGAGCTCACCAAGACGAGCAGTCAATGAGTCTAATTCGGCGTAAATAAAGTTAGCTTTAGGATGGGCTCTATCACCAGTAATAAAAGCATGCACACCATCCTTCAGCTCAATCCAGCTACAGCCCGGTATCTTCTTCACATTCTGCTGGCTCATTGAATGTCTAACTTCTGTTACCTCATCATATTGACCATTCGCTACATAAAGATTGGACATCAGCACATAATTACCACAATGCTCAGGATCAAGTTCAATCACCTTCTGCCCAGCGACCTCTGCGAGATCCTGGTTCCCATGGAGTCGACATGCTGCTAGCAATGCCCTCCACACCACAGGATTGGTCTCAATAGGCATTTCTAGCACCAGTTCATAAGCCTCCTCCAGATGCCCAGCTCGACCAAGCATGTCAACCACACAAGTATAATGCTCGATGGTTGGAACCACGCCATACTTCGAATTCATTTGTCTCAAGAATTCACGCCCTTCTCTGACTAAACCTGTGTGGCTGCACGCAGACAAAACCCCAACAAATGTAACCTCATCAAGCTTAATTTGTGCTTCACACATATCAGAGAACACATCCAATGCCTTGCTGCCATATCCGTGCATGCCATAACCCATGATCATGATGTTCCAGGATGCAACATCCTTATTCCTCATCTTATCGAAAACCATATAAGCATTTCTCATGCTCCCACATTTTGCATACATGTCCATGACTGCATTGGTGATTTGCACGTCGTCAACATTCACATCCTTCTCCAACCCATTTTTAATCATATATCCATGAATTTCTCTACCATGCATCAATGCTGCCAGATGAGCGCACACTGGAAGGACCGTCGTGATGGTGACCAAATCAGGAAGAACTCCAGCCCTTAACATTCTATCAAAAAGCCTCAGAGTCCCATTGTGATCACCGCATTGCTCATGCACTGCGATAATTGAGTTCCACGAATACATATCCTTCTCAACCATCATCTCAAAAATCTTCAAGGCGTCTCCAACACACTTGCATTTCCCATACATGTCAATCAACGCATTCAAAACCTCAACACCTGAATCATACCCCACTTTCGTCGCAAACCCATGCACCGCTCTCCCATTGTCAAAACCACCCATCACAGCGAAAATCGACAAGACCCCAGTCACGGTAAACCTACTCGGCACAACCCCTTCCTCACCCATCATCCTAAATACCGCCAAAGCCTCCTCAAGCCGCCCAATCTGCGCAAACCCACTAACCATTGCATTCCAAAGCACAACATCTCTAACAGGCAATTCGTCAAACACTTCCTGTGCCTCCTCCATCAACTCCAATTTCAAATACGTATTCACCAGAGCACTGCCAACATACACGTCCAACTCCAACCCAAATTTCACCACCAACCCATGAATCTTCCTCAACTCCAGAACCCCACTGCAACCCCTAATCACACACGGAAACGTAAACTTATCTGGCACAACACCGGCAAACCGCATTCTTCTATAGAACTCGAACCCATCTCTACCCAACCCGTTTGCTATAAACCCAGCAATGACAGCATTGTAAGCAAACACATTGTGGTCAAAAGACTGATAATTGAAAGTCGAAACGGCGTCATCCATCTGGTTGCACTTGGAGTACATGTTGATGAGGCTGGTGGTGGAGAGAGGGGAACGGAGGAAGCCATTGGCGAGCATAAATGAGTGGACTTGCTTGCCTTTTCTGAGATTCTGGCGGCGGGCGCATGCTTGAAGGGAGGCTATGCAGGCGGCGAGGTCGTGCGGCGGCTGAGCAGGCGACTGGCCAGCGGAGTGCGAGAAGGAGGAGCTGAGGCGCAGAGAAACAGATGGGTTCCTGAACAAATTGGTGGCTTTGTTCATCAGGAGTGTCGGTGTCTGATCACAGCACCATGAATTTTTGCAAAGATATTTATTTATCTATTTAGAAATTAATAAATTCCTTAGCTTTACAAAACGTTGCTTCCAAGTTCCATAAATAGCGATTTCACATGTGACTTCTATTCTCCAGAAAAATATTAAGTTGCATTGAACCACAAGGAACTCCAATTCCTAAATGAGGGCATTTTTGCCCACCGCCATTTAATGTGGTGCATGCTCACCATCCTATTTATCACCGTTAGATGAGTTTGAATTTTGAGATTTGTGCTTATCCACTACACAAATCTTGAAATTCAAACTCATCTAATGATGATTGATAGGATGGTGAGCATACATCACACTAAATGATTGTGAGCAAAAATGTTCCCTTCCTAAATATCGTATGTCAATGGTCTCGGTTGTTATAGGATAATGGGAAGTTAATACATAGAGAAAAAAAATTCAAACTTAAATATTTGTACTAAAGTCAGTTAAAATTCAAGCTCAAAATTAATAATTTCGTCAACTCTCGGTTAACATTTTCATACCATCCCGTCTTTTTCCCAACTTGGGTTCTGCCTCTCCCCGCCTATTTCTGCACTGCTTCCGGTTGATGGCTATTATGCATGTTCATGCTCTTTTGACTTATTCGACTCGTCTTCCAGCTCAAACTAGCCTAGACTCCTGTTCCGGGTAGTGTTTTTTTTTTTATAGTTTTTTGCATTTTACAAACCCTTGACTCGTTCATTCACTCGCTTGGATTCAGTCTTGTTCGATTGTTGATTAGTTCATAGGTAGTTGGTTACTCTCTGCATCCCATCTCTCTCTCATTTTCTTTCCAGACTTTCGGCCTGGAGCAAAACTAATGGATATTTATCTGAATCCCGAGCACCCAAATCCTGGAGTCATAAAAGGTGACAATGATGAGAATTTATTTATTTTTTGTCGAAAACAAAGTAAGCAGTTCATTGAAAGAAGAAGACCCCACTACAAGCCACTGTTCTAAAAATCCCCGCCTAGCGCCGCCTAGGCGCTAGGCGGCTGGTCACCGCCCCTGATTAATGCCTAGGCGTTTGAAAATTAGGAAAGGGCGCCTAGACCAGTTGAGGCGCCCGCCTAGGCACCCGCCTAGCCCGCCCAAACCCGCCTAGACACCTGCCTAGGTTGCGACTCACTTAGATAGAAAATAGATAACTTTCAATTTGCATTTAATTTTTTTAATAAATTGTAAGAGACTTGTTGAATACTTAAATGAGCACATACTATATTTTTGTTCCCCATGTTTTCATTATGTTCCAATACTTCATAATACATATGTCATTCTATTTTGTAGTTTATGATGAAATTATATATATTTTAAGTATAAACAAACACTTATTTACACGAAATATAATGGATTTAGTTAAATCCGCCTAGTCCGCTTAGGCGCCCGCCTAGACCCTGCCTAGGCGCCTAGGCGCTAGGCTTCAGCCCGCCGTCCGACTAGCGCCTAGCGTCTTTTAGAACCTTGCTACAAGTACATCAACTTAGCCCAACAAAATAGGAATAGCCAAAAGCCCAATCAGTAAAAATGCAAAAAGCAAATAGTTAATTAACTAATTAACTTTCAGTCCCAAAAGGAAACAATGATACAATAATTAATTGTAACAATTAATGTTGCAATTTCACAAGTTTAAGGTAACAATGATGACAATTAATGTCCCAAGGGATGGAACTGATCTTATGTGACCTAAGTTCCACATTTTGTGGAAGAGCCCACCCAATATGGACCTTGACCCGAAAAGAGATCCTCTTCAGATTTTTTCCACTAAGATCATTGAATCAAGTGATTTGAGTTTTGGAAATTTTATCTAACGGAATTATTATATCTTTTAAGGAATTAAAACAGGTGAACCGTTTAATGAAATTTCAAAATTCTGAATCACTTGATCCGGTAACCTTGGTGAAAAAGATACAGAGAGAATCACTTTCTCCTTGACCCACACCCATCACCATTCGATTTGGATAAGAGTGTGATGCGCCCAACTTTTCATCTACGTTCCACACCTCACCTCCTCAATATTGCTCACCAATCCAACTTTTTTTTAATTTCTTTTATTTTTAAAAATATGAGTTATCTCGTGACAAACTAACGATAAATTAATCTGGAATATGATTCTCTCCCTTCTTTTTTTCTCTTCCCTTCCCTTTCCTCCTAATTGAACGGTCATGGTTAAACCATGTCAACATCTTATATTAATTTTTTATATCAAGAAAAAAATAAAATAAGAAAATGTGAGATGAGGGGATGGAAGGGGATGAAAAGTGGAGAAAAGAGAATCCTACTTTCTAAAATTAACGGGTGGTTTGGTATGTCGATTTACTTTCTAAAATGAAAAAGACTCACATATGTATTGTAATAATTTTTAATTATCATTGTGTAATTCATTAGCGCCGTTAATCAAACGTGGTGGAGAATGATCTGAAAAATGAATCCGTGAAAAATGAAATAAAAAATAACAAAATAAAAAGGGGAGAAGATTTGAATACTTTACTTGGACCGGAGACTGCCTCTGCGTGGACACACCGCGAGTCGTACGATGAGAAGAAAGAGATAGTAGTAAATCCGACTAGTACTCATTGTGCCAAAGAAATCACTCCTCCTCCTCTCTCTCTCCACGGAAAGAGGAGAGAGAAAGCTTGAGTTGATCATCAATGGCGGTCAGGCTAACGACCTGGTTCGTGACTCAGGGGCTCACCGTTAGCGGCTCCAACTCCACCTCCAGGCACTGCTCAAATTCGAGCTCCCGCTTTTCATTTCGCTGCTCTCCCGCTTCTTCCTGCAAGCTCCGGCACCGCAATCTCAGGTACGCTTCCCTCCCTCCCTCCCTATCTCTCTCTCTCTCTCTCCTCTCTTTCTCTTTCTTCTCTCTGAGCTCGTTTATCGATCAAATTCTCAAAGTTCAATCTGCTTGATCAAGTGATTGATGATGATTTTGATTCAATTTCAAACTTGTGAAGTTGCTATTGCGTGAATAAGAGGCAGAGACTGAGGAAGAAAGACTCGGTCGAACAGCCTTCGACGACTGCAGATTTCCAGCTCAGTGGCGACGACGACTCCGAATCTGAAAATGCTTCTTCGGCGGGCGTCATCGTCCCCATTGAAAGCGTATCTGATGACGAAGCTCGCACTGCCAATGGAGACGATTCGATTTCGACGGTTCTGACTCCGTCTGATCAAGCAAATCCTTCGGTAACTCATCGCCTTTGCTTTTGGAAACTCAAGGGTTCATATATACATATTTGTTCAATTTTCATAAATTTGATTACTCGTTGGCCTTACAGGCGTATAATACAGAGGATTTGGTTGGCATGATTAGAAATGCAGAGAAAAGTATGATATTACTCTTCCCTGTTCATTGGTTTCATTTAGGGTCCTTTTGGGACTGCTATTGTTAGAAGCACTTCCAGGCATAAGCACTTCTAGCATCCTTATTAGAAAACTTCGAAATTTCTATTAGAAATTCAAATGATTTTTGAAATGCGGTTAAGAAAGCACTTGACTTATGTAAAAGTGCTTTTAAGTTATTTTTTCAAATGTGGTCAGAAGCGCTTTTAGTCTTTAGAAGCAGTCCCAAACAGGCCTTACTGTTTATGCCTCTTATATTAGATTTGTGAAATGTGCATATATCTTTGTGGCCTTAGATATCCATATTCTCAACCAAGCGCGGGTTAACGCGCTTGAAGACCTTGACAAGATTCTTGGTGAGAAGGAGGCATTGCAAGGAGAGATGAATGCTTTGGAAATGAGATTGGCAGAGACCGATGCACGGATTAGGGTAGCTGCCCAGGAAAAAATGAAGGTGGAACTTCTAGAAAACCAATTAGATAAGATGCGGAATGATCTGAATCTTAATAGTGGTGGTGGTGCCGAAAGAGGTCAGGTGGAGATTTTTGAGAATGAAGACGAGCTGTTTAATGAAGAAGCTCCTGTACCATACAGAACTAGCATCAATGCTCTTGTTGGCAATCTGAATGCATTGAGATTAGAAAATCAATCCCTCAGCAATGACGTAGAAGCACTAAGGGAGGAGCTTAGCTATGTGAAGGATACGGATGAACGAGTGGTAATGCTGGAAAAACAACGGTCGACTTTAGAGGCTGCCTTGAAAGAGTTGGAATTGAAATTGTCAGTTTCTCAGGAAGATGTTTCCAAACTATCCAATCTTAATGTCGAATGCAAAGGATTATGGGAGAAGGTGGAGAGTTTGCAGCTACTGCTCGATAAGTCAACCAAACAGGCAGATCAAGCTATTACCGTGTTACAGCAGAACCAGGAGATTCGAAAGAAAGTTGATAAATTAGAAGAATCTCTTGAAACAGCTAATATCTATAAAGAGTCATCAGAAAAGATGCAACAATATAATGAGCTAATGCAGCAGAAGATAAAACTTATGGAGGACCGGCTTCAAAGATCTGACGAAGAGATACATTCCTATGTTCAATTATATCAAGAATCTGTGGAGGAATTTCAAGATACACTAAATACTTTGAAAGAAGAAAGCAAGAGAAGGGCAGTTGATGAACCTGTGGATGATATGCCATGGGAATTTTGGAGTCGTTTATTGCTTATGATCGATGGTTGGTTGTTTGAGAAAAAAATATCAATCGATGATGCCAAGGTGTTGAGAGAAATGGTCTGGAAGCGAGATCGACGAATTCGTGACTCATACATGGCATGCAAGGAAAAGAACGTGAATGACGCTGTGTCTACATTTCTCAAACTGATATCATCGCAAACAAGGTATGAACATTCTAGTAATAGAAGAATGCAGGGGTTACGTATATAAGCTTCTATTTAATCTGAATGCTGGGGTTACGTATTTAAGCTTCTATTTAATTTGTGACTTTGTTGATTTTTAGTCTAGGATTGCATGTCGTTCATATTGCAGCAGAGATGGCACCAGTTGCTAAGGTGAGATTAGCTTGCCTTTATACATTTGTATCTTTCTTTGCTTTATTCTATTAAGATAACCGAGTGGGGTTTCTTACTTGTCAAGCTACAAACTCTTTTGTTACAGCAGTTCAGATTCAGGAATTTTTGAAGCATTAATATTTGTGTAAATGTATAGGGACAACTCAATGATCTTTCATTTGGTTTGATAAACATACCATCAACATAACTAGTTAATTTTACAGGTTGGTGGTTTGGGGGATGTTGTGGCTGGTCTTGGTAAAGCACTGCAGAAGAAGGGACACCTTGTGGAAATTATACTTCCCAAATATGACTGCATGCAGTACGATCGTGTTCCTGACCTAATGGTAAACTGATTACTTAATGAATCTTAGAAAAGATGTTTTTTTACTTGAGTCTCATTACACATTAACACGCAGGCCCTAGATGTGGTGCTGGAGTCATACTTTGATGGTCTACTATTCAAAAATAAAGTCTGGGTTGGCACTGTTGAAGGTTCGTACATTGAAAGTTTCTGTTTGCATGACTTTTTTTGTCTTGGATTCTCACTGTAGTCTTGGATGCTCACTCTGTTGATTATGCAGGTCTTCCAGTTTATTTTATTGAGCCTCTTCATCCTGATAAGTTCTTCTGGAGAGGACAATTTTATGGGGAACGTGATGATTTCAAGCGATTTTCCTTTTTCAGTCGTGCAGCCCTTGAGTTGCTTCTTCAATCTGGCAAGAAACCAGACATAATTCATTGCCATGATTGGCAGACAGCTTTTGTTGTATGGACCATTAAACCCTTCATTTTTCTTACCATGCTGTCTTTGACCACCTTAGTTCTCTCAGTGACTGACTTGTTTCTGTTGTTAGGCACCTCTTTACTGGGATATATATGCTCCAAAGGGATTGAACTCAGCTAGAATATGTTTTACATGCCACAACTTTGAATACCAAGGGACTGCGCGTGCTTCAGAATTGGCATCTTGTGGTCTTGATGTCCACCAGCTAAATCGACCAGATAGAATGCAGGACAACTCAGCACACGATAGGATCAATGCTGTTAAGGTATAGCAATGGTTGATTCATCTATTACCAGCATCTTTCGGGAGTCCGCAAAACCTTTCCTGATTCCATTTTCATTTTTTGTTTTTTCTCTTTTAAGGGTGCAGTTGTATTCTCTAATATTGTGACAACAGTATCACCCACCTATGCGCAAGAGGTGCGGACTGCTGAGGTATGGCTTTTGCTCATACTTACAAGTTCCTATAGATATCAGATTCAAATTCAAATTGCTTGCCCTGTCCCAGCCTAGAGACATTGTTTCCTTTGAACATTTGATTTTGGAGAATCTAATTATTTTCACCAAATGTTAATTTCTGTCATAAATTGTGTAAATATGTCTCTCTTGTATAAGTAGTAATCCAGATTCCAGACATGTTAGGAATAACAACATCTGAGTATGATTTTGGTTTTGGATTTGTGTTGAGATGATGTTGGCCTTTTTAAGATGAAAGAAAAACTTTCAAAAATGTGCTTTTCTACGAGAGCTTTGATATAGAATTCATCAGGTGTTGGACCTCTAGTAAATTATGTGGCTCCTAATCAATAGGTTCTTCTTGTTGGACACTCAATGTCCCACTTTTATTCTGTTTTTGGGCATAAGTACACTTCACAGATGAGAAAAGGGAACAACATTTCTCTTCCCTACTCGTGCAAAAATACATCATGGTCTCTGTTTTGAACTTTCATGACATAGTCAAAATAACTTTACGGTAGACAGCCTTGAAATTGATTAAGATTCTATGGGTGAAAAGTTTTGTGTAGTTAGCCAATTTGTCGAATTTTTGTGTCAGTCATATGGTTTGCCTGATGTATCATTTCATGCTTCCATGTTATTGGATATTCTTGAACTTCCGTTTGTATAAAAATAGTTGTTTATTTATGATCACAGGGAGGACACGGTCTCCATTCAACACTAAACTTCCATTCTAAGAAGTTCGTTGGAATTCTAAATGGTATTGACGCTGATGCGTGGAATCCTGCCACTGATGCATATCTCAAAGTACAGTACAGTGCTAATGATCGTCAGGGGAAAGCAGAAAATAAGGAAGCATTAAGAAGAAATCTGGGGCTTTCTTCGGCATATGTCAAGAGGCCATTGGTAATTTGATTTTCTATTAAATTTTATTTTCACATGGAGTCATATTTGGCACTCTATAAAATGGCATCATATTCTATTTTCGGTAAGCCAGAGTGATTGGACAAGCAACTTTAGTCTTTAGTTGAAACTGTTTGATCACTCCTTGAATAGGTGGGCTGCATAACAAGATTGGTGCCACAGAAAGGTGTACATCTTATCAGACATGCGATATATCGAACATTGGAGCTCGGAGGACAGTTTGTTCTTCTGGGTTCTAGCCCAGTGCATCATATTCAGGCACTGCTCTATCTTCCGTTTTGATATTATATCCTGGCTATGTTCGTTACTGTTAGAATTTTATGTTGTTATATATGCTCAAGAGGGACATGTCTGGGCAGTCTCTTATCATATAAATATATTGTTAAGATGAATGGATTATCAACATTATACCTATTCTCTAATCGAATATATTACTAAGATTCTGGGTTAAAGTCCAATTTAATATCGCGTGTTGGGTTCTTTGTGGTGTGTTTGTCGTGCTTATTTGAATAACAAGTGGTTGTAAATACTTATTAGTAGAACCATTAACTGAAAGGTTTCTTGCTGTGTTTTCTACTGTAGAGGGAATTTGAGGGTATTGCAAGTCATTTTGCGAATCATGATCATATTCGGTTGATTTTGAAGTATGATGATTCTCTTTCCCATACCATTTACGCTGCTTCTGATATGTTCATCATCCCGTCTATCTTTGAGCCTTGTGGACTTACACAGGTAAAGTCTGTTCTCTTACCTATGCAAAACTTCAGCACACTAGTCACTACGTATTGCTGGATTTACGTCTTGTTTTTCTTGGGCAGATGATAGCCATGAGATACGGTTCTATACCCATTGCAAGAAAAACTGGTGGTCTAAATGATAGGTGGGTATCCAATGCCTATAGCTTCTACTAGCGATTTATGTTATATTCCTTAAAGAGTAAACTTAATTCCTTATATGCTTTGTCTGCAGTGTCTTTGATGTTGATGATGACACCGTACCTCTTCAGTTTCGGAATGGATATTCATTCTTGACTCCTGACGAACAGGTAAATCTCGCACACATACACATTCTTCGTTTTTCTTTTCTTTTGTTCTTCTTTTTTATCTGGCATTGGTGGTGCCCAAGGCTTGGAATTTGATAGGACATCCTTGCATCATCTGTCTCCGTTATTCTCGTGATTTTTCTCCACTTCTGTATTTTAGTTTTCCCTGTCCATGATTAACTGTATCCTGACTTGGAAATGCCGACAGGGATTAAACGGTGCTATGGAACGTGCATTCAACCTCTACTTGAAAAACCCTGATAGTTGGCAGCAGCTTGTTCAGAAGGTCATGAATATAGATTTCAGTTGGGATACTTCTGCATCACAATACGAAGAACTCTACTCCAAGTCTGTGGCCAGAGCAAGGGCAGCCGCTCGCACTTGAGCTTTGCGATACCTCGCTAGACCAGACATGTCAACGCTTCATTTAGCGAAACAAATGTGACTTCGTCACTGACAAGTTGGAGCTAAGACTGGTAAGCTCTATATATGGATGCATATTTTAAATGGAAGTAATCTGACTAGGGAGCACACCAGAAGCTTGAGATCGAATATGTTCAAGTTCTGCGAGGGTTATGGTTCAATGCTGGAAGCGACAGAGGTGGTTTTAACAGTCGCTGCGCCTTCGTCCAAATGTTCATTTTTTAACATTCGATCGCCATTGATTTGTTCATAAAACCAGCTGTAGTTGTTGTATGCTAATGACTAGGTTCTTACTATAATTACAAAACTCGTCTGTATACGCCGCTTAGTGGGATAAGGCTTTGTTGTTACCGTCGTTGGCTGTATACCTTTCAGGCCATTTTGTCTATGCAAAATATAGAAGAGAAAGAAACAAATAAATGTTCAAAATCATCTCCATTTTGAGCAATACTAATTGTCGTTTGAATGCTTCAATCTTATATTCTCGTAATTGTTGTATCATTTTCCTTCGTAGAAGCAAATTAAAGTAACCGAGCTCGCACTGCTCGTAAACTCGGAATGATTTTATTCGGATCCTGCCCGAACCTATTTGATCAATGGTCATTTGTCACTCACTTTAATCTGTTGAATCAAATTTAACACTGTTTAATCTGTTGAATCAAATTTAACACTCAAACTGGCATGTTCGTTTAGGATTCACATCTTAAGGATTCGATGTGAAGAACAAAGTGTTGTTGTCGACTATCTTATGTATTTTTCCTTCTTTATTCGGATTTCAGACCAGTAACATAAGATAAATTTATACGAGTGGAATTAACACTCAAACTAACATGTGTCCATACTAAATGTTTGTATTTGTACGTACTCAAGAAAAATCGTTGTTCCAGTAAAGGAATAGATTGAGTTGTAGTTATGCCTAAATTGAATCGAGGTTTTTTGAAATAAAAAAAAAATCCAGTTTGGAGGAAAGATTTTAGGTGGATCTGAACCGTGTAATCTCTTAATTTCAGACACATATTGTAGCACATAGTTCAAATTATTGTTGTCCATTACTTGGTACCAAATTTACATCACCGACAACAATACAAACAGAAGTACAAAACAACTCCTGAGCTCTCACTTTCCGGGAACAAAGTTTGTGGCGTAGTTCCAGGCATTGTTGGCGACTGGGTCGGCGAGGTGGTCGGCAAGGTTCTCCAACGGTCCCTTTCCGGTGACGATGGCCTGGACAAAGAATCCGAACATGGAGAACATGGCCAACCTTCCATTCTTGAGCTCCTTCACCTTGAGCTCGGCAAAGGCTTCCGGGTCGTCAGCAAGGCCCAAGGGGTCGAAGCTTCCACCGGGGTAAAGGGGGTCGGTCACCTCTCCGAGGGGTCCGCCGGCAATTCTGTATCCCTCAACTGCTCCCATCAGCACAACTTGGGTAGCCCAGATGGCCAAGATGCTCTGTGCATGGACCAAGCTAGGGTTTCCCAAGTAGTCGAGACCGCCCTCGCTGAAGATCTGGGCTCCGGCCTTGAACCACACAGCCTCGCCGAACTTGACACCGTTGCGGGACAAGAGCTCGGGGAAAACGCATCCAAGAGCTCCGAGCATGGCCCATCTGGAGTGGATCACTTCGAGCTCACGGTTCTTGGCGAAGGTCTCTGGGTCGGCTGAGAGTCCAGCGGTGTCCCAGCCGTAGTCACCGGGGAACTCGCCCTTGAGGTAGCTTGGGGGCTCACCGGAGAATGGACCCAAGTACTTGACTCTGTCAGGGCCGTACCATGGGCTGCCAGAGGAAACTTGTTTGGTAGCAGTTTTCCTCATGGACACTCTTCCGTTTCCGAAAAGCTCGGTGGCTCCCGGGGAAAGTTGCACGGCTTTGCCCGCGAAGGTTGGGGAAGAGAGAGCCATGGAAGCAGCCATTGCAGAACTAATGTGATACAAGTAGAAGGAAAAAACAGTTGAGGGAAGAGAGGATGATGGGTGGTTGTGATTGGCTTCATGGCTTATATAGAACAATGCCCTTATCCTAGAAAATCAACATCTTAATTCTCATTGGTTGTGAGATTTTGAAGTTCGATTTTCCTTGTCTAGTTGGCACCCTCTACCACCGGTACCAACAGTCGTTGGATTATTAGTGACCGAAAATTCTGAGTCTTTAGTTTGTGTGAATGAGAAATCTTTATGTGATGAGGTAGGTCAGCAGAAGAATTTAATAGAACCGTCGGATTCAATTTGAGTGGATCTCTGTCCAGTGTTTGAAAAATCTAAAGACAACAATGCATGGGCACCACTAGTTTGTCCAATCCGGCATTGCCAATTGTTCCAAATGGATAGGCTTTCTGTGCTTGGAGATAGTAGAGGATTTCCTCTGTAGGACCAAACCCTAATTCTACCATGCAAATGTACACCTACGTGTTTCCAAATTCTGGACCTCTCAGAATATTGCTGCATTGCTAGCCATGAATGAATGAAGCCACTTCCAATGGCTGCCAATCAACTAGCCAAATTAATAAGAAAATAAAAAATAAAAACTAGTCAAATTATATGGTTCTATAGCCAGCTGCAGAATTTTCACGATAACCCTTTGTTCTGAAATCATGTTTCCTACTTTAATAGGAGACAACTTCAAATTGTATGTATTTTATTTTTTTAAGAATAAGATTCCACATCGGTCATATTAGATAAAATAATATATAAACATATGTGAGTTTTCACTTGTAATATCACCGAAGTCATTTATGATAAAACTCATACCTAATAATAAATAATTAAATTAAAACAATATCAATAATATTAAATGAATACCGACCGACCAGACTCTCAAAAAATACCGTTAGTTTTGGTATAATGGCTTGCATCCAAATTTTAATCCGGTTCTGGAAAATAAGTTGGGAAGTGGACCAAGATTATCACAGATTTTTTCTTCTTCTGCAGAGATATTTTTCTCTCACACTCCTCTGCCTACCACTCGATTTTTCATTAACTTTTTTCTGAAGGGTGAAAATTACCATATAATCAACGCTAACATATTCGACAGACGTTGATAAGGCATTCTCACGACTCCTATCTGTAACACTCCAGCGACATTAATTATTTTTTTTTTACATTTTTATTTTATCATAATTCATACCAACGTACCGAAAGATTTTTTAATGTGGTCACGTTCGAACGTGAGTTGGTAAATTACGTGTTTCTATACAAGTGATGAAATATTTGTATTAAAAAAATTAAGAACTTGAAAAATACAATTTTTCTTTATATATAACACGTAATGTACTACCCGTATGTGTTTCGGAAAATAAAAAATTTCTCCTACGTACCAGCTTGTAGATTTTTTTCAAGAATTTTTTCGTTAGAGAGAGTGTCAGTGGCACCTTGGTTATACGCCAGGGATTGAATTTGAGGACGTGGTGGATTAGAGAGACAGACATGTGGCAAACGAAAACAAGAGAAAAATCTTGGCAGTCCAATGAGATGAAAGCTTTAGATAGCATAAGATAAATGGCTTTGATAGCAAACGCACTATAAATACGTACCAAACTTCACCAACCATCAATCACCACTCTCAAACTTCAACCATCAATCAAGCCTCGATTCTCTCTTTCAACCATGGCTGCTTCCACAATGGCTCTCTCCTCCCCAACCTTCGCCGGCAAAGCCGTGCAACTTTCCCCGGGAGCCACTGAGCTTTTCGGAAACGGAAGAGTTTCCATGAGGAAAACTGCTACCAAACAAGTTTCGTCTGGCAGCCCATGGTACGGCCCTGACAGAGTCAAATACTTGGGCCCATTCTCCGGTGAGCCCCCAAGCTACCTCAAGGGCGAGTTCCCCGGTGACTACGGCTGGGACACCGCTGGACTCTCAGCCGACCCAGAGACCTTCGCCAAGAACCGTGAGCTTGAGGTGATCCACTCCAGATGGGCCATGCTCGGAGCTCTTGGATGCGTTTTCCCCGAGCTCTTGTCCCGCAACGGTGTCAAGTTCGGCGAGGCTGTGTGGTTCAAGGCCGGAGCCCAGATCTTCAGCGAGGGCGGTCTCGACTACTTGGGAAACCCTAGCTTGGTCCATGCACAGAGCATCTTGGCCATCTGGGCTACCCAAGTTGTGTTGATGGGAGCAGTTGAGGGATACAGAATCGCCGGCGGACCCCTCGGAGAGGTGACCGACCCCATTTACCCCGGTGGAAGCTTCGACCCCTTGGGCCTTGCTGACGACCCAGAAGCTTTTGCCGAGCTCAAGGTGAAGGAGCTCAAGAATGGAAGGTTGGCCATGTTCTCCATGTTCGGATTCTTTGTCCAGGCCATCGTCACCGGAAAAGGACCGTTGGAGAACCTTGCCGACCACCTCGCCGACCCAGTCGCCAACAATGCCTGGAACTACGCCACAAACTTTGTACCCGGAAAGTGAGTGAGAGTATGAGAAGTGTTAAAGACATGTTGTGAGTTCCTTTAATTGAGTGTGGAAAATTTGTTCATGTTGTAGATTGGTGGGCGAACCCTAGTGCACAAAAATGTGAAGTATCTATTTATGTAATGCTGAATTTGAATGGAGTAAATTTCTAAATTTTTTTTCAACAAAAGTCAAATATATCTGCCGTTTGTTTATTTGGAAGATATTCTAATCTAATCTAAGTTACAACATTCGAGCAAATGTTGTTTAAGTTACTAGTTGGCTAGTACAATGTAACTTGCTCCTTACTCTTGTCTCCTCCCAGATTAATGTAGTTTAAGATAACGCATTATGCAATTATATTTATGCACTCTTGTGTGAGTGTGATCTCATTAATTTTCATCTTCTAACAATTTATTATCTAATTCACTAACGCTAACGCTCTTCTTAAAAAAAGAAAAGAAAAAAAAGGTTAAAATATCCTCTTGGAAAAAAAAAATCTTACTGTACTGTTATTGTTAAGTGATTCGGAGTAGAGGGCACTGCCTAACGCTCTTCCAAAAGGATAAGGCTAATGCTGGGAAACTAAGGAGAGGGTATTCAATTGAGAATTTGAGAGATTTTAATCGATTTATAAATCCATGAATTTTTATGTAGTTTAATTGATTTGTAGAGATTTCATGTAAAAATTTGATTCAATTCCCTCTAAATCTCTTGGGGAGAGTTGAGATTTGTGGATGCTATATTTACATTACAAAATCTTTCTAATTCCCTCTAATTCCTCAACTTTCTCAAATTCTTTAAAATCAAATTCTAATTGAATACACCTACAATATTATAATTTAAAAAAAAAATCATAATTGAATACATCCGGATTTATAAGGATTTTCATAAACTACCTTAAAATCCTGAATGAATACACATTGAATTTCAAAGAATCACTTAAATTCCTGATTAAATACCCATAAATTTATTAAAAGAATTAAAATCCATCAAAATCCCAATTGAATACACCCTCTGAATTTCTAAACAAAATTTGCAAATTAAATTATGTGTCACCGATAAGAACGAATATGTTTATCAACGGCTAAGTAATAAATAAATTATTAACTTTTACGTCCTTTAACTTTCAAAATTTTGTCTACCAATGTAGTCTCCCTAACATACCATTTTAATTAGTTGCGATTACATTTTTTTGTGATTACATTTTTTCTATGGGTGTTGTCAGGGAGACTATATTTTATAAACTACATTAAGTAGGGATACATTTTTTAATGTGTCGGGAATACAGCTTGAAATACTAACACTATATTCGGATGAAGAAATTTAAGATTACTAAGGAATTTTAAAATGATGGTAATTGAAATGACGGGATTTTATTTTTTATAATTTGTGAATTTTCTTGTTTGGTATTCAATTCCATTGTTCTTTTAAGGTAAACCAAACAAGCAAATTCACAAATTCTACAAAATAAAATCCCAATTTCTATGATTGAGAGTTTAAAAATAACAAATTTATAAATTGGATAAGAGAAATAAACTTGGAATTTAGATAAAAGTCAGAATTTATAAATTAACTTACACCCATTCCTTTGTTTGAATTCATAAACATAGAAATTTAAAATTTCCGCATAGAAAAAAAAAACTTGGAATTTGGGACTTCCAATTCCCAAGTTTAAATTCCATGTAAATAAGTGTCATTTCCCAATTTTTATGATTGAGAGTTTAAAAATAACAAATTTGGTATTCAATTCCATTGTTCTTTTAAGGTTAACCAAACAAGAAAATTCACAAATTCTACAAAATAAAATCCCTTCATTTCAATTTCCATCATTTTAAAATTCCTTAGTAATCTTAAATTTATTCGTCCAAACATAGTGTTTAAGAATAATGGAATTGAATATGGAATTTGTTATTTTTAAACTCTCAATCATAGAAATTGGGAAATGACACCTATTTACATGGAATTTAAACTTGGGAATTGGAAGTCCCAAATTCCAAGTTTTTTTTTTCTACGCTTAAATTTTAAATTTCTATGTTTATGAATCCAAACAAAGGAATTGGTGTATGTCAATTTATAAATTCTGACTTTTATCCAAATTCCAAGTTTATTTCTTTTATTTCTCTCCTCACACACTAAAAAAAATTTCGTAGACAGGTTCACTGTATAAATAGGTAATTTGAGAGATGATACAAAGGTAATTTACAAATTGCAGTCTGTCTAGCAATATATATATTTATATATATTTTTTAAATCGGTAGTATATAAGCTATCAAGTATGAACCCTCTGAAACACAAGTCAAACATGAAAGATGGACGGTCACCAGCGTCTCTGCACTCCAACTTCTTCTCCTCCCTGAAACAGGTTCATCTATTTCTCTGTTTCCCAGATTTTTCAAATTAATTTATGGATTTAGTGCGTGTTTCTTGGTCTTGAATTTGTTTTTATTTTCTTTGTATTTAATTCCATAGGTTGAGAAGAGACTGAAATTAGAGAACCCAGAAAAACAATCCAGTATTTCACCATCACCATTGTTACAAAGCAACAAGCTTTTAACAGAAGAGGAATCACTAAGCTCACCATTGTATCTCCCCTTTGACCAGTCCAATAACAACAACAATCAGAGCTTAAACACATTGCAAGAGAGTGGTGAACCTCCAGAAGCATTCCTCTCATGCTCCCTACTTTTCCCACCAACCCAACAAAACCCACCTCAAACGAGTGCCCTGCATCGACCCGAAACCATCAATGACACCGAAAATTATGCAATCGGTGATATTGAAGAGTTAATTGAACTCTTGGGTTTGTCTAATTGTGAAGGAGGAGAGGAAGAAAGGGGTGGTTGTTGTGGTGGTGGTAGCGGCATTGGTGGTGGTTCTTGTCGTTGTCAAGGCGGGTTTTATGAGAAGATTGTTGGGGTGAAGGGGCCGAAGTGTGGGAAAGAAGTGGAGAGGTTGGAGGGTTGGATTAAGTGCTTTATGAATGGTGGTGGGGAGGGGAGTATTGAACCTTTCAGGTTGGCACATTTGCTTTTGGGAAAAGCTGCTTTTGTTTCTGATGGTGCTGATCATGGTTTTGGAGGCTTGGAATTCCCTTCAACTGTTGGGGATTTTTTGCTCAAAGATCCTCCCCCAACAGATTGATCAAGGCACCGAAACTTTACTCTTTTTCTTATTCTCTGTCTTGAACTGTAAAAATTTCTGCATCAATCTAAATTTCTAAGCATAAAGTAGTTATGTAATTCGTTTTTCCCAACTGTTGTTTACATGTATTCATAATTTGATGGTTTATGCAACAATTAAGTGAAAGATCCAATCTTTCTTCATCAAATTCGGTTGTTTTTCAATCTTTCAACCCAATTTTCATTGGGAAATGTTCTTTTGGCATCCAAGTGACTGCCATACTTTAAATGAAATTTAGTACATCAGAGTTCGATTCTACAAAACATTGTGAAACTTGAATATGTCTGTGGAACATATAAGAAATTTATACGTTTCATTGCACAATAACTACTGCACGATGAGACAACGTTATTCTTCCTATCTTCCATTCCATCGCTGAAACTGATTCAACATTTATTGAACTGTGAAATATAATCACCATGGTGTTTGTACTATGTTTCCCTTTTCAGCTTCAGAAGGGCGGTCAACACCTCATTCATGTTAGGTCGGTTGTCAGGATCCGGGTTGGTGCAAAGCAAGGCAATCTTAAGTAGCTCTTCTGCAATTTTCTCCCCTTCAGTTGAGATATTTGAAGCTAGCATAGGGTCCAGAACTTGAAGAAGCGTCTTCGTTCCATTTGCAATGGCTTTCTCCACAAGTTGAGGCAAGCTCATTGGCAGCCCATTCTCTTCCATAAGTCCTGTTGGCCTTTTCTTTGTCAGCAGCTCCATCACTATTATGCCAAAGCTGAATAAGTCGACCTTAGTTGTGATTTTCCTCATATATGCAAATTCTGCAGAGGCATGTTTTAAGCTGGTGAGTACCATGGAAAGCGATAACATTGTATTTTCAGACATATTAAAGTTGGAATTTCGAGCAAGACTAAAAAAAAGGAGAAAGGGAGATGAATGTATTTGCTTTGAATATTAGTTTCAGAAATTGAAAAGAAAAGTCCGGTGTAAGTTGTTTCCAACCGATTGACTGCATATTTGCATGAACACTATCAGCATATAAAATATAAGCAATGGAGATGAGTTATAACTTTCATTGTTTAAAGTTGGAATTTAGGGCAAGACTAAAAAAGGTCACCTGGTGCTAGGTAGCCAATTGTTCCTTGGAAAGCTGATGCTGAGGAAAGGCTACTCCTGTCCTGGAGATGAACACCCAACATTCTAGCTGTCCCGAAATCACTCACATGGGCCACCCAGTCATCATCCAACAATATGTTAGAAGGCTTCAAGTCACAATGAACAATCGGAAAATCATAATCCGAATGCAGGTAATCCAATCCGCTTGCTATCGAAATTAAAATGCTGGTTCTCTCAGATAATGTGCATTTCCAATTATTCAACTCATCTTCATGTATAATGCTGTCCAGGTTCCCGTTCTTCATGTACGTCAGGACCAAGGCCTTTAACTTCATGCTCTCCCATGCATAACCGAGTACCTTCACCAAATTCCTATGCCGTAGTTGGGACAGTGTCTTGATTTCTCTATTGAAGCATTTATCAGACTCGACAGAGAACTGGTGCAGATTCAATCTCTTTATGGCTACCATCTGCCCGTCTTCTAGTTCACCCTTGTACACAGTGCTCAAATTGCTTGCACCTATAATATTATCTTTGCTGAAGGAACCGGTGGCAGTTTCTAAATCCTTTTGATCAAACCTCTTGAGGGTCAATGCTGAAGCATACTCATATTCTGGATCCTCAAGCTTTTCTGGTCTACGCGAGTTGGTGAAGAGGCGGAGGATGTGGATACTGAGCACTAGAACCAGAAGTAGAGAAGCAGATCCAAGCACCAACAGGATAAACTTGGTTTTCTTGGACAGCCGGTGTGAGCTTTTCTTGCATATCTTGAGAAATTTGTTACCACAGAGATCTGGGTTCCCCATCAAGCTGGACACATTCATTTTTTTGAATATTCCACTGTCTGGAACATGGCCTTGGAGTTGATTGAAAGAGACGTTTAAGTGCTTCAAGCTGGAAAGATTGGCAAAGTTCTCAGGGATAATGCCCCTCAGATGATTTTGAGAAAGGTCAAGGGAACTAAGATGCTTCAGATTTGATAACTTTTCTGGGATTTCACCATCTAAGTTGTTCCTTGAAAGATTCAAGCTTGTGAGGATGTCCATCTGAGCAAAAGCTTCAACTGGAATTGAACCAGAAAGTTTGTTCCCCGATAGATCAAAAGAGAACAAGTTCTTGCAGCCTTCTATTGTTCTGGGAATGATTCCAGAGAGATTATTGTTGGAAATGTCAATGGCTTGTACCATTTCCAACTTACCAAGCTCATCCGGAATGGTGCCATCCAAGAAATTGTATGAGAAGTTCAAATATATCTGCATGCTTCTCATGCTTGAGACCACTGATCCAGGAATAGACCCCGAGAGACGGTTGTGAGAGAGATCCAGGGTTGTCAGCTGATTAAGGCGAGCCATGCCTTTTGGAATGGAACCATTGAGCATATTATGCCCGAGGTTTAAGTATGAAAGAAACTCAAGTTTTGCCACAGAATCTGGAATTGGACCCATCAGTTTATTGTGTTGCAACTGAAGATTGGTTAGCTGTTTCAGTTTAAAAATTTCCTCAGGTATGGCTCCTTCTAAAGCATTGTCATGCAGGGAAAGCCCTTGGAGCTGAGAGAGATTGGATAACTGTGGTGGAACTGGACCCGAAAAGCTATTCTCAGCAAGTGAAAGGAGGATAAGTTGGCTTAATTGGCCAATTTCTGGTGGAATTGGCCCGACAAATGAATTTGAGACGGCAATAAAAAGCCTGAGATTTGAGAGTTTTCCAATTCGTGGTTTCAGCAAACCGCTAAAGTTGTTCATGGCCAAATCTAGAGTTTTTAGGCTTGTACAATTGAAGAGGTCATCTGGGATTTCTCCATACAGTTTATTTGATCCAAACGAAAGGAAAGTAAGATTTGGTAACTGCCCCAGCCCCTGTGGAATTTTCCCTGTTATTCTGTTATAAGCTAAGCTTATAACTAAAAGATGTGTACAATTGGTGATACTTGATGGAATGGAACCCTCAAGAAAGTTGCTGTTCATGGTCAGGTTTTTCAGATTATAAAGCAACCCGATATTTGATGGAAGCTCTCCGGTTAGGAAATTGATGCCCATTGACAAATATGTTAGATTTGTCAGGCTTGTCAAGGATGAAGGGATCACGCCGGTGAACTTGTTGGAATGCAGGGTCAGTACTTGCAATGATCTTAAAGATTCAATCTCGGCTGGTATTGTTCCGGTTAACTCATTCTGTGAAAGTCCTAAATGGGTTAACGACGTCAACTGAAAAATGGAAAGTGGGATTGTGGAATTTAGACTATTGTTGTACAATCTCAATGTTTCTAAGTGAAGCAAATCTCCAAGTTCAGAAGGAATGCCTCCGGTGAACTGATTGTCATAGAGTTCAAGATTAACAAGCTTCTTACAACGACCAAGTTCACTAGGGATATTCCCGAAAAAGGAATTGTCAAACAAGAGAAGCATTTCTAGATTCGACAAATTCCCTAGCTCTCTGGGCATTACACCTGACAACTGGTTTTCACTTAAATCTAGAGCTTCCAAAACTCTCAACCTACCAATGGAAGCAGGTATTGAGCCTACCAAGTTGTTGCGATACACTGCGAAAAGCTGAAGATTAACAAGATTTCCTATGTTTGATGGGATTTTTCCGGTGAGATTATTAGAATTGGCACCAACCTGTGACAGGTTTTTGCAGCTGCAAATGCTCTCCGGGATGCTTCCATTTAAAGAGTTATCACCTAAATCCAATGCCTGAAGATTTCTAAGGTTGCCTAGCTCTGGCGGAATTGGACCCGAAAGACCATTTTGATACAAAATTAGTTCAGAGAGTTGGGAGCAAAGCCCCAGCTCAGCTGGAATATGTTCAGTGAATGAATTTAGAGTTAAATCAAGAACCTGGAGGCCTGAGATGTTTCCGAGGAACGGTGATATCTGACCGCTGAGCTGCTTGTTATACATGGAAATCGAAATGACACGATTTGTGGAAGGGCCACAGGCAACGCCAGACCAATTGCAGTGATGGTTTGCATCTGTCCAGTCTGCAAGTGCTCCATTGGGGTCACCGTGGATCGATTTCTTGAATGTATGCAAGGCCTCAACTTCAACCTCCAAGCTTGGCTGAGCCGAAAGAACAGTAAGTAGAGCAGAACAGAGTAAGACTATGACCAAACTTAATCTCTGAGACACCATTTTTGTAGCAGATAAGCTTTCAAGTGAGGATAATGCCTTTTATACACAAGCTTTTCGAGTAATCAGTGCCCCCCCCACAATTAATTAAGTGAACTTTGCCAAACTACATATGATCAAAGGAAGGAAGACAAAAAGATTGTGATTCTTTGAATCATCAAAGAATGTACAATTTGATTTTGAAGTTTGTTCCCCATCCTCTTTACTTGTACACTCAGGAAGTATATAAATCCGGAAAGGCTGGCTCACTACTACGCAAAATCTGAGATATTTCGCGTGTTTACTTATCTGGAATTAACATCCGAATTATTACATATTTACTAGCACATGAGAGCATCTCCAAAAGAAATGTCAAATTTTGAACATAAAATTTAAATTTGACAGCCTATGTGGTATTTTGACATTTTTAAAGTTTTATTGTCCACCCGATATGCCAAATTAAATTATTATTTTAGTATATTATAAAATAAATGATTAAATTAATAAAAACTTAATAAAAGGCATTTAATAATTATGAAATCCAGACCATTCACCATTTCTTTTTAACAAGAGGGGACAGTTCACTTACCTCGATTGAACAAAAGGGAAACAGGTCAACAACATTAATTGCAATGATGATCAAACCAATAAAAAACTAATAACAATTAATTTTGAAGCTGCTGTCAAATTTGACAGCAACTCTCTTGCTGCCAATCCATGTCATCGCCACATAGAATTTGACATTTCAATTGGAGAGCATTAGTGTGGTATTTTTTTAGTGTTATAGCTTACGTGGATATTTTGACATCTTCTTTGAAGATGCTCTGAGGGTCATAATTATTTTGATTTTCGACTCTCCGCATGTTTACTAACATATTTGAAATATTAAGTATATGGATTCTACAATATAAACCCTAATTCATTACCTAAGTAAACATGCCCAAAAATGACCGACTTCTCAAATTCACGTTTTCCTTCGTTTCAAGTAAGTAAACACTTGAAACATTCATTCATATCAAATTAAGTTTGACAAATTTGGTTGACAGTATTCCGGGCATCGTGTGATTGGGACTCTAGTGGGAGTCTGAATTCCCCATTCTATAAACTGAGCAGATTATGGCTCTGAGTGTGTGGTGCCAAACGCGGTTTCGACCAAACACCGTGTGCGCATTAGCCACAACTTGCATATAAAAGCCAAAGTAATGAGTTGGATTTCTAACACTAATTAGAAGTTGCGTTTTATTAATTGGTTGGTGAATTGGTGTGCTGAAAAGATTAGTACAAGTACATATACAGTCACGGACGGTGGATTTAAGCCTAGCTGAAGCAAGTGATGTTGGATTATTGAAGATTGAGATTCCCTCAAGATTTGTTAAGGAGGTTAATTAAGCCTGCATGTTGCAAAATGTACTGTTTTTGATACAAGTCATGGTCCTAGATACTCTAATTTACGAGAAGAGATTGAAACTTGGATGCAAATGGTAGAAGCGCACTGTCCTGACCAACCAATATTGACGGGCCAAATAGTGATTATACGACTAGAGGAGTACATTTTTTTCCAAACATCCTCATCACTAGAAGAACCAAACCAGTCATTTGCCAATAGAAAAACAGCAACCAGCGTCTTTCATGTTAATCCTCTCCTCCAGCAATAGACCTTTTTTTTTTTTTTTTTTTTTTTTTGAACAGAGGTAGACCTAATCCTACAGGGGATGATATGCAATCCCTCCTGCTCACGGTTCTGTCCCAAGTAAATCAGCATCCACAACTTCAACTACTGCATTATCTCGAATTAAAGAATTTGCAATCCATTGCTTTAAATTCATTTCGCCAACAAACATCTCATCCGTTGGCCTCCTTTTTATAAATATCATCATCATCATATATATATATATATACACACACACACATACATACATATATCATCACAGTAACAACTCAAACTTTTAGACCTATATCAAAAGTACCCCTAATAATATCTTAAGCTGCTCAATACTGTTAGAGTGCGTGATTTTTGTATATGTGATTCAATGGATCTAAGACAGGTTTATAAGAAAGAAGAAGAATGACTTTTCGAGAGCTTCACACTTATCTCATTGCAATTGCTTTCTCTTTCTTACATAGCAAAAGTGAACACTGCTGTTTGTTCTCTAACAGAATAGAGAACAATCTCAGTCATTCATGATATCTATCCTATGAGATAGTTACATGTGTCACTCAACACCATTTACTCTAACTTAATCTAGAGCATTCATTTGAAATGTAATCCAAGGACTCTGATTAAAACACTTAAAACATAAACATATTTCAGCTAATATCACTTAAATACTAACAAACACATGCCCCATTGTTTCTCTGTGATCACTAGAGGCGTAACCACCTGTTCTTGCTACTGGTTGCAGTGCATGCAGGCTATCCCAACTGTATACATGCCACAGTTCCAAAACATTATCTCTTATAATTAGCTGTCTTAAAAAGGAATACAATCGGATGCTTTCCCATCTCTTTCCACCGACTCTCCAAATCTGCTCAGACGTATTAACATAATCCTAAGCATTATCTAAGATTGCACTAGTTTTAAAGAAAAAAGGGAAAAACCTCATGAAAAATTGGACCCTTTGGTTCTTGTAATCTAGTAACCGATAAAAAAAAAAAGCTGTACGACTGTTTCCAAAAAAAAAAAAAAACTGTACGACCAAGAAAGAATAAAAAAACTGTGCCGCAGGTGGCCTCAAATTAAGTACTGTCATGCCAAACTTCATGCAATCTGGACTAAGTGGAGCACATCATATTGTAACTGCTACAAGTACCTCATCTCCCCTCTACATGAATTCCATCACAGAGTTAGACTAGTTCACACAGTACGGAAAATGGCTGAGTAAGCTCTACAATGTCATATTTTTTCTATCCTTCTTCTGTTCTTCTCAGGTAGGATCGAGATTCTTCCATTTGATCTTAACCGGCAAAACTAGTTTTTCCTTTTTATTTTCATAACTCTATGCAGCATTTTACATTTGTAAAGAGTAATGCTATTCTTACCATATTTTTATACCACATTTTTTTACCATCTGGCAGATGAGTTAGACCAGCTACATCATTTAATTTCAATCTTTTTAAATGATGATTGTGGTATACGAGGAGTCTCCTTCTTCCACCTAAGATTATTTAAGTGTTTTCATTAATAAAAAGATTGAAATTAAATGATGCAACTTGTCAAACTTATCTGCCACCTAAGATGGTAAATAAATGTGGTATAAAATTGTGGTAAGAATAGCATTACTCATTTGTAAACTTTCCCCTTTTCCTATAGTTTTCATAAAGTTACATTTTCGTCGCTGTATTTTCAATTGCAATGAATTTGGTCCATGCTCCAACCTTTTTCCAGTTTGAGTACATCGTACTTCTGTTGATTTCATGTATAAAATCCGTCAAAATTACCTCCGATCTACAAAGAATTAACGGAGTTGACGAATACCAAATTGGATGTAACTGAAAATAAAAGGACGAAAGTGCGACGTTGTGAAGGGACTAAAAGGTGTTTTGGCCAAACTAATAATTATAATCCTCTCTCGCCAAAATAGCCTAATTATATATAATCCATGACTTCAATATTTTTGTACGAGAGATTTCAATGCTGGTGAATGCACAGGTAAGCCAGCTGAAAACCATATTTTCATAATCATAACAATCAACAAATTGTTAGATTAATTTAATTATAATTTAATTAATCTGCATGGTGCGTGGCAAATCCTGCAGCACAACAAGAAACCCTACATTCAGCAGCGGATTATGCATGCAGTTACGTAGACTGAAGCCCAACAGTGAAAGAAGCTTTTGCTTTTATCCAGGTACACCGGTGCACCATTCCTCATATGTCATGAACGCTTGCTACAAAAAGATGGGAAGAAACCAATGGAATTGCAATTTTACCAATACTGGTCTCATTTCCTTGACAGATAGAAGTAGGCCTTTTTTTTTTTTTCTTTTTTTTTTGGTCAAATGATAAAAGTAGACCATTTCGATTTCACATGATTTAATATAGACAAATATAAATAGTTTAGTTTGTTTCAATTTTAAAACTTTCTTTCCAACAAATTAATTAAACATTTTGGGGCTATACCATTTTTGCAGGTTACTATGCCAGCTGAGTATAATACAATTCCTCAGCCATGGAGAACTGTTAGTCCTAACCCTAAAGCCTTGCCACGAGGACTAAACGTAAATTGCGAGCCAAAGAACTAAACCACCACGAAAATGGATCACCTCCAACAAACTCGAGCATCCTAAAATCATCACCTCATATTAGAACAATAGGTGCCGCTTTAGGATTCCAGGTTCACAACCATAACCATAACAACTCTCCTCGAAAAAACAAGAGATTGACCACAATCACGAAGGCTCTTCTCAACAGAATGAGAGAACGACCACAACCAGAACAGAAAGAAAAGAGAGAAGACATAAAAAAAGATTGAAACCAATCCTAAAACCAAGAGATTGGGGTCAACGACTAGGATTGTTTCTTTGAAAGTTTTTTTTCTTAGAGAGAGAGAGAAAGAGAGAGGGAGAGGGAGAGGGGTTACGAGGTTAAAAGTAAAAGTTAAGAGCTAAATCGTTACAAGTTAAACTTAACAAACGGTATAGGTAGCCACCACCGTTCAGTGTATTTCTTTTCACTTGTAAGTGAGATGTCTTATGTTCAATTCGCACCAAATGCGAATTTGAACCACATTATTGCTAGCTTAATGTGAGGCTAAGTCCACCTTCTCTGCTTTAATGTAGAAAATATCGTTTGTTAAAAAAAAAAAAAAAAAAAAAGAATAGGTATGTCTTGCTTGAAACTTGTAACCACATGGCGGTCATCGTTTATGATTGTTTAATTTGAAGATCTAATTTTTTAAATAAAAATTCTTATCCAAAAACTCAAATTTGACTTATGATATCTCGCTTTGTGTCTCTTGTAAATCAAGTTATACAACGTTGCCAAAAAAAAGAGCTGAACATAGTGCAAACCTGATTTGTGCGAAGCCCCTTGAATTTTGTTTTTACTTCAAAAACCAATTATTAATATCATCCATCCAATACTATCATTGTTTTTCGTAGAAAGGGAGGAACCGCGAAAAAGTTTTGCTTCTTTAACGAGCAATACTCAACAATAATATTACAAAAATCTTTTAAACCCTGAATTATATTTTGCTTAAATAGAGAAAATAACTTAAAGCCTTAACAAGAAATAAAAATATATAAAAAATACTTAATTTTCTTGTCTAATAAGTAACTATAAAAATAAAATAAGTAACATAATATATTACAAATGAAGAAATAATCTCTAGATTTGCCATGCATCACCAAAAAAAAAATGTAAGAGAGTCTAAATTTATAGATAAAAGTTTACGAATTGAATAACATAGAAGTTGATGATTGAGTTATTATTTAAGCGTTAATAAACGTACTTATTCTTATCAACGACATGTACATCATTTATGTTATAAATTTCATCTATAAATTTAATTTTCCTAACATTATTCCATAAAAAAAAAAAAAGTATTAACGAAACACTCATGATACTGTTTACTTTTAACATTAATGATATTTTTACTCTAAAAAAATCACTTCAGATATTATTCACCTACATTACAATTTTACCAATTTGACTAAAATTCAAAGTTTTTAAATTTTTTTCATAAGTTTTTCTTTAAAAATATGCATAATATGGGCCTTTTGTCACTTCTGTCAATTCATGAAGTTTGGTGCGTGGTCAGAAAGTTATTACCACTTGGCAGCCTATACTTTACACCAATTGACAAATTGACACATCCATCACCATCTTTTCGTCTTTCATGCACCTTGAGCTTGAGGGGTCGTACTCACGTATTAATAATAAATTCGTCAAAGATATCACATGCAACTCAGAAAGGAAAAGAAAACAACACATAAATACAACAAGTTCAAATTATAAATAAAAATATAACTTAATGGAGATTAAATCAATAATTAGTATATAAATTAAAATGACCAACCTTTGTGCTAACTTTTATATTTCTATCATTTCTCATAAGAATTTAGCGGTCTTTATTGCTATCTTAATGTCTCTCTGTCTCTCGGTTCTCTTTATATTAAGGGCATATATTGCATTATATGTTAATAAACAGGAGAGGATACTCTCTGGATTCATTTTATGGTGATCCCTAGTAATCATTCATCGTACATCGTGAGGTCAGTTTTCATCAGGTATTATTTGTATTTAATTTTAAATCAAATGATTTTTTATCACACGGTGCACGATGAATGGCTAAGATGTGAGGATCCTAAGATCTCCACAATTTGGATCCGGATGGATCCAAATCCCTAATAAACACTTTTGCCAGATTGCTTTTGTTAGATATATGTCAAAATTTTATAAAATTTAGGAGAAGGTTGGTTTCTCTCATGGCCAGAGCCAGGGCATACCCACAATCAATTGTCAGCTTCCAGTTGTAGGAATTTATAAATTACGAACCAACAAAAACTTTGCAGCAAGGCTCAAACCTTAGTGGAGCGACTCACAAGATAAAGACCTTACTAACTGAGCCAATCCTCGTAGGCAATGTTGAATATCTATTTTGATTCGATTACTTGACGCTGAATATCGCTTGTTTGTGTAACTAAATTTCAAAAGAAGAAAGAAGAGTTTATTTAGTTTTTTAGAAGAGGAAAAGCTCACTAAAAGCAAATTATGGAAAGCATAATTGAAGTGATTAATAAAGGGAAACGGGGCATTCACACGAGCAAAGAGGAGAGGAGTCATTTCCACGATACGCAATCGTCAAACCTCGCAGAGGAGGGCCCCACATTTGCCCCCTGCACGCGTGCTCCATCCGACGGCCATCATTGCACCCGCAATAGACGGAAAGCATTTCCAAGGCCCCCAATCCGACGGCTCCCACGCTCCGTGTTTGACTCCTCTCTGTCTCGGCCCCTTCACATATCCCAACGAAAACCCCGAAATTAAATACCCACTACTCCCAAACACGCCCTCACATCTCTCTCTCTCCTCGCACAAACTCTCTCTCTCTCTAGAACCAGTGGTGGTAGATCTTGTTCAGCAGCGCAAATCTGGGGAAATTTCTGCTCAGAGAGAATTACTCATTTCCCAAATCTGAAATCTGATCCTCTGCTATCGATAATCTGATTCAAATCTGACATCTTCTCCTTTAAACCTAGGTTTTGCTCACAAAGTTTTGATCTTTACATTTTTCTGCTGTAACTTTTTGTGGGGTTTGGTTTTTAAGGGGCTTGAAGGTTGATTTGTTTGCTTTTGAGGTAGTTCCTGTTGATTTCATTGGATGATACGATATAATGAATGATCTAGTTTGGTTTGGATTCATAATCTAGATTTTTGAATTGGGATTAATTGTTTAAATAATTTTTAATTCTGCTGATTGTCTGTTTTCTGAGTGTTTCTGTGTAATTAGCTGCTGTTTATGTTGCTAGGAAACTGCTCAAATTAAGAAATTATTTTAATTTGATTTTTATGTTGTGATTCGATCAGGTTCCAGTTTAGTAATGAGCTTTTGCTTTGTTAGACTAATGAAATAATCTTCATTTTTTCTGAAATTTTGATTCGTTAGACTAATTGGGTTTTCTTTGTGTGTTTATCGTGCTAAGTGTTGGATAACGTTTGATTAACTCTGGGATTTTGTTTCCATTTAGTTTTTCCTGTGGAAGAGTGAGAGCATTTACTATTGATTGGGAATTGAAGAAGTAAATTCAAGATGCCGTGGACGTCTTCTTTTGTGAATTACAGCAGGAACTGCGTCCGCTTGGTGGTGTTCTTCCGTGTCATACTGTAAATTGCTTCACTTTGGTGAGATTACAGTTTATTGTGCTTTGTTAGTTCTCCGTCGTCAATTCGGCTTATAAGGTTTTAAAAATTTGTGTAAAAATTGAAACTTCTAAAGGATTAATGTAACCGATTGATTGCCGTATGTGTTTCTATAAAAAATTTGTCATCGTGGAACAAAAACGTCAGGACGATGAACTTAAGTTTTTTCCTTTGTGCTTTTCGTTCTTTTCGTTCTTAGAACAAGTTGATGTTTTCGTACTCTGTATCAAGTGTGGCATTGATGATATATTTCGGTTTCGCGCTGCTCTTTTGGTCTCATTCTAACAATGCTGCTTTGTGGGTTAACTGTTGCAGGTAGAACTCTGTTTTCGAAGAATCCTTTTATTTGGTGATTTTTGGGGGTGGTAGAAGAGTGAGAATGAACATTGGGGTAAACGTAAAGAAATCTCGAGCTATTAAGGAAGTGGGGAAGATTTTAATGAGTGTTGGGGTCATTGCCTACTTCCACCAGATGCAAGTTTGTCAGGTACATCTGATATTCATATTTCCCTGTCGTTGTTCGGCTTCTTTCAGCTTCGATTGATTGCAATAAAATGTTCAGTTGAATTCACTTACATTAAAAATGAAAGAAGATTGTCATTGCGGTTTCGTGTGGACTTCCATAGTTGTTGGCATTCTTTACAAAATTTGTATTTAACTTTTATTCTCTCTAGCAGTGCTGTCTTTACCAGGACTTATGTATTAATATGCATTCAAATGATTGTTCTTGACGTTGATTGTACGACTATGAAGATGTTAAAACTAATTTGTTGATATCCTACTGTTTGTTCTCACAGGCTGAATATTTCCGTCAGCTGCTTAAACCTGTTACGTAGTATTTTATCAGAAGGCCTCTGGACTCTGGGATTTGGGACAAACTTTCACTCTGGCAGTATTCATACATAAGAAGGCAGTTGTGGTTACTGTGGTTACTTTTGGTTGGGAATAGGTGGCTCTCGTGACCAGAATGGAAATAACTTGATTTGCAAACAGTTCTAGTATTATTTTTGCGAACCTTCATCCAGTTACAGGTCAAAGAATCTCACACTTCGGTTGAAACTCCGTCTGTTAAGCCTTAGTTAGAATTTCTGATGCAGAGTGACCAGCAGTTTGACCCCAACAAGGCAGCTCCGCCCTTTGCAAATCAAGTGGGTAATAATTACATGCACATTCCAGTTGCTTCTGCGTATGGGGCAGTTTTACCTAATGAGGCAAATCTCTTTAAACCTTTCCATGGTGTTGAATTTCAAACCTCTAGCATCTGCCCGAAGAATTTTATTATCTTCGACCAGACTGATCATCGAAGTCAGATTATGTTCAATCCTGAAATTGCCCACAAAATTACTGGTCCTGCCTTTAACCTCTGTGCAGCTTACATCCAAGACAATCTGGGATTGAACGAGGGAAATAATGACAATAGAGAAGCATCGTCTACTCTGAAGGAGGACTCCGATGATATTGATGCATTGTTGAGCTTGGATGAGGAAGAGCTGGAAGATTATGATGAGGAAGAGGTCAGTACAGCACGAACTCATGGAAATTATGGGAGCTCATTCTCTGATTCTTGTTCCAGTTATGGTTTGAAAACCAAGAAGGAAAGGCTGCGTTCTTCACTTGAAAAGTCTTCTGGCATTGGTAGCAGCAGCAGTTGCAACAGTGAAAGGAAACGCCAGAAAATAAAGAAGATGGTGAGGGCGCTGAGAGGGATTGTACCTGGTGGGAATGAAATGAACACCGTCGCTGTTCTGGACGAAGCTGTTCAATACTTGAAGTCTCTCAAGGTTGAGCTGCAGATGATTGGAGTTGAGAATTTGAACGACTGAACGTGCACTTGAGCTATGGTGGTAATAATGGAAAACTCCTGTAGTTATTTATCATTCCCCGCTCTGTTAAACGAAGGCGATTATCCCTCGTATTGGGCCATTAAACGTAATGGCTGTGCTGTTGTCACTCTGAATCTGGTTTTGGAGCTCTCTCGTCCGGCTCCTGAAGTGTATTCCAGTCCTCTCTTTGATTTGTATTATGATTTGTAGTATGGATGCTTATTTTCTTGTATTTTTCGTATGGCAAGTTGCAGCTATCGACTGCTATGTAACTATGCACTCCAGCATCTGTTGGTTGATAACTCGAATTTGCTTCTGTTGGTTATATTTGATGTTCCGTTCTTGTTTATACTCGTTCGGTCCCTGGGACGGAATTGAATTGGATATACTGTAAAATATTAGTTCGATGACATAATGATGATATAATGATTTTTGTATTTAACGAAGATTAGAAGGGATTTGATATGAAACAAATGTATTTCTTTTGGGCTTGTTTGGTATTGCTGTGCTTTGAAAAAAAAAAAAATCGCTTCTGCTGTACTGTGAGAATAAGCAGCTGTGAAGTAAAGCAGCAGATTGTTTGGTAATTTTTTTTGTAAAAGTGCTTTTGAAAAAAAAACAATATTATAGTGTTTGATAAACTTTTATATAAAACGAATGTGAAAAAAGCTAATTTTTCAAAGCTGGATTTTGCAGCTTTGTGTTTTTGGCTTTTTTTTAACCCAAAACTGTGAAAAAAAGCTGAAGCTGAATGTTTACCAAACATAAAAAAACTTTTTTTGATAGCCACTTTTTTCAGAATCACTTTAGTATCAAACCAGGGCTTAATCGTTGAAATTTGCTTGCGGGATTGAAAAGATGTGTTTCCTTTAATTCAAATTCTATTTTCAAGCGGTATTAAATTTCTGTATTTCTTCCTTCAATGTACTTTCAATATATTTAATAATCCAATCCAATCCAATCCAGTTCCAGGCACCAAACGAAACCATAACGATCCTTTTATTCCTGTCACCTGTTTTATCTCCTTTCCATACCTTTCACATTTATCCGCTGGAAATCCAGGAACACGAACATTATGGTCATGCATGCATCCATGGTGAATTCTTGCGTCTCCCCTCACAACCAATCAGCAGACATGTTCGTGGCACACTTGTATTTGGTGCTGGATTCGGTTAAAAGCTGATGCTTTTCTCAAAAGCTGCAGATGATCACTGGCTGCTTTATGTGAGCATGACTTGCTCAAATCTGTGTCACTATCTTCTTGTTTTTTGTTTTTTTTTTAGTTATACACTCTAATTTGGATGCTTTTTTATTAGCTTTTTGAGGTGCTGGAAATAGTGGGGACATGGATGGATGGAGATATTGCCTCCTCCCATCCCTGTACATATTTCTTAGTTTCCAATAGGATTTGAGGATAGTGGCGCACCACTGAAAACCTCTTTTCCCCCACCTACCCCAATATTTCTTGCTTGGTAGTTTTTGTGCCTTTTTGGCCCCCCTTTTTGGGATCAATTTTGGTCAAGTTGGGACTACCCTATCCATCATCCCTCCCAGTTCTCTTTGTTTTCTGATGGCTTTTTGCCCATCCATATACCTACTTTATTTCCTTGTGCAAATTTTTGAAACAAAGAATAAGAAATTTACTTGATTTTGTGTTCATGTTTCCTTTGGATCTTACATTTGGATAGAATCCATTCTCTGTTGGATGTAATCATGGGAACTATTTACTTCTTAGTTGTACCGTAAAGTTTTTTCTTTGGTTATACTGGAAGAAACTGATTTCTTTTAACCTACCTTAATTGTAACTCATTTCTCTGCTTTTTCATTATTTGAACTAACCTCAATGTTTTTACGTAAAGATTTTTTCAACCTGCATCGTTGTCAAGTTTAATTTGGAATAATCTTACTATTATTCCTCATGGTAGAAATCGATTCTTGCATATATATGTATATGTGTGTGTGTGTGTGTGTAAGTAATATAAAAAGAAAGCTGCTATTGATACTTTAAAAATGTCATTATACACTGTTCTGTAATAGAACAATAAAAGAGGGATGACTAGACAAGAGTGCATAATGACTTTTAGAATCTGAAGAGGGAATGATGAACCAAAATGAAAAGAGAAGAAAAGAGTACTTTATTGTTCATTAGGGTGTACTGTATACATGTTGAAGGTTAAACAGAGAAAAAGTGAGGTAAATGCATTAAAAAGTCTACTAATTAGTCATTCGAAATAACCTAATTAATTACCACTAAAAGTTGATTACAATTGTCAATTAACTACCAATTTTACCTGGTCTCAAAGTTAACTTGAAGGGGAATGAGATCCCATGATCTTCTCCAACCATGATCGCGTGTATCCCCGATGGTAAAAATCTTGTAACCAGTGCAATCAACAATTCCCAAGCTCTTAGGAACACTGATCACAAAATTAACCTCCTTTCTTTGTCCAGCTTTCGCAAACACCCTCTCAAACCCAATCACCTGCTTAGCATGTGTGCCTACAATTCCATCTGGGGGCTTTGAGTAAACAAAAACAACCTCACTCCCATCCCTTTTGCCTATATGTTTCACTTCAACCTTGACCGAAAAATCGTGTTACAAGTCATCTAAAAGGACTGCTGGGCAGGATGGCTTGCATGTTTCATCGTCAGTACTTAAATTTGTGGCAGTGTTGGGTCTTGTTCAACAAAATATTCATCGATTCAACTGCAGCTATTAGGGTGTAGTTGAATTGAGCGTAGCTAAGGCCATAGCCAAATGGATAAACGGTAGAGCCATTTAAGAGTTTGGATGTACGACCAGGATAGCCTAGGGTATCGATTGGCCTCAATGGCATGGATGTCATAGGTAGCATTTCGACGTAACCAGCTTCATACCATGTGAGAGGTAATCTTCATCCTGTAACGTAGTCTACATATATTGTTAGGACGTTAGCCGATCACATGACGAAGCAATTGATATGTACTTATTACATCTATTATCTTTATTATAATTAAATACTGACTAACATATTAATTGTCGCATCATGTGGTCTAAAAATGCAGTTCTATTAACAGTTCTTGTACTTACGATTATCATTTTGTTTGGCGAACAACTTGGTTGATAATTGTGTTTGGTAACCAGGACGAAGGAGGTCAACTCTGTCCAAGCCCTCCGCTTCAACCGATAAGTCCAATCCCGCCATAATTAAGGTTGCATGAACTTCCTTGGTGCCTGCCATGGCAGGGAATATATATCAGGAATATATATCAAGTTCTCATTTAGACATGCAACATCACATCCCACTTCATACCTCACTTTTCCATAGGATTTGAAAGCATCACGAGGTGAAGTGTACTAAAAGGAACACGTACACAATGTAGTAAGTAATAATGTTACATGTAACACATTTGTTCTGTAAAACACGTAAGAGTTAGGAAACATTTTTTGCATTTTCAATACCAGCATATTTTCTGATCATGACCTTGGTAGTAGCATTGGCATGAGGCCCAACGACGGCCAGGGTTTTGAACTTAGCAGAGTTCAGACGCAAAGTTTCATTGGCATTGTTTCTTCTCTTTGCTGCTTCTGTGGCTAACTCAATATGTTCTCTGGTGCATATAATTATATCCTTCTTGTCAAGAGATTTGAAAGTCGGGTTTCCATCAAAGTAGCCTACCCTCATAAGCAAAACATAAGGTAATTCAGTGCCCCATTTATGTCGACCACATTCACTTTTGAAAAATTTTATTCAGACCCATTTATTCTATTTCTACATCTAATTTATAGTTCTTAATCTTGAAATTCCGAATTTGCCCAATAATTTTCTTTCTAAACCCATAATGAAAAAGAACAAAAATATAAAATATAAAATTCCAACACTAGAAAACCCGGGCCACTCCATCACTCCAAACCCTAACCACCCCCAATTTCTACCCCTCCCCAACCCCCACCGCCATCTTATCACTCATAATGAAACCCCCAAATATCTCAGCCATCAATGTCTCTTTTTCGACCTTTTGCTGGCCACACAATAGCTCTCTCTTTCATGCAGTCTTTCTAACATGTCTGAAATATGCCAAAATTATCGACGTGTCAAATCTAATTGTGTTGTACTTACCAGGATTGTAATGTCCGAAAGCAACATCTGCGATGGCACGACCACCTTCCTCCCCCGGGTACCCAGCCCACAATATGGCTTTGATGTTATCGTTTTGTTTGGCAAAGCTGATATCAACACCACCAGCTGACATTATTACAAGAACTACCGGACCCATGGAGACTTGAGCTACTTGATTGATAAACTGGGTTTGGTTGCCAGGAAGAAGCAGATCCACCCTATCCAAGCTCTCCGCCTCAACTGATAAGTCCAACCCAGCAAAAATTATGGTTGCATCTGCGTGCTTTGCGGCTGTCATGGCAGGGAATATCAGACTATCATTTGCACATGCAACTCCATCACATCCCATTTCATACTTAACTTCTCCATAGGATGAAAATGCATCGAGGGGTGAAGTGAATTGGCAAGGAATACCTGAACACAATCGGAATTGTATGTTTAATTGATGAGTATATTATGTTTGAGATGTCGAACTTAATTCAAAGAGCATTTTTAGATTCAATACCTGCATAGTTTCCAATCATTGCTGCAGTAGCATTGGCATGAGGTCCGACGATGGCTAGTTTTTTTATTTTCTTCGATTTCAACGGCAAAGTTTCATTGACATTTTTCAATAAAACGATTCCTTCCCTTGCTGCTTCTGTTGCTAATTCAATATGTTGTTTGGAGCACACATCCTTCTTGCCAAGAGACTTAAAAGTGGGATTCCCATCGAAGAAACCCAGCCTCATAAGCACCACATAAAGGTTCTTGAGTGATCGGTCGATTTCTACCTCCTTCACCTTCCCTTGCCTCACCGAACTTTGAGTGAAGTTTGGGTAGTAGTCTCCACAGTCCAAATCCATCCCTAAAGTAATTAACATGGAACTTAATTAATCAAACCTAGTAATTAAGTACGAAAAAGCAAGAACATAAGTATTTCCCAAACAAAAACGGTTCAATAAGTAAATTTTGCAAGGAGTACTAGCCTGCTTTCAAAGCTTGTGCAGCAGCATCCTCATTGGTGTCGCTGAGCCATTTGTGGTCGTCCACCATAACTTCAAGAGAGTCACAATCCGAGACTATATATCTGCAAGACAAAAGAATAAAAAAAAAATTATTCGAATCCATGAAAACTTAAGGAGAAATTTTTTAAAGGTGATTAGCATACGTACCCATGAAGATCCCACTCTCCTCTAATGGTATCTGTCAAGAGTTTCGGATCAGCACAAGTAGGTATGCCATTAACACGGTTATAAGAGCACATTACACTGCTTACATCACCATCCTTAATACACATCTCGAATGGTTTTAGGAAAGTTTCCGCCATATCTTGCTCCGTCACCTTTTCGTTACAAAAAGGAAATAAGAATATGCTAGGAAACACATTTTGTATCACTTTAATTAGTTGATTATACGTGGTTTATTATCTAACATTATAGACTTACCCTGGCATCAAAATTGTAACGATCAACACCGAGCCAGTTGTCTACATCGTAGGCGGCATAATGCTTGCAGCATGAGGAAACTTTGAGAGGTCTAGAGTTCAAGTCTCTGGCATTCTCCGTGCCCTCAACATCCTGCAGGCCTCTGACGTAGTTAGAGGCATAAACGCCAACAACATAGGGGTCTTCCCCGGGTGTTTCCGTGGCTCTTCCCCACCTCGGATCCCTCACTACATTAACGTTGGGACTCCAATATGTCAATGCGGCTCTTCCGAGATTGTACATGGCTCTTGCTTCTGTTGAAACAACCTAAAATATTCGTAAAGAAAAAAAAAATCATTTAGTACAAGATCAAATGTATAAATTCATTGATCAAGTTTCATTGACCAGTATCTATGTATCCAAGAACAACAGATTTCATACAATTCAAGCAAACGAAAAGTAATTTCCATAGCTTTCTCTAATACTGTCATCTTTTCCAACCATAAGCATTGACAAAAATGTAGTGATACAATGTATTACCTGACCAATTTGCTTCCACAAAGACTCGTTGAATGCTGCGGTTGTAAGAATAACAGTGGGAAAGCTTGTTGCACCCGGAATAAGATCATCGAAATAAGTCCCAGGACCAACATTTGACACACCGTGGAGTGCCTCAGACCACCACTCATACTTTGGCAACCCCAACCTTGGAACCCCCTTTGCATTATTTCCAAGCTGCTTCACTTTCTCCGCCAGTGTCATCCTATCCACCAAGTCCTTGGCCCTATCGGCATACGAAAGTTTAGAGTCGCAAAAGGCAAAGGCTGACATGTCCAAACCAAGGTCAGAATACCTTGAAGGATCACATACATGAGTGAAGTTGCTACCACCATTGTTCGAGTCTAGGACTCTTCCGGCATTGGAAGAAATGGCAAAGCAAGCAATGGAGAAAGTAACAAGAAAAACAACAATATTGGTAGCCATGGTTACTAGCTAAGTTAATGAACGATTGAGGGAACCAACCTACATATATATATATATATATATATATATTAATACGTATAAGGGATAAATGAACTAATATTTGAAACATAGGCCGGAGATAAGTGAAAACATTGTTAATTCGGTTTTTGAAATCATGTGGATATCAAGATTATTAATTCAGTTTTTAAAATCCTGTGGATATGATATGGATAGAAGCTGACTTAGTCTTGAATTTCATATCCGAAATTGTAATTTTATGAAATCTAATTTATGTTTTCTAATTTATAACATTGTGGCCCTATATTTATGTAAATAGAAATTTGTCTAACTTAATTAGCCTTATTATTTGTACCTTTTAAAAGAGTTTCCCTTCTTTTGATTTTGAAGCAAATGTAATATTTTATTTTCTATATCTTACCTTCGTAATTAATTCAAAGACGTGTATTGTGTCATATTAATCTGATACAAACTTTTACTAGACTATATTTGACACAAGGTTTTCAACACTCAAATTTGGGACTGTTCCTCATGGCTTTCTTCAAGATATGGCTTTGAATTCATGAGTGCTAAACTAGTGACCTTTTGATAAATCATAAAACTAAGCTTCAATGGAAGTTTAATTAGAACGGAAGTATTTGTAAATTTAGCAAGAAATGAAATCAACAGGACGTAATTGTGTCTGCTTGATCATTGTGAGATGATTGTATGCGTTGTAATTGACTGAGTCTTAAGTAGGGATGGGCAACGGTTATGGCGGGCGGGTAACCGCGGTTATTTATCCATAATCATTTATTCTCATACCCGTATAACCGTTTACCCGTTGGATAATTGCCTAAACAGTTATACTCATACCCATAACCGTTTATAAACGGTTAATCATACCCATAACCGCGTACCCATTTAACCGTAACCATTTAATACCCGTTTACCCATTTATCATTTTTTAACCCATTTATCGTTTTTTTTTTTTTAACATTTACTCATTTTTCACCTGTCTACTTGTTTTTTTTAACAACTTGAAAATTAAAAAAGAAAAATTTGTCATAATTTTCTTTTTCTAACAATTAAACACCGTTATAGGTACATTCATCATACGTTTCGGCATTTTAATTTTTTTAAAGTCCTTATATCATTCCAATAATTGAAATAATAGTTTACGGACGATATTTTTAACTGTTAACAATGAAGGTAATATTAAATTGGTTAGGTATGCTTGGGTTACGAAAACTGTTGAAAGACAGTATTCTTTGGTTATTTAACTCGGAATGTAAAGTATTAACATAATATATATAAGGGCAAAAGACTGTTTACTACCCTCATGTTTCGTGGTTTTCAACATTTAGTACATCAAGTTTTTTTCGTCCCAAAGTCATACCTAAAGTGTTAATTTTGGGACAATTTCATACATCCGTTAGTCAAACTGTTAAGTCTTCCGTTAAGTGATGACGTGACACCTATGTGGACATTGACTGGGCGCCACATGTCATAAAAAATATTAAAATATTTAAAAATATTTAAAAAGTATTAAAATATTTTAAAAAAATATTATTTATATAAAAAAAAAACCCATCCCTTCTCCTCCCCGCACCCAACCCAGAAGAAGAAGAAGAAGAAAGAAGAAGAAAAAAAAAACGGGTTGGGTCGGCGAGGAAGGAAGAAGAGGAAGAGGAAGAAGGAAGAAGGAAGAAGAAGAAGAAGAGGAAAAAAAAAACCAGTCCTGCCGACCCAAAAGAAGAAACCAGTCCCGAAGAGGAAGAAGAAGAAGAAAAAAAAAAAGGGTCGGGTCGGCGAGGAAGGAAGAAGAAGAAGAGGAAGAGGGAAGAAGAAGAAGAAGAAGAAGAAGAAGAAGAAGAAGAAGAAGAAGAAGAAGAGTAAGGAAGAAGAAGAAGAAGAAGAAGGGTTCGGCAAGGTAGGAAGAAGAGGAAGAAGAGGAAGGAAGAAGAAGAAGAAGAAGAAGAAGAAGAAGAAGAAGAAGAAGAAGAGGAAGAAGAAGAGGAAGAAGAAGGAAAAAAAAAAAAGGGTCGGCGTGGAAGAAGAAGGAGAAAAAAAAAAAGCTGGAAGGTGTGGGTTGGAGGGAAAGGAAGAAGAAGAAGAAGAAGAAGAAGTAGAATCTGAATTAAATAGTTTAGGAGGATATTCAACTCCAAAGACCGACCAATTCAAAGTCACTTAACGAAACTGCAAAGAAAAATACGAGGAATATTATAAGTGGCATACATTTAATTGATTGATTAAATAGTCTTATGCACTAATTAAAGCCGTCTTATCTCTTATTGGTTGAACCTTGGCCCACCTTGTTTACTTTTATCTTCATACTTGAATATCATATTCCCCTCTTACTTTACGTGAATTTAACGTCCTAATATCGTTTGTATAAAAAAAATTAAAGAAAAGAAGAAGAAGAAGAAGAAGAAGAAGAATATAAAAAAGGAAAATAGTGACAGTTAATTTATTTTATTTACTATATAAAAAAGGAAAAGAACAATGGTGACGATGCAGCTTACCCCAAAAGTCAATGCGTGCGAGCCTATAGAATCTGAATTAAATAGTTTAGGAGGATATTCAACTCCAAAGACCGACCAATTCAAAGTCACTTAACGAAACTGCAAATAAAAATACGAGGAATATTATAAGTGGCATACATTTAATTGACTGATTAAATAATCTTATGCACTAATTAAAGCCGTCTTATCTCTTATTGGTTGAACCTTGGCCCACCTTGTTTACTTTTATCTTTATACTTGAATATCATATTCCTCTCTTACTTTACGTGAATTTAACGTCCTAATATCGTTTGTATAAAAAAATTAAAGAAAAGAAGAAGAAGAAGAAGTAGAATCTGAATTAAATAGTTTAGGAGGATATTCAACTCCAAAGACCGACCAATTCAAAGTCACTTAACGAAACTGCAAAGAAAAATACGAGGAATATTATAAGTGGCATACATTTAATTGACTGATTAAATAGTCTTATGCACTAATTAAAGCCGTCTTATCTCTTATTGGTTGAACCTTGGCCCACCTTGTTTACTTTTATCTTCATACTTGAATATCATATTCCCCTCTTACTTTACGTGAATTTAACGTCCTAATATCGTTTGTATAAAAAAATTAAAGAAAAGAGAGGAAGAAGAAAAGAAAAAAAAAAGCCTGGAGGGTGCGGGTTGTAGGGAAAGGAGGAGGAAGAAGAAGAAGAAGAGGAAGAAGAAAAAAAAAAAAAAAAAAAAAAAAAAAGAAGCTGGTTTTTTTTTTTTTTATTTATAAATATTTTAATATTTTTAATGACACATGACGCCCAGTCATTGTCCACATGGGCGCCACGTCATCACTTAACTGCAGACTTAACAGTTTGACTAACGGATGTATGAGACTGTCCCAAAATTAACACTTTAGGTATGATTCTGGGACGAAAAAAACTTCATATACTAAATGTTGAAAACCATGAAACTTGAGGGTAGTAAACAGAGTTTGATCCTATATATAATGGACCCTGAAATCATGCACTATAGTTAATAACATTGATCTAAGTTTTGTCCTATAGGAAATATGGTTTGTGTTAATTTTACATATATAAAATAAATGGATAAACGGTTACCCGTTTATAACCGCTCATTTAAATTTCACGGGTAAACGGTTATACCCATAACCGTTTATTTATCTAAACGGTTACCCATAACCGTAACCGTTTAATTTAAACGGACGGGTGACCGAAGTTACCCATAACCAATGAGTATTTGCCCATCCCTAGTCTTAAGCTCATGTAAACATTGAACACAAACTGAACGGTTTCGCTCCTTCCAATTTCACAAAAACCTTCTCAAACCCGATCAGGCATGCGTTGCGGCGATACAATATGGGGTTTGAGTAAACAAAATGACTTCAATTTCATCCCTTTTTACCCGCATTCTCTGCCCTACCCACAATCTCAGTTTCATGATTGTATTGAAACTCGTCTGTAAGGAATACAGTACAAGGTGGGCTTGTATTTTTGGCAATTTTGTAAGATAAGCCAAAAATAATATGTGTTATGAATTTTATTACTAGTTACCATGTCAATGGCTTGCTCTTTGGTCTGAATTCTCCGCATGACTTGAGTATCTTGTGAGTTTTAAATCTTCAAAGTATTTACCATATCAACAGGCTCATCTGATGTCCCAAAAAAAGAACATAACTTTTTTTTTTTTTCAACACTGGTCTCAAGATCAAAGAGAAGGTTCAAAAATACCCAAGCGATTCCCATTTCCAACCAAACCCTAGTCTTACCAATGCGACGTTGAATACTACGAAATCTGCAACAATTCTCGCATCCAAATCCTGGTTGCATCTGAATTCGATGAACTGACGAATAATAGTAATTGTAACAACAATGTGAAGGTCATGGAGGACAAGCCTATAAAATCTAGCTCAACATGAAGACCCCACGTCCGAAGATGCATGTCTCTATTGAAATGGCCGTAAACAACACCGTCTCGAAGCTAAAAGAGAAAATTCAAGCCATCAATCAGTTCTTTCCTATTCATCGTTTGGTGCTCATGTAGTTGGAAACAAGTCCAAGAATAAGTTGAAACTTATCGTTTTAACAAAGTGTAGTTGGAAACAAGTCCAGGAATAAGTTGAAGCTTATCGTTTTAACAAAGTGTGGTACAAAGAAGATTGCCGTGAAAGTGAACCCTTTAGATAATGTAGAGTAGTTGAGGGAGAAGCTCTTGTGCCTGTTTCATTTGCTCTAAGAGGCCTATTTCTTTATAATGTGATGGGGAACGACAACTCCTCTTGGTGGCATCAGGTTGCGCAGGATGATACTTTAGAGATCTTTAATGGTAGTGTTACCAGTGGATTGTAGGTTAAGGTATTAAGCTACAACATTTTTCATTTTGTTGCCACGGTTTCTAATTTTTTAATTTGCAACAAATAAAAAAATTTGCAGTCAATATATTCTACCTACAAAACAAAACAAAAAAAAAAGAAGTTAAAATTCAGTTAGAATTATTTGTCTAAAAAATTCAATTGGATGAAAAGAATGTATTACTATTTTGATACATCTCTAGAAAATGAAAATTACCTTATATTTTAGTTTCTGCCAATATCTCAGTTGCATTCGTACTTGTAATTGTTAGCCAATATCTTTGTTACATATATACTTGTAAATTGTTAGAAGAATCGGTAGTCATTATAAAAGCATACTTCATGTAATAAGAGGTTCTATAGTCATTTCATTTTTACTTATATATGGCATCAAATAAATGTGACCACAACATCATGAAATGAATATTTCTTGGAAATTAAAAATGTGAGATAATTATTCGATGAATAAGTTACTAGTAATCCATATAGTTAAGAGTTAATTTGGCATCTTAAAGATGATGATGCGACAAGGAGTTGTGTTCAGTTAGTTAAAAACATTGAACATTTTTTCAGGTTCATCGATATTGAATCAATTGAGCTCACCACTAAGACGTGCTCCACTTTTAATAGACAATGTCCTATATCACCAAAATTGTTTTCAAAGTTTTGAGTTCGATACTCTCCTAGCCTAATATTGTAATATCTCATACCTATAAAATAAATAAATAAAGATGACGCCACTACATTTACACTATTTTCGAACACAAAACTATGGGTGGGAAATTTTGCTATAAATCGATTTACCAACCGAACCATACCGGTCGGCTCATAATGGTATGCCACATCTACCTATATATATTCTATTTAGATATTTTAGGTATTTTTTACATGCTTGACTCCTCAGGTTTACGATTTAGAAAATAAATGACTCCTTAGTTTTAGGGTTTAAAAAATATATGTATATGTATATGATTCATGCCATAATAAATATAGAATATATTGATAACAAAATTGATAGCGTGATTATTACTGATACTATATATACATGTACATATATATGATTTTGAATGTATATGCGTTGCTTATGTTTAGGATGATGGAGTCTAGTCAATCAACTGCTAGTGCACAACACGGGTTAACCCAAAATGAACCACATAATGCAACCGAACAAGCACCACAATCTGAAAATCAAATTGAGCCCTTGGGACTGGAAGATAGGGAGGAAAAAGTGGAAACCACAGGTTGTGACATTTACCAACCGAATCAGCCAATAATTTTGGCTGAATCAATTTTTGGCAACCGCAAGAAGATGGTTGGCTAGCAGTAACTGATTTTCGGTAATTATGTATATGTGGCTTGGCACGGTTTTTACCAACCAAACCCAGCCCTACACAAAACGGTGACTTATCCAAAGACTTCATCCCCTAACACGCATTTACACTGTTTTCGAAATCGTTTGGACAAAACGGCGACCCATTAGAAAATCCAAAATAGGCCCATTATAAACGCCCATTTCCTCAGTGAAGCAAAAGACAACTCTCTCTCTCTCTTTCTCACTGTACATCTCTGCTCTCTGCTCCTCCCATGGCGTTTGGATACATAAGGCAGTTTCTGGCTTCGGAGGCATTCAAAAATACAGGGAGAGAAATAAAAGACGTCGTTCCGAGACTGGTAAAATTCGTATGCTTCGTCCAAGTCACCAAGACGCATCTCCTCACCGTAGCTCTGGTAACTGTTAACTGATATTTTTATTATTGTTTTTAATTACGTTAAATTCGATGAGCTGAGGGCAAAAATGATCAGAAACACGGGATGGGTTGTGATTCCGTGTGTGCAGTGCTACGGTCCCAGCATGCTCCCGACCATCGGCCTGGCCGGAAATAATTTGTGCTTGGCGGAACGCATCTCGACCCGGTTCGACAGAATCGGTGTCGGAGATATTGTCCTCGTACGGTCGCCTGAGGCTCCTCGGAAGACCGTCGCCAAGAGATTGATAGCAACGGAGGGTCAGTCTGTTACTTACGTTGTCGACCCTAAGAACGGTGATCGGTCGGCGACTATAGTGGTATCTTCGTGTTCCATTTCAACTTTGCAATGTTGGTTTTGTTTTGGATTTTGGGTTTTGGGTTTCTGGTTTTCGACATTTTCGTTTTTGTTCTTCGGTTTTTTTTAAGGATTTTGGAGATTGTAATGTTGTTGTTGGTAATAGGTTCCTAAGGGACATGTTTGGGTAGAGGGAGACAACATCTATGCCTCGCGTGATTCGAGGAATTTCGGGCCGGTTCCTTACGGGCTTGTTGAAGGCAGAATCTTCTGGAGGGTGAGAAAGTTTTCTTCTTTTAGCTCGATTTGAATTATGTGCAGATACATCGTTTGGATTGGTTTCGGATTGATTTGCTATGCGTAAAGGAATCCATGTTGAATGGAATTGAGAAGAAGATATGCCCTTTCAATTTGTGAGTTGTAGGATTATTTGTTTTAGGAGAGTACATGGCGGAAAACCAAGCGCAGAGGCGTTGTATGAGTCATGCAGCCGACCCCACTTAGTGTGATAAGGCTTGGTTGTTGTTGTTGTTGCATAAAGTACGTGAAATTTAGCTCCAATAGAAGCTAGAAATCAAGTAATGGTGAAAATTGTAAGGGATAAGATGCGCGTGAGTGATCATCGTTATGCTTTTTCACTGTGAAGATTCGGAAGATTTATTTACTGGCAGTGGTAGAACTAGTATAGCATGATAGAAGTGAACAACGAAGTGTCTTTTAGTAGTTTTATTTTCTTGTTTGGTACTAAAGATTTCTCGTGTTTGATCACTTTGTCATTAGATATGGCCGCCTAAAGACTTTGGATCGTTGGAGCAAAGCAAGAGGAAGGATATGGACTCATGAGGTACACTTACTGAACATGCATACTGTTAGTAAGCCATTTGTAACTAGACAATCTTGTTCTGAAACTGCTGTTTGAGTGATGTATAAGCTCCTTTTAAATCATTGAGTGGATAAAATCCTTTTCGTTGTCGCCTTCTATACATTGCTTATCCGTCATGTTTTTCCAGTTAAGGGCACGCCAGTACTGATAGTCGTTGAATTTTACACATCTTAGCCGGTTTTGAGTCTGAGATGTTCTAGTCCATGACGCTAGACTTTTGTGGTTCAATCTTTAAATCCACCACCAACTTAAGTTTCGGTGACTTCTCCATTGAAGTCACGGTTTACTGTATACGTGGATTGTGATTGGCTTTCGATGGAAGTGATCTCTAAGAATTCATACTTTCCACATGAACTTATATTTCAGTAGTCCTGAGAAATCTTGGGGTTGCAGTCTTCATGATTTGGGTTGATCGGAGCATTTCTTTATACAAACTTTCTCCTGTGTGATTCTTTGAGAGATTAATCTTTTACTTATAGGATGTTCCTTCCGGCGCAAGTCTGCAGATGAGGCTTGAATCGATTCACTTTCCACTTTTACGCAACACAAAGCCGTTATCTTTTTATTTCAACTTCAACAAAAAATCAATGAAGCACATCAAAATACTTTTCGAGCGGAAAGAATCCCCCAAGTAGCATATGGGTGCTATTTACATCCCCAAAATGTCAAAAAACCGTGGCAACGGCAACTTATGGCTGTACACAAATTTCCGGCCAAGAATGTCACTCGATGCCCTCTTCATCTCGTCCTCAGTGTCGCACTTGTTATCTGGCATATCGTTCTTTGATTCCAGCTCACTTCATAAATTTGGCGAGCGAGGACGTGCTTCGCACTCAGGAACGTTAGTAAGACTCTTCACTTCCCATACAGGATGAGTGTTATACGGGGCTTGTTCTTGATACCTGCACCTGAAAACCAAACTCAGTGAGCAGAAACCCAAACGACTATCAACGAAAGAAACCGAGATTTCAAATAGGTCTGCTACTGTAACATCTAGCTACCACGGCGAAATCAAACCTGGCTCCGCGAGCTCATTGCAGCATTCCAGCTCTGAGGATCTTGTAATGTCGTGGAAACGTCGCTGATGAAGGTTAACGTAGACGGTTCTTCTCGTGTGTTAGCTGCTACAGAGGGTGGTAATTCTCTCATGACCCATAAGACAAAGGCTGAAGGTATTGATGAACCTGAAAAAAACAATATAAACATCGTAACGATACAAAAAACGACAGGATTCATCTAACCACGAACAGTAAAGGAATTTAGAACGACCTACCTACGAAATAATATAGAATCAGTAAAACAGAAGTATGTACATCCTTCATACGCTGTTGATGCCAATCGTAAAGCATCTGCAGAACGATATGGTCAAGTTTCGGAGATTCATTAAACTGACTTAGATGTCGGAATAACGAAAAAAACCTTTGAGCTAACAATCAAGTACGTACAGGAATATCAGTTAATAGAGCCACCAAAGAACGCGAGGCGAAACAGAGAACGGAAACAACAGCTAAACCTGCAACCTGTCAAAAAAGAAGACGGAAGCAAGTGATAAACTATAAGCCACTGATATATGTTCGCCGAACAATACACTTTCCGAATGATCTGATACTTTAACGGACAGATGAATGATATTATATACCTTCCACATCTCAGAAGAAACTCTCTCAGATCTAACGTTTCTCATTCTCAGGCATAATAGGAGCCCTGAAAATCCAAGACAAAGCAAACCGACGCTTCAGATTGAAGGATAAGTATATAGAGGTGTTACTGACACTCCAAAATAGTCATCGCGCCCCTCCCCCTATAAAAATAAGGAGGAGTTGCACATAAAGAAATGCAAGAAAGTACTGAGTGAAACGATAGTTACTCACCGTAACACGCTAATGCTCCTCCTAATAATAGTATCGCTATTGCAAAGAGATTTACATATACCTGGATAATCATAAAATTCATTCAACATGGTTTAACTAATCGTTAATAAGAAATAAGCACGACGCAAAACTGTATAATCGGCCACAACAGTGATAACCTTCTTTACATCATCAAAAAGGAATTATAAACATTTTAAACACCACTACATTACTAACAGTCTGCATCCAAGTTCTAAGCCGAAGAATTATTTTGTGGTCCGAACACAAAACAGAGGCAGCAAAACCTTATTTCTTTTAGCATCTAAATATAGCAAAACTGGAACTATAGCATACCAAAGATAGAAGGTGATCACACATTTAACAATCTAGAATTAGCAACGCGTTCATACCCGAGCCACCAGTGCAGAATCAATAGGATTTTGTCCCATCCCGATCCAAATTAGCACTGCACTTGCTATCATTATAACAAAAACTAGCAAGGTGACCTGGTAGACAACCTCAAAGTTAATAAACTTCAACATTAATTTGCACAAAACATGACATAGGGAAATCATGCAACGCTAAGGAATAATATTAGATCATTTATGACTAGATAACAGGGAACTCTGAACTGTGGCAATACCAAAATTACGATTCTCTGGCGGCTTCCAATACGAATAAATCGCAGAGGAAAACAGGTCCTATGACTATCTCTGTCCAATGAATCTGGTTTGCTGAATGTCTGTTCCAGCAGAGCTTCACGAAAACTCCCTTCATCCTCATCATCCTCGTCATCTGCCTGATGACACAGGTCAACCCTAAAGAGAGATGTCATATATAGCTCAAACGAAACACCCTTTTCAATATAAGTACCAACTTGAGAAAGGCAATATTCAGGTAAAGAATGGTCGATATATCTTTATTCATGTAAAATTGTTCTAAAAATCCCCGCCTAGTGCCACCTAGGCGTTTGAAAATTTAGAAAGGGCGCCTATACCATCTGAGGTGCCCGCCTAGACCGCCTAGCCCGCCCAAACACGCCTAGACACCCGCCTAGGTTGTGACTCACTTAGACAGAAAATAGATAACTATCATTTTGCATTTTTTTTTTTTTAATAAATTGTAAGAAACTTGTTGAATACTAAAATGAACACAAAAATATGCTTGTTCCCTATGTTTTCATTATGTTTCAATACTTCATAATATATATGTCATTCTATTTTGTAATTTATGATGTAATTATATATATTTTAAGTATAAACAGACACTTATTTACACGAAATATAACAGATTTACTTAAATCCGCCTAGTCCGCCTAGGCGCTAGGCCCCAACCCACCGCCCGACTAACGCCTAGCGTCTTTTAAAAGTGCACTTCCAGATCTCTATTTTCTGATGGCTCATAAAAAACACACTCTAGAGACATTAGTAATCAACAACAGATCCTAACTTTAACAGAATGGCCCGAAAAGAAAACAGGAAAGGCACACCACAGATCCATCAAAGCCACATATCCTTCAAATCCATAAGCAATGGATTTCTAAATCGTTCAACGAAAGAGAAAAATACAAAAGTAACGGGATCATCTATATGCTGAATTGCTGATTCATAATATAAAAGTATATGGGAGCACTATATGTCTCAATAGATGTTGATTTGTTATGTATGTACTATTTCTCAGGTAATGCTGGTTATTCATCTTCACATCCATACTTCTGTTATCCTCATCCCATGGTTGTGTTTTTGCCTAGTTGCCCAGCACAATGTATGATGTTACTATTATACTTTTTAATTGACAGGTATTCTATGGTCACACAATACTCCCAATGCACTTTTCCATTTCATCCATCTTACTCTCTAGTCCCACCTCTGTGTTTGCGAATGGAAACAACAGTGCTGCTGATCGAAAACATAAAAGGCAGGTTGTATCCAAGATAGATGAAAAATGCTAAGAGCTCTACACTTTTTTCGACATTTTCATGAAAGTTCGTGAGCGAAGTTTTGGATTGTTTAAAATGAATAAGAAGAAAAGGAAATAGAAAACTTACCAGAACGATAAAAGTAGAAGAAACACAGCAAAAAACAGAATTTCGGGTAATGCTGCAAAGCATTTTAACCATTCAGATACTCTGACCAAGCACTGAAGATGGATATATGGCATGTATTGAAAGAGAAAGCATACCCATGAGGGTAAAACCACAAGAGTTAGACCAACATTGCCACCCCTTGCAAGCAGCCAAAAGAGTTAATACAAAATAAATTAAGCAACCTGTCACAGACAAGATCAAATAAATTAAATCAGTTTGAATCAAGATGTAAATACAACATGATTGTCAAAGTCATAAGTTAATGGAAAAAAATCATTACTTAAGATGGTATTAGTTCTTTATCTTGGTTGTGTAACAACTGGCTATTTCCGTGAGTCCAAACTCATGAAAAACCAACAAGTTGTTGCAAAATCAGTCATACATAGAACTTAGAACATCAGGTGATTTCAAAAGCCAGGAAAAGAGAGCCAAAATATCAAGGCTCTTGATCAGCAACATAATTAAGGCGAAGCATTCTTGAAAGAGAATATCTGATCTCAAACAAGAATAGAAGGCAATAGTGCATCAGGATCGGGAATAAACAATTTTTACCCAAATTAGAAGAGCCAATCAACAGATGAAAAACCTGCAGCGAGGCAATAGTATGTATTAAGACAATGCCAGCATGCTTTAGTAAGCTTCAATATAGCAATTAGTCGTGCCGTAAGTACATATACGTATTTACATGCGTACAAGTGAGCATATTCATGCAGATGCAGCACCAAACACTAAAATATTACTGTATAGCCATCATGCACATCTATGATGTACCCCTTCATCATTTTCCTCCCCATATATGCATCCGTTCTAAATTGAATTTCCCTACCAAATTCTTAGGAACAAAATCTATAGATGCAATTTTTTTATGGGACTCAACCTTGGGAGTTGTCAACCTATGTCTTTAATGTATTCAGCGACAGCACAATTTCTCTAACAGTCACCAAAATTCTTCACATTAAGACTGATTCCTAGGAGGTCTTACGATGTCAAACTACTACATCCAGAACCAATAGGTAAATCCAGCAAGCTAACAATTTCTTTTGAAATTTAGCTACATCATGCATGGAAGCACGCACAAACACATGTATAAATGTGTTGGTATGTATGTATGTATTTGTATTACATACCTGCATATATATAGAAAAAACATACACAAACAAACAAAAGAAACAGAAATAAAATGTGAATTTGAATAAGGAATAGTAATCTTGACCAAAAAATAAATAAATAAGGAATAGTAAAGCCTGGTTCATCACTTACTTTTTGTCGAGTCCAGCCAAGTTGTGAATTCCTCAAGTGAATTCTAATTAACTGAAATAGCAAGGAAAAGGAACTCAGAATCATTTCAACAAAAGAACCTCATGGACGCCAATCATGGGCTTCCCCATTTTTAAAAGGTTGATGATACCAAATTTACTTGAACTGTTAAACATAAGAATGTATCTTGAGGATAATAAGTTACGGAGATTGAGAATGGAGATTTAGCAGTAATCTTAAAGTCACGCCCACTGTTCTAAATATCCCTGCCAAGCGCTGCCTAGGCGCTAGGCGGTTGACCACCGCCCCGATTAATGCCTAGGCATTTGAAAATTTAGAAAGGGCGCCTAGACCTGTTGAGGCGCCCGCCTAGACCGCCTAGGCACCCACCTAGCCAGCCCAGACACGCCTAAGCTCCCGCCTAGGTTGCGACTCACTTAGACAGAAAATAGATAACTTTCATTTTGCATTTTTTTTTAATAAATTGTAAGAAACTTGTTGAATACTAAAATGAACACAAATTATATGCTTGTTCCCATGTTTTCATTATGTTTCAATACTTCATGATATATAAGTCAGTCTATTTTGTAATTTATGATGTAATTATATATATTTTAAGTATAAACAGACACTTATTTACACGAAATATAACAGATTTACTTAAATCTGCCTAGTCTGCCTAGGCGCTCGCCTAACCGCCTAGGTGCTAAGCCCCAGTCCCCTGCCTGACTAGCGCCTAGCGTCTTTTAGAACCTGCCCAAGTCTCATAACCTAGCTATTCTTCAAAGTGAGGACTAGTAAGGCTACATGATGTGATCTTTCAAGGATCCTGAACATAAATTAAACTAAAACCACCGAACATTTATAGGTATAATTACTTACAAACCCATGCTAAGAGCAATTGGTCGACAAAGTTTCGAGCACCATGTATTAGTATTCATTACACTAGCTATACAAAACATGATCTTGAACAATTTAACTATCCCATATGATCTCCTTCATGTATCAGTTAATTATATATCTTATTCGTTGAATTCAAAATAATTCCTTGTCTCCAATTTCCCCATTGTAATCGGTTCATGCGTATTGAAAGGAAGAGTTATACCCTGGGCAAGAACCTAAGAATCAAAAGGGGTCACTGCCTGCTCTGAAGCACACATTCTTTCTATCAAAAATGGTTACTGGTTGGTCTAAAATCAATCCATTCACATATTTATGCAAAATCCCAATTACCAGTCCAACGAGAAAACCAAATGACAAGTAAAATTCTCAAAAAATTAGAAAAAAATATCAAATAAAAAATGCCCATTTCAAATTGTCCAAAAACATTCAACCCCAGAAAGTGCTACCAATCCCATTCCTCAAGTTTCACAGTAAAGCACATTCCTTTAAAACCCACATTGTCCATCTTTCCCACAATATAATCTCACCAAACAAAACCCAATTGGGAAAATTGAAATGCACACAAAACTGAACTCAAAAACAAAATTAAAACAAACAAATAAATAAGAAGCAAACCTGATAAAATGCAAGAAGTGCTATAATGCCATCAACCAGAGCAAGACCCACATTCACTCCCACCAACACCCTTGGAAAGCAAGACCCTTCTCTCAATCCAAACATCCTCTTCCAAACTCTCTCTCTCTCTCTCTCCTTCTCTCCCTCTCTCCCTCTCCTCAATAACCCACTCTTTCTCTCTCTAGATTAATTAAAAACTAGACAGTTAAGCAAAAGAGCAGGTCTGGGGACCGAGAAGCGTACGGACCCTTTGCGCCTTTGATGGTATCTTTCATGACAGATCTGTGCGCTGCTTCTGATGCCGCTTTGATTTCATCTTTGTGCGGTGTTGCCCCCACAACCCAACAACGAAATCGTCCAACTTCACAGACCAAAATCTTGGTGGTATTTGGAGTAATAACCTTCCGATGTCGAGGGTAAAATCGGTAGTTTGGGCGCACACTGTCTGATTCTCTCGCACGCGGGCGGCTTTGATTGTCCCATGAATGTATCAATATCAACATATCAAAATCATAATTTTTGCCCTTTTTGACTCCCACGGGTTTGACCTGGTATTTTAACCAATAACGAAAAGGCTATAGTTTCTTGCCAAAAAAAAAAAAAAAAAAAAGGCTATAGTTTCTTTTTATTTTATTTTATTTATTTAATTATTTTTTTTAGTATGTAAAGTTTTGCTAAAGTAGGTAGCTATAGTCTTCGTTTTCCCTTTTATTTTTCTTTTAAAATATAGTTTTCTTGAGGATTGGTAATTACTTTTATATTTACTTTATTGTTTATTAGTTTTTTTCATCACAAGCACATGTAGGAAGTCTTTTATTTATTACGACCGCTACGCATATTCGTTTTGTATTCCTATTATTTGCAGATAAATTAGAAATAATTTTCCCCATGTTGAGAAGTTTTTGTCCTGCCTAACAATACGGTCATGCTAAAAAATATACTTATCAAAATGGAAGACGTGGGTTTAAACTTCGTGCTAATCTAACATCTAATCTAACAAAATTTATCGTTTGATAAAAAAAAAATGGAAGATGGGGACCCTTCTTTTTTTTTAAACAAACGATATTATTACACTATATGATCGAGGGCATGGGCTAAGTCTCACAATGACCTAGCAATAATGTAGTTCAAATTCGTTTTTGGCGAGAATCGAACCTAAGACTTCTAACTTACAAGTGAAGAGAAATACTACTAGACCGTAATACTAAATGACAAGATGAAGACCCAGTTGAACACAAAAAAAGTGTTAAACTATTCTAATTTCTAACAAATTGCTTGAATCAAGTAGCAGCACGTAGATGAAAAGTCCACAGATTAAACAATTAAATAGTCAAATAAAGCCTTGAACGTAAAATTAAGATTGAGAGCACAGTTGATAAACTCTCCCTCGAAGCCTCCACCAGTCAATTGATTTTCGTTGTAACCCCTACTTTGTTTATGTTTTCAATTCTTGGAGGTTGGATCCTTGACAATTTTCTTCATCTGTTTTTTATTTTCGGTTCTCATTTCTCTCTGCTTCACCTAAATTGCTTCCATCTGCATGTTCTCGTCCTTCATCATAAATCTGCAACTGCAAGAAAGAAAGACATAACAATCCACTAATCTGAGAACGTCAAATTGTTTGATCCAGTGGAAATGGAAAGAAAAAATAGTTTGGTGATTGGAACTGCCACTAATTTCGAAAGTGGAGTGCCCGCAACTGCATGCATGGACGATTGGGAGAACCGAAACAACAATCCAAAACAAACTTGGAAGTTAAGCAAAAAAAGTCCAAATCAAACCGATATCAATTCCGTGTGAATGATCTTAACTGAAACCATATATCAACAGAGTCACAGACCATTGCAGAAGGTTGATATGTCTAAATAGCATTATCGTTACAAGTTAGTTTTTTATCATTAATAATTTGACACCATCTTATGGTCAATTATTTATTAGAGCATCTCAAAATTTGTTCATCAAATGATGTCGCCTTTATCTCTTTGTTAAATGTTGATGTCACCATTGCAACGAATTCATAAGTTGAGGTATAACATTGCAATGTTTTAAAGCATGAGGTAGATTGTGGTTCGACCTATAGTTGAGGTAGTTTTTTGTAATTTACTCTTTTTTAATACAAGCAATATTACTAATGTAAATTACCCTCAGAAAAAGGGAGAATGTTTGGACTCAGGACCCGATGAGTTAAAGCATAAGACTTTCATCACCAAAACAACCTATCCCTTGCCTATATCAGGCTGTCATGCTATCATTGTATGAAAAATTTATCATATTTCATCTATCTAGATTAATTAACTTTGATCTCAAAAATGTTGACACATATCTAACGCACGACAATATTGTGATTGAAGCTCTTTCGCAAAGACAAAAATTCCAACTTTTAATATAGGAGTTAATAAAGTATATAATATATTAACAATCAGTTAAGACATTACTGTCGCAAGTTAATTATTGAAAGTAAAAAAATAAAAATCTTATTGAGGTTGAATTGTAAAACAGTAACACCATGTGACGAATCTTTCTCTAAGGTGTGTGGCACCAACATATGCATTGCCAAATAACACATTAATTTATGAGTAAAATGTCCAACTTCCGGTTAGAATAATATTGGTAATACATCGAAAAGATAAAAGCTTTTAGGGGAAATGTTGGTAATATATTAATATGACTATTTAACAGTGGGGAGAGAGGACAATTTGAAAAACATATCTAGTTGGTCAACAGCATTGAATGACCAAAGATGCGGTTTTTCATCCTATATAAGCACATGAATTGTAAGGAAAACCAAACCAAGCAAACCTTCTTTTTACAAGCCAATTACCAAGAAAAACAATTCTTTCATCATTTTCCAAATGGCCATGGAGGGAAAGCAAACTAGAGGTAGGCAAAAGATTGAGATGAAGAAGATCGAAAACGCAGAGGATCTTCTCGTTTCTTTCTCGAAACGGAGATCCGGCGTCTACAAAAAAGCTAGCGAGATGATAACACTATGTGGCGGTGAGGTGGGAATTGTGGTTTTCTCACCATCTGGCAAGCCTTTCTCATATGGTCATCCATCTGTCGACAATGTCATCAATCGGTTTCTGGACCAAAATCCACCCGAAAACGATGACTACACTATTCAGTTCATGGAGGCTCATCGACAGATGAGAATTTCCGAGGCTATCGAACAGTACAACGAGCTTATCAACCAGTTAGAAGATGTGCAGGAGCAACAGAAATCGCTCCTAAGGAAAGCCAGGAGAAGGAGGAATCGAGGGCACCTGTGGTGGAGTGCACCCCTTGATGAGCTTGGGGTGGATGAGCTCAAACAAGTCTATGCATCCTCGGCGGAGCTACAAATGACAATCTCCAACCATCTTAAGGAGAGGAGTACTAATATTTTTGGTGCCTCCTCTTCTGGATCTATCCAACAAACCAATCCCAACTTTGATGCAAATCCAAGTGGGACTGGTTCTTATGCATTTCCTCCTGGCTACGGCCATTAATTTTGAAAAACCCTCCTTAAAGCTAGCTAGGGTTTTTCAAAGTAGGACACATGAGTGGGTTATTTTACTAAATCCAAATGCCCCTTTTATTACTTAGTAATTTCAATTGTTGCGCCCACATGAGTTTATGTAGATTTACTTTTTGTTTAATTATAATTATTACTTGCATTTTAATTCAGAATTGAGTTATATGAGTAATTGAACCAGGAGTAGAAGCTTCTTGATCATATTTCAACATAATCAAAATTAAATGACTAATGTATTTATTTGATATTTGTGACTTGTGCTCATAAGCGTTCTTGCTAAATATATTTTTATTGAAGACACGTGTTGTAATTTTTATAAAAAACTCAAGAGCATGTTTTTTTTCAAAAAAATATTTGATAATGCCTTTTGCCATAAAGCATCTCATCACAGGTGTTTCTCCAAAAAAACGCTTGTACGATCCCAAAGCACTTTAATTATCAAGAAAAATCTCTTTTGCAGAAATAGTCACAAACAGGCCATCATGCAGACATGATGCGTGTAAGGAGTAAATACTTATTTGTTGCATACATAGTCCAGTAAATACAAATTTGTTGCATAAATGTCAAATATGCTTATATTGTTTTTAGAATAATTTTAGCTAGATACACAAAAGTTACATACTTATTGTCCATACCATCTATGTGAATATTCACGTATCAACAAATATATTAATTTTGTGTGTTTAAATAGAATTAACGTTAAAAGCTAAGCCACCCCCAATTACATAATATCGATCTTGTTTCCACTGGTTTCTAATTATGTTCCCTTTTTTCCCTTGACTTCAACATATGCAATCGTTGATCTCATGTCACTCTAGTTTCAAGGGCATCACTTCCGATGTTTGGGATCCGCGCGTGTTTGAAGTTTTATATAAAGAAGAAATTGATATTAAATTTTAGATAGGAGGAATTAGCAAATATACAAGCATAAGCATTATAAAATAATGTGATAAAGATTTATAAATGACTCTTTCAAGTAATCATTTCCAAATTCTTCTGTCATACTTTTTGTAATATTTATGTAGTGTATTTTAAGTCCTCTTGTTAAACTTTTTTCTGACCCATTTCATCTTTATTTACTTAAATGCCTTGAAATTCGAAAATATTTTCCCGAACATACCAATGGTTCATGGTCTAATTTATAGGGTCTCTAGTGACATTTTCTCTTATCAAATAATTTGGTAACACATGAAACTGAAATATATATTGTAACGTGATTGGACCCACGTGACTTATTAGGTTTACCAAAATATGTACTTTAAAAGACATTGCAATCTCATCTGACCAACAAGAGAAAGCACCACTATTTTTTTTTTGTTAGCAACCAATATTAGTGGAGGGGAAACTGAACTCAAGACCTTTAGGGCAAGAGTGAATTATCGCACAACAAATTAAGTTACAAATCTTTTGCAGTTAGATTATTTAGTTGATAAAAAATAAATTTCTAAGATGAAACATGAGATCGACCAGTAATACACTACAGCCCAGTGACATTTCTTTTACTTTGATCCATTGGGTGCTTAATCCTAAACTTCACTTCTAATATCATTTTATAAAGAATAAAATGAAAATATTAAACAGAGATGTTTATTTACAAAATTAAAATAAAACACCTGCCAAAAACTATAATACATTCAAGGAAATATCATTTAAGGAAAAACATCGTTGGCAATTAAAGAATGGTAAGTTAATTGTAATTGGTAACCATGTTCATTGGACTTTCCCCTTGCCAGTTTAGAGGCCATGCGTTATCACACTATCCATGGACCTAACAAATGTATTACTTTGTGATAATTTTCACTCTTTTTGACTTTTTACACCTATTTTTTAATTTTTAGCTCTTGAATTAGATAAATTAAACGAAAAACAATGGACCTAATACAACAAAATTACGTGAAATTTTTTAAAAACTGTGCGTTTATCATTTCCGTAATTGAAAGAATTCACATCTCATTTTCCTTTTTAAGTTACAACTGCCATTTATATTGGAAAACTCAAACAATTGGATAGCTACAAAAAGAGAGCTTACCTAATATGTAATCCAAAAAAAATTTCCTCATTCAATTCCAGAATATGGAGTGCAAAATTTGAATTCAATGATGCCAACCCAAAGTTGCCAGCTCTAATGCAATATGGAAATTTTCAAAAAGAAAAAGGAAACATAATATAAAATGTAATAGCTTTCTATATCAGCAATTTTCTCATAAAATTAAGGGCTAAAAACCAATATTAGAAACATTGAATCATTACTTGGGGTACTTATCTCTCAAGCCCTATATATACTCCTTCACTTACATCAACTTCGCCATAAATTTTCCAATAAAAATCCTCCCAAAAAAAAAAAAAAATCATTAGCCATGGGGAGGCGAAAAATTGAGATGAAAGTGGTGGAGGATAGTAGCTCTAGGCAGGTGACCTTCTCCAAGCGCAGGAGTGGCGTGTTCAAGAAAGCAAACGAGCTCGCCATCCTGTGCGGCGCTGAGATTGCCGTCCTTGTTTTCTCTCCGGGAGGGAAGCCCTTCTCATTTGGGCACCCGAATGTGGAGTCTGTCGCAGATAGGTTTCTAAATGAAGAATGCCCTAAATCAAAATTTAGGGTTTCAAAGAATGATGAAAAAGCGGGGAGGCTTAACCAGCAACTGGAGGACATGGACAGCCAGTTGGAGGCTGAGAAGAAAAGAGGACTTGTGCTTGACAAGGCTGTACTGAAAGCAAGGGGTTTGCCACTCAAAAGCAAACCGCCGAGCTTTCGTGAGCTGAGCCGGGCAGATCTTCGAAAAATGAAGGCGTCGCTGGAGGCGCTGCGCGAGACCGTGAAAGAAAGAGCCAGTGAGGTGGAGGCATCGTCTTCGCTGCTGCTCCTGGCAAATGACAGGAGAGACTGACATGACTACTGTTGCTAAAAATGACAGACCTTAACTAGGTAAACTTTAGGGAATGAATGTCTTTCTGCGCTTGTGTGATGCTGGTGTTAGGTAGATTAATTTTGCTTGCACCTGAGATGGAATTTCCTAATATATGAAATGGGTTGAAGGACATATGTGGTTGCTTATATATTATAATTATTTTCAATTGTCTGTTGGTAGAAATGTTTTGTGTGCTTCTATTGTTGAGTTGTGTCGCGGGTGTTAGATATTCAAACAGGCGTTCACTTCTAATTATACTGATATTGTCTCAACTTAACTACTTATTTCTAGGTATTGAGTTTTATCAAAAAAGTCTTCGGTGTTATTAGGAGTAAAAACCATACACTCATATATTGCATTTTAGTTTCTCAATTTCCCGATGTGAGAATAATATTTAACTTGCCCCCTCACGTGGGACCACTACATAGTGGTCATACGTGCAACCAATCTCACATCAGACATTAAGCACAAAAGCATAGTGTTACATTAAACCTAGTAACTCGGGCACGACATGGACCCACAATCAAACCCGCTTTGATACCATGTCGGATATTTAGAGAGACGAGTTATTGGCTCACTCTTAACCATATCGATATTGTCTTAATTAATTACCTATTGCTAGGTATAGTACTTTTTCAACAAAAAATCTCAGTGTTATTAAGAATGAAACTATAATCTTATATATTTTATTTTATTTTCTCAATATTTTGATGTGGGACTTATATTCAACAACAGGCACTCACTCCGGTGTGCTTGGGAGACTGGCTATTAAATTCTTTTTTGAAATTTCTTTGAATTGTGAGCACGAACTGTATGCACAAAGCCACAAATACGAGAAATTATTATATACTACAGTATCACCACGTGGATGTGATCCTTTTATTGAAAACTTGACATGTATCATCTATTTTTACAATTGGAAATAAAAAAAAAATCTGAAAATAGAGTAAAAAACCTGACCCTGGACGCCGGACTCTCCATCTCTTTTCCTTCCTCTCTCTTCTCCTACTCCGTCTCTCCCTGTTTATCTTTTTCTTTCTATGTAAATTTTAATCTTAATTGAGAAAAGATTGATGCCTATAAAATTATTTTTATAAACAGAGTTGGCGACCTTCGGAATCTTACCCCTAACCTTCCCGGCACTTGCAAGCGACCAGTGAACCAAATTAACCATGGCTGAATGCAGATGCTGCTGCTATTTGCCGGTAGAGAGACTGAAGATGAGGGAAGCCTATGTGTGTGTATGTTTATCGCTGTCAGATTTTGAATGAAAGTATCACAAGTGACGTGGTACTGCTGTATCATACTATAATTTCTTCATAAATACGTGTTGTCTACACAATAAGCAGACGCAAAGTATGAATAAAAAAATAGTAGTGCGTAAATCTTTATGCCAATAGCACTCATCATTTGATAAGAGCTCGTGATGAGTTTTCTTACAAGGCTCATAAGCCCGGGTGTATGTAATTTAATTTTATACTTATCGGAGATTAATGGCATTAAAACTCTTCTAGTAATGGTTTGGACATATATATTTGAGAGAATATTTATCATTGTGGGATATATATATATATACACACACACATACAAATAGGAGGGTATTCATACCCTTACATTCCAACCACGAACAAGAGATACTTTTGTATGTTTCACTTTGTAATGTATTTTAATTATCTAAACCATTTAATTCTTAGGTCTCCCTCACATGTATTAAGGAAATTGGGCTTAGTAGCCCTTTTACAAATCCATCGACCAAAGATAATCCTGCTGTAAAAATGCAGCCTTTCCTAGCCCTCTTTACCAAAAATATCTTTAATTAAATTAATATATTATTGACACAATATTAATACATTCTAGACACAATATTGATAAATAGCTTATTGACACAATATTGAATGTTTTTTGTCGAAGAGAAATAGTAAAGATTGCATGTTGAAAGCAGGACTATTTTTTGTTGGTGTATTTGTAAAAGGACTAGTAAGCTTAATTTTTCTTATATAATAGAGTAAATTGTAGCTATGGTCCCTGAATTTTAATTCAATTGAAGCAATGGTCTCTCAACTAAAAATCTATTACCATTGGTCCCTCAACTTTAATTCAACTGGAGAAATAGTCCCTTAACTTTAACCCAATTGTAGCAATGGTCATTCCAACATAACTCGTTTTGACAAAAATTTTGACTTAGTTGACGAAAAGGATCATAATTACACACTTTGATGAGTTGAGGGACCCTAATTATATAAATGGTTATTCCAACATAACTTATTTTGACAAAATTTTAACTAAATTGATGAAAAGGATTATAGCTACACATTTTGATAAGTTGAGGGACCAATGGTAATGGATTTTTAGTTGAGAGACCATTACTCCAATTTGATTAAAGTTGAGGGACCATTGCTACAATTTACTCTATATAATAATTGCAAAATATTAATAAAAATTTTACTATTAGTGGTGCTCTCAAACTTGAATCTTTCTATCCATAGCTTAGCCTAATTTAATTAGATATCAATAAACAAAAGACTTTATATATAAAAAAGATGTGGATCATCCATGTAAAAGGTGAAAACATTGAAAAACAAAAAGATACCTAGTAGCGTTATATCTCGAAAAGCAAGTATATAATGAATTGTAAATCAAAATAAAGATAGACTTAAATATAAACTCTTAATTGGTACCTTAATCTAGAAAAGAACATGCATGGTATGGATGATAATGTGGTGTCTTCAGTGTTTGAAATTTCTTCAATACAGTCGATATTTCCGTGAATATATTGGAAAAATTAGAGAAATATATGGAGAGGAGGTGGGGTGAAGTTCATATTGGAGAAAATCTTAAATTTTGGCTAAAATCGACAGATTTCGTTGATATGTCCTACGCATTGGTTAAATATCAATGAAACTCTTATATTTCTTCTAAACTAGTGTTGACATTCCCTAAATTTTCAAGTTTTTGAGCAAACTTCCATCATTTCCATCAAATGCAACTGATATCAATTTTATCGAAATTTCTACAAATTTGTATACCAATATTTTTACCGATATTAATATTTTAAATACTGGGTGTACTCTTAGGCACTGGAAGACCAAAGCCGGCAAAGGCAAATGAAACGTACATGTGGAGCTACCTAAATTGTGGAAACTATAACAAATAATTCAAAATATAAACGGAATTGCAGGCATGAGCAGGCGATAGATGAAATAGACATGGAATACTTGGAATTTTTTATGTTGAAACTTTTGGCAAAACAGAGTAAGCATTTCGTATATGACCTGGAGTTCCAATGGGATGGAAAAACTAGCTAGCTATCTATTTCCTGACTTCATTTTTTATAGATATTCTGGACTACACTCTTCATTTGTTTATTTTGGAGCATCTAAATAATATACACATTAACTACTGCTAGCCTGTTATTATGTTGCTGATCTCCTGGATTAGCTAGGAGAACAAGTTAGGCAGCATGGTATTAGTGGTTAGCTACTTTTCTTTTATGATACCACGACGTATTTACAGTAATAGGTAAGATATTCGAGCTAAATGTATCAGTTATTAGTATCAAACTTTTTATTTACGAGAGTCGAACCTAATATTTGGTGACATTTGTCACTATTTATTGAGAGTATGAATCTCACATCGGAGAAAAGAAGGTATTACATATGCTTATAAATAATTAAGCTATACTCATATTGTCAATTAGTTTTATAATAGAACCTCAACTTTCTTCGTTAGCTAAAGAATAAGCGAAATAAAAATCTTTCATGCCCAAAAACTTAATAATTAAGCTCAAAGTTTTCTAAATCCTCTCACATCTAGCTAAAAATCATTGAAGGGAATTTCAAACACCATGGCTGTGAAATTCCCTTGCTTTTTCACTTTCAGGAGTATAAGATCCCAAGAGAATAATATAGCTAGTTAAGCTATCTACTTCATGTATGTGTGATGTGTCGCCCAAGTAATTTATTGTTTCCTACTCCACCGTCCCAATTACTTTAGAACCAACTGAATGGAGCTCCATGCATGCCAATTGTCAATTGTGTGCGTAATTCTATCTGCTTTTCTCTTCTTTTTCTAAAAAAATTGGTACGGCACGAAACATCACGATCTGTTAACGAGTTACATATTAAAAACTCATTAAAATAACGAGTATGACACGAACATAATAAACAAGATCCGTTTACCAAGCCTATATAAAACATTGTCATCAAATTTTTTGAGTTAAACTAATTTTCAAAAATTAACTTTCAATTGCATTTTGTTGTTTTACAAACAATAGACGAATGTATATTAAATTCATCTGAACTACGAAAAAGAGAATCGAATTTGAATACAAAGAGGTAAGCACATTGCTCTGCCCAACTTAGCTAAGTCAAGAACTTCTTTCTTCTATCGCATTGGAGAAAGTCCACTTTCACAAAAAGATGAACTTATTGCAATATTGAGAGTTATATTTACATGAAATGGTACCAAATTGTCACCCCTACTCAAATTTTTCTTAATTACATTAAAAAATGAATATTGAAGTCATTTTCCTTTTATTTTCCTTTTCTTTAATGCACTCAAATTTTCTGTCCCGGCTTTGTTTTCTCTCTATCCACACCTTACTCATCTACATTAGTTTGCAGTTGCGGTTTTTTTCTTCGTTACGGATTTAGCTACAATACTTATATGTATTCAATTCAATTACTACTTGACCTTCAAATAATGATTGTATTAAATTTATGTAAATGTTGTAGCCAATTCCTTCATTTATACGGTAGAAATTATAATGAAATCGTAATCCTTGTACTTTTCTACACAGAGAGGAGCTAAGACATTAAAAAAAAAGGGAGTTTTAACGAAAAGTCCGCGGTACTGTTCACTTTAACGAAAAACCACATTTTTACACTAAAAAGTCAAACTTGGTACTATTCACTTTACCCTTTATTTTGTCTTTATCATTAAAACTCAAAATTTTCAAGCCTTTTTCATTAGTTTTCCTTAAAAAAAAATTACAGGACATAGTATATTGCCATGTATTGTTTTGAATGAAATTAGAATGTGTAGACAAAAAATTATGCACATTTTATTGACACTGAATGACACTATAACGATATACCGTTATGGTGACGATGTTCATCTTTTCACAACTTTATTAAAGAAAAAATAAAGAAGAAGAAGAAGAAAGAAGCCACCAAGAAACAGCTCATCATAGATTAGTCCAGGGTTCCTTGGAGTTGAATGAAGACATTTCCTAGGATCGGTCTTGATTGTATAATTTTTGCTACTGGAGGCACCCATACAACTCATAATTCCACTCCCTCACGTCTTCTACTCCCATCGACCATCAAAACGCGGAGCAATTTGTCAACCGCTTACCCACACCCCCCATCAACTTTCCCAAAACACCCTTTCCCCGCCGCAAAATTCCCACAATCTCCCTACCTTCTAGAGAACTTGCCTTCTAAGAAACCGAATCTTTCCCCACCCCAGATAAAACCACCACATCGCCCAAACCGAAAAACCAGAAAGGAGAAGGCAAAGAAGGGCTGAAATCTAGAGAGAGAGGGGGGGGGGAATCTGGAGAGAGAAAGTGAAACAGAAGATGGCGGGTGGGGGAAAGAAGAGGTGGTTGTTCTTTAAGAGGATGAAGAAAGGGTCGTGGAGTTTGAGGTGGAAGTATTTGGGGTCTGCCTTCAAGTTCCGGCCGCTGAATCTGCAGCTTTCCTTTTACGATGATGTGGTTTTCAAGATCGTGGCGGCGTTCGAGGCCGTGGTTTTGCTGCTCAGCATTTGTTTCTTCTATTTGTTTTGCGGATGCCATTTTTGAGAGGCTTTCGGTGTTCATCCGACTCTCTCTGTACTTGGTTTTCTCCGCGTTGCTTCAAGAAGGGTATAGTTGACAGATCAAGTTGCTTGCTAAATGGATTAGGGTTTTTATTTTTTCCTGGAGAGGATATTGGTTCTGTCATGTTGGCGTTCCTAATATGCTTATTATGTTTATGTACAAAGTTAATGATCAGTTAACTTTTTTTTTTTCATGAATTCTGACTTCTTTTCTGCAATTTAATTCAGGAAATTGGTTTTGTCATTCTGCAAAGTTACTTTGAATTGTACATATTTGATATCATTACCTACGTCACTAGAGAAAATCTTGACGATAGATGGCGGTGCCACTTTATAGATCTACACGTATCCATGTATTATTGACATGGAACGTCACTCGAATTACATTGTTATATGTTATAATTTTCTATTTATATTATGGAGGAAAAGATTAAACACATGACTTCGTATGTAAAGTTAAACCCTTTTAATTCTTTGAACTACAAGCCGCTTGCCCCATTTTAGTTTGGAACAGATGGAATCTTCCAAAGCCAAATTAGCAAACCAAGAGTTTTATAAATTTTATCTTGGAAGATCGAAGGGTATTATATGTAATTTTACATTTCATGTGTCGTAAGAATAATGGATAGAAATATTGGAGTGTCACCGTCTCCTCCACTTTTTTATGGTAATATTCCCAGTCATCTTTTTATCTCCTCGGGGCTCCACCTATCGTTCAAAGACTAATGTTATATTTACCACATCTTTGCATCATATTTCTACTAGAGGTAATTTTTATTTTTCCCTTTACTTTAAATGTTGCAGATCTATAAGAAAGAGGTGTTTCACTTCGTTGGTTTGTATATTAGCAATTTTTATATATTTGTAGTTTGTAACCGTATGACAATATTACAAATAGTAGCGAATTCACTGAATCTCTTTGGCTTTAATTCTTTGTTGTTTTATCCTTTCTGTGTGAGATTCTATCTAATTATTTACAATCTTTGCATTATTATTCATGTGCTTATAACAACCATTTATTGATTATTATTTTTCTTGTAGTTCCAAGCTTTTGATGAATTAAGGCCAACTCTCTCGATCTCCCTCTTTATCCTGCTTTCTTTCAATTTCTTGGTATGTAATATTTCTTCGCCTGAATTTTTTATAATATTATTTACTATTATTATATTTTCTTCTTCTATATATATATAAATCCAGAAGACAAAAATTTAAAATAACCATAATCCAAAAATACTCTTATTTGATTCGGATTTTAAGAAAAAAATTATTTCAATTTGTAGTCTTCTAGCAAAACAAAACTACCATGTAGAGGGATAAAAAGGTAAAAATATGGGTATAGAGTTTTTTTTTTGGTAGAAGGGGAAGAGGGAAGAGGGAAGATGCAGATGGTGGAGAAGGAAGAGAAATAGGGAAGGCAGGCTAGAAAGAGGGGGAGTCGGGCTGCCGTCGACGCCGACTAGGAAGGTTTCTTTTAGCTTGAAGGCAGAGGGGAGGAAAGGTTAGAGAGAGAGAGAGAGAGAGAGAGAGAGAGAGAGAGAGAGAGGAGATAAAACGCGTTTGAGTTTGAGGAATTGTTAATTCATGCATTGGGAGTAATGTGTTAGCCGGTGGAGGTTGAATTGCTTTAGGTCTCATCTGGCGACTGACTCTGGAGTTAGGTGAGTGCATCAGATCCAACATCCAAGAGGGAAAATAATTCTTGGATAATGCTAAGGAGACTAAATTTTTAGATAAAATTATGTAAATTAAATGATATGTACGTTGATGATTAAATTATTACTTAAACATTGATAAATGTGCTCATTTTTATTGGTGTCACATCACTTAGTTTGCAAATTTTGTCTATAAATTTAGCCTCTATAACATTAGCCATAATTTTTAGGTTATCTTGGGATTACAAATAAAATATTTAATTGTACAGTTGAATGCTAAGTAGCACTGAAGCAGAATTCATTTTTTTGTTCGTTATTGGTACCTTTGTGCCAATACTATCCCTAAAATATGTAGACTTTTTAGCCAAAATGGTCATTGAGATTTACCTAACTTCTCACGTTGGTTCCTAACACTGAAAATTTATAGAAGTGGTATTCTGAGTTTGTTCATCATAAATCATTTGGTCATTCCGTGAAAAAACTGTCAATATCCTCATTAAGTGAAGATATTGGTTTGACAAAAATACTCTTAAAAAAGTAATCACATAATCGTTCACATGACAATTTAACAATGATATTGATAAATTTTCCATGGAATAACTAAAATAAATTGCAGTGGACAAATTCAAAAATCACGTCCATCGATTTTAATTGTCATGGCTAAAAAGCCAAGTAAGCATAAATAATTACATAGCATGGTATTTATGTTGAGGTGGCAGCCAAATTATCTTCTTCTGAAACATTTTATCTGCCACTGCCAAACCTCTCTTATCCCTTTCCCTCCAACTTCTACCCCCTGAAAACCTACAGCCAGAGTAAAGATGCAGGCCTCAATCTGCCTACAAACTTCACCACCCTCTCTATCCAGTTTCAGACCTACCCACCACAACCCTCTTCTGGGTAACTCTCTGCCTTCAAGGCCATGTTTGGCTCTCAAAAAAAGAGCCACTTTAACCACAAAAGCACTTCTGTCAGCTACCAAGGAATCAGTCCTCAGGGACTTTCATGAACGCAGAGCTCTCAAGGTAAAGCGAATCCTACTTCCCGTTGACTGTACCGTGGCATTATTATCGTGTTTTGCTTTGTTTGGTTGCTGGGAAAACGTGGAGAAGCTAAAAAGAAAAATACTTTTTGGTTCTGCAATTTAATAACCATGTCTTGATATCCAAGAATTCTGATGTAACTGTGTTTTGTCAGATTATTTCAGGATTGCAGAATTTTGACAAAGAAAATGTTGCATCAGTCATTACTGCCGCTGAGCAGGTTTGTTTCTTACTCCGTTTATAGATGAAGTTATGAACTAATGATGAACTCGCTAAACAAAAACAGATTATGTTTTTTAACCAAGGGATCTGAATATGTTAGAGCACATTGCTTGTGGTGTCAAATTTCATCGAATTTCCGAGAAAATGTTGAACTTTTTATGTCATGTTGTCATGTGTCATTGCATCTATAGGGAGGAGCAACTCATGTGGATATAGCCTGTGACCCGGAGTTGGTGAAGCTTGCAATCGATTTAACTTCTCTTCCGGTATATTCATATGCTTTCTAAGCGTATCGTGATCATCATTTTCCAACCGTAGTTTGCATGTATAAGGATGTCTTCCTTGTGCAGGTTTGTGTTTCTTCTGTAGATCCAGCGGCATTTCCAGCTGCGGTTGAAGCAGGAGCTCTGATGGTTCGACTACAAACTAACCCCTTTCGTACTATACATTTCAGGCCAAGAATTTGATTATGTGACCTGGTTCCCTTCGAGGGAATGCTAAATCGTTTCAGAATAATATTGCTATGTGCTTTTCGGTTTGTGTTGATATGATAAATTTGATGGCTTTTGCAGGTTGAGATTGGAAACTACGACTCCTTTTACGAGATGGGAGTAGTTTTCACTTCGGAGCAGGTGGTACCACATTCGTTACCTTGCAAATTACGAAAAACATAACGCTATAAGTGTACTAATCGGATTCTCTTGTTGTATTCTGTCGAGTTCCCTTGCAGATATTAAATCTGACGAAGGAGACCAAGAGGATTCTTCCATCTGTGACCTTATCAGTCACTGTACCTCATACACTAAGCCTTCCGGATCAGGTCTGAATCATTGCTGAAACTGAATATCGACGCGTGTTGGCACAATGTATGTGGTCTAACCAAGCTAGTTGAATCATTTACAGGTCAAGCTTGCAGAGATGCTGGAGCAGGAAGGTGTTGACATCATTCAAACCGAAGGAGGAAAATGTACCAGTCCTTCGAAATCAGGTGTTCTTGGTTTGGTCGAGAAGGTAATACGAGTTAACCTACACATACCTTAACTGTTACGAGTTACCCAATCTAATCATAGGCACCAGACGAGCCTGAGTAGACCAAACGAGAATATAATACAAGAACTTGGGATTGAACACATGCAACCAGTTTTATTCCAAGACACATTTGATGATAGTATTTCATGTTTTAGGCAACACCAACATTGGCAGCAGCATATTCGATATCCCGTGCTGTCAAGATTCCGGTAATGTGTTCATCCGGACTGAGTGCAGTTACCGCCCCAATGGCAATAGCAGCAGGAGCTGCCGGTGTGGTACGTAAACGATGAATCTGCTTCTGTAATATGCACAGTTCATCAAAAGCTTACTTGTTGAAATACCCTCTCAAACTCATCGCGAATCTCACTTTAACCCTCTGAAACTGAATTTGTGATGCTTTGTGCCTGATAAGCGTACTTCCCGTCTCACTTTGCCCCACCGTCCAAATCCGTCAGCACTGAAGTATGTTGTCTAGCTATTTTTGTGCGGTTAACTTACCGGTTGTTTCATCGTTTTCGGACACAGGGCGTCGGCTCAGCCGTGAACAAGCTCAATGATGTGGTTGCAATGATTGCAGAAGTGAGGAGTATTTCCAATTCATTAGGAGCTTCAGCTGGTAGGCTCACTGCGGCTGAAGAACAAGTTTTGAAACTGTAATCCGGTAATCATATAGTGCAGCAATACACATACATTGTTGGCAGCAATATCCAAATAAATAAGAGCAGCAGTTTTCTTTCAGATTTCTGGGTTTTGTTTTCCTTGGCAGCATAAACTGAACTTCACAGAACAAGAACAATTTGGACCCGAGCATCGGGTGCAAGAACATTTTTCGTTCAACCAGATTGCCCTCGACGAATCTTATTCTGCGCAAGAATTGAAAGAAGTTCTCGCCAACTACATTAACAAATCAAAAGAAAGAGAGGAAAAGAAATTATATATTCTCGAAAACGGTTAGGAATCAAGAACATGACTCGACAATGAGTTTATTCGATACAATTGCCATCTTCCGCTAAATAAAGTACATACGCAACTGTTAAAATCTGAATTCACTACTAAATTCGAATTGTGAACCGATATGGACAAGAATGATACAGGCATGGACAGTTTTACAAAAGACACATGACCAGGACCTATGACTTGCATACAACCAGAGTACTTCCACCATACAGAAACATGATTTCTTAGACAGACCAATCTTCCTCTTCCTCTGCCTCATCCTCGGTTTCTTCATCCTCGCCACTTTCCTGCAAATGTTCGAAATCTGCTTGGTAAATTGCAATTCAGCACCACTCGGCATTGCTTGTAAGATAAGGTCCAACTTATTAACCATAAAGATCATTCAAAGCATGTTTACCTTTCTTTGTGCATATTCTGCCATGGCCTTCTCAAACTCAGCTCGTTTCTCTGTGGCTATATCATAATACTGAACCTTTTCCTAATATAAGAAGAAAGAGAGAAAAAAGAACGAAGAACAAAATTCTATAAGCTATTTTTGGCCAAATCACCACTGTTAGGGAAACTCGTAAACAGTCAAAAAGCTAAAATATTATTTGATGCTTCATGCCACTAGATGATCAACAAGTATAGTCCAAATGGTGAGAACCACGCAGTCATTAGGAAAGAATCGTTGCATGATTCACCCAGTATCACTTAGCTGTAAATCTCATGAACCCAAGGCGGGTCAGTATTTAAGCGAGATGAGATCCACTATAGTAATTAGCTTAAGTAAAAAGAGACAACTACGTACACATCAAACAAGTCCATACTGGTGAATGCGTCATATATTTTAACCAAAACTATAGGTCAGAACATTAGGTTAAATAGAACCCACGATTTGAAAATCATACTTCATCCGGTCTAAAGTAAAGCCAAAATATAATGAAAACATAAAAAGCCAACTAAAGTATAAAGAGACCACAAACCTCATATGTCATTGTTTTCCACTTCTCTCCACACACCTTTCCAATCTGAATGAGAAAGTAGTGTATATTCATATACAAGAGAACTGATGGTATGAGCAACAATGAAAAACATGCAAAAAGTTAAACGGATTACCGTATCATAAACTTACTTCGCGCATTTGCTTGATACCTGGATTTTGCTCTTGAAGTTCCTTACGATAATCCTCCCTTAAACACAAGAAAAACCAGTTTAAGTCAGTAAAACCTCAAGAGGTTTATGGTTGGTTCTTCATATATGAGAAAGGTGCTCAGAATGAGCTTGATAAATAGCGTTCTCATTGACTCATTATACAATATAATTAATCACAGAAAAAATAAAGAACGTCATAACAAAAGAACAATAAAGAACCAGCTTTGGTTAATCTGACCTTACACTGACAAAATAACTGTAGAAGTAAGGGAAATTCAATTTAAAAACGAAGAAACTGTGGATTTATTTTTTCAGATTGAAGTACCAATGAAAATAAAACAAAGTAAAATAATACCGAACAAGAGTGAGGGGACTAATACTTAGAAAACTTCACTGAAAAATTTCTATGGAAAGTTACAACTAGTGAATTTCAGAAATTGACTGAAACCTTTAGATTTGATAAATAACTTAATATCAATTTTCATCATCAGTCGTGATTATGGTTCTGGTTCTTAGTATTCATATTATGGATAGTTGAGAGATCTTCAGTTTCTATATCTTTCGTTATTAGAGGGGGAAAATTCCAACTTTAAGGCCATTGGGTGATTGAGGTTGGTCAGTCTCATTATCTGGATACTCAATTTCAGCGATCCAAAAGGATGACGTGTTCTTATAGGACTAAGACAATCAAATAACAAAATCATTGAGCAAGTTGGAAATTTAATCAATTACAGCAAGTTGACAATCAAACAACGTGTATAATAAACATAAATGAAAAGCTAAACAGGAACGAAAAGAGGTACATACAGGAAATAGAAGAAAGCAGTTGGCGGTTTCTTGGGTATCTTGGAATCAACTTTTGCACTTTTCTTCTTCTGCTTGGTTTTGGACTTCTTTACTGAAACGATTCTCTTTCCCTCCGCGTTTACGCTGCTTAACCTTGTTGACCTCCTTGTCCCCTCACTTTGTTGGACCTTCAACACCATTTCCCTACAAAATTGAAGAATTTCTTTCAATGACCACCGATGCCTCGGCCGGGAATAAAAGGAATGAAACAACAAATTCAACCGTCAATGTCACACCATCAAAAGCACAACAGACCTAAAAACCCTCCATCGAGTCCAGCCTCACACGATTACTAAACATTTTCTTGAAAGTGAAACTCAGAGCCACACAACTCATAACCCTGAAAAGCTTCTTCCCTTCCTAGTTCTTCTATTTCCTCTTTTTCTTTTCTATCACCCAATTCCTCAGCAAGCAGCCTGAGAGTAGGTATACACTGTATACGCTAAGCATTGCTCGAAATTCAAAAGGGTACAAAGCTAAAGAATAACCGAACGAAATTAGAAGCAATAAAATCACCAATTTCCAATTTCTCAAATTGAAACTAACAGAACAAACCCCACCACCCAACTGAGCTTAACCTAACTTCTTGTCCAAGACTCCAAGTACTGGATTCTCCACATTATTCAACACAAAACAACACAACCCAATTAACAAAATAGCAGAAAGTAACGATCTTTGCTTTCTTTTTCCATTTTTTTTATTTTATCATTTCATGGGTTTTTCCAAAAACCCAACAAAAATTCAGAAAGCATTGAACGAACAGTGATGAACATGTGGTGAGTAAAGAGATAAAGTAGAGGAAAAGTACCCAGTTGAAGCTTTTGTGGCGGTGGCGGTGGCGGTGGCGGAAGACGAGGGAGACTGCTGGGAGTTGCTAGTTTTCTTTGCCATGTTTCTTCGCTTCGGGCCTTTTGGCGTCGGTCGTGGAATCGGGTCGGGTGAGTGGGTTGGTGTGGGATGTGGGCAGGCACAGTGACGATTTAGACCGTGGCGAGCACTCTGTGAGGACGACGACGTTTTGGCGGGTATGGTGGGTGATGTGACGGCTGAACGAGCGATAGTCTCGCCTGGAAGTTGGGCTGTATGGCTAAATCAGGCCCAAGGTAACTAGGCTGGGCCCAATTTCTACCGCCAAACCTTAAAGAGAGTTTTAACGAAACACTCATGGTTTACTTTTAACGAAAAAATCACATTTTTACTTTGTACTATTTACTACAACTTTATTTGTTATTTTTCATTAAAACTAAAGTTTTTTTGGATTTTTCGTAACATTTTAAATCACAATAAAACAAAAATTAAAAATCATTGAAATGTAGTATTTTAAAAACAAACGATATTATTTATACTAAAGGGAGGGGTAGACTTAGCCTCACAATGAGTTAATAGTAATGTGGTTGCATCTTTGGCGAGAATCGAATTTCAAACTTTTTCACTTACAAGTGAAGAGGAATATCACTAAACCGTAGTACTAAATGACAGAAGTATTTCAAATTAATCATGTATGTTTCAATTTTTCACACGATAATTTATGATAGCTTAAAATTCAAATCTTATTGGACGATAATTATATATAAACTAGAAAAGGATTTTTTTTTTTTAGTCTTTGATTCTGTAGGTAAAATCAAAACGTAACTTGTTTTATAAATAATTTAGTTGACGGCAACAAACAATACAAGCTAATTTCTTCTTAATCAAATGTGAACACAAATAATGCTCAAAGAAGTACCCAGGTTTAGGAATTGGATTGGCTTAATTTTAACACAATATCCCTGTTATGAAAAACAAAATATAATATCCATGAAATAAAAACAGTCTTCTAATATAATCTCATAAAGTACCAATTTTCTTGAAGAACTTTGTATGTATGCCTTCTTTTTAACATATTTACGAGGAACGATCAATTTGTTTGATACATTTAAATGATAGAACGATCTCCAATTGAATGATTTTATTTTTATCAGAATAATCTTCAAATTCATGATGTTCCGATTATTAAATTTATTCGATTAAAATATTTTATTGACAAATGAAAAAATATGTGACAATGTGAGGATGCCAACATTATCCATGTACAGGAAAAGGGATCATCTTTGGATCTTTTCTTTCTAATTCACCAAATAACGAGATCCGTGCCGTTGAAATTTGATCCAACGGCTACAAATAGGGATCTACTTTAAAAGTTATAATAACTTCAGCCGTTGGATTAAATTTTAACCGCACATAACCCCTGATTACAGTTACCAAAGAGTCAAGATATCAGTTGAAGTTTGACAAAAAAATAAATGAAAAAAATAAAATAGAAAGAAAATCTCAGTTGTTGAAGGCTTGAAGCTGCAGCTCTTCATCTCCTACGCACAGTGACGTGGCATCACACAGATATTAGAGAGCAGCTCAAAAGTTGAACCAAACCAAAATTCTCCTCCTTCAAGTAACTCACATCGTTGACGTCGCCACCCACTCTCTCTCTCTCATCACTCACGTTCTCTCTCATCGCCATGCAGTCCCTCCAATCCTCCACTCTCCGGCCCGCTCCGCTCGACCCGATTCGGAAACGGACCCCCCATTTCCCCAATGTCACTACCAAAACAGCCAACTCCTCCAGGCGAATCTCATTCATATCCGCCTCCTCCGCCCCTAAGCGCGAGATGGACCCGAAGAAGCGGGTTGTCATCACGGGAATGGGCCTCGTCTCCGTCTTCGGCAACGACGTCAATACTTACTACGACAAGCTTCTCGCCGGAGAGAGCGGTGTGGGTCCAATTGACCGGTTTGATGCGTCCAAGTTTCCGACCCGGTTCGGGGGCCAGATCCGTGGGTTCTCATCGGAGGGGTACATTGATGGGAAGAACGATCGACGGCTCGACGATTGCCTTCGGTACTCGATTGTTGCTGGGAAAAAAGCTCTCGAGGATGCTGATCTTGGCGCCGATCAGCGCTCAAAGGTCATTGCTTTCTTTCATTTGCATGTGTTTAGTGGTTTCTGTTTGTTAATTAGCTTATGGGGTTTTGCAAAATGTGTTAATTTGCGGATTTGGTTCTTTCTGAGATAGGTAAGCGCTCCAAGGTCATTGCTTTTTTTTTATTTGCATGTGTTTAATTGTATACTTATGCTCATTAGCTTGATGGTTTTCGGTAGAACGTGTAACGATAAGTGCTCCCAGGTCATTGCTTTCTTTGATTTGAAAGCATTTGTTTAATTATGCTCGTTAGCTTGATGGGTTTTTAACAGAACGTGCTAATTTGCCGATTTGAACAATTTGGTTATTTCTGAGATTGATTTGATGTAGTTTTGTATGTAAGAGTAATGGGTTCTGTTAGAAACTATGGATCTGGGATTTCATGGTTTGCTTATTTCGGGACATGCATGGAAGAATCGTTAACATGTGCGGAGTATATAATTTGATTTGGTTGTGTTTAAACACATGCAGTGCAGAAATGTTTATAGGATTTGTTTTTCTGTGTTCTGAGTAGGGTAAATGAGTGTCTAAAATGGTTGGTTTTGCTTCACTTACAGCTTGATAAATCGCGAACTGGGGTGCTTGTTGGATCGGGAATGGGTGGTCTTACTGTCTTTTCTGATGGTGTTCATGCACTGATAGAGAAAGGTCACAGGAAAATTACCCCCTTTTTCATTCCTTATGCTATTACAAACATGGGGTCTGCGTTGCTTGCTATTGATCTGGGTTTTATGGGACCCAATTATTCCATTTCGACTGCTTGTGCTACTTCAAATTATTGCTTCTATGCTGCTGCAAATCACATTCGTCGGGGTGAAGCTGATTTGATGATTGCTGGCGGAACTGAAGCTGCCATAATTCCTGTTGGGGTGGGAGGGTTTGTTGCATGCAGGGCCTTGTCTCAGAGAAATGATGATCCAAAAACGGCTTCTAGGCCATGGGACAGAGATAGAGATGGCTTTGTTATGGGCGAAGGTGCTGGAGTATTGGTAAGCCTGCGTTGATTTTAATTTTGAAACAAAATGGTCATATAATCTAATATTTAGTAGACAGAACGCACAAAATTCTATGTCAGCTAATCATGAATTCACGATGACTGAAGTGTTGAATGTATACACTGCAGTTGACCCAGTTTTTGTCTTATGATTTTAATCATAACATAAGAAGGGTATTGTTTTGACAGGTAATGGAGAGCTTGGAACATGCGACAAAACGAGGTGCTACAATTATTGCCGAGTACTTGGGAGGTGGTATTAACTGTGATGCTTATCATATGACTGATCCAAGAGCTGATGGGCTTGGTGTATCTACATGCATACAGAGATGCCTTGAAGATGCTGGTGTGTCACCTGAGGAGGTACTCTCTCTTTTCCGTAAACCTTTCTTGTGTTATAGACTTATAGTGATTGTTCCTCATCATCATTTAGTGAACTCCCTCACTTCATCAGGTTAACTACATCAATGCGCATGCAACTTCTACCCTTGCTGGTGACCTCGCTGAGATAAATGCTATAAAGAAGGTGTTCACGAACACTAAAGATATCAAGATCAATGCAACTAAGGCAATCTCTCTTCTCTGATCCTCTGTCTCTTTATAATTCATATGATGTTTCTTTCCTGACTACGTTTTTCTTGCCTTTACTTTGTTTCAGTCTATGATAGGCCACTGTCTTGGTGCTTCTGGGGGTTTGGAAGCTATTGCTGTCATTAAAGCCATAACAACTGGATGGCTGCATCCTTCCATAAACCAATTTGTATGTTATTGTTGCTATGATTTTGGACTCGGTTTCTCCAGCATAGCGTTAGTTTGATTTCTCGTATTTGAAACATTATAGTAATGGTTTCCGATGTGTGGCATGTCCTTTATGTAACAGAACCCAGAGCCTTCAGTGGAGTTCGACACTGTTCCCAATGTAAAACAGCAGCATGAAGTGAATGTTGGTAAGAAGGCCAAACCTTGAAACTCTCAGTGCTTTTACATTTCCAATTGCTCAAATACCGTTCAAATAAACTTTCGTGTGTTTTTTCAGCCATATCGAATTCATTTGGATTCGGTGGACATAACTCTGTCGTTGCCTTCTCTGCGTTCAAGCCCTGATCATCCTACCTGCGTTCAAGTTTTGTAGTACATCAACGATGCTTAGAGGAGATCGTAATTTATTTCGGAGGCAAGTTTCCTCAGTTTACATTTGAGTCCATTTGTAGTTTTGTAATGATTCAGAAATGTTCAATTTTTTTTTTTTTGACGTACGCAAGTCGTTTCTGGATACCTGGTTCTGTGAGGAAACTAGAATGTTATGTATTTTTTCTTTCTTCAAACTATCTGATGATTAGTAAGAAATGTGACTAATATAGATAGAGGAAACGCATACGCGAGTGTAGCCAAGTTTCTCTCAATTTGCTAGAGCAGTGCGCTCCCCCCTGCGCATCCAAATTTGAAATTCGAATTGTCCTCCCGTTACCATATCATGAAGACTCATGCGTGGATTTGCCTCTCTTTGCATATTTTGTATTAGCAGCTTGTGTGTAACAAAACCTTCAAGTTGGTTGAGGACAATTTTGAGTTAGAGAAATTTGGGTTGGTTACTTACTTGTCACATAGACTTCTGCCCACAAATATATCGGTATCTATTTAATCAGAATTTTGATATGTTTGTCGCTGTTCGAATTGTCCTATAAACTTTTAGAACTCGAAGCTTTTGAATAATCCTTTTCGTTCCTTGATTCGTGTGAACGATTTTTTGCGCATGACCTGTACTGACGACATATTCCCGTCATATTAACAATAAAATGCTGGTACATTTTTTATGTTAAGATATGTTATCATCATTACACTATCTACCCGAATCATGCGCACAATGAAAGATTTTTCAATGTGTTTGGAATATGGAATGATACATCACGTGTCTCTATATAAATAGTGAGATTCTTGTGTTAAAAAATTAACAGCATAAAACATAAATTTTTCTATCACTTGTATAATAACACATAGTATACTACTTGTGTTACGGTACTAAGAAAAATTTCTCGCGCACAAGAATGAGAAAACTCTTATTCCATTATGTATAGGGATGAGTAAAATATCCATGAGTTTGGGTAACCGCGGTTCTCCATCCGTTTAAAATTCACGGTTACGGTTATGGGTAACAGTTTAGACGAATAAACGGTTACCTGTGAAATTTAAGTGGGTGGTTATGAGTATTACTCATGGTTATAAACGGATACTCATTTAACCGTTTATGTTAATATATGTAAAATTAGAAAGAAAAAAAAAACTAAAACCCTAAATTAATAAATATTTAGGTCGGAAAGATCTTACTGATTTTGAGTCCAATGTTTATTTATCATGCATTGCAGGCTGAACATATGTTGGTTGGAACTTGGAAGGGATGCAGGGCCTTTTGGTCTATTAATTTCAGAGTGACGATCTCAAGTTTAGTGGTGTCTGATTAGTGTTTTCTTCGTCTTGCTAATTGCGGTCATAAATCAATATTCCAGGATCACGTGTATGGATAATGCTGTTAATTAATTTTTAAATTTTAATTGCGGTTATAAATTAATGTTTGATGTTCATGCACATGGTTACTAAGAAAAATCTCATCGATTCGTTGTCAAATATGACAGTGTTCACTGGTCAGAAAAAAACAATTATGACAAATTTCTTTTTAAATTTTGAAGTTGTTATAAAAACATGTAAACGGGTAAAAAAATGGTAAATACAGTTAAATGGGTACGCGGTTATGAGTATGTTTAACTGTTTATAAACGGTTATAGATATGTTTAACTGTTTATAAACGGTTATGGGTATGAGTATAACTGTTTATGCAATTACCCAACGAATAAACGATTATGTGGGTAAAAGATTAAACGGTTACGGATAAATAACCGTCATTGCCCATCTCTAATTATGTCTGGAAAGAGAAATATAATGAATATATAATAATTAGTCAGATAAAATTGAAAAAATATTTCAGTGAAAGAAAAGGAAAGCGACAGCGTGGCATAGGATGATGATATTGGCGCCAAAGGAAGGGGAAGGCTCCATCATTTTCCCGCCAAAATAAATAGCCCTAGACTGAAAAATGGGGATTCGATAGCACTGAGCAGTCGCTCACCATCTCAAACTCTCAATCGCCGTCGTCGCCGATCTTCTCTTCTCTTCTCTGCAGAATACGAGCGCGAAGCGAAATGGACATCAGCGAAGAAGTTAGGGCAAATCACCGCCGAGAGCTCCTTGCTTTCTTGGAAGATGGCGTATGTCCTCCTCCTCCTCATCCTCTCTCTCTTTCTCTAACTCTCTTGCTTTCTCTCTCTCTAACTAGTTAAAGTATTGCGCAGATATACATGGACGAAATCAAGGCCGTCCTCAACCACAACCGCCGCCGCCTCATCGTCGACATCTCCGATCTCCACTCCTACGGCGAAATCGGTTCCAGGTTCATTCACTTTTCTCACCAACCAAACTCCTCACTAGCTAGCTTTGCTCAACTTCTACTATCCCCAAATTGATTTCGGAAGAATCCTAGTTTAATTTTGCCTTCGGTTTTCAATTTTCAGGATTCTGAGAAATCCAAGTGATTATATGCAATCCTTCAACGACGCGGCCACTGAAATCGCCAACAGGATCGACCCGAGGTACCTGAAGCAAGGAGAACAACTTCTGGTGGGGTTTGAAGGCGCTTTCGTCTCGCGCCGCATCACGCCGAGAGATCTGCTCTCCGAGTACATTGGTTCCATGGTTTGCGTCCAGGGCATTGTCACCAAATGTACCTTCTTCCTCCCCTGCCTTCTACTTTTGCTTTCATTTCCTGCTCGATTTAGTGACAATTATTGATTAAAATTTGGGGAGTTTTATCGAAACACTTCCGGTACTGTTTATTTTTAACGAAACACCACATTTTTACCTTTTACCTGATACTATTCATTATACCTTTAAAAAGGGCTTTTCATTGAAAAGTGAAGTTTTTTTTTACTTTTCATTAGTTTTCCTTAAAATTTGAGGAAAAACATAAATAAAAGAAACAATTTTATGCGAAATTCGAGGTTAGTGGTGTTGATTTAGACTAGAAAATCATAAACCCTAAGATTCTTCCTTTGCTTAGTTTTCAGTTCAGCTAATGAAACATGTCAATATGTTTTTGTTGGGAATGTTGGCTATGGGTGAGTCTAACCTGGTAACCAACTCATTTGTAGGTTCTCTTGTGAGGCCAAAAGTTGTTAAGAGTGTTCACTTCTGCCCTAGTACCGGAAACTTCACCTCTCGAGAATACCGAGACATTACATCCAATATGGGTTTGCCTACAGGAGCAGTTTATCCTACTAGGGTAATCTCAAGTTTTTCGCTTTAATTGTATCTTATTTTATCGTCGGAGAAGGGACTTTTTATGAAAATATATTGCCACAGGACGAAAATGGTAACTTATTGGTGACTGAGTATGGACTATGCAAATACAAAGATCATCAAACTTTATCTATGCAAGAAGTTCCTGAGAACTCTGCTCCTGGTCAGCTTCCGAGGACAGTGGATGTCATAGTTGAGGATGACCTCGTTGATTCATGCAAACCAGGAGACCGTGTGGCGATTGTAGGGATTTACAAAGCTCTTCCTGGTAAAAGCAAGGGAAGCATGAATGGAGTATTTAGGTAGCTTCAACCACGAGGACTGCAAAAGTTCTTATCTTGGTTATCTAAACAATAATGCATTCTAGTTTTATACTTAGACTTAATGGCCTTGTTTGTGTAGGACTGTTCTCATAGCGAACAACGTTTCGCTGCTCAACAAAGAAGCAAATGCACCAATTTACAGTCCTGATGACATAAAGAACATAAAAAAGATAGCAGAAAGAAGTGATACATTTGACCTGCTTGGGAATTCAATTGCACCCTCTATTTATGGACATTCATGGATAAAGAAAGCAGTAATATTGCTAATGCTTGGTGGAATGGAAAAGAACTTAAAGAATGGTACTCACTTAAGAGGGTAAGTTATGATTCAAAATTTTCTGTTTGATTTTACCGTCCTAATTTTGCTTATCTATCTGGTCTCTTCTTTTCTAAGGCCCTGCTTAAGTGTTCCTCTAGCATAAAATTGAATCTTGATCAAACAATGTCTTTTCTTTTCTTTTAGTGACATTAACATGATGATGGTTGGTGATCCTTCTGTTGCCAAATCTCAACTTCTAAGAGCAATTATGAACATCGCTCCATTGGCAATATCAACTACAGGCCGGGGTTCTTCTGGTGTTGGTTTGACAGCTGCTGTTACTTCGGATCAAGAGACAGGTAATAACGTATTCCATCCCTTGCAGTTCAACTTTTGCATTATATGATGTTATTACCAGGAAGATACTAATCTGTCTGTTATCAGGGGAGAGAAGGCTAGAAGCTGGTGCGATGGTTCTTGCTGATCGTGGTGTTGTCTGTATTGATGAATTTGACAAAATGAATGATCAAGATCGTGTTGCCATACATGAAGTTATGGAGCAGCAGACTGTAACTATTGCCAAAGCTGGTATCCATGCATCCCTCAATGCACGGTGCAGTGTGGTGGCTGCTGCAAATCCCATATATGGTTCTGTAAGTGTCACAGCTAATGGTCATCAACCATTTGATAACATATTTGCAATTTGTTGTTCTGACTGTCGCGTTTTATTTATTTAATTAGTTTAGTCTAATTTTTTTAACGCTGGTTTTTTTTATGAATCATGCAGTATGATCGCTCATTGACACCAACAAAGAATATTGGGCTTCCAGACTCTTTGCTCTCTCGTTTTGATTTACTGTTTATCGTATTGGATCAAATGGATCCTGACATTGACCGTCATGTCTCAGAGCATGTGTTGCGCATGCATCGGTATCGTTCTGCAACTGGAGGTACTAAAGCAGAAATCTCCTGTTTATGTTTTATGATCTTTGAGAAGTACAAAATAAGTTTCACTAACTTGTAAGTGTAGGTGAGGCAATGCTTGATGGGAGCTCGGCATTTGGAAGAGAAGATGAAACTGATAATGACTCATCTGTGTTTGTTAAGTATAACCGAATGCTACATGGGAAAAAAACCGATAGGGGTCGAAAGCGTGATACGCTCACAATCAAGTTTCTTAAAAAGTATATTCATTATGCAAAGAATAGGATTGAGCCTGATCTTACTGATGAGGTATTGGTTCTTTATTTGGTGATTTATTTACTCAATAATATGCGTATGTTTTCCCTTGGTCACGTCATTTGGGTTGCTTATCTTGGAATCTTACTTGTGCAATCTGCCATATAATCTCTTTCTTGTGGAGAGCCTTTTCAGTTAGTTTTATGAACTTGTCTTCCTGACCTGATCAGTGCATTATGAATCTGTCTGACAGCTAATAACATTTTTTTTTTCCAACAGGCCTCTGAACAAATTGCAACAGCGTATGCAGAACTCAGAAACGCCAGTTCAAATGCAAAGGTCAGCATTTGTCATCATTGTATATTTAGGTGACTTTCTGACTATAATCTGATATCAATTTTGTTATCCAGACTGGAGGAACACTTCCAATTACCGCCAGAACATTAGAAACCATCATTCGTCTCTCAACTGCTCATGCAAAATTAAAGTTGAGCAGAAAGGTACCTTGTCAACTTTAATGATTAATAAAGACCAAACGGGACAAGTTCGTTTCATTCTGCTCTTTTTATTTGTGGAATCAAAACTACGGTTTCTTCATCAGTTTATGTGTTCTGTGACTGTCAATTGTAACGTTCATCAAACTCAAAAGTAAATGATATATCTACCTTAACAGGTTTCAAAGTCTGATGTTGACGCTGCTCTCAAAGTTTTAAATTTTGCAATTTATCACAAAGAGTTGACTGACATGGAGGAGCGCGAGCAAGAAAGAGAGCGAGATTTGGAGAGGAACGGCAGAGCTAACCATCCCGCGGGTCAAGATAATGGGTCTGGCAATGGTACTGGGAATGAAGGGTAAGTGTACTTTCCGGAAATTGCCTGTATACATAAATTGATGTTATCTGTGCTGCCAAATTCACAATATTCATTTTAACTTGTTTTCTCTTGTTTTGCCTGTGTTAGTTCAACAACTGAACCCATGGATGTCGACCCTCACACTGAACCTTCTGCTGCTGATAACTCTTCCGATAGGTTCTGCCTAGTAGCACCAACCCATGCTGCTCTTCTGTTTTTTATTTTGTTTAATTCACATCTGAGTCGTTTGTTTCCAATGCCAATTCAATTTCTATATTCCTTCTGCACCTGCAGGTTAAAAGCACTTACTGATGTTTTAAATCAAGTACGTACAGTACAGCGCTCGGACAGCGTATCTGTTGAGGCCTTAGAGAATGCTGTCAATGACGGAGCAAGTGTTCCTTACTCAAGTACAGAGATAGCCTTCCTATTAGAGGTAAATTTTCATTAAATTCACGGAAGACATACTGTACGAGCATCTTGCAATCTCTGTACCAAAATCATTGACTTTTTAGTTCTTCCTTCTATTATTTTTCGAGCTAGTATCTTTGCGGAAGGATAAATAATAACTCACGAACTTGATTATGTTCAGGAACTCCGAAAGAGAAACATAGTGATGGTAGATGGTGGAACAGTGTTCATAATATCATGAGTTGGTAAAGGATCACCTGCAATACGTAATTGTAGGTATGTATGTTGCTGAGATGGATTTGCTTCACTTCCAAGTCTGAATTCCAGGGAGAGCAAAATTTGGCAACAGATTGGACCCGTCGCGCATCTGTGGAGGGGAATACTGATTTTACTTTCGGTGTGTTGGCCTCGTGTATCTTCTTGTCTGTGGTTCTTAGACCTTGAATTAAGAAGTAGATTTTCATTAATGTAATCTGTTTTTCCTTGCATAATCTATTTTTATGGATGGTGGAAAATTTATTACATAATATTCATGACCTGATAGGATACTAAACAAGTGAGGGCGATGGCTACATTAGTGCGACGAGCATTGAAAAAAACTACAAATTCTAACTTACATGACACAGGTATATCAGCTGACGTGGCTTTACACGCTAATGATCCTTGTAAGCTTTCATACACATGACGTACGATATCACAGGATGCTACAGCGACAGTGAACATGTACTATTTAAGTTCAATTGTTAAACAATATAAATAACATCAAACGAATCATCTCATCCAAGCGATTAATTTATTGACAAATGTGAGTTATGATAGTTGGTCAGTACAATTTTTTCCGCCCTTTAGCACCCAAGTTCAAACTCCCCTCCTCAAAAATCAAATTAACTTAGAATATTGTCTTATAAAAATTTTAGTTAATATGGCGATGAAAGAAAAAAAAAAACCTTCAAAAAGAAAGGAAAGTAGAAGTTTGAAGGTTTTGTGATGCTTGTTAAGTTGTGATATAAGCCAAAGAGAAGAAAAAATGTAGGGGAAGTTATAGAGGCAGCCAGGCAGGGCGTAATGGCATGCCAAGACGGCGTGCGTGTTAGACTTGGAGGACAAGAATTCTGCTGCAGGAACCCTACTCCGCCTCCTCTCTTTCACAAAAACCCTCCTCGCCGTCGTCTCACCTGCTCCATTCGCTCCTCCCCCTGCCCCGATCGCCGCCACTCTCTTTCCGTAATGCAAACCACCACCAAACTCGTCTCTGCAATTTCCAACTCCCTCCACAACTTCAAGTCTCTTCCCATCCTTGATTCCACCAAGGTCCTCTCTTTTCTCTCTCTCTCTCTCTGTGAAGATCATGCAATCGATGTTTTTATAGCTTGGTTTTCAGATGGAAGGGATCGCTTCTACAGATGAAGTTACCGAGGGGAATGAAATCAAGTGGAGTGCCATTGGGAAAAAGAAGATTTTCGTGGCAGGTGCTACTGGAAGTACCGGCAGAAGAATCGTTGAGCAGCTACTGGCTAAAGGTTTTCGGGTTAAAGCTGGAGTTCGAGACCTGGACAAAGCGAAAACTAGCCTCCCCCAAGACAACCCAGCTCTTGAAATCGTGAGTTTCTTCAAATATTTCAAGTGCAGGCCTCATGCTAGAAACTCAGTTGGGTCTCTGCTGTTTTTGGGATTGCTTAATGTCTGGGGTTTTGGATGAAAGAATGACTTGCATTTTTGTTTGTAGGTGAAAGCAGACGTGACAGAGGGTTCTGCGAAGCTAGCAGATGCGATAAGCGATGATTCAGAAGCTGTGATATGTGCCACGGGATGTCGCCCTGGATGGAATTTGTATGCTCCATGGAAGGTCACTTCGATTCTCTACTTATGCAGTCGACCTTTATGTCCATTTTGCTTATGAAGCAAAATCTTTACGTTGCGCATAATTGGTTTTCCACTGCAGGTTGATAATTTGGGCACAATCAACCTTGTAGAGGCATGCCGGAAACTTGGTGTGACTAGGTTTATCCTTGTGAGTTCCATTTTAGTCAATGGAGCAGCAATGGGCCAGATTCTCAATCCAGCTTACATCTATCTTAATGTTTTTGGACTCGCCTTGATATCAAAGCTTCGCGCGGAACAATATGTTAGGGAGTCGGGCATAAACTATACGATAATCAGGCCTGGCGGGTTGAGAGACGAGCCTCCATCTGGAAATCTTGTGATGGAGTCAGCGGTACGTTGTTAACACGATTGTCATCGGCCTTTATGTTCTTTCTCATTTAGTCTTGTTTCCGTACTAAAACCTTAGTTACTGCTTCAAATTCTATGTTCTATCTCTGCTCTCTCTTGGTATAGGACACTCTTTATCAAGGCATAATCTCAAGAGATCAGGTTGCGGAAGTAGCAGTTGCGGCACTAATCCGCCCTGAAGCATCTTACAAGGTTGTAGAAATAGTTTCGCGGCCCGACGCCCCCAAGCGTTCATGTGGCGAACTTTTTGGTTCAATCGCCCACCGGTGACCTCTGATCAGTTTGGTTCCACAGAAGTTTTAGTTTAGAAGCCTTCTGATTCTGAGATTGCAGATGGCATGCTTAATCAAAATTAATGCAGATATATTATGATGACCCTATAACTCTTTCTACGTTGTGGATATCCCTATATTTCTTAAGGCTATCCTGTAATATTTTCAATGATCAGAATCGTCTACATTTTAGCACCTCGTTCAAAGATCATCTTTGCAAAAAAAAATCATCCAAATCTGAAATGTTCGGTCCTCTTAAACGAGCAGAAAAACCATGGTTCGTTAGATAAAATTGAAATGAAATTTCGAATAATTGAATGGCTAAAAAAATGTTGATTTATCCCCTTTTTTACATTGGTAATGCTTGGATGAAAATCTTGCAACTAAACGATTTTGATCGTTGAACAACACCCTAGAAATAGAAATAGGAATAGGATGAAGCTAAGGACATCCTCAACTTAAATCCTTAACTTGCACAACTTAAATTCAAATCATCTTTATAAACATAACTAAAAAAAGAACGGACGTGCGTTCCATAGCCGACTCAATAAGAAGAGAAATTTTTTATTTTGACTAGTACACCATGTGTTTTTATGTAAGTGATGAAAAATTTTATTTTTTAAGTTATTAACTTTTTAACACATATATATCTCATCATTTGTATAATAATACATGGTGTACCATCCCGTATTTTCGTCCCAGCGAAAAATCTCTCTAATAAGAAGGCAAAAGAAAAACCCCAATAAAGGGAGGAAAGGGCCCCTAGAAAACACTGATGTGGAAGCTGCCCACCCACAGTCCCACACAGCAAATGGGAAGCCAAGACAGGACAGGATCTTGCTGTTGGTTGGACTTGGAGGACAAGAAATAAGTAGAAGTTTCAAGGGAGCAAGATAAAGCAAATGGCAGCTTCTCTGCCTCTCATTCTCAGAAACCCTCCTCACCGTCTCTGCACTCACCACCTCCTCCCTCCTCTTTCCACCACCACCATCAAACCCTTCTCTCTGGTTTCCTTCCCCTCCTCCAACACCAGGTCCTTTCCCATCCTAAAGTCCACTCAGGTCTCTCTCTCTCTCTCCAACAATGCCATTAATGTTAGTTTTTAACTATTAACATGTTAATCTCTGCTTTAGATGGAAGGGGGTGAAATTACAGAGGAAGTTACAGAGACAAGTTCAACTGAGACCAATGTGATTGGGAAGAAGAAAATATTTGTGGCTGGTGCCACTGGAAATACTGGTAAAAGAATTGTTGAGCAGCTGCTGGCCAAGGGTTTCTCAGTTAAAGCCGGAGTTCGGAACTTGGAGAAAGCGAAAGCTAGCCTTCCTTCAGACAACCCAGCTCTTCAAATTGTGAGTTTCTTCAGAATTTCATGTGCTGGTATTGATTCATGCTGGAAACTCAATTGGGTTTTTTGCTTTGTTTTGGGGAATGTTTTTATATTTTTTGGGTTTTCGATGAAACGAATTCTTGTGATCGTTTGCAGGTGAAGGCAGATGTGACAGATGGTTCTGCTAAGTTAGCAGAAGTGATAAGAGATGATTCAGAAGCTGTGATTTGTGCCACTGGATTTAGCTACGGATGGGATGTGTTTGCTCCATGGAAGGTCACCTTGATTCTTTTATCTGTGCAATTAACATCTATTTCTATTACTTTGTGAAGCAACTTGTTGAAAAAAATGTAAACTTCCCACATCAGAAACCTGGCAAACGAAAAATAGACTATATAGCGAGTGGTTCAGCTAATTGCATCGAGGCCTTTTGTATAAAACCCCCAAGCGTTCATTGTGCGAGTGGTTCTGTATATGCATTATGCACACTAGAAAGCGGCTAGCCCCGTGTTCTGCTATCTGAAATAAGATAATTTTAGTCCAGGTTGTAATTGAAAGAACATTCGTTATTCGAACATGTTTTGAAGGTCTGAAAATGGTTTATTTTAGTGCAGGTTGATAATTTTGGCACAGTAAACCTTGTTGAAGCATGCCGTAAACTTGGTGTGAACCGGTTTATTCTTGTGAGTTCCATCTTGGTCAATGGAGCAGCAATGGGGCAGATTCTCAACCCAGCTTACATCTTTCTCAATGTTTTTGGGCTCACCTTAATCGCAAAGCTTCAGGCAGAGAATTATATCAGGAAGTCTGGTATAAACTACACGATTATAAGGCCCGGTGGGTTGAGAAACGACCCTCCAACTGGAAACCTTGTAATGGAGCCAGAGGTAACACAATTTTCGTCACACTTTGAGAACTCTCCCCATTTAATCTTGTTAAGTACAACCCGAGCTGCTTTAACTTAATGTTGTCTATGATCCCTCTTGATAGGACACTCTTTCGGAAGGCAGCATCTCTAGAGACCTGGTTGCAGAAGTGGCTGTAGAGGCATTACGGAATCCTGAAGCGTCTTACAAGGTTGTGGAGATAGTTTCGCGGCCTGATGCCCCTAAGCGTTCGTATGAGGATCTTTTCGGTTCCATCAAGCAACGGTGATCTTTCACTCTCTCAGTGTCATTCCGGAATCCAGATTACTATGTTGCTTTGCCTATATTCCTTTTGCATTACCATATATATATGTATATGTATATGTATATGAAAGAACTGAAACTTAATTATGAACAATTTTCTTGATTTCTTGAAATCAAATTAAATTAACCATAAAGAAATTCAACACCACTTCCAAAAGAAAATAAGCAAGAAAAAAAAATACATGATGGGGAACTTAAATGAACAAGTTTAAAAGAAGAAAGCCAGCAAAGAAGCCATGGCTCCTAGTGCAGCAGCAGGAACACCTAGAGCAGCCGCCGCGCTCTCCATCGGTGCAGGTGCAGGAACACCAACATCTTCAGCAGCTCCGAGCGACGCGAAGCTCACAAGAACAATCATGCAGATGGTGAAAACCATGGCCATTTTGCACCCCTCCATATTTTCTACTTCTTCTGAACACTAATTCTAAAGTCACAAGTGGAAGAAGTGTGCTAATGCTTTTGGTTTGAGGAAAATGAGGAAGCTTAAGTGGGTTTTATAGATAGGGGATTAAGGAGCTGAGCGAATGGGAGCCCGACACCTGTCAAATTATGTTACTTTAACCGCAAACAAAATGATTTGGGAGTAGTCAGGCCTGTGTTTAAAATTGCAAGAGTAGGAGAATATAATCTCTTTCCAGGCAATTACTTGGAATATTTGAATCATTTTTAGTGGCATACATGTGAGCTTTCGAGGTTTGCGGGCAATGTGCTGTCCACGAATCATTGAATATTGAGGTCATTGGATTGCTCTACAAATTGGGCCTTTCAAAATTGAAGCCCACAATGGAAGATAGAAGTTGGACCTTTCAAATTTGAGACCCATGTAAGGGAGAGGAGAAACTTAACTGCTCCAGAGAAACAAGTTAACCATTGTTATAACAGCAGTGCGTGATTGGTTTAAAATATTATTAAAGATACTAAATACTTTTTTTAGCACAAACACAAATGCTCTCATCATGTGTCAAGCAGTGACGGATTCAGAGCGGGAAGCATGCAAAAAAAATTCTGTTTATTCACTTAGGTATTCGTCGAACACTTAGTTGGCTTGTTATCGTTAGTCAAACGATGTTGCGCACATATCAACAAATTTCAACAAAATGCTGAGCAATCTGATGAGTAAAATCAAGAAAATTTTTGTCGAGCATTGTCAACCCAATACGTTATGCCTATAAAACACCTAGTAGACATAAAAAGAACTCGTACCAAACATTTAAAGGATGTTTGACCTTCTGTATATTTTCCAGACTCCAAATGATCCTGTACCACTTTGATTTCGATGTACATCCTTTGGCGTTTATTAAACGGATAATTTTGTTTTAACGTGTCAAATATTTATTAAAAATAACGCCAATGTAACTACAAATTAATTGCAAGAGGAGTCTCTCCACTCACTCTCTCTCTCTCTCTCTCTCTCTCTCTCTCTCTCTCAACCTGATTAGAAATTTAGAACAGAAATGAGTAAGGTGCCAAAATATCGGCGAGCGGTGCCGGCGGCGAGGACGAAGTTCCGAGAAATAGAAGTGCTGATAATCTCGGCGCAGGACCTGAAGAACGTGAAGCACGTGACGCAAGTGAGGGCGTACGCGGTGGTGTACGTGGAGAAGGACTACCACGCGGCGAGGACGAGCGTGGACGAGCACGGCGGGATCAACCCCACGTGGAACGAGGTCGTCAAAGTGAAGTTCCGGGAAGACTTGCTGGAGAACGACGTGCTGGCAGCGCTGAACGTGGACATCTACGCGCACGGGCTCGTGAGGGAGAAGCCGGTGGGGAGCGCGCGGGTGCTGCTGTGCGACGTTTTGAAGGGCGGGGACGCACGGGAGCCGGCGGATAATCCGATACAGTGCATGACGGTGCAGGTGTGGAGGCCGTCGGGTAGGCCCCACGGGCTGCTGAACCTGTGGGTGCCGCCGACGGGGAGATTCTTGATAAGGAGGGAGTCTTTGTCGTTTAGTGTGAGGGAGGAGGCGGCGGTGTGAGGGAGGAGGCGGCGGAGGACGAGACGGTGGTGGCGGTGAAAGGTGGCGACGAGGCATAGGTTTTGAACTTTCGATGTGTCACTTGTATAAAAGTGCATGTGACACGTAGAGCAAATGTTTATGTTTTTCGTGCATGCAATGGACTAGTACTTGTTTGGATCACTCTCACCATATTAGGGAGGTGATTAGTAAGTAAATGTGGTTTAAATAGTTTTATCTTTTCTTAGTTAGGTACATTTAATTATGGAATAAATGTGGTTCAAATAACATTATTTTTTTTAAGACTGATTAGTAGGTTGTACGAAATTGGAGAGATTGTTAGAACAATGTCATGTTTGTGTTTGTTTTCACGTATTACAACATGAATGGACGATTAAGTTAGTGTTTGTTTTCACGTATTACAACATGAATGGACGATTAAGCTATTCTTCAACAAAAGTATTAAAAAATACGGGATACACAATAATTTTTAGATGATTAGATTATTCTTCAATGAAATTATTAAGAAATACACGATTCACAATAAAAAAATTTGAACGATTAGGTTATTCTTTAATAAAAGTATTAAGAAATACGCAATTCATAATAATTTTTAAGTTATTTTTAAAGGTCGAGAAGTAAAAAGGCACATAAAAAAAATCATAGCAGAATGGATTGTGTTGACGAATTTATTCACACGAAGTTAGAAAATAGTAACACAAACCACAAACATCAACAAGCGACTCTGTGGCCCAATGGATAAGGCGCTGGTCTACGAAACCAGAGATTCTGGGTTCCATCCCCAGCAGAGTCGTCGTCCTTTCTTTTTATTTTTATTTTTTTGTTATTGTAAATGCAATGCATTTAATGTAAAATAAAGAGAGACAAAATATCAAAACAATATGTCAGGATGGCCGAGTGGTCTAAGGCGCCAGACTCAAGTTCTGGTCTTCGAAAGAGGGCGTGGGTTCAAATCCCACTTCTGACATTCTACAACAATTATCTACTTTTTTGTAATTTTATTTTGTATTTATAGCTCTTTTTATCCAATTTTACAATTTTCATGTTTATTCAACCTTCAAAAGCCAAAACTATGGAATATCCTTTGTATTTTTTTAATACGCCAATCTTTTAACGGAATTAGACTCAGACACACAATGAGATATTGAGAATTTGATATCGGATAGCTACGCGATATTGCTTTCTTCTTACATGGTCTTCCATTTTAACTGGACAAATTGATTTCTTCCTTTCGAAAGGGTACTTGCAAGGCCAAAAAGGGGATCACATTGATAGAAGGTACATGACTACATCAAAGGTACAAATATATGAAGGAAAAAGACTAATAATTACAGTTTTGTGATTGCTCAAGCAAGGAATACATGTCAAATGCTCTTGTTCTATGCCTCCATGGAGAAACTACTGATGGAGCCAGTTGGTTGGCGTCGATCGGCTTAACATGTTTCTTTCCTTCGAAAATGAACCCTGAAGCGAACAGCAGGATTCGAGATGGCTATTGTGGTCATCATCGCCTCCTGCTGTTTATTCTGTCTGTTCCTTATTACATGATGCTGTTTTAAGTCTCTCTAACTGTTTCCGTATATAAGCCTGTTTTAACTTCTCCCGACGAGCAGCTGCTTGCTCTTCCCTACGCAGTTTGAGCTCAGATGCCTTCTCCCTTGCTTGATTTGCTTCTTCGTGCACTTCCCTGAGGAAAAGGAACACAAGACCAGAAATCGTGAGATGTCTGTTGCCAGGAGCATAGAGATTTCAATCAAGCAATACGTATCTGTGGCCAGGACGACGAAGGACTTGATTCAATCAATAAGAAACATCCCATGTAAATGGAGAAACTATAAACAAGTAAATAATACGAAAGAAGAGAATAAGAGAAACCCTAATCCAAACCATTTTTTCATTTATTGATGAAATAGATTCCTAGTTTTTGTGTCGAAAAGCGTAGTTCTAAAACTACACTCTTTTATTCTTTTTATACTTTATTCAGCTCATTTCCGGCGCTTAAGACATATGAAATCAGATGAAATTTAACAGAATAAATCGGCAGTCCTACATAGAGCAAACGAAAATTAAAAAACGTCAAGAACGGTTCGAAGAGCTTAAGCAAGTCATTCATAGGAGTTAGATTCGAGTTCTACCACCAACCCCCAGCCCAAATATGAGTCTCAGCTCAATTACTTCACCTTAGACGCTTCGAAGAGGAACAGTGGCAACACCAAATTACTGTGGCTAAACGTTAAGTATCCAGAATTATATAGATTATGGTAACACTGAAAAAATAACAGTATAACACTAACAAAGGTTCACTCAAGCGACGAATGCTTTTTCATTATTTGATTATGTTTGGTTAACTCTAACTAAACTGTCTGTACGGCATATATACTTATAACTTACACAGAAATAATTTGAAAATTTTACCTCACAAAACGCTTGTGAACATCATTGTCCACTGTCGCATCTGCTCGCCCAAGCCCCAAAGGTTTCGTGCTAAACAGTGTAGAAGCGTTGATCTCGCCATCTTGATTCTCCGGAGATACTACCGCAGGTGAATCACGGTGCTGAGTCTGCTGCGGTTCGTCCTGCTGAACTCTCTTGCCAAAAAAATCCACACAATACTTTTCTTTATCTTCTTCATCTGATAGCTCTCCCCTTGCTAGCTTATCGTACAATGCAGCCTTCCTTTCCAACGCTGCATAGCTCGCCGATCCATCATGAACTGCTTTCAGCTCAAGCTTGTCCCTGAATTTAAACCAGCAAAAGAACATAATTGGTTTGATTTCAGCAGAAACCCAAATTAAAGCCTAGAGGTAATTGAACAGAAGTTGAAACGTCCAAAACAGAGAGCTCAAAAATCTCATCTTCTCACTAAAAAGAGCCCAAAAAACCCTAAATTTATAATCAGATAACAACAGGAACCCTAAATTACCAAAAGAAACCCTAACCCATAAATTACACTAACCCAACAAAACAGCTGATAATTAAGTAAATTGAAATTAAACCCAGAAAAAAATTGGGAAAAAAAAGAAGAAAGAGATGTACTTGTGGGCCCGAGCGTCGACGCCGGAGTTCTTGGCGGAGAAGCCGTCGTGTGCGGTGATTCTCTTCTTGGCCCGATGAAACTCGATATCGGAGCCGGAGAGTTCTTTGGACTTCTTGGATTCTTCTTGGGATTGATACAGTTGGGCCTTGAGCTCCATGATCGAGGAGGCCCCGACGCCGGCGATGGCACGGTGCTTCCTCGGCATAATTGAGGACTCCGTCAGCCATCCGAGGGATTCAACCACCACCCTTCGCTTCTTCGGCTCCTCCTCCTCCGCCATTTTTCTGCAATTTCAGGATTGAGATTGTTGGTTGGTAACTGGATATTTCTGGTTTCTTCTTCCTCTCATTGAATTTAATTTGATTGGCTTCGCGGAATTCGCTTCTTCAGTCGGGTGGGTGGTAAATCGGTAATGGACTCCACCGCCACATTGTGGCCCGGCCCATTCAGGTCCATACTTTAATTACCATTTTCTTTCAAAAAAAGTTTAACAAAACTATTTGTTACAATGTACAAAACTAGAAGTTTATCTCTGGTGGGTGGCTAATTATTCGCTGCCAGTTCCAAGCCGGAGGAGAAGGAGACGTCAGGTAGTCGACAACCAGCATTTCGTTCTTACAACGAATCCCTATGATCCTAGTTTCCAAAATAAAACCGATTCCAAAAATTTTGAAAACTTTGTATACTCCGATAATTCTGCAATTAGAAACAAAGCTTGGTTCGAAATTTTTGGATTGGAATTAAAACCTGTTTTTTATCCTATTAGTCCGAAAATCACCCCTAAAGAGCTCAATAAGAACTCGTTTAGATATGCTTTTAAAATAACTGAAAGCTTTTTGGTAAAAAAAATTTTGAAACCAATCCTTAGCAAATGCAAATAAATCTGGAAAAGCACTTAAGTGATTCCTGGAGGAAGTACATAACTGGTGCCCTTTGCAAAAAAAGCTTAAAGTGCTTTTAGTACCCAAAAATATTTTCTCTAAATGAGCTTTCAGCTATTTTAAAACCACTTCCAAACGAGCTCTAAAATGATTGCCTTGATTTTTTAAGACATACAACTCAACTGAGGTACATTGAAACAAAGGAGCCTTAATCCAGTTATAACTGTACTGAAACGATGGAAGCAACGAAGTGTCAAACATCCACGTACGTGCAATAAAAGAGACGGAAAATTGAAGTCACATTTATTCGTCGAGGCTTCGATGTAGAGGGGACAGACGAAGCAAGATACCATCGAAGACGGATTCAGTGCCGCTTCTTCCCTGTTGCTGCTTCCCAAGCTTGTAATATGTGGTTCACGATTTCCTCTACGCCTTTCCCGTGCTTCACCTGCACATATACGGTTCACAAACATGTAAATCATGAACATAAAAATTCAATAGCGTTCCTATAACAACAAATCCTTCAAGAACCGCCTTCCTGGCACAACGAAACATTCTTGAAGGGGAACCGGGACAGGGATAATAGTGTCGAGGATATGTAGTAATCACATATTATGTGATTTCCGAAACTGAGCAAACACAGCCTTTTGATTTCATTTTGAGCAGATTTTATGTTGACAAAACAAATTAGTGCATTTGTGCATCTCCAAATTTGAAGAGTACAAATATCAAGCTCACAGCATGTTTACAAACGCTATGAGCGCATTTGATGGTACGACCAACCAACCTGAGCAAAGACAAATGGCCCTCCATCTCGCATTCGTAGTGCATCACGCTCCATCACTGCCAAATCAGCTCCAACTGCTGATGCAAGGTCAGTCTTGTTTATCACCTACAATCCAATGTTATTAAGTCATTCGCACATCAATCTCTTTTCATGCATAAAAAATTAGTCAACATGATTGATAATAGATACTAGACAGATATGGTATTCACAACAACAGCAACGAATATCAGAAAACGAATACCAGGAGGTCAGCTTGAGTGATGCCGGGGCCACCTTTTCGTGGAATTTTATCACCACCAGATACATCGATTATGTAAATGATATAGTCAGCCAGCTCCCTGCTGAAGTTCGCGGCTAAATTATCTGCATCCACACAAATTCAATTACATAGCGTTTCAGAAAATACGTGGAAAACCTGAATTCAGCCACTAGTCATCATTCACATACAAACCGCAAACTTTACAATAAGCATTTCCATCCATAATAAATTTTTGCAACATTTTCCACTGACGAAGCTGCATTTTCTTAAATTAACACCTAACTCCAGATAGCTCCATAAAGTCATTTAATTTCAAGTTTATTTGTGCAATTACACCACGACAATCAGTCATTTGCAATAATCAAACTCAAGTGATCAAGTCTTGCAATAGTCTTCTACAATTGTTTTGGAAAATACCTCCGCCAGATTCACAAAGCAGTATGTCAGTCTTGTACAAGTTTGAAAGCTCCTCAAGAGGGCCAAGGTTAATACTGATGTCTTCGCGAATTGCAGCATGTGGGCAGCCCCCAGTTTCCACAGCACGTATTCTTTCTTCCGGAAGTGCTCCATTCTTCACCAAGAACTCACCATCCTCTTTTGTGAATATATCATTTGTCACCTGCAATTGTTACGCTTATTATCTTTACCCTTTCCTCAATCAACTTGAAGCACCGGCGTTAAAGGTCTTCGCAGACATTAACAACTACCATGTGAAGCTGCAATACAGTTTTGTGAAAAGGTAAAGACACAAAAGCTTAAATATTCGAAATTGTTCCTACTTACAGCAGCAAGACTGTACTTGTCACGCAAAAGTTTACACAGAGCCAACATCAAAGCAGTTTTCCTGTATGACATGAAGCAGCATTTCATCAACTATCATTGAACGGGACGATTCGTTCTAGCAAATTAGTATTCACAAGAATCACAACTAAGAAAACTAATCCAGGCATGAATTCCAAATCACAAATCCGAAGTCATTCAAACAAATTTATAAATTGCCATGCTGCAAGCAACTAAACAATTTCCAGGGAGAATCTGGGGAAACCAATACAAACCCACATTGCTGAATTGATGAAAATTGCACAAAACATACGAGTCTAATAAAAAGAAGAGATTATACAAAGTTAAATTGTATCACTCCCCCCTAACCGAGAACCTACTGCACTCCCTTCACTATATCGCTTGATTTTCCTTTGATTTATTCAATCGGAGCGCAAAAGGTGAAAAGGGAGTGCGGAAATCACAACCGTAGACTCAAAAATCCAGAAGCAGAATTAGAATAAAAATAAAGTTCCAATCTTTAGATCAATTCTAGTCTATTAAGCTGATGATGCAATTGATAAATGTGAAATTGTTTTCAATAATTTAAAGGCAAAAATGACCCAACCTACCCAGTACCAACAGGTCCACCAATGCCAATGGTGAAAGCCCTTTCATTGAAATTCCTGGCGAGGAGAGGCGGAGCTCTTCTGCTGAAGTACCCGGGGGAGTATATGGGTTCGTGTGAGTGTGGTGCCAGCCCATCGTGGCTATGGTACACCTTCCCATCTGGGCCCACAAATGAATTTGGTGTTGCTGAACTCCCATGGCTATGACCATGATCATGATCTTGATGGTGGTGATGGTCATGATCATGATGATCATGGTGGTGGTCATCCATTGATCACTAGAGTCTGCAGAGTTCTACCGTGGGTCAAAAGGGAGAAGGGAGAAGGGAGAAGGGATAAGAACGGGGAAATCTGGTCGGTTTGGGTGGGGCACATACAGAGGATAACTAGAAATTTAATTTACCAAAACACCCTTAGTTAATATTCAAACTTGGTAAAGGTAAATTACATTTAGCCAATTAATACTACGGCCTAGTGATATTCTTCTTCATATGTAAGTGAGAGATACTAAGTTCGACTCTCGCCAAAAGGTAAATTTGAACTACATTATGAGGCTAAGCCCATCTCCTCTCCCTTAGTGTAAATAATATTGTTTCTTCCAAAAAAAAAAAAAGATAAATTACATTTTACCAGCTCAACTTTTGAGTCACATAAGAAACTCATATCTCATCTTTTAAACATTCAATAACATACATCAACTTACTAATTTGTTGCAATGTCAAACGTTCATCCTTTTGTCAGTCAATTTGTCTGTTAAAGAGCAATATTTTCCTTTGTAGTATTGGTGGTTGTGTGAACTATGAACACCCTTAGTTAATGTTTAAATTTTTGAAACCCGATTATCATATTAAAAAGGATTTTTATCACAAATGGTCATTGAAATTGAAAATCAATCAATGTAGTCCTTGAAAATAGGTGTCGCAAATCAATGTGATCCTTCCGATACAATTCCATCAAAATTTGTGTTTATGTGTTGACGTGGCATATAACTGGTCCCACAAATCTAATTAAATATAACTATATGAATTAAAATGTTTAAATAATAATTTTTTAAAAAAGTTTTATATAATTAAAAATGAAAAAAAAAAGGAAAAAAAAAGAAGATGAACAATTCATCTTCTTCTTCGCCTCCCACCGGAGCAACCACCCCACCCCGTCGCGCATGTAATCACAGCCAAACAGATGGCCCATCACATCCAGAAACACGTAGAGGCCACCTAAATTTGGTAAAATAACCTCTCCAGGTGATGGAAAAAAAAGGTCTCCAAGTCCAAAAAAAATTGCAAAACACATTTATAACATGGTATCATTCTAATCCACGTACTTAACCACTAAATAGTTACCCCTAATTATTCTCCCTATGCATGCTAATTCACCTTGAAGACCAATTTCTCCTCTTCTCCTCATTCACAAAACCCAAATTTCTTTTCAAATTCAATTTGAAATTTGGAATCGAATTCCCAAAAAACATGGACGAAACTCCCAATCTAACAAGACTGCCATCGCCGTCCAAAAAGCCGCCTATTCTGTTGTATGTGAAGGTGTTGTTGAGCTTTGCTCGGAGGCAATGGAGGCCGCGTGTCTTCAACCCATCAACGTCATCAAGACCCGGTTCCAGCTCGACCAGACCGAGACCTACAAGGGAATTGTCCACTGCGGTTTCATGTGCGACGGGGTAGGGTGGGCTGTTGAGGTTGCTCGGGTGGAAGGGGAAGAAGAAGATGAACAGTTCATCTTCTTCTTATTTTTTTTCCTTTTTCATTTTTTAAGTTTCTAATTATATAAAACTAAAAATTGTTTTTTATCTTTAAACATTTTAATCCACATGGTAATATTTAATTAGACTTGTGGGATCCATTTATGTGCCACGTCAGCACATAACAGAAATATTAACGGAATGACCACATTAATTTGCGACATCCATTTTCAAGGACTACATTGATTGATTTTCAATTACAGGGACTATCTTGATGGAGTAGGTCAATTTCAGGAACCATTTATGATAAAAACCCTATTAAAAATTACATTATGTGAACGTAGCCCAACTTCAAATGAACCGCAATATTTTCTTGAGTTCTTAAGTATTAGTGTGGTTTTCTGGTCTAATATCAGGGCCGGCCCTGAGAAATTGAAGGCCCTAGGCGAGCCTTGTGGGGGTCCTAGAGTTCTTTGACACCCAACTCATTGTACATTTATATGTATAAGAAAATGTTTCGCTAAATACATGAAAAAGTTCATTTCTACATCAAAAATCATTAGAATTCATATCCAAAGAAGAAAGATATGCAAACATTACTTAAATATTACACGTCTCGTGTTTTTAAACGCAAATGTATTAATTAAGTTTACATAATCTAACTTTTCAACCAATTCTTTTTCAATTGACAAAATAGCTAACTCATTAAATCTTTATTATGACATAGTTGATCGAAGATACGATTTGATCAACTTTAATTTTGAGAAACTTCTTTCTGCAGATGCAACTGTAACTGGTAGGGTTAACAAAATACGATAAGCAACCCATGCATTCGGGAGACTCTAAAAATATATTTATATATATTATATATACACACATATTTAAAAAGAAATATTTTGGGGCCCCCCACCCAAAACCCTGCACGGCAAGTTCCAAAAAAATATTTATAATTTCATATTTAGATATATTACTCAATCTACAAAATTATATATATAAATATATATAGAAAATTATGATTGGCACTCCAAAATTCTCATTCTACATTCCAAAACTTCTATATTTGGAAAGAAAAATACACTTGTGAAGAGTGTATGATGAGATTTTTGGAATGTCAATAACACTTTCCTATATATAAAAAAATAAAAAAATAAAAAAAATAAATTTGGGGGCCCCCCGAAGTGGGATCCTAGGCGGGCGCCTACTCCGGCTACCCTCAGAGCCGGCCCAGTCTAATATCCAACTTTGCACACGATGATACATCAACAATGGACAACAATTGAAACACTCCTCAGAATTTCCTCCTTATTGGTGTCCACAAATATGTATACAAATTAATATGTATTTGAGTGCCCTCTCCATCATCCACTTTTTAATGCATGCACTCCATCACTGTCTTGTTAAAAATCACCCATTGCACAGAGTGCATGCATTAAAAAATAAAATAAAATAAAATAAACAAATGAGCACTCACAAACAAAAGCAAAAGAGATAAACAAAACCCATGTTGTAGTTCAGTCAAACAAGTTCTTGAGTGCATTGACTTTGCCACATGGCTGCTGATCTGGCAACAAGTCCCTTTGAATTTGCTGCTGCCTTTGAGCAATTTCTTCATCTTGTTGCCTGGTTGTGATTGGCTGTTCTTGATTGCTCAAAATCACTCCTTGGTTTTGTATGTAATCTCTTTTGTCTTGGAAGAGATAACAGGCAGCAATGAAGGAGACCTCAGCTGTGAAAAGAATAGTCCAAAGTCCTGAGCTTCTCTGTGTTCTCTTATGGTAGGCTTCTAATCCAGTGTAGATGTTGATTATCCCAAACAAGGATATCACTGTCCCAAGCATCCAATGTGCCAAGTACCAAAAACTCCATTCTTTCTTTCCCCTATAAGAAACAAAAACTATCATTCAAATCTGATACTAATTAATGACGGATCAACAGTCTAACAGTTCCGTGCGTGGCTTTAAAAAAATTGACAAAAGCAACTTTTTAGAGTTACGAATCGTTACACTATTGGCTCCTCCTCCTGTTTAGAAAACAAAGGTTAACTTGACGGTTAGACTGAAGGAAAGGCCGGCCAATGATGTAAGAATTCACAACTTTAGGGTTGCTTTTGTCTATTTATAATATACGTGGACCGAACTTTCCCTTACTTAACTGTTACCTGTGTGGCCTGAAAAATCCTATTAGGGTTTGTATCCATATGGAACCATAAAGTGCAAGACCTAATCTCTGGTGGTGGTTGTTGAATGAGTTCTCAAAGTTTCTTAGGGACATCACAGCTCCAGCTGTGGCAACAAGCACTGACAGCATCTGTGTATACATCGAAGTTCAATCAGAAGCCACCATATACAATAACAGTTGTATTTAACATGCCTAAATTATTACGTCGACGGAGCAATTATGCCAGCATATGGAGTACGTAGCAGACAGTGATGATCTGCAATCTACTTTTATATACAAAAATAGGAATGATGATGGTGAGTTTAGTTTGCAAAGTTTATCAAATTAAGTATACAAAGATTGATTAGTGTAGGATCTTACTGAGTTGGAGGAGACAAATTCATGAGTTTAAGCAGAAAGAGAGAAACTTGCTATATATTCTTGCTGTTCAAGTAATCATGTAGGATTATTGACAAATATGGTTGCAGTATTTTTTCAACTTTAAAGTAAATAAAAAGGTGGAGCAGATAGGTATATAAACAAAAAGAAACAGTGGACAGCATGATTAAAGTTAAAGTGGCTTATCATGATTACTTAGATGAAAGATCAAAACTTGAAAGAATACTGATGCTGTAATTCATTAATCATAATCAATCCAGTTAATGCAATGGTAATTGGATAATCAGTGTTCTTAGTTCTAAGTAAATTTTTGGAAACCAGCTAGAATTGGAAGTTGAAAGAAAGATTAAAAGAAATTTAGAAGAGCTTGCCTGCAAAATAACATGGAGGTAGAAGAGAACTTTGGCTCTTGTTGTCCCACGTTCCTCTCTAACAGACATTCTAATTACAAGTATTCCAAGAGGCATCAAAAACCCAATTGAAAACCATGCGAGGAGGCCGTGAACTGTAACGTTAGACGTCATTCGTGGACTCAGCTGCAAACACAACAATCCGAGAAGGAGAATAAGAAGAAATTCATCCGAAAAGCCGGAAGAAAAAAAGCAAAACCGATTTAAAAACACTATACCTTGTGAATGTTTTCTTTTATGTTCTTGTGACTGCTGTGTTGGTTGACATCTTCATGAAATGAGCAGCTAACTAATGGAAGAAGAAGAAGAAGAAAATATGTAGTTATAGCAAAAGATGCTAGTTTGAGAGAAGTTTGCATTCTTCAATATCTGACTGAATTACAAGGCCAAGGGAAAAGAAGAACCAAAGCCTTTACCCTCTCTCTCTCTCTCTCTCTCTCTCTCTCTCTCTCTCTACAGATTTCAGATTTTCATCATTTTGTGTAGACACTTTTAGGATGTGTTGTATATAGTTAATCTGATTTGGATGGGTTTTGGGATAATTTGGAGAAGGAAAAGTTGAATATATGTGTAACTTTTCAAGGCTGGTTTTGCTTTAGACAATGTGGTATGATCCATAAGCGAGTAGAAAAAGGAAAATTTTAGTAAACTAGAAGTTTTATATATGAAAAACACTTTGGAGAGTTTAATTGGAAAAGGAAACCTCTGAGCAAATCACTTGTCATGTTCTAATTTATTCTTAATTTTGAAATTACATTAGTACTTTTTCTCCATTGAAAAGTATTTTATCAAGGAATAAAGCTCATTTTTTTCCGAAATATAATGTTATCATGGATCCATGGATATGAAAATCCTAAAAATAAAATTTGATTTTTTTGCCAAAATGATTACTGAGATTGGCATAACTTATCACTTTGGTCATTGAGATTGAAAATCGATTGAAGTAATCCCCAAGTTTGTATACCGTCAATCATTTTGATAATTCCGTAAAAAATCTCCATAAAATTAAGGGTATTTTTATTCAATCAATCCCTCTACTTGCTTTTCCATTTACCGTTTGTGCTATGATAGCTTATTGGATTTGTAGCCTGGGGCGATTGATGGATGGTAGTTAGTGTGAGAGAGAAGATATAAATAAAGAATTAGAAACAAAAGAAGGAAAATGATATGAATGTTAGGTAGGTAGTTTCAAAAACTTTAACCAAAGTTGAAAGTGGAGGTTGAAATTGCCGTGATTTTTGGTCTTTATACACAAATGAGTAACGCCAAATCAGAAAAAAGGTGTTAAGAAAGCCAAACTTTAGATATGACAATCTAGCTAACTCATATATTTAGCTTTCTAGCTTGCTCTTTAGCTTCGCGTGTATGTTTGTATAGTGCATCTTTCCTTCTTATTGCGGTTTATTTGAATTTTAAACAGGACAAAAACTTGCATATATCTTTTTTTTTTAGGCGAGTCTCTCACATTTGTTACATCAAATGAGCGAAATATGAGATTAAATTTAAGGAACTTTAACGAAAAACTCCTGGTACTGTTTACTTTAACAAAAAATCATATTTTTACACTAACAAATCAATCCTGGTATTATTCACTTTACTCATTATTTTGTCTTTATCGTTAAAATTCAAAGTTTTCAAGCCTTTTTCATTAGTTTTCCTGGGAGTTTTAACTAAAAGCACGCAGTACTGTTCACTTTAACGAAAAATCACATTTTTACACTAAAAAGTCAAACCTGATACTATTTACTTTACTCTTTATTTTGTCCTTATCGTTAAAACTCAAAAATTTTAAACATTTTTTATTAGTTTTCCTTTAAATTTAATGTATCGGCTTGTGTCATGAAACAGAGGTAGGCAAGTTTTTTCTTGAATTTTTGCAGTTTCTTTTTTCATTAACTATTCCTTGCTCCACCAATAATAGAATTGTTACAGGAAACAAGCAGACTCCTTGATTGAGACGGCAGTTAAGAAGCAGAAGTGATTCTGAGAGTAAATATGAAATTTCAATTATATTTGTCTTTTATATAAAAGGAGGCAGATTCTCTGCCCTTCCAATACCATACATTTCTCATCCCCTCTTATTTATGAAATCACGGTTAAACCACGTCAACATTTTATATTCCTATTACTTTTTGTCTTATTATCTCTATAAAAAAATCAATATAAAATATTAACATAGCTTAACCGTGACCTCACAACACAGGACGGATTGGAAAGGTTATGATAAAAGGAGGGCAGACAATCTGCCTTCTATAGAAAAAACGTCTTTTAAATAAATGTGTAAAGCTGCTTTTGCTTTCTTCTGTTTTGAACCTATGATTTAGATTTTTATTTTTTTATTTTTTTTCGTTTACCAAGCACAATTAAAGTCTCAACTTTTGTAAAAAGCTGCTTTTAAAAACTAAAGCAACCCAAAACATTACTCCCAAAAGTGATTATATTCCCTTCGTAATCACTTCCAAACGGGCTCAAAGTCATGGTTAAAATGTAAGAGTGGCTAGTACTTAAGATATCACATAATTCTGATCAAAGTTGGAATATCTGGTATGATTTAGCAAAGGTTTTAATAAAGATTTTGATTGGGTTATGACTTTACCTTCTGTGCCAAAAGGTTTAATCCCTAACTAAAACTCTGATTCACTGAAAAAAATTACTTTCTGGAGAACAAAAACGTCATCTCAAACGGGCACAAATAATTAGCAAGAACATTAAGAAACCTTAAAACTACCGTGTTTCGACAGGTATCCACCCGCCGGATTCAAAGCAGTAACATCAAGCGACAAACAACCGGTGAGCCTCGATTACCATTCAACTACATGAATGAAAACAGAACAACAAAAATAATCGATATCAAATTTTGAAGTGAGGGATTTAGTACCCCGAAAGGTACTCCAACTGTTTGTTAGTCAAAACAAATAGCCAAAAAACAGCAACCGAGAGTTCTACCAGAACAATTCAGACACTTACCCGACACTAACCCCTGTTATAGCTTGTTGAACAAGCGACCGAATTACATAAACAAGTTGGGCCTCAACGCCTTGTATGTAGTCTTCAACTTCCTGGACGGTGGTCTAACCTTCCTGAACACCAACGGGAACTTGATCTTGGAGTTGTGGAATTGCTTGGTGCTTTCCCTCTTGCAAAGCTTAGCGGGGATGGTGGCGGTCTTGATGATCTGGATACAGGGAAACCTGACCCTGTGGCGAGATGCCATCTCAATGTACATCTGCTCCACCGCACCATTTAGCGTGGTGTCGCGGTACTCCTTGTACATGTTGTGGTAACCCGTCCTGCTTTGATACCGCAACCAGATACCGTAGTTCTTGATGGTTGTCGGGTTCTTCTCAAAGATCTGCAACCGATTTCCAAACAAATAGATCAATTCCATCTCTCACAACAGCAAGAATAATCTCGAATCTAGCATTCGAAAAAACAAGTCAATAATTACGAAACCCTAAACCCTAAACCCTAAAACCCTAAACCCTAAACCCTCAACACCTCTGAATTCCTAAATACGAGTCTGAATTCCTAAATGCGACTCTCTACATATTCATGAACTGTGAAAACAAACCTCGTTGATGGCAAGAACTTGGCCATTGCTCTTCTTCACCTTCTTGAGCTTCCTCAGAAAATACCTAATCCAAACAAAATCAACACTCAGAAATGAAGCAAGATTCAAGCATGGAGATATGGGATCAGATAATCCGAGCTCAGGGGAAGGTTTTATACCAGAACTTGGACTTGGCGCGAACCTCATTGGTGGCCCACAGCTTCATTCTGTATATCTTCGGCTGCTCATCGGTCTCGGTGGGGAGCTTCCTCCCGACGACCTGGTACTGGTGGAACTGTAACACGAAAACGACGCCGTTAATTGCAGCTCAAAACCCTAAAACCTCCATTTCTGTCAAGAGGGGGAGATCGGAGAAGAAGATACGCAGGCTTACCTTGAAAACGCCCATGTCGGAGAATCAGAGAAAACGCGGCTAAGATCTCTGAGGCCTCTCTGAGAAGCGCAGGCTAGGGTTTCTGTTTTGTTTATATACGAGGACGAAACCCTACTTCCATTGACTGGAGAAATTATGGGCTTTTTTTAAAGACTAGCAGTTGGGCTTTGTACAAGTAAGGCCCGTTTAGAAAACCCAAAATATACCCAAAGGTGTGATTAAAACCCATTTTGTGATGCCAACAAATGGGACTGATGAAAACAGAAGTTGAAGTGTAACAGTTAAATTGTCACGTGATGTTACTAACCGGCAGTTTGACGGTTGCACTAAATGATTTCTGGACGGATGGATTGGCATTTGCATACCTAACGAGGAACGAATATCAATTCACATCGACGAGTCCATGTTTTAACGGACTTTCGTTTAGAATTCATGGCATTGGCAATCTGGATTTGTCACAAGAAAGTCGAATGAAACGGATCAGAGGAGAATATTACATATAAACATTGCTTCCCTGCTACTTTATATGTATGTATTTTGAGTAATGCAATGCTAGCAAATTCTGAGATACAATTACAAACACCCCCTCTGTCAAGTACATGTACAAGCAAGATAAGCCGACGTAATGATAATCGGCAAAAGCCATCCCCTACAGCTCCTTCGAATGAATGCTAGGTACTAACACGGGATCAGATCGTCGTTCACAGTCCTTAATTAAACCTCACCAGGTTTTCACTTCCCTTTGTTACGCCCAGAATAACAGCAATCACAGCAAGAATCGACTGAAAAATGTACAAACATAATTCAAACGAAGGCACAGCCAAAAGAACGAACCCAAAAAAAAACAAAAGGGTACAACTTCTATTTCTATTTTCTAAATGAACTCAAGTATGGCAGGAATGAACAACGTGTAAATAGCATTACCCCAGTGACGAAGGCATAACATGCATACCATGTTTAGAATATTGTGGCTTGAAACAATCAATAAATTTGTGGAATGGTATGTAGACTTAAAACAGGCAGTGTGGACATTACTGCAAATAGCTTGCAAAGATCCGAGTGAAATACAGACTAAGACACACGGCTAACCAGGGACAACAACCCTCCATCCATAACACAGATGAGGTTAACCAAGATCGCAGGTCTTGCGATAAGACTAACAAACAAGCAATTAAAGTAACAACCAGAGCCATCGTTTATCAAGTTCCCATTATGTGGATGGTTAACATATAAAACTGGATATATCTAGTGCCCATGTGTTGTTGGTTGCAAATTTTACAAACATCCAAGTGATCACCGTTTCATGAATCCAAAAACTGTTATTATGTAGAAGTAAAACAACGAGGAGAATTGCTTAGACATGTACATTTTATGATACGAAAAATAAGGAAGAAAAACTTACAGCTATCGTGCATGCTATATATCCGGGTTTTTCTCTGTAGTCCACCCGCACGCAAAGTAAGATGAAAGTTCCAACATACCAGGGGAAGCCTCCAATAAAGAACCCTGTTATAAACCTTCAGAAAGAGTCAAAACGTAATCTGTCAGTATTCAGCAACAGCCAGCCAGAAGAATGCGGAAGGAACAATTCTTGGAAGTCAAAAATTTAAAATTTCATAACAAAGCATCAAAAAGGCTTTTTCTTGTCATGATCCTATGATGAACTACAGAACTAGTAGAACTCCCTAAATTTAAAAATTCATACCTTGTCCAACAAATTATCATCCCATTATAAACCGCTTCCTGTAAGAACATATCGCATCCAACCATGTAAACTACTTAAGGACCAGAAGCTAGCACCAAATTCACAATGGTATTCGTTCGATACGTGGTTAAACTATTTCATCCTTACACGATGATTAGTACAGCACAGGTGATGTTCAACCCACAAAACAAACTTATTTTGTATTGGTTTCGATCCTGATAGCTTTCCATCCTAATTCTTGACTAAAAATCTTCCATGACCAATATGTTTTGTGGGAAATTTATGAATTCTTCTGAAGGTCTCAATGCCTTGAAACACAAAAACAAAGGAACCCAACAAATAAAAACTTGGAGTAAAGATTGAAAGTGAATGAATAAACTTACAATAACCAGCCTATGCCGATACCGCAGCAAGGAAGGCGGGGTTCACTAACAGGTCTTCCCTCCACAACAGCATAACCTTCAAACCACAAAACCCCAATTTAATAAAAATAACGACAAATTAATAAGAAAATAAAAATTCATACCAGTGACCGTTTGGTATCCATGTTGGTGATGGTGGTGGTGGTGGTGGTGATGGGGAGGCAAGGGAGGAGGGCCGGAGGAACCGGGAGGTGGGACGGGCTGAGGAAAACCGACGACCGGCTCAGGTGGAGGCTGCGGAGGCGGAGGGTAGTAGTTGGCGACGCCTTGGAAAGTGCCGTAGTACTGCTGCTGGCTCTGGCTCTGGCCCTGGCCCTGCTGGTCGCCGGAGAGAGTTCTGGTCTTGGAGTTGTCGCTCATTGTTTCGATCCCCAATTGAGAATTTGGGGAGGATGGAGGGTTTCAATCGCCAATGGGCGGTGGTTTCAATTTCTTGATTAGCAGCTGGCAGCTTTGGCAGGCTGGCGGGGATCGTAATTTTGCTGGACTTCGGGCCCATTTTTATTTCATATTTTGGGCTTCTCTCTTTTGGGCCTCTCAAAGCCCATGCCACCAGAGTCTTGGTGTGGCTTGGGGGCCCTAGTATATTTCAAAGAAGTATGAGGTCATGATGAGATAATCAACTATCTACGTGACATGGTCCTTATACTCCTAGGGTGTGTTTGTTTGACTTCCTTAGACTTCACTGGACTGGACTACACTAAAAATTAAGATAATCCTGTGTTTGTTCCCTAACCGGACTAGTTTTAATGGTATTAAGTGGGACTCGCCTCGACAAAACAGCTCGCTAGCTGGTCTTAGCGAATCCTCCCGCAAAGCATGGGATTGCTAAGACCGTCTCGACTGGGTTCGTGTTCATCTGTTTCGCTTCGTCAAGCGACTTCTCGATCTGACTACACAGCTTAGATTTGCGTTTCACAATCTGGGTATCTTCCAAAGGCACTGCCTTGGGCTCATCGACCTTGATTCCAGACGGCATGGCCTTCGAGTGCGACTTTACCTTTGCTCAATGATTAATTGTGGTTTTAAATCCTTTTAAACTGTTTTGATTAGTTTTAGTTTGTGGGTTTCCTGTTCTTTGATCGATGGTGTTCTTACTTTTCTGGGTTTTCAATTTTGTGCAGTGGCTATTCATCTGAGAGCTACTGGTGATGCTCTTGTACTTTAGCAAGCCAAATTCAAGTTTTGCCTTTTGTGGTTACATACTTACAGTATGTATATGAATCTTGCAATTATCTTGCTACTTAGAATTCGAACAAGTTTAGAATTTTGATTGTGATTGATAGAGCTGTGTGAAAATATTAGCCCTTTAAAATTTGATTATATTCTTCAGATGGTTGGCTGTTCATTATGCAGATCCTCGAGAAATTTGTTGTTTATTTGTAGTTTTGAATCATTGGGGGTAATTGGAATTAATTTGGAAGGCTAGGAATTAAACTAGAACTAGAAGTTAGTCCAGCTTCTTAGTCCGACACTGCATCAAACGCTTCATTAAGTTAATCCAGCTTAGTCTAGTCTAAGCCAATCCAGCTTAGTCCTGAAGTTAGTCCAGTCCGAGATAGTCCGATGCAACAAACGCACCCCTATGGGTTAGACTAGTTAGTTAGAATTGTCCGTTGTGTCCGAATCTGAGTCTTTCTTATCGTAAATTATAGTTTGATATATCTAAGTGGAACAAACTTAAAAACCGCATAAATAATTGTGAGTTTTACATTATCCACATCATTATTTAACGGATAAATTGACAAATTTTTAATATTTTTTTAGCCAAAATGGTATCTGATGTTAGCATAACTCCTCACTTTGGTCCATGAGTTTGTTCACCATCAACATTTTGACCATTCCGTGAAAAATCTCGATTAAAAAAATGTCAAAATGAGAAAAATACCCTTAATTTTATAAACAATTGGCCAAAATGATTTGACAAAAAATTGAGGGTATTTTTATCATTTCCTCATCATTTAACGGAGATTTTCACGGGAATAACCAAAATGATTGATGGTGGACAAACTCAAGGACCAGTTCTATCGATTTTATATCTTAGACACCAAAGTGAAGAATTATGCTTATCTCGGAGACCTAAATTATCCATGTGGCACTAAATTATTCATAATTCGACCCCATTGCATGAAAATGATAGGTAACAAATGTGGATTGCCTAAAGATGATTATGAAAGTTGCCATAATATATGCGGTAATATCATTCATTTCTTGCCCAATCAGACCGTTTTCTTTTATTGAATTATATTTGTATAAGTATTAAACTGTGATTTGTATATGAATAGAAATGATTAATTACATGTAAGAAATCAAATCTCTGTTTGACTACAAACAAACGGAAAGTATACGAAGAAGTTTTTTAGTATTCTGGAAAGATCGATTTGACAAATATAAAAGCTTCTGACCAGAAAACCACACATAAACAATTTGAATTTTTTAATAATAATATAAAGATTGAAAGTAACATCGTGAGAGTGGACAACTTGAACACAAACATAATCTTCCTAGCAAAAAGAAAAATACAAACAATAAACTAATCCTAATTAACGTGCATGTGCGTCTTTGCAAATGATGTTGTGACAACAATATTTAGCTTTTGATGATTTAATCTAATTAAATCCATATATTAGGGACCACTCACACATCATCACCACACAAAATTTTTGTTTATTAAACTTTTCAAATTTTAATTTTCAGTTTTTTCAATCAATTGTAACAGCACTACCAACCATTAAACCTGCAGCTGGGTTGCAGTATTTATACAATTGCATTGCGATTAGTAAAAATAAAATTAAAAACGAAATGTTTATCAAACAATTTCTTACTTAGTTTGCGTAGGCCGATCGAGAAACCCGTTAAAGAGAGATGACTTTTTTTCTGGTGAACCAATAGGCAAACACTGGATCCAAACCAGTGAAATCACATTGTTATGTCGCAAATCATATACTGCTATGTATCGTCATGCCGCAGACCGTAAAACACAAGGCGCGCATGCATACAGATCCTTGACAGCACCAGCTAACTATGCAGAAACCCTAACCCTAACCCTAACCCTAAAAAGGAACAAGTTTGACCAACACAAACATAGCAGCAAGCAAACGATTCGTTCCGCTTTCCTCGTCTTGTCTCACACTTTTAAAAGCAATCTGTCTACAAATTATCTACTGTACTGTAACAGTACTGATGAACTTTTTACCTATTCAAGTCATACTTTGTAGTAAATACATACGACAGGGACTGGCACCACCATGCATGCAACTTCTTTGATTTGGGAAAAGGATCCTCGTGGGATCTCTTTGTGAGGATCCGGGATCAAGAAATCACAATCGTTCATCGTATATCGTGCAATTATAAATTATTTTAAATTCAAAATTTAAAATTGAATATAAATAATGTATAACGAAAACTAACCGTTCGATATACGATGAACGACCGTGATTGCTTGATCCTCGCCGGATCCTCAACCATTTGTTGAGAAGGGCTAAGGAACTCTCCATAGATTTTCTGTCACTTTATAATTTAACGTTAATTTTTGTGCTAACATTATAAAATATTATGTTAAAAATATGAGGGGACAGAATTGATAAAGAGTCATTCCATATGAGTTATTCATTTTAGTTGTATGACTACTAATTTTATACGCTTATTACTGGAATTACTCAAGATAAGTTTTCTATCACTCTTTAGATAAAATATTTCCATGTGTCAAAAATACAATCCAATAGACCAAGTTTCATAATACAAATTGTTGAATTTTTATTTTTATTTCAAATATCTAATCACTTGTATTATGACACTTAATGTATCTGACTATGTTTTCGACACAGTTGAACTTCTCTCCGCTCATTGCATGCATCGATGGCACTTTTATCCTCGCGTGCTACTCTGGCTGTTGTTATGTCATGGTTTAAATGTTCAAGATAAACAAGGTCGACAATTAAAACAATTAAATAACATTAAACGGATTATCATCTTGATCATCCACCAAATCGACGTAACAATACACACTTTTTCCAAAGAATCGTAGCCCTCCATCTCAAACATCCATACACAACTGACAAACCCACAATTGAACGCACGAAACGACGACGGAAGAGCACGTTGTTTGACCGGACGCTAGAAACTTCTTGTAAACCTTAAAACGAACAAATAAAATCCGACGCAGCCAGGGCATTTTTGACTAATCGCTCATGGCGAAGAGGCGGCGCGGAATCGCGTGCATCTCAAGGACAGGAAAACCTTGCAGTCGTCCTTGGGGCAGATAGTCGGGACAAACTCGATGTCATCGCAGCCGTCCGTTCTGTGCCTCCTGAAATCAATCAACGTACAGAACATCGCGATGAAGAGTACAAGGTGGTTCAAAGCGTACCGCTGTCCCACGCACTGGTGGGCCCCGGCCCCGAACGCCAAGTAATTCCTTTTGTACACCCGGTCCTCCCGCCTCTCGTCCGAAAACCGGTCTGGGTCGAACCGCTCCGGCTCCGTGAACCCCTGAAAACATGACTCGAAGGCCGAGGGGAACACAATGGTGCCTTTAGGGATCGTATAAGTCTCCGTTAACGGAAAGTCAACGGCAGCAATGTGCGGGACCATCGTCGCCGGAGCTCTGTACCTCACCACCTCGCGCGCCACCGCGTGGGTGTACTTCATTTTAGAGAGCATTTCGGCCGTTATTGGGGAGTCCCACTCCGGCGACCAAATCCCGGCTACTTCTTCCCGGACCTTCTCCAGGACCTCCGGGTGCGAGTCGAGCAGCGTCACCGCCCACAGTAGAGACGACGTCGAAGCGTCCTGAGCCGCGAAGAGGAAGTCGAAAAGGTGCGCACCTATCTCGGCTTCGCTGGCGTGAGCCGGAGCCGGTTCGATCGACCCAGATTCACCCGCGGTTCGGTGATCCTGAACCGTTTCTTGCATCCAAAAATCGATTAGACAAGTAGGCTCGACGTCGTCGTCTCCATTTTCCATTCTCTTCCTGCTCTCTTTGGCGCAATCCGACAGCGTTTCGACTAGTCGGCTCACCGCGAGTCGGGCGTTTCGAAACGCGAAACCGGGGAGGTCGATCGGCATCTTCATCAGGCCGACGTTGAAGAAATTGTAATCAGACTTGAACCGCTCGCTGGCGGCGGGGTCCAGGTAGGGCCCGACGAAGACGGCCTGGGAGGTCTCGAGGTTCATGTCGCGGACCAGGAACCGCAGCGAGACCGGGTCCTGGCCGGACTGGGACGAAATTCGGAGCCAGTTCCTCAGATGTCGGAGGATAATGATCTGCTGGAGCGCGGCGTAGGTGGAGAGGGCTTTTGGAGTGAAGTTAGGAGCTATACGACGTCGTAGGTCCTTGTGGGCTTGGCCGGTCATGTATATGAGGTTGTGTTCCCCGAAGAGTTTTTTGCCGAAGGGGTGGCCCACGAGGGCGAAGGCGTCGGGGCGGACGTTGGCGAAGATTTTGTGGGAGAGGTTGGTGTCGCGGACGAAGAGGATGACGCGGCCGAAGATGTAGTTGGTGGAGAGGCCGACGGGGGACGACTTGGCGAGAGATGATTGGATGTCCCAGAAGCGGGTCGGGTTGCGGACTAAGGGGATTGCGTTGCCGAGAAGGGGGAGGACGACGGTGGGGCCTGGGAGGGAGCGTTTTTTGGAGAGATAGGAGAGCTGTTCGAGGAGGACGAGGAAGAGGAGGAAGGTGGTGGCGTAGGGGAGGAGCGAGAGGAGTGAAGTCGCCGTCATCGCCGTCGGGAGGGAGTTTATAGTTTCTGTTTCGAGAGTGTGGGTGGGTATAAATAGTAGGGAAGGGCCGGGGAGTCTAGGAAGAAAAAGTTGGGGGAGGAAGAGACGGCATTTGTTGTTGCAAGGTCTAGGTTTTGTTTCTGGAAACTCACACGAGGAGTTGCCTATGAGTCATACAGGTTGCATTAGGCAACTCCGACTCGTGTGCTAGCATAGTTTGATTTATGAGTCGTACAGGTTACAGGTAGCATTAGGCAACTCCGACTCGTGGGTTATTTTATGAGTCGTACAGGTTGCATTAGACAACTCCGACTCATGTGTCAGCATAGATTGAGAAGCACCTGATTTTATTATATTACTGTTGAGATTTTGTGATTTTGGGATGTCATGCCTTATTTACGTTTTGTAGGCTACGATAAGTGTTCTCATACTATACGTAGTATGTATATTTTGGAAACTATACATGTTTTACGGTGAGAGATTATAACGTTTTCAAAGGTTTTATTAAAATTATATTTTCAGGCCCACTCACCCTTGTTTTTTTTTTCGCCCCTCTAGGTTTTGGTAGCTGAGCTTTCGTATCGACGAGGATTCTTGGCAAAAATTGGTATAGGTGGTTACCTACCTTTGATGGTATGATTCTCATTCCACCTTACTATACTTTACTTATGCTATGTCATCACGTGTGAAATGGGTTCATTCCCGCTGTTTAGGCCCAAAATTACACAATCGGCCCGAACGGTCGAGGCCGTTGAGTGAATGAAGTTCTAAGCCGTTAGGTGACCTGAGTCAGGATAATTTTAGTTATTGTTAGGGAATAATATTGTGATTTTATCATAATAATTATCTCTTAATAATATATTGAATTATCTAGAACACGAGAATGTGATAAGGTTAAGTGGCCGAAACCTATTGGGATAAAGAGTCCTAGGCAAATCATGGTGCATGAATGAATTTGGCCTGCGACTGGGGCAGATTCAAAGTCCTAGTTGAAGTAGGATCGGCCGAGATAGAGTTGGATTAGGATCGGCCGAGGTAGAATTTGATGAGGAAGAGGATTCATACCCAAGGACGATTCTAACTCGATCAGGAGTATTTGCACTACTATAAATAGAGGGAAGAGCACAACATTCAGGGACCTCAAACTCAACACACAAAACTGCCCTGCGCAAACTCTCTCAGCCTTTGAGATTTTTATTTTCCTTTTCGCTGACACATCTTCAGTTTGGATAAACAGCACTGTGAAGGCAACCGGTGATATCTTCAGTTTGGATAAACAACACTATCGCCGTAGAACCAATCGATCGCGGAGCATCTTCAGTTTGGATAAACAGCACTGTGTCGAGGCCAGTTGGTTATCTATCCAAGTCTCGGTCGAGAAGGACTTTCGGGTTCTCATCGACAGAGGTCATCTCACCAGCCTTCTCGGTGAAGTGAGGTGTTACGAATTACCAAGCTCGGCACATCGAACACCGAGTTGTTTTTATGATTGGATACTCACAGGTTAGCTTCAGAGTTCGGCATTCCGACGGCCGAACCACTTTCACCGTCAAGACATATATCTGTTTTGAGTATCTGTGCCCCTATACTTTGGTGTCGATTCGACGTGCTTATACCTTTACAAATATAATCAATGTGACCGAATCCGGCGCCGACGATTCGTGAACTTCGCAAAACTAGTAGCCTTGTCTTCAGGCTCTAGAACCTAAAGGCTGAGGCGCGTTCCTTACTCGGCCGCAGTCGCAAGATTCAAAAGACAGCCGCGCACACAACGCAACATCAACATTTTACTCACCGGCCGAGTTCAGGCCGTCGAGTTGGCACGCCCCGCATTCAACCGAATGACGTAGTTAGCTCATAGATTATTCGGCCTGCGCGCCACGTAGGCTTGGTAGTTTTTAGGGTCAACACCCGCTCACAGCGCACTCTTCAAATTAGGCACTTTTTTAAATTTATTCTCATTTTCACATCACTACACTTTATGGCTTCGTCACCTTCAGATGTCAGCCATCACAGCTCGATTCGGAGTTCTAGTAGACATTCTGGATCGGGGTGTGTCAGTGTGCCCCATAAAATGCATGTCGAAAGTTATGCAAAAAAATTCTGTCACAAATCCGTCCTATGTGTATATATATGTCCAAAGCTTACACTGCATGTGCATGGGGCATACTTATTAATTCACAGCGTGGAGCTTATTTATTAATTCACAATGCGGAGGGCAATCGCAGGGGTTGCAACGTGCATGTGGCTTATTTATTGTAGAACAAATCGAATGAAGGAGGTTAAAAGCCAAATTCACGAGAGAATTGTTAGTGTGTCGGAACATAGAATGATACATCACGTATTAAATAATGAGATACTTTTAAAAAATTAACAGCTTAAAGAATAATTTTTTTCACTACTTATATAATAACATTTAGTATGTCACTCATGTTCCGGTTACAATAAAAAATTTCTCAAAATCCACAACATGTGTGAAAAGCAGAGATAAAGAATAGAATTTGTTGCAATATTCAATCTCTTATTGTATTTTCGTGCAATATTAAATAATAATCATGCTAGTTCTTTTACGAGATCTATCTAACCCTACCAAGTAAAGTTCTGTAATTTTCTATGGGCTACATTTATTAAGTAATTAAGAATATGAATGATGTCAATACAATTAATAATTCGGGCACGTAAAGGTCTACTTCTATATAACTCTTGTGTGAAAACTTGGATTGGTATCGGTTTTGTTTGATAAATTGAAAAATTGAAAAATTGGATCAGTTTTGATTTGGGTTATGCCAATTTTAGTCCATCTTTACCGTCCACAAAGAATAACTCATGTTCCGGACACAATAAAAATTTTCACCACTTATATAACATGTGATGTGTCACTCATGTTCAGGACACAATAAAAAATTTCTTAAAATCCACAAGATGTGTGAAAAGCAGAGATAAAGAATGGAATTCGTTACAATATTCAATTTCTTTATTGTATTTTCGTGCAATATTCAATAGGGAAAATTAGAATCCTTTACAGTTTTTCTATATCATTTAGATTAAACATCTGTGTCTTTTTAAAATTTGATTAAAGTGCTTTGACCAATAACCACCTCAAGCTAAATTACATGTCATTATTATATCTTTTAAAATTAAAATAATTTTTGAATTTATCATTTTATCTGCATGATGCACTTTTCCTTATTTAGTGGAGATATTAATAATTAAACTATATTTTTTCTTCTTCCAGATATGTTTTTTTCGATCACAATTTCTTTTTTTGTTATGCAAACATTTAATATTATTTCTTTTTTCAAATGTTTTTTTAATCAAATAGTTGGTGATCAACATAAAAGCTCCGTGTAATTTTTTCAATTTTTTTGTGAAATTATATTTTTTTTGTTGTTTTTTTAAAGTATAGTTGTTTGACGAATTATTATTAGGTACAATACATTACGTATATATTATCTGCGGGTACGTTTGAAGTTACAAAAATCATTAATTGGTACGTTTATTTGCAATTTTGGTACGTTTGATTTGATATATATTGTTAATATTGGTACGTTTGATTTGATACATATTGTTAATATTGGTACATTATTTTTATTTTGGTACGTTTTATTTTGTACACATTGTGTATTGGTACGTTTATATTATTCTCAATCCTTTTTTTCTCTTAACGTACTAAAAGAAAAACTTATTTCGGTACGTTTGATTTTGTGGGATTTAAAAATATTTTAAACTATTTTGGAAAGAAAATATCTTAAATTGTAGATAATTATTGCTAAATTGTAGCATTATTATGAAAATAAATTGAATCTAACCAACTTTTTTTTTTATTTTTTTTTTTTTTTTTACAATTATCTCTAATGGATGAGAGTGCAATTAAAAGGCTGGATTATAGGAAATTTGTTACAATATAATGTGCATGTAGCACCAAAATTATGATAAAAAAAGTTTAATCAAATTACTAAAAGGCATGAATGTTTAATCTAAACAATTCAAAAATGAGGCGCCTATATCGAAAGAGCCCTATTCAATAATAATCGTGCTAGTTCTTTAATGAGGTTTATTTAACCCTAACAAGTACGGTTCTATAATTTTCTACGGACCACATTTATTAAGTAATTAAGAATATGAATGATGGCATACAATTAATAATTCGTGCACGTAAAGGTCTACTTCTATATAACTCTTGTGCAAAAATTTGGATTGGTATCGGTTTTGTTTGATAAATTTAAAAATTGGATCGGTTTCGATTTAGTTTGATAAATCAAAAAGTTGGATCGGACTTTGCTTGTTAGGTCAAACGATATGGGCTATGCCTATTTTAGTCAATCTCCACAGCTTACAAAGAAGAACTGGAATCTTTATGAGCTGAGAATTAGTAAATGAGAAAATCACATGAGTACAAACAAAGCTCGTTGAAAACCTATATGAATTCTTAACATTTTTCTTTGTTAGGAAATTGCTCTCCTGATGTATTTTCAATTTGCGTCCATTTTCGATTCAATTCAATAACCATTTGACCATTGGGTTCCATAATATATAATGTATGTTGAGATTTAGATTTTGAGGCAACTAATATCAATGTCAACCATGATATACCTAGTTGGCGGGTTTTGAATATAAAGATTGGGATAGGAGCTTGGTGTTCGTAGGTTGAGCTTGGAGGTGGCAAGGACTTGATATGTCCTCGTTTTTGTTTTTCAATGTGAATTTGTTTATTTATTTTTTATTTTTTCATCCTCGTGTCTTTTTCGGAAGTTATTTTTATTATTATTTTAGTGTCCATGCAAGCTAAAAAGTGAGACCTACTATTGCCACATGTAATGAGAGAGAGAGAGAGAGTCGATATTACTTCTTCTTTTTGTGTTTAAGAGAGGGTGCTGACATGGCATGTGTTTATCATTGTAATTAAATTTAAAAATAGAAATAAGCTCTAATTAAATGGCAAATCCTATATCGATTGTGTTGACATCAGTAATGAACCAAATATAAATCATGATAATTTAATTAAGTTGATTTCTTTTAAAAAATAATCCAAAAGATAATATTATTACAGAAAAATATATGAATTGAAAAGAATAAAAAATAGGGAGTTTTAATAAAAAGGGCTTGAACTAAGTTTATTTTAACCAAAAACCATCCTACAACTTTTTTTAACCTAAAAACCATCCCAGAACAAAGTAAAACCCACCAAACCAACTGACAACTCGACCACCAGCCAGTCACTCATGAGCTCTCCTTTGGCCCTCATCCTCCTCCTCCTCCTCCTCCTCTCGTCTCGCTGAGTACTACAACTTTCCTTTTGAATTGCCCTATTTCGTTGAGTATTGAAGAAGTTATATCCATTTGAATCTTACCTAGTTTCCGACGACCTTCGAGGCTTTCGAGGCGTTTTCCGGCCAAACCACGATGAGTTAGCCATCGTACAAGGTACCATTCTCTTCGTCTCTTCGAAAACTACGATTTTCGTTTTTGAATCACTCGATTTCATTGAGTATTGACAAAGTTATGAGCGTTTAAAGTTTGTCCAACTTTCCAGCTGAAATCCGGAAAGAAAAGAACCAAAATCCAGAAACAGTGACTTAGATTCCAGAAACAGTGTTACTTAAAATTCAGAAACAGTTTATTTTTACATTCCAGAAACAGTGTCCGTCGAAAAGAACCAAAATCCAGAAACAGTGACTTAAATTCCAGAAACAGTGTTATTTAAAATCTAGAAACAGTTTATTTTTACATTCCAGAAACAGTGTCCGTCGTTATTTTTGAATAGCATGTAGATTTCAAATATTTTTTCTGGAGAAACAAATGATAAACTTCACTGACGAAGAAAAATTAAAAAACAGTACCTTGAATACACTATGAATAATAACGACGATCACATTTCAACGAAATAATACAAAAATATAAATTAAATAGCATGAGCGTTTAAAGTTTGTCCAACTTATAACATGGTTTTTTATTAAACAAAACTTATAACATGGTTTTTTATTGATAAAACTAAAACTTATAACATGATTTTTTATTAAACAAAACTTATAACATAGTTTTTTTTTAAACTAAAACTTTTCAAGGCCTTTTCATTAATTTTTCTTAAAAAATAATGAAAAGAATTTAAAAACTTTAAATTTTAATGAAAAAGACAAAATAAAGAGTAAAATAAATAATACCAAAATTGACTTTTTAGTACAAAAATATGATATTTTTTTGTTAAGGTGAATAGTACAAAAAAATTTCGTTAAAGTTCCCAAAAATATAAAATTAATACGTCAATCGTTAAAAATATATAAACTTATTACGTCAACCGTTAAAAAAATATAAACTTAATACGTCAATCATCAAATTAATATTTAACGTTTCCATTATTAGTATTCTTTAAGACCCTAAATATCATGCAGAGTCAATCATAGCAAACGAGATACTCTCTGTAATTTGGGCGATAAAGACATCCCTTTTTAACTTGTTACATACCCCAACTTAATCCCTGACGTTTCCGTTTGATTTATTCAATCCAACGATAAAGAGAGCGTATGAGCAAATAAAAGGAGTGAGAATCATCTTCATATCATGAAGGGGGTACCAATGCAGAGGGAGATTGGATCAACAACTGCAAGCAAGTAAAATGAAATAGACCACAAGATATTTCATTGCAGACCACAATAAGAGTAGATAACAAAACAAAACTTCCAAGAGTCCCAAAACTCTTTCCGAATTAATTGAAAATAAATCTTTTGAGAAAACATAGTCAAAAGCTACATAGCTTCGAAACAGAAAGTAACAGCGCCTAATTTTGGAGTACCATAATCCAACTGAGGCACGGCGACCACCATGACAAGCAGTTCTGACCAGATAAGAGGTGCAAGCTTACAGCCTCCTTCCTCTCCTACCACCCTTTCTACGGGTGCTATCAGTAGGAATTGGAGTCACATCCTCTGAAAAACGATATAAAAATAATGGTCAGCGTTCCATACTCTGGTACAGTTGCAGGAAGAAAATCGAAAACTGTATACAAGCAATGCTGCTTAACTTTTGCAGAATAATCTTACAAACTTGTACCATGACAGACAACTTGCAAATTCAATTGCAAATACAGATTGGCCGATTATGAGAACATGAACAGCAGAGACAAAATTTGCATTATTGGACAATATGACAACATTCTTTGATGAATTAAGGGCTTACCTATACGACCAATTCTCATTCCAGAACGAGCAAGAGCACGGAGGGCAGACTGAGCACCTGGACCAGGTGTTTTAGTTTTATTGCCGCCAGTAGCACGAAGCTTAATATGAAGTGCAGTAATGCCCAATTCCTGCATTCGTCAAAGTTAAGCACATTAAATGGCAGCAGAAAAAAAAAATAAAAAAAATCATAAAACGAGGAGCTGTGACAATGGGAACAATCCAACAAAATGGCCCAGATGACCTTTGACAAGAAATACAATCACTTCAAGAATACAAAGAATAATAGACAAAGTGTATGAAAATAGATCAAGACCTTGCATCTCTGTGCAACATCTTGTGCTGCAAGCATAGCAGCATATGGGGAAGACTCATCCCTGTCAGCCTTAACCTTCATACCACCTGCATTTAAAGATATGAATACTTTATGAAACACAACAGATCACTATTCATAACAAAACATCTCAATAAACAGGTGGCTAAATTCATCTCGCTACAATTACGATTATTCTAAAACATTATCTACAACACATTCTTTGAAATAAAACTTGTAAATATACCAAAGTGTTCACTAAACGAAACCACTACATGATCCCACGGTGTCTGAAATAGAAAAGTCTATCTAGCTGATCCTAATTCTAGAAGAGAGAATTTCCTTACCAGTGATACGCACAAGGGTTTCCCTTCCTGACAGATCAGTTACGTGCTGAAACATAAACAAGGAATCAACATTAGAACCAGAAACATAGACAGAATGAATTATGCATAACATGCCTAGAAAAAGATGAATTTACTTACAATGAACGTGTCATTGAATGACGCATAAATGTGTGCAACACCAAAGGCATGTTCTCCATCCTTGAGAATGGGACCAAGGGTAACATTGTCTTCCTTTGGCTCCCTAACCTTCTTCTTCGACTGTAGAACACATCAAAACAAGAAAATGTCTAATATTCAATGCAGAGCAAATCGTTAGATTTAGACCCACTCATCGAATTGAAGTTTCTGTCTTTAGCGCAAATTTCATCCGATTGAAAAACAAACATTTGAACCATCCACTCCAAATAACAATATTTTCAAAACTGAAACACAAAACAATCAAAGTAGAATCGACAAGTTTTGATGTTGACAAATTAATTTCATTCCTATCAACAAAAAATGAACTTATCATGTCAGACCTTGATTAGTATATACATACAACTAACAGATAAAATCCCAAATCAAACCAAGCTCACAAATTGACTACAACCTAATTAAAACACCTCATTATCTGCATTATAACCCACGACTTAAACATTTAAATTGGGTATGTTAACCTTGCATCTAACTTAATCACAAAGGGTTTCGTTACGATGAAGACAGTAACGAGTCAATCAAATTCACAAAAAAAGAACCCAAGAAAAAAACAGATAACAATTTTCCATTTGCACCAAGTGTTAAGCATTCGAAAATCGAAACGCAAATAAAAAACCCAATCTGCACAAAAAAGAAGATCTAGGGTTCTTGATCTGAAGCATAGCTACAGAAAAATGGAAGACTGGGGATTTATACACAGCACCAAAGCTCATAGATTGAATTCTGAACAGAGGCAGATGAAATCGGAGACGAAATACGAGAGAGAGAGAGAGAGAGAGAGATTGGATTTGAGATTTGCTTACCATGGCTGCGAAACGGAGAGAATTGGGGGATAGGGTTTGGAGGAGTCTGCTGGTTGCTTTGGCCGACTGGAAAAACCCTAAAGCAGTGAGAAGGATGAAGGCTTGTGTGGGCGCTTTCCTTTTATATCCGAGAACAAACTAGGGTTCTGTGAGACGCGAGTAAAGACTATGGAATTTGCGGAAATATCCCTTGAGTTATTGAATATTGTGATTTATGCACCTTTATTTTTCGATTTTTACTTTTCCTAATAACTCGCTACCCATATTGGGTGTTCTCGAGGCTTCTCTTTAATATAATTTCTTTTCTTGCTAAAAAAACACTAACTAAATAATATCGTTTGTTAAAATAAAAAATAAAAAAAAACCAGTAGTAGATACATGCTAACCACTCGTTTGATCCTCCACCAATTTTTATGATCTGATACTTACATGTTCAGGTCCTCATTCAAATATCATCTTTTAAAAAAGTCGACTAAATCGATAAGTGTTTTAAGTTCTTTTTGGCACAACCAGAAAATTGACATATAGTGTTGTCAAAAACATCCAAAATGCTCAATGCACTAGCAAATGCATAAACGATTTCAGCTTTCAATAAAATTTGTACGATGATACATGACTTACAAAACAAACAATTCAGATCAAAATATTCAATGCACGTCCACATTTGTATTCCGTAACTTGCGATAAAATTGAAAGTCCAAGACAGGAGAGTCTAACTTAAGTGGGCTATATGGATAAGCACGGCCCATTTTATCAGTTGATGAGCCGATGAGCAGTGACAGTCATAGCATCATCAGTTGATACAGTGATGGCAGGCAAATCAATATCAGCTACGGGAGTTACTACGACCTCACCATCACTATCTTCACCGCTGGAATACATTATGTACCCTGTAGAGTCTTCATCGCCTCCCCCCCCAATCATCAAGTGGTGCTATATCAGCTGCTTCCTTGCAGGAAAAAAACATGCTTTTCATTCTTTCAAAAAAAAAAAAAAAAAAAAAAATGCTTTTCATATGCATAAGAAACGTGGGCCGGGCCCATCATAATTTTGGACCAGTCTCATTGGAAACTTGCATATGGTCGGTCCACTGCCGCCACACCACACGTTTAGAGACTTGGCCAAGAAACATGGACCCATCATGCACTTTAAATTGGGTCAATTAGATGCCGTGATTATTTCATCTGCCAATGATGCCCGGCAGGTGTTGAAGACTCAAGAGCTTGCATTTGCGCAGAGGCCTATTGTTTTGGCGACATTGGCTATGTCTTTTGGTCAAGAAGGTACCATCTTTGCTCCTTATGGAGATTTATGGAGATCGCTGAGAAAGGTTTGTATGTTCGAGCTACTGAGCCCGAAACGTGTGCAGTCTTTCAGATCCCTAAGAGAAGAGGAGGTACATAATCTTGTTGAGTCTGTTGGCCTCAATGTCTCACAAGGGACTTGCCATCAATTTTAGTGACAGGTGCTGCAGCTTCGCAAATGACGTGGTGTCAAAGGCAGCACTTGGGAAAAAATGCAAAGACCAAGCGGAGTTCCTTTCACTACTAGATGAGGTAAACAAACTTGCTAGTGGGTTTGATATTCCTGATTTGTTTCCTTCACTCAGTTTTCTTGGGTTCGTTACTAGGTCGATCCCTGCTTTGAAAGACATACAAAGCAAAGTCGGTAAGATTCTCGAAAATATAATCAACGATCATAAGATCAAAAGACCCAAAAAGGACTTGATGATCAGTAGTACTAGTACTATTACAACGGGCAATGACAAAGCGGAGGAGGGGGAGGAGGAAAATTTTGTTGACGTACTTCTAAAACTTAAAGAGTCCAATAAGGCGGAGTTCAACTTCACTACTAATCAGATCAAAGATATCATTTTGGTGAGTAATGTAGGCTTGCTTTGTTGTACTGTAGACATTTCATCTTCGTCGTGATTCATCACTTGATGAAAATATATGAAGGGGTTTTATCACAAATGGCTGCTTAGGCTTTTGAAACTCATGATTTTGGTCCCGCACATTGAAAATCAATTATTGTCATGCTACATATTTTGCCCCACACACCAACGTCGTCCTTACGGTCTAAGTAAAAAAAAAATTGTTATGTGTAGGACATCTTCGCTGCAGCAAGCGACACTTCAGCTACTACCATAGAATGGGCAATGTCAGAGTTGATGAAAAACCCAAGAATCATGAAGAGGGCTCAAGCCGAAGTGAGACAGTCAGTCGTCCAATTTGAAGGAAAGAAAGGCAAAGTTATTTGAAAGAATATCAAACCCACTAGCAAGTTTGTTTCTTCAATAACTTTGCCTTTCTTTCCTTCAAATTGGACGACTAACTGTCTCACTTCTGCTTGAGCCCTTTTCATGATTCCTGGGTTTTTCATCAACTCTGACATTGCTCATTCTATGGTAGTAGTTGAAGTGTCGCTTGCTGCAGCGAAGATGTCATGCACATAACAAAATTTTTTTTTACTTAGACCGTAAGGACGACATTGGTGTGTGAGGCAAAATGTGTAGCATGACAATAATTGATTTTCAATGTGCGGGACCAAAATCATGAGTTTCAAAAGCCTAAGCAACCATTTGTGATAAAACCCTTCATATATTTTCATCAAGTGATGAATCACGACGAAGATGAAATGTCTACAGTACAACAAAGCAAGCCTACATTACTCACCAGAATGATATCTTTGATCTGATTAGTAGTGAAGTTGAACTCCGCCTTATTGGACTCTTTAAGTTTTAGAAGTACGTCAACAAAATTTTCCTCCTTCCCCTCATCCGCTTTGTCATTGCCCGCTGTAATAGTACTAGTACTACTGATCATCAAGTCCTTTTTGGGTCTTTTGATCTTGTGATCGTTGATTATATTTTCGAGAATCTTACCGACTTTGCTTTGTATGTCTTTCAAAACAGGGATCGACCCAGTAACGAACCCAAGAAAACTGAGTGAAGGAAACAAATCAGGAACATCAAACCCACTAGCAAGTTTGTTTACCTCATCTAGTAGCGAAAAGGAACTCCGCTTGGTCTTTGCATTTTTTCCCAAGTGCTACCTTTGACACCACGTCATTTGCAAAGCTGCAACACCTGTCACTAAAATTGATGGCAAGTCCCTTGTGAGACATTGAGCCAATAGACTCAACAAGATTCTATGCCTCTTCTTCTCTTAGGGATCTGAAAGACTGCACACGTTTCGCGCTCAGTAGCTTGAACATACAAACCTTTCTCAACGATCTCCATAAGGAGCAAAGATAATACCTCCTTGACCAAAAGACATAGTAGTACTTGAATAAAATTGAATATGAATAGTACTTGAATAAAACTGACCACACGATGTACGATGAACATACATGATTTGGATGCGGTCTCAAGAAAGTGTGCACTACCTTCGAGAATTAGAACCATTGCAAGGGAATGAGGATCCTCTCCGGATCCTCAAATCGTGTCCGTTCACCGTACGTCGTGTGGTCAGAAATCATTTTAAATACTTTTATTTAAAATTAAATATGAATAGTACCTGACGAAAACTGGTCGCACGATGTATGATGAACGTATACGATTTGAGGATTTCCAGGATCCTCACAAAGAGGATCCTCCTCAAGCAAGGAATCAATAATATGTACATTTGGGATGGGTTTGTTCCTCCTCAGGCAAGGAACATCCTTTTATTTGACACTAGAGGCCTTGGGTGTTTTCGAAGCTTCTCTTTAAAATAATTTATTTTCTTGCCAAAAAAACACTAACTGAATAATATCGTTCTTAGAAAGAAAGAAAGAAAAAAAAAAAAAACAGTAGTAGATTCATTCATAACCACTCGTTTGATCCTCCACCAATTTTTATGATCTGATACTTACATGTTCAGGTCCTCATTCAAATATCATCTACTAAATCGATAAGTGTTTTAAGTTCTTTTTGGCACAACCATAAAATTGACATATAGTGTTGTCAAAATCAACCAAAATGCTCAATGCACTAGCAAATGCATAAACGATTTCAGTTTTCAGTAAAATTTGTATGATGATACATGACTTGCAAAATAAACAATTCAGATCAAAATGTTCAATGCACGTTCACATTTGTATTCCGTAACTTGCGATAAAGTTGAAAGTCCAAAACAGGAGAGTCCAACTTAAGTGGGCTATATCGATAAGCACGGCCCATTTTATACTTTCACTTTCTTTAGCAAAGTTTGGCGTACAAATCCAAGTTTGAATTGTACATATAAACTCTATTTTCTCAGCAACCTCAACAATTACAGAATAAACATTAGAAACAAACATATAAACGATAATTTTAGTAAATCCTAGCTACAAAGAATGGTAACAACGTTCAAATGCTATGCAGAAACGAGGCCGAGATAGCCAGCGCACAACGCCAGTGTGGACGATATAACGTAAGCACCAGCAACAATGACTGGTTCTTTTAATCCACATAGTTCAAGGTGGTGATGGAAGGGTGCCATTTGGAAGAGACGGTGCCCAGCTCCATGTAAACGCTTGGTTGTCTTGAAGTATAATACCTAAAAGTACATCAAATATGAGTTCACAGTAAAACCTGAAACCATGTATGAAAGTGAAACGCGTCCATTTGCTTGAATCACGAAACAAAATCACAGACACACGCTATATGTTGAACGTCATTGGTAGCAAACCTGTAAAATAACTGATGAGGCTTCCATGACAAAGACTCCAGATGAAATAAATAAGGGGAAGAACATCCCCGTGCAACAAGCCATTGCAGCTAACCCTCCACCGAGTGCCAGGGATCCGGTATCACCCATGAATACAGATGCCTTGTATCGGTTGTGCAAAAGAAAACCGACACAAGCTCCTGCCATTGATGCTCCAAATATAGCAAGGTCTGTTTCATATGAAAATAAATAATTAGTACTAAAAAATTATGCAGAAGAGACATGTTTTTCTTTATCATTGACAACCCCAAGTTAAAAATCCAACCCCTCGGTGGGATTGTGCTACTGGAGGTGCAACATGCCTTTAGATTCTTTATGTGAAGTGTGAACTCAAAAGCAGCATAATTATATCGCGTGCAACATAAAAAGGACATAACAATGACAACTACACTGACCAGAACATATTGGAAGCACTGCGATCGACATTCCGGCAAAAGCCAATGCAGCAGACCCTCCAGCCAGACCATCAAGACCATCTGTTAAGTTAACCCCATTTCCCATAGAAACGAAACAGAATGAAGCCAACATTAAATAACATTTTCCCAGGAACACAAGCCCTAATGCAGGTAAAGGAACCAACAGTTTCCTGCATTCAGAAATTAAAGATCAACTTGAGTAGAAGCACCATGAGTAAAGCCTTTATTACATAGAAGCAGGAGTGTAACTTAGCAATGACAATCCGAAAACAAAATGTCCCACTATCGCAAGTTAAATTTAGCGTGTATGGTATCAATCTTAGTTTCAACTTTCACAGTTAAGATTATCATACAGTAACTGTTGAACATATTTCAGCAATCTAAAATGGATAATTATGGAAGAGAAGAGGTACCAATGGGTCTATTGAGAACGGGAAGTTTTAACAGTACAACAAAAACAACCAAAAAAGAGAGAAAATTGCAAGAGACCCTTTTTGTGAAAGACTGATAAATAGGAACCAAATACAAGTTTGATATTTTCTTTTAAACTCAACATTGTAAGAACAGAAATGTGAGTTACCATCAGAAAAATAATTAGAAGAAGATATACATGCCATAGGGTGATGATATATTTGCGGTATGCAACCAATACGAAAACCAGGTTCCAACAGCTACCTGCAAAATAAGCATAACTTAAATATTGCTAAAAAGTTTAAAAGAACTTAAAAATCAACTCATAGATTAACCAGAAATCCGAACATAAAGTTTGCGAAAGAAAAACTCAATAGTCAATTCACCTCCAAAATAATTTTTGTCCATGCAGATAAACCAGTGTTGTGTCCCTTGACGAGGCTTAAGACATCATCAAGCAGCCCAATTGCAGCAAATGCAAGAGTTGCTGCAGCTGCTCCAGAAACTTCAACAGAAGAAAACCCGGCAATAAATTTCGCAACAATTACACCAATTGGTATAAAAAATAATCCACCCATCGTGGGAGTTCTTTTCTTTAAGGAGTGCCTTGCAGGCCCTTCTTTTCTGATAATTTGACGAATCTTCAAAACATAGAGTAGGGGAACACAAACATATCCTGCGCATGAAGCTAAAACGGCTGATACAAAAAAAGGGCAGGTCAGGTGAAATGGGGCCAAAGGTAGTCTAACAATCCTCCATGCACACGAATCGACATATAAAAGTAACACCACTAAGAACAGTATCAGTCCCATATTGAGTAATACTCCATGTCTAACCCTGCAAATGTAGAGTGTAAAAGACAATCAGACTAAGAAAGACGCACATCCATCACTAGTTTATGCATGTGAATAGGTTCCCGTCAAATAACAGATAATGACTTCTCATTGTAGTCGAAATTTTGGACCAGTCTCTAAATGTCCAATGAATTCTAAACTTTTGAATAACTAGTAGAAAAAAGCCACATATTGTCACGCAACACACTCAAAAACCTTGTGTAAATTGTAAACACCATTTTCTCAACAACTTTAAATACCATGGCTTTCATTCTATATGTTTGTTTTTTGTAAAATTTTGTATATCACTTGTCAAAATCTATCAAAACACATGGTGATCATAAAAACAGAAGTTTGAGTTTTTCTCGAGCAACATTGATAGGTTGCAGTCAATATGTTAGAATTTGTACTTCTTCAAGTCTATGAACAGTGAGTAATTAATCAGATGGCATACTTGCCTGTGTTTCCTACGCTGCCTTCCAAGCATTGCAAGCCGATGAGCAGTGATAGTCATAGCATCATCAGTTGATACAGTGATGGCAGGCAAATCAATATCAGCTACGGGAGTTACTACAAACTCTCCATCACTATCTTCACCACTGGAATACATTATGTACCCTGTAGAGTCTTCATCGCCTCCCCCCCAATCATCAAGTGGTGCTATTTCAGCTGCTTCCTGAAGGAAAAAAAAAAAGCTTTTCATATGCATAAGCACTTGATAACATTTCACTTTTACAACCCCAAAAAAAAAAAAAAAAAACACTTCAAACCCAAAATACTTAAGAAAGCTCCCTGCCCACTTTGCAATGAGAGGAGGGCACCAGAAGAGATTTCGAACTAAGAATGAATTAGAACATGACACGTATGTAGATGCGCGATTATTTATTTCCCTCAAATTGAGCTCTTTCAAGTGTTTTCATATAGTTGTCCAGGTGTTTTTCCTAATTTACTAAAATGGTAAAGCGAGGAGCTAATGTGTGTGTGGAATATCGGCCTTTTTTGTATTCGAATAGTCAAAGTATGCTTCGATTAGAACAGATAATTTATTCAACCAGCATCCGAAAAGCACAAAACTCTGATAGTTGATTCCAAAAAAAAATGTAAACTATAACTTCAAATTGTTATCAAAACCGAAATCTAGTCAAAATACAAACCCCATATATGAACCAAACAGATAAACAACCGTCATTTTGAACAAAAGCTATGAGGCTTACCGAATCAAAAGACCCGAAATCAACAGAATTGCATCGGAATTGGCGCCCATTTCTCCTCCCAATCAACTGAAATTTATGATATTTCAAATCAGCACATAAGAAAGAAAAAAAAAAGTCTACGAGTGGCTTTCGAATTCCCTCGCAGATGATTTTCTCCGCAACCAAACAGAAATTACGAAACCAATCAGCGATACCAGAAAACAAACCTGAAGATCGTATCGGACACCGGAGCTCCCGAACGAAAAGGCCGAAACGGATCCTCGGCAAATGGCGGTGCAGAGCGAGGGGGAGCAGTGGCGGGAGCTGGAGAGTTGGAGAGGAGGGAGGTGCCGGAGGAGAGTGAGAGAACAAGATGATGATGACGTCATGTCTCGGCGGAAGAAGAAGGAGATGAAGATTCAGATCTCGAAGAGTTTGGTGAGTCCATTAAAAACTGGAGAGGACGAAGAGAATCGGATAATCGAGTTCTGAATCTTTTTATACCGCAAAAAAATTATAAAAAAGAAGAAAGGAAGGCCGGAGGGAATGCGAAACAGGAAACTTTGAAATTCTCGCTCCGGATCGAGTTTCTGACGCGCCGAATGGCGCGTGAGAAGGAGACGGCCTTTCCACGCATGGGCTATGGATTGGTTTGGTGGGGTCAGGTGTCACCTGAAAGAAGATCTGCCGATTTGGGAATGTTTTTTTATTTCAGTTGATTTTTGTCGTGAAGAAATGAAAATCCAACACGTTTGCCACTCGTTGGTTGACAACCCCAAAGCTTACTAGTGTTAGGTTTTACCTAATTTACCCCTTGACTAGCTAAATGTTTTGATCGAATATGTCATGTCAAATAATTTCTCGATATTACAAATGTTAGTTTAAGTCAGTTGATTAAATAATTTATCCGTATTACACTCAACAAAATTCGGATAACAGTTGATAGATGAATATTCACATAAGTCCGTCAGCATGAGTACATGCGTCACGGATCTACCAGATCTCAGTGCAATACGTACGCAAACGTTATGAAACACAAAATCACTATAGGTCTGGTGATCAACCCAGTTACTAACTCTGGGCTGTGCTCAGAGTCCGCCCCCGCCCCATTGTGAATCCCCTGGTTCCGTCAGGCATCCTGGGGCCGGGTGGTGGCTTCGAAGGTTCAATGCCGTGGTTGGCCGAAGTGGTTCCATGACCTGGGGAATCATTTTGGTTAGATTAAGTGAATAGAGTCTATGAAGGGAAGGAATCTATTCAAAATATTAGTTCACCAACGTACCAAATCCATTGGTCCCACGGTATTTTTGCCTTCCTGATTGCCCCCTATGTCGACCTCTATGCCCACTTTTCTCCTTGGGAACTCGCTCTCCGTCCTAGAATGGCAGAACCAAAAGGGTCAAAACTTGAAAACCAGTCGAGTGTAATGAAACACTTGTATGGAACTGGATCCATCTACGACTCCAACAAGTATAACACCAATTGCTCATGAGCGTAACCACCGCTTACCTCTTCATCAGTTGTCCGTGCATCATTATGTTTCACACTTGCAGTATGATTCTCCTCGTCTCCTGTTTGATCATTACTTCTGTTGCCGCTACTCTTCTCAGATTCGAAACCCCTCCAGGGTTGTTTTCTCTGTCCATACTTCCCCTGATGTGAATAATACCAACATTAACTCTACTTGTAGCCAAAAGTGAAGATAGAAAAAGAAAAACGAAAAGAGTCAGGATCAAATACCACTTGTTTTAGAAGCTTCACCCGCATGCCATTTCTCCAATCCTCCTCATTATTTAAAGTAGTGACCTGACACAAATCACCACGAAAAAACTGTAAGCTAAGGATTGATTATCCGAGCTATGAGCCCTATGAAAAATGATGATGATGTTGATGTTGATGATTATACCGTTGGAAAGAACAAACACTTACAGCTTTGTCGGCAGCCTCCACGGTATCATACTTCACAAGGGCATGCAACTGCGACAAAAAACAAGACACGTTACAAAAGGCTGTCAAAATATCTCAAAACTGTCTTCAAAAAGACCTCAAAACATAAGTGTAAAGACAGCGTTTGCCTCAGACCACAAAGAACAGAAAGCTTTCACCAACCACAAAAATCCCGATCATGGAAAGTGTATCTCAGTAACCGATCCCCCTAAATCACCAGAATCAGGTAATTAGCATGTACAATCATGCACCTAAAATTTAGAAACCATACCTTATTACTAATCAGCTTCTTAGCCTTGCCTCCTTTTGTAGACACTTCTATTGCATGTGGGTCGAGTATGTACAAATCTTTTATTCTGGAAAATTGAAAACCATGCTATAATCAAAATTGTAGAGAACAGTAGTGTCACAGCATGGGAAAAAAAAAATGGAAAAGAACATACTTTCCTGCTTCACCAAGTATACTCTTAAGGTTCTCCACTGAATGATCCTCAGGTAGGTTCTCTACCAAGACAGTGCACTATAATGCAGAAATTAGATACTTGAAGTTTTCCAAAAATAATATATAAAAATTAAGAACAAAAAAAAAAAAAAAAAAACTTAAATCAAGTTCAAAAGGATACCTTTGGATCCTTGTTTTCAGTTAATGGAAGGGGATGAATCCGTTTCACCTTCTTCCCATTCGAACTCACAACCTACCAGAGAAGATTTATGCTTATCTTTTAGCATATTCGTGATTCAACTTGCACTTAATTTTTTTAAAGAGAACAAAATAAGAACATTACAAGGAGGGAAGACTCCCTCAATGCAGCCGCTATTGACGAATTGTTTTGGATGAGCTTTTTCATTTTTCTAAAAGAAGCAATAACTGAAATTGGAACTGCAAAAAGATATGCCAATAGTTAGTGAAAACTGTTAACATGACAGGGTGAAGTAAAGGAGACTACTTAATAATTTTTCAATTTGTTACAACTAAGATTTTTTACCACCAGAGAAGAAGCAATTTGATGTATAAAAAAATTTCAGTGCCACACGGATTTGCAGCTAGTGGTTAATACACTCACATACACAAGCAGAGGAAGGAGATAACGAAGTCGAAAAAATAATAGGGCAGTTCTCATATTCATGCCACTAGAAAAGCAATCACCCCCTTTCTCAGAAGTGATAAATCACCAAATTAGAAACAAGAATAACCAAGAGAAATGAAAAAAATGTTTCTAATTCTGAAAACTGCTTTAGCAATAGAATTTAATGAATAGAGAAGGAATCAGTCAGCAGTCAGTTGCATGGTCATTCAACGCCAACCCCAGATGCTCGGCACAACCAAATTTGGCTGCACCAGGAAAACACCCAGGCAAGGCAAGCTGTCAGAAGTACCTGCTTTACTCGTCACCTTCGTCTTCTCTACTCTACTAAAGCCAGATTTTATTAACACAAACATAATTAACACTATAAACTTTCAGCACCCGTAAAGCATGTAGAAAATGACAAATAAAACACCTTGGAATATATTGGTTTAGATCCACATCCAGCCACATGAACTGGAGGTAAGTCAAACAAATTGCAAGTCAATTTGTTGCTTGGTAATTTCAATACTCTATGATTGCCAAATGGAGGAATCTGCATGAGATTAATTCTACTTTGGATGATTGAGGATGAGTTTCTTCACAGACCTCTATCTTATAGACCTTTATCATATTTTATTAAAGGAGTAGTTAGTCTAATAAAACACTTGGAAAAAAAATAATGCCCCTGCAAAGTTTTATTAGCCCATTACATGGGTCAAGTGATTAAACCAGCGGGTGGGCAAAGTTCATAGACAGCTATAGCATGATACAATAAGATTTTGTTTAAAATGACTTTTCCTGCATTCGTCTTTGAAAAAAGTACCACTGCATCAATCACAGAAGAAGAAATAAGAAGCCATTAGGGGTACAACATGGGAACGATATTTGCTAAAGTGGGAAGTTACCAAATCAGATGAAAAGAAATGCAAGTTTCAGTTTGGTACAAAAAGCATCAGACCATTAAAACTATGCAAGTTTCTGTTCGGTACAAAAAGCATCAAACCATTAAAACAACGTTTAAATCAAACAATAACGGTAACCACTCACCACAACCTTCTTTGTTCTTTTTAATCATACTCAACATATACTTGTCATTGGGCAAGTTTTCATCGCTGAAATAATATTCCACCTGCAAATCCACAAAGAATTGAAAAACAAACCTCGCATGAGAACAATTAGTATAGCAATATTTACAATGTCAATTGAGAATACTTCGTTTTCTCTCTCCCTTTACGTTTACTCAAACACTTTCTCAACCCCGCTGTTTGGTTAAAGCTCAATGCGAGTTAAAATTTGGACTTCAGGGCAGCTAAAATTCGGTTTAACGGTTAACAAAGTGGGCACAGAAATTAGTACATTATGGTCTATATTAATGTGGCTTCAAAATGTGGTTCCAGATACGCACTCGATTCAAATTCACTTATCCCATGCGTATGCATTGCGGAAATCATCGTATCTATGAACAATTTTATTGCATTTATTTTACCAATTTTTTACTTGTTCCTTCAATTTAGACCAAGGAAAGAAGGAACCAAGAACATAATTCCAACAATCGTAAAGCTACTGAAACAATGATAAATGTGGCTCTAGGGTTCATAATCAATACAACACATAGTGCTAGGCTAATATCAAATTATCAGCTCCAAATCAAATTCATTCTATACATATATATATATATATATAGAGAGAGAGAGAGAGGATCCTTGCCTGCTTAATAATCTTCTGTTTGAGATCCTCAGAGAGACCTCCATTCCCAGACGATTGATCATGGTCATCATCCGACGGCTGTGGTTGAATCTCAGAGGAGGCGCGACCGGGAGATCCAGCGGGTGAGACATCAGAACCGTGCGGCAGAGACGGTGGGGGGGCGTCGGTGCCGCATGTGATGACGGTGGGGGTGGTGTCGGCGGGAGTAGTGACGGTAGCGGTGGTGACGGTGGGCCCCTCTTCGCCTTCCATTTGTGGAAAGCAGAAAGAGGAGGGGAGGAGAGAGAGGAGGGAGCGAACCTTTCAAAGGTTTCAAATGCCGGGACAGGCCCCCGCTCTTTCTTCTCCTAATTCTGTTTTCTTCCCCTTTCAACCTTTATACCCAACCCCAAGCGATACGCATGACGTGTGGCTAGGGCATTACCGTCATTTCAGTCCCTTCTTTGTTTTTCAATTTTGTAAAGGGAACTGTTATTAGTACTCCAAAAATTTCATTCTACACTTCTCACAAGTGTATTTTTATTTCTAATTATAGAAAGTTTGGAGTGGCAAATGAGATTTTTTGAGTGCTAATAACAATTTCGTTTGTAAATTGCAAAAATAGCACTTGTAGTTCCATTTTGTCAATTTTATCAAGGTCAAATGCTTGCAATCTAATGATAAATTTTCTTCAGAATTTAGATCCTCTCTGAACCTTAGACCTCGTTTGGCAGCTCGGACTGTACTAACTATTTCAGTCGGATAAGATAATCTGCCATCAAATAGTACCGACTATTTGTGTCTACATATTTTTTAAGAGCATAAACAAATTAATGAGCATTGATTAGATCTATTCTCAATCAAATAAAAAAAAAACTCGGTTCATCTTGGATTATTTTTGTCTGCACTTCTTCCTCTTTTCAGTAATAAAAGTTGATGTTGTGCAAAGAATCAAAGCGTATCATGTTCATCTACTTCCTCAAAAGGAGATTGAAGAACATTTAATGGCACTGAGTTTCCAATTTAAAATAAAATTTGGTATTAGAGTCCATCGATTTGATGGGCAAAAACACTAGAAACCACATCTGATCTAGACGTAGACACTGCTGCCATGGATGTTCGCCACGAGTATCTGCAAACGCAGGTTGATGGCCTATTCATCGATCAGCCCCAATTCCAACTTATTCCACCACCCAATCCCCATCCTCGACAACCATACACAACTGCATCCCCAAAAACTCCAGTTCCTTCTTCGTCGAGAGCGAGAGAGAGATAGAGAAGAAGGAATATTGGTTGAGAAGATGCTCGGGATGGCGCTGAAGTAATCTGTGAGAGAGGGATGAAAAAGAGAGCCAACATGATTTTGATTCTAGCGACCCGACTAATAATACCGAGGAATTGGAGTCTATAAGTTATCCGGCGTGCGTTGTACAAAATAAGTGGGGCTGCGTAAATAATCTGGTGCTAATTTAATACAAAACAACACCAAATGCCCGATAGTATTAAATAGTACTATCCGGTGTCTAATACGACATGCCAAATGAGGCCTTAGTGTCCAGAGGCTAAGAACAACAAAATTCGACCCTTGACTTGTGTGAGGTGAACCAACGGAATGAGTGAGCGAGAACCATCAAATTCAATGGCTTGTGTGGCAAATTTATGAATTTTTATTTCCAAGAGTAAGATGAAGTTTACATGTCATTTTGTTAATTATCTTGTACTTTGTCAAACATTTTGGTATTTTAGCATCAAACTACGTGATGATCACATACGATTTGTATTTGAAAAAAAACCCATATAAAAACCATATAGAAAAGGGCCACATACAACTTAGTACTTGGGACTATTGTTTGCAACAAATCCCATGCTAGACGTACTAAAACCAAAACGTTACATAACATAAACTTCCCTAGGAAACCCTAACCCTTACTAAACCAAAACCCACACAAAAGCCCAGAAAGCAAGCCCAAGTGCCACCCGGCCCGACCCACCGAGCCCATTTCTCCATGACCCGGAAAACCACACCCGAACATCATCCACCACAGGCCCACAGAGTGAGCTCATGTCATCAGTCCTGGTGTTGTAATACACACTGTAGAATGCAATCCTTGTCCTCTCAGCCTTGGCCGTGAAATTCACGCCGGCGGTTTGGAACGTGCTGTTGGAATTCGGTGTGTAATGGACGTTTTGCGCCTGGTCTCCGGCGAATGCCATGATGCCGAGAGGCTGCTTGCATTTGTCATTAGCATGGCCTAATGAGAAGGTCAAGGTGTAGGGCTTGTTTGGCGAAGTTTCAACCATTTGGGAAATGATGCCTTCTTTTCCAGATACCAATTCAATGGCTCGTTTGCCTTGTGGCACTGCGTAATGGTACGAGTCTATGTACCTAACAGCCCGGTTGGACTCGACGATCCAACCGGGTAGGGATGAAGTTTCTTCGTCGAGGTTGGTTGGGAGCAGGACTCCGAGTGAGATGTTTGGAAACATCCATGGACCTTCCTCAAAATCACCATTGATCACTGCGTTGTCTGCACAAAATATGGCAAATGGTGAGAAAGTTGGTACTCTGGGATTGCTAGACTTTGCAAAACAAAAAAAATTCATAGTCCAATCAAGATAAAGGTTAATCTTCTTTCATATGTCAGTTCAACACAAAATTTAACATCTTTAAAACGGTTTTAAAGAAAATGTTTTTGGATTGCACAAACTCTTGAAGTGTTTCTTTAAAAAAACACTAAAAAGCATTTTAGGTATTTTTTTAAGATTCACTTGCATTTTAAAAACACTTCCAAACAAGTCCTTATTTATCTCTTGTTGTATCTCAGCTCTCTCCAACACATGATTAATAATGTGATGAGAGAACCAAAAAAAAAGAAAAAAAGAGGAGGTTAGCATACAACAAAAATAGGTAAGGAACCTATTAAAGTTCAAAGTCACGACAACTTTATGACTGATTTAAAATAATATCAATCAGTTACAGTGACATATCATGTTGCATCGACTTTTGAAATTCAATCCCATCCTCAATTTGACAAGAAAATAATATCGGATTTGTATTTTAAAAACACTTCTAAACAAGTCCTTATTTATCTCTTGTTGCATATCAGCTCTCTCCAACACATGACTAATAATGTGATGAGAAAAAAAAAGGAAAAAAAGAGGTTGGTATACAACAAAAATAGGTAAGGCATATATTAAAGTTCAAAGTCACGACAATTTTATGACTGATTTAAAATAATATCAACCTGTCACAATAACATCTCTTGTTGCATCAACTTTTGAAATTCAATCCCATCCTCACTTATTTGACAAAAAATAATATTGGAATTGTCATCAAAGACAAAAATTTGGGTCATAACTTTTGAATGTCATGGGACAATTCTCTCCCATAGTGGATCCTAAGTTCTAAAAGCTTCATATCATTTTTGGCCACGTGTACAAATACTTTTTAACCTTTAAGTTAATGGGTCAATAGTGTTGAGGAATAAAAGTGTAGATTCTGTAGAACGAGATATTTTTTAATGTGATCGAAACACGGAATGGTACATCATATGTCATTATATAAATAGTAAAATATGTATGTTAAAAAGTTAATTTAAAAAATATAATCTTTTACCACTTATATAAAAACACTTGATGTACTATTTGCGTTATGATCACAATGAAAAATTTCTCGAAGAATTTTACCTTTGGGACTATCAGGGGTAAAGAGTTTCTTGATAGCAACGTCATCAATGATGGGCCCACACGTGGGGTCATCCTCCATGCCGGGATTCCTGAAGACCAACATCGCATCATCCTCCTCCGCCTCGAAGGCCCACGCGTAGGGGTCCCACCCCTGCACGTTGTACAATGTCTGCAGGTCTATAGTCTGCGACGCAGGTGGCACGGACACGTTCAGCGACTCCAGCTGTGCGCACGTGCGGGCCGCGCTGAAAGTCACCGAGTATACCGACCCTTTCTCCACCTTCACTTGCTGGCTTATTTCGGCGTCGTTTCCGAGCCTCACCGCGTGTCTACCTTGCGGTACGATGAGGATCATCCCACCCTGTTTCTGCCCGGATTCGACAAGCTCGACGGTGCCGTTTGCTTTCCAGCTGGGGATCCCGGCGGGCCCGTCCACAGTACCGTCGTTTGAAAAGCCGCCTGATGGGGTCAGTTCAAAATCTCCGTTTGGCACTGGCCCTGCAATAAACGACATCGGTTTAGAAATGTAGGGTGCTCATTGAGTCCGCATTCCTTAACAATGTGATTTGTGCATAAGTACGTAAGCAATTGACGCTAACATTTTATTCGAACAAAATAAAATTTAAATACGTAGTAACGTTTGATAGAAATATTATAACCAACGCAAATCTTGATTCTAAATACGTTTTTTCCGTGCTTTCTGAAGATCTCAGGATGCACTTCAAGTGCCAAATTTTATCTAAAAAAATTTAATTGTGAGCTAAAAGAAGTATGCAAACTCCTAAATTGATAGCCTTCTCTTCCCCAAACCGATACGAGAGAGAGATATCAAGAAGTGTTTTACCACATTAATCTTGGGTTAACCTAAAAAGGCCAAGTATGTCATTGTCCTAAAGCCAACTCATGGTCCTATAAGAGGCTGAAATTCTTTTGCCTCGGCCTTTCTCCCACATCAAAACTGGGGACCGCTTTGTAAAAAAAAAAAAAAAAAAAAAAAAAAAAAAAAAGAGAGGCAAATGCCTTTAATTATCATAATAATGACTCCGCTCCTCACGGATTGAGGAGAAATTCCACCTCACAATATTTTGTGGCTTATTCACAAAATTCGTGTTTATGATCGAAATCGTTTATATTATAAAATATATTATAAAGATAATTTTTACAAAATTAATTAAAATAAGATTGTTTAGTCATTAAATTGTATAAAACAAAACGAACAGATTTAGCAAAAGCATATGACGAATTGTCTATCTATTTGTTATAATTGATTAACTATATGATCAAAAATAATCATATGAAAAACATAAACACGAAACGCTGTGAATACGTTGAATATTTGGACGAGGAATTCCTACTCACCGTTAACCTCTTCTCAATTGTCGTTACCCATCGCATGGCCCATGAGTTTATGATTCAATGGTCAAAAATTGGTCTTTCCAGATCTCAAATGTGAACCGAAAATACAACACAAAACAGTCGGATTTTGTTCTATCACGACATGACACCGAGCACCCGGCCCACTCCAAGACAAAATTCTGTCGGCTAGTGATATTTTTCCCCTTTGTGAAATTAATAATATCACAAGTTGAGAAAAATCAGAAAAATGTCATTCTCAAGGTGTTGTTTTCAAATCCAAAAATATTTAAAATGTTTTTCTGGAATAAATTGACGTTTTTTGTTTATAACTTTTTTGTCTTCAATTTTGTGTTGCTACAACTTCCCAATTCACCAGAGAAAGCAGAAGATCCATCCAAGTTCCAATCTCTTTGAGACACTCAGCAAATCCTCTGGATAGCCTTATCCATTCATAGGCCTCCTTGGGAAGCACACAATAATATCATCCTTTCTTCTTAATGCAGATAAACGTAAGTTAAGTCAGTTAGATTTGACTCGTGCTTCGACTCTCTTTGCCGATTATTTAAAAGTAATTTAAAATATCGTTTTATAAGAAAAAATTAAAAAAAATAAAAATAAAAATAAAAAAGTAGAAAATGGTGAGGAAAAATCTTTGAGTTGAACGCGTGGACCCTACAAAAGGACCTTATTTTTACGGACACAACCAAACACAATTTGGGGTGGTGATCCGAAAGGACAGCTATAAATTATTTATAGGGTCAGGGACCTTTCCGGAAAGGGTCTTTGTCCTCTTGATTAGGTAGGGGGAAAACGTGACAGAAATTTGGCGCGAATACCGGTTACTTCGGTTAATTTAGACATTTCCACCCACTGCGGGACGGTAAAAAAGGGCAAAAGCAAAACTTAGCTGTAGCGCAAATAGCTATCCTGCGAGTAATTTTACTAATTTACCCAATCTTCTTAAGTTTTGATGCAAAATCTACGAAAAAAAAACTCCGAATTAACCAAAATAGATATCTTCCTAGTAAATTACCAAATCCAGTGTACACAAAAATAAAAAAATACAAAAAAGATAATACATTACCACATTTAAATGGAGATTTTGAAATTTGAAAAATCTTAAAAAAAAACTGAGAAAATTAGGTTATACTATGTGAATGTTGAAGTGATTTAGGTGAACGAGAGTCGGAAAGAATGAGTTAGGATTACGATAGATTCCGAGAAAGTGAAATAGGGTCTCAAAGTTTCAAACGGTGGTACTTAGCTAACTAAACAGTCATTAGCTAAACCAACTGCATATTCATGTCCAAATAAACCACAGAATTGCAAATGAAAATACGAACCCATGAAAGTTAATAGCCTAAATAATACTAATTAGATCTCAGTAGTTGGAACAAATGAGCAACAAATAACAAAATATAAAGTAATTTTAAACAAAAAACTGCAAAATGGTTCCAACCATTCAAGAGAGAGAGTGAGAGAGAGAGAACCCAGAAAACGTACCGTCATCTGCTGAGATTTCAGCAGCCAAATGACAGAGAAGAAGCAGCATCGGTGAGACCCATTTGTGTAATGTGGAGCTCCGACCCATCTTTTCCGCCCAAACTCTCTCTCTCTCTCTCTCTCTCTCTCTCTGCAATGCGTTTAGTGAGGTTTATAGTGACAAAGGAAAGAGGGAAGTGAGTAGCACTGTGAGGAGTGTCCTTTTATCCAACAGATTCGACTTCAATCGACTTTATTTTATTTTATTTATTTATTTATTTTTGCTAAGGTCGTCTTTATTGGAACCGGATCTCTTTCTGCTCAAAAAATTTGAACTAAGAATCAAATGATTTGGACCGTTGAAATTTGATCCGACAGCTACAAACATAGGCTCCTCTAAAAGTTATAATAATTGTAACCGTTTGATTAAATTTCAACGATCCGGATCATTTGATTCTTAAGTTCAGATTTTTTATGTTCGGAGGGGATCCGTATCCGTCTTTATTCTTTAGTTCATAAGTAGGATTTACATTTTTTAATCAAAGTTTGACGCTTTAATATCATTAATTTGACAAAAAGGGCAGCAGGCTTCAACTTTCTTTTATTTCTGAAATCTCGAGAAAATAAAAAGAAAATAGAGAAACAAAAGTCTTCCGCCCGTTCCCACCTGAGATAATTTTTTCAATCATTGTGAGGATATATTTGTTTAATTTATGAACAAGACTTGGCTGTTGAAGAATCAGCAGTTCCTCCTGTTAAAAGCTAATCACGGCTGAATATGTGTCTAATTTGTGATTTTTTTAATCATAACTTTGACACGTATTGCTGCCGTGATAGGCTCTCAGCAGGAGGGGCTGCTGATTCTTTCAGCAGCGAAGTTAAATCCTTAATTTATTAACAAAATTTTCTTTATGAATAAATAAAGAGTGAAAATATCAAGGGTCAAATTAATTATGTCAACAAAAGTAAGGAAAATTAATTAAAATAAAAGTATGGTAATATAGTGTTAGATCACACATCGTCAAGGGGAGTGGATCTTCTATGCCTTATATCTACATGCACACCTCCATATAGCACGATGGCTTTTAGGAGCTCACTGCTTTGGGTTCCGTAGGAACTCCGAAGTTAAGCGAGAATGTGCCAAAGTATTCCCATGATGGGTGACCCACTGGGAAGTTATGCTCGAGTGAGTTCCTATAAACAAAACCGTGAGGGCGTGGTCGGGATCTAAAGCGAACAATATCATGCTACGGCAGAGTCGAGTCCGGGATGTGGTGGAGCCCGGGTTGGGATGTAACAATTTGGTATCAGAACTAATCTCTGGGCGGAAGTATGCCGACGAGGACGTCGAGCCCTTGAGGGGGTGGATTGTTAGATCCCACATCGTCCATGGGAGTGGATCTTCTACGTCTTATATCTACATGCCCACCTCCATATAGCATGAGGTTTTTTGGGAGCTCACTGGCTTCGAGTTTCGTAGGAACTCCGAAGTTAAGCGAGAATGCCCATGATGGGTGACCCACTGGGAAGTTTTGCTCGCGTGAGTTTCCAGAAACAAAACCTTGAGGGCGTGGTCGAGGCCCAAAGCAGACAATATCATGCTATGAGTCTATGACAGAGTCGAGCCCGGGATGTGATGGAACCCGGGTCGGGATGTAACATATAGTAAATTACATATAAAATAATTTTACCATTTTTTTTATCAAAATTTCACAGTTAGATAACAATATCGGTTGCCCCTTGTTTTCATTTTTACGTTGTTCTCCTAATAAAATAAACTTTTAACTATGAAAGAGTTATCAACAACCATAATAGTCCAAAAAGATATGAACAACGTCTGCAGCGAGGAAAATTCATTTGAAGTTGTCACAAAAAAAAAAAAAAAAAAAAAATCATGACTATTTATATTTTCTCTTTTTGTAAATTTTATTTTTAAATTTTTTAATAGATACATGCATAATATGTATACAATTGTTAATTATGTATACGAAAATTATTGAACTTGTTTAAATTGACCTTAAACAAATAAGGCTTTGTCCTTCAACCTATAAAAGAACGAGACTGAAATGTTAACTACTATTTTTATACAATAGTAGGTAGTGTTTCATTACCATACAAATCAATCATTGTAATGGCACAAACAAATTCTACTACCTAACCAACTACAGCAGTATAAACAAAAACATATAAAAAAACTAAATAAATAAAACTATAGACGACCGATTCACGAGGGCAAAAAGAATACGATAAATGCTACAGAGATTCTCTCAAAGTGATATTTTTCCACTGTTGCGGTGCTAGACAGCTGGTACCACTTTGATTAACCCCTTGTCGTTTGAAAATTAAGAAAGAGTGCCTAGACTTGCTAAGGAGTCTGCTTGGCACGCTAGACCTTTCTAGGTCGTGACTCTCACTTATACAAAAAATTGATAACTTTCATTTGCAATTTATTTTTTCACTAAAATGCAAGACACTTGTTGAATACTCGAATGAACATTCATTGTATGTTTGCTCCTCATGTTCTCAGTATATTTTAATACTTTATAATTTATATGTCATTTTTATTTTACAATTTATGTATCTCAATACAATTATGTATTTTTTAAGCATAAATAGCCACTTTTTTATACGATGTATAATAAATTTGCTTAAATCTGCTTAGTCCGCCTAGGCGCTAAGCCTCATCCCACCGTCCGACTTGTGCTAGCGTCTTTTAGAATCTTGGATTTTTCATACACTATTTGTGACTTTACAGTTAATTAATTCATGCCAATATTGTAACACATTGTGATAAAAAATACGGTAACAAAAAACTCATAAAAATCTTATTTTAAATAGAGTATCTTTTAACATTTCTCAACGAAGAACGTCATTATACCGTAATTAAGGAAAGTTAAGTGACCACTATAGATATTTTTCAGTTGTTTTTAGTCAGAATATCTTTGAAGTATTATTGGGAGGAAATATTTGTTAACTTATTTATATTTGTAATGCCGTGTTTTGAGAATCGTGTTATTGCGGCTGGCCCCCGCGGATTTGGATCCTCGCCGGATCCCCTTCATGGGGATCCTAGGGATCAATGCACGTGGACCGTTGATCAAAAATCGTGCAGTCCCAATTAAATGCTTTTTATATTTTTAAAAGTAAAATAATCTCGTTTTGCGTGAAAAATATAAAAAAAGAAAAAACTATGGCCACACGATTTTCGATCAACGGTCTAGATTCGTTGATCCCTAGGATCCCCATGGAGGGGATCCGGCGAGGATCTTCGTCCGGCCCCCGCGAACTTGCGCCGTTTCATGTTTTATTTGGTACTCGTGATTTTATTTATGAGTATTATAACGAAAAGTTTTCTGTACTGTTTATTTTACCGAAAAATCATATTTTTACATTAAAAAGTCAATCATAGTACTATTCACTTTACCCTTTATTTTGTCTTTATCGTTAAAACTCAAAGTTTTCAAACAATTTTCATTAGTTTTTCTTTTATTTATTTGTTTAACCCCGAAACACAAATTCTATATTTAATAAACGATGAGCTTAACCTTACAATGAATTAGTAATAATATGATTTAAATTCACTTTTAATGAGAATCGAACTTAAAACCTTTCACTTACAAGTAAAGAAAAAGAACACTAAAAAAAGTCAATCATAGTACTATTCACTTTACCCTTTATTTTGTCATTATCGTTAAAATTCAAAGTTTTCAAGTCATCTTCATTAGTTTGTCTTTTATTTATTTGTTTATCCCCGAAACACAAATTCTTTCTTTAACAAATGATGGACTTAATCTTACAATGAATTAGTAATAATGTGATTTAAAATCACCTTTAACGAGAATCGAACTTAAAACTTTTCACTTACAAGTAAAGAAAAATAACACTAGACCGGAGTACTAAGTGACATTGTCCTCTCACACAAATTAAACACTGATATAAACTATTCAGTACGTACACATTGTACAAAGTTCACATTCATGCTACCCATTTTCTTCCTATAAAGTACCTAACAATGCCACTCGCCTTGACTTTATTCTATTAATCATTTAGAACATTGAGGTTTTTAGCTTCAATTCAAAAACATGAGTATGAATATCATTTGTATTTATAAAAAAAATGAAAGTGAATAAATCAAAGAAAATTAAATGACTGAAACAGAGCATTGCATAAGGATAAGACGGAAAATGTGAAAATCATTACTCAAACTCAAAAAGTACTTATTTAAGAGTAATGATAGGAAGAATAAATTTTGAAAACTAAATGATATGTAAGTTAATGATTGATTTATTATTTAAGCGTTGGTAGACGTGCTCATTTATATTGATGACACATAATTTAATTTACAAATTTAAAGGCCTATTGTTACCGACAATGTCAATAACCGAAGCCCACATTTCTAGTATAAGCCGGGAAAAAAGCCCAGTGTGTTACCTGAATTATTAAATTATGGCCCAACATAATTCACAGACCAAAATCATACTGAACCGGAACCGGATCTCAAACAAAAAACCGGAAAGAAAGGCGAGAAACCTGAGCTCCTGCGCAGAAGCGGCAGCAGATAGCAGCAAAATCAATGGCGTCGTCGTCAGCTCTTCGAGAGCTTCAGCACGAATTGGAGGCCAAAGCTAACGATCTCAGCAAAATCCAAAAGGGCAAGTCATATATACATATATATGTGTATACAGTCGCACTTGAATCTGTAAAACCCTAACGTAGCATTTTTGCTGTTTCAGATATTTCAAAGAATCACCAAGTGAGGAAGAAGTACACTATCCAGCTCGGCGAGAACGAGCTCGTCCTCAAGGTATCCTTCTTTCTCGATTGCGATTTCTCTATTTTCTGTTTGGTTACCGGGAAAACGAACTCAGCTAGCCCTAAATTCCATTGAAATAACAGTTTTCTCATGACTTTTCAAGTGATTTTTATTCCGAATTGATGACCGATATCTGAAATGTGTGAACTTTTCCTTTAATGGGAAGCAAATGGATTTTGTTGGGTTTTCGTAAGCTTGTGGTTGTTGGTTAGTGGTTTAGTTTTTGATCTAATGGTGATGTGACTGCTTGTGTTTATAGGAATTGGATCTTCTTAGCGAAGACGCCAATGTGTTCAAGTTGATCGGTCCGGTTCTTGTGAAGCAGGATTTGGCAGAGGCTAGGGCCAATGTGCGAAAGAGAATCGAATACATCTCTGCTGAATTGTATGCTTCTCTGTTTCGTTTATTTATGTATTTGTATTAGGGTTTATATTCTATCGTTGCAATTTTTTTCGCAGTTTAGGTTATCATTTTGGATATAAAGTTGGGGAATATCGTGTTAGGTTTGTTAGATTATCCTCAAAACCTATCATTTCAATGATGAGGCTTAGTAACAGAGTGTACTAGTCAAGAAAACTTGTAGGATGAAATGCACAAAAAATGTGATTAAACATGGATTTTGTGAACGATTTTCGAATTTTATGATAAAGGTGAGAGTTACGATCTCAACAAACAAATTTCATCTCAAGGGTTATCTTCTTCCCACCAGATGGGGAAGTACCGGGGTTCAATAGCATAGAGAAAAATGTAGGGCTGCATTCTCAATCACCATATCCGTAAAAACACTGTTTTTGTAATTTGTGGCAATTGGTTTTCTCACCATAAACAAGACACTTGAGTTTTCACAAAATGATGTCTCTGGGTCTGTGTTCATTGGAACAAGTAATTTCCAAATTCTTGGGGAAGGATGGGCATTATTTAATAAGAGGATGATCAATGTATTCATCCCCACTGTCTTCGTATGAGTAACTGTGGGCCAAAGTCGTATCCAAAGAAACGTTATTATTTGGGTAAATTGCAAAAAAGGTAGAGGAATGAATAATGTTCTGTGACGCTGTGCATTCTGTTCCTAGGCTTATCATGAGAAACCTTTGTGGGAATTATTAGATGGATCTTGGACCGGTAATCTGTTACATTTTCTGGTTTGCGATTTACCTTGTAATGGTACATGTGTGGCTAGGATATATGTTTTCACAACTTTACATTTGGGTGTTTATATGGAAAACTGTGTACAGTGTCTCCTATTTCTTCATACCATTGTCTTTATTACCATCATACTCATGTTTAATTTGTTGCAAAACTATATTCATTATGCGCAACAGGAAACGGCTGGATGCTACCCTTCAAGATTTGGAAGAGAAGCAAAATAGCAAGAAAGAGACGGTTTGTATCCTTCCTTTTTCCGTGCACCTGCTCTCTTATAATGCCAGAGTTGTTCATATTGTCCCTGGCCTTGATTCAGTCTTGATAATAAATTTATAGCATTTGAAGAATTTATTAGAGCTATACACGTTTAACTGTAGCGTCTTGTAAGTACCAATGTTATGACAAAGACGCTAAGTCATCAACACGGAAATGATATCAATATTTAGTAACTATAATATAACTAGACTAGACAATTTCTTTTCTTGAGATAACATATTTCAGGAAGAATACAATAGAATTGTTGCGTTGGTTTTGTGCCGCTACTTTTACCTTCTCACGATGAACTTGAATAGGGCGTACTCCGCAAAGGGTCATAACTACACAATTTTACCATTTTAACCAATCTCGGTATATAACTCAATACTAATTGTTTCCGGTGGATATGATGTTTTGCAGATTTTAAAATTACAACAGAGGGCTCAAGCACTCCAGGCTGGAAAAGCGAAGGCATAATCTGTTTCCGTAGTTGTGTTCTCTTGGTGAGAAGTAATGTATTCTACGAGTTTCTGTTGGCGATTGGATGTAGTTTTTTTTCGTTCTTGTTTGCTCAACGATACAGTGCCGATTGGAAATGGTTTTTGTCACTCTAGTTGTGGTAGGATGTTAGCGTATTTTGTTCTCGTTTGGTTTATCCGTATCACATGTACCTTTGGCATTTGGTTTTCCCGTCGGTATGATTGTAAACCTATGAAAGAATGAAAATACAAGAATTTCTAATTAAGAAGATCAATTCTCTGTATGCATTTGTGTTCTTTAATATCACTTATGTTTCATTTGGTTTTCGTGTTTAGGGTTTCTGGTAGATCGTGGATTGGTACTACAAATTGGAATAAGAATTCATCAACTGAAAACTTGTTTGGTAATTATTGTTAATTTTCAGTTAAAAAAAAAACTAAAAAACAAAAATTGAAAATTAAAAACGAAATTATTATCAAATGGTGTTTAGACTTCGTTTATGAAGTACACGTCATCAATTTGGGTTTCGAGAGATTATTAGGGTAGAAAATCTTTCTTTGAAATAGGGTTTCAACACAACACTAGAATTGGATACTTTGGACTTTAATGTCTGCAGCTTATGGAATAAAAAATTTGGACCACGCAAATTGAATTTGACGGTTTTTATTAACTTATTCCGCTGATCCAGTTTACGCAAAACAACTTTGCTTTATTTGCACACGAAAGCCCAAATTATTTTATTCCTAACCTTCAAACACTAAAGTCCGGATTGTCTCCAATTCTTGCAGCACTAGCGGGGGAGCAGGTGATAGGTGATAGCCTATGATCGATGTATTTTATGCCGCAGAAGAAGTTTCGAGAAAATGAAATAGGACTTGGGCGAGTCACTTCTGTCCCCATAATTTATTCAAGAAGACAAAACCTGCCAAATGTGATTCAAGACAAGAGGTCTCGTCATAAAAGCATGTTGAGAAGGAGTGCATTGAAGGAGTGGAGCAAAAGAGGAAAAAGGAAATGCCATGACTCATGGGAGACTTATTGAAATAAATTAGCTTATTTTTAGTTATGCTCCTTAAAATTTCATTTAATCTTATTTTATTCTCTGTAATTAAAAATTTATTATTTTATTCTATAAAATTCAAAGTTCGTTTCACTCTGCCCCCTTAAAATTCAATTTTGATGCTATTATGCTTTCTGAAACTTGAAGCTCGTCTATGTAAAACTAAATATTCGCTCCACGTTGCCTATCTGTTAAATTCTTATGCGGATTTGACTTGGATGAGCCAGGCTAATCATTTTTTTTCATCCCTTCAATTTATTTTAAACTTAATATTCTCTAATTGTTAAATGTTAAAGCATAAGAGATTTATAATCAAATTTATTGCACATGTGACATAGTCTTATTGGGTGTTGGAAGAGGTAACCTATAAATTACAGGGCGAAGAGAGAGTCCACAAGTCAAAGTGGAACAAATTTGAGTTTCAGGAAGTAAAATAATGACTTTTAAGTTACAGGAGTAAAGTGAGATAAAAATAGAGTTCCAGGAAGCATAACTAAAAATAAGCCAAATAAGTTTTTGAAAATCTCTTATTTATTTTAACGATGACGGACTTCTTTACCCAAAAATTCATTATGCACTATTCTCTTGTTTTAAACTCTTTTATTTATTAACCGATGTAATTTCACAATTTATACCTTTTATTGCATTAACATTATTGTTGGCGCTAGTCAAGCGTGAAAATAAGAAAATGAATTAGGATTAAGATAAATTAACAGTTTGATCCCTTAAACCAAGTAATAAAAAAACGTCGTCATTAGTAATAGATGGTAAATTTGACAATTGCAAGAGTGTATCATGACTTTTTAGAAGTGTCAACAATTCCTTAGAAATAGAAAAAACAGACAAAAATGGAAGCAGTATATATAATTTCCATGCCACAATGATCACATTCAAGATATCAGAATTGGCCATTTTCAATCATGCTCAAGTTTAACGTGAATCTTATGGGTACGTCTAGACCTCCCCCAAGTCCCAACCCCCATGTTCATTCATGCACATAGTCCCAAACCCAAACAAATTAGCATGATGATAATAATGTTCAACATGGTTTTATATAGAGCACAAACACACACTCTCTCTCTCCCCAAGTCTCGAGGAATATGCAGGGAGTATAAGTCGCACTGCACTGAGTCTTTTGGGAAGGTTTGCCAATCTTGTCAAGGATGCTCGACCACCACCACGTCCGGCACGCATGCTTCTGATAAGCGACAAGACTGCGTTTTTTTCATGACCCATATACACGATGGAAACCACTATATCTAGCCGATGAATCACATGTATGTTGGTAAATAAGGTTTTAGGGTTTAGGAATGCACTATTTAGGGTTTTTTTTTCCCTTCTTGATATACACTTCAGGGCAGTGGCGGAGCTAGAAAATCAGACTAGGAGGGGCCTTTGAAGCCCTACAAAAAAAAATTAGAAAAATTAATTACAATACAACTAATGAGAGGCAAATTAAAGTCTTTGTTTGTTGTATTGGCATGGAAAATTTTAATCAAACAATAATGGTGGAGCCTTAATTTTGTAAGAAAATCTTAGTATTGAAATGATTACATAATAAGAACAAAATTTCTTTACGAGTTTTAATATAAAAATTTTAACACATTAAATGCAAACTAAATTTAAGGTTATGGTTTTTATAGTTAAAACATAAGGCCAATTAAAAAAAAAAAAGGTTAGCTTTAATATGGTAAAAATATAAGATAAATTATAAGGATTTTTTTTTCTTTCTTTCAGCTAAAAAAAATCTAAAAGTCTTAGCATACCAAAAAATCCCGAACCATGGCCTTTTGGAAGTGCAAAACACCACTAACAAATGGGGCACACGCTAGTTTTTGTAAACATTTGTAGATAATAGATATTAAATGTTGTAATTGCAGGGTAGGCCTAGGCCAATCCTAGGCTCAATGTGGCTCCGCCACTGCTTTAGGGGTTTTTTTAGTCACTGGCGGAGGGAATAAAGGACCAGGGATTGCCTGGGCCTATCCTGGCTTTCTAAAACAAATATATATATATATATATATATATATATATATATATATATATATATTAGGGAATTATGCATCTTTCTATTGCTTCAAGTCCTGCTTTCCAAGTTTCAAGCATAACCCCATCTCCCAATTAGCTTTAATATTTTATCTATCTCCTTGACATAAATGAATAGCATTTAAAATAAAACAATATTTCGCCTTTCTTTGAATAGAAAACATTCAATTTTAAATATGAAAATTAAAATATTTCCCCTTTTCTTTTTGAAATCTCATACATTTTATAATCCTAAATTTGAAATCTATTCAACAAATAAGGTTTAAATTTCTTTGTTTCTCTGTTATTTCTGCTCTATTCTACATATTACATGAGAGTTACGGTTCGTAAAGTTTTTATCTATCTCATTGAGTTTAATAATATAGGCAACAGGGTTATAATAAAATGATTTAAAAATTTGTCCATGACAATTATAATTTTTGTTAGTATGTAATATTATATGTGCATATGTTGTTTTAAACATTTGATTTTGATATACATACATATATATATATATATATATATATATATATATATATATATATATATATAAAAGAGGCCCCTCCTCATCGAAAATTCTAGCTCCGCCACTGTTTTTAGTCAACAGTTGTTTAGGGTTTCCTTCGTGAAACGAGTTATTTGAAGAATGAAACATTCATGTCCTTCATAGGATAATGACGTTTTTTCTTATTTTTAAAGGACCAGCTGGTGACTTCATCACGACAGTTCATCTTTCCAGGAGAACATTTTCATTCCCATGTTTCGAAATGGTACCATAAAATACATTTTATTACCATTATCATGTTTGGTTAATGTAGTAATAGGAATTAAAGTTTCTTCAATATTTCAATAATAGGATAAGATCAAGGGACTAATATTTTGACAAATATTTTTACGCTCTTTTTTAGTCATTAGTTTTACATCCAAGGGTCTTTACTAATAGTAGTGTAAAGGCTTTTGAACATTAAGTGACGTGGACTTAATATTATAAATAGATATAAAACTAAAAGGAATAAATATTGGAAGAAGAAAGAATAAGAATGAACAGTAAGCGTTCGAACTTCATAGTGAGAGGGAGGGCAAGAGACCTGAAACCTCCATTGCTTTGCCGCATATAGGTCTTCTCTTAGTCTTTTTTTTTCGTTTCGTCTTTTTCTGTTAAAAAATAAAAAACCTTCCTGATCTCTTTACTCTAGAAACCCATGTGTTGTTGTTACTATTAATGGGGAGATGAGGAAAAAAAATTGTTTTCCACACCCTACTTTATCACTCAAAGATACAAAGAATGAAGAATTAGGGTTTCAGTTTTAGTTTTGTTTATCAAACAAAAAAAGATCGAGTGATAGCTTGATATACTTTGTGTGCTTTTTAATTTTATATCAATAAAATCAAATCAACATGTGCCATTTAGCAAAGGCGCAGGACTTTCAACGTTGTTTTGATTTTTTTTCTTCTTTTGAGTTTTATTCTAAGAGTTGATTCTTATTCATTTAACATAATTGTTTTTATGAATTATTATTCACGTCATCATCCACGTCACTTTAGGTTTAAAAATCTCAACATTACTCTTAATCAAGACCATTAGATGTTATAAAATTTAATGACTAAAAAAGAGAGTACAAATATGTGTCGAAATATTTGTCCCTTGATCCTATTCCTTCAATAACATCCTTCTTGAATGAAAGAATAAAATATCAACAAAAGTATAAAACAAAATTGCAGTATTGGAATGAATGTTTTCCCAAGTGAGGGGAAAAGCAAACCCAAAGATCCCCAAATTAAGGTTTTAAACTCACCCCTTCATGGGAGTATCATAACCATGAACCAGGATTAGCAGTCCCATAATTGTACTTGCCAAACATTAGAATATAATTTCAAACCCATTCCCGATCGAGTCTCTAGCCAATCCGCGAACCAAACGGAAACCTCCAAGGATTCAATGTAACAAGGAATACGACTGATGATTGTTAGATGCATGGTGCTTGGTGCTTGGTGCTTGGTGAGACTGAAACAAAGCAAGCAGCTGCTAGCTTGCTAGGGTGATATGCGTACGTACTGACATGACAGATTGTCCATCCTTCTGGGCACTAACAAAGGTTCTAGTTTCTTCTCAACTAATTCGATGGGGATTAGTGCGCGCGCGCACACACGCATATATATGTTTATGTGTATATGAAGCAGGTGCAGAAGCACTTCAGTATTATTCTTTTATCTGCATTCTGCATCATCAAAACTAGAGTAAGTCCGGAGAATTGCTGTCACTTGACAAGATGATGTTTTGGTAATAATGTTATGAAATATGAAGGGCGGCCAGTGGTAGTACTTGTTAGCTAGCTGTAGCTAGTGGAAACATGCAATAAGGTTTATGATTATTCTTTGAATAAATTTGTAAAAGGTGTGCAAAATGACCAAGAGATGAAATGATTTATCTTTGCCACATGAGATTTGAATAGAGGGCATAATTTAACCGAGTGAAAGACACGGTTCTGCTAGATCAAATGATTGTATATTGTTATTTTTTATACAAATAATCGTTTAAAATTACTGTCCAAATGAACTTAAGTTTACTTTTGATTAATCAATTACTTTTAGGTAATTATTATGATCGGTTTGTACAATGTCATTCATGAATAATGCAGGACAAACCAAGAAAGTGCCTTAATGTATTCAGTTTTTGGACAGTTATCTGGTCATCTGGTGTAATTTTAACATATCATCAACCCTCGCATGCATTATTCTCTGTAAACGAACACAGAAACAAATAGTAATAATAAATAGCAGCAGCGCCACACTACACTGCGAGTTTATGTGTTTATTGTTTGGATTTTAAGAGTTCGAACTTTAAATTTTAATAATTTTAACTTAGTCCACCCACCGAATAATTCTTGACTCCGCGATTGAATACATGGTTTGATCTGTGTCCACCGATTACCAATATACCCAAACGAACCCGTGGCTTTTGCTACGGTGAGTGAGACCACTCAACTTTCCCCAACCCATCTTTCACCCAGATATGCGATTCACTGAAGATATTGAGATGCTAATATATTTGATTGCCTTGTTTTGTTTCGTGTACACATGCTGGAAAACTGGCTTACTCAACTATATAACATCTCCGCCAAAGCATCTTCTATATATAAAATGTCAACTTCAATTCCTCAGTTAACAAAGCATGCATATATATGCATAGTTCTCAAAGTAAAAAAAGCGCAATTTCACAATCTAAACTTAAAATTGCCATTCCAAAGCTCTCCAGGCGGCTGTCAAAAACATTCCCTTTTAATACACATATCCACCTCAAACATGCCAATTGAGCTTCCTAATCATGTACATTCGGCACTATATCATTACTGTTTTATATTATCCCCAGTAACTAGTCCATATATATATATATATATATATATATATATATATATATAGGAAGCTTTTAAGAGAAGGGATCCCATTTTTCAAAAAAAATGGGAACATCCTCTTGACCGTTAGATTTGATTTTAATGAAGTTATGTGGTTGAGATTCTGTGGCCTGTGATTTAATCTCAGCCATATAATTTCATTAAAGTCAAATCTAATGATTAAGAGGTGTCCCCATTTTTTCTTGACTGTTGGATTTGACTTTAATGAAATTGTGTGGTTGAGATTGTGTGGCCTGTGTTTTAATCTCAACCACACAATTTCATTAAAGCCAATCCAATCCAACGGTCAAGAGGGTGTCCCTATTTTTTTTTAGAAAAATGGGGAATATATATATATATATATATATATATAAGTGGGGGCGGAAGCTATCTATTGATAAACTTATAAATTATGAGGACAACAATCAAGACTACAGTCATTATGATCATTAGGCTTGCAGATAACATACCAAAGGCTGTATACACCAAGGAAAAATTCAATGAATGATTTGTCGGTATTTACCTTGAATTTGAGATACTCAATGAACTGAATGTGAGTAAGAATTTTATGCCATTCAAATCAGTAGTGATGAAAATATTCTTCATAATGACAATAATGAATTAAAATTAATGATGCGGATATAGATTGAAAATACTTTTATTGAAAACTGGATTGTAACTTACAGTTTTGCCTACTGGCAAATGATGATGAAGAAAATAATGGAGCTCGCAGGCATCCTTGAAGATAAATAAAATACAAGTGTTTATGATTTTAACTGGATACAAATGAAACTGTGCCTTCTGTTCTTTTGAATGCGCAGAAGTTCAGTTTTTTTCTAAAAATTAGCCTGCCTCTTTCTTCAAAGAAGCTTGCTTAAATAAGCGGATAGAGTTCGATGATTGAAACGGGAATCCCGGATTGCATGTGCTTGAGCTGTAAAGGCTGATGTGAATGATGATGTTTTACTGTGGATTCACGTTGCGGGTTCTGAAATGATGGATGAATAGTAAAAGTGATTTTACTATTCATGAATGGTATCTTGTCGGAATGATTGCTGTTACTGTCGATGCTGCTTTCAGTGATAAAATCACATGGCTGCTACTGTAGGTTTTACATGGGTAAAAATCGAAATGATTACAAGTTATTACATTTTTGAATTTAAATTTCAAATGGATGTTGGAAATTCTGATACTCGGCCCACTTGGCGATCTGACTTGCCGTGTTGGGACGAGGCGTCTGATGAGTTGGAGTTTGAATCTTCTTCTTCATTATGCAGCAAAGCTGCTTTTGCCATAAGCTTCTGGGCTAAATCTTTGAGCTGCGAAGATTTCTCTTTCTTCTTTGAACTAGATGACTTGGATTTTCCTTTGAGAGCTGATGAAGGACTAATGTCTGATAGAGATTGTGCCTGCTCTGGAATTTCTGGTAATGCCTTTGTTGATGATGTAGGAACCATTGGGATGTGGACGATGGGGAATTCCGATAGGACTAAGTTGATGATTTTTTGATGATCGAATTTGTCCCACCATTTGACCCATCGGGAACGATAGACTTCTCTTGTTTCAATTTCAAAATTTCATTTCATAATCCAAGGGACTTTATATTTTGCCATAAACAACGGTAGAAATGTGATTCTGATGTCGAAACGGTAGCGATCAAATTTTTTCTGGAAACCGTTTAATTTTAGATGCAGAGACAACTAATCCATTGGACTTAATTATTCTAGCAAACAAATGCAAATGTTTCCAATGTTCGTCTATTGACTTTGAGTAAATAAGAACATCATCAATATAAACAATTGAAAAATGACTATATTGATTAAAAATCTCATTCATAATATTTTGAAATTCACTTGGAGCATTCTTAAGGCCGAAAGGCATTACATTCCATTCATAGTGTCTGAAAGGTGTTACAAAAGCTGTTTTATATTTATCATTTTCATGAATTTGGGTTTGCCAAAAACCTGATTTCATATCAAATTTTGAAAAAATAACTGCTTGAGAAAGTTTCTTTATCAAATCTCTTTTGTTGGGAATTGGATACCGAATCCATTCTAAAACTTCATTCAAAGGTTTATAGTTAATAACTAATATGGGAGTTCCTCGTTCTAATTCTGCATTCTTTTGAACATAAAATGTAGGGCAAGACCATGAGGATTTACTCTTTCTAATGATTCCTTTATGAAGAAGTTCTTGTATTTCCTTTTTGCAGAATTCCAAGACTTCTTGACTCATTTGGATAGGTCTGGCTTTGGTTGGGATTTTTGATTCATTAAGATCCTTTATGTAAGGAATTTTAACGATGTGTTGTTTGTGGTGCCAAAAGGCGTTGAGAATATCAGAACATATATCATTAACAAGTTTCTTTTGAAAATTATCAATGGTTTCTAACAAAGATTTATTTGTTAGTTGTTCTTCAATTCGTTTATGATTAATCTCTTCTTTTAAGAAATTAATTTGTTGTGATTTGTGTGTGATCAAATTGATGGATCGTGAAATGCTGTTTTTCTGAAGATGTCTTAATTTTTTGAGATTTGTTTCCGTGCAGAACTCAAATGTAACCTTTTGTCCTAAGACTTGGGCGGTAATCCTATTATCATGAACCTTAAAAGGATATATGAGTGCCATGAAAGGGAGACCTAAGATGACTGGATCTGAAATATTTTTGATTAAAACAACTGAGGTTTTGAAACAAATATTGTTCTGACAAACATGTGCTTTAGGTATTTCATATTTTAATTGCATTGGTGACTGGTTAGCAGCACTAAGTACTTCGGTTGACTTGTGAAAATCACCTATTATTATCTTGATTTTAGAATACCATTTCTGGATTCTTATCTTGTCTAAAAGACCTAAAACTAAATCTTGTGTGGATTTCTTGCTCGATTGAGCATCTGAGTTGTGATATGAAGAAGAACTGCTATGTTCTTCATCATTATTGTTGACAAGTGTTTCCGTTTGGATTCTACTGAAATGTGTGCGGATTTCTAGGTTTTCAGATTTTAAAAACCTAATTTCATCTTTGATTTTGTTGACTTCTCGTTGGAGATCTTTGATTGTGATTTCTTTCCTAGTCTTATTGAACCTTTCTAAGGTTGTGCTAAGAGAAATTTTTGGAGTTGTTTGGAGTTGTCAAGGACTGAAATTCTGTTACAACAAGCATCGATACATCCTAGCTTGATGTCAAGAGATGAAAGACTACTTGATAGGTTGTTATCAGAAGATGATAATTCCAAATCATCTTCTGACTGACTATGGTATGTGTCTCTAAGTTCTAAGACTTGTATTAACTGAAGTTTCTCTTCCTCAGAGATCTTCAATTGGTTGATTGTTTTCTTAACACGACATTTGTTGGCATAATGGTCATACTTGCCACACTTGTAGCAGTTTCCTTTTTGTTCTGGGTTCTTAGAGTGGATTTTTCCAGAGGGTTTCCTCTTCCACTTGTTGGATTTGGGTTTTTTATAAAACTTATTGGTTTCAAAGTGTTTGTTTTTGGATTGGTATTTGTTGTATTTAGGATATTGTTTACCTGAGTACTTGTTGGAGTACTTTTGATAAACTTGGGACTTTTTCTTTTTGTTGGAGGGGGCAATGGGAGGTAAACCATATTGTTCACAGAACGTTCCTAATTCGTATTTAGCTATAGATTTGTCTTTGGTAACTTGTTTTGAAATTTTCATATCAATACACATTTTCAATCCTTCTTTCTGGATAATATTAATTATATTTCCATAATTAAGGGTATGATATGGCATGATACCTTCTTCGTTTGCTAAGACATTTCTAATTTTATGTGCAAATAAGTTTGGTAATCCATTTATAAATTTTTCTTTCCAAAATGGTTGATTACTGTCTTCTCTGAGCATGACTCTAGACATGAACACATCTTTGTACCATCTAAAGTCGCTTAGAGTAGGACATCTCAGATTGCTGAGTTGATCATGGATCCTAGAAGTGACATTACTAGGTGTTCCTATGAAATGTTCTATGATTGTGAAGAGTAATGTGTTAATTGCGTCATGGACACCTTGTCCAATGTGTTCATCAGAGATAGGTATTCCTTCTTCATCTTTTTTAACAGCGTTTTTTATTTCATTTCTGGACTCTTCAGTGAGATGTTTTTCCCACCAGGAATGGAGCATTCCCGTAAATCCAGTGACCAAAAGGTCGACAATTTGTGATTGGGTGAGATTATGATTGGTAATATAACTATTAGCAACCATGAATATGTGTTGGAGTTTATTGAGAATTTCTTGTTCTGACAAACCATCTATATTCCATTCATAGAGTTTATCAGAAGAGACTGAGAATTGGTTTTGAATATTTCGTTCTTCAAATTGAATGTCTGGATGTGTTAGTCTAGGATACCAGTTTTTGGTAAGAGATGTTGGATTGGTTCGTTTGTTTGTGATTCTTTTGAGTTCAAGATTTTGAAAAACTTGTTCAAATTTTCTGATAGAGCCTGAATCATTTTCTGACTCAGAGGATGTTGGAGATATTTCTGTTTGGGATTCCTCAGGATGATTTAAGACATGGACTCTCTTTTCTAGTTTTAATTCTGATAGCATTTGATCTATTTTTTGGCTTGTGGAGGTTGTTTTCAAGGCTATAGATGATTATGGGAAGTTAACCAGGGTTTTTCCCTGATTGTTGACTTCGGCTGAGAAAGTTTGTCAATTTTAGTTTCAATTTTATCTAGTTGTTTTCCGATGGTATGAAGACTCTGGTTGGTAAAGTTATTTTGTTCAATGACTGGTTTAACTCCTGCATCTTCCTTGGGAAGTTTAAAAGGAGTAGCTGGAATTTGCGTATTGGCAGTTGTAATGAGAATTGTTTCTTGTGGAGGATGACTAGAGGAGACAATGGTTTTATCTTCTTTAAGCCAGTTTTCTTTGGTTATTACCTCTAATTTCTTTTCAGACTTATAGTACTTTTCAACATAATCGAAGAAAAATACTTCGAATCTGTGGGTTTCCATGAATTTTTTCCATTCTTTATAAATTTCTAATTTTTGGTCTTGAGTGCAATTGTTTTTGAAAATATTTCTTCTGGGAATGTTTTCGGTAGGTTCAATGTCAGCATTGAGCCTTTTCTTGTTCCACTGGAAGGGTTTGTTTAAAACTAGGAGTTAATGATTGACCGGACCTGCTTCAAAATCTAAGGCAGTTGGAGAGGTTTGTTCTCCTTGGTCTTGAGTTGGGTTGGTAAACATGGTGAGTAACTTGGGAAGTTGTTTCTACTGATTTTAATTTGATATTAATTAAATCATTGATTAATTCTTGCTGAGTAACAGATGAACTGGTTTCCACAGCTTTTAATTTCCTATTGGCTAATGAATTGATTAACTCTTGATCTTGACCCATCCTATCGGTTGGTATGGATCCAGAAAAAGAATTTTTGCTATGAGCAAATGATCTATGAGACTGAGTAGACTCAGAAGAATTTCGGGCTGGACGGTCAAAGTTGATTTTAACAGTTCTGTCAAAATATTGTTCTATGTTGTCTAGGTTGACTAGACTGTTTTGGATGGCTACATGTTTACTTTCATTAATCAAACACCAATCTGAGGGAAGACTGATATCTGACCACCTAATGGTTCAGAGAACTTTGATGTTTGAGTTTTCTTGGCGGGTTTGGATTAAGAGTGTGTGGTCTCGAGGACTTTTGGTTAAGGCTTGGAAATTCATGTTTGTGCCAGTGACTTTATAGTAAACTCGATATATTAGTGCCAAGGGCTGTGTTCCTTGATATCCTGAAGTTTTGATGTTTAGTGTGAGTGCTTTTAGCATGTGGGGGTCTGAAAGGCTTATGGTAAGGTCTGGGAAACAATCAAAATGGATAGGTCCATTATATAAACTGGATTCAATCTTTCCAAGTATACTATCACTAAAGTTAGGGAATCTAACACCTCCAGACATTCAATTTGAAGAACGAAATATTCAAAACCAATTCTCAATCTCTTTTAATAAACTCTATGAATGGAATATAGATGGTTTGTCAGAACAAGAAATTCTCAATAAACTCCAACACATATCCATGGTTGCTAATAGTTATATTACCAATCATAATCTCACCCAATCATAAATTGTTGACCTTTTGGTCACTGGATTTACGGGAATGCTCAATTCCTGGTGGGAAAAACATCTCACTGAAGAGTCCAGAAATGAAATAAAAAACGATGTGAAAAAAGATGAAGAAGGAATACCTATCTCTGATGAACACATTGGACAAGGTGTCCATGACGCAATTAACACATTACTCTTCACAATCATAGAACATTTCATAGGAACACCTAGTAATGTCACTTCCAGGATCCATGATCAACTCAGCAATCTGAGATGTCATACTCTAAGCGACTTTAGATGGTACAAAGATGTGTTCATGTCTAGAGTCATGCTTAGAGAAGACAGTAATCAACCATTTTGGAAAGAAAAATTTATAAATGGATTACCAAACTTATTTGCACATAAAATTAGAAATGTCTTAGCAAACGAAGAAGGTATCATACCATATCATACCCTTACTTATGGAAATATAATTAATATTATCCAGAAGGAAGGATTGAAAATGTGTATTGATATGAAAATTTCAAAACAAGTTACCAAAGACAAATCTATAACTAAATACGAATTAGGAATGTTCTGTGAAACAATATGGTTTACCTCCCATTGCCCCCTCCAACAAAAAGAAAAAGTCCCAAGTTTATCAAAAGTACTCCAACAAGTACTCAGGTAAACAATATCCCAAATACAACAAATACCAATCCAAAAACAAACATTTTGAAACTAATAAGTTTTATCAAAAACCCAAATTCAACAAGTGGAAGAGGAAACCCTCTGGAAAAATCCACTCTAAGAACCCATAACAAAAAGGAAACTGCCACAAGTGTGGCAAGTGTGGCAAGTAGGGCCATTATGCCAACAAATGTCGTGTTAATAAAACAATCAACCAATTGAAGATCTTTGAGGAAGAGAAACTTCAGTTAATAAAAGTCTTAGAACTTAGAGACACAGACCATAGTCAGTCAGAAGATGATTTGGAATTATCCTCTTCTGATAACAACCCATCAATTAGTCTTTCATCTCCTGACATCAAGCTAAGATGTACCGATGCTTGTTGTAACAAAATTTCAGTCCTCAACAAACAAGAAGAACAAAAAAAATCTTCTTATCGAATTAATAAGTAAAGTCGATGACCCCGAATTAAAATCTTTTTACCTTAAGAAACTAAAGAAATTAGTTTCTTCTGAAGAACCTGGCACTAGTCAACCCCAAACAACTCCAAAACTCTCTCTTAGCACAACCTTAGAAATGTTCAATAAGACTAAGAAAGAAATCACAATCAAAGATCTCCAACGAGAAGTCAACAAAATCAAAGATGAAATTAGGTTTTTAAAATCTGAAAACCTAGAAATCCGCACACATCTCAGTAGAATCCAAACGGAAACACTCGTCAACAATAATGATGAAGAACATAACAGTTCTTCTTCAGGTCACAACTCAGATGCTCAATTGAGCAAGAAATCCACACAAGATTTAGTTTTAGGTCTTTTAGACAAGATAAGAATCCAGAAATGGTATTCTAAAATTAAGATAATAATAGGTGATTTTCACTTAGAAACGATTGCTTTGATTGACTCTGGAGCATACTTGAATTGCATTCAAGAAGGGTTAATTCCTACTAAGTATTTTCACAAGTCAACCGAAGTACTTAGTGCTGCTAACCAGTCACCAATGCAATTAAAATATGAAATACCTAAAGCACATGTTTGTCAGAACAATATTTGTTTTAATCAAAAATATTTCAGATCCAGTCATCTTAGGTCTCACTTTCATGGCACTCATATATCCTTTTAAGGTTCATGATAATAGGATTACCGCCCAAGTCTTAGGACAAAAGGTTACATTTGAGTTCTCCATGGAAACAGATCTAAAAAAATTAAGACATCTTCAGAAAAACAGCATTTCACGATCCATCAATTTGATCACACACAAATCACAACAAATTAATTTCTTAAAAGAAGAGATTAATCATAAACGAATTGAAGAATAGCTTACAAATAAATCTTTGTTAGAAACCATTGATAATTTTCAAAAGAAACTTATTAATGATATCTGTTCTCACAGACCCCTTACCAAGAAGGATCCCCATTTTTCTAAAAAAATGGGGACAGCCTCTTGACCGTTGGATTGGCTTTAATGAAATTGTGTGGTTGAGATTAAAAAACAGGCCACACAATCTCAACCACACAATTTCATTAAAGTCAAATCCAACGGTCAAGATGGTGTCCCCACAGATATTCCCAACGCCTTTTGGCACCGCAAACAACACTTCGTTAAACTTCCTTACATAAAGGATTTTAATGAATCAAAAATCCCAACCAAAGCCAAACCTATCCAAATGAGTCAAGAAGTCTTGGAATTCTGCAAAACGGAAATACAAGAACTTCTTCATAAAGGAATCATTAGAAAGAGTAAATCCCCATGGTCTTGCCCTGCATTTTATGTTCAAAAGAATGCAGAATTAGAACGAGGAACTCCCAGATTAGTTATTAACTATAAACCTTTGAATGAAGTTTTAGAATGGATTCGGTATCCAATTCCCAACAAAAGAGATTTGATAAAGAGACTTTCTTAAACAGTTATTTTTTCAAAATTTGATATGAAATCAGGTTTTTGGAAAATCCAAATTCATGAAAATGATAAGTATAAAACAGCTTTTGTAACACCTTTTAGACACTATGAATGGAATGTAATGCCTTTCGGCCTTAAGAATGCTCCAAGTGAATTTCAAAATATTATGAATGAGATTTTTAATCAATATAGTCATTTTTCAATTGTTTATATTGATGATGTTCTTATTTACTCAAAGTCAATAGACGAACATTGGAAACATTTGTATTTGTTTGCTAGAATAATTAAGTCCAATGGATTAGTTGTCTCTGCATCTAAAATTAAAAGGTTTCCAGAAAAAATTTGATCGCAGCCGTTTTGACATCAGAATCACACTTCTACCGTTGTTTATGGCAAAATATAAAGTCCCTTGGATTATGAAATGGAATTTTGAAATTGAAACAAGAGAAGTCTATCGTTCCCGGTGGGTCAAATGGTGGGACAAATTCGATCATCAAAAAATCATCAACTTAGTCCTATCGGAATTCCCCATCGTCCACGTCCCAACGGTTCCTACATCATCAACAAAGGCATTGCCAGAAATTCCAGAGCAGACACAATCTCTATCAGACATTAGTCCTTCATCATCTATCAAAGGAAAATCCAAATCATCCAAGTCATCTAGTTCAAAGAAGAAAGAGAAATCCTCATAGCTCAAAGATTTAGCCCATAAGCTTATGGCAGAAGCAGCCTTGCTGCATAATGAAGAAGAAGATTCAGACTCCAACTCATCAGACGCCTCATCTCAACAACCGGTCAACACGGCAAGTCAGATCGCCAAGTAGGCCGAGTATCAAGATTCCCAAGATCCGTTCGAATTTTAAATTCAAAAATGTAATAACTTGTAATCATTTCGATTTTTACCCATGTAAAACCTACAGTAGCAGCCATGTGATTTTATCACCGAAAGTAGCATCAGCAGTAGCAGCAATCATTTGGACAAGGTACTATTCATGAATAGTAAAATCACTTTTACTATTCATCCATTATTTCAGACCCCGCAACGTGAATCCACAGTAAAACATCATCATTCACATCAGCCTTTACAGCTCAAGCACATGCAATCCGGGATTCCCGCTTCAATCATCCAACTCTATCCGCTTATTTAAGCAAGCTTCATTGAAGAAAGAGGCAGGCTAATTTTTAGAAAAAACTGAACTTCTGCGCATTCAAAAGAACAGAAGGCACAGTTTCATATGTATCCAGTTAAAATCATAAACACTTGTATTTTATTTATCTTCAAGGATGCCTGCGAGCTCAATTATTTTCTTCATCATCATTTGCCAGTAGGCAAAACTGTAAGTTACAATCCAGTTTTCAATAAAAGTATTTTCAATCTATATCCGCATCATTAATTTTAATTCATTATTTTCATTATGAAGAATATTTTCATCACTACTGATTTTGAATGACATAAAATTCTTACTCAGAGTCAATTCATTGAGTATCTCAAATTCAAGGTAAATACCGACAAATCATTCATTGAATTTTTGCTTGGTGTATACAGCCTTTGGTATGATATCTGCAAGCCTAATGATCATAATGACTGTAGTCTTGGTTGTTGTCCTCATAATTTCTAAGTTCATCAATAGATAGCTTCCGCCCCCATATATATATATATATATATATATAGGAATCCTTTCACAAGAGGGATCCCCATTTTTCTAAAAAAATGGTGACACCTTATTGACCGTTGGATTTGACTTTAATGAAATTTTGTGGTTGAGATTGTGTGGCCTGTGTTTTAATCTCAACCGCACAATTTCATTAAAGTCAATCCAACGGTCAAGAGGGTGTCCCCATTTTTTTAGAAAAATGGGGATCCCTATATATATATATATATATATATATATACATGCCCTTTATGCAAATGGATCCCTATTTTTTAAAAAAAATTGGGGATTAGGGGTGTGGGTCCTACTCCACATTGAATTTCAACAATGCAAATGTCTATTTTTTAAGTCTCGATTCATAAATCATCCTTGCAAAAATTCAATTCAATCCGAAACCATTTGCTTATTTAATTATCAAGATCAAATTTCATTGTTTTTTATATAACAAAGTATTCGTTCATTTCTTTGAACCCAATTAGATGTTTTAAATATTTCCGATTTGGCTAATATTTTGTAAGGATAATTTATAAGGTACAACTTGAAAAATAGACAATTCAGATCGTTAAAGTTCGATGTGATATGGACCCCACAACTAATCCCTATTTTTATAAAAAAAATGGGGATCCCTTCCCTTAAAAGCTTCCTATATATATATATATTATAGAATTATCAGAGAGACAGGCCATACGACCCACTTCCAACAACACCGATACTGTCCCCAACTTGGTAATTACCACCTGCACAATCCGTCAGGTGTAGGGTTTTATCACAAAAAGTCTTGGTATTAGTTAGAGTGGGGTTAGGATATTTAAACTATTACTTTTCTTTTTGTATGGCCGATGTGGGATTCAACACGCCCCCTCACGTGAGACCCAATTAGTGGGTCACACGTGGGAGATCCACACATCGACAACCATGTGGAGCCAAGGGGACTCACCCTACACGCGGGGCCAACGGACCCACCATCATCGCGCGGGGCCAAGGGGACCCACCCATCATGTGGCAGTACAGTACGGGCCCGCTCCCTGGCTCTGATACCATATAGAATTATCAGAGAGGGGTCATACGGCCCACTTCCAACAACACCGATACTGTCCCCAACTTGGTAATTACCACCTGCACAATCCGTCAGGTGTGGGGTTTTATCACAAAAGACCTCGGTATTAGTTAGAGTGAGGTTAGGATATTTAAACTATTATTTTTCTTTTTGTATGGCCGATGTGGGATTCAACATATATATATGAGGGCGGATCCGTGAAACTACTTTTTTTCATACAACTTTTGACATACGCTTTTTGGAGCTCACTCTGTAATGTATTTTAACAATCCGAACCATCTCACTCTGTAATGTATTTTAACAATTTGGACCATCTATCTTTTAGATCATCATTCATAGATCATCATTGCAAAATGACAAATCCAAAACCATTAAGACATTCATTTGTTGTGAAGAAAATAGACGAATACGACTCTACAAAAACCCTTTAATCCAACGGTGATCATATGGTGTTTCACATTTGGGTGATTTTTGGTATACATGATCTTAAGATCTTTGGGTGAAGAGATCTAAAAGATAAACTGTAGTAAAAGTAGTGTTATGGATATATATCCTACTCAATGGGATAAGTAGATAAGTACGAAATCCCATCCATTAAGAACTAAAATGTGGACCATGAAATGATAATAAGGTTCTCTTACGAGAGATCAATTTAGTTGAGTGACAAAGAAGCCACGCTTAAAAGGGTACATACAATATGAACTGGCCGAGATCATGCAGATTGTACGTACTAAATTGATCAGTTTGCTGCTTCACGGCAGTGTGATCAGTTTGCTGCTGTTTGGTCCCCGATAGCGTCCTGATCAACTGTTAATAACTAGTTAATGGGATGCGATGGCCAATCACTTTAAGTGGTGAGGAACATATTCTACATCATTTTCACTACAAGATGCTAGTAGCTGCCAACAAACTCTACAACTCTTAATTCCATGCATGCCTATATACATACATACATTATTATATATGTATGTGTGTGCGAGCGCCTGTGCAAACACACACTCAATTATATAAATGTATGTGAGTGTACGTTTATGTACTTATGCTCATTGGCTTAATCTTAACACCTGCATATACATAATGAATCAGCTATTATTTGCAAAAGGATATGTTACATTTTGAGAGAACATCTATTCATGGAACTAATCATTTAGTTTTGGGATATAGCAATCATTTATGTACAACTCTATCCCCCTACCAAGTTAGTTGACTGCACGATAAAGCTAATGTGATCAATGCGAGGGATTCAATGAAGTTGACAAGCAATATTGAGAAGAGAAGAGTGGAATACAGAATCTCAAGTGCAGAACTAAATGTTCTTAATTGTTCGAATCACAGATTACTAAAATAAAGATTACATGTTTGAAGTTGAAAAAGAAGTCTACTTTTAAGATTTGTGGTAAGAAAAAAAAAATATAATGGTGGATATATGATTATCAGATGGAAAGATCACAAGTTAATTAGGTTGAAAGAGGAGAAATTAGTATGGTTTGACCTTTGGTCTCGTTTGCTTAGATTTTTGCGTACTGATGCCTACTAATTCGGTATTCTTAGTTAGTACACCAAAAAGTAACTAAATTGGGGATGAGTTTGGGAGGGGTATCATGAACCTTTGATAGGGAGTGATATCTGACCCAAATTTGGAAAGACATATACTCTATGAATTAAGAAAGCTAGGGTTATGGCCCTATGAATTAGGATCTCTCTTTTTTTTTTTTGAAAGAAGGATCTCTCTTTTATTCTCCAAACCAAAGCAAAAAGCTAGCTATTCTTTTCTTTATAGTTTCTAAGACTATCTCCGACTCAAGGGTGCAAAAGTCCAAAATTTTGCAAGGTATTTTTAACTATTTATCTATACGTATAAGGTTAGTTAGTTTTTCCTCTAAGGGTAAAAGACCTATAATTCCAACCCTTGAAATACACCTATTGAAGAAAAAGTGGACTCAAAGTTTGATTTTTTTTTTCCTATCCCTGAGTTGAAGATAGTTTTTTGTTTAAAGTGCCTAAGGAAAGGAACTTGATCCGTTCCGTAGGCATCTTAACCTAATTAATTAATTTAATAATTTCTGGACAACTTACGATATTACAACTCTATGCAATGCAAACAAAACCAGCAATTATTCCTTTCATAAGCTCCAAACATTTAGGTATTTGATCTAATCAATCTACATTGGTGTTCTAGTCAACATGCACGCATGACCATTTTCAAGACTGCAATCATATCCACAATCTACAGAAATTGAAGACTTAGATTCTCTTTAAATGTGGTTGACGATGATGGCTAGCTGCCAATTATGATTTGGACGATCCACACACAGCAACTTCAACGGAGGGGTGATCATTAATTTAATATAATCTCAACTGTATATCAAGACTTGAATTTACTTGTTTAATGATTAAAACTTACTGTCTGACAACATAATGTTGAGTAATGTAAAAAAGCATACATTGGGCATTTTACGAAAATAAATTACAATTTATATTAAATAGTTTCACTTCTAATTGCACCGAGACATTTTGTGATAAAATCTCAAACCTATTCGATTGCACATGTAGTTGAGGAATAAGTATATCGATGGTCTGTCTCTCTAAAATCTTAACATGATGGAGCGGGTTATTTACATGAGCCCTAACTACTAAACTTATTTAATTCTCCGGTACGTGGTATTCACGTGCTAGCGTTAAAGTTAAATAATTAATGTGGAACTTAACTATTATGCCTACATGTACGTCTCTAAAATCTTAACACATAAAATGTGTAAATTGTAAGACAAATACTCTTCGCAACACAACAATTTATTTGTATAAACATCATAACCAACATTCAGCACTATTAGTTAATTAGCACATTAATTAGGCACCTAATCAGGAGTAATGCTGGAAAGTTTTACAACACTACTTTTTCAAGGAGATGACCCTTCCTTTTTGCATGTGCATTTTGCACCACCTTAATTTGCCCCACCATTTTGGCCGTTGCCCATGGCCTCCCAACCATCACGGGAATACCAACTTCTTTCTTTTTGCTTTCTTTTTTATTTATTTCATCTATTTATTCGACTCCAAGTGCTTCATGGTCCATGAAGCATGCATGTGTGGTACCAAAAAAGTTCAAACTTGTTATGTGATATGGTCACATGACACTTTTAATTTCTTCATTTAGCTTGCATAAACTACCTAAAAGTACTGCATCATTAATTTAACTATTGCTTCTATTTTGATACAATAGAAGCAAACCGAACCCTTAACCTAGCTAAATTCTAACTTATTTTCCTGCCCTAGAGCTTACTCTAATATATAATTTTATATGTGATATGGTCACATGGCACTTTTAGCTTCTTCATTTGGCATGCATAAACCATCCATAAGTATTGCGTCATTAGTTTAACCATTGCTTCTATTTTGTTACAATAAAAAAAAACCAAACTTTTAATCTAGTTGAATTCTAAAAAATCCTTAATCTAGTTGAATTCTAACTTATTTTCCTACTCTCATCGTCTGAGTTAAACCTAGAGCTTAGTCTAATATATAAAGTTAATTGGGTGTTAGGATTGTCTTCCTTAACTTTATCACACCTCACATGGTGTTTTGAAATTTTTGGCACAATCCACCTAAATAATTGAGGAGGTTCAATGAGGAAAGAAGCACACATAAATACATAAAAACCTGCACGGTCCTTTTCAATAAGGCTTTCCCAAGAAATAAGGATGTCCAATGAGGAGAGAGAGTCCTATAATTGCAGATGAAAATTGCTCGACATAGTCACTAACAATGGAAGAGTGGTAGGGTTTCTGCCTAATCATGCCCAAACACGCACGCGGTGCACGTGCCTTAACGTTGACATTGCCCTTTCAATCCTCTGCAAGGTTTGGCTTAGTACGGCAAACACATCAGGTGGGCTTTCATGCCTACTAATCACATCAGCATTAACCCAATAAAACGGATTATACTCGTTGTGTATTTGTCTAATTATCGCTTACTTGTTTGCTTAAGCTGGTGATTAAAGGTCATCTTTAGAGAAGTAATGACGTACGCAACTCTTAGAAAATGAGAAACTATTTTCTAATGAAACATTCCAATCTTTCATATTCCGTTCTATAGTTATTCTGTCATAGTAAATCCAATCTCTTCCTAACATTTTGATGAACTTAATTTTCTCAATTTTCTGAGGGTATACTCCACCATCCATCATAGATTCATAATGCAATGACTATCATTATCACCACTTACACCGCCATGTTGTCACCACCACTTTACCATGAAGATTTCCTCCATCCACACCGCCACTACCGTCATCATCACTGTTGTCACTGTCATTGCCATGAGCATCATCGTCATCCCTACTATGACCACCACCGACACCACCATCACCGTGATTGCCACCTTAAACACCATCATCACCACCCTACCGCCACCATCCTTACTCCTCCACCACCCAATCATCACCCCGCCACCACAATCACCATCTCTGCTGTTATCAGTCACCAAAACCACCAATTTTACTGTCATCATCTTCGCCAAAAATCATTATGTGACACTTCCACCTCCATCTTTCCCACCACCACAACTTCAATAAATGAATACTAAAATTTTTTTAAACAATCCACAAAATTCTAAAATATTTTTGTATTAAAGTCTCTAAAATTATGCATAATTCTATCATTTAACTCTTTTATCTTCCACAAAAGTACATCATTAAAAGTTTATGGAGTTCTACGAAGTTTATAATAATCAATAAAAATATAATAAATCCATGAATGTTTATCATCTAAAAAATTCAGAAAAAAAGTCTCTATAATTCTTAAAACACTACACCCCTAGCTTTGGAAAAGGAATGAGGGCTAATTAAGCAAACCAGCAGTGGTAGTTATATTAGAGGAATAATTTTTTTTGCAAAATATGTTCTCTCTTCGACTTTGTTGTTGACAACCAGTCATGCTTTCCAGGATTAAAAACAAAACCAACATCCCATATGCCACAAGAAATTTTTCATTGTGACGGAAACATAGATGGCACACCACGTGTTTTTATATAAGTTGTGGGAAATTGTATTTTTTTAAGTTATTAACTTTTTAGTACATATATTCTACCATTGGTAGAGTGACACGTGATGTACCACTTCGTCTTCCAGTCACATTAAAAAAAATCTCTCCATATGCCAAATCGGGCATCAAATGTCATGCAATAAGATTTCATGGAGCCAGCAAATCTGCATTGCATGATTGGAGGTTTCCAGATGGGAAATTATTATTCCAGATTAACCGATCCTGACCATCCATTTTTATTTAGTTACTAGATTAAGCCTTAATAATCTGTATGAACATGCAGACCACAAACATAAAACAATTTTTCTTTAAAAAGAAAACCATGAAACAATTAGTCGGTGAAAGCCTGTAGTGCTGAAAAAGGTTGGGCCATGCAACTACAAACGGGTCAAAACCATATACCAAAGGTAGTGTATATGGCACCTATCCATTTCACACTTTTAGTTCTGATTGAGTTTTATACACAAACAATCTCTCTCTTGGCCTCTTACTTTTGTATACGAAGGGAGCTGGATAATCATGATCTAGTTAAAAAGAAAAATTGAGTTTTTGCTTGTTGGATTTTGTAACCACCTCTCGAAAAAAATTCTTATTGGTTCACGTAGCATCTATTAATTGAGCTAAATCAGAATCAGTGTTTTCGAGAAAAACTTATGTGTGATTGTTCCTTTCTAATAGCAGTGTAAAGTGACTGCATATCATCAAATTCAAACACATGTTATCTTTTAATTAGACTTTTTTTTCTACAACTTTGTATTGTCATGTGGCGGGAACAATTTCACCAGAGTTTTCTCTCATTTCTAATAGTTTGAAATGAAAAAAGGCACCAATGTCACAACATGCTTAAAACCCAAATGAAATCTATCCTAGCCGAGCAAAAACTCTTGGAGCGCATCTTCACATGCATCAATGATGAAGCTCCCACCAACCCCACCTTTACTCAACAAGAACCACCATTACCATCTTCTCTGCTTCTCACTCACTCCAGAACATATCTGCAGTTCCAACACCATTACGCAAATTAAGCTGCTCGTCTGCCACTTCCCCCGTCTCCTCTCATGGTGTTCGTTTCGTATTCGTCTCTCTCTCTCTTCCATCCGTACATTTCTTGTTCAAACAAGATGTAAAGTTTTCTTCTCTCTTTTTCCCTACTCCCTTTTCCATCCGTAACCAGCACGAGCCACCTGCCTGTACAGCATAAGCTTCCAGCATATTCTTTTTTTAAAGCAGATAGGTCACAAGTGTGAAAGTCGAAACTAAACTACCAGCTATTATTAATACCCTTCTCTCACAAGACTCTAACCAACCTGAAAAATCTAGTTAGCAAAAACCGCTTTACTCGAACACAGAAGAACATGACATTTTCGTGCACGAAAAACTTCTTCCGGAGGTTCTGTATTGATGAATACCAAATGGACACTGTTGCTCAGAGCAGCTTCTTCTCTACTGATCTTCTGCCTTCCCTTGGTGCCAGCATCAACCAGTCTACTAAGCTCCGGAAATACATTATATCGCCGTATAATCCTCGTTATAGGTGATGATCATCCTTCATAATTGCCACACTATATACTTCTCCAATTCTCATACTAAGCAAGATGCTTATTTTTCAGGACGTGGGAGATGGTACTTGTTCTTCTAGTCATCTACTCTGCGTGGATTTGCCCGTTCGAGTTTGCTTTTCTGCCTTACAAGCAGGATGCTCTTTTCGTCGTTGACAACATTGTCAACGGCTTCTTTGGCATTGACATCATTCTCACTTTCTTTGTTGCCTATCTCGACAGCCGCTCTTACCTTCTTGTTGACAATCCAAAGCAAATCGCAATGAGGTGCGTAAAAGGCTTCATTCTGGTTCGAAACAACTAACATATATTATATGTTTTAATTTCTCTGCAAGAAATAACCCTTTTTTTTCTTTCATACAATACAACCAAACAGGTACTTATCAACCTGGTTTCTTTTCGACGTGTGTTCCACTGCACCATTTCAGTCTATCAGCCTCCTCTTCACAAATCGCGGCACCGGACTTGGGTTTAAAGTACTCAACATGCTCCGCCTGTGGCGCCTCAGACGAGTCAGCTACCTCTTTGCAAGGTTCCATCTTCCCTTGCGTTTGTTTTTTCTCCAAACTTTCCATTGACATAAAACTACCGACAGTTTTCTGCTTTACTTCAAAATACACAAAACACTTACAAACCGTTTTCTGCTTTCCTTCAGACTTGAGAAGGACATCCGATTCAACTACTTCTGGATTCGCTGCACGAAGCTCATTTTCGTAAGCCCCGAAAAACCCCATAAGTGCATCACAATTCTCGTCATTTTCCTCTCCACCGTTTTAAACTCGGAGGCATCAAAACTTGTTCCCTGTCAAATTTCAGGTTACCCTTTTTGCAGTGCACTGCGCCGGGTGCATCAACTATCTTATAGCAGACCGGTATCCTGACCCGAAAAGAACCTGGATCGGTGCAGTGTACCCGGATTTCAAACAAGACAGTCTCTGGAACAGATACGTTACTTCAATGTACTGGTCCATCACAACACTAACAACCACGGGCTATGGAGATTTGCATGCTGAGAACCCTAGAGAGATGCTGTTTGATATTTTCTACATGCTCTTCAACTTGGGGTTGAATTCTTACCTCATTGGAAACATGACAAATCTTGTAGTTCATTGGACCAGCAGAACCAGAATCTTTGTAAGTTTTAGTCCTCCTTCTTCCAGCTCTTAGTTTTTAGTAGTGCAGATAAATAAATCAGCAGCTTCTGGGGGTGGTTCTACTTCTGAATGGACTAGAACAAACCCCCAGCCACAATCAAAGTTTTAGAAAAAGGTCCCATGGCCATATATTACTTGCAAAAGATCCTATCCCACTCATCGGTTTATCTTATTATTGATCGACATAACTCACTGAAATCTTTCCACCGCGGTTGGGTGGGACTCAGACCGCTAGTGGATCAACCGTGAGTTGTTCAACCAAGGAACATGAGACACCCACACAAGGGTATAACCTCGGCGAATAGACAAAATCTCTCTGCGCGGACACAAAACCCTAATAGTTTTTACCCATAATACACCACAGATTAATTGTTGTTTTCTTTGATTTTGGTGTTTGATAGAGGGACACGGTGAGAGCTGCAACAGAATTTGCAGCAAGAAACGACTTGCCCCCAAGGATTCAGGACCAAATGCTCTCACATATATGCCTCAAGTTCAAGACAGAAGGACTGAAGCAGCAAGAGACCTTGAATGGTCTCCCAAAAGCCCTTCGTTCTAGCATTGCCCAGCATCTCTTCTTCCCCATCATTCAAAAAATCTACCTCTTTCAAGGAGTTTCTCATGAATTCCTCTTTCAATTGGTAAAATCATCACATTAACTTATTATCGTTCACACCACACCGAGTAACGTTATTCAGATACTAAGCACATTGCTAACACTCTCACTAATAGAAGTGGGTCTCAATGAAAGGGCACACCTCTATTAGGTAGTTTGTCGACGGTGTTGTTAGAGTTGTGGGTCGAAATAGCATTATTGTTGCTCACAAGATGGCAAGATGCTAAAACTATGTGTTCTCTTCTTAAGGTTTCAGAAATAGATGCAGAGTATTTTCCGCCCAAGGAAGACGTAATTCTGAAAAACGAGGCTCCCACCGATCTTTACATACTGGTTTCCGGTGCGGCGGTGAGCCGGCTTAACTCTTACCTCTTGCGTAATCTCCTAACGTTCTTAAAGATGCTTTACGACCTGAGGTTCATTTTGGAAAAATTTATGGTTGCAGGATCTGGTGTCCAATATTGATGGGCAAGATCAAGTAAGTCACACATGCATATGTATACAGACCCTTTCAAAAAGGGGATCCCATTTTGCGGGATGTGAGAGTCCGGTTGACCCGAAATACATACTTGGTCGACCGGATTTGACATCCCGCAAAGGGCGAACCCGCTCCTGATTATAAACATTTCAATACCGTGTGAGATTGGAGAACATGTAGGAGGAAATATCCGACTTCACACTCTTAAACAGGTTATTGGAAAGGCTACTGCGGGGGATACTTTGGGGGAAATCGGAGTATTATGTCATAGGCCGCAGCCTTTCACCGTTCGGACAACCGAACTTTCCCAAATATTACGACTCCGCAGAAGTTCACTCATGACCACTATACAAGCAAACAGGGATGACAAGCAGATTATCATGAACAACATTTTTCTGGTACCGAAACAAAACTGTTTACGGAAAAATGTACATGCAGTCATGCACACCACCCTTCTCTTCCAAAGACTGATATTCTGTATTCTACTTTACAGAAACTGAAGGAACAAGAAGGGTTGGGCTGTGAATATCCACATACCGAAGGATGCTGTTCTTGCGCGGGGTGCAAAGATGACTCGCATCAAGAACCATCAATGCAGGAAGCAAGGAATGATTTGTTTACAGGTTCAGAGACTATAGAAAAGAGCGAAATAGGCAAAGCTGATATTTCAACTAGATGTGCAATGGATGTCAGCACGATGGCTGAGGATGGCCAGACGGCTCTTCACACTGCTGTTTGCCAGGGAGATTTGGAAATGGTCAAAATTTTGGTCGAAGGAGGAGTAAGCGTAAACAAACCAGATGCCAGAGGATGGACGCCAAAAGATCTGGCACAGCAGCATGGAAACAAGAGCATAACTGACCTCTTACGAAGATATGAGAATAGGAGAATAGCCGAACATAGAATAGAGTTTATTGAACTAGAAACATCTGAAATCACCAGGAATTGTAAAGGAAATTCCAAAAGACACGAGGGTGCCCAATTTTCCCACTCTCACCAGAAAGAAGTACCCATGAAGTGCTACCCGAGCAATTCTAGCCCAGATAGAGAAGGGATGAGATCAATCAACAATAGAGTAACTATCCACATGCATTTTCAGAATGGAACTGCGTCGGAAAGGCAGCTTGCGAAGTTAATAATCTTACCTGATTCGATCGAAGAGCTGCTCAGAGTTGCCAGTAAGCTTTCTTTTTCTCACCTCAAAACGCAAATTTAGACAAACCTGAATTATAAGTTCTTATAAATTAGACAATATTCAACAAAGGTAAGACAAAATTGAATGTCAAAAACATACCTTGAGCAGGATCAGCATAGCTTTGTCTTCACACTTTATGACATTGCAGGTGAGAAGTTCGGAGGACACAAACCTACAAAAGTTGTGAATGCAGAGAATGCAGAAATAGATGACATAAGTGTTGTTCGAGATGGTGATCACCTGTTTCTTCTCCATAACGACTGAAATACTATGAATTCTGATGTGACTTGATCTCATTAAAATACAACTATGTAGATGCAAAGATAGCTTGTAACTTTTAGGCAATGTATAATAAGAGAGTGACAGAAATTTTGATGTAACTAAGACCAGTAATACTACTGGAAAAGTGCAAGAGTCAATTACAGAATGTGGCTCTTAATACTTTCGATGGGTAAAACCCCGTCAGGTAATTAATCAAAATTCTAAAATAGCAAGAACTACATATTAAAATCTTCTCATTATCTGGTTTACCCCTAGTACAGGGACGTCCAGGTCTTGTATCTTTATCACGTAGAAGAATCCCCGATGAATTGCACAAGGAAATAAACAAACTAAGCCGCCTCTAAAACTTAAACCAGGGTATTGACTGTTTTCTGGAATCAGATGTACTTTCTAAATATGTATGAAACACCAGGGAGTCTCAAGAAAGCATCCATGTTTGTGCCTGCTACCGTATAATTTGTCCATACATACTTTCCTTCAGTTGAATTGATGCTTTAATGCAACAAAGTTTTATCCCATCTTGGCAGTGCCTTCAATTGGAATAGGATGAGCTTCTGTGTTAAAAACAAACTTATCCAATGGAATAACAGAACTATCTCCAAACAGCAGGTACAAGTACTTCAGAGTCTCGCCCAAAAAGAACGTCTCCATCTTGTCTCTTTTATGAGGAGGAATTGAAGTTACATCATCCAAAGAACTGTATCCACCAGTATCAACCCTGGTATATTTCTCAAATGCTTCAAAAATCTGCCAACCCCATTCACGATATCTGCAATGTGCAAGTACGTAAGTGAAAGTGCTCCAGAAGGGGTTATGACTTATCCCCTACGCATGTGTTATTCATGGGGATTTGAAATGGATTGATGCATAAGAAAGAAAGTAAAAGCATACTTTGGATCTTCTGTGATGCGGTACAAGACAAACAATGATTCCACTGTTTCAGGACGCAAGAGATTATGACGATCAGCAGGTTTGATGATTATGTCATTCATATATTCAGAACTCTTGTTACCACCATCAAGACCTCCTTCAGAAAATTCCTGCTTCAATAAGAGTTGTCAAGTCCACGGGTACAATATAGACAATATAAAGTTGAAAAAAAACCAAAAAAACATGATAACAAGTTCATGGATCTCTTCCCACACAACTCAAAACCGATCCAAAACTAACCTTTGTATGGAAATAAGCAATTTCTGGAGCAAGACCAGTAGAGGTTACTGAATACATTTCAAAGCATGTTTTAGCCAGATCTTCTGCAAGTTTCAAATTTTCTAGGTCCTCAAAGTTAAGCATATTATTTCTCATTGCTTCTTCCTTGGTAAGGCCTTTCGTGGCCCCGAGTGCAAGAGTGCCAGGCAAGAAACACACCTGCAAAAGGCAGTACAAAATGTCACATTAAGACCCATTTTCAAAAGAGCAAGGATGCCGATCATCATTCTAGTGACAGGTAAGTGCTTTTCCAGGTACCACAAAAAGCTAAACATACATGAATGTTGTGGTTGTGCAAAATACTTACAACTGGAAAGAATATAAAGCTAAATATTAACAATCAATTTTAAATTAAATAAGTTAGAAGGTTTCACATAGCAGGATGAGGACAGAGGTTGCCATCACAATTTTCAGCGGACTGTTTCCTGCTAATAATGGTAATTGCTTTCTCTCACATAATCCCAACCCGAATCCTTAAACAACAACAGCAACAACAAAGCCTTATCCCACTATGTGGGGTCGGCTGTATGAATTGCTTTCTCTCATCATGCTAGACGTCAAAACTTTGATTAAGTAAATTCAATGCCACCTACATGTCACTGTCCTATGTGGGGCAACATGATGTCCAACTAGTCAACCTTTCCCTTCTCTGACTTGAAAAAACTTTTAAGCTATCTAAGTGCCAAAGATTTTGTGAAGTATAACATACCAGATGGTCCATTTTGGAACTAAAAGAACTATCAGCTCCAAAAGGCAATTCCCCTACAAAAACCAATCCATTGGGAATTGATTTCTGAACTAGACGGTGTCTGACACCCTTCATTGCTTCCTCATACATATCACGGAGATAAGTAAAATTACTTTCCCGATTTTTCTGAAGCCAAACTTTCAGTAGGTATTCATAGTAGCTGTCACCACGAGATCCCAGTCTTATATTTTCTCCAGAAAATTCACCAGTGCTAGGGCTGCAGACAATATAGACAACATCAACAAAAAAATAGATAGTAAACTAATAAACTAGGAGAAAATCAAGAAGAAACATGGGAGACACCAACTCCCAAACAAATTTTGGTAAAAAATAGAAACATAATGATAACACACATTCTCAACTCACAAGAACAAATAAATACATCTGTTTGTCAGGAAAACTAATAATAATTCAAAATATCCACCAAAATTTGTATCCATGAGACCTAGGGCACTACTAGAATCAGTAATCTTTCAGCACCCTCCTCAATAAGAATACTCATATCATAAGAGTTTAAACACATGGACCACACATTGTCCAAAAAAGGAAGACGAAGGGGCAACTTTTACTGCTTAAGTTATTACATATATAGGCTACATGGAATCAACCAGGTGAGCAATTCTCATAAAAGAACAAAGAAGAACACTCTTACATTTGTTTCGTTCTTAGTTAAGCAATAGGGGGCCTTTTCATATTCCCAGCTTTACATTTTAATTTCTAAGACCCAACTATATAAATGTTTCAATCAACCTACATGTCATACCATAATATAATGCATGCAATAAATAATCATCATTCAAGAAAAATACAAATAACTTTCTGCAGCGTTAATGACACAGAAAGGCACTCCTCAGTACAAGGAAAATGTCAACACGATTCTAGACTTATGAACAAGAATTAAGAAATTGAAAAGAATAATGATGTAAGTATTAGTATGATATTTCAGACTCATACCTTATAAATATGGGTATCAGTCCTTCCACCTTAGGTAGAGTCTTTATGTGTTCCAAGACCTTCATAGACTCCACAGTGTACTTTGGATCACCAGAAACTGAACTTAGATAATTGAACTCAAGCTGCAAAGTAGAGACTTCTGAAGTACTACTAAGACCATCAGGAGCTGGATGCGCTGAAGGATCTCGAAGAACAATATCACCAAAAGGAATAGCAGTTGGACTGGAAGTAAAGCCAGTTAGTAGACGATCAGCCAAGTTCTTAGCAGTTTCTAGATAAACAACTGGCTTAGGTCCTTTATGTGTAGGGTCCATCCCATTTTCCACAGAACTCAGATGATATGCACTTAAAAGACCACCCAAAACACGTATTGTAGTTTCAAATAAATTGACTTGTCCTGTCTGATTAATCTTATTTGAAAGGTGTGTTTCAATCCATAATCCAGCTTCAGAAACAACTTCGTCAGCACCCATTATCATTGCAGTGTCAAGAGCATCCACAATAGTTGCACCTAGACCACCTAACCCATCAACCCCCCGCTTGCTCACGGGCATCAACTCATCATAACCCATTGCATACTTTTTATATCCCGACCACGCATGAATAAACGCCTTCTTGACATTCTGTTGCCTAGCAATCCATTTCGGGTCAGAATTTAACTTCCTATGATAAAGACCAATGTTGCTACGACTGCCTTTTTCGTCAGGCGGTAACTGAGGAGGAAGCCTCGGTGGTTTTTTGAAAATATTTCCAAACCTAATGCCGCCACTCTTAATGTGCTCATACGTACCATTCTTACTACCTTTCACTAATCCATCAGCGGTGGGACTTGTATGTGTGAGCATAAGATACGCTACACCGAATATCATTAGTAAAAGTAGAAACTTTCCTGTACTACAACTCATACAATGATTCTTTACGTTACTGGTCCGTAAAGTTTGAGTTATCACCTGGGAAACAAGAAATAGAAACTTAATTGGTTTTACAGGATATTTAGAAAGCAAAAGAATTTACACCAGCCATATGAAAAATTGAGAAGATTATGATTCAATTGTGATTATATTCATAAATTTAGCTGTTAAATTCGTTGAAAGTCGAAACTTGAAAACGGAGGAGCATCATACAATATTAATCCAGAATGTAAGAAAATTAAAATTTCAGCTCGATGAACAGACAATAAATTGAATCGATTTACAGAAGTAATCGCAATCGGAATCATGAATCGAAGTCAACGAAAGGGAGAAAATGAAGAGATCTGAGGAATGGAAGACCTTGAAGAAAGAGCGATGGCGGAACTTGGCGTTGTCGTAGTGGACATCTTTCTTGGAGTAAGGTAGAGACTTGGACGACATGCTCGATCCGATCGTCGTCGCCGCCGCCGCCGCCTTAGGGTTCCGTTCTCAGTCCTCAGCTCCGCCTCTAATCGGAGGCTGAGAGGCACCGCGCGGCGAATTGGATCGAAATCCCGCCGGAATCTGATTTCGCGAGAAAATGAGGGAAAATGTAGGATTTTGGTTTTTGGAATCGTGAGAATTGGGCGCGCGGAATTGGATTCGCGGGAATGTTAGAATGGCGATTAGCGATCGTTCAGGAGTGAAAGCTCCTCCTCTCTCCAGTTTTAGAGAGAGAGAGAGAGAGCGAGAGAGTTATTGTTGACCGTTGGATGAACACGTCACGACGAGGACACGTCATGACCTGCAATTTCCGTTGGACTTGTTCGGACGTTGCGAGAGTTGACTCGGAAGTCCACCAGAAATTTTTCGTTCTTATTGGAACATCACGTATTTTTACGTAGTAATGAAATTTTTTATTTTTTAAGTTATTAATTTTTGACATATAAATTTTAATATTTGTAGCGATGTATTAATTCGTGTACTAGTGACACTGAAAAATCTCTCATCTTTGACAACTTAATTTTGGGAAAAACAATTAAATTCCAACAAAAATAAAAATAATAATGTTTGGCAATATCAATTGGTCAGCCAATTTGACTGCAATGAGATTATTTGGTCATATCATATGCTAATTCAATTGTAATCGGATTTGAAATCCTTATTTTTGCATGTTCGTTATGTCAGTTTATCAAGAGCCCTTCATCGTTTTTAGGTAGACTGAGTCGATCATAACTCCCTTTGATTGAACTCTTTAATTGGGTAGCAGTCGGTCCTTTGTAGTAGGGCGGGTCACGCTATCGAGAAGCTTTCCCTACAAACAGTAGTACTCTCCATTTTCGGGCAAGTAATCCCACTGCTCAAATTCGCTGCTCATCAGTTCAGAATGTTGTTTGTCATCAAAACAACCAATGAATTAACACAAAAAAAATTATTTACTATCATTTATATCATCGAGATGAAATCTACATTTGTTAGTGAGCGCTACCTCTATTACAAATATGATATAAATAGATGGGAAGTGTAATATTACTTTTAAAACAATGGAATTTATAAACAAAATTGCTGATGGGCTCACTTCTATTAAAGAGATAGTACAAATGATGATATAAAAGATAGTAAATATAGTATTACTCATTTCTAAATAGTACCCCAAACAAAACAAGACAAACGTAAAATAAATAGTAAATGTATCATTACTTCTAATTAGTACCCAAAACAAAACAAAAGAAAACAAAATAAACGTAAATGTTTAAAATGTCACTTATCTACGTTAATATAAGCATCCCACTAATCCTTTTATTTCTTAAAACAGAGGTGTTTAGGTCTTGGCTATATATAATGTAAGCTTTCTTGGGATTAACACCTTTCTCAAATTCCAATTTTCATTTCTTCATCATAAATTCACCAAGAACCCAACTCTTCTCAACTCTCTCATGGGTTTCAGTAACAGTCAAATCACCTTCAACTGCATGATCTGCACCTTCCTCTTCCTCTTCCTCCTCCGCACCCCCTCCTCTTCCGCCCTCATCTCCTCCTCATCCACATCCGCATCACCAAAACCCCACGAAATCCAACCCCAAACCCCAACAGCCGCCATACCCACGGCCGCCGCCACCCAATACCGAGTGTTCTACATCAAGAACACGCCGCCGTTTGAAATGGACAAACAAGAACCGATCAAGAAGCACAGAAAGATGAGGCAGAAGAGGAACATGAATAAGAAGAGACAGAAGACGACGACCAAGAAAGACTTCAAAACGGCGCCGTTCTCGGTGATGCTGCCCAAGGGTTTCGTCCCGCCTTCCGGTTCGTCGCCTTGCCACAATGCGTACCCCAACTCCATCGCTTTCTTCTGCGACCTCGCTCCCACTGCTGCAAAACCCTAAACCACCGCTGTTTCAGTTTGTTCCCGCGCACGTGCATGCGTGCCACGCGATGAAAACAAATGATGAAGAAGATCGATGGACTGGAGGAGTACTTTTTTCTGTTAGTTTTCTACTTTCTTTATGATCTTGGTGAATTTTGTTTCGGATCTGTCACCCGCCTTTTTGCTTGAAGCGCTAGGGTTTGTAAAATAAGGTGGCCCAAGAGAACATCAATTGTAAAACACTTTTTTGTTAGCCTATATCAATATATAGGTATATATGAATTACATCTTCTCTCTGTGTTTTATGTTATTTCAATTTTTTTTTATGAAAATGTTACGCTATTCATTAATTGAAGAATAATTCGTACAAGATGATAGAATTTCGGGTAAAATGCAAGGGTTTCCAATCCGAGGACTAGGGAAAAAATGGTATGGATATGATAAGAAAATGCCTCTTTTTTTCACCTTAATTTCTTAATGTATGAAATTTGATTATGAATTAATTAGTAATATACCGCGCATGTTGCTGAAATGTCTGTTGCTTTTGACAAACACACACACATGTATACAGATTTGGGCATGTTTGATTCGTCCTAGATCATACAGAAAGTCAATGGTGGGTGAGTGTGAGAATTTAAGCCGCCGGAAAATAGGAAGAGGGCATGTGAATATATATGCATCGTATGAGTCCCATGAGAGATCGATGGGAGGGCACACTGCACGCACTTGTTTTGTTTGGGTTGTCGAAGTTTCGTAGCGTATACTCCAACTCCATGCAAGGACGGGGCTCTCTTTCTTTGCAATATGTCAATCTGCGTGCAAATCCATACATCCCTTATACAGTGTGTGTGTGTACACACACACACACACACACACACACACTAGCTATAGCCTTCATATTTTGGTTTAGTGAAAATTCTATGGTATTCGGAGTATGGAATATTTTGAAATTATATATACACACACACACACACACACACACACACACACACACTAGCTATAGCCTTCACATTTTGGTTTAGTGAAAATTCTATGGTATTCGGAGTATGGAATATTTTGAAATTTTAAAACCGTTAGATTTTGATTTTGTGCTTGATTTGAAAATGATGTAAATTAGAAACTTGACTTAAGAATTACGTGTAAGTAGAACATATTGCCCCTCTAGTGATTCATTTTCACGTGTTTTAGTAAACATTGAGGAAGACGAGAAAGGAAATGCTTCAAATACCAATGTTAAATTAAACCCATGGATTTGAAAAAATATAATAATTTAAGTTGTTATTGTACGTAGGTAAACCTATCAATAATTTAACGAGACAATGACATAAAGCCGGAAAATGTTTGGGCAACCTTTATATTACTTGAATAGTTTTACTTTCTCATTAACAACGCATGAGTGGTCGTTCAGTACTACAGTCTGGTGTATTCCTCTTCACTTGAAAGTGAAAGATCTTAGGTTCGAATCTCGTAAATAACGAATTCGATACCGAATTAGGTTACCCATTAAATGACTTCAGATACAGCCTATGCAACATATCTCGCCCATTTTAAGGGCCTAGTGCATCCAATTAAGCGTTGGGCCCAAACTTCATTATACACTAGCTTGAAGAAGAAACTATGGCCCAGACCAATACCGCCCATCCGATCGCACACCCAAGCCCCATGCTCAAAGACAGAGATTCAGCTTCAATAGTGAATTACCAACGGTCCCAAACCAACCAAAAGAGAAGGGAAGAGTGTCTCAGACTCTCTATGTCCTGCAACGACAAAATGTCAGTGAGAACTTCCATCAAACACCTGGAGTGCCACCGCCCCGCAATCCTCAAAACTCTCACTCGCTCTCTCTCATGGTCGCTCTCCACGCCGCCGCAGTCGCCAAAGCCGCCGCCTTCAAAGCTAGACCAGCAAGATCCCTACTCGCTCCTCAAGCAAGACCCAATCGAAATCTGCTCTTCTCTGTGGGTCAAGGCCTTCTCTTCCCCGCCCACCATCGCCTTCCCCAACCTCACCGGCTTCCTCTCCAAATTCGACCTCTGGGTATTGGCCTACCAGCGTTCCTGCGCCCACGTGACCGGCACGTTCCCGCCCCGCAGCGCTATCCACTCCCACGTCCTCCATGACCTCCTCTCCCTCCGAAACTCCGTCGTTCGGGGGAGTTTCTCTTGGAACAAGAAGACCCAGCAGTATATCCGAAGCCCCAATGACAAATGCAGCAAAGAGATTGTATCCAAGCGTAAGCTCCAGGCTATGCTCGAGTCTGACGAGCCCTGCTTCCAAGACCGGGTCGTTCAAGAGGTCCTTTTGATGATACTGGAGCCTGTTTTCGAGGCCCGGTTTTCGCCAAAGTCCCACGCTTTTCGACCGGGAAGGAATGCCCATACGGTTATTCGGACCATCCGGAGCAACTTCGCCGGGTACTTGTGGTTTCTGAGAGGAGATATCAGTGAGATTTTTGACAATGTGGATAGGAATTGTGTAATGGGTTGCTTAGAGCAGGCCGTGAGAGACAGGAAAATACTGGGTTTGATCCAATCGGCTGTCCGAGCACCGAATCGAAAACAGAGTGATGGTGATGGCGAATGGCCGAAGAACAAAAAGAAGAAGAAAGCGGCTAAGAAGAAGAAGATTTTGAACGACAAGGAGCCAAAGCCGGACCCGTATTGGTTGAGGACGTTCTTCAACTTTGCACCTGAAGAAGCTGCTAAGGTACCTTCTTATGGTCATTGTGGAATTTTGAGTCCTTTACTTGCTAATGTTTGTCTTAATGAATTGGATCAAGTTATGGATGATAAGATAGTTGAGTTTTTTAAGCCATCTAGTCTCGATTCTATATGGAAAAACTCGATAAATGATGGTTGTCATAACCCGTCTTGGCCGGAGTTTGTTCCTTCTAGTGGGAATGAGAAAACTAGAAAAATGGATTATATTCGATATGGGGGTCATTTCTTGATTGGTATTCGAGGGCCTAGAGAGGATGCGGTGGATATTCGTAAGCAAATAATTGAGTTCTGTGAGAGAAGATTTGGGATAAGGTTGGATAACTCCAAGGTGGAGATTGAACACATAACTAGGGGAATTCAGTTCTTAGACCATATAATTTCTCGTAGGGTTATACACCCCACGCTTAGGTACACGGCCTCTGGAGGCAATGTTGTGAGCCAAAAAGGGGTGGGGACTCTCCTTTCGGTTACTGCTAGCTTACAACAATGTATTCGCCTATTCAGGCGGCTTGAGTTTGTTAAGGGTGATAAAGATCCTGAGCCACTGCCCTGCACTCCAATGCTTTACTCTGGTCAAGCTCATACAAATTCCCAGATGAATAAGTTGTTAGAGACCATGGCTGATTGGTACAAGTATGCTGATAATCGCAAGAAAGTTGTTGGCTTTTGTGCCTATGTTATTCGTAGTTCTTTGGCTAAACTGTACGCTGCAAGATATAGACTCAAATCACGAGCCAAGGTGTATGGAATAGCTTCACGTGATCTCAGTCGTCCACTGAGGGAGAGCAGCAACAATTCTGCACCCGAATATTCTGATCTACTGAGGGTGGGACTTGTTGATGCAATCGAAGGTGTTCGGTTCTCACACATGTCCCTGATTCCATCTTGTGATTACTCTCCATTTCCTAGAAATTGGGTCCCGGATCATGAGCGGCTCTTACTTGACTACATCAGACTTGAAGACCCAAAGTTCTTTTGTGCCTTGCATAGATCAATTAAACGAGATGGTTTAATTTTGCCTCAAGATGAGATATCTGAAATTCTGTGGGATTTCAAAACCGTTGGGGTTCGGAACTATAAGCTAAGGGAAGAAAGAGAAACAAGAAAAGGTTGCGTGGAAGTACCTGGCTCATGATGAATTCTATCAGAGAATGGCAAATGGAACTTCATCAAGAGTTGAACGGGGTAGTGCACCTGCTTGGAATGCTAATAGCGTCCGTTTCATGAAATGATGTCAACTTTCCAATATACTACTTCTTTCTGAGTCTAGCTGCTTTTAATTGTTGCTGGACTGAAGGACTCTGTACGCCTGTATATTTGAGTGACTGAAATTTGCAATGCGACAGTAAGAAAAGCAAGAAAAGGACCAACTTTCAGCGCAAATGAGAAGTCAGAAGTGACGGATTTGGGACAATGATTAGGGCCAAGTTTCCTCCTATGATTTTCCCTCAAGAATGTTTGCTTTGCAAACACTTCAGTGCTCACCGTCGTCCTTTTCATCTTCGTCTTTAAATGCCAAAGCCGGGAATGTTGCGGTCAGGCTAGCGGGAACTTTAAAGGTAAGCTTGTCTGAAGAGAGATCATCGAAGTAGATTTCACAAACGGAAATCCAGACGAATACTTCCTTACTGGCAACACCAGTGAGCTTCGTGATCCTACCTTTCTCAACCAGCATTGTCAGCTCATCATCGTAAGAGACGGTCTTGCCGATGCTCTTAAACTGGTGGTGGCCCATTTCCTCGATTTCTGCCCTGATGAGGCCTTTGGGAAGAGACAGTTCCTTCAGAAGCTCATGGAACTTCTGCTTGCACAGAGCTTCACCGTGGTAAGTCTCTGCGTTGCTTCGATGAGTTTTGATTAGTGCCGAAGACATGTTTGAGAATGGAATTGTTCGGGAAGGAGTGGGAGGAAATGGAGTGCAGGATTTGGATTTGTAATGTATGCAAAGCTCTGGCTGCAAGTTGCTTGCCACTGAAGTAACAGAAACCTAACGTGGCTAGATTTCCAGGGTTTAGGGTTAAAGAATCCTAAAAGCTGTACCAAACGGGCCTTGAATCTGGCTAGATTTTCAGCTTCCTAATACACTCTAATTGTACATTAATGCTTTGATTAATGTCGTCTTTTGGCATGAATTAGCTGCTCAAATCTACACACTTTTAGGCATCCAAATTTTTTTAGGGAGTTTTAACGAAAAGCCCACGGTACTGTTCACTTTAACGAAAAACCACATTTTTACACTAAAAAGTCAAACCTGGTACTATTCACTTTACCCTTTATTTTGTCCTTATAGTTAAAACTCAAAGTTTTCAAGCCATTTTCATTAGTTTTCCTTTTTTATTAATATAGGAACTTTTGGAGGTTGGTCCCCAATCCTTTTAAAGATTAACAATTAAAGAAAAATGCACATTGTATGCTCTTATTCAGGAAAATGATTTTCGCACTCACTCTCTTTTGTGTGCTTCTTAAAATTGACAAATCAAAGGATAATACAAGGATACGAGCAAGAAGAAGAATGCAAATGGAAAAAACATGGAGCGTGAAAATCACTCACAATTTTTTTGAATCGATGTACCTTTTTCTGGAATATATATTTCTAAAAAAAAAGGTATTGTACAACTATTCATCAAGTTATATTAAAACAACAACAACAAAGCCTTTTCCCACTAAGTGGGGATCGGCTATATGAATCCTAGAACGCCATTGCGCTCGGTTCTGTGTCATGTCCTCCGTTAGATCCAAGTACTCTAAATCTTTTCTTAGAGTCTCTTCCAACGTTTTCCTAGGTCTTCCTTTACCCCTTCGACCCTGGACCTCTGTCATGTGGTCGCATCTTCTAACCGGAGTGTCAGTAGTCCTTCTTTGCACATGTCCAAACCACCGTAACCGATTTTCTCTCATCTTTCCTTCAATTTCGGCTACTCTTACTTTACCTCGGATATCCTCATTCTTAATCTTATCATTTCTCGTGTGCCCACACATCCAACGAAACATCCTCATCTCCGCTACACCCATTTTATGTACATGTTGATGCTTCACCGCCTAACATTCCGTGCCATACAACATCACCTGGCCTATAAAATTTTCCCTTGAGCTTCAATGGAATACGGCGGTCACACAACACGCCGGATGCACTTTTCCACTTTATCCATCCAGCTTGTATTCCATGGTTGAGGTCTCCATCTAATTCTCCGTTCTTTTGCAAGATAGATCCTAGGTAGCAAAAGTGGTCGCTCTGTGGTACTTCCTGATCTCTGATCCTCACTCCTAACTCATTTGAGCTTCCATTTGCACAGAACTTGCACTCCATATATTCTGTCTTTGATCGACTTAGGCGAAGACCTTTAGATTCCAACACTTCTCTCCAAAGGTTAAGCTTCGCATTCACCCCTTCTTGAGTTTCATCTATCAACACTATATCGCTTGCGAAAAGCATACACCAGGGAATATCATCTTGAATATGTCCCGTTAACTTATCCACTACCAATGCAAAAAGGTAAAGACTTAAGGATGAACCTTGATGTAACCCTACAGTTATGGTGAAGCTCTCGGTTTGTCCTTCATGAGTTCTTACGGCAGTCTTTGCTCTATCATACATATCCTTTATAGCTTGGATATATGCTACTCGTACTCCTTTTTTCTCTAAAATCCTCCAAAGAATGTCTCTTAGGACCCTATCATATGCTTTTTCCAAATCTATAAAGACCATGTGTAAATCCTTTTTCATATCTTTATATCTTTCCATCAATCTTCGTAAGAGATAGATTGCTTCCATGGTTGAGTGCTCTAACATGAACGCGAATTGGTTGTCCGAAACCTGTGTCTCTTGCTTCAATCTATGCTAAATGACTCTCTTCCAGAGCTTCATTGTATGGCTCATTAGCTTAATACTCCTATAGTTTATGCAATTTTGTACGTCGCCCTTATTCTTGTTGATAGGCACCAAAGTACTCTTTCGCCACTCATTTGGCATCTTCTTCGTTTTCAAAATCCTATTGAAAAGGTCTGTGAGCCATGCTATACTCGTTTCTCCCAAGACTTTCCACACTTCGATCGGTATATCATATGGGCCCACTGCTTTTCTATGCTTCATCTTTTTCAAAGCTACAACCACTTTTTCCTTCCTAATTCGGCGGTAAAAAGAGTAGTTTCTACACTCTTCTGAGTTACTCAAATCCCCCAAAGAAGTACTCATTTCATGTCCTTCATTGAAAAGATTATGAAAATAACCTCTCTATCTGTCTTTAACCGCGTTCTCTGTATGAAGAACCTTTCCATTCTCATCCTTGATGCACCTCACTTGGTTTAGGTCCATTGTCTTCTTTTCCCTTGCTCTAGCTAGTTTATAGATATCCAACTCTCATTCTTTGGTGTCTAGTCGCTTATACATATCGTCATAAGCCGCGAGCTTAGCTTCTCTCACAGCTTTCTCGCCTCCTGCTTCGCTACTCTATACCTTTCACCATTTTCATCGGTCTTATCCTTGTAGAAGGCTTTACAACATTCCTTCTTAGCCTTCACCTTTGTTTGCACATCCATCACCAACAAGCGATGTTGATTAGCCAACCTCTATCCCGGTATAACTTTGCAATCCTTACAAGTTATACGATCCCCCTTCCTCATTAGAAGAAAATCTATTTGTGTTTTTGACGACCCACTCTTGTAGGTGATCACATGTTCTTCTCTCTTCGTAAAGAAGGTGTTGGCTAAGAAGAGATCATATGCCATTGCAAAATCCAAGATGGCTTCCCCATCCTCGTTTCTCTCCCCAAAATCGTGGCCACCATGAAAACCTCCATAGTTGCCTGTCTCCTTGCCCATGTGTCCATTTAAATCTCCTCCTATAAATACCTTCTCTGTCTGAGCAATTCCTTGCACCAAGTCTCTAAGATCTTCCCAAAATTTCTCTTTCACACTCATATCCAACCCTACTTGGGGTGCGTACGCACTAATCACATTGATGAGTTCTTGTCCTATTACAATCTTGATTGCCATAATTCTATCTCCTGCCCTCTTGACATCTACAACATCTTGTGTCAAGGTCTTGTCCACGATGACGCCAACACCGTTTCTCATTCTATTTGTGCCCGAATACCAAAGTTTAAAACCTGAGTTTTCTAGATCTTTTGCCTTAAGACCAACTCACTTGGTTTCTTGTAGGCACATATACTTATCCTTCTCCTCACCATAACTTCCACTACTTCCATAGATTTTCTCGTTAAGGTTCCTATATTCCACGTTCCTAAATGCATTCTACTATCTTGAACTCTACCCTCATGTCCTATCTTCTTCGCCTTCCCCCGTCTAATAAGATCAAAGTACTTCTTTTGTGTGTCATGTGTAAAGTTGATAGGAGCATATGCTTCCAAACAACTTTGAGTGGAGTCGTTCAAAAATAAGTTTCTATGGCCCCCTTACTCGTTTAACACTACATCCGGGTGCCGATGGAGATACAACGACCCTTGCTCACTTATCACTGTGCTCGGGCCACACAGCGCACCACTTACAGGTGACACCCTAGCGTTAGCGCGATTTCGTTCTGAATTCATTTTCATAAGGATTCGACGTAACCTAGGAGTGTCGTCTGTCGACTACCTAACGCCCTCCCCCTCCTTCTTTATCCGGGCTTGGGACCGACAATGTAAGATAAACTTACACAGGCAGAGTTATCAAGTTATATTAAAACAATATCAAATATACTTCACATTTAGGAAAGAAATATAAATTTTAGTAAACAATAAATTGATATGACTATCTTTAGTTTTATTTTTAGATGTTAATCTGGATATTTCTTTTAATGAAAAGGTCACTTTGCACCTAACCAGCAATTAGCAATTGTGCATTAGATGCTAACATTAAACCACATAAGTACCACTTCAGCCTAATTAACTGTCCTGCAGTTGGTGTTAATGTTACTCCACGAAATTCATAAACACATTTAGATTAGAGGGGGTCAAACTAAAAATTAGCAACCACAGCTACTAGATTCAGCATGTTTCTCCAAAAACTAGTTTCTATTTGAGCAATAATTTCGATTTTCAACCCATATGAGAAAGTTCATTTTGAGGAGTGCAAGATGATTTTGTTGATTTGTCGACATCTCCTTACATCGAAGCACCAATCTGACGCTCTGAAGAATGTTCAATATTTCTTAAAGATGGGGCACATTGAAAAAACCTCACTTCTAATCAATGTTCTTTAACTTTGATCGCATCTATTGACATTTAAAGAGATGAAACTTCAGGTTTATGCTCTCGACTATAATTCTAAAACCTAAAATTAAAGCTCTAAATAACCATTCTATACCTAAAATTGAAAGTTGAGAAAATTAAGTATAAATGGAGGCCTTTAAAATTGCAGAAGGTGTCGGCACGACATCTTGCACAAAGAATCTTTCATCAAACATCCTAACACAAAGTCATGTAATCAACTAATACAAAACAAAACATGTGAGAGAAACGTAATTTAATTTTGATTATCAAGTTGTGATTATCCTAATTGGCCCTGCACAAATGAAATGATAACTAATAAACAGGATTTATTCAATCTCGTAAGAGCTTAAGCTTTCATTTTCTCCCATCACCGTCACCGTTTTTCTCTCCTCCTTCAAGCCCAAACGCCGTGATGGGGAACGACCTGGAGATTCCGGAGCCGTTAGCGAACGTGATCTTATTCAGATCAGAATTAGGGTCCACGTAGATGTCCGAAATGGAGACCCAAATCAGAAGCTCTTTGCTTTTGACCCCGGAGAGCCGCCGCATCCGGTGCTCCTCCAGGAACCCCATCACCTCCGTGTCGTACGACACCGTTTTGGAAATGGCGCGGAAGCGGTGCTCTTTTCTCTTCTTCTGCTTGAGCCAGACGAAGCCGGAGGTGGAGTTATAGCCGAACTCGACGACGTCGTCCAAGGGGAGGAGGCCACGTGGCAGGCACATTTTGTCGAGCAGCTCGTGGAACTTCTGCCTGCATAGGGCTTCGCCATGGTAGATCTCGGCGCCCTCTCTGTGGCCGGCGATTTGTTGGGCTGACATTTGTGTATTTGGAGAGAGAGGAGAGAGAGAGAGAGAGAGAGAGAATGGAAATTCAGATGGATTGATGTTTCTGGCTAATGAGAATTTGCATGCATGGGATGGAGGGTTATAGTACGTTTGGATTTAGTTTCTTTTACAGAGAAATTAGGTTCTCAACAATCTTTTTATTACTCTATTGATTAAAATTATATTCATTTTCATTTTTTGATCAAGGTCCCTTAAGTATTAATAATATTATTAATTATTTCAATAATAAAATATTTTTTTTATTTCTAAATATATTCATTTAATGTTAAAAATGTTACAATTAGATATTTATATTTATGACTAAATTTTTTATCATATATTTTTAGTTTTAGTTTGTACCCTTTTTTAATTTGTACCAATTTTCTTTTCAGTTTTAATTTGTACCCATATATTAATTTCTTTTTTTACCCATATTTTTTTAAGTTTATTTGTATTTGTACCCATATATTTTTTTTATTTGTACTTTTTATTTTGCTAATTATATGTACCCATTCATGTAAAACTTTTTAATCTTAAAATGTACTCATTCTTAAATATACCAATTTGTTATATGTAAAATGTACCTTTTTTTTATATAAAATCTATTCAATTTTTTTCTAATCCATTTTTAAACTTATATGGGTACATTCTTTTTTCTTTGATTTTAAAATGTATCCATGTCAAGTTTAATCGAAGAAATTTACTAATGTTATTAAGCCTAATATCTTTTTTTTTTTGTGATTTTGAAGAATACTCATGTTTTGATACAATAATTTTTTTGGTTAATTTTGATGAATGTACCCATGTTTATATATACACACACACACACACACTCAATAGTATATTTATATTTTAATATTTTTAATCCCACAAATTATGGTTTTTTATTTAAAATCTCATTTATATAAAAAAACTAAATTTCTAATTTTTAATTTAAAAAATATAGTAACGTACATAGAAATAAATTATCACATTAATTTCAGGGACCTCGATCAAAAATTAAAAACCAACAAGGTTTCAATCAAAGAATGTTCATAACTAAGGACCGCATCCAAAGTCTCCCTTTTTTTCTTTAGTTTTTCTTATATATACGTGATATATATATATATATATATATATATTTTTTTTTTTTTGGGGGGTGAAACTACAGAAATATATAAGCAATTTCATGCAAAACAAAAATGAAATTTTTATTTTTGTGTCTTGTGAGTAAGTGTGAGATCCCACATCGCCCAGGGGAGTGATCCTTATATGTATATTCCCATCCCTACCTAGCGCGATGCCTTTTGGGAACTCACTGGCTTCGGGTTCCATGGGAACTCCGAAGTTAAGCGAGTAGCGCGCGAGAGCACTCCCATGATGGGTGACCCACTGGGAAGTTCTCGTGTGAGTTCCCAGAAAAAAAACAGTGAGGGCGTAGTCGGGGCCCAAAGCGGACAATATAGTGCTACGGTGGTGGAGCGGACCCGGGATATGGTGGACCCCTGGTCGGGATGTGGCAATTTAGTATCAGAACCAATCCCTGGCCGGAAGTGTGCCGACGAAGACGTCGGTCCCCTAAGGGGGGTGGATTGTAAGATCCCACATCGCCCAGGGGAGTGATCCTTATATGTATATTCCCATCCCTACCTAGCGCGAGGCCTTTTGGGAGCTCACTGGCTTCGGGTTCCATGGGAACTTTGAAGTTAAGCGAGTAGCGCGCGAGAGCACTTCCATGATGGGTGACCCACTGGGAAGTTCTCGTGTGAGTTCCCAGAAACAAAACCGTGAGGGCGTAGTCGGGGCCCAAAGCTGACAATATCGTGCTACGGTGGTGGAGCGGACCCGGGATGTGGTGGACCCCGGGTCGGGATGTGACAGTAGGGGTGGGCAAACGGGTATATGATCAGCGGGTAGGGGCGGGTAATGCGGGTACGGGCCGGTTCCTAATTTTTTAAAAGAGAAACGGGGCGAGCTGGGTCGGGCCTTTGAAACTTTAGGTTCGGGCAGGTTCCATAAGTGTAGAAAAATGGGTACCCGGACCGACCCGTTTCTAATTATAATGAACGGCCCATATTGGATGATAAGTTATCATCCAATCTAAACCGTTAGTTTCAAGATTAACCCTAGCCAATTCCTCCAGCCTCCAAGTTCCAGAATCATTCCCTTGACTCCATCGCCTCTCCCTCGACTCCCTCAAATCCAACTCTCAATCGTCTTCCCCTCACCTCACAGTGCTCACACCAGCCTCACTATCTGGGTTTTAATTTCCTAGCTCCAAGGTGTGGGGGTTGCAGGTTTGATGGAGGTAGGTTCTGGGTTTCCAATCTGAGCTCGCAGAGCGACGGGTGTGTAGAGAAATGGGGCCAAAAGTTGAAAGGGTTTGAGAAAGAGAGCTGCGACCTTTGGGTTTCGAAGGTAGAAATGGAAGGATGGACGACGGCTATGCAATTTGTGCCATGTAAGATCGAGAGTTGCAGAGGAAGCTATGTTTCTCTTCCAATTTTTTAGTTTATGTTTGGTTTAATTTGTGCATAACCTGAGCTCAATTCCAACTGTAGTTTCTGTTTGGTAATTGCAGAAGTGAAAGTTCTATGCTACTGTGACAATTCCAATTGTAGTTTCTGTTTGGTAACTTGAGCTCCACTCTTTACAAACCAACACAGATACACCTTCATTCTATGCTACTGTGAAAACTCTATATTTCCTAAAGGAGTTTTTATGATCTTCGAGAGGAAGAACACGGATGCTAAGAATTAAGTGCCTACAGTTGCAGCGGGCTCTGTTGATAAGCATTCACCTTTGTTGTCTGAATCAGAAAGATGTTTGAGGGCTGCTGCTGATGGTTCTGATGGATCAGGGCTAGTCTCACAAAACGTGGTCTTTTGGGGGGTAGCGTGGCCGTTTCAACTCTGATGAACGGCGTGGCCTTGGCGGAGGGAGGCGGAGACGTCGAGGAAGGTGGAGGTTTCGGGAAAAAAACACTACTACAAAATGGTCTTATTGTGTCAGTAGGTGGTGTCGCTTTAATATCATATAGTGGCGCATAAGATATTAGCGACACTATATAGACCTAACGTCGGAATTATTGTCGCTTTTAAGAGTCAGAAAATGTTTATGTCGCTTATAACCGACGTTAACATTTAACGTCGCTTATAAGCGACATATAATTGAATAATTGTAAACAATGGCGTCGCTTATAAGCGACATAACGTTTAAGTGTCGCTTATAAGCGACACTAACTATTATTTTTTAATATTTTAAATCTCGCGTCGGTTCTAACCGACATATATTTTAAAATTTTTAAATATTTGAAACCCTGTGTCGCTTGTAGGCGACGGATAAATGGCTTTATATACTCTCCCCGTGTTTTCTTTTCTTCTCCGCATCTTCCTTATTTGTTGTTCCAATTTATAAACCCCCCCCCCAACCCAAAACGGTGTTTTCTTGGCTCTCCAATCTACTGTGTTTTCTTGTTGTCTCTCCAATCTTTCTTATTTGTTCTTCCAAGTTCATCCATTCCTTCTTCACTAGTAAGTTTTTCTTGCTTCTAATATTTTTATTTTCTCCTCTTATATTTAACTTTTATTTACAATTTATTTTTGTAGGGAGTTTATTTGAGCTTGTTGAGTACATGAAGAATTGATCGACAACGGAATTATTACATAATTCAGGTTTCTCTCACTTAATTCGTTAATTTTGAAATTGCATAATACACATGTTCATTTATTTAAAAATTATAATCTTAGTAATTAGATAAATTTCTACTATTTATGTTAAATTAAGAAATATTTAGTCTAATTAATTAATTTTGTCACTTGAATTGTTATGAGAAAATGGAAATGAATAATATTTATAAGCATTTATGTTAAATTAACAATATTAAATATAACATAAACTTATAATATTTAGTAATATAAGAATATATTATGTTAAATTAATTTGTTTTGCACTCTAATTTTTATTTTAATTTTTTGTTATTTTAATTTATTTTAAATTAAGATTTTGCTTCGCATCTTGTGTAAACTAGAGTAGAATTTTTTTTTCACTTAATTCGTTAATTTTGAAATTGTATAATACACAAGTTCATTTATTTAAAAATTATAATCTTAGTAATTAGATAAATTTCTACTATTTATGTTAAATTAAGAAATATTTAGTCTAATTAATTCATTTTGTCACTTGAATTGTTATGAGAAAATGGAAATTAATAATATTTATAAGCATTTATGTTAAATTAACAATATTAAATATAACATAAACTTATAATATTTAGTAATATAAGAATATATTATGTTAAACTAATTTGTTTTGCACTCTAATTGTTATTTTAATTTATTTTAAATTAAGATTTTGCTTCGTATCTTGTGTAAACTAGAGTAGAATTTTTTTTTCACTTAATTCGTTAATTTTTGAAATTGTATAATACACAAGTTCATTTATTTAAAATTTCTAGTGTTAGTACTTAGATAAATTTCTACTATTTATGTTAAATTAAGAAATATTTAGTCTAATTAATTAATTTTGTCACTTGAATTGTTATGAGAAAATGGAAATGAATAATATTTATAAGCATTTATGTTAAATTAACAATATTAAATATAACATAAACTTATAATATTTAGTAATTTAAGAATATATTATGTTAAATTAATTTGTTTTGCACTCTAATTGTTATTTTAATTTATTTTTGTTGTTATTTTGATAACTTTTTGTTGTTATTTACTATAATAGATTAGATGAGCATAATTTTGATGACTTTTTGTTGTTATTTTAATTTGTTTTTACTGTAATAGGTGTTGAAAATTAAAAGATTGCAATCGTGATAGAGTTGGAGGGTTGAAAGATAGAAATTGAAAATTCTAATAGTTATGCCTACATGATAGGGATTGAAAGATTGTAGGCATCTTAGTGTGAACGTAATATTTTGCCCTCGTAAAGTGGTAAAATATGGACAAGAGTTGGTTGACGATACCTCGAAATTTAGAAGCTTATACAGCTGGAATTAATATGTTTTTGGACCAAGCAGTTGCAAATGGTGTTGGCCCTGATAAGTTTAGATGTCCTTGCAAAAGATGCTGTAATCGATATACTTTTGTTAGGAACACTATTGTTGAACATCTCATATTGTATGATATGGATAAAGATTATAAAAACGTTTTGTGGCGACATCATGGTGAGCAAAACATTGGAGAGCAAAATGTTGCAATTGGAGAAGAAGAAACAGGAGATGAGGTGGCTGGTATGCATGATTTTCTTAATGATGTATTTGTCCAACCATTAACAGAAGAAGGTGTTGGGCCGTCTACTGAACCCCCTATTAGGGAAGGGCGTCCAGAAGAAGTTGAGACTTTTTTTAGGTTGCTTGAAGAGGCAGATCAAGATTTGTGGCCTGGTTGTAAGGAGTTTAAGAAATTGGAAGCAATTGTAAGACTGTATCAGATCAAGTGTTTAGCGCGAATGCCAGACGAGATCTTCACCACTTTACTAGAGTTAATTAAAAGAATGTTGCCTGAAGGGGATTGTTTGCCTGAATCCTGTTATAAGGCAAAAAAACTTATAAATGACTTGGGTCTGACGTATGTGAAAATTGATGCATGTCCCAATGATTTCATGATTTATTGGAAAGATACTTCGAAGTTGACCGTGTGCTCGGTTTGTGGTGAATCAAGATATAAAATTACCAACTCAGAGGATAGTTCGAGAAAAAAGATCGCAACTAAAGTTATGTGGTATTTTCCTTTAAAACCACGATTGCAACGATTTTTTATGTCGAAGCATATGGCTGAACATATGAGGTGGCACACAACTGAATGTCCTAAGGATGAGTTTATGAGGCATCCTTCAGATTCTCCAGCATGGAAGCATTTGGATAATTTATATCCGGATTTTGCAGCAGAAATTCGAAATGTCAGATTAGGGTTGGCCAGTGATGGATTTAATCCTTTTGGGAAAATGAGGCATGACCATGGCACATGGCCTGTTGTGCTTTCTGTTTACAATTTGCCGCCCTGGATGTGCATGAAGCAACCAAATTTGTTGTTGTCTCTATTAATACCAGGACCGCGCAGTCCTGGTAAAGAGATTGATGTATACATGCGTCCACTAATTGATGAGTTGAATGAGTTGTGGGAGGTGGGCACTCCCACTTATGATGCGTATTCCAACAAAAGTTTTACGATGAAGGCTGCCGTCTTATGGACTATAAGTGATTTTCCGGCTTATGGAATGTTGTCAGGATAGAGTACACATGGCTATAAAGCATGTCCACATTGCATGCATGATAAAGAATCTATTTACTTGCCAGCGAGTCGTAAGATTTGCTATATGGGGCATCGACGCTTTCTTGAAGATAATCATAGGTTTCGAAGGCAAACAACAGCTTTTAATGGTCGTCGAGAGCGTCGTTCTGCACCAAGGCAGTGGACTGGTTTACAATGTCTCGAAGAACTTTCTACATTGAGATTTACTTTTGGAAAACCAAAGAAAGATGCTTCAGTTGGGCAACGCAGAAAAAGAGCATCGAGCAGTACAAGTAGTAACAGTCAGTGGAAAAAGAAATCCATTTTTTATGAACTACCTTATTGGAGGCATCTGTTGATTAGACACAATCTTGATGTTATGCATATCGAGAAGAATATATGTGACAGTGTGGTGGGAACATTGCTAGATATAGAAAAGTCTAAAGATGGATTGGCTGCACGTGCAGATCTTGAAGTCTTGAACATAAGACGTAGTCAACATCCACGTAGAGAAGGAAACAAAACATTTCTACCTCCAGCTTTGTTCACGTTGAAAAGAGAAGAAAAAACTACGTTTTGCAAAGTGTTGTCGACTATTCGGGTCCCCGATGGATATTCATCAAATTTATCGCGATGTGTGCACGTGAATGAACAAAAAATACATGGGTTGAAAAGTCATGATTGCCATGTTTTAATGCAGCAGTTACTCCCGCTTGCAATACGCCCGGTTTTGCCTAAAGCTGTTACTATGGTATTATTAGAGCTGAGTGCAATTTTTAGACAGTTGTGTAGTAAGAAAGAGTCTGAGGAAGGATTCAAGGAACTGAATTCAAGAATTGCCTTGACATTATGTCAACTTGAAAAAATATTCCCTCCTACATTTTTTGATATAATGGTGCACCTTCCAGTTCACTTGGCAGATGAAGCAGCTCTTGCAGGGCCTGTTCAATATAGATGGATGTATCCAATTGAACGGTAATTAATAAATTTTTATATTTTTTTTTTACAATTATAGTCATAACTTTAATTTATAATTATAATAAATTGTGTTTTGTTTATAATTATAGGTATTTGCAAACGTTGAAGCGCTATGTTCGTAATAAGGGTCGTCCTGAAGGTTCTATTGCTGAAGCATATTTGGTGGATGAGTGTTTGTCCTTCTGTTCCATGTATCTTAGAGATGTCGAGTCTCGTCGCACCCGTAAAGCCCGAAATGAAGATGGTATTGGAAGTGGAGTGTCTGGTGGGTTATCAATTTTTGACTCCAAAGGATGTTATATGGGTTCAGGAGAAAAGGTAGAGCTCGATCTAAATGTTCTTGATCAGTGCCATAGATACATTCTAAACAATTGTGATGAAGTTAACCCATTTAGAAGGTAAGAACGTTTAATCATACGTCTTAATGTTTTATTGGTTTTCATAACTTTGAAAAATTAATTATGTAAATTTGGACATAAATGCCCAGGGAGCATGAGGAATTCTTGAAAACTAAACATCATCGAGATAGGTTAACTATGCGACAAATCAAGGAGCTAAGCAAGAAAGAATTTCCAGAATGGTTCAAGCATCATGTGAGTTGATACAAAAATCACATTATTTATTTATATTTTTATATTTTAATTATTACATGTTTATAGTTATCATGTCAACTTTTATCTTCACTCTTATTATAGATGAATTCGAGATGTCATCCTAATGACACGTTGATATCTCAAGACTTGCATTGGCTAGCTAATTATCCTAGCAGGGTTGTGAGTAGATATAAAAGTCACATTGTTCATGGGTTCAGATTTCGTATAAAATCTGTGGATGATAAGCATAAGAATCAAAATAGTGGTGTCTTTGTACCTGCAAATGTTCCCGGTGCAATTGGACAAGTGAATTGTTATGGCAGAGTTGTAGATATGTTTGAGGTTAAATATTGTGGTCATGCTGAGGCGGGAGATAGGGGTCGAGCTGTGATGTTATTTAAGTGCGAATGGGTTAATAGTGAAAGTCCACGAGGAATGAAGACTGATCAATATGGATTTACCATGGTGAACTTCAATCGATTAGGATTTAAAGATGATCCTTTCATATTAGCATCACAAGCATTACAAGCATTTTACGTCGAGGACACAATTGAAAAAGATTGGCACGTAGTTGTTCGAACGCAGCCAAGGGATTTGTTTGACGTATTAGAGGATAATGAAGCAATTGATGATTATGCCATACCAAATTTGGATGATCAGATACTCGACCATGAAAATTTCCATACAAGGGTTGGCGTGGAAGAGACTTCTTTTCTTGAATCATTACCGTTGCCTACACAGTTTGCTAGTTATGCCAATGCCGACGACGACACAACGGATGATGATATGGAATAAATATATTAATTGTGTTATGTGTTTTAAGTAATAATTAGATTATATTTTTGTTTTTTATTACATAATTTATTTATGTTCATTTTCATCTATTAAAATCTTAAAATGTTTTATGAGATAAAAAAATCGTTATTTTTTTTCATACTGGTTAAACAATTTTTTTTTTTTTTTTAACTATTTTCCTGTCGGTTTTAGGCGACGGCATTGGGACTATAATTTAAAATGCACTAGGCGGGAACTTTCCCGCTGGTTCTGCACGAGTCAGTGTCGGTTTAAACCGACGCCAACAACAATTAAAAAAACTATGCGACGTCATGGTGTCGGTTTAAATGCGACGTCAGCACATGGTGTCGGTTTAAATCGACACTACGTTCTACTAAACCGACGTAGGTCAGTAATGTGTGTCAGTATATAATGTATGTCAGTAAGAAATCTCAAATTCTTTCTTTGAAGCATGGCAGAAGAGAATAGTACTTGTTCAGAGAGTACTACTATGTACTACATTGTATATTGTTTTGATCATTCATCTAGAAATAGGGATCGGTGAAATTTGGATGCACATACACTACGTATATAAATTGAAATATTATGAAATGGTTGACGAGATCACCATTTATACATATAAACATAAAATACCAAGTGGTAATATTTTTTCTATTTATGAGTGAAATGTCGTAAATTCCACTCTTATAAATAACAACTTCGCAATAATTTTCTCATTTTATTTTGCAATAATTTTCTCATTCTCTAATGTTATCATTTAAAAAAAAAATTACGATCAATAGTATTCGACGACTTTATTTTATTTTATTTTTCTTTTTTGAACGAGCATGATTGACTGAAGAATTAGAGAGCCAGGAATGTTTATATTGTGGGCTATGATATCTCAACCATAGAATGACAATTTGGAATACACGATAGGATGATTTTTAACAAGAAAAATAAGAGAAAAGCTTGATTTCTTAATGTTGAGGAGGAGTTCTTCTCAAGATACACGATAGTTAATATCATAAATCATTCTAGAAGATCGAATTTTTGAGCCTCAACAAAGATCATCTTTAAACAAAAATCAATGAAAACTAAAGTTGTTTGGTGTGTTAATTGTAGTAAATAAATATACTTGTGTAACATAAGTTTTTGTAGTATCCACTTTTGTAAATATTTTAAATTGAAGATCGAATTCATTCATTGTATTCATATAGGGTCAAGGAAGGTAGCTGTAAAAAATCATCAAAATCGGAGTTAAAATAACCGTTAAATCGTGATTTTTCGTTTATAACCGTCGAAAAGTTTTGTCCCATTACTTGATATCTGAATGTTTGTTTTTTGCCATTTTTTGTGTATGCGATCTCGAAGCATATATAAACAAGTTCGACGGTTGGATCGTTCAAATTAGTTTCGTAGAATGCGTATCTCATCAAAAACATAGATTCACTAACACTTAGAGTTTATTTATGGTTTCATTAAGCATAACATAAGTTTTTGTGGTATCCACTTTTGTAAATATTTTAAATTGAAGATCGAATTCATTCATTGTATTCATATAGGGTCAAGGAAGGTAGCTGTAAAACATCATCAAAATCGGAGTTAAAATAACCGTTAAATCGTGATTTTTCGTTTATAACCGTCGAAAAGTTTTGTCCCATTACTTGATATCTGAATGTTTGTTTTTTGCCATTTTTTTTGTATGCGATCTCGAAGCATATATAAACTAGTTCAACGGTTGGATCGTTCAAATTAGTTTCGTAGAATGCGTATCTCATCAAAAAGATAGATTCACTAACACTTAGAGTTTATTTATGGTTTCATTAAGTATAACATAAGTTTTTGTGGTATCCACTTTTGTAAATATTTTAAATTGAAGATCGAATTCATTCATTGTATTCATATAGGGTCAAGGAAGGTAGCTGTAAAACATCATCAAAATCGGAGTTAAAATAACCGTTAAATCGTGATTTTTCGTTTATAACCGTCGAAAAGTTTTGTCCCGTTACTTGATATCTGAATGTTTGTTTTTTGCCATTTTTTTTGTATGCAATCTCGAAGCATATATAAACAAGTTCGACGGTTGGATCGTTCAAATTAGTTTCGTAGAATGCGTATCTCATAAAAAAGATAGATTCACTAACACTTGAGTTTATTTATGGTTTCATTAAGCATAACATAAGTTTTTGTGGTATCCACTTTTGTAAATATTTTAAATTGAAGATCGAATTCAATCATTGTATTCATATAGGGTCAAGGAGTGTAGCTGTAAAAAATTATCAAAATCGGAGTTAAAATAGTGATTTTTCGTTTATAACCGTCGAAAAGTTTTGTCCCGTTACTTGATCTTTGAATGTTTGTTTTTTTCGATTTTTGGCATATGCGATCTCGAAGCATACATAAGCAAGTTCGACGGTTGGATCGTTGAAATTAGTTTCGTAGATTTGAATTTATTTATTTTTTATTTTTGGCATATGCGATCTCGAAGCATATACAAGCAAGTTCAATGGTATATATATATATATATATATATATATATATATTAAGTAGATTTGAATTTATTTATTTTTTACGTATAACACTTGAAAAATTAAAAGGTATGTATATTTAAGCCGATCCAATGGTCACCAATTTTTAAAATTTAATTTAATTTATATATATATAATTATTATAGTTTTTTGGGGTATAAAATTGTTAAATTAATATTTATAATTATTATTGTATTTTTTTAGGGTTATTATTATGGTGTCAGGAATTACCATTTGATAAATAAATGATCCCATTTTCTGCTCCAGATTAAGGATCCCATTTGATAAATAAATGATCCCTACGGGTTCCAAAAAAAAAAAAAAAAAAAAAAAATGGATCCCTACGAGGATCCTGTCGTCCCATTACAATGGAACCAGATCCCTGCTAAGAAGAGGTTTTTTTTTGTCAGACTCCTAAATGGAACCAAACCCCTTTTGGTATATTTATATACCAAATTGATTTTACCAATGCATGTCAGAATAGGTTGGATTAGGCGTAGAAGTTATGTCAGTATGTCAGTAGGTGGTGTCGCTTTAAACCGACACCACGTTGAATTAAACCGACGCCCCTTATAGAGCAGTAAATTTTGTCAGTAGGTCAGTAAATTTTGTCAGTAAGTCAGACCTTGGTGTCAGTTTTAAGCGACACCAGGTCTATCGAAACCGGCGCGCGTGTCAGAAGGTTTTCTGTTCGATGTTTGTCAGGTTGGTCAAACCTTGGTGTCAGTTTAAAGCGACACCAAGCTTGGTTATTTCGACGTTCGTGTTGTTTAATTCGACGTCACTGATGTAACGTCGGTTTAAAGCGACGCCAGCTTATTTCCCGTATTTAGACCCGTGTGTGCCCTTTTGGTTATTTGTCTTTTTTCTTCATTCTTTCTGTCTCTCTGTCTTTTTTCTTCCTTCGTTCTGTCTTTCTTCTTCCTTCTTTCTGTCTTTTGTTCTCCTTGCAGATTCATACGTACGTCCTTTTCAATTTTTCTTCTTCAGCTTGCTTTTGTTATTCCTTTTGCTGATTCATACGTACTTCCTTTTGTACATCATTTTGTTATTCCATTCTTTTGCAGATTCATCAGTGAACTCGTTGTTATGGATCTTGGTTTTGATGATGAACACGCTGACGGGGAAGAAGTCGAAGGTGGTCTTTTTTTTTTTTTTTTTTTTTTTATTATTCTAACAAGGATAATGAGGACGTGGACCATTTTTGTTTGGTCCATTTTTGTATTCTTTTGGTTTGTAATTGTTTTTTTCTTTGTTTATAAGGATCAACTCAAAGAGGACGGGGACCATCAATTCCCAACTGGGATACACAGCCTTGTTCTTTTGATGATTCTGGGAAATGCATTAGTGAAAACTCTAGTGCATTTTCAAAACATGTAGCGGCAGAAGTTCGGGATTATAGGAATATTCCGTTGGTAAGAGATTGGCGTAAGATCAAGGAGGATCGCAGGGAAGCTTTCTGGAATAGGATAAAGGTATAAATATTTTTTCTTACTTGAGGAGAGTAAAATAAGATGTTTATAGTAAATATTAATATGTTTGAATTTTTTGATGAGTATAGGAGACTGTTATTTTTCAAGATGAAGACATTGTGAAAATGCCAATGATACGCCACATGACACTTCATGTTGCGGAGCATGCGCATAAGGAATACAGAAATAAATTAAAAAAAAATATTATACTGATAAACCAGTTGAGGAGCAACATCAGACTCCTCCTAATGTTTATCCTCAACAGTGGGCTCAGTTGGTGGCTCACTGGAATACTGAACAAGCAAAGGTAAACGTTTTATGTTTGATTTTATTATAATTTGCATTTCGTTTAATTTTTTTTTTCAGGAGATTGCTGCCAAAAATAAGCATAATCGGCGGTTGAAAACGATGAATCACACAACGGGCGCACAGTCTTTTGCAAGAATCCGGGCAGAACTTGTATGTGTTTTACATTTTGTATTATTGTACATAATTTTAAATGTATTGTAAAATTGGTAGCATTTTATTTTTAATTTGATGGATGGCTGAAAATATGGTTTTTTGTTTGTTCACTTGTAACTATAGCGGAAAAAGAATGGAAAGGAGGCGGATCCTATTTCGTTTTTTCGTCACTGTCATACTCGAAAGGATAGCACATGGATTGATGAATCTTCTGAGCAAACTGGGGTAATTGTTTTTTTTGTGGTAGTATATTATTGTTTTTAATTTTTATTGTCTAAATTTGAATTTTTATTGTTAAAATTTTTATTGCAAGGCAACCATGGAGGGGCATATTCAAACCATGATCGAGTCTGGGCAGGATGATAGTGATGAGCTTAGGACTCAAGTTTATGTGGAGACGATGGGTCCTGACCGTTATAATAGAGTACGAGGTTATGGACATGGTGTGACTCCGGATATGGTGTCGTATGCATCTTCTTCAGCTTCTAGTTCAAATTCTACCAAAAGATCATCCAAAAGTTCAATGGCATTGTTGATGACTGAGAATAATGAATTGAAAAAGAATAAAGAAGAATATGCTAAACGGTTGGCGGACATGGAGGCTAAGCTTGAACAAACATTGAACCACCAGCAGCAACAGGGTCAGATGTTCATGTCGTTCATGCAAAGATTTCCGCCGCAACCACCACCTCCACCACCGTATAGCCCGGGAACACAGCACTCACACCAGAGTCAGCCACATCCTCCACAACAGTCAGCACAAAGTCAGCCACCTCCTTCACAACAGTCAGCCCTAAAGTCAGCCTCCTGCTGTACCTGTATATCCATATGCAGGCTATAATCAGCAACCTTCTTCCCATCTGATGTATCCGACGCAGCCCATGGCATACATGCAGCAGCCACCCATGACATACATGCAGCAGCCACATATGGCTTACATGCAGCAGCTGCCACACATGTCATACATGCAGCAGCCGCAAATGCCTGTGTATCGTCCCGAGATGCATTCTTCTGATGGGATTTGCTCGGATGTTCCTATAGGAGGGTTTTCAGGAATGCTGGCTGGTGCTACATTGGATGTTGACATGGAGAGGGTTTTTGGATCACGAGGAGGATCTGAAGAAGGTTCCATGGATGGAACTGGGGTGCAATCAGTTTCTGGTTCTGCTGAGTAGTATGTGTGGTTCGCTTTCTTGTCGGATATGTACGACACTTCCTAGCATTACGAGTCTTTTTTTTTCTGTGTTGTGTTTGTAATGTCGGATTTAATGTTTGTTATGACGGATTTGTTTTGTATTTCATGTGAAATATAAAATGTTTGTTTTGAATTTTTGTTAATGGTAGCCTTGGCCTATGTTTAGGATGTAGTTTAAATTATTTTCATGAATTATTTATAAATGTTATTAACCAAAAAGCCAAAACCGTCAATCTATTTTTTTTTTTTTTCTGGTGTCGCTTTATTTATAAATGAATTATTTATATAATTGTGAAGACGCTATTATTTAAATAATTAAACTTTGTTGATGTCGGCTTTGACCGACATAATATCAGATTTGTTTATTGTTTATATCTATGTTAATGTCGCTTTAAAGCGACGTCACGTTTTAATTAATGTCGCTTTAAAGCGACGTCATATGCTATGTCGCTTTTAAGCGACGCTGTTGTTCAGTTATATTTTATATTACTTTGCGTATTGGTGGCGCATTAAGGGATTTAAGCGACGTCAATACCCTTTTGTGACGGTAGTATTGGTGTCGGTTTGTCATTGCGACATTGCATGGTTTAATGTCGGATTTTTGGTAAAAAGGCGACATTAAGTAGTGTTTTTTGTCGGTTTTGTACCGCCAGTGATATGGCCTTTTGTAGTAGTGAAAAAACAAAGAACCGTGGACCTGACCCGAACCGGCCCTTTTTAACCGGGCCGGGTTAGGTCCAGTCCCTTCAAAATTGGGCCAGGCCAGGCCCGTGCCCACCCCTACTTGTGAGTACTGCATTATGGTAATTTGATACGTAATTTGTTTTGAGGTAATGCCCATAACTTTAATGACACTCAAGGTCTACTAATTTTAATTTGTTTAACAAGGTACGAAATTTAAATATCACGAACAATATACGTGCATTTGCAAGTGTACTAAAAGACGAACCAAAATTACTAGCCTTTTGCTTGTGTCGGTAATTTTAACGAATTCTTAGATCTTTACAGATTTTTAGAGAAAATTTTGCGTATCATCATAAACCAGTGTATTTGCATCTCGCTCATGCAACACATTATTGTATACAATCGGTAGCATTACATAACCTCTTCAATGATCTAACCTATTTTTTTTTCAACTGCATGCTTTCTCCAGAATTTTACATGTCCTGTCAACCTCCACCAAAAGAATAATCAAATTTTAAAAAGCAAAAAGCCCTGGAAAACCTGTTATTGTTTGGCGGTTTTCATCAGTCAAAAGCCTCCAATATTGTTGTCTAGCTTTGTTTTATTTTCTGTCCTGTTCCCTTACTTTGTCTCTTTTGCCCTCCTCCCCCGCGGAACATGCAGGCTCACTTCCTAGAGACAAAAATCAACTCTCCTCACCCCACATCTCCAAAAGATACTTCTGGCACTTGCTGCAGCAGCTGCCATTAACATACAACAAATCCGGGCTTGCCCTTTTGGTCTTTTTGGTTTTGGGGGCTTTGGACCCCCTTTGGCTTCCACTGTCCTCACCTTCACGCTTGATGTTGTGCCTGTATTCCACAACAATTTGCTCAAACACTTCGACGTCAAACATGTTGATCTTCAGCCTTGGGCTCATGAGGTCTCTCACGTATGCAAAAGCTAACTGGTCTCTAGGGTTAAATGCCTCCAACTCATTGAACAACAGGCAGGAGAATAGGTTGCTCCTCAATCCATGTTTCCTCAGGATTAGAGCACTGTCTGGTACATCTGCCAAACACCAATAACTAAGTTGTTAGTTCTCGTACTGCGGGACAGTAACTTACTTATCTTTTGTTGTATATCCGTCTTTTTACCTCTCTCGTTACATGAGTAGTCACAGAGAGAGACGAGAGTGATATAGAACAAGGGATAGGAAAGTTTTTGTTGTACTGTAGAATAGGAAAGAGAAAATTAATCACATTGGCATGAACAGCCTCCAAAATTTATGTAAACACAAGGGAAAGAAAGTAAGCAAGAACACTTGTGAATTCTTGTTTGTATGTCTGACTCATAACTCACGAATTAATATTTAAGTTATATGTAAAATTATATTGTTGTATGCAAAAAAATAAAGTAATATGAAGTTATATTTTTTCATATTTATGTCTCACTCATTGCGTGACATTGTATGCAAATAAATAATGTAATACAAAGTTACATTTTTCATATTTCTATCTCACTCGTTACGTGAAGAGTGAGATAGAGAGATGAGGATACATTCTCCGGTTACACCAAAGTTTTTTCTTCTACCCTGCCATGGACTGCAAGTTGCTTGATTGGACCACATTGGATCACACAGTTTCTTTCTATTTCTGGACCACATATTCAAAAAGTGTTTTTCGTTTTTACAAAGAAAAAAATTGAAAATAAGTTATAACAAGGAGTGAAAGAGAAGAAACATCTTAGCGCTGTTAGCATAGGTTTTGGAAGATCCAATTAAGAAAATTGGGTCTTTGTAAACTCATCCTTAGAGTCTAAACCTTATGCAAATGTGACTTGTACAATGCATAGTCTATGTAAACACCAAGTCATCCCATTAATCTTTTCATTTTCTTCTTTTGGGCAGACCAAGTAGTTCAACTTGATTATCTTAAAACCTTGACACCTGTATTTGTACACTAAGTAGTCCAATTTTTTAATCTTAAAAACCCTAGAACATTTACACCTACTATATCCCACGGCTTGAACTTCTCACCTTCTCTTCAGCCAAAAGCTTACTCTCAAACACCAAAACCAGTATCTTAATAGTTGCATTTTTATTTTATTTTAGGAAACATGAGGGGAAGTGTACTTCAAAGTTTAATTAGTCTCCTAAGACCATTTAGTAAAATTCGATTTGGGAAAAGTTAGCGACTTTGGCATTCCCAATGTAATTTCTAACACTAAAAATTGAATATTCTATAATTTTATATACTCATGAGAGTGCTACAAGCTAAACTGAAAGCGTGAAAGTTACTACCCTAAAAAAATTCATCAACTTGCCAAGTTAGCTTCTAAAGCTTTTTGTACAGTTGTAAAACAAAGCAACATCATTAAATGATATCATGTGTGGAAGCTTTCAACCAAAAAAAACACTAAAAAGGTTGAAAGATGACACGATTTGAAATACACTAATTATGTGCAAGTGCTTTGGTTACCTGAGGGATAAGGCAGCTTGCTGGGGGTCCAAGGAAGCAATCCATTCTCACAATAAGTCTCCATCTGCCTCTTCAATCCATCAACATCACTCCATTTCTGCCACCTCGCGGTCGCCATTGCCTCCTCCATAGTATGTACATAGTAAGGATGCTTCGAAATCGCCATGTCTGCGTTATCAGACACCACAAGTGAATGAATCAACAGCAACGGATCGACCACTAGCTGCAGCTTCGCGTCGATCCAAATGCTGAATTTCGAGTTTGGAAAAAGCCTATGGACTAAATATTTTGGTATCACACCGTTCATTGCAGGATTCTCATACAATTCCTTGCTCAAAACTTTCACAACCCGCCACGCGCCAATCTTAAAATTTTGGGATTTTCTCGGAATCAATCTATGGTAGTCAAGTCCTTTTAGGGTTACATCGTCTATGAACAGAAAAAAGCATACATTGTCTAGGGTCTCTGATCCGAGGCCTCGTGGTTGTCGGATTTTATCATGGTCATTGAAGATCGCCGAGACCACTACAACTCCTTCACAGTTTTCCATAGCCGTTCGATCTGAATTACATACAAAAAAAAACATGTTTATTCACAAATGTAGCTAAAAGAAAGAAAGAAAAAAAGGACTTTATAGAACTTTGCTTGGATGCCAAACCAACCAGAATCACTAATCGGAAATTTCTTCAAGAATCCACAAGGGATTTCAGTGCTCTCATTGTAATGAACAAAATAGGGAATCCTCGATTGGGTACTTAAATTTCCTGCAAATGTCTCAGCCCTTCCCTGCAAATACCTCAAAACCGACGGAGACCACGAAGAATTCTTACACAAATTCTGGATCTCCTTCAAGACCATCCAATATTCTGATCACAAAAACAAAACCCAATTGGTGGAATCCAGAATTAAAATTAGCTAAAGGCAAAAAAATGAAGAAAAAATGAGCTAAAAAAAGGGAGGTTACCTGAAAAATAGACGGGAGAAGAGCAAGAGGTGCGGTGGGTTGGGATTGCATACTTGTGCTCGCCGTAGGTGGAAGGGTAGGAGAAGAGAGGGGCCTGAATCGGGTCGAAGGGGGAAGATCTGAAGAGGCATTTGGTTTGGGAGAGAGAGGTGTAGAGAGCTAGAAACAGAGAGGTGAAGAGGTAGAGCAGAGAGAAACACACCAACTTTGATTGAAAGAGGAGAGGAGTGGACCTTGCTTTCCCCATAAAATTCCCATAAGTTTGCTCGCCTTGATTTGTATTCCTTTGATAATCACATCAATTAAAAATGGCTTTTGTGGCAATTAAGGTGAATAATCACATATATTTAAAAAAAAAGTATATTCTAAAGTGTCTATATAAGGAACCCGAATAAAAACGAACACGTTGAAAGATGACGAAGCAATAAAATAAAAGGATATGAAAAATTACAAATAAATTAAAACTTAATAAAACAAATAAGAGTGCGCAGTATGCGGACTAGAACCTTGTTATTATAATGCAAAATGTCAAAACATATGTACGAATGCAGCATTATTCTCCACCCATTTGAGCCTCACCCAAACAAATTCTCCACCATTTGAGCCTCACCCAAACAAACTCTCCACCAAAACATTCTGGTCATAACGGTTGGAACATCATTGGGTTGATCTAGATTCGAATTTCTCTTGGACCTGTAATTTTTCAAGACGATGACCTTCCATTTTGTTTTATTAAAAAAAATCGTAGTATTTTATTAATAATAAAGTTCATAAATTACTCAAACCATAATAAATTTAATAAATTTAAATGATGTGGTCCACTTCAAATGTTTTTAATTGAATAAACATTCTGATTAATTTAAATGATGTGAATGTCCACTTCAAATGTCATCTATATGATTGTGTAATAATAGAATTAATGAAAATATGACTTTACTCCTTAAAATTCAATTTTCTTTATTTAAACCCCAACATAATTTAATTTTCTAACTAAAACTAGTGATTAGGCTTCACCTAAGCTAATTTTTATTGCGTATTTCATCGATATTCTCTATGGAATATTGTTATAACTTTGTATGGAAAAGATATCTAAGTGAGAATTCAAAATATAAGCAAATTGATTTATATTTTAGTTTACATACTTAGAATATTGTAAAACCAATTTTCACACTTACATATGATAAGGAGTAGGTAAATCATTTTAGTTTACCAACTTACATATATAATGAGTAGGTAAATTATTTTAGTGCACCATGCTTCATTCGCCAAAGCATACTACCATATGATGAAACGACAACACGATTTATATTGTCCTTTTGCCGATTACAGTCTCGCAGGACCAGGACCTAAACCACAAGCTTCACATTATAAACTTGATGGATATGCAGGACACTTGTATTAGTTTGCGGTCGACGGTCGCCATTGCTAAGGTGCAAGGAGTTAGTGGACGGTGGTGTTTAGGTTAATATTTGAATATTGGGTTTGAATGAAGGAAATCCCAAGGATGCTAAATTAAAGGAAGACTTGCCCAAAGCCCAGCATCGAGCTCAGAAGCAAATTGAAGCCTTCTCAGCCAAGACACAAGCCACATGTCTATAACCGAAGTGACAAGTGATGGAGACTAACCTACTATCAGCCAAAAAAACACTTTCCAATGGCATTACAAGTAAAAAGCTGATGACTCACTACCCTCCAAAAGCTTTCGGGCAAGAGCAATGCCATGACACTCGGGCCAAATCGCCTAAAAAGGAAGAAGACACAATAGAGTCCAGGACACTTAACCAATCAAACAAACAAATATACAAACTCTGCTCTCAAGCCAGATTTGCATCCAAAAGTTGAAATCAACCCATATTCAGTCCTTTTAGCGATAGTTCTTTAGAAAAGCTATCTCTTGTCTGGTATAAAAGCTCTGCTACGTCCCTTAGTGTTGTAGTATCGATTCCCTCGTGTAAACTTGTTTACCATCCATCCCTTTTTAGCATACAACCCCTGTAAACTCAAAGAGAAATGGCTGCAAGAGGTTCAACCTTGCCAGATAAGGTGAAATCTTGCTCGAGTCTCTTTGTTTGTTCTTTAAATTAGTAGATTTATCAATTAATGCACTCTCCAACATGTATTCAAGTTATTTCCACCTGTTTATCTATTTTAAGATTCCCATTTACATCTAGATCTGGTTAGCTTAATAGATTTGTTGTCATTAAGAATAACTTGGAACCAAACAAATGACTTGGGCTCTGGACCTCCTCCATTTGAACATACAAGATCATGAACAAAAAGTCCTTGTTTACAAGGCAAGAAAAAGAACTTAATGCAGACTTAACCTATATGTGACAATCATTTGATAACAAGAAGTTTGAGTAACTTGGGGCACAAGTAATCAACTTAAAACACACTTGTTCTACATCTGCTATACTGAGATAGCAGTGGCACGCCTAAGCATTTAGTTAGTTTTGATTGCGAGTCTCAAAGCCTACATCTAAGGCCCTACAAAGACACCTTTCAAAACTAACTTCAAGCTCTTATTGCAGCACACAAGGCAACCAAGAGCCCGACTACCAAATATACACATCCAAAATGTCAATCCCTTGGGAAGCTGTGTTAAGGTCCAGAGACCGTCTCCAGAGAAATCTTTTCCCGAACCAGGTGGTTCATGTTTCGTACCAAATTCCTGGTTCAACTGTGCCTCATTTGCCATGAATCTTCACTACTAGAAGGTTGCACCGCACAGTTTTGACTGCTACGGCACTGGTATTGTCGTCTTGAGGAATCCAAGTAAGCCTATTTTTTCTTTACATACATCAAAAACATTATTTTCCAAACAGCTTAGCAAGTCATTGATTAAAGTTAATTTTCATTTGAATATATGATCGAAATTAAATTTGGCAAGAGAACATTATCTTATAACACCATTCCGATTTCTTGACTAAAAAATAAAAGGTGATTATTGGTTAATTGGAAATTTGTAATGAACTTTAGAACGATTATAAAAATGAATAAAATGTGTCACTCATGAACTTATCACTTCCACGTGCACTGTATTGCAAGTGATTGCTTTCTATTTTTCCCTTTGTTTTCTGAGAGCAAAGGAAAATTTACTAGTGAAAAGCTCATCTCTTATTTCTTGTTCTTCCTTGCTTGCCCCTCTATGTCATTTCTGAGTATGTTGACGACCTTCTCGAACTCCTCATAATTTGTACTGAGTTTATGAATTTGGCTTTCTTCCAAGCTTTTATTGTCATTAGGCAAACGTTGGAATTCTTTTAGAGCGTTAAATTCTTTCCAGCATTCTATAATTTCATCCTTGTTGCGCTTTAACATGATGTAAATAATAGCCTGTCAATTTTAAACACAATTTTAATCATGTTAAACTATACGGGGTTGAATGGTTGCCAAGAAAATAATTTTAGGAAAGGTTTTCCGACCTTGTACAGCGGACGCCTTGCATCTGAAATCTCTACATGCTGCAAGCATTCACGGCCTAGCGCCTCCTGAAAATCACCCTACAAGGCACATCAATTATCATATGATTTATATGCTTCATGGTTTTTCTCTAAATTGGAATGTTGTAAATTTCGAAGTGCAAACCTTGTATATAAGCATTTCCACCAGTAGCATCTCATTTTCATATGCTTCATGGTTTTTTCCTTCGTTATGCGCCTTTGCTATTGCTTTCTCCAATATTTCAATTGTCTTGGCTTCTTTTCCACTCATTTCAAGCTTCGCAACAATCGACTTTCGTGCGTAAAGACAATAGATTAAGAGAAAATACCAGTTGAATCAATAAACTTGAAAACTCATCATGCCATTAAGGACTATTTCTATATAGAGATACCTAACCTGCAGTTTCTTGTAATCAGGGCGTTGCTCCACAAGGTGAGTCCTTAACTCACATTCAGCTATCTCCACTGCTGATTTATCCGCTCGAGCTTCATGATATTCAAGCAATCTCTGCAAGGCCAGCTGCCCTCCATGGAGGAATGCGATGGACATGGACCTCGTAAGTCTAGGACCTTGAGCCTCTTCTTTCCTAGCACGAAATATGTAAGCCCGCGCAACATAAATGCCGGCAAAGACCGCGGTTGCCATTGCCATTGCTCCATACATAGTTCTCGCACTGGAAAGTTTGGAAGAGTTCACCATGTTTTTTCCAGTGAGGATTTTTCGTTTACGTTAATGGTACCCTAAATTTGTGAAACGTAGAAGTAAAAAGGATGATGATACCATGTGATTGGCACCTATTTAGAAAAGGTGGACAGGAAGGCTATAATTGATACTACGGAAAAGATGTCAAATAATTCTGATTTGAGTCTTGCAAGGTGGGTGAACAAACTGTGTGCGTTTACGGGTGCCTTTTCAAGCTGTCCGAGAAGTTCATTCTTCTCCTAGATAAGAAGCAAGAACCTCATCCATTAGTGTTTTATTGTGATTTCTTATCTTCCAAGGAAAGCAAAGTATCTGGTTATTCATTAGAAAAAGAAACAGGAAAAGGTATAAATGGCCTGGCCCTGGCACACACATACACATGTATATATATGTATATAAAGGTTAGAGAGACTCTAATGCCAGCTTCTAGAATACTGATAGTGCCGTTTCTTTCTGCAAAATTCTTCCTTGCACCTCATGAATGTGTAACGCATTTTGGTTTTCGAGTGCACATAGCAATCCCAGTTCGTCAAAAAAGTAAATTCTGTATTACAGAAGGACACGAGGGTGATTCCTTTGCCTTAATTAACTAACAAATTGATACCTTACTTCACTCCTGAAATGCTCTTTATATTCAACTCTGCCATTCAGACTATGACCAATAAAACATGCTTCGTATTCTCAAAAAGCACAAATTGTTTCATGGATTTTGCACTGTCTCACTATGAGTGGGGCCAGGCTTTATTCTTCTTTCAACCCTTCTTCTCTCTCACTTTCTTCTCATTTTCCTACACACCGCTCCACACTGAGGCAGGCCTTCTTTCCTGTGATTTATGGGCTTAATAAGCACTCAACAGCTTTCAATAAGTGAGAATGTGAGATAATGAAAAAATTGCGAGAGGCATGGGGGGTGCATCTGCGGTTTTGGCCTCTGTCCTTGGAATCATCAATTGTAACTATAAGTCCATTCCTAGAGCCATTGCAGCTACCAGGGACAGATATCGTATAGGTCATTCTTTCTGAAAGCAAGAGATGTACCTGAAGACCGAAAAGGACGTGTTACAATCACTGTTCTAAAAATCCCCGCCTACGCCCTGCCTAGGCGCTAGATGGCTGATCATTGCCCCGATTAAAGCCTAGGCATTTGAAAATTAAGAAATGACGCCTAGACCAGCTGAGGCGTCCGCCTAGGCACCCGCCTAATCCGCCCAGACTCACCTAAGCACATGCCTAGGTTACGACTCACTTAGACAGAAAATAGATAACTTTCAATTTGCATTTAATTTTTTCAATAAATTGTAAGAGACTTGTTTAATACTTAAATGAGCATACACTTTATGTTTGTTCCCCATGTTTTCATTATGTTCTAATACTTCATAATACATATGTCATTATATTTTATGATGAAATTATATATATTTTAAGTATAAACATACACTTATTTACACGAAATATAATGAATTTACTTAAATCCGCCTAGTCCGCCTAGGCGCCCGCTTAGACCCCGCCTAACCACCTAAGCGTTAGGCCCTAGCCCGCCACCCGACTAGCGCCTAGCGTCTTTTAGAACCTTGGTTACAATCATTGTTGTTGATGATGAATGAGTACGTAGCCTCATCAAAACGGAAGAGTGCCATAAAGAAGCTTAGGACGCCTCCCGAGCCTTTGATGAAAAACGTATTGGTAATTTTAAATCTTCAATTCTTGATTTAGTGTACTTAAATACTGCTAATTAAGTTTGTACTTACTCCACTGCTGATTTGGTTCATTGCTTGAAGATTAGGGCACCAGGGCTAGTCAAGGCTGGAAAGTGTGATGAAGCAGAAAGACAGTTGCAAGATATATACTTGTTAATGCCACGGTGAGAGGAAACTCGGAGTACGCATACAATGTATAGATGGACTCAAGCACGTTCAAAGCATAATTTTCCAGGTTTCCTCTCACCATTTTCCAGGTTTGCCCTACAAATTTCCCCAACCCTACAACTTTCTCCAACTCCAGGAAATTCTCTGCTCCACTACTTGTCAAAGCATAATTTTTTAATTTTAACCGCTCGAGAGGACTCAAGCACGTTCAAAGCGGGTTTGAGTACTGCTCAAGAGATCTCGAGGGGCATAAAGTCTTTAATATGGTAGTAAAGATGTTAAGTTCCCAAGTTTTTCATGAACTAACACAACAGACGATTATGTAGCCCAACCCAACATGAAAATATATCATCCAAAAACACTTTTTTCTTCTTCAATATTCACCTTTCGTGTTATCATATGAACAAATGTATGTATACTTGTTATTATGCAGGTAAGTACCAAGAAGCTGCTAAATGTGATTGTCTGAAGAAAGAGTACGCTACCCCATCGGATGGTCGGGTTCATCTCTACAGGGTAATGAATCAACAAATTATTTGGTTGTCATATGTATTTTAATAATTTTTTTAGGGTTTATATCACAAATGGTCCCTGAAATTGACCTCATCAATCATGATGGTCCCTGAAATTGAAAATCGATCAATGTAGTCCCTGAATTTTAACTCGCGAATCAATGTGGTCCTTCTGTAAGTGTTCCGTCCAAATTAACACTAAAAAAAGGTTAGAGAACCAATTTTTCATGGTAAAATGACAAAAAAAATGTTAGAGAACCACTTTTTTTTGTTTTTATTTTAGTTTTAGCACCAAATCCATGAAAAAATGGAGAGAAAAGTGAAGATGGAAAAAAGAAATGAGAGGTAGTAAGTAAAATTATAAGTAACAGGGTTATTTTTTATCATTTTACTATGAAAAATTGGTTCTCTAACGTTTTTTTAAAGTTAATTTGGACGGAACACTAATAAAAGGACGACATTGATTCGCGAGTTAAAATTCAGGGACTACATTGATCGATTTTCAATTTCAGGGACCATCATGATTGATGGGGTCAATTTCAGGGACCATTTGTGATATAAACCCATTTTTTTATCTTCTAAGGTAATCTACATAAGGGCAATCTTGTCATAAAAAAACTTATAAGTGGTGAGATGAGCAAAAAGAGGGGTAGGAATAGATTACTCCCGAACAACTAACTCCTCTTATTCATTTCTTTTAAACATTTCTTTTGCTAGTTTCAAGCGTATCTAAATTGAAACTTTGTCTGTTTCTCTATGTTTTATACTTTAATGCACTGAACGTGTAGACTGACAACAACTTTGTCTGTTTTCGCTCAGTTTAATACTTTAATACACCAAATTCGTAGATTGACAACTTTTGTTGATTTTGCCACATAAAATAAACTCGTCAAATTCACACAAAACCTCATTCACTCATTACTTTTACTAGGGTTAACCATTCACCTCACCTCCTTTACCCATGATCTTATTTGTTCTTGAATTTCAGTTTTGCAAGCTATTATACCTGCATAATTGAAGAGAAAAACAAATAAAAGAATCTCACTATTTTTACTCTAAAAAATTTGCGGCTATTACACACACTATGTCTGATGATAATAAAGAAGCAAAGGAGTGCTGGGAAACATTCATCGGCTATCTTTGAGAATGAGGATATGCCAATATCGCCTTCAAATTGGTCTAATCAAAGTATATTGTTTGGTTTTTGGGGCTTTTCATTACCGGTGCATTACAACGAAACTATTTTGGGTCCAGTCCCACAGTTTAGGTCATCTCCAATCGAAGAATCCAGATGGCCAGATGACCAAAAATAGCCTTAAAACATTCTCCAATTGAGGCCCAGGCCAAAGGGTTCGTGGGTCCCACTAGACAAAAAAGGGTCAAAGGGCCAACCGGGCGGCGCAAATGAGCCAGCCAGCTGGCCCCGGGCCGAGCTAAAAAATTTGTATCTCAACAACTAGCTGACGTCAGCTAGCCGTTATTTTTGAATTTTTTTTTTTTACAATTTTTTTTTTTTTGGGCAAAAATTAAAAAAAAAAACATTTAATTAAGGTCCAGAAAGGTAATTGGTTCTATGGGGGATGTTGCTTTTATAAGCATGTTTGATTGCTCAAACCTCTCCCACAGCCGATGTGGGACAAATATAATGGGTGCCACACATGCATGCTTTTGCTTGCTCAATTCTCTTCCGATGTGGGGCAAATATAATGGGTGCCCCAAATATAAGCTTCCTATTAGAGATGGTAAATGTGCATTTATACATGTAACTATCTCAAACTAAGTTGTACTAGTAATTGGACACTTAAATTAAAAAATTAAGGGTTAATATCAGTTTACTATCCTGAAGTTTCGTGGTTTTCAACATTTGGTACATGCAGCTTTTTTCATCTCAGAGTCATACGTCAAGTCTTAATTTTGGGACAGTTTCATACCTTCATTAAGTTTTTCGTTAGTTTTTCTGTTAATTGATGACAATGATTGGGCGCCACGTGGATATTAAAAAAAATAAAAATAATAAATTAACAAAAAATAAAATTATTATTATTATTATTAAAATAATAATAAATAAATAAACCCTATGGCTCTTTGGCCCTCGGTTGGAGATGGTAAGAAATATGACCATACACTGTTCATTAAAATATTAATTTCTTGGACGACCAAATAACTAAAACGAGTCATCTGGCCAGCCTTCGGTTGGAGATGACCTTAAAAGATGCATTCGAACCTACTAAATCAAGTTGCCACATAGATTCACTAAGTAGGTAGAGCAATTGATTAGAAACGTCTGTATTTGTGGTGAGCATCAAATCCGGCTTTGTCTGGGAAACGTTAGACCAACTTCAACCGAAGGGTCCAGAAGACCGAAAAACATTTGAAAACCATCTCCAACCGAGGGTTGGGTCAGAGGGCTCGTGGGCCCCACGAAATCTGAAATGGCCTACTGGCTAGCCCAATCCAACCAGCCAGCCAGCCACAGGCTGGGACAGAAATCATAGCATTCCTATCGGATATAACCGACATGAATTTTAGGCCAAATTTCAAATGCAACGGCTAGCTGACGTCAGCTAGTCGATAGTTACCGTTGGATTCACTTTTTTTTTTTTTTTTAAATCTTAAAAAATCTCTTCTTTTTTTCCCTATAAATACCTAAACCATTCATTCACCATTTCAATTCTCATATTTTCTTACCTCTTTCAAAAATATTTCCTTTAATATTTTCAATAATTTTCAAATGGCCTCGTCTGCAATGAAAGGTAGGGCTTGGACCCGAAAAGAAGATGAAGTTCTTTGCAAGACTTATAGATGGGTGTCGGAAGATAGTGTGAGGGGGAATTCTCAAACAAATGACGGTGTTTGGACTCATGTGTCCAAAAAATACTTAGAGTTCTACGAATGCATCACTCCACTGAATATCTGAAACCACGAGAGTTGTTCTTCAAGATGGAAGAAACATCTTCACCCAAGTTTGAACAAATGGCATCAAGCACTGTTAGCAGTCGCAAGTAGACATGAAAGCGGCGCTAACTACTACGACGAAGTAAGTGTTTTCACAATTTATTTTAAATATTTAATTTCATGAATTACTTTCCTTTAATTTTTGTAAATATATTTAATTATATTACATTTCATGAATTACTTTCCTTTAATTATATTTTCTAAGTACGCCTAGCGGAGGAATTGTATATGGAGGGCAGCTTGAGACCATTTTTCAGTTTCACGGTTGTTGGGAAATTTGTAAAGGGTGGGTGTTATTTGAAGATCCACCTCAACATAGAGCTCCTACGCCGGTGCTCGGAACTGCATCCTCAGCTGTAGATATGGATGAAGATGGATCTTCTACCATTCAACAAACAAGGGTAGAAAATCCATCTTCGGGTGAAGGTTCCATACCTAGGGCTATGGGACGAAACAAGGCCCGAAGGTTGAAGGAAAAGGGCAAGGCAAATGATGATTACGCCGCTCAACAGGAAGTGACGGCCTCATTGCGATTAATGGCGGAGCAAAATGCCATTGTCATGGAAGAAAGGAACCGTAGGCATAAAGAACGGGCCAAACAAATACAAGAAGAGATCGATGATAAGAATATAGAAAGGAACACTTCGAATTACACTCCAATGAGTAAGGCCTATTTTGATAGGGAAAAAAAAGATATTATGACCCGGCAGCAGTTATTTACCTCTGACTATACTCCTACAATGGCGGATGATGAATATGATGTTGATTATGGATATTAAATTTAAGTTGTTGTATTTTTAAATTTAAGTTAATGTTGTTTTTAAATTTAATTTGTAGTTTTTAAATTTAAATAATAAATTATATTTGGCCCTTTGGCCCTCGGTTGGAGATGGGGGCAATGATCATGTGCTGTTCATTAAAATATTAATATCTTAGAGGGCTAGAGGGCTTGGTTGGAGATGGTCTTACAATTTGGAATTGATTTGAAGATTTGAATTTCCTTGAAATGACGTCCAGGCACCATTCCTCAAACTCGAAACTAGCATATGTTGCCGCTGGAATCGACATGTTGAATATCCTGATTGACTATTACAAAAGAAGCATAACAATAAGCCAACCCACGGTCAGTTTCAAAGAAATATTCCATGATGTAAAATAGAAAACTGAAACAATAAAAACACACAAATTATGGTAAACTAAATCAAAATTTGTTGGAAAATCAATTACTCTACTATTTTGGGCACCTAAACTACTCAAGTGTACTTCATATGTTTAATATGTGAAGGCTATTACTCTACTATTTTATGCCACATTTAGAAGAGAGATTTTTCCTCTTTAATGTGACAATTAATTTTACTTGTAAATGCAAAAATAAAATATTAATATATGTGTGTGCATAATAAAACTCACAGTTTTACATGTTCTTTTTGAAGTTACTGTTGAACTGTGACCAACTGCATCAACTAGACTAGGAAAAACCTCTTTACATGTGCGTGCAAATTAATATGGATGACAAGGGAGTCGTTAGATCATCTCCAAACGAAAGGTCCAGAGGGCCAGGGACGAAGCCAGAAATTTCTTCTAGTGGGGGCAACCGAAAACAACAAAGAAAACCTTATTATAGTATGGTTATACTCAATATGATATTAAGGATGTTTTCAAATGATGATGTATCACAAGTCCAATGTTACAAAAATTTCAATATAGTAGTGGAAAGTGGCAAAGTGATAAGAAAAATATAAGTACATGATAGGCGGGAGAGGGGTTTTTTTCGGTTTGAATGACAAAACAAGAGCACTATTGCTCATATAATATTTGATATGGTGTATAAGTAGAATGAATGTATGTTAGATATTAGATACATATATTTTATTCAAAGATAACCTGTGTATATTATATAATTGTAGTCTGTAACTAAACAAACAAATTACTTGAGTGGGGGCATCTGCCCCCACTGAGCCTTCATTGGCTCCGTCTGTGCAGAGGGCCAAATGACCAAAAATAGCTCGAAAACCATCTCAAACCGAGGGCTAGGCCAACGGGCTCGTGGGCCTCACTAGACAAAAAAGGGCGAAGCCCAGGGCTGGGCCAGAATTTGAAAACCAATGATAATTAGCTGAAATTAGCTAGCCGTTATTTTTTATTTTTACAAAATTTGTTATAAAAATTGTAAAAATTCTTTTTTTTTCCTATAACTTCCTAAACCATTAAACATTACATAACATTAAGTAACATGAAACAACATTAAACAATATTAAATAAAAATTATACAACATAAAAATAAAACATTTAACAACATGAAACTTAAACAACATTTTTAAAAACATTTAACAACAAAAAACTTAAACACCTACTCTATGCTTATTTTTGCAAAGATGTGTAATAAGATCATGTCGAAAGTATGGATTGACATGCTGGACATCACAAAGTAAACGCTCGAAGACATGACGCCTCATCCGGAAGCGATGTCTGAAATCCTCTTCTGTGTACACCGAGTTGGGGTTGAAATAGTTGTTCATCAGATTGGCATGCGTCATCGCTCTGTTTCGTGGTTTGTAAGAGCCACTGTATTGAGGTTGTTCCTCAGTTGGCTGACACACCATGGCCGCAGCCATGGCTGCCACATATTGTGTGTTGCGCCATGCTTCATCTTCTTCATTAGACTCTTCATCTTCTCATCTCATCTGATCCCATTTTTCTTCCAATTTGGAATTGGATGTGTACCCCTAATTGGAAACCGAAGAGGATCCAAAGTTGGAATTCATTGCAAACTTGAATTGAAATAGATTGAATTCAAATGTGTGTGAATTATAACCCAATATCCACCCTATTTATAGCCCAAAAAAATTCAAATCAATGGCTAACTGACGTCAGCATGACATCAGCGTGCAACGGCTAGCTGAAGTCATGCTTACGTCACTTAGCCATTGGATTTGAATTTAAGTTGTAGTTTTTAAATAATAAATTATGTTTGGCCCTATTACCCTTTGGTCCTCGATTAGAGATAGTTTTTTGTGAAAGGGCTAAAACGAGCCTTATGGTCATTTGGCCCTCAGTTGGAGATGGTAAGAAATATGGCATTGCACTGTTCATTAAAATATTAATTTCTTGGAGGGCCAGGGGGCTAAAACTAGCCCTCTAGCCAGCCTTCGGTTGGAGATGGCCTTAGAGGCCAGCTTTGTTAGCCTCATCTGTGTTGCATCAACTAAACAACTTTGTCACACATCAGGGATTTGATTTACCGGGAGTTTTTCGTTAAAGTTCCATTTTTGTTTATTTAGTTTACAAATTGATTAACTTGTTAGTTCTAAAAAACTATCAAAATATATTTAGGATGAAAAACTCTTCACATGTGTATATAAATTAACACGAACAACACGCGAGTAGTTCGAAGTTAAATTTGTCAGCTATGTTCGTGCTGACGTCAACTAAGCAATAACTCTGTCACTTATTGGACCTCAAATTTATATATTAGTAAACGGATTAACTTTATAAAAAATAATATCCTAACAACTTCAAACATTTGATATTCAAAGTAATAATCTAGTTATATTAAAGGTTAATTTGATGATATGCATGTGGGAAGGAGGAGATATTGATTGAGAGCACAATGAACATTAAGGTTTCGTTTGGCACGTCGGACTGTACAGATTATTTCAGTCAGATTGACTAATATGTGCATTGAATATTACTGACTAATAATCAGGCGTTTGGGGCAATGTCGGATTAATTTGTACATTGGATAGTACGTCGAACTATAATAATTTTTCACTTATTAATTGATGTTAAAATGAAAAATAGTTAAGGAAAAACAAAACAAATATAATTAATCATATATAGCACAGACAAAATAAAAAAGAAAAAAAACAAACACCCAGATTTCTCTCGACTTCCTTTCACTACGCATCAAATCTCATCCTCCCAAACAAATCTTACCCTCTAGCCCACTAATTGAAAATGGGTATTATGCAATTGAACAAGGATTTTGAACTAAAATAAATAGAAAAAATCAGTGTTCTAAAAAACGGCCTAGGCGGCCGCCTAGGCGCTGGGTGGAGGGTGGCCAAACCGGAGCTAGGCGGTTTTTTTTTTTTTGAAATTGAAATTGAAAAAAAAAAAATCCTATCTTTATTCTAACTTTCTAAGTTCCCGTGCCCTGCAGCTACCCTAATTTCATACCGTGAAATTTTGTTAATTTTATAGAATAGCTGAATATGTGTGTATCAACTTAAATTCCAGGATGCTAAAGATAAGTATCTTACATTACCATATTTCCTTATTTTCCTCCGATTTTGCATTTTATGTTGTTTTAAATTGTGAACTTGTTGTACATGTGTAATCCTACAATACTCCACACTATGGTAGTATGGTTATATGGCATATATGCTTAATGTGTTTTTAAATTTTGGACTTGTTGGATACTCTTTTTGAATTTTATCATTATTTTATTATCTTATCCATGAATTTTATAAAAGTATAATTTTTTGTAAGTGTCAATATGCACTTATTTACAAGATATACAAGAAATTTACCTAAATCTGCCTAAACCCCGCCGAACCGCCTAGACGCTAGGCGCTAGCCCGCCTCCCAACTAGCACCTAGCGTTATTTAGAACCTTGGAAAAAATTGCGCAGACATGGCATTGCTTTCTTTTTTGCTTCTGGTTTTTATTCTGTTGTAGAAATTAGAAAAATGAAATAGATGAAGGGTGAGAATATGGAAGGAAAAAGAGAAGGATTGCTCTGCACTAGGTAATCTTTTTGAAGTCTCCCCAAACATTCTGGATAGTCTTTGCTCACGAAGATCTGAACAAAAAATAGAGAAAGATAAGAGACTAGGGTCGGCGACAATTGGCTTTTGAATGACTGCCGGAATCACTCTGATTGCTACCCAAACAACTGGTTTCGTACTATTAATTCTATCTGGTACTGTATACGGTGTGCTAAACGAGGCCTAAGTTAATTCAAAAACTATTAAAGCCGCAAATGTTGGGTTAAAACCCTAAATGCACGGATCGATTAACACTAATTAACTCCAAATCAGTATATACGAATTAGTTTGGTTTAGTCAGTTTTCTTTGAAAAATAAAACGAAACTGATGAGACCTCAGAGTTCATATCCCTAATTCGAGATCAGAAATGGCGAGGGAATGAAGGAAGAAGACGATGGACAGAACCTCCTATTTTTTTGTAATAATATTTTTTATTCAAAATAACCGTTGGTCATCCACTCACCACATTGGTGCCTTTATAGAACCCAAACATCCAGCTACCGCCAAGTGGCAATTCTAACAACTTAACCAACTCAGCCTAATAACTAGAAACCGAATTACACATTAATCTTTTAAAGCTAATAGTAGTGATTAAGCTAATCACTGATTACATTAAGGTTCTTTTCAGAAACCAACTAATTACTGTTTGGTTTGGTTTGATCTAAACTGACACTTATTCATTGTTGAAACTGAACCAAAAGCACTCGAATTTTGCATGTTTGAATGATAAAGAGTCAGGGACGAGTATTATTGCGTCGTTGCTCCGAAGGTAATACTATCATCCAAATAAATTTCACGTGTGAGAGATTCAAGACAGAGGCAGAAAATCATGGAACCGCTGTCCGAAATCATGTTGCAGATGACCAAGTGAATGAACGAAGTTTATATTTTGTTGGTTTCTTTGTCTCATGCTGCAGGACAGGTGTGGAGAAACATATATAACAGCTGATTGCTGATCCAAGGAGCTCACTCAGCTCGTGGCCTGAGTCTCTGAGTAATTAGTCCCGGACCACTTTCGGTTGAAAGGCATGAGGTTGAGCCTCAGCAGCCACGAGGTGGAGTGACCTAATGCCCAATAACTGAGCACAACTGCACTAATACACGTGATGGGGCTTTAGCCATCTCCATCTCCCTCATGATTTTCTATAAATGTCAGCGCGACAAATTGCCTTGTTTTTTTTGTTTGTTTGGTCAAAGCAACAAATTGCCTTGTTTGTCGTGTGGAGAGGCTTTCTGAAAATATTATGGTGATGATATCATATTCTATCAGAGTCTGGGGCCCTTAATTTATTATGTACAAAACCGAGAGATTCATCAATTTTTTTTTTATATTTTATTAAAATGTAGCATTATAACGTCACTAAGTACTACGATCTAATATTATTCTTTTTCACTTGGAAGTGAGAGAACTTAGGTTCGAATCTCGTGGATGGCGAATTCGATACCAAATTAAGTTGCTCATTATATGGCTTAGCCGAACACTCTTCCCATAGTGTGTAAAAATATCGATGTACTAAAAAGAAAAACATTGTCACAACCACTTTCTTAATAATGACGGAGACCAAAGTCAAAGGATATTGATCATCATCTAAAAATCATATATGTAAAAGTATAAAAGTTTACAATTACAAAAGTTATTGATTAGTTTTACACATATAGATGACTAAATGATCTTCATATTAAATGATTTTTCGCAAATATGATACTTAGATGATGATAAAGAGAGTGAATAGTTCAAATTATGATGTTCACATGATAAAAGTTCGCAAATTGTAAGTCTACAAGTAAATCTCCCAAGACACAAGCATTATTCTTTTATTTATTAATGTAAGTGATCAACGTGCCTGTTTTAAATTTATGTCAAATAAGAGTAATGATAGGAAAACCAAATTTTTAAGGGTAAATTACACATAACTACCTCAACTATTGGGTCGTTAACAGTTTCATACCTCATCTTTAAAAAGTTTCAATGTCATACATTTGCTTACGAATTTGTTGCAATGTCATACCTTCCGTCAATTGACTGTCAGTTCCTCTGTTAAATGCTGAAGTGGATTGTAACGTGGCACACTTTATATTAAAAAATTATTAAAAACTTAAAAAAAAATATTAATTAAATATTAACTAAATATTAAAAAATTTAAAAAATAATAAAAAATAAAAAACCGAACCCCTACAACCCAAAAGAAGAAGAAGAAGAAGGAAGAGGAAGAAGGAGGAGGAGGAGGAGGAGGAAGAAGAAGAAGAAGAAGAAGGAAGAGGAAGAAGAAGAAGAAAAAAAACCAAACCTAGTTCGTCCCCCCCCCCCCCCCAAAAAAAACCCAACCCCCTGCAACCCAGAAATAAGAAGGAGAAGGAGAAGGAAGGGAAAGAAAATAAGAAGAAAAAACCACAGTTCGTACCCTGAAGAAAAAAAAAAACCAATTCGTCCCCCCAACCCAACCCCCTACAACCCGAAAAGAAGGAGGAAGACGAGGAGGAGGAGGAAGTGGAAGGGAAAAGGAAAAAAAAAAGTTCGTACCCAACCCCCTGCAACCCAGGAAGAAGGAGGAAGAGGAGGATGAGGAGGAAGAAGAAGAAGAAAGGAAGAGAAAAAAAAACACCAGTTTGGTTCGCAACCCAGAAAGAAAGAAGATGAAGAAGAAGAATAAGAAAAAGAAGAAGAGAGAGAAGAGAAAAAAACATATTAAATGATTTTTTTTTTAGTTTTTAATAATATTTTATTAGTTTTTTAATATAAAATGTGTCACGTCACAAGCCACGTCAGCATTTAACAGATGAATTGACAGACAACTGACGGAAGGTATGACATTGCAACAAATTCGTAAGTAAAGGTATGACATTGAAACTTTTTAAATATGAGGTATGAAACTGTTAACGACCCAATAGTTAAGGTAATTCTGTGTAATTTACCAATTTTTAAACCAAATGATGTAGATATTGATGATTGGATTATTACTTAAGTGTTGATTAATGTGCTTATTTTTTATTGGTGCACATCATTTGGTTTGCAAATTGGTTTAAAATTTTGGTCATTTAGCATTATTCGTCAAATAATAGTAGTGAAGTCCAAGGCGAATTAATTTTTTGGGTTAATCTCAGTTTACTATCATGAAGTTTCTTGGTTTTCAACATTTGGTACATGAAGTTTTTTTCATCCCAGAGTGGTACCTGAAGTCATAATTTTGGGACAGTTTCATATATCTGTTAAGGTTGCTGTTAAATCAACCATTAACTGGTGGCGTGGCGTCCCAGAGTAGTACCTGAAGTGACGTGGCGTCCTAGAGTGGTACCTGAAGTCATAATTTTGGGACAGTTTCATACATCTGTTAAGGTTGCTATTAAATAAACCATTAACTGGTGATGTGGCGCTTATGTCACATCCCAGACTCGACTCCGCCGTAGCACGATATTGTCCGCTTTGGGTTTACCATTCCCTCACGGTTTTGTTTCTGAGAACTCACGAGCAACTTCCCAGTGGGTCACCCATCCTGGGATTGCTCTAGCACAAACTCGCTTAACTTCGGAGTTCCGATGGAATCCGCAGCTAGTGAACTCCCAAAAGGTCTCGTGCTATAGGAAGGTGGGCATGTACATATAAGGCATATCACCCTCACTGTTGGTCGATGTGGGATCTCATAGCTTACGTGGACAATGATTAAGCGTCACGTGTCAATGGGCCTACGTGGACATTAAAAAATTAAAATAAATAAATAATTTTTTTTTTTTTGGCTTCTCCTACCTCGCCCACTCTATCTCTTCTCCTTTCTCCGCCTCTGCACCCACCTTTCTTCAATTCTACACAGAAAACAACATAACTCCTACAACCATTATCGTTTCAAAACAAAAAAGATGAGTAAACAGAAAATCAAAACAAAAACCAAAATCAAAAGAAAAGGAAAAGCATGAATTATTGAAGGAATTTCTGACTTACTGTTCAACTTTTTTGAGCTGCAATAGCCTAAGAGGTACAAAGTCGAAATGGAGTCTGACATAAGAGAGTGCAAAGCCGCGGTGAATTCAAGTGCAAGGGTTTAAGGCTGTTGAAAAACTAAAATTCCCTTTTAATCTTGTCTTCTTTTCTTTTTGGCCCTCCAAAGTCACCTGGTGTTTGTGGACTTCTCCGAATTAACATTTTTTTGCTTCAAAGTTTGGATCTTTTTTATCGGAATTAATCGGATGAGGAGCTGGAGATGGCGAGTGTGGTGGACCTAACGGGAGATCTAATCCCAACGTCGGCGGTGCTGATGGCGGCGGCAAAGCACATTCAGTTCAGCTGTCAGGCTGAAAACGTGGCTTTCCTTAAGTGCAAGAAGAAGAACCCGAACCCCGAGCAATGTCTCGACAAAGGCCGTCAGGTCACCCAATGCGTCCTCACCCTGTAAGCCAATCTCAAATCCGCTTCATACTTTGTTCAATTTGCTAAGGTGGTTGTGGCCAGGAGCAACGACAATGAATCGGCGGCATGAAGGTTGAATTGAAAGGTGGGGTTACATAATTGAAGGTGATTTGGGGGAAAAAAATAGGGATTGACAAAATTAGGGCTTGGAAGGAAAGCTCAGAGGTGGTTTGCCAGAGAGAGATGAAGAGCATAGAATCGAAAAGGAATTGAGGGTTTGGGAGAGGAATCGAAGGTTGGTGTGCGGAAGGGTGGGTGCAGATGGGGGAGAAGGGAGAAGAGACGGAGGGGGTACAGTAGGAGATGCCCAGAAAAAAAAATTTAATTTTGTAATGTCCACGTGGGCCCATTGACACATGGCGTTTAATCATTGTCCACGTAAGCGCCATGTCACTGGTTAACGACTGATTTAACAGCAACCTTAACGGATGTATGAAACTGTACCAAAATTATGACTTTAGGTACCACTCTGAGATGAAAAAAACTTCATGTACCAAATGTTGAAAACCAATAAACTTCAGGGTAGTAAATTGAGATTAACCCTAATTTTTTTATTGTTCTGACTAATAAAATTGACGTGCAAGAAGAGTTAAGATCCTTTTAGATCTCTGTGTCTAGAGCCGATAGACCGGAAGGTTCGAACCACTCATTTTGAATCTTGCGGGCTCTATTAACTCATCTCACTAACTCACCGCACACAAACGAAGGCCCGGATCTATTTCTCTTTAACAGTTCAAATCTCCTAGTCCTTGGTCTCCAGATACAATTTCTTGGCCAAAGTTTCCTTAGTCTTCCAATTGTCCCACGTGTCCTCTATTCGGAGCTTCTGGACCATTTAAGTATATGGTTGCAGATTGTGGTTGGGATCCAGGGAATTGGATCCCCGCCGGATCCCTTCCATGGGGATCCTAGGGATCAACCCATCTGAGCCGTTGATCGAAAATCGTGCGGTCCAAATTAAATGCTTTTTATATTTTTAAAAGTAAAATATCCTCGTTTTGCGTGAAAAATATAAAAAAAGAAAAAACTGTGGCCGCACGATTTTCGATCAACGATCCAGATGGGTTGATCCCTAGGATCCCCATGAAGGGGATCCGGCGAGGATCCAAGTCCGGGATCCAGATTCCCTACGGATCTTTCTATTCGGAGCTTCCGGACCATTTAAGTATATGGTTTATATTATTTCCATTAAAGGATGTAGGAGTGAGCTAAGCTTCACAATGGATCAACCATAATAACTTAGTTCAAATTCGTCTTTGACGAAAATCAAACATAATACCTCACACTTACAAGTAAAGAAAAATACTAATAGATCGTAGTACTAATTGACAGGTGTATGTTGTATTAACTAAATAAATAATCATAGCTCAATGCTTTTAGAATATTGAAGCAAATGATCAATTTATCATAAGATATTTAATGTTGATTTTGTGAGGATGTGAAGGTAAAAGAGTATCATATAGGTGAAAGAAGAAACCTTATAATAGCTTATAAGAGAAGAGATTAGGTTACTTCCCATATTGCCAATTGATTATATGGTGAAACCTCAATTTCTTCATGATATCAAAGTAAGTTGACCACTTGTGAAGCCCATCAGTCACATTTGCTCCACGTTACCCAATTTGTGTTGTCCACATGTTTGACTTGAAAATTTGTCACACGTAAGGATGCGTGTGAGGATGTGAAGGTAAAAGAGTACACATCGGTGAAAGGATAAACATTGCAATGGCTTATAAGAGGTTGAACTACTTTCCATATTATCAATTGGTTTTATAGTGAAACCATAATTTCTTCATATTCAACACATGTATTTTGACAAAATCCAGTTGGGGTACTCACTCCTTTAGAAATATAATAGGAAAACTAATGAAAATGGTTAAAAAAAACTTTCAATTTTAACGATAAGGATAAAATAAAGGGTAAATTAAATAGTATCAGGATTGACTTTTTAGTGTAAAAATGTGGTTTTTCATTAAAGTGAACAGTATCATGAGTTTTTCGTTAAAGTTACCAATTATAATCGATTGAGAGTTCGATTTTTTTCAATGTATGTATTAAGGAAAACTATTGAAAATGGCTTGAAAACTTTGAGTTTTAACGATAAAGACAAAATAAAGGGTAAAGTGAATAGCACTAGGATTTACTTTTTAGTGTAAAAATGTGGTTTTTCGTTAAAGTGAACAGTACCAGGAGTTTTTCGTTAAAATTTCCTATATTAATGCAAAATTTATAATTCTTATAAACCTTTTAACTTTAACTACATGTGTTATGTCAACCATTATCTATTAGTCGATGACTCTGTATCGAAGTTTTATTAAATAATGTTTTGGCTAGATTTTGCTGTCATTGTATGTTGGAATTGTCTAAGATTGGATGGATATTTCAAGTGCTTAAATTACTATAGATTTATCTGTTATAATCGATCGGCTCAGCCCTTTTTGTCTTCCTAGAAGACGATTGTGTCGATTCCTTGTTCTTGTATGTTGGTTTAGTTTAGTTTGTGATGGGCAATGTAAGTGTTCGTTTACATGTGTCACATAACTGACAGTAATACATTTATATTAAATAATACAAATGTATTCCTGTCGGTTATAACCGAAAGGAAATCCAAAAAAAAAAAATTATGGCCAACCCGGGGCTGGCTGGCTGGTCGGAAGTGGCCAGCCCTCTAGCCCTCTAGCCCTTTGGCCCTTTAGGATTCCGTAGGAGCCTCTCAGATTCCAGAGCTCTCTGGCCTAGCCCTCGGTTGGAGACGGTTTTGGGGCTATTTTCGGTCCCTCTGAACCCTTCGGTTGGAGATGGCCTTAGAGGGCTTGTTTTAGCCCTCTGACCCTCTAAGAAATTAATATTTTAATGAACAATGCAGGATCATACTTCTTACCATCTCATACCGAGGGTCAAATGGCCAAACATAGCCATGTCACAAAAAACAATCTCTAACCGAGAGCCAAAGGGCCAAACATAATTTATTATTTAAATTTAAAAACTAAAACAGCTTTAATTTAAAAGCTACAACTTATATTTAAAAACTACAACTTAAATTAAAAAACTACAAATTAAATTTAAAAATTACAACAACTTAAATTTATAGGAAGTTATATTGTTTAATGGCTTGGGAAGTTATAGGGAAAAAATATATAATTTTTAATTTTTTATAAAAATTTTGTAAAAAAAAATAAAAAATAACGGTTAGTTGACGTTAGCTAGTTACCGTGGGGCCCACGAGCCCTTTGGCCTAGCCCTTGGTTTGAGACGATTTTCAGACTATTTTCGACACTCTGATCCTCTGAACCATTCAATTGAAGATTGTCTTACCTACAAACTAATTCCATCAAGGAAAAAAAAAAAAAAGATTCGATCTAGATTCCTAAGGAAAAATAAATAAAGATCTTGAATCTTCTACTTACTTTTAGTAGAAGATAATTTTCCGATGTTTATAGTTTTTATCGATAACATATACGAATCTTAATTATTTTTGAAAATCTTTATGTTAAATAAAATTAACTCTAAATTATGTCAAAAACATACTTTGAGATATAAACAAGGTATTAGCACATAAACTTTTATCCTTTTTAAGAAACCTCATCATTCGGTGCGAGGAATATTTTGTTGAATTATAAAAAATATTGGTAATAAAACATACATTGTAATGGCTTCAAAGAGTTATGTTAGCATCGAATTGTTTTTTTTTTTTCTGTAAAAGATATAATTGGTGGCAAGTTATAATTATTCATCTCTTTTAGACTTAAAGAGATTAAGAAAAATTTTATCTTGCGCGTGATTATAGTCAAACAGACTTATTAACTCGAAACAACAAACCCAAAACCTCTTATATTTTTATCTTTTTGAAAAGTTGCAGCGCTCTTAAAGCTGGGCTACTTACTGAGCTTGTTAGCATCGAATTGTTCACAAAGCATGTTTTAATTGTGATGTATATAATCTAGATGACTAATGCTAACCCTTCTCTCTCAAGTTAAATGCTGAGTTGTACGTGGGCCTGAAGAAAAGACAGCCACAGTAAGAAGAATTTACAGCTCAAAGAGAAAGACGGTAGAGACAGAGAGAGGTGGGAATATATGAGTGATGAGATGACCAGAGCAGAACGAGGGTTAACCACGTCACCAATGAAACGACCTCACAATCAAAGTAGTAATCATACCCTGGTCCTCCACGTGTCAGCACGATACCAAGTATGGTTCTCAGGAGGCGATGATATAATACCACGTGTGCTGGGTGTGCCCTAGCTAGTGCTAGGGCTACAGAAGCATGGAAAAGGAGTCATAGAAAAGGAGATGATACGGGCTTCTGGGTTTTACCAATTGAAGAGGGAATCTAGTAGGGGCCAGGCAGCTGGAAACACCAGCGGCTTGTCAATATCATACTGTCATGCTCAAAATCCCATAAGAATACAGTTTTATATCCCCATAAGAAATCAAAGGGAATCGCATTCCAGATACAATATATGATCGTTAAATAATAGTACAACTTCTGATGATTTAGTTTCATGAATTTTAACGAAATTGTTTTGATATTATTTATTTGAACGAAAAATTATATTTTTGACTTTATCTTTTATTTTATCATTATCTTAAAAACTCAAAGTTTTCAAATTTTTTTTATTAGTTTTTCATTAATTTTATTGTTAAACTTAACTCCATTAAAATTCACAATTTCAGTTTAAAATATTGATTTCTAAACTTTAAATTATTTTGTGGGACACAAATTTTATTTCAAACTCTTTACCAAACAATACTTTTGAATAAAATATGTTGCGCGACCCAATGTACTAACTAGAAGAAGTAGCAATTGATCTTTTAAATATGCAGTATCGGTTGTTAATTCATTAATTTGCTAATTAGGCTACTACCTAAATCGATGCATTTTTCTTGCGTGACATAGCAAATTTAACTTTACAACTCAAATACTACCTCCAAAGTACCTTGATTTGGCCATGGCTAAATGGTTGTTGAATTCTTACCTTGTAATAAATAGAATCAAATATATTGATATTGGTACGATCCGACCTATTATCAAAGGTTAATCCCAAACTTAATGGATCATTTCTTTTTCGGATATATGAAGTATGAGATTTCACTAAGTTGATTCTTAGGAAATTTTGAGTCTACCTATTATTCGCAATGCCACTCGATTATTATCAAACTGACCGCAATCGCTAGACAATTTGAAATTTTTTCGAATGATATTCACACCAATCGAACCCTGTAATAAGTTAACTGGAATTGACCCTGTATCAATGAAATCTCATGATCAGCCACAATGAGATTGAGACACGACTCGGACTCTTACGGAGGCAGCAGTGGGGATTCTTGCTCACAAAACGTGTGGGGGCGTACTCAAACACAATATATAAGCTTTGCACCCAGAGTCTGATCACTTAATTTGCATGTGGACCACCATAACCAAAATCTCTTTTCCTCTCATTATCTTGGGCAGCTAGGTCTGAAAGCCAGTTGGATATAGATGATCAAAAACCCAAACGCGAGGTAGACAATTCCAACTTTTCCTCTTAGAGCATTGACAGTGATCAGGTTAACTGCATCGCATAATTTTTCCGTGTACTCTCCAAGGGTTAACATCAAACGCCCCAATGAGGGTCCTCGACAGTACCACTACTATGCACTCTCTCCTGCGCAGATAAAACATCTCCAAGACTGGAGAGAGAGGTCTATTTCAGCAGTCAGTCTTTGAAAAAGTCTGCATAACCACGCATATAATGCTGGCAGTTTATCTCCATGTCTCTGAATGTCTCCACCATCTTCATGACGCATCATTTCTTTGCATTATTGTTTCAGAAAAAGAAGAGTCCACAGAGATGGGAGCCTATGTCGATACAAGCATGTATACTTTATCTTTTAGTCTGAACAAGAAAGGGAGAAAACCGGCCACACACTGTTAATGAACAGTACAAATCCGCTGAGCTTTAGTATATACAGAATATATACATGTATAGATAAAGGTAAGGTTTCTCTCTAGCTAGTTAATCCGATTAAAACATTTAAAACACAAATATATGTTTGGTGATAGCTTTGCAAGTAGCAAAAGATTCTGGCTATATATATAGAGTAAGAAATTGACTATAAAAGTTCAGAAGGAGCCACTCCAAATGCACTACTGGGTTATAAACAAAGAATTACAAGATGACTTCTTTCAATTAGTCATCTTCCTTCATTTAAATTTTGTAGTTCATTTGTAACTCTATTTAGCCTGAATCTCTTAGTCCTTGCAAATCTCTCATCCAAGTATAGCTTTTATGAATTGTTTAGATTTATAATTTTATGGGTAGTCTCTTGTAACCGTTATTGTCTAGACAAAAACTCACTTCATGTTAAACATCCAAATAAAACCCAAAATTCAAATAGTTAACTTTTTTTTTTTTGTCGAACGATAAATTTTGTTAGATTAGATGTTAAAAAAGAAAGACTAATCAAATAATAGGTTAATAGACATTTAATTGCATTGAAAACAATAAAATGCAAAATTTATTATTAATCATAAGTCAAACCAAACCCACATTACACTCTATGAGGGTATTTTAGGAACACGAGAATTATAAAAACTGATATACCAAGCTTGTTAAGGAAATTTGCTTACTTGGACTCTAGTAAATGGGGTTTAAGTCGCCATTCAGGATTACAGTCTGGTCATATTCTTCTTCACTTGTAAGTGAGAGGTCTTAGGTTTGAATCTCATAGATGGTGAATTTGATACCAAATTAGATTGTCAATTGTGTGACTTAACCGAAATCTCTCATCTCTTTAGTTTAAAATATATCATTGTACTAAAAAAAAGAGGGGGGGGGTTTAAGTTTGAAAAAATAAAGAGGATGGGTTTAAAGTGAGAAAATAAGTTTTAAGAGGAAAACTCTCATTTTCAGTAATTTTATTATATAAAATTTTTATATTGTCCCATTATTTGACAGAAAGTTGTATATACATATATGCGCGGTGATAGTAAGAGTTCTAATGCATTCTTAAAAGGACAATACTTGGGTCCTCACCGGGGAGGACCCAATGTACTGATTTTTGCTTTTAAACAATCAAATCAAGCCATTTATCATTAAAGGGACCCACCGATATCTGAAATAGAATAAAAAATATTTGAAAAAGACAAGTGTCACTTTTTCATTGGGGGTCAGTGTATATTGGGTCCTTCCCGGTGAGGACCCAAGTATTGTCCTTCTTAAAAAGAAGAAAATGTTTCGAAAGCATTGAACGAGTAATGGAATGTGTCTTAAACTTCTTTTTTCTTACAAACGATATTACTACTCTAAAAAATGAGGACGCGAAACACAGTGATTAAAGAACATGATGCCCCATCCATCAATGCCATCCAGCACTTGCTTAAAGTCTCATTTGATATAAAAATAGTTAACTAGCCATATTATTTAAAAAATATATAATATTCTTGAAATTAAGAATTTTCGACTATTTAGAATTTTAGAGTATCATTCTTACTGTCAAGGAATAGGTCCATTGTCATGCCTCCATAGGTACCGTTTGGTACACGGATGGGACGGGACGGGACTGGACGGAACGGATGATGTAAATATTGAAAAAAAATAAGGAGAAATTTTGTCTTAAAATGTTATAAATTTGTGTTCCACGGAAGTGGAACGGGTCGTTCCAGGGGGAGAGAGGTGAAACGAAAAATCAGCCAAATTTCGTCCCATAGGGACAACCCGTTCCACGATTTTTTGGCGTACCAAACGCGGGACGGAACGCCTCGTCCCGTTCCGTCCCGTCCCGTCCCACGTACCAAACGCACCCATATGGAACGCTCGTTTGCTTGAACTAGTTGCAGTTGAGATGCAAGGGAAGTACCCGAAACCTGCACAAATTCACACCAGTAAATAAAACAATCCGAAACTTGTTATTTTTGGCTTCGAGTAATCACATATAATAGTTATGTGAGAAGTTCGACCGTGACTTAACAAAAGAAGTTGTTCCACACGCTATTATTCTTTTCCTACACAAGCAAAGTATCATGCTTTAATCAGCACCTGAAAACGATTAGGAAACAAAATAACAAAGTGACTATACGGTTATTTCATTTCCTAACATAAATATCATTATATGGAGTACCTTATAATCTTCTATTCAAAGTGGTCTGTTGTGTCCCTTGACCAAATGCATGTGCATTTCTATGGCAGTTCATAAAATTCTCGTTTTTTATGAATAATGCTCTAAAGATTTTTTTTTAATTAAATTTTGTAAAATATATGACATGATTGTTGATGATTGATTCATTACTTAAATGTTATTGAACGTGCTTATTATTTTCTACTAGTGACACGTCATGTGATTTGCAAATTTAGTCTAAAAAATTTATCTACCTAACATTAATCTTTTTTATTGATTATTTTTCATTTTTCATGTCTCCCAAATGGATTAATTGGCTAGCCTACCCGGCCAGTTTAACCATAAATAATTGATATTCACCAGAAAATTGGAGTGTTAAATATATGTACAAATTCTTACCATGTGCGAGGGTGACAGACTGACAGTAACAATAAATAAATTGGGAGAAACGAAACGATCTCAAAAGTGAGATTCTCTGTGAACTTTTTACTACCTCATATTTTTTACAATGTTTTATAATATTGGCATAAAAATTAATGTTAAAATGTGAGACGGCAGAGAATCTATAAAAAATTTCATTTTGAAAATCTCCTTAATATTTCTCATAAAATTGGTTAATTTAGTGCTCAACTATAATGAAATTGACAGCTTAGTTCATTGGAGGCAGCTAATGATAGAAATTTTCTTGTTCACTATGCTAGTGGATAAGTGAAAATCTTTGTCTTGAGGATTTCGTAATATAGTATACCAACCATTTTGACCATTCTTTGTTTTTGTTGATAGTTGATACTAGGTGACATTTTCTGGACCATTCTTTCCAAGTTTGTTCCTCAATTAGATACGTCAGAAGAAAAAACTTATATATAATTCACAAATATTCTTATGTTATTCGTCCCTCTATTAGCCTACTTGTTAAGTTAGCTTTATTTTTAAATAATTTTAACGAAAAGTTTTCAGTTTATTTTAACGAAAAATTATATTTTTACACTAAAATGTTAATCTTGATACTATTTACTTTACCTTTTATTTTTTCATTTTCGTTAAAACTCAATTTTCAAGCCATTGTCATTAATTTTCCCTTATTTTTATGGACATGGGTCCTCTCCGAATCCATGTATCCTAATCCACCAAATTCAAGTATCCGGACTAGTAATATTTGATCCAACAGATAAAGTTATTATAACTTTAAGTGAGCCCCTGTTTGTAGCCGTTGAATCAAATTTCAATAACCCGGATACATGGATTTGGTGTATTAGGATACATGGATCTGGAGAGGACCCATGTCCTATTTTTATGACGAACAAGAATTTTCTCCTGATTCTCTTCGTGAGGATTTTAGAAATTCATAAATCGTGTCTGTTCATCATACATTATGCGGTTAGATACATTTGTATTTAATTTTAAATAAAATAATTTAAAATAATTTTTTATCGTATAATATACGATAAACAAACATAATTAACATCACAAAAAAAAATTTCGCAAACAATCTTATTCTTGTCTGACATTGCAGTCAGTTGTCCCATCTTTTTACTTGCATGGGGTCATATTGATGACATGTAGATCAAGATCAATAAATGATATGGACAAAAATGTAAGAACCTTCGTTTTTGGAGAAATTCTTAACCTTCTAGAGGCTTTTTATCTATAAAATGGTTCATGAGATTTACATAACACATCATTTTGATTCCTGAGATTGAAAATCAATAGAAATGATTCCTGAGATTGTCCACCATCTATTATTTTGGTCATTCCGTTAAAAACTCAGTTAAGTGTTCCGAAACTCTTGGCCAGAAGTTTGGGCAAATTTCAAAACTTCGTAACTCAATCGTTTCGTAACCAAATTTGACCCATAATATATCAAAATGAAGATAGAAAAGTGTAGAACAAGATTATACCTATTTGGAAGCCTAATGGTTGCCGGCGATGGTCGGAAAATATTCTGAAAGGTGACTGGTCCGCTGGAAAACTGAAAAACTCGTCGCAAACTAGGTAAATTTTAAACGTACATAACTTCTTCAATACTCAATGAAATCAAGTGATTCAAAAATGAAAATCATACTTCTCGACGAGACGAAGAGAATGGTGTCTTTCTTGAAGGCGAACTCGTCATGGTTTGGCCGGAAAATGGCTCGAAAGTGGCTGTCTTGGTCGTCGAGTTAGCCACTTTCGAGCCGTTTTACGGCGAAAACACTACGAGTTAGCCGTCAAGAAATGTACTATTCTCTTTATCTCGTCGAGAAGTATGATTTTCGTTATTGAATCACTCGATTTCGTTGAGTATTGAATAAGTTATAAACGTTTAAAGTTTACCCAGTTTCTGGTGAGTTTTCCAGTTTTTTCCGCGGATGAGTCACTTTTCAGGCTTTTTTTTATGGCCATCTCCAGCAACCATTGGGCTTCCAAATAGGTATAATCTTGTTCTACACTTTCCTATCTTCATTTTGATATATTATGGGTCAAATTTGGTTAAAAAAAACTATTGAGTTATGAAGCTTTGAAAGTTACCCAAACTTTCGGCCAAGAGCTCCGGGACACTTAACGAAGTTTTTAACGGAACGACCAAAATAATGGATGGTGGTCAATCTCAGGGACCATTTCTATTGATTTTCAATCTCAGTGACCAAAGTAATGTGTTATGCAAATTTCAGATACTATTTTGGCTAAAAAAAAAAACCCTCTAGATATAGATAGGGATTCATCCTGACATGTATGACATTCATATGGTGTTTTTGTAGTAAAAGGTCTGGCATATGGACTGTCGTGTAAAAAGATAATATCTAACTTGATAGTTTGAAAAATGGAAAGGACAAGAATGTAAAACTCTATAACTTTAGGGTAGGAAAATATACAAATTTTAAATTATATAGATCAAAATTGTAACAATATGCCCCAAACTATAAGCGTGCGAACTGTAAATTGACCATTATATTTTGCCCCTTTTGTTTTTGACAAATGAGATTCATTAAACTACAGAATACCTTCGATAAAAAAGAGAAAAAAAAATAAAACAGAAGAACACGTACGTGTACAAAATAATTTTTTGTATTAATGTATTTAGTGCTACAACCTTTGTGGTTTTTTTCTTTTAAGAATAGTTCTCAGATTCAATCTCCAAAGTAGAATTTGATTTAAGGGTGATGAACACTTGATCTTGACTCAGTTTTGTAGTTTCTTTAATGGTTGTTGCCGCTTGATCATGAACGAAAGTAGACCACGAGTAATGTCACATGGTGAGTTGTCTTCAATTTTGGTGGTGGATGAATTGGCACGTCTTTGTTTTGAAATTCCTAATTTGAACTCCGTAATTTGGGAGATTGATTTTTTTATTTGACTTAATTTGAGCTAATTATTTAATTTAGCTCTTAATTGAATCATAATCTTTAATTTAAAAAAATAAATCCTAATTGATATAATTTCATCAAATTATAGTTGATTTGTCCCCTTTTGTATTTGATTTGATTTAATTTAGTCATTAATTAAATCAAAATAAGAAATTTAAGGAATTAAACCCTAATTGAGATATTTGACCAATGAGGGCTAATTTGCTCTTTTTGACTTGATTTGATATGTTTAACGGAGGTCTCAGATGTCGACATGTGTCACTCTTAATGACACGTCTGACTTTGATGAGTCACATACAATATCCGCAATTTAATGAGACCCATGGTGTGCACCATATAAGCCCTAATGAGCCAAAATTTAATTTGTTAATGAATATTTACTTCACTAATATTTCGATGTCTACGACGAAAGGATGGGATCAATTCTTTGAAGACAAAGGAGATTTTATTCATGAACTGGAGGAACGGGATGAAAGCAACGCATCCCTTACTTTCCAACCTTTAGACTTGCACTTGAGGCTTTTCCAGTGGGGCGGAGTGTTTTTATTTTATTCTAGTTCTATGTTGGAAATAATATATTTTTAATTTTTTATGTAAATAAGAAATTGTAGTTAAATCTTTCACGTGTCATTAGATATTATCGAATGACACGTAGAGTTATACAAAAATTTGTCTCCTCTAAATTACTCATGTGTGTACCTCACTCTTATTCAGCGGCTAACCAAACTTTGTAAATGCGACCAAAATACATATCACCATAATAAAGAAGACAACTGATTAAATTTACGTAAAAATTACTGTTATGAATAAGATGTAAGAACCTCACTAAAAACAATTAATCAAAGTCAGCTATATCCCTATCATCCCAATGCGAAAAGAATGGTATCGCTTTCATGCATGCATAATCCTTTTTATCATTTAGTTAAATTTTTTTTTATTATATGCAAGTGATGTGACTAGGGGTAGCTTTGGGACCTTAAGGTAATAGCTAGCCACTTTAATGTTAGGAGCAACTTTAGCGTTGCAAAAGCCTTCTAGGCCAACTTACTATTGAATCCATAACTGCTTTTAATGTCCTCTAAGGCAATTTACTATTGAATCCCCTAGTGAACAGTAACTGTATTTTGCATCTCTATTTCTAAACTGAATAGTCATGGTAATAGACAATAAAATATTAGTATTTTTTATTTTATAAAATAATACAAAATAATTTTATTTGTAATTTTGGATAAGATTTTTAATATTTCTTGTTGCGGTCACATGTCATTATCCGAAAAGATAATTTTTGGTGATAGATTTCGATAAAAAATTTATCCAATGTCGTCGTGCCACGTGTCGTTACCTTTTCATAATCGTTAAGGATAGATTTCCAATAAGATTTTTAACCAATCACGTCGCGCCACGTGTCACAATCTGTTTACAATCTTTGAGGATAGATTTCGATCAGATTTTTAACGAATGACGACATGCCACGTGACATTATCTAAAACCTAATCCTTTATTTTGCCTCCATATAACCCACGTGGCATTGTCTACACAATGCGGGAGAAGAAATAATTATAATCAAACTAGCTAATGTAAATTTGGGTATAGTACAAACAAATAAATAATATTGTTACTTGATCCGCTAAATTTTTCCCACTTCGAAGATTACTACTAGCTTGTGCCAAAGCGTCTCCCCAAAGACTAAACGATTGGCTGAGTATTCTCCAACGACTGAACATCGATTCTTTGGTTCTTTTCCCACCAATTTTCTCAAGAAAATTGGTATGAATAAGACTTTACATTTCTCGCAACTGCATTTCATTATCCGTTATCGGATCATGAGTAATTTCAACCCAACTAGAACACAACGTAACATCTTCAATAAGCGTCCAATTCGTACCTGCATCATTAGTCATTTTGTTGGAAACCAATTGGATTGAAACTTTGAGAGAAAGGTTGGAATGTGGTTGAAAGTATTTGAGAAAATATGAAATTGTGGTGTAAGGTAGAAGATAATGAGAAGGTATTTATAGAAAAGTAAAATCATTTTTTTTAATTTTTTTTTTTAAATTTCGGATTTTTTATTAATTTTTAACATTTTTTATTAACTTAATTAATTTCTGCCGTTGGATTAAAAAATATTTGAAATCCAACCCTCCAGATTGTGCCACGTGGCACAACGGTAACATTTCAGAATTTTTTAATGTCAGTTCTTTTTTTTTTTTAATTTATAAAGGTGAATAATGTGGACCGTTGATCTCAAATCCAACAGCTGATATAGCGGAAAGTTTGAATTTTTTGTTTACCGTTGGATCCAGAAAAATTAACCGTTGAAATCCAACAGACGACGTTGCGCCACGTGGCCCACCAACGGTAACATTTCAGCCATCTGCACGAGGGCCCCACCGACTGAAAAATTGTCGGTGACATGCCCCTACACGCACGTGAATGACACGCGCCTAACACAAAAAATTTTAAAACGTGGCTAACGTCACCTGACGTTAGCCATGCATCACACAGGACTCAGGCTCTCGGCCCACCGATTCGAGCCGGGCCTTTCACTCGGGCTCCCTACCCAATCGCCCGTATGGGTTGGAGCAAGGGGCGGGGGCTGTTGGGTCATTTTTCTTGCCGGTCCATCGGGCTATCTTCCCCGGTGGAGTTGCTCTAATTAACATAAAAGGGATGGGATTTTATAGTTGATTACTATTTAGCAGTAATAATATTCGAATCTTTGTTGGAGGAAGGGTTTAGGGTCAGGTTGATTCTTTTTTCTTTTAAATACCATATCTAAGCAATCAAACATCAAGTTTCTCCTTTAATCGTTTTACCTTAAATGTATTAGAACTTTTACACATGGAAATCTGCATCACATTTACGTGTAAAACAGCAAACATTTCGATTAATTTAAGCTCTTGATCTTTTACCCTAACCAGTCTCCTAACTTGAATGATGACTGATGACACCCTCATGGAATCAGAAAGGTAGAAGAAGTGAAGTAACTTTTTATCTTCTACTTTATATTAAAATGGATAGCTTCTCTTTTCTTCCTTTTTTTTCTTTTTCTGTTAAGAGGACTAAAAAGTATTGATGTTAATTACTTCCAGTTTCTTACGGAATATTTTTGGTACAATTCTGTCAGAATCTCTTTCAATAGTTTCCCATACCTCAGAAGGTACGTAAGCATATAACGGCAGTCACCTAATTTACTAATCAAATATGTTTATCAAATGATGTACATAAACATCATAATAACCCTAATTAAAAATAAATAAATTTGGCAATCAAAGTTTGCAAATGCTGTACATATATACTCAATAGCTATTACTGAAATGGGATCTCGTTTGCTCTTGATCGTAATCCTTCATTAACATGCATCGAGAGAGCTTTCCATTTTTCGAACCATAATTAGGAAAACCAATTAAGTATCATTTTGGACTCGTTTATATTAAAACATCTCTAAAAGGAAAACTTTCATAAGAATATCGTTGAATGGCAGCACCTGTGGTTTTCTCGTGAATCAAAATTCATTGTGTAATAGGCTAATAGCTGCTCCAAATTACCTTCCTTTATCTTATGTCTCTCTGTTTTTTTTCTATTTTTTTTGGAGGAATATAGGAGACATCTCACAACACATTGGTATATTAATTCTCTTCTTCATCCATCGGTACTACATAAAACGGTAACATATTTCTGTCTTCGAGTTAAACGGAACACTATAGCAAATTCAGTGACCCAAGAAATCCATCCATGAGATTTTGTACTCAGATTAGAAATTTTGAGCATTTACTCAGCTTTCCTCTTAGTTTTTGCCTTATCCTCAATAGGGTAAAGGTTTTCTTTCTTCTTTTTGGTAAGGAAGCAAGTAAAGGTTTTGTACAGTTGGTCGAAATGGTAATTCAGCATGTAACTGGAAGGAAAAGAATATAACTCGTTACTCATTTTTTAAAATAAATAGTATTTCATTAATCAAATAAATCAATATCAATACATGGCATACATATCTCAAAAGTTCTATAAATAACAAAAACATATTTTATATAATATAAAAGAATACATCTACAATAACAATATCAATATGATATAAAAGTGAATGCAGTGGTCCTCTTCTATGTAGCATAGTAATATAATATTTGAGAGAATTTCGAAATATTTTATATTTCAAAGTTTTTGAACGTTAATTTTTTATTAAGAATTTAATAACTATGTGGAATATTCCAAAATATTTAGAACATATCTTTTACGTAATTAAAAATACAAAAAGAATAAAAAGGTGTATTCAGTTAGGCATTTGAAGTTTACAAATTCATATGGTATTCAATAAAATATTTAAATATATCCCTAGATTTTTATGAATTTATTTAAATTTTGAAGTAGAATTATTGATATTAAAATCTTTCAGAATCTCAATCGAATACATAAACTCCATATATTTATAAATCTTTTAAAATCTCAATTGAATACACGTTACTAATACTATCTTTACACATAAACTCCATATATTTATAAATATTTTAAAATCTCAATTGAATACACGTTACTAATACCATCTTTACACATAAACTTGACATTCTTGTTTTCAACTTTGGAATAAAAGTGGGTCTCACATTTAGATATCATCTCTGTTAAAAAAAATTGTGAATAAAAATATATCAATTTTGGGTCTAGAGATAGAATTACTTACAAGAAAATAGGAAAAATAATTTTTCTCTCCCTCGAAAGCATAAACACCACACCAACCAAGCAAACACACAAAGCCAGATGGCTCCTCTTTATAGTTGCTAACGCCTCTGTATCCCTCACTCATGCACAAGCAAACCCTCACACCTTTCCCCCATTTAAACCCCCCATCACCCTCATCCTCCACATTCTCGCCCAACCCAAACTCATCCGAAAGCTTACAAACCCTCTTCTTCTTCCACGACTGAACCCATCTCTCTCTCTCTAGACTCTTTTTCTCTCTAAAAACACATATCTATTAGCTATGGTGGTTCTGTCACAACCAGCTGCATTAGACCATTTTTCTGACCTAATCAAAACATGCAAGCCCACCGGCCTGTTCGCCGGCGTCCCAGTCGTCGACCTTTCGAGGCCTGACGCAAAGCACCGTATAGTCAGGGCCTGTGAGGAGTACGGCGTATTCAAGGTGATCAACCATGGAGTCCCATTGGACTTCATGACCACTCTGGAAGCCCAAGCTCTCAAATTTTTCAGCCTGCCTCAGTCGGAGAAGGACAAGGCTGGCCCCGCCGACCCTTTCGGCTACGGCAGCAAGAGAATCGGTCCAAACGGCGACGTGGGTTGGATTGAATATATCCTCCTCAACACCAATCCTGATATCACATCTCACAAGTCGCTCTCCATTCTAAAGGAAAACCCTGAAATTTTCCGGTAAAAATTCTTACAAAAAACAGAGTACTCTGTTCTTCTCTGTTTTTATTTATTTTCATTTTTTACAAGCGATACTGGAAAACATAAAACATCAGGTGCAAGGTTAAACACTTTCCATGGTCTGCCTTACAAAGAAACAAAAACATAAATTATGTATAGTAAATCTCACTTTTGGTCTCCTGCGCTCGTTTCAAATTCTTTACTCGTAAACTAATTTACTTTTTCTTTTTTCAGTGTTGCAGTTGAAGATTATATTACGGCAGTGAAGAACATGACTTTTGCAGTGCTCGAAATGGTGGCTGATGGGCTGGGGATTGAGCAAAGGAATGTGCTGAGCAAGCTCTTGACAGATGAGAAGAATGACTCATGTTTCAGGCTAAACTACTATCCGCCATGTCCAGAGCTTCAGGCATTGAGTGGACGAAATTTGATAGGGTTTGGGGAGCACACAGACCCACAGATCGTTTCTGTCCTGAAATCCAACAACACATCAGGCCTGCAGATCTGTCTCAAGGATGGGACTTGGGTCACAGTAGCACCTGATCAGACAGCCTTTTTCATCAGTGTTGGTGATTGCTTGCAGGTACCCATTTAAATGAAACTCATTCATTGTTTATAGGGTTTATATCACAAATGGTCCCTGAAATTGACCTCATCAATCATGATGGTCCTTGAAATTGAAAATCAATCAATGTAGTCCCTGAATTTTAACTCGCGAATCAATGTGGTCATTCTATTAGTGTTCCGTCCAAATTAACACTAAAAAAAGGTTAGAGAACCAATTTTTCATGGTAAAATGATCAAAAAAAGGTTAGAGAACAACTTTTTTTTTATTTTTTTATTTTAGTTTTAGCACCAAATCCATGAAAAATTATAAGTAACAAGGTTATTTTTGATCATTTTACCATGAAAAATTGGTTCTCTAACTTTTTTTTTAAGTTAATTTGGACGGAACACTAACAGAAGGACCACATTAATTCGCGAGTTAAAATTCAGGGACTACATTGATCGATTTTCAATTTCAGGGACCATCATGATTGATGGGATCAATTTTAGGGACCATTTGTGATATAAATCCTTGTTTATATATATATAATTTAAGTTTGTCTTTTCACTATTTTATTAGTTAACTTCTCTGGAAATTAAGGTCAAAACCTAACTTCTTGCAGGCAACTTGCATTTCATCTTTATTTTTCTTCCATAACACACTCTTACGACATGCCACAACCAGCACTTCCTCTTCACTATTTGAAATTTACCCTAAAATATCTTATTGCTGTTGCGTCGGCCGTGGAATCTTTAGTGGCTTTTTGCAGTGAAAAGTAATATAAACTTGCTGTTCTTGCTAACTTGGGAGTGGGATTTTGATGCAGGTGATGACTAATGGGCGGTTTAAGAGTGTGAAACATAGGGTTTTGGCTGACACAATTAGTTCAAGGATTTCAATGATCTTCTTTGGAGGGCCACCTTTGAGTGAGAAGATAGCACCTCTGCCGTCACTAATGGCAGAAGGAGAAGAGAGCTTGTACAAGGAGTTCACGTGGAGTGAATACAAAAAGTCTGCGTACAGGTCAAGGCTGGCTGATTACAGGCTAGGACTCTTTGAGAAGTCTGCTCCTGTGATGCTGTCCAATTCCCAACGTTAGTAACCAATATATTTGGGTTTTTGTCTAAAGCTCAGAATAGGTGTGAAAAAGTTGACTCCGATCCACTCATGTTTTTGCCATAGATGGCAAACAAATAGGTTGTTCTTGATCTATCATCTTTTATTTTATTTCTTCCATCTGTTCCTTTTCTTTTAACTTTTTTCCTCTAGTTCTTTGTTTGGATGTAACAACCAACCTTCTACCATTATGCGAGTCTGTCATCTTCATGTCTTCTTGTTCAGAACAATCCATTAGGGTTTCCATGCATGCATAAACTGTGTTGAATGTGTCATACTTACCGGTTCGCTATTAATATTGGTCTCTATTTTGTTGATGATATTTCTGAATTTGAATTATTCATTGTCTGAATTACAAGACGTATTATGTTCAATTATCAACCATTTTCTCTTGTTTTTCACGGACAATATGATATTTACAAGTCATTTACATAATACACGCTGTCACAATAATGTTATTCTATTATAAGAGGTTTACTCACAATTAAGTATGTAATTCATTACAAAATGTATCATCATCGTCATTTATGTGACATAAATCTCTCTAAAATTAAACATAATAGTTGTTATAAACTGCTTTTTTCAAACAACAAAAAGAAAATAGAATACCCAAGAAATGCTAAGGGGGCTTTCTCAAAATAGGACTCTCCACGGACTTTCTGCCACCTCACAGTTTAACGCCAATTCTCGTGCCAAATTCTGAAGCATTGTGTTAAAAATGTGAGGTGACAGAGTCCAAGGAGAGTCACACTTTGAGAGAGTCGCCTTAGCATTTCTCTAGAATCCCCTACATTATTTAATGCTTGTTTATCGTCACCATATTGTTTTATTTATATGGATATACTAGTCTCTTGTCACACGCCTACACCTATGGCAGTTGTGTCTTTTTTATTGTTTACAATAATTTTTTTCATTTTACTTATTTTAGATATTATTTTTTTATTAAAATATATTTTGAAAAATAATTAACTTACTAACAACCCTACATTGTTTTTTTTTTAATCTTAATGGGAGAAGGAAAATTTGGAAATTATGAAAGCTTCCCTCTTTTTGCTTCTTCCTTTATATGTATAGTAAAACTGAGCGATTGTTTTATATACATCTGTTTTTTTTTTTTTAAACAGTAAGTGAGAAATAGTATTTAGAGTATTACACAACAAATGTCAAGAAGTGCTAACAATAATTTTTTTTAGTTTCATTATGAGATTCAAGTTCAACGAGCCGAGAGAATTTTCTATGTGAACAAAAAAGAGATGCATAATATAAGTAGAAAAAATATTTTTTTAATATCTCTTTACTTGTAGTTTTGCCCAAAGAGATGCACGTGTGTATGTGCAACGAGACACTGTCATTTTTCGAAAATCAAATTTTGGTCCAATAAATCAATTTCGCCATTGACGCAAATATTATTTATATATTATAGTTGACATAAGCAATATTTACTTTCACACTACTTATGCAGTTGGTGACTCAGATCTAGTCATTTGGACGCAAAAGTAATGGTTTCCCATCGTAAATTAGACTTCTCATTTGTCCATAGTCTATGCCAATATTCTGAGCTCCGACCCTTGCTCTGGTTGAGAGGTCACAACATTAGTTTCTTAAGCTAATTAATCTATACAATTACAAAAAGTTTTCAAAAATTCAGAATTATAAAATGTTTTGGTCGGAGAATTATTTAATTTCGGGCACATTTTTTATGACAGACATGATATGTCATTCAAATCACATATTTATATGTATATATATCCCATTTCAAAGCAAACGAGCCATTAATTTTGTTAATATCGGTAGCTGTCGCACGCGAGAGCAATGTTGTACGAGATGAGATCTTCTGCACCTATTTTTGCATGTAACCTTCATGTGTCTTTGTTAATTAGCTGAGAATTTGGTTTATTTTTTATTATTTTAATTATTATCAAGTTAACATTAATTATGTTTAATTCAATTAACAAAGGCACATGGATGCCACAAACAAAAATAGATGCAGCAGATCTCATCTCATGTTGTACACAATTCGTTGGGGCTTTACCTTAACTGCAAACAAAACTGACCAATGTAAGTTCGCCATGATATTATTCGCATGCAATTAAGAGCAACTGACTTCAAAAAAAAAAAAAAAAAAAAATATCCATACCTTGTTATTATTTTGAGAGACGGTCCAAAACTTAAATACATAACATGATTTGGACACTATTTGATCTCAAATGTTCTATAATATTTATATGTTGAAAGATCCACTTCTTCCAGAATTTGGGGTTAAAAGTGAATAAGTCAGGGATTGATAGTTGATCAAAAACAAAGAAAAGTCAAGGGAGATCGACATCGATTTGGCCTTTACATGCCATAGCCATATAATTGAGATTATTTTTATTTTCAAAACAGACCTTTGAAAGTTTGAAGTAATTATTCAATTGACTGTAAGTAGTAAGCTATAAAATAAAAAAAATTGTTTGACCAAACGAATATTATATGTATTAAAGGAGTGAGAAAATGATTTAAACTTTACAATGAGCTAATCATAATTAAAGCTATAAACTTTGTAGCTGAATTTTTAATCGAAATCATTCATAGAGTGAGTCATTATTAACACGAAGATTAACATTGATAAATAATTTAACATGTTCTTGTTTATCAATAAATTCTTCTCTAAATTACTTTTTATAATAGTAATGTTGGAATGGGATAAACTTTGCAATCAAATTTAATTTAAAAATAAATAATTGAACATGTATATATCTTTTGAATGAATAATTCTACACAGTACACATGAGCTTAACTGATCAGTCGCTCACACTACAGTTTGACAGTGCGGGTCAGACTAAACTTTTTCTTTTAACATGAAAAAAAAAGGTTATTTAACCATATATAGGGAAACGAGAGGGGCCGGGAAGTGATAGCAATGATTTTCAACATGAATTCATGGGTTATGGAGTCCCCACATTCCCACACAAACAAGAAGATTGGGTAAGGAAGGGAGTGGTGTGCACCGTCAGATACTACAGTGCCCAGTCCCTCTCAGCAGCTACGACCTGCCGAATGTCCCAAGCCCTAGAGTCTGTATTTGACCACACACTTCCAGGCATACAATTCCAAGCTCTGCGCAGCTTATTGCATATCTCTATCACAAAAAGGAATCCTTTTTCATATCCTTTTCACAAAGATCATAAATTCGAAGTTTTGAAATTTGATCTAATGATAAAAGTTATTATAATTTTTTATAGATCCCTTATTTTTAGCTGTTGAATCAAATTTCAATAATCCAAATTTGTGAACTTATGGAATTAGATGGAATGAATCCGAAAAAGATCTCTTTCCCTCTATCACACCCTTTCCCTATGACATAGCAGTTTCATCGTTAGGAGGCCAGGTGTGAAAATTATAAGGGGCTCCTTCTCAAGTTACACTTTTGGACAATGTGATGATACCAGAAAGCAAAATCTACAACGTTTTGTCTGACTCTTAAAAGTGTTAATTCAATCACTTTTGACTAACTAGACAATAAATTTTGAAAATAAATCATCTCTTGATCTCTTTCCACTTAATTCATGTAGTTTGAAATCTGGATCGTTGAAATTTGATCAAACAGCTACAGTTATTATCATTTTTAAAGGGGCCTCCTATTTATAACCGTTTAATCAAATTTCAACTGCCCAAAGTTCAGATTAGATGGATTAGATGAAAATGAATCGGGAGATGATCCATTTCCATAAATTTTAAATACTTCGAATCATCACAAATACGACTTTCGTACCATGAATTAGCTTTCACTATTTTTCCTTCGACAGTTGATTTCTACCATTCGCTTGTTCAACATGTCAACATCTAGGCAGCAAAAAGAAAGTACTCAAATTAAAACTTATCCTGATAATTTAGACAGATATCAGCAAGAAAAATCTCTTACATAAAAATTGAAGAACTCAAGCAATGATCATTTATGCACAGCAGCAGGCAGCAGACCCACCATTAATTTATGCATTGGGGTCTATATATCACTGACAGTATATGCAGCATTACCTTTTAACAATAAAAATAAAATTGAGGAAATTATATGGTAGGTGGACGAGTCCCAGTTATAACTATGTGTACACTGTATATTTGATTAGTGATAGCAGTTGTTGTAATGCTCTTGTTAGTTGTTACTAAAAAAAAAATAGGAAATTATGGTATATTTTTGTGTCTGGACATTAACTTAGGCTTAAAGTATAATTTTATCCATTCACATACTATTGATTCCTAGGCCAACTATTAGATCCCCATTAATTTATAAACATAAATTTGAAGTGCAGATGCGATCACAACCCACACTTTTTTTTTTTTTTTGGGTAAACTGGATATTCATAGTCAGGGCTAAAAAGCCAACATACACCGAAAGCCTAAACAAGGCAAACACCAACCAGTACAGAAGATACAAGCCTTGCAGGGAGCTACAAGAAAGATACGTCGCACCGCGTGCCAAGACGTTGCCCCCCACAAAGCCAAGATTACCTAATGTGGACACGGCAAACCGTCATCATTTAATGCATGAAACAAGGAGTATGGGACAAGGATGTTTTTCCTCTTTTTTTTCCCTTCCTTCCCTTCTTTTCTATTTGAACGGTCACGGTTAAACCACATCAACATCTTATATTAATTTTTTATAAAAAAAAAAGACAAAATAGAGAATGTGACAAGAAGGGATGGAAGATGATGAAAAAAAGAGAAGAGATAATCCTAGTCTAGGGTCAACCCACGAAAATCCAAAGTTAAACCTAAAATGAAGAAGCTAGCTCTGGCCCGTGAGAAGTTTGAAGGTGGTACACCTTCTTGAGGTCTTGTTTGAGAACAATAATTGTCCAGCGAAGTACAAATTATGGCACGTTTATGTACCCGTAATCGGAATTAATTTACAGAATTAGATTCCGATTACGGAATACACCTTTGTTTACGTAATCTAGGGGAATCAAAATATATATGGGATCCACACGCATTAAGGAATCCAACTCCTAATTTTGGAAGAATTGGACTCCCTACATGAGGGAGGTATTTCAATTCCTTGACACTTGAGGAATCCGGAATGGATTTCTTCTACCAATTATGCCCTCACTTATTTCTGATTATCCCAACATTGTCCTTCATTTGACGCTCATTATGCCATCTTTTAATAAATAAATAAAATATATTTATATATTTTTATATAGGTGAATTTTATTATATGAATTTAATTAAGAATTTAATTAAATTAATTAGTATGAAAATAATTTATTTATGTAAGGGCAATTTCGTAATCAATTTAACTTTCATTTTGATTGAAGTGAATTAGTAAACAACTTATATGGATTCAACATCATTCCTAACATCTTTTAATAAATAAATAAAACCTATTTATATATTTTTATATAGATAAATTTTATTATATAAATTTAATTAAGAATTTAATTTAATTAATTAGTATGAAAATAATTTATTTATGTAAGGGCAATATAGTAATCAGCCTAGTTTTCATTCCGATTGAAGTGAATTAGTAAATAACTTATGTGGACTCAACATCATTCATACTCCGATTTCAGACAATTTTAGTAACAACTTCAACAGAAATCTGATTCTTATTCTACCTCATTTTAATTCATTCTCATTCTAATTCTTCTTCAATTCAATTCTTTCTAATTTAATTAGGAATTAGTAAACCGTCATAAGTCTATTTTCTTCTTTGAGCTCGATTCGGTGAACACAACTCTGAAATGACATGACTTGACAGCTCAAGAAAAAGTTTGATGATATTTACAGATGTGTGAATCTGGGAACTCCACGCAATGAACAGTTATGCATAGTCACCAGTGGCCTATGCAATAATTTATCTGCTTCAGGGGTGACATTCCGTACTAAATATGACGCTGTTCTTTTCCCAAAAGTCAGATAGTTATCTGTTGTAAATAAAAAAATAAAAAAAATAAAAAAAGGTCATATAGTTATTTTTTTGCCAAAATTAAACAAGAAATTTTTTATTTAAACTCATCTAACCTATTTCTACACCTAACTTATTTTTTTATATCTATTTGATTTTTAACTAAATTATTAATATTTCTTTAAACCCAATTTTGATACCTAATATACCCCCATAAACCCAATTCAATATGTGGATTTATTTTTATCCCCATTTGATTTTTAGAAGCTAAAATTGATGTGTTTAGACCTAAGTTCTTTGCATGATTTTCCACAACACAAAAGCTGATAATTCAATTGTTGAAAGATGTCAAGAAAGGCAATGAAGGGATCAAATGGATGGATATAGAACCTTATGCATATTGGAACGGGAACCCCTTTGTTGCTGATACGAGGAAAGACTTACTCAAAAATGCAATGTCTCAGAGACACAGGACTGGAATGCTCGCCTATTCATCCAGGTACCATTAAAGATAAAAACTAATTTCGTTTAAACAAGTGGCATATGTTATCAACAACATTAACTTTGGATTGAAAACCCAATTAGTCAATAAATCTACAAACTAATTAGGTATAATTTCAGGATTGGATTCTTGAATCTCAACAAGGCTTCAAGCAATCAAATGTAGCAGACCAATGCACACACATGTATTTCTTGTAGACATATAAATAAAATTCTCCTGTTTGGTAATTAAATTTCACTTTAATCGTCATTCCATTTTATCATGATTTATGCAGGTACAAGATCTATATTGAGGGTTATGCATGGTCTGTGAGCAAGAAGTACATTCTAGCCTATGATTTAGTAACATTGATGGAAAAACCGAACTACTATGATTTCTTCACAAGAGGTCTGCAACCAGTGCACCATTACCGGCCTATAAGGCATGAAAACAAATGTAGATCCATTAAGTTTGCCGTGGACTGGGGAAACAACCACAAACAAAAGGCGCTGCACATTTGTGCTCGGAGAGTATGGCTTGTCCTGCAAATGAGTCGCCCAAGAAGTCTATGACCGAATCATTGGTTAAGAGTCCATCAACAACAGACCTTGCACCATGCCTCCTCCCTATGAACCCTGAGCTCTTGCAAAGTTATACAGGATGAATATTAATTCAATTACACAAGTGCAACAGTGGGAAGATAAATTTGATCGTAGGGTTTAATTATAGTGTTTGGGTTTATTGATAAATTTGAGTTTTATTATTAATTTCATTTTGTACTTAATAGTAATTACTAATTATGCAATAGGGTAAAATAAGCAATTAACATTTAAAATTTCAAGTTGCGCGTAAAAAGAGGTTGAATAAGTTTAAATAAAATTTTCCTTTAAATTATATATGTGCTTTTCCATCGAAGCAAGGTCTAATGTTGTTAAATCTGTGGGTACTAGTTATTGGAGAGGGATTTTTTTCCGGATCTATTCTTTCTAATCTACCAAGTTTGAGAATTCGAATCGTTAAAATTTGATTCAACGGTTAAAGTTATTATAATTTTTCAAGTGAGCCCCTATTTGTAACCTTTGAATCAAATTTCAATAATCTAGATCTCCAAACTTGATGGATTAGGAGGAAGGAAGCTGGAGAGGATCCCTTTCCCTAGTTATTACCTTTTTTTTTTTTTTTTTTTTTTGGTAAGCATACTTTATAGGCGTACTTTATATCACCTTTCAGCCATCGATGTTGGATTTTTGTTGTTAAATCTATATGAGAGAACTAACTTCCAGTTGTTGATGTGGTTGTCAGTGAAACTAGATCCTCTTCTGAGCTCACGATGGGAATCCTCTTGAGCAGCCTATCTAGACTGTTGAATTTTGTTACAACGGTTTTAAACAGGGAGCTTCTCTAAAAATTATAATAATTACAGCCATTAGATCAAGTTTGAACAATCTGGATGGACTGCTTATGAGGATCCCCATCAGGAGAGGATCCAGTTACATGTCAGTAACCGACCTGGACAATTCAAATTATAGGAGTAGGATTCTCTCCCCTTTTTTTTTCCTTCCCTTCCATCCCCTCCTATTTGAACGATCATGGTTAAGCTACGTCAGCATCTTATATTAAATTTTTTATAGCAAGAGAAAGAAAAAAAATAAAAGAATGTGAAATGAGGGGATGTAAAGAGGAATAGAGAGAATCCTAATCCCAAATTATAAACCCTCTTACGAGTACACCATTTTATGATTAAAAGTTGACAGTTTTAATCATAAAATTTAAATTTGATAATTTATGTTGTACACTAACGCCTTTTAAATTATTATTTTATTACATTAAACTATTATAATAAATGTTTTAAAACAAAAAACAGATCATAAAATAAATAAAAGACACAATAATTAATTAAAAAAGATTTGAAATTGCTGTCAATTTTAGCAGCAAGGGTGAGATGCTTATCATGACACATTTGATTTGGCTTTTTGGTTAAAAAACATTGTTGCTTTTTTTTTATATATATTTTATTTTTAACTGTAGTGCTAATTTTGACATTTTAATATCTCCTCTGAAGATGTTCTAGATGTAAATGAATCCAGGAGCCAATAAAGATAAAGAGTGTAAAAGTATTTGTCAAAATGTTTGTCCTTCGACCTTAACCCATATTTATATAGGGAACTGTTATTAGCAATCCAAAAATTTCATTCTACAATCCTCACAAATGTATTTTTCTTTCTCTGGCTCAGGATGAACGCTGGCAACATGCTTATAGAAAGTTTGGAGCGTCATATGAAATTTTTAAAGTGCTAATAACAATTCCCTTTATATATCATATCAACATGTTTGTCTTTGTGTATCTATCTAGTTTTTCCCCTTTTTAGTGCAAATTTACAGTGACAACCCCTAACTAACAGCACCCCACTGTGTACAGTAAAATTACATGATGTTTTATGATGAGTGACTAACAAGTACAATAATTAAGTTACTCAAAACAGAAAAAATGGGAGTGCCCTATGGAAAATTTTTCATTAGTAAAGTACCGCAGGTTTTTTCTCAGATGCTATTATCTCCGGAGAAAAGCAATTTGTACAAAGAACGTGCTGTTACATACATGCAATTGCATGGTGGAAATTGGAATTAACAGATATTTGGAAAGAAAGAATACCGCAACAGCGATATAACATTGAAAACTTGACTGGTAAATTTGGGTTTGCTAAGATAAGAGGGGTTCAGTGTTCAAGTGGGCGAATGGATAATAGATATAGATCGATATATGTATTTTATGTACATAATTGAATGCATAAAGATTATGTTGTTCGAAATTAAATCACATATTGTAGACAAAAATAAACTTAATTTAAGGTTAATTGAGAATCTGACAACCTAAATATCTTATGTTGACACATGTAATTCAAACACAAAATGCTTAAGTGAGACAGTAAACTTAAACCACAAATTTTTCATGCATGACATTCGTTCTTTTTGTTCTTCTTAAAGCGTGGGTGGAAAATTAATTCTTTGTTCATACAAGAGTGGAGAAGTGGTCACTCACCACACAACAGCGTTCTTCACGCATGTATTCGAAAGTATCACTTTCAAAAACCCTATATCGAAGAAAGCAGTCACACGCACACACACTCATACTTTGAGAATGCACAAGTACTGTATACCTGATTAGGAATTTAATTCTGTTGGACAATGATGCATGCTCCATATATATATATTCCAAATGTCCTTTTCATCTACCGACACCAGTGAGAAAAGTATAAATGATAGTTACCCTTGTTAACATAGAACCCTGGACAAGGGTAGAGCTTCAAAAAGAGATACATTGTATTGGCTTCTGCAGCTTAATATATTTGATCGAAAGCAACTTATGAGCTTTGCACCATTTGAGTTGGGACTTACGCACGCAGGATAATATTATTGCGCCATGTTTGGCTTCTCCTCAAAACTCAAAAGCACGTAAAACTAGAAATAATATTGATTTTTATACAAGTAAGAAATCAAAAGTCTAAAACCCCAGATATTAGCCACTTAGTACTACGTTCTACTAATATTTTTCTTCATTTGTAAGTGAGAGGTATTAGGTTCGATTATCGTCAAATGCGAATTTGAACTAGCTCATTGTGATGCTTAACTCACTCTCACACCCCCTTAGTGTAAATAATGTCATGTGTTAAAAAAAATCTCTAGATATTAAAATATTAAAATTTAATCCCTACTGCTGGGATCGAAGCCCTTAACTTTGATCGTGGTGTTACTGGTTGTATTCGGAAATTTTCTATTAATTAAGATTTATTTCTTGAAAAAAAAATACTAAAATTCTAAAAGTTGAAATATAGGACACCTTTTATCTTAGGACAACGTCCACTTTGACTCCGCATTAAGCTGACAGTGCTTATTTCCATAGGCATGCAAAAAAATTTGCGGCCTATATTGTTTCTAGAAGTAACTTTAATGAGAAAGTGCTTTTCAAAGTCTAAGGCTTTGATTCAACTTTTTGACATTCTTTGGGTAGGTTACTTAGCATTCGTCCATATTTTTGGTCCCCGTGAATTTTTAAGTCTACGGTGAACTTAGTGATCAGCAGTGGAAAATGAACACCAGATTGCCCACTTTAGGGTTTATATCACATGCGTGTCACTTGATCGAATTTGGCTGCTTCTTTTGGTCCCCCAAATTCATTGAACGCGCACGCAATCTTTCTGACTAATGTCTTCTTAAAAATGATTAACCTTTTTATAAGATAAGCTAGTGTTTGTTTGTACAACATAATACTTTTATTGAACACACAAATCCATCATGTCTCTGAAAAAAATCTCCATTTGTTGTTGGTTGTAAAAGTTTTGTCATGCCTTTTCAATATGGGTAATGTTAGGAAGATCAATTTTTTAAACCAAATTTTGTAGATCAAATAATGTGGTGGTTGATGACTAAATTATGACTCAAAATATTAATTAACGTACTTATTTTCTATTGGTGACACATTATTTGATTTGCAAATTTGATTTAAAATTTAATTTTTCTAGCATTATCCTTTTAGTATAATAAAATACAACATACTTATGTCTATTCGATTATATTGAAAAGCATGGAAAGGCCTTTAAGGAACAAAGTCGAATATGTGTGTGTGTGTGTGTATGAATCATTTCACAAGAGAGATCTCCATTTTTCTAAAAAATGGGGACACCCTCTTGACCGTTGGATTTGACTTTAATGAAATTGTGTGGTTGAGATTGTGTGGTCTGTTGTTTTAATCTCAATCACACAATTTCATTAAAGCCAATCCAACGGTCAAGAGGGTGGCCCCATTTTTTTTAGAAAAATGGGGATCCCTCTTGGTAAGGGGTCTATATATATATATATATAGGAAACCTTTAAGGGAATGGATCCCTATTTTGTTTTTATAAAAATGGGGATTAGTTATGGAGTTCACACCACATCAAACTTTAACGATCTGAACCATCTATTTTTCAAGTTGCACCTCATAGATCATCCTTACAAAGTATTAGCCAAATTGGAAATGTTTAAGACATCTAATTGAGCTCAAAAAAATTAACAAACACTTTGTTATATAAGAAATAATGAAATTTTATCTTGATAATTAAATAGGCAAATGGTGTCAGATTGAATTTAATTTTTGTAAGGATGATCTATGAAACGAGACTTACAAAATAGACGGTTCGGATCGTTGAAGTTCGATGTGGGGGCAAAAAAATGAGGATATATATATATATATATTGGTTTCCAATATGGAAACGTCCTTATTGCTAAGAATTTGAATGATCTAGATCATTATTTTTAGTAAAATATTTGAAAACGAAGGAATTTAAGTTTTTGTTATAACTTGACTAGTAAAAGGATTTTGTAGTTTCTTTCTTCTATTGAATAATTGTTAAAGAATGAACTGTCAACCTCTATAATGTTGTTTGTCTCAATTTTTTTTTTGTATGAAGCACTCTTTTTGGAATGTATGAGTCTTCGATTGTAACTGATTTCATTATTATTGATATATAGGCATTTCTTCACATACGAGGAGCCTTGTATGCGAAGAAGTTTGTGGGGATTGTTGTTTATATTTAAGAATAATGTTTAGTTTGACAATCTTGGTGAACTATGGTGGAAGGTGGGCTGACTCAACATACAAAAATGGCAAAATGAAAGGATTACTTGTTTCAGATAAAATTACATTCCTTGAGCTTCAGAGGAAAGTAATGGTATTGTGAACGTGGACCTAAATGAGTATGAGATAACTATGAAAGTCATATATAATGCAATGGAAACTACATGGCCTACAAATATAGTTGATGACGATGACGTGAAGGCATTTATTTTTTATGCAGATTTATTTATTTTTGTTCATTTTTTCATTTGTTTGAGTGATATATATACATATGAATATGTCGGTATCGCCCATTGTAGCTTCATGTATACAATGGATTTCGCATTGAAGTTGTGAATTTTGAGGAAAGAGTTGCACATTCCGGCAATTTGATCTTGACTTACTACCTTTCTCACAGCTTGTGCCGCACGTAGACAGCAATAAAATTCATGCTATCTTATATGTTCCCATTATTATACTACAAACTCTAATTGCGTATGCATAAGTTATAGGGCCAATTGGTGATCAGGCCAATTAGATTGTAACTAATGATGTGCGTGAAAAAATTGTCTTACCACCAATTACATGAAGAAGATATAGTAGGCGCAAAGAAAAGAGGATCCTATCACGTGGAGAAAAAATCAACTTCGAGGTGTTAAAAATGTGTTTCAAATGGCCATTATAAACAAACTTGTAAGAATCCCTTTCCACATTATTCTACTTTGTAGAACTCTTTTTTAAATTTGGGATGTAATGGATAAATATTTTCTTTTGATCATTTTATTGTTTATTTTGGTTGTATGTACAACTAAAAGTTAATTCACTTTTATTTCGTTACTCAAGTAGTTCACTTTCTGATATATGAATAATGTTTGTTGCCCTTCAACTATTTTGTGGGAATCATGCGAGAAAGGTTTCTTTGACTTTTATTAAAAAATAAAATTGAGAGAGAACTTTATTCTTCGTTTGAAAAAGAAAATAAATAAAAAAGGAGAAAAATATTAGAGAGAGCAACACTTGATCATATAGCACAAGTCTTTTAGTTAACGACTAGTTATTCATATAAATTGAGGGTTTTTATGTCTATTTAGGTGAAATTTTGGATATATTTGAAAGTTTTTATAAAAACTGATATTTTTAAAATTAAAAGGTAATTCTTTTCTATATTAGATAATTTCTCTTGAAAATGGGTGTCCAAAAAACTGGGTGTCTAGAGACTCATATTAGGTGTAAACATAATTTTCCCAAAAGGAATACCAATTCCTTATAAAAAAAAAAAAGGTGAAGTGCCGATTTAGTCCTTGAACTATCACCTTAGTGAAAATTAGGTCCCTGAATTATTTTTTTCGGTAAAATAAGTCCTTAAATTCATTAAAAATTGCTAATTTCATCCCTACTATTATACTCAAAGCTATTTTATCCAATTTTTCATCAACTTAAGTCACTTGACACACTTTAAAGTGTAATACCATTATTTTCTTGCCTATAATCCCTTAATATTTCATATAGGTTGCGAATCTAACGTCTAATTTACCATCCAAAGCTAACTTACACTATTTCTTATGAAAAGCTACCAATTTACCCTCCAAAGTTAACTCCATACACTATTTCTTTATGATAAACTATCAATCTACCCTCAAATGTGTATCACATGCAGGTAACGTGATTTAAATTGACGGAAAATTGAATATAGTAGCTTCGAATATAATATTAGGGATGTAACTGGCATATTTTTATAATTCAATGACTGATTTTTCTGAAAAAATAGTTTATGGACCTAGTTTTCACTGAGGTGATAATTCATAGGCTAAATTGGCAGTTTACCTTATAAAAAAAAGTGAACCAATTGGACTGAGTCCAAGTACCTAGTCTTGGGTTGGGCTAGTAAAGAGTATGATAAAAGTGAAACGAGTCATTAGGTTTGAGCCCAAGACCATAACGTATTACGAACTCCACTCTAGCCCATCCTTGTTTATTGGACGAGGCCATCACTATTTTTACCTCACGATTTTCTGCCACTCTTTTTCTACCCAAAAGAAGAAAAAAAAGTTGGTTTTACTTATCTTCTCGTTAAAACGATTAGATAATTTACACTAATTCATCAATGAAAGGGTTTGGGTTCGAGGTGTAGTGAGTTGGAGAATAAGGTCTTATCCACCACTTGAGTTATCTTGTTATTTCAATTCCTTTAATTTTGTGTAATCATAAGTTAGTTATTGAGTTTGTTTGTCGATTTCTCCTTTTCCGAACTTGTAAGGAACTGTCATTTTTTGTCATGAACTTTAATTTTGGAAAATTATCTTTTTGAACTTTTACCAATTTTCTCCATAAATTTTAATTTTAGCCTAAGACCCCTCCTAAACTTTTATAATTGGTTTTCTTCCTTGAACTTTTGTTTATAATTGCAAAAAGGTAATTTTATCTCTAATGTGGACAACATATTGTTTTTCCTTTTTTCTTCTCTTTCGCTAGTTCACTCCATACACTTTTGTTTGAATATTAGGGTTCAAGAGGATATCAAAGTTCATTGAAGAAATTGGTCAATTATAAAAGTTTAGAGGGTGATCGGCTAAAATTAATATTTATGGAAGAAATTGACTAATTATAAAAGTTCAAGGGTAATCTACCCCAAATTAAATTTTAAGGGTTGAGAAAGCAAACTCGTATGGAGATGTAGATTGATATATAGTCTCTGTTGTTGAAATTTGCAATAAACATTAGAAGGGAACAAAATCATAGTTGCGATGGGATAAAAACCATAAAAACCAAACAAGAATTAAAAAGATTATGTGTTTCTCACCGCTTGTGTGAGGGTTTTCAAATTAAGGATTTCCATTCAGTCGTCGGCCCTAGCTATGGCTAGGGTCGGTGGCAGCCTTTACTTTCTCCTTTTTGGCGTTCTCTTCCTTTCCTCATGCTACAGTTCTCCCCTTGCTAGCCTTTCCCTCCTGAATAATCTTTCCAACCCACAACCCGTAAATCCTACTCGCCCTTGTCCTCAGAACCACTCTTTTCTTTTCTCTATTTCCTGCTATCCCTCCATCTTCACTCCTTTGTTCTTTTTCACTTGGCTTCGTCATTCATCACTATTATTCCAAATCCGGCTTGCCACCACTTTTAACCGCGATTTGTTGAGATATATCGAGAGGGTGTGTAGAGTTCCGGTGTTCACACCGGCTCGGGTGTTCGCACCACCTCCCTCTCTTGGTCTGCCTTTATTGGCACTGTCGCTAGTGGACATCCCACTGACTTCTTTGGTTTCTTCTACTTGGTGGATGTAACTGAAGATGAGCTATTTGCTGGATGATGGAGTTTTCCTTCTTTCCATCTCTGAGGCTTTGTCTGATCGGATTTATGGCGTTGGTTGGATTCGATGGTTCAAGCTGTTTGCGAGGTGCGGCAGCAATTGTTGCAGGAAGCTAGGGATTTCTTTTTTCAGTCGGTTTGCTTTTGTTTTATAGCCTAATCTTTGGTTGGGCTCTTGATGTTTCTTTTTGGTTGGCCCGCTTTGCCTTTGTATGTTTGTTATGGGCCTTTGTTTTGTAAAGTTTTGTTGGCAATAAAACTTTTGCCTTTCTTCCAAAAAAAATGAACCAAACAAGAATCAAGCGGGACATAAAATTGGTAAACTAATCATAATGGTAGGAACAAACAAACAAAAAAAAAAACAATACTCAAAAAAATATTGATGATTGATTTTTTATTTTAATAAATGATATTATCTACACTAAAGAAGATGAGGTAGATTGAACCTCATAATGACTATCAATAATGTGGTTCAAATTCGCCTTTGGCGAGAATCGAATCTAAAAGCTCTCTCTTACAAATAAAGAGAAATATGACTAGACTGTAGTACTAAATGACATATTAATGATTGGATTAAAAAGGAAAAAATAAATAAAAACGAGTGTGGAGGTGTGCAAATGTGGTTTCCCATTAAGACATAATTTCTCTCTAAAAAGTGGAAAAAAAATTGTCGAATAGAGCAAGCATTTTGGTAATTAATTATGGACCTCACTTCTTCTTTCTTTTTATGATCTTAAAAGATTTGTAATACATCAACATATTTACACTAAAAATGTGAAAATAAATTAGTATTAGATTCGTTATTCATAAGAACCGAATTTAAGACATGTTACTTACAAGTGAAGAAAATGTCACTAGATCGTAGAGGTGGACACTTGGAACTGAAAACATAAACCAAAACATGAACTCAACCGCACTAAACAATTTGATTTTTACGGTTTTAAAACCGAAGAGCAAGCTATAAAAGGGTTTGGTATCTAAAATCAAATCAAAATTGAACTGAACCGCATAATATAAAAAATTATTTTATGTTTTTAAAAGTTTACAACTACTAATGTAATTTTAGATTATTTATGTTTTATATCGTGTAGAGTTGACCAACTCAAATTCAAGCATCGCTGCTCTTTTCATCTATCGATTTTACTTTTACAATGTCCAAAGTTAGAGTTTATAAGACCATTTAGTTTTTTTTTTGTTTAAAACGAGAGAGTGAGACTGACACCCTTAAAATCCCAAGCCAAACCTTCCCAAAATCATTTCACCGAAAATAAAAATAAAAAAATGGCGAACTTTTCTCAATTTAATAATGGGATTTTTTATTAACACCCCATATTTTGTTGACTACACCCCACATAATAATTTAATATTAAAGTGCTCATAAAATGACTATTTAAGCCCTAAAATGTTCTAAAAATTAAAAAGAAGATTATAAATACACCCCAAGTTCTTTCTTTGAGTCATGCCTAAAATTTACTTCTATGCTCTCACATAAGCAATATGACTATTTTTCCAGAAAAGAATGAACAGGTTTCCGTAAAAGTTTGAAAACTCAATGTGAAACTCCATCACTTCAATATTATATACATACAACTGCAAGACTTAACCCTTTTTGTAAGATCCCACATCGTCCAGGGGTGTGGATCCTGTAAGCCTTATATATATATATATATATATATATATATATATATATATATATATATATATATATATATATTTCCATCTCTACCTAGCACGAGGCCTTTTGGGAGCTCACTAGCTTCGGGTTCCATTGGAACTCCGAAGTTAAGCGAGTTCGCACGAGAGCAATCCCATGATGGGTGACCCACTGGGAAGTTCTCGTGTGAGTTCCCAGAAACAAAACCATGAGGGCGTGGTCGGGGCCCAAAGCGGACAATATCGTGCTACGGCGGAGTCGAGCCCGTGATGTGGTTATGGCCCGGGCCGGGATTTGATAATTTGGTATCAGAGCCAATCCCTGGTAGGAAGTGTGCCGACGAGGACGTCAGACCCCTAAAGGGGGTGGATTGTAGATCCCACATCGCCCATGGGTGTGGATCTTGTAAGCCTTATATGTATATTCCCATCTTTACCTAGCACGAGGCATTTTGGGAGCTCACTGGCTTCGGGTTCCATCGAAACTTCGAAGTTAAGCGAGTTCGTGCGAGAGCAATCCCATGATGGGTGACCCACTAGGAAGTTCTCGTGTGAGTTCCCAGAAACAAAATCGTGAGGGCGTGGTCGGGGCCCAAAACGAACAATATCGTGCTACGACGGAGTCGAACCCGGGTTGTGGTGGGGGCCCGGGCAGGGATGTGACAATTTTGCCCTCGAGTTAGTTTGGGTGTGGCTTATGTCCTTTTGTCTTTGCTTTAATGAAAACCCATTTCCACCAAAAGAAAGATTGAAGAATTATATAGGCTACTGATATGAAAATTGAAAAGAAAACTAGAGGAAACAAGTTTGTGAAGACGAATACTCGGGTTTGATGTGGGGTGTATGTGAGGAGTTTAGGTTGTGTGGGTAGCTTGGGAAAGAATGTGGAATGTATTAAGATATTTTTTAATTTAAAATGTAGATGTGAAGTGTTTTAGTACGTAAGGTGTAATTAACAAAATATGGAGTGCCAATAAAACAACCCTTTAATAACGAGAACTGTTATTAGCATTTTAAAAATCTCAATCTACACTTCTCACAAATGTATTTTTCTTTCTAATTATAGAAAGTTTGGAATACCAAATGAGATTTTTGATGTGCTAATAACAATTCATTTAATAATAATGAAAATTCAGAAATCACACGTGCGTTTTGTTCTACATGGTTTTTTTTATTTTTTTATCTGTATAATAATTCACCAGAGTGACAGAGAGACGCTGAGAGAGAGAGAGAGAGCGATAGAGAGATCTCCACAAGTCTCTCCTTTTTCTCTTCTCTTCTCATTTTTCTCCGCTCCAGATTTGTTTGAGCAATGTCCGACGAGCCTGCTCCCACTCGCTGGTCCTTTCAGGTACTCACTCACCAATTCTCTTACCATTTTCTGTTTGTTTCCCGAGAAAATATTGGTTGATTGGATAATTGACTTTAAAAGTGTGAGACTTGAAGGAAACTATGAGTAGAGTAGCTGTTAGCTTTTTCGGGTTGGAACTAGAAACTGAAGAAACCCAATTTCTATTTTTGTTTGTTTTGCTTGCTTCTGTTTTCTCTGCTCACAAATATGAGCTCACTGATCTCAAATTTATTCTAATATAATTTTTTGTTTTGGGATTAATTATATGCTTAGAGTTTAGTAGATTTGGATTAAATTTTGGTTGTTGAGATTGTGTAGTTGCGAATCTTGATCTGATGGGTAGGATTGAATCAAGAATTCGTGGACTTATCTCAGTTAAAATTATTTGTATTTCTAGGATTTTAAATTGTTTTATGATGCCAAGTTTGGTAGAAAGAAAGCGCCGGAGCCGCAGCAAAACGGGCAGTCCACTGATGGAGCTGTGAGTAATGGGAGTAGTTCGGGCGTGACTGCGAATGGGAATGGTCATGTGAAGAGAACAGCTGACTTGGCCATCTATGAGCAATTTCAAAACCAGGTAGTGGATTTCATCTTATCACGTGGTGTATTGGATTTGACTCATTGCATGGACTTTGTAGAGTTGGATTCATTTGTTCTTCGATTTTGTCTGTTTTTCAGGGTAGGAGCTCGGCGACTCACTCAAATGGAGTCTTAGCTGATCGGCATGATGAGATACCGTATGATTTCTCGCAACTTTTCTTATTGGATTTCTTGTATTAGCTATCATTAGTTAAGTAATGTTATGACATTTTTACATTTGTCGTATTAAATTTCATTGCAGAATGTTCCTTTAAGAACCTACTGACATTTTTTTGTGGACTCCACAGCCAGAAGTCCCTTTTACCTGCTTTTGAATCGGCAGAAATGCGTTCTTTAGGAGAGAGTTTATGCAGGTGATTTTACACGAATGACTTCACATGATGGAATATAAGTTACTGTTGTTGCATATATTTTTTCCGGTGGCCAAGGATGATTACAGTTGCACTCTGAAAGTTTTGTCATTTATTTGTCATGTCTTGTGCAGGGATATAGTTCGGGGTAGTCCAGATGTTAAGTGGGAAAGCATCAAGGGATTAGACAATGCCAAGCGTTTGCTCAAAGAAGCAGTGGTCATGCCAATTAAATATCCCAAGTACGTCTAGTTAATGAGCACCTCATGTACTTATTTTATACACAGTTACACGTGTTTGTTCTTGCATTTTTATGTTACTCCTGTATTTTTTGTTCGTAAAGTTTAAAAGAATAAGATTGCTGCATTGCTAGTTGTCTACTAGTGAAGCATGGTCTCAGTTTACATTCCTTTTTTCTGTGAGATTGAAACCAATATTAACTTAATTTAATCGTGTTCATGCTAAATTCTTTAAATTCATGGAGTACCAAATTATTTTCTTCATGTTAAGCTAAATTGATCAATATATGCTAGAATATTTTGATACAGTTTCTTGCAGCTATTTGTATTGAAATTTGGAATAAAATTTCAAAACAACCAGAATGAATGATGGCATGATGCAAAATCATTCCAATGTCAAACTGATCTTTCTATTTTCCGTAGGTACTTTACTGGACTTTTAACACCGTGGAAAGGTATTCTCCTTTTTGGCCCTCCAGGGACGGGAAAGGTTTGTAATTCTTTCCAATCCTATTGATTTTTTATGTTTCTTTTTCCGTGCTTTTGTTATACAATATTTGCTCTTCTATTTGCTTACCCAAGAAAAGTTCTTATCCTTATTGCGTTTGTACCTTTCCTTGATGAAGTGCTCATGGTGGGGGTGGGGGATTGGGAGATGGGTTTGTAAAATTAATTTGTTAAAATCTGACTTTCATGGAACTTGGAGAACTTAGCTAGTTAGCTTGTCTTTGTTGTCCTAGAAAAGTACATGCTAAATTGCTCTCCATGCAATTTCTTATGAAAAACTTCCTCTGAAATGAAGATGAATTTCCAGAGTCCATTTGATGCACAACTCCAGTTAATCTTTTACAATGATACTTTGGACAAAAATTAATTTAACATCTGATGTTGCAGACAATGCTTGCCAAGGCTGTTGCAACAGAGTGCAAGACCACATTTTTCAACATTTCAGCATCATCCGTTGTCAGTAAATGGCGTGGTATGTTAGGTTGAACAATTTTCTGAAGGTCATGCTTGTTTGTGGCTTATTTGTAATAAAATGGATGGGGCTTATTTGTCATAAAATGGATGGGGAAGAATTTAGTAGGGTCCAAATTTGCCACCTTGTTATTTGAGCTTCCTATCCTTTTAATATTTCCTTGAATTTTAATGTTTGCATGATTTTTCAGGCGACTCAGAGAAGTTAGTGAAGGTGTTATTTGAGCTTGCTAGGCACCATGCACCATCAACTATATTTATTGATGAAATTGACGCAATTATTAGTCAACGTGGTGAAGGACCAAGTGAGCATGAAGCAAGTAGGCGTCTCAAGACAGAGCTACTCATACAGGTGATGTTTGTTTTTAAAGAGTGCTGCTTTCTTTGTGTTCTCTCCCATCATATGTTACTGTGTAGATCACAGAATCTTGTTTTCTGCTTCGTATCAGTTTATAACATTTGAAAACTATGTTAACATTGTGCTTAGAACTTTTAATTGTCTTGGTTCATCAGACCCACTGTTGGATATTCCAATTTTGTACATGTCAACTGTGTTTGTTTGATTAGCTTGTATTAGATTGCAGATGGATGGTTTGACGAAGACAAGTGAACTTGTTTTTGTTTTGGCTGCAACAAATCTTCCCTGGGAACTGGATGCAGCCATGCTCCGGCGTCTTGAGAAGCGAGTATCCTTTTGAAACTAACCCAATTATATCCGTCAATTGTAACTAACTGTAACTGAATGCTTATAGGCATGGATTCCAAGTCAACTGCATGGAAACCATGGAAGTTGTAATTATTGGCATATCATGTTATACACTTGGTTACAATCTCCTAGGTCTGAATAAAATCATAGTTTCACAATCTTTAACAGCGCACGAGTTAGTTGAGTGCTAGTTACTACATGCCAGGATATTCGAGATGTCGAAATAGATGTAGGATCATCTTGAGGTTGATTATGGTATAGAACACGGGAAGGTTCAACTACGGTATCACATCAATTTTCCCTTGTCTGCATTCTCTTCTAGCTAGGTATCAAAATACGGGGCAGTTTTTTACATGATCAAGCATATTCTGCAACCAGCTATTTTATTCGAGTTTCCCATTAACCATGAAAATTTAGATTCTTGTGCCTCTGCCTGAACCAGAAGCAAGAAGAGCCATGTTTGAGGAGCTCCTGCCAGCACAGCCTGATGAGGAGAAGCTTCCTTATGATTTGTTGGTAGACAGAACAGAAGGATACTCAGGTTCGGATATTCGATTGGTGTGCAAGGAGGCTGCCATGCAGCCTTTGAGACGCGTAATGACATTCCTTGAAGACAAAGAGGAGACGGTTCCTGAGGATGGTATGTGACTCTAAAAAATAGTTGCTTTCGATGTTCAACAAAAATTAGATGTATACAAGTTAAACATAAACTCTAACCCTGCAATTCTGATGTTTGTGGTTGCAGAACTGCCTAAGGTTGGACCGATCAAACCCGAAGATATTGAGACAGCTTTGAAGAACACAAGGCCGTCTGCTCATCTCCAAGCTCATCGTTACGAGAAGTTCAATGCTGATTATGGTAGTCAAATACTCCAATGACGGTACACAATCCATCGTCTCGTATGATTTGTATGATTTGATGTACTTTTCGTAGTTTTGGAGATCACTAGATTATCATTGCCTATTCCACATTTATAAGGTTCTGAGAAGGGTGATTCTCGTAAAACCGATTAAAAAGTTTGCTTCTTTCAGTTGGAATTAGGTTATTTGTTTTGTATTTCTACGGTTCTGATTTTGTGATTCCGATTTGATGTAAGAACAGATTAGTCAGGATTGGCTTTAATCTGTCAAATTCAAGTTTGTGCCCCCACAGTGCAGCAAAGTTACAAGTTCTTTTGCCGGTGAAACCATTTTACAATTTGTAACTCACGTTACTCTGTTTGTGTTTTCCGGCTTGTTATAATTTGAGCAGTGTTTTAAAAAACGAGCCTTGAGGTGCCTCCTATGCGGCCTTCAAGGTGAGGCGGAAGTAAGCTTAAACTCGCTTAGGTGCCCGAGGCATTTTTTTTCGTTGTTAGGTTTTTTCACTTTGAAACGCCTTGGCTTCGCCTTTTAAAACGTTAGATTTGAGTTTCATTTGAGCAAAGTTCATTTCTTCCTCTTACACGTTTGGTAGAGAGGATTTGATAAAGGGCCCTCCAAACCCTAAACCCTAACTCCAACTGCCAACTATCCACATATCATATACCTCAAAAACACCCAAACCCTAATGTCACAGTCAAACCGTACCAAAAATTAAACCCTAAATTCCAGAATGCAATATTCACCCTTCAAATCCCACAAAAACACATCAGATCATCAACTAGGGCTACTCAGCGAGTTGCCATCACAGGCTGCTCCGATAAACTGAAATCCTTTCAATCTTTTATATAGAACTCTGGAAAAGCTACGTGCAACAGAGTTTCGTAACAACACAACGAACCATCGTACCACGAAAGAACTCACTGAGCATTAAGATCATATAAACAAAAGAAAACTTCTCAAAAACAATGACTCAGCTCCATATTAGTTGAAACCCCTTCGGTAGATCAGCCGGTCTTTCCAAGCCTTGCATCGGTCCACGCTTTGGCGATTGTTTGCTTCATCTCCGGATCCCCTTCTTCGTACATGTTCTACAAGTTCAGGTGCATACAATAATTAACAAAAGCAGAGCAGAAACATAGTATAACTTTTCATGTATGACAATGTACATGTTTGGGAACCTCACCTTCATCAAGTCCATGATTCCCGCCATGGGATCTTTCTCTTTATCCAGACTCGGCTTCAACTGCAAGACCAAAACGTTAAAACATTTAGTTCCCATTACTTCATTTGCCAAAGCATCAAATGGGGAAGTCCAAAAGATACTATGAATTCCCATTTCTGCCGTTCGCCAAAGCATAAAACAGGAGAGTACAAAAGATCCGATGAAATGTACCTTATCCTCCTTAAATTTCAAGTCCAACCAGTGATCCTTTGAAGTTTTAGCCAAATTGATAACAACCCTTGTAGGCTTAACCAGCACCTTACACTTCTCTGGATTAATCTCCTTGTTCAGCTTAGGCAAAACGAACCTGTAATTCTTTCCTTTCACATCATGGAATTTGATATCCAACGACATAGGCTTGAAGTCAGTCTCTATCTTCTCCTGATCAACTCCTTCCAGAGAAACGTATATCTGCAAGAAAAGGAAATGTGATCAAACTGACACGAGAAACCCAGAAGAAACCTAAAATTAGCAATTGGAAAACACATGACCAGTCTAAACCTAATGCAAAAAACACAAGGGGAATACATTCCCACCTTCACTTTATCATTATCCTGGTCCCAGCTGAACGACGAAAGAGTAGTGTAATGCAGAGCTGGGGTGGCAGTAGCGGTTGGAGCTGGAGTTGGGATTTGCAATGCAGGTGAAGGAACAGCCTCCTGTGACAACTGCAAAGATCAAAAACTACATTAACTACCATAATCCCATAAGCAAACGTAGCAAGATTCCACATCTGACCTAGAAATGGCAGGTTCATACGATCCTAATACGGGCTCATCCCTTACAAGATACCATAAAAATTTCACACTCTTTCAAGCATTACAACATTTCATAATGCCAAAGCTAAGACAAAATTATGAAGTTGTTTCAAAATAAAAAAATTGACAAGACGACATTCTAAACTAGTCTATGGGGGATTCGAACTTGGGTACATGGCGCGGCCATATGCCAAATCAAACTTCAACAACACAGATGAAAGAATCCATATGCATAATTAATACTGAGCCCAAATTTCGAGAAATCGTGTTAGAACACTGTTCAGTTCACCAAATGTCTTGTTTTGCTGACTCACTCAACCTTGTTTTTCGCCCTTCCAGGACCTAGATAGCTGTACTCTTTTGGCACCCGAGGAATTCCGGCAGTTCTAACATTCTCTTCTGTATTAAACGTATGAACTTATCACAATTATGTAATAAGTGATATAATTAATTGTAAATTAATTTTTTTCTTCAAAGTTTCAAATCAATTGTATTATTAAACAGTGCACCAGGCCGTATTCCCGACAAACTGAAAAATCTCTCTCAAGTATTCACTTCATACTAAATTCTAAAATAAATTACAACTTTTTCATAATTTTTTTTTTGTGGGTCATGTAATCAAAACCAAATTTCACACAAAAAATTGGGGACATTACCAAAGCAATCATATTGTGGCAAAAATTTAGTTACCCAAGTTAGAGATATATAAAAATATATATTAAAAAGCAAATGCTGATTACTAAATAAAAGAGTAGAGATACAAAAAAAAAAGGGGACCTTCTTCTCTAAAGTGCGAATCTCAGAGGAAATGAGGTCGATCACACGGGGTCGTTTCGCGATGCTCTGAAGGCGGCGGAGCTCCTCCACATCCAGCGCCACTTCCTCCGCCATTTTCGTGCTTTGGTTTGCTAGTTCCTTCTCCAGAGTATTGGGCTGTAAAATTTTATAAGGGTTCTTATGTTTTGGGAGTCGCAGAAAATGCTAGAAGCTTGGGGAGGGAGTGGGAGGGGCAGATCGGGAAATTTATTGTTCCAAGAAGGTTCTGGACTCGACGGTTGATTTGCTAATGTCGTGAGGGTTTTACACGTGGATGATTCTTAGGGCTTGTAATTTGGGCTTTGGTAATGAGCTGCTTGTCAACAAAATGACCCAACAGTGATTCTGTGAAGCCCATGGGCCAAAAATCCCTGTTTTTCTATGAGAAAATTTACCAGTGTCACGTAAATTTGTCAAATTTTTAATGATTTGTCATCTCAACTTTTAATTTAGTTATGGGTAGGGGTGCAATTCAGGCGGGTTGGGCGAGTTAGAAGGTCAACCCAACCCTAACCCAACTTTTACAATTCGGATTTGGGTTCGGGTTGAACTTGGGCGGGTTCGGGTTGCCCAACTTTTTCAAGTTTTAATCAGGTTCATGCAAAGTTTGAATTAAAATATAAGAAATACCAAAGCTAGTACCAAAAGAAAAAAAAGAAAAGAAAAAGAGGAACACTTCATTGTTCAAAGCTAGTACCCAACTCAAGTCTTGTCCTTCGAAGCTTCTGCAGAAAAATCAAAGTGTGGTTGCCAGAAAAACAATTGCTTTCTGCAACTCCATGCACTTTTCTATCATAATCCATCAAAAGTCACTAGTGAATCCTCCACAAAGGTGCAAAGGTCATTGAGAAGCATGTTGCATAGCTCAACCCAATCGGGTTGGGTTCGGTTGGACAAATGATCAACCCAACCCAACCCAATCAATGAATGGGTTGAAATCGGATTGGGTTTGGACGGGTTATAACTAAAAAAAACTTGCTTGTTCGGGTTTAAAGTCGGGTTGAACATGAGCGGGTGGGTTTGCCCAACCCAAGTTACACCCCTAGTTATGGGTATCCTCAATTGTTTAACACGTCAAATCTCTTTTTTTTTTTTTTTTGGGTTTTTTGTATAATGCTACTCGGACCATCTAATGTTTGTCGAATATGGGATGACAAGTAAATTTAATAATCCAAATATGAAGCAAATCAGATAATCTGATTATAAATGAATCCTGATATAAATTAAGGCTGACGTGATGCAATTATAAACCTAAAAATGACTAAAGCCTGACAAACCTAAATTGAAAGTTGGGAAAATCATAATAAGACCATAAACTAAATTTTTTCCATTCTTGATTAATTGGGGACAAGGTGATTCGAATTGTACCTCTTCCAATTTTGAAAACAGAATGTCACTTAGTACTACGGTCTAGTTACATTCCTTTTCACTTGTAAGTGAGAGATCTTAGGTTCGATTATTACCAAAGGTGAGTTTGAATCACATTATTGCTAGCCCATTGTGAGGCTAAACTCACTCCCTCCCCCTTAACGTAGATAATATCGTTTGTTCAAAAAAAAAAAAAATTGAAAAGAGAGTGGAAGAAAACTCTCTTTCTTCTTTTGCAAATTATCAGAACTTACCATATATATGATGAAATCACAATCACAATACTGGGCACTACAAGCATATCATAATCGGCAATTTGTGTCTTGTTTGTGTTTAGTGATAAAATCCTGAAACTGCTTTTGCAGTTGAGCTTTTGTTTGGTAATTAGAAGCCAACTTTCTGTCCAGCTCCTCCTTCATAGCTAAAAGCTCACACTTTCTCCTCTCAGCTGCAGCTATCTCACCATTACTTGTGCATCTCTCACTCCCTTGGAATTTGACAAAGTTCGATTGAATCTGAAACAAAGATCAAACATCTCATCTTAAATTAAAACTCTTCATGATCAAACTGATGAAAGCACATTGCCAAAGTTTATAAGAGGGAAAATCTCGTCATTGCGCCTGAAAATGACTGCTCTACTACTAAAGATATGAACTTAAAAATGAAACTATCGTCAGTCGTGTGAGAATAAGTGTTTTACCATTAAAAATGTGAACTTAAAAGTGATATTTTCGTCGGTCACGTGAAAAAATACGTGTTGTACCACTCGAGTTTTCTTGGTATTCAAATTCTTCATTTGCATCTAGAGCTATAATCTTTTACCTCATTGATGCCTTTCTTCAAATTTTGAACTTGCATTTGACATTCCAAAGCAAACATCTCCACATTTTGCTTGAACTCCTTCATTTCAAATCCCTTCATCTCATAAAATCTCTTCTTCTCCTTCTCCAACTCCTCATCCTCCTCCACCTCACTCTTCAAAACCCTAAAATTATCCCCAGTTCAATTTCAATTCCAATCCCAATATTAACCTAATTAATTAATCAAGCAACCAAAAATTTAATCAATTGAGAAATTAATAAGCTAATACCTCAATTGATGTGAACCGGATTGATATTTCTCGTCGAGGCGATCGATCTCGGACCTGAGCGCCCAGATTTTGAAGCTTTGCGATGCGATCTTTTGATCGAGCGCTAAGCACCTCTGCTCCGTGGCCCTCATGCTTCCGAGCTTCATCTCCAACACCTGAGACCGGTTCGCTTGCGCTTCTTTCTCCGCCTGCAACCAAAGCAAGAATAAGTGAGACTCCGCGGCCATCTGTTTGGCGGCTGAGAAAGCGTGGAAAATTTGACGAAATTAAAAAATTTAATTCTTTTTTCTCAGCAACCAAACATGATTTAAGAAAGTTAGGATTTGTGATGTGACCTGAAGAAGAGAGAGGCGCTGGTTGCGGGTATGCTCCATGTGTTCGAGTCGTTCCCGGAACGCGGCGGAAAGCGCCATCGCGATTTGCAGAGGGAGAGAAGGCGCAAAGAATTGGGGTTCTGTTTTTTTAAGGTCAACGGAATTTTGAACTTTGGGGAATATGTAGGGTGGCAGCTTGGAATACGTGGTCAAATGCGATTGGGTGCAAAGAGTGGGACATCCAATTAACTCTTTCCTAATTGGAATCGATTTTGGGAATCGGAGCCTAAGAATAAAAAAATAGGAAAACTAATGAAAATGGTTTGAAAACTTTGAGTTTTAACGATAAGGACAAAATAAAGGGTAAAGTGAATAGTATCAGGTTTGACTTTTTAGTATAAAAATGTGTTTTTTCGTTAAAGTGAACAGTACTGCGGGCTTTTCGTTAAAACTCTCTAAAAAATTCTGAACTACTCATTTTAAATTTTATGGTTTTTTGGTCCTATTTCACTAGCTCATTTCACACAAGCTAAAAATTTGGATATTTTTCTTCAATGACCAGACTTCTGATTCTTGACCTCCATCATAGAGATTTGCAAAGAATCTTAATTCTTGCAGTTGTACCCAAATTGTTTACTGAAGTATAAAAAAATAAATTTTAACGAAAAATCATATTTTTACCTAGTTATAGATAATTTATTGTACCTAGTTATAGATAATTTATAAAAAAATTATGGGAGTTTTAACGAAAAGCTCGGTACGGTTCAGTTTAACGAAAAATCATATTTTTACACTAAAAAGTCAAACCTGGTACTATTTATTTTACCCTTTATTTTGTCATTATCGTTAAAACTTAAAGTTTTCAATCCCTTCTCATTAGTTTTCCTTGTAAAAAACTGTGGTAGTTGTGTTCAATCCGTGGTGAAATCTTTTGTCCATTTAGTTGTGGCTGACGTATTTCAACTATAATTGTTATAATCAAATTGTTTATTTTCTTAAGCGTTGTATAAAGATTATCTTTGTAAAAAAATCACTTAAATTGATGCTTGTTCAATCATTTATATATGTAAGATAAATCAACGATTTTGTTAACGATTGACATTCTTATAATGAACCAAACATCTGTTTAAATAGATTTTTCTAAAGAATAAGTTTATTGTCAAACTTCCATCATTCTATTCAAATACATACCACGCCAATTCAAGAACACAAACAAATACATGATATTCTACCTCCGATATAGAATCTACTTGAGCATGCAATTATTTTCACCCATCTCAGCACAATAATACACAGAAAATTTCAGATCTAACAAATATTCGACACAAGATAAATGAAGCTTAACATCAATCACTGAACATGATGATATAGAACCCAATTAGTTACACTGTTGGTTATGTTTTTAAAGGCAGATATGGCGATTCCATAGTTTCGTAGCAATGCCGATTGGGAGTGATCACGATAAAGGAAGCTACGGAGGTTAGAGAGGATGATTCGAAATAATCTGAAATTGTGTTTGTCATTCATGTAGTTCATGTTAGACCTGGAAAGCGAGTCAGGTTTGTGTTATTTTCATGTCATATCAGTCATCGTAACAGGTGACCTGATAATGACCTTACTCGATACAGATAGTCTCATTTCGTATCAGCTTAATGTCTAGACATGGCAAATGGGTCGTTTTGGTATCGCTTACGTGTCAATATTTGTTATCATAATGGGTTCTTGATGTGTGACTCGATAACGACTAGACTTGTTAACAGGTTCTTAACGAGTTACCCGATAACAACCCAACTAGTTAACGAGTTGACTCATAATTTATTATTTTCGTGCCGTTTTGCGTTAGGGTAAAGGATCGTGCAAGAAAATGCCAGATCTAATCGTGTTGATATAAATGCTTATAAGCAAGTTCTTTTCATTCATTTCACATGCAAACAATTTCTATAAGAACCACCACCACCTCCTATCTTTCTAATTCGGCACCGCCTGTTTGAATTTGTTTTAATACAGCCAATTTCCCAATATTTTAATAGGGAGTGTGTTCTCCTTAATTTAATTTGTTGTGTCCATGTTACCATTTCCTAATCGACTTTTGCTAATATGTTAGTGATGAGGTAACGATTAGGACAAACCGCTCATTGAATCTAATTGTCAAAAGAAAATAATACTTTGCATTTAAAACTGTTATTCCTCAAACTCTCCTCACTTTCTCCAAATGCTGACACGGTTATCATCTTACATATAAAAGTTCATACAGTTTTCAAAGGAAGATCCTACTGCACATGCATGAAGAACTTTGCAGATCTTGAGAGCTTTCTTAGTGAGAAAGGATTTGAGAATTATTAAACAATATTAACTTGCATTGCTAGATATATATTGGCAGTATGGGAGGAGGGGTTCCCAGTGTTCGTGCTTTGCGTTGTATTTGAACACTCTGATCAGTTTATATGAATTGTGACTCAAAAAATAGACGGTTTGAATAGTTGAAAATTAAAACACAATGAAAGCGAATCTCACAAACAAACATAGAGACCCCTCTTCTAAATTAAGATGCCTTTTATATGATAATTTATTACCATTTTAAGAAACATGTGCAAATTAACTTCCAAAATTTATATGTTGGTGTGTGGTTTGTAATCTTTGTGCACTTTTCTTTCCTCGATGAACTTATACAGTTTCTTTATACCATGTAAAGACACATGATTCACCTTTGTTGCGAGTCTTGTGACTTGATCGTAAACAGTTTCTCTCCATATGTTTAGTTGTTTACTATTGATGTTAATTGCATCTGAGATCTGACTAAGCAAACTGCCGAGAACTGAAACTTCCACGTGAAAGAGGATGCCTTTGATGGCCTAAAATATAAGAGGAATTGAAGCCACTTTATAAAAGCATTTTCCACAATTATATATGTACCTTTTAAAGGCATCATTAAACAAGTAATTACGGCGTGATATGGATCATGATCCCCTTAAACATGGAATATGAAGCTAATCAACCTATCATTGTGCCGCTTATTAAAATCTACCATAATCATATAGGACAATTGCCATTGACCCTTGGCAACAAAAGCTGGGGTTGTATCACTATATTACTTTGCATATGTAATAAACTACATTTTGTCACCCACTAGTGAAGAAGGTTGAGATTCGACTGTAAAACCAATTGGCGATATGGGGAGTAGCTCAACCTCTTATAAGCCCATGCAAAGTCTCTCCTTCCATCAATGTGGGACTTATTCTCAACACACTCCCTCACGTGTGGTGAATTTTCAAGCCTAACACGTGGACAACACAACGGGATGACGTGGAGCACGTGTGGCCGTTTGGCTTCACACGTGGGACAACCTGCTCTGATACCATGAAGAAGGTTGAGGTTCTACCATAAAACCAATTGGAAATATGGGGAGTAGCCCAACCTCTTATAAGCTCATGCAAGGTCTCTTATCTCATCAATGTGGGACTCATTCTCGACAACTAGCTTTTCGTAAGGGATAAAAAGCATGGAGCTTCATGTATATGTTAATTGTTAAGTGAGCCACTTTCGATTTTTAATGCAAATGAATCGTATAATGTATAAATAATAGACAGTTATATGCATTTAACAGATAATGCCTTGCCTAGTGAGTGACGAGGCCTTAGCACGTGCTCCAGTATAAGTCTGTTGTGTCTGCTGTATATGTGACTAGGGGTGGGCACTTGGAACCGAAAACCGAAACCGAAACCGAAACACGAATCGAATCGAACCGTACCGAAACGGTTTGGTTTTGCAGTTTTGAAATGGTTTCGGTTTCGAAACCGAACCGCGGCAAAGAAAACGATTTGGTTTCGGTTTTGGGTTTTCAAAACCGCACCGAAACCGAAACCGAAACCACACCATATAATAAATAAATGTTATATTAATATTTTAAACTTTTAATTAGTTCAACTAGGTTAAGTTTGGTTTTGCGGTTTTGGGTTTGCACTTCGACTCCTAAGTCCTGACTGAGTCACTGACTGCTTCTGCTTGCATATCTGCCTCTGCCTTTGCGACCTCACCTGGCTGCTTCTCTGTTTGCATTGCATCTCTACCTCTGCCTCTGCGACTTGACTGCTTCTACTTGCATCTCTGCCTCTGCCTCTGCCACTGCGACTGCCTGCTTGCATGCATCCCCAGATCCCCTTCATCTGCAAATCACTGCCTCTGCGAGTCTGCGACTGCCTGCTTGCATCTCTGCCTCTGCAACTATGACCTCACTGAGTCACTACTTGCCTTGCATCCCCAGATCCCCTTCATCTGCAAGCCCTAATCTCTGCAAATATGGTAAGAACTTGTATTAGTTAGAACTTAGAACTTGTATTACTTAGAACTTGTATCATTCATCAATTTAATCTGTTTTTATGTTGATCTATATATATAGCTAGTTTTGAGATATTAGATTAAGCAACTGTTTTGTTGAGGTCGTTGTATTTAGTATTACATTTGCATATATCTCCTTATGGTTTGCATTTTATTTTTCGTTTTGTTTCAATCTATTTTATCAGTTTTGGACCTTTCAATTTGTTTTCAGGTGATTCCTCTCTCATGGATTATTTTTTGTGGATTTTCATATGCAAATTATGCTAAAATTTTGATGTAATGTTCTTTAGATCTCTGTTAATGTTTTCGTTTGCAAACACGGTCGGTTGTAAAAGACAATATTTCTTTTTGTGTTTTAGAATGAAATAGAATATGCTTTGTGTCAATTTTATGATCTGAGTTACATGTCGAACCAGGTTATTTCGGGTTTGATGTGTTTGAATTTGTTCTGGGAGCATTCGAGTAGTTAGAAACTGAAACCCCTTTCAATTCCTCGAGTTTCTGTTTCAATTTCCATTAAGGTTATAATGATTTGGTTTGCTGGGGAATGGTAATTCCTTCTTAACTCAAAGAAAATTAATGAGAAACCATGTAGTCCTTTTATTTGGTTTGTCATGGATGTGTTCTTTGTCTTCTGTGAACATCTTATTGCTTACTGTGAATGCTTCTTTGTTTACCGTGAATCCTTCTGTGTGAATGCTTCTTTGGTTAGTTAAGGTTATTAACTAGCGCAATTCTTACACCAAAAGAAATCATAATAGAGTTAATCAGTGAGCAACTTTGATTTCTGGGCGATGATCTATAAGGGTTTGGTGGGTGTTTTTTGAGTTTTGGTTTTTTGGTGGTGGTGGGTGAGGATTGGGATTAAGAGCGTATGGGAAGAGAGAAGATGGTCTATAATATATAAGAGAGTTTTGGTTTTTTGCTGCAGTTTTTTGGGATTAAGAGAGTTTTGGTTTTTTGGTGCAGTTTTGATGCAGTTTAGCTGCTGTTTTTTGTGCAGTTTCAGTGCAGTTTTTTGGTGCAGTTTTGGTGCAGTTTTTGGTGTTGTTTTGCTGCTGTTTTTCTACTGTTTTTTTATGCAGTTTGGCTGCATTTTTTTTGGCAGTTTTGCCGCTGTTTTTTGCTGCATTGTTGTTGTTGTTTTTGGTGCAATTTTGCTGCATATTCATTAATTAATATACAAGGAAAATAAGACCGTCTTATGCATAAATATGTGTATATTTTAAATCGTACTTTTTTTTTTTTCGCAAAAACCAAACCGAAACCGTTTGAAACCATACCGAACCGAACCAAACGGTTTGGTTTCATTTCGGTTTTGGCTTCAAAACCGCACCGCACCGCATAGCAAAAAGTTTTGGTTTCGGTTGCGGTTTCACTCGAAACCGCACCGCGCCCACCCCTATATGTGACAAATTTATATTAGAGTGCTTGTGCTAGTGTGTGCGCTTATGGCAGTCAATTAGGAGATTATAATCATTGCTTGTTTGTGTGAATTATTTCCATATCCGATTTTTGATCATTGAATATTGTACTCATTTGACAACAACAACAACAACAAAGTATTTTCCCACTAAGTAGGGATTATAGTTAATGTTAGTAATAAATAAAAATAAATAAAAACTAATGAAAAGTCCAAAAAAACTGCCATTTTAACGAAAAACCTTTTTTAAAGGTATAGTGAATAGTGTCAAGTAAAGGTAAAAATGTGGTTTTTCGTTAAAAATGAACAGTACCGGGAGTGTTTCGTTAAAACTCCATAAAAAAAATTACATTTCTTATTAAAAAAGGGGGTTTTGTAGGATATACTTCTATCATTTTGGAATATTACGATCATGATAATTCTCATTATGCTAATGTGGCAACAAATAATTCAACTAATGTTCCGCCAAGGATCATATATAATATACAAAAGGGGTACCATATATTCCGTGTCAGATCATTGTGCCGACAGAATCATTCCTAAGAATTACGGTGGTCCATATATATCGCCGCAGGATGCATCCTGCTCTTTTGGCTTGCTAATAATTTATCATACCAAATCTCATTCCCGAAGCCCCATGACTCAAAAGCCACCTACAACGTTACCTTTCCAAACCAGGCAATATAGTAAATCATGGATATATATATATATTTTATATTTATATATTTAGAGAGAGAGAGAGAGAGAGAGAGATGCTAAAGTGACTCTATGAAAAGTGAGATTTTTTATTTATTTTTTGTCACTTTATGTTTTTTTATGTAATTTTTAATAATGTTAGTACGTGAATTGATCTCAAATTGTGAGGTAACAGAGAGTTCATAGAGAGAGTCTCACTTTTCGAAAGTCTTTTTAGTAAGACATTAGACACTAGTCGAGCGTCGGGTTGGGGACTAGCGGCTAGGCAGCTAGGTGGGGCCTAGGTGGACTGTTGGATAAATATCAACAATCAATGATAAATTTGTATATGCTAATAAACAATAAATACGAGTAAATACTTTAACAAAGTATGAAAAAAAAACAAAATAATATTAGACAGACAAATTAAAGATCGAGGCTTGTGTACCGCAATATCCTTGAAACAGAAATTTCGTCCATACTTAGTGTTTGTAGTTCTACAGACGTCTGCTTCACCAGGATTCAACGATCTAAGTCAGAATTCCAGCACCAGAAAAATTGACTTCTGGCGAATTTCTTTGTGGTTCTCTCAGTAAGAATGTTTGGGATTGTAGAAGAAGACTTTTATTTTTTATTTTTATGTGTTCTAAATGCTATGCAGATGTATGTATATATAATAGGTTTATGCATGTTCGCAACATGTATGAGAATGAGATGCGTCTGTTGGGAGACATCTTCTCAGATGGGTGCTTTGCTCTCTGGCATTCTTTCATCACTTCAGACTTCAGGGGTGCTTTGCTCTCTGGCGTTTTTTCAGCACTTTAGACTTCATCTAAAAAGATGAGTCTGTTGATATAGAAAATAATTAATTAATTAAATCCGAAGTTAATTAAAGAATTTAATTATTAGAGCCCGAACCAAGAGCCCATCTTTTGATAATTAATTATATATTAATTAGTACACCTTAAAGTCAAACTCCAAGATTGAGCCCAATTTTATTCAACATGGCCCATCACCAGGGACAGAGCTAGAAATTTCCTCTAGTGGGGGCAACCTGAAAAACACTAAGAAAACCTTATTATAGTATGGTTTATAACCAAATGATAAGGGGGATGATTTCAAATGATGATGTTCACAATTGCAATGTTACAAAAACTTCAGTAGTAGTGGAAAGTGGCAAATTCATGAGAAAAATATTAACACATGAGAGGCGGAGGAGGGGTTTTTCAGTTTGAATGACAGAACAAGACCACTTTTGCCCATATTATATTTGATACATAGTAGAAATAGTATGAATGTATGCTTGATATTAGACACATTTTTCTTCAAGAATAACATGTGTATATCTATAATTGCAATATGCAGCTTAACCAACAAATTACTTGAGTGGGGGCATCTGCCCCCAGTGGGCCTTCGTTGGCTCCGTCCGTGTCCATCACTTCAATAACTTTCTGTAAGGGACAAAGCCTTATAAAGTGAGGGAATTTTTTGGTAGTGACTAATGTGGGACAATGAAATTTCTACTCAAAATTTCCAACATGGATTAGGCAGATTTAAGTAAATTTATTATATATCGTATAAATAAGTGTCTTCTTATACTTTACAAAATATATAATTGTATTGAAATACATAAATTGCAAATAAAATGACATATAAACTATAAAGTATTAGAACATATTGCCAAACATGGGGAATAAGCATATTGTGAGCGTTCATCCAAGTATTCAACAAGTCTCTTACATTTTATTTAGCAAAATGAAAACTATAGAAATACTTTCTAAGTGAGAGTCGCGACCTAGGGAGGTGCCTAGGCGAGTTTAGGCGGTCTAGGTGGGTTAGGCGGACGCCTAAGCAGGTCTAGGCGCCCTTTATCAATTTTCAATCGACTAAAGATTAATCGAGAAGGTGGCCAGCCGCCTATGCGGAAATTTTAGAACTGTAATACACACACACACACACACACACACACACACATGCTATATACAAGGGAGGATGAAACTTGTATATAGCTTGTGCGTATATATATGAGTAAATTGTAGTAATGGTCCTTTAACTTTAATTCAATTGGAGCAATGGTCCCTCAACTAAAAATCCATTACTATTGGTCCCTCAACTCATCAAAACGTGCAGCTGTGGTCCCTCAACTAAAATTTCATTACCATTGTTCCCTCAACTTTAATCAAATTGGAGAAATGGTCCCTCAACTAGAGCAATGGTCTCTTAACTTTAACTTAGTTGTAGCAATGGTCTTTCCAAAATAACTCATTTTGACAAAATTATGACGAAGTTGACAAAAAAGACCATAACTACATGTTTTGATGAGTTGAGAGGGACCCCAACTGTAGCAATGAACCTTCCAACATAACTCATTTTGACAAAATGCTGATGAAGTTGATGAAAAAGACCATAGCTACACATTTTGATGAATTGAGAGATCAATGGTAATGAATTTTTAGTTGAGAGACCATTGCTTTAATTTGATTAAAATTGAGGGACTATTGCTACAATTTACTCTATATATAGCTCTGGATTTATGTGCCTTCCGAATCTAAAAGGTTAAGGGTATTAAGAAGAAGAAGACAATTAACAAGATAGCATGAAATGACACAATATAAAATGTTTGACAGATAAAGCTTGTATCAATATAATATGTTTTACGGATAAAGCTTGTATGTCTGGTACATTGGACAGAAACCTAAGCATGTCAAAGAAAATGGACAAAGACACACACATATACATATGACATAAACATATCAAATCATATAAAACTAGGAATTAAGGCATCAAATCAAATGATCCAGCTCAAATGTTAGTCCTAATTAAACATGGGGAACATGTAGCACGTCATCCGCTATATATAAACATATCAAATCATATAAAACTAGGAATTACGGCATCAAATCAAATGCCCCAGCTCGAATGTTTGAGTCCCAATTATACAAGGGGAACATGTTGCATGTCATCACCGGATGTACATTCCTTATATTCCCGCATGTGTGAGTATATAGCACTCGTCACGTGATCGTAACTTTAGTATCTCACCAAGTGCAAATCCTTGTATTCAAATGTTTGTATATCATTCATCATGTGATCACCTAGAGTAGTATTCTTATGTTGGTATATCATTATCATGTGATCACCTAGAGTAATATCTGGTAGTGAAAATCTAGGCTGATTTGTTTATAAAATATAGGCTGATTTAATTTGTCTTAAGCCAAAAAGGCCAGCAAAACGCCGAGCTACACAACAATTTTCTGCAGAAGTCTGGGCAATTTGATAATTAATTAATTTCCAGTTAAAAGGGTTAAAAAACACTTAACAACTAAATTGCTCTTAACAACTAAATTGCTTTTTACTTTTATGTTTTAATTTAAAAAATTAAAATTGAGAAATCTTAGTGGGAGTGTGAAAATTTGTTGGAGTGCATGTGCAGCACGTTCGCTGATGTCAAGAGGAAGACCATCCTCATCAGGGATGAACTAAGGCCAAACAAAAGCTAAGCAAAAGCTCCTTTGCGAAAAGGAATTGGCAAGGCAATGACTAATAATGCTGACGGTTATTAACTTTATGATGGGCCATGGGGAATAAAGCTAGCTTTGGCCGCCCAAATTGTGTGCTTCTTCAGGATAATAAAAAGAGCCAAACAAGTGCCTTCAAAAAAAAAAAAAAAAAAAAAAAAGAGCCAAACAAGGCCCTTCCCTTTTTTACACTCTACGGTTTCATTATCTCATTTTTATACGTGAACTTTATGTGTCATATTTGATTTTTTAGGTGGATAAAAAGGGATAGTTATGGAGAGAATTAAAGCAAATTTGAGAAATATTTATATATGCAGGAATAGTTATGGATTCCACGTACCAAAGGAAGGAGCTTTTCCTTGCAACCAATCAGAAGAGATATTTATTCAACGATATATTTGTAATAACGAGTGAGAGGAATAAACTAGTTTCAAACCCATCATTCACGAGATTCGAATCAAAATTTCTCACTTACAAATGAATAGGAATTCCACTAGATCGTAGTACTAAGGAACGCTCTTTTTTTTTATTTTTTTTATTTTATACAAGGTTTATTGAGAGAGGAATAAGACTGGAACAGAGGACCCCGAGTACATGAGTAAAATGTTTTAGGTTTTAAGGTTTCTAACTTCGAGTGCATGAGTAAATATAAATGCTCTTAAATACTTGAAATAAGCGATTGTATATATTCTATTTTTTCTCCAGCAACAACACAATAACGTACAGACATATTTTTGTTAAGAAATAATGACATTGAAATTAAATTGAGGAATAATTGTTTTTACAATATGATGATCCTGAGGACTTTGTCACAGTTACTAAATAATGGCTTTGTGTCTTCTCAAACAGAATACTAACTAAGCTGCTGCATGACAACTTAATGTCGATGAAGGTCATGGCCTAATGAAGTAGTCTTGTTTGTGAAGAATATAAGCTTTCGAATTTAATCCTTTTTTTTTTCTCACCCCAAAATATGCGATATTTACATAGGCTAGCTCCACCCATTTGCTTAAAATGGTCTTCCCATAATAACATGGAAGGTCAGCATGCAAACAGAAATCCAGCACACCCAGCTTTGATGATATTCCATGGTTGCTGCCTGTTTCAAAATAAATTCCATTAATTATTAGGAAGAAAAATTATATAAAGAAATAAAACAAAAGAAGCAGATCACAAATTATCCAAATTTAGCATTTTAATTTACTAGTCCGGCAGACATCTGAAGGACAAACTGATTGTCACCTAAAAAAGATCGATGTACAGATATGCTATCGATCCATGTTCAAATATCGATACAATATTGATGCGTATGCAGCGTATCCATTATTTAATAAGGAGCTGGCGCCATGCACAGAGAATTTATGTTTAATGTGCTTATGTAGAAAATGGTCTCGTTGCATTAGTATATGCATACACAACTTTCTGTTACACTATTGCCTTTTGGTCTGTTTATTTACACATTTTCCCCTCATGATGAATATGTTAAAGAAAAGAAAAGAATTCCGAGGAAAGTGAGAGAGAGCCTATGGTTTTTTTACCTTTGTAGCAGAGGAAAGGACACCAGAAATGGAAGCTGACGAGGTTGTTGATGACGATGACGATGATGACGATGATGATGAAGTTGGTGATCTACTAGTTGATTTGGCAGACAATCCAACATTGTAAGCCATAGTCCCATCCGGATGAAATAGTCCGTAGTTCCTTTCGGACGTCGGTCCGGGCTTCATATTCTCATTGAACAAAGCAAACACATAGACCTCCAGCCTCATTTTAGGCCTCAGAGGAGTGCCTTCATTTTCGAGCTGCCTCCTCAACAGATTCCTGTTGTAAATGGCAGCATTCTGTAGCGTTGCACCAATTTCGTTCGAGTCCCCACTGGATGGCCAGCCCGTTTCCGAAATCCCGACCTCAATACCATTGAACCCTAACCTAGCCATGGCATAAATGGCTGCATCTACTTGTGCATACAACATGTTGTCATAGTGTAGCTTGGTGAAAGGGTCAACCATCCCTTGGTTGGGGTTAAATAGTACATAGTCCAAAGAGACTCTGTTTGGATCACCCTTGTATGCAAAATATGGATAGGCATTGATCCAAAAAGGTGCCTTTGTGCTTTGCAAGAACTGTAACATTTGTGTCATGACCGGAGCCACCTCGGGTTTGAAACTTCCGGCCGAAGGTGGGTAGGATTCTTCGAGGACCGCCAGAGAACAAGGGGTGGAGACTTTAATGTAGGAATCAAGGCCTAGCTGAGCTAGTGCCGTTTGGATGCTGATCATGGCCGGGACAAGATTGGATAATAGTACTGTTGTGTCATCATCTGTGAAGACCTCGTTGCCTACGGCAATGCTGGTGATTTTGGTGGCTGGGAAATAAGGCTTGATGTGGGAGCTAACCCATTGGAAGGCTGCTTGAGGGTTCATCAACTGGCCTAACATGGCGTTTTCGATCGTCACCATTAGCTCGACGCCGGAATTGGCAAATGCCGTGAGGATTTGAGGATTCGTGTCATAGATTCGCGCTTTCGTTACCTTGAGGGAGCTCAAGAGGTCCAGGACTTTCTCTGGCGGAAGTAAATTGTTGCCAAGTTGGCCATAGTTGATGCCAAGTGATGTAGTTCCTTGTAGGAAACCAATATCTGTGAGGAAAAAAAAACCATTAGAATTTGGTGATCAAACATGAACAACTTTGAAAAAATAAACACACACAAAAACAAGAAAAATATGAAGAACAATAAAAATGGTACCTGAGAAACATAGAGAAAATACAAGAAAAATCTTGAAAACGGCATTTCTGCTGAAAAATGTGGCCATCTAGAGAGAGAAGTATGTGTGTGTGTGAGAGAGAGAATGAAGAACTGGGAAGAGAGAGAGAGAGTAGAGATAGAGCTGTTATTTTTTGTGTAGGGAGAAGGAGAAGGAGAAGGAGAAGGAGAGAATTCCTTTCTTTTCTTGGCTGAAAATTTTGGGGTTTTTTGGTTATAGCTTTCCCTTGCCAACGTTGTCTTTGGTTTGGCTCTTTACCCTCTCGACTGGTTTTTAAATGACTTGGGGATGATTCTATTTTTAAAGAATGGCAGGCTTGTTTCCCACGCCAAGAGCCCTATTATATATTTCCGATGACCAAAATATCCCCGACACTCTCTTCCAATAAAGGCAAAGGGAAATCCCACTAAGTCGGTTAAACTTTTTTGAACAAAATGTTGGTTAAACCTAAATATGCAATTAGAGATCACCAATTTGGTGATCTTAAATATGCAATTAGAGATCACCAATTTGATGATCCAATCGAACGATAAGAATATGATAACAAGAACTAAAGTTTGTTCCAAGACAAGAGTCTCAAGAATTGGAATCTACCATAATGAGAAATCTCTTGCTATAATTGGGGTTTATACAGTCACAAAGTTAGAAAAATAAATTCTAAGATGCGTTTGGTATGTAAGAAATGAGACTTGCAAATGAAAAATCATTTCTTTTCTCATGTTTGGTAACTTTTGAGTTTGTTGGAAAAATGTAATAAATGTTGGGAAAAGAGATGGGAAAACAAAACCGATAGAGGATGGAGGGTTCGCTTTTCTCCATCATTTATAATTTATTGCACACTTCTAGCATTTATTACAAAATCTTAAGACAACATTATCCTCATCAAATATCGAAAAACCAATTATTGTCTACAATAACTCTTTCTACTCAACTTTTTTTCTTTTAATTTTTATCCTCTATCAAGAAATAAAAATACTAATTTTAATTTGTCTCTTTATTTCATATTTACTTTTTCATCTTTACCAAATATGGTAATAGGAAAATATATTTCCCACTCCCTAGGAAAAGACATGGGAAACTAGACAAATGTAGAGTGTTAGAGTATTTCTATTGATCAATAAATATAGGTCTGAGTCGAACATCCAATTGCTTCAATTTCACTTATCTGGAGAATGTATATATCAAAATGTATTAAATATAAGCCCAAAGAGGAGAGGTTACCAGAAACAAATTTTCGTGTACCAAAGACACCCTAAAGTAACAAAGACGGGAAAACTTTCTTAAAGTCTATAAACCCAATTTTGAAGCACCTAAATGAAAATGCCTTTATCATACAGCAGATCGAACCTCCTCTTTCATGTTGGTTTTGTAATCTTGTTGAATTGCATGACTTGTACACGTCTTTGATATACTATTCAAGTTTTTTTTAATGAACAACGATGATTTGTTCAAAAAAAAAAAAAAAAAATCTCAAAGTTGAGTTTTGAATTTTTGCAACTGCATGCTTGTACGTTGAAAATAACATATATATTTAAGGGATACTTTGGATGCGGTCCCTAATCCTTAGTTTTCTTTGATTAAAATCCTAATAGTATTGAAAGTTTGATCAAGGTCCCTTGACTTTGTACACCTCATTATATTACTATTAATATTTATATTTTTATGGTTTTGACATTAATTGTTTGATATTTTATGAGATTTATAATCCTATAAATTTAAAATCCCTCATTATAATACTATTAAAAACGGTTACAATAATAAAATTCAAACATTTTGATTGAATAAATGGATAAAAACTATGTAAAAATAAGAAAAAATAAATGGCAAAAGAATGTATCCATTGTGTTAAAAAAATTGGTACATTTTACAAAAAAATTGGTACATTTCACATATAACAAAGTGGTACATTAATAAAGAAGAATGGGTACATTATAAGTAAATTAGGGTATAGATAAAATATTAAAAATTATGAGTACAAATGACTTTTTAAAAATATAGGCGCTAAAAGAAATTAATACATGGGTACAAAATAAAAACTAAAAAGAAAATACTACAAATTTAAAAAAAAAATGTTGCAAATTAAAAGTGGGTACAAACTAAAAATATAAATATATGATACAAAGTTTAGGCATAAAACATAAATATACCATATGTAATTTTTCTATTATTGATTAAATATACAATGTCACGTGATGATATACACATGGGTACAAACACAAATAAAACTTTAAAAAATATGGGCACAAAAAGAAACTAATATATGGGTACAAATTAAAAATGAAAAGAAAATTGGTACAAATTAAAAAATATTTGCAAATTAAAAATAGGTACAAACTAAAAATAAAAATATATGATAAAAAATTTAACCATAAATATAAATATACTAATTGTAACATTTTTAACACTAAAGGAATATATTTAAAAATAAAAATATTTTATTATTCAAATAATTAATGATGTTATTAATACCCAAGGACCTTGATCAAAAATTGAAAATGAATAGGATTTTAATCAATGGAGTAACAAAAAGAAGGATGTGAACCTAATTTTTCCATTTAAGGGATACTTTGGATGCGGTTCCTAATCCTTGATTAGGTGAAAACAAATCTTTTGCGCTGGACCTTGTGAAACTGCATATAAGGATACGCATGAACTCTCACTGCACATTTATCATTTGTTAGAAGGATGAAAATTTATATTGATAATGTCAATATATTAGCATGTCAACGTGTTTTGCTATTTATTGACGGCTTGCCCTTTGAAGAAAATGTATGGACCATAATTTTTTTCCGCGTACACTAGTTTTTTTTTTTTTTTTTTTTTTTTGTTTTTTAACACACAATATTATCTACACTAATGGGGAACGGGTGTGCTTAGCCTCACAATGGGCTAACAATAATATGGTTCAAATTCGTCTTTGGTGAGAATCAAACCTAAGACCTTTCACTTACAAGTAAAGAGGAAAATCACTAAACTGTAGTACTAAGTGGCTTCACGTACACTAGGTAAAGTTAAAGTATTGGCTCATGGTTAAAGCTAGTGAATCAAAACAACCCAAGTCAGTCCACCTTCTATACCTTGGCCAACACGAAATCTATTGGCTTATGAATCATATTTACCTTTTCCTTTCTCTTCCTGTTCTTTGCAGATATTTGTTGCCTGGTAAGCATATTAGGGGTAAATAAAAAGCGAAAAGAAAGGGAAAGAAAATCCTACGCTTTACTTTTTAAGAATATTCAAGAATCCAGAGAACTATGTTTTACTTAGTTGGAACCATTTTCTTTTCTTTCGAATCTCGTGTGTTCCCCATTTTTACCACAATTAATCCACTTGATAATCTAAAACTACATTAATTAAACCCTTTTTGTTAATCAAAAGAGAGTGAAAAACCAGTGTACCAAAAACAAAAAAAAAGAGTGAAAAGACATCTTTGTCTTCTCTTCTATCACAACAAAAAAAGTTAAAGATAGTAACATAATTTCACAGATCAAAAATTTTGTTTTTGTTTTTTTAAACCTCTCATACATGTAAGTTTATCATCTCTAATTTAAAAAAGGAATTGTTATTAGCACTCTAAAAATCTCATTTGTCACTCCAAACTTTTAATTATTAGAAATAAAAATACACTTATGAGGAGTATAAAATGAGATTTTTGAAGTACTAATAACAATTCCCTTTAAAAAAAATAAAAAACAACCTCTCTCCCTTCTCTCCTCACTCCCAAGTTCTCACTCTCGTCCTCTCGTTCAATTTTAACAATCAAAATAAAAAATTTCACACACTTTGTATGTGTGCATATACTAGTAAATTGTAACGAAAAGGTAACAGTAAAATCTGGCCCTAGACGGAAAAACATTAACCATGCATGCATGGTGGAATTGTTGATCGAGTAGGATATATAAAGGAACCCTAAATTTAATTACTTTTGAGAGCGAAGAAGACAAACAAGGAGTACATGTAATATTATTCGGTCTTACATTTAAAAAGAAAAATCGAAAGCAAAGTTTACGTGATTAGGCCAGAATAGACGTCGTCTTAAAAAGGGTCAGCCAAAATTTGGTTAGTGGATAAGGGTTGAATCTTATATAATACGTGGGAATGATGGAGACCAAATGAGTGTCGTCCTACGTAGTTATGTTTTTTTTTTTTTCCTTACTTTACCTGGTGGTTGCATAAATTCATGTAAAGTTCTTGTCATCTGATCGACTCACTCCAAATACACCAATTTAGACCGTCAGTTTTTTTAGGGTTCTTAATTCTTATAATCTACACGTGCAGAAATAGGAGCTAAGTTTGTCCATGAAGATAAGAAAGGAGAAAGAAACTTGGATCATATGTGTGTAGTTGTTCATTTTTTAAATTAATGATTAAATTCTGATTAGGGTTCTTGTTAAGACAGCAACCACGAAGCTTAATTTGATCAAGTTAATTAAGAAAATTAGATACGGTAGGAAAGAATCACAGCTTGCCAACGGCGGAGATTAATGTATTTGGTTGGTTAGGTATTGGATATGTATAGCTCGAGATATCAAATAATATGCCTTTCACATGCATAGTACTGATACAATCCTTGTTGGGCAATATTAGAAAATATGAAAATAACACAAGAATTCAATGATAATAATCATAAAGAAATTCACAACACCAATTATATATATGAGATTAATATAAACAACTAGAGATAAAGTTAGAAAAACTGACAAACTTGGAGATTGAGGCTTGCATAAATGCAATGTCCTAAAGATAGAATTTCGCCCCTACTCTTGTGCTTGTAGTTCGATAGGCGTCCATCTCCCAGGATTCAACAATCTATAATCCGAAGTCAAAGCACTTCAATCTTCGGATTCTGGCGAACTTCATATATTCCGTACTCTCAAGACACGACTCGGATTTCTACTACGACATTGGAGGAAACTCTTCTCTTAATTCTATTAGACAAGTGGGATGCTTGAGTTTATATAGAACTCAAACCACCCTTTTGGAAACATTATGACCGTTGCCTAAAGTTCCAACGAACAGACGCAACTCATGAATTTGAATTCAACTATGACACATGACTTTTATTTTTCATTCATATAAAAATTAAATATTATAATATTAATTATAATATATAATTTCCAACAATCCCCCACATGAATGAAAAATTGGGAAGAATTTGAGAGTACAGGCGGACAAGAGATGCATCGGGAGAGGTGTCTTTTGGACTTGAACCTACCCTAGTGAATACTTATCGGATTTACTTGGTGACGCAGTGGATGTGGAAGATCTTGAACTGTTCACCGCAGCAGTAAACCAAGACAATAAGCAACACACATCACTAATCCTAATATATTACGGTTCATACGGTTGTGTTCATTTTGGTCCTGAACAAATCCCGGATTCATGAGAGCTTTAGAGAATTTAGCCATCTCATTCTCATAGAAGTGACCCATTTCTACTCTCACATAGGTGACCACTGATTAAGAATAGTCTGCTCTATTCCTCTTATTTATAAGATATCATTGTCATTAAGTATAAATATACACCCTAAATCTTCTGCAGACAACACACTTCTTCCATCATAGGAATGAGGTATATAGTGTGTTAACTTCTTTGAATCATGCCCAACCAGTTTGCCTATTGAACTTAGACCATGGGATCTCCAATCAACTAAGTTAGGTTTCCGCCCGGCTGATTCATTAGTTATGTTGGCTTTAACCTCATTCCCCTCGATGATCAACTTACTCTCTAGTCTAACCTTTAATAATTGGATCCACTACTAGGTTGACTATTTTTAATGGTGTGCACAATCCATCTTATGAAATTATATTTCATATGAGAGTAGTTGTTTGACATTGTTTGAAATGTCAAGTCCTCAAAATTACATTAGGACTTAATTACTAAGTAATTTGCTAACACTAAGCACTTGGGTAAACTCCCCCACATTTAAGGTATTTGTAAGAAGGTCTCTAACCTTGTCATACCTTAAACAATTACTCATTACAAGAGATGACATCTTAAATGTCATTCAATTAGCAAATTACTTTTAACCAACCCCCACAATTCTCTCATAATTGTGATTGCTGAAATGCATGAGATCAGTAGAAACATATGAAGCTATTCTAACTTCTTAGGCCTTAAAGCCTCACTAGTCTTTTAAGATAAGCACCTCTTTAGACCTTAGTCTCTTCTGCTTATCAATTCAACCGTCATTTTTCTAAGATGAAAGCAATTCATCCATAATGAGTTCAAGCTCAACGGTCTGATTATTCTTTTTCTTATCACAAAATCTTTCTTGCCATGTCCAACCATGATATAACAAACCCATTGGTTGACAAATACTCTGACTAGTTAGCAACCTGCATGTAGTTAGACAATGTCTCTTATTTTGCAAGATAATTTGAAGACTTAATCTTCCAGTATCTCAAATAAGGACCTGCTTGAAGACTCAATCTTCCAAATTTTACAAACATGTATGTGTCTAACTTTTATACCACATTCTAGTGCCTTTCATTAGATGATGCCAAGTAGTACATCGTTTCAACAACCCTAAACACACAAGTTGGTGAAGAGGAAATACATTAAAACCTCTAGGCCTTCATACCCATTCGATTATACTAGCGTTGTAACTTTCTCATGATCAACGGCGTGGACAAATGCAAGCACTAAATGCTTCTCAAATACTGTTGCACAAATTCAAGTATTTATGCGTATGCATTCTCATCCTCATCTGAAATGGACTGCAAACAATGGCATATTCAAATCAATCCATTTGATTGATACTAAAATTTAAGTTTCTGACCTTGCCACCATGAGTACAATACTACTTTGCAACAGATACATCCACAAGGAGGATTTTCTTCTCTTTCCTGAAGAAAGAACTACAATATAGTGGATTAAATGCATCAATTCAGATTAATTCCTTCTTGAAAAGGAACCCATTTCACGAACTGGTATGGTAACCGTTCCAAATTTGCAAATAAAGCAAATTTTTGAATCAAGCCATGTCAGCCCCAACCACGAATAACACCAATCAAATTGATTGGGAAAAGCACCAAATTCCTTCTCATAGTAATATCCAAGTCTCTTATCACATGAAGTAATTTAATTTTTCTGAAAGAAACACTCTCGGCATCAGCCATGGCAGATTCATTTCGGTGAGAATAACCAGGGCAAAGAAGTATACATATATGCACATATGCTATATGCATCTATACAGAAAGATGTGTCGGTACGATCACATACGTCTCAAGAAGCCACAACCAAAAGGTACCATTTCAGAAATAGATCTCTTTGAAGAGAAAATTCCTTCTTCAGGCATTGAGTCTATTGTCATCAACCAACGGTCCACTTGAACATGGAAGAAACTTCGCCTTTAATGGTTGTTACTTGATTCAGTAACACACACTTTTCTCTTTGATCAGTAAGACCCGTTGGAAGAAACCGTTAATAATATATGTACGTGTTGGCTTCAAATAAATATTTGAGACTCTCATGCATATATAATTCTGATGGCTTAGTATTATTTACTAGTTCGATGGGTGCTATCTCTTAGTGGAGAGTATGAATTTGCACAAACAATTTTTCCGTTTATATCAAATTTCCAAATGAAATACTCATCCCAGTTTGAAAACTAACACAAGTATATTACATACTGTAGTGCAAAAGTCATTGACTCCCACATAAATTATGTCATATGCATTTAAGAAAAGTGAAGACAATCGTAAAATTCTTAAGATCATCGAATACAAAATGAATAACATTAGGAAATTACAATTAAGAAAATCCTATGCATCGCTTCATGTCTACCCAAACATGAGTGAGAGAGGTAAGTACCATTACCCCAGTTTTATGAGAATCACTAAATAGGGTTAACGTTGCATCTCTACCCTATTAATTTGCATACATTCATATTTCTAATTGTTCCAAATAATAAAAAAATTCTATCTTTAGATTGTTGGGCAATATTAGAAAATATGAAAATAACACAAGAATTCAATGATAATAATCATAAAGAAATTCACAACACCAATTATATATATGAGATTAATATAAACAACTAGAGATAAAGTTAGCAAAACTGACAAACTTGGAGATTGAGGCTTGCATAAATGCAATGTCCTAAAGATAGAATTTCGCCCCTACTCTTGTGCTTGTAGTTCGATAGGCGTCCATCTCCCAGGATTCAACAATCTATAATCCGAAGTCAAAGCACTTCAATCTTCGGATTCTGGCGAACTTCATATATTCCGTACTCTCAAGACACGACTCGGATTTCTACTACGACATTGGAGGAAACTCTTCTCTTAATTCTATTAGACAAGTGGGATGCTTGAGTTTATATAGAACTCAAACCACCATTTTGGAAATATTATGACCGTTGCCTAAAGTTCCAACGAACAGACGCAACTCATGAATTTGAATTCAACTATGACACATGACTTTTATTTTTCATTCATATAAAAATTAAATATTATAATATTAATTATAATATATAATTTCCAACAATCCTTTGCCTATACATTTGTTTGACATTTTTCTTGTATTCAACACGGAGTGTTTTTTTTTTATGTGATCCATAAATTTAGTGGCTACAAAACTCAAAATTAATTACCACCAAATCAACCTATCAACCGAGTCGAGTAGCCAAAAATTACAATATTCTGGTGTTGCATATTCACAGTTTAGATTTGTTTATTATGTAGGGATTTTAAATGTTTGAACGCGGTACAACTTTAGGCAGGGGCGGAGGGACCATAGGACCACAGTAGTCCTAGGCCCATCCTGCCTTTGTTTATAAAAAAAAATTAGTACTACTTATTTTTTTATTATTTTTATCACTTTCCCAAGACTTTTTCACTTAAACCATTCCAATTTCCTAGACTAAAGATCCGGCCCCTTTTAAATATTTTAAAGATATTTATGTAATCTAGTCTAACCCTAAAGCCTATCTATTCCAACTTCCAACACTTCCATTCCTTTTCCCAATACTAAAAATTAGTATTTTATCACTCTTTAAGTTTCTAGCCGTAGGTGTTTTTGTTTTCCTTTCTCGAGAAAGTTTTGGACTTTTGGTGGGTTAGGAAGAACTGCGAATGGGTTATGTGGCTTTTGCGAAATGGGGTTTGTAAATGTTTCGATTAAGATTAGCATTCAAGCCTCAAACTTGCACCATTATTGGGTTGATTTATTCACCGATGTCATAGATAAGCAACTCACTGAGTTAAATGATCGATTTACTGAGAAGAATACTGAACTACTTCTTTGTGTGGCATGTTTAAGTCCAAGTAATTCTTTCTCTGCCTTTGACAAAGAAAAATTGATGCGTCTTGCCCAATTTTATCCAAGTGATTTTTCAGAGCACGATCTTGAGTTACTCAAAGAATAGCTTGAGAATTATATTTGGGACATGACCTCTAATAGTGAGTTTGCAGATTTGAAAGGAATTAGTGATCTTGCACAAAAGATGGTTGGAACCAAGAAAGATCAGACTTACCCGTTAGTGTACTTGCTTTTGACACTGGCACTCATCTTACCGGTTGCAACCGCAAGTATAGAGTGAGTCTTTTCTGTTATGAACATTGTTAAGAACACCTTACACAATCGAATGAGTGATTTGTGGATGAACGATTGTTTGGTTGCTTATATTGAAAAGGATATTTTTAATAGTATAGAGGATGAGGCTATCATGCAACGGTTTCAAAATATGAAAACTCATCGAGGACAATTATTTTAATTATTGGGAATATGTAATATTATCAATGCTATGTTATTTTGAATTTTGGTTACTTTTCATATATATACTATGATGTTTTGGTTAAAAGTTTTGTAACTACTATTGATTTAATTTTTTTTAAAATATTTGTGAGAGGCCCCTCCTAACCCGAAATCCTGGCTCCGCCACTGACTTTAGGGGTGTTATTTTGCGGTACTATTTTATGTATTTCTTTGCAAATGCCACAAGTGAGTAATTGCTATTTTGTGATACTGTTTTATGTGTTTTTTTATAAATGCTATAGAAATACGAGCGGAGCCATTCACCAACTGTAGGTGTCCTGGTCCTCCCGCACATAAAATTTTGGTTTTGTCACCGCACAAGAAGAATCATAGTGTTTATATGCTAGTGGTTTTTATAGTTTATTGTAAGTCTGCCTGTATAGGATCGGTGTAATTTTTTTTTTTTTTTTTGGACTTTATTCTATTAAGTAATCTATTGAATAAAAAAAGTAATTAAATAAATGATCGAAACATCAAATTTGTTATACTTACACTAATTAACAAACGACCTAATGAACAATTAGGTACGAATCGAGATGGGAGTATCCAAGTTGGAGGTTGACAAGCAGCTTTCAAGATATATATAGCTGTAAGTTAGATGAATGAAGTGTGAAAGTGTGTGTATATATACTTTATCAGCTTTTGTATAATCTGCAAGATAGAGACAAGTTGATCGATCGGTGAAGTTTCTCTAGCTTTTAGCATTTTGTAAACAAATTGTAGCAATCCCCAGCCAAGCATCTGGTTTCTCACTGCTAAAAGAGATAAAAAGAAAGGCTTACATTTCAAAGTTGAAAGGCCCTTTAGTTTTGATTCAAAAGCTATACCGCTTCCAGTCGTCATCAAACCTTTGGAAATAGCTAGAAAGAATTAAAGCATGCACCATTTTATCTTCTTGCTGATCACTTCTTTCTACTTTCTCTGATTTATCGACCGACGTTTGGGCATCACGAACATTGTCCCTATTGCTACATTCAAGTGAACATTTATTGATATTATTTTTTGGGTTCTGGTTAAGATTTTTAGTGTGACTTTAGATGTAAGATCCCACATCGTCCTGGGGTGTGGATCCTGTAAGCCTTATATGTATATTCCATCTCTACCTAGCACGAAGTTTTTTGGGAGCTCACTGGCTTCGGGTTCCATCGGAACTCCGAAGTTAAGCGAGTTCGCGTGGGAGCAATCTCATGATGGGTGACCCACTGGGAAGTTCTTGTGTGAGTTCCTAGAAACAAAACTGTGAGAGCTTGGTTAGGGGCCCAAAGCGAACAATATCGTGTTACGGCGGAGTCGAGCCCGGGTTGTGGTGGGGGCCCAGGCCGGGATGTGACAATTTGGTATCAGAGCCACTCCCTGGCCAGAAGTGTGCCGACGAGGAAGTCGGGCCCCTAAGGGGGTGGATTGTAAGATCCCACATCACCCAGGGGTGTGGATCCTATAAGCCTTATATGTATATTCCATCTCTACCTAGCACGAGGCTTTTTGGGAGCTCACTGACTTCAAGTTCCATCGGAACTCCGAAGTTAAGCGAGTTCGTGTGAAAGCAATCCCATGATGGGTGATCCACTGGGAAGTTCTAGTGTGAGTTCCCAGAAACAAAACCGTGAGGGCTTGGCTAGGGGCCCAAAACGGACAATATCGTGTTACGGCGGAGTCGAGTCAGGATTGTGGTGGGAGCCCGGGCCGGGATGTGACATTAGATGTCTACAAATGTTTGGCTTCTAGTTGTTAATTCAAGCACTATATGTCAGTTTAGTGGTATATTTTTTTTATTAATTTATCAAAGAAATCTGAAGTTATAATTCCCCAAGATATAAACAAAAGTTGTAGTTTAACTCACTTTAAACTCCAACTTGGATTTGCTTTGAAACTGTAAATTGAAAGGCACCATTCAAGTTGGAACCCGTTAGCATAAAAATACCACTAAGGCCAAGCAATAATTAAAATCCAAAAAGAAAAAAATTGAAAACATTTCTAATAGCTATTGGTTTATTGCAGAATCGTCACCAGGAAGTCTCACTTCTTCTTAATAATGAGGATCGCGTAGCACTTCACCACAGTGATAAAAATTTATTATCCCTATTTATTATGTTGCGAGTTCAATTTCTCTCGATTCTTCTTTTTTCTTACAACTAATTATTTAATTCACTGATGTTAACATTATCGCTCTAGTAAAAAATAATTAATAAGGATCGTGATGATATCTTTCTTATATTTAATGATATCTCTTTTTTTCATGTTACAAGTTGTTCTAGTTTGATAATAGACTCGTTCTACAAAAATAAGATTTCGTGTAATAAGTTTTTGATATTCAGCAACTCTTGTTAAAAAATAATCGCAGAAATCCAAACATTTATCTATCTAGTCATGAGGTAGATCGGCCGCTACTCCTCCGATACAAAAATAATTATGCATCATTCTCATACTGGTGGCAGCTTCGAATAGATCATATACTAATTCTCTTTCTCTGAAAATATAGAAAAAGGGAGTTTGTGCACCTATGGAGCCAAACATAATCACAAGGCGACATGTGAATTTTTGGATAAAAAAGGGCAAAAATACCCTTGAGGCATATCGGGATTTCTACAATTGAGCAGCGGGCAATCATCCCTCAACCAAGTCAAAAGTGCCCAAAATAGGTAACCATTCAAAACATATTTCATCAATCCTCATCAAATCATCTCCACAAGGTAACTCCTAAATCTTCTTTTTTATTATATTAATTAGCTAGTCAATTAGGCAATTATTCTATTAATTGACTAATTAATTAGTTAATTATTCAATTATTCCTAATTAAACACAAATCAAGAACCTAGCCCACAAAAAGAGCCAAGTGGCCGGTCCTCTCTCACCCAAGGAGGCCGGCCACACTCCTATAAAAGCCCTTTCATTCTCTCCAAAACTCAGGGCCAATTCTCTTGCTAAATTCTCAAAATTCTCCAAACACTTTTCTCTCAAAATTCTAACTTTGGCATCGGAGGTTCTTCGGCCAAAGCCCCCCCCCCCCCCCCCAATTCATCATGGGCACGTGAGGCTCTTGGCCTTGACCTAAGGTGTTATTTGTTTTGTAGGTGCAATTTTTGTCCGAGATCAAGGAGGAAGAAATTTGCATCCACAAATTGGTGCTTTCATTGAGAGTTGAGTACCACACTCGTAAAAGACTCTCGCATCCAAGAAATTTAGAAAATTCAACAAATGAAAATTTTCAACATTCAAGAGATGGGACCATGGCGATCCACGAGGCTAAATGTGACAATAGGTGGAGTGGCACCACCACCACGAGTTTCCACCATGAGAACCACCGCGGTGGCTACCTGCGGCGAGGTCCATGGTGTCACCACCACGGCCTGAGCCGTGCCATCCAAGGCGGCTCATGGCCCAAGCCATGTCACTTCACGCCCAACGCGAGCCTAAGCCTCGTACCCGCGTGCATCATACATCAAGTAGCCCACTTTCGTGGCCTAGTCTGCTCTCGCCGAGTAGCCCACTCTAGTGGCCCAGCCTGCTCCAGCCGAGCAGCCCACTTTCGTGGCCTAATATGCTCCCGTGGCCTAGCTTGCTCCTGTGACCCAACTTGCTCCTGCGGCTCAGCCTGCTCCCGTGACATTCCAAGTAGCTCAAATTAGCCCAAAACTATCTCAACCATCGGGACCAACCATCGAGCCGGGGGCATTTTCACCACGTTTCTCCGCGGATTTTAACATTTCCCAATTCAAATCTCTCGCCCGGAGCCTACCACACTTCCACTGCTCAAGAATGCACATTCTTTCCAAGCTCTTCCAATCCAAACGGCGAACAACACTTATCTCGACAAATCATAGAGTTGACGAGTGCCCTTGCACAACAGACGACCTTGGTGTATCAACTTTTGCAACGCACCGAGATCTAATGTGCCCCGGACGAGGTGTCCCGAAGTAGGACAAGGGCATACGAACCTTTCCAGCAGCGTCCTGACAAGCAGCCACTCGACCAGCCATGAGCCGAGTGTTCGGGCAGTGTACATTCCCGATTAGGCCCCCGAGATAGTGTATACTCCCATTTTAGAGCGTAGAGAAGTGTGCACTCTTGACAAGGCCCAATGACAAGTATACATTCACGGTTGGGGCCACACTCCGGTAATCAACATAAGCAGCCTTCCAGGCAAAACATTCATTTACGGCTAAGCCCGCAATGAGTATCCTCCACATCATTTCGAAGCAGGCAGCACGACAGACAGAAAGAAGCAGTCGCTCAATTCGGCTAAAGTTCAACCAGCAACCTGCGAGTTACCCGCTTGCTTGCTAGAAACATACCATACCCATCGCAGCTGCGGCATAGACGAGCCGAACACATGGAAAAACAGCCTAGACCAGCAGGTCACGACCGGGGGCAGCCAAGAGCTCTACCATCCCCAACAAAGGCAAATTCAGGAAGAAGTAGAAAGGCTCATGAACAAGCAATTGCGCGATTTCCCGCACAACAAAGTTATTGACAAGGCGTTCCAATGAGACATGACCAACATAAGCGAGTCATCTTTCAATGACAAGATCGAGCAGACCAGACTACCCCACATAGATTGTCAGATATAAAGACTACTTATGTTCTGTCAAACGCAGCAGCTCAGCCTAATGGCGCGCCGGCGGCAGACGAGTACCATAAGGACACACCAGCCCAACTACCAAGAACCGAGGGCATGCCTTGTTCTAAACACTCCAGACAATTCCTCCTACTGCGCACAACCTGGCCCAAGCCAGCCCCAACTATGCTTTCATAGTCGTGTCTACCTGCTCCACGGCTCTCGACAGCCATTGATCTATCACCATGGCTCATAACTGTGCCAATCTTGCACCATGGTTCCCAGCCATGCCGATCTTGCCCTGTGGCTCGTGCTAACTAACCTTCAAAAGGGCACACGACTAAACACCTAATGATGGCACAATAATTATGGGAGCAGCTCACTGCACTTACACCTTTACGCGGGGTCCACAAGCAATTCGAAGTCCTAAGTAAATCGTCAAACATGACCTCGCAGACTAATGATTATTTTGGTTGTCCCAGCAGTCTAGCTTTCCTCAGCTGCACTCACGACAACAACTTCCAGGCTCTCTAGTGCGAGATGATAAACTAATTGCTCTCCAGTGCGAGAGGGTAAACCAATCCCCGACACCCATCTAGGTAAGCTCTCCAGTGCGAGAGGATAAACTAATTGCTCTCCAGTGCGAAAAGGTAAACCAATTCCCCCGACACCCATATAGGTATGCTCTCTAGTGCGAGATGATAAACTAATTGCTCTCCAGTGCGAGAGGGTAAACCAATTCATCGACACCCATATGGGTTTGCTCTCCAGTGCGAGAGGATAAACTAATTGCTCTCCAGTGCGAGAGGGTAAACCAATCCCCCGATACCCATCAGGGTAAGCTCTTCAATGCGAGAGGATAAACTAATTGCTCTCCAGTGTGAGAGGGTAAACCAATTCGCCGACACCCATATGGGTTTGCTCTCCGGTGCAATAGTGTAAACTAATTGCTCTCTAGTGCAAGATGGTAAACCAATCCCCCGACACCTATCTGGGTAAGCTCTCCAGTGCGAGAGGATAAACTAATTGCTCTCCAATGCGAGAGGGTAAACCAATTCTCCGACACCTATATGGGTTTGCTCTCTAGTGCAAGAGGATAAACTAATTGTTCTCCAATGCGAGAAGGTAAACTAATTGCTCTCAAGTGCGAGAGGGTAAACTAATTCCCCGACACCCATTTAGGTAAGTTCTCCAGTGCGAGAAGGCCACATAGCTTAAAGGATCGAATGCTTGAAGATCAACTAGGCAGCAAATGGTCAGGGGGCATCAACCACTTTTGCACTTAACAGTTCGCTCATCCAACACTTCATCTTCAGTAGCTCCGATCTTGGCAGCTTTATCTTTGACTGCCCCATCTACGGCAGCTGAGAAATCAAACTCAAGAAGATTCCTCATTTTTGGCAAGCAGCCCAAACTGTTGCCCATGCCATGCCACTTCCTCGGCCTATGCCGAGCCAATCCTTGGCTTCAATCAAGCCGAGAAGCACAAGCAATGGCCCCTGCCACACCACCTCCTTAGCCCATGCCAAGCAGACTCCTAGCCCCTGCCAGTCAACGTGCCGCACCACCTCGACGGCTGCCCGTGGCAGCACCTCCCAAGAAGAAGACGAGGAGAATTAAGTTTTTCTTACATCAGTACGGCGCGAAGAAGACAAAAAAAATCAATGGAAGATGGTTCTTTGCACGGGCAAGCAAAGAAGAGTGCTAGAGGAGGGGGAACAAATATCCTTTAGCTTTCTCCCTTTATTGTAGGGATAAATAATTGCCCTCCCAAGTTAATTTAATCCCCTACTTAAGGAGGCTTAAATAGGCTTTGGAGGCAATTTATTTCCCTTTCCTAGAAGAATCTAATTCCAAGTCTAAGAGAGAATCTGCATTAAAGCTGGAGGTCTCTACACCTACTACCCCTTCCTGCGAGCAGCCCAGCAGGTGTGGGGGCATTTGTGGAGCAAAAAATAATCACAAGGTGACACATGGATTTTTGGATAGGTCTCTACACCTGCTGCCCCTTCCTGTGAGCAGCCCAGCAGGTGTGGGGGCATTTGTGGAGCCAAAAATAATCACAAGGTGACACGTGAATTTTTGGATAAAGAAGGGCAAAAATACCCTTGAGGCATATCGGGATTCCTACACGCGAGCAGCGGGCAATCATCCCTCAACCAAGTCAAAAGTGCCCAAAATAGGTAACCATTCAAAACCTATTTCATCCATCCTCATCAAATCCTCTCCACAAGGTAACTCCTAAATCTTTTTTTTATTATATTAATTAGCTAGTCAATTAGGCAATTATTCTATTAATTGGCTAATTAATTAGTTAATTATTCAATTATTCATAATTAAACACAAATCAAGAACCTAGCCCACAAAAAGAGCCAAGTGGCCGGTCCTCTCTCACCCAAGGAGGCCGGCCACACCCCTATAAAAGCCCTCTCATTCTCTCCAAAACTCAGGGCCAATTCTCTTGCTAAATTCTCTAAATTCTCCAAACACTTTTCTCTCAAAATTCTAACTTTGGCATCAGAGGTTCTTCGGCCAAAGCCCCCCCCCCCCCCCAAATTCATCATGGGCGCGTGAGGCTCTTGGCCTTGACCTAAGGTGTTATTTGTTTTGTAGGTGCAATTTTGTCCGAGATCAAGGAGGAAGAAATTTGCATCCACAACACCGTTATTGGTACTCAAAAACTATACTGTACACTCCAAACTTTATAAATTTAAAAAGAAAAATGTGCACAATGAGATTTTTTAGGGTGTGACTAGCAACTTTTTGAATAAATAAATACTTGAATATTCCATCAATTAATGATCAAAATAAGATGCATGGTCGTAGATCATTATGTTCATGTCCCTGGATAATTAATTATTTTCTGGTCAATGCCATCTTTTTTCCTTTCTTTGCCATCGATCCAAAAGTATTTGTATACGCAAGGAAGGGATCGAGAAAAATCCCATTCAAAGAAGTTTTTTGTAAAGAACATGCATACTTTTGTTAAAGAGGGGAAACATCGTGGAAGACGAAGAAAAAAATAAAGGTGCTTAAAAAGTGAGAGCGGTGCAAATGTGATGCATAAGGGAACGAATACTCGCTGTTGCACATGTGTATGTTTGCTCAAAGACATGCTTCTTTTCAAAGATCAATCCCATGTAAATCGATCATTCTAGAGATACTTGGGTGGATGCATATGGTTTGGAAAATGTAACTTCCCATATGTGCATTTCAATTTATTAATTTCATGTGTTAAAGTACTTTTGTTTGGTATATGATTGAGAACTCTAGTTTGTAGCAGTGGTGGACGCATATTGGAATTTAGGTGGTCTCAAGACTATCTGGAGTCTAAGAAATATACTGTGAAGGTATTCTGAGGACCCTTTGAATGTTTGGTACATGGTTTTTTTATGAACACCAAGTGTTCGAGGAAAGCTCTCACATGTTGTATCGACAACACTCTTCAAATTCTTTCAATAGTTCTCAACATATTGCTTCGGCATATGTCAATACCTGTTGACATGTGTGCAACTTGGTTTGGTTGACGACACAAACTCACCAAGTGTTTGACAAAATGTCTCAGCAAATAGACTGTATTTTTTTTTTTTTGCGCGCGCTTCGTGCTCTTTTTCGATCTAAAAAACTTGAACCTTTAAAGGTGGTGTTTAGAATGAATCCCACATTGATGAGAGGAAAGACCTTGCATGAGCTTATAAGTAAGTTGAGCTACTCCCCATATTGCCAATTGGTTTTATGGTTAAACCTCAACCTTCTTCATGGTATCAGAGTTGGTTGTCCCATGTGTGAAGCAAACGGCCACACACGTTCCATGATACACATTGCGATGTTCACGTGTTAGGCTTGAAAATTCGCTACACGTGATGAGACGTGTTGAGAATGAATCACACATATTGATAGGAGGATGGATCTTGCGTGGGCTTATAAGTAAGTTAGGCTACTCTCCATATTGCCAATTGATTTTATGATGAAATTCAACTTTCTTCAACTGAGACACCCTAAAATTCGAATCTTGAATCTGTCACTGATTTGTAGCGATAACACGAAAAATACACAAATCAAATGAAGAAGCTCGGGATCATGTTTGTAGACATCGAAATTTTGGTGAATTAAATGTTCACCAACACATTAAAATTCCGACATGATAGGGCATACGTGGCGTGTGCCGTGTGTCTCACAAATCATACATGTGAATGTGACTCATCAAAATCGGATGAGTCATCAAGAAGGACACGTGTCAACACTTGGCGGAAAGGAATTATTTGATTTTAATTCAATTAAATCAAAAATTAATTGATGGAGTCAAATCATGACTGGCCCACAAATCAAGTCCTGGTTATTTCGTAAATTAATCAAGCCCACAATCAAGGCCAACCATCTGTAGGCAAAGCTTAGAAGTCTATAAATACGAGGCTCCAAGACAAAAAAAAAAGATCCATAAATCATTCAAGCACCTAGAAGCTGCTAAAGTTCAAGCACCCAAATCCCCAAAACACTTTGAAGAATTCAGAAAGCTCTCTGCATTCTTCACCAAATCTTCGAAGAATCATCAAGCAATACTACCCGTGTCGATCCTTCAAATAGACAAGAGCCAAACCTCGCGGCACCTGTTCATCCGAGATCAAGTCATCGCGACCCTTAGATCAATAACCTACATATCTACACATCGTTCGGAGATCGAATCAGAGGAAACTTGTAAACAGAGATTGTAACCCTACGATTACATTAATACAAACATTTACTTTGTACACATGTTCTTTTTTCATTAGCTACAGAATTTTCGTGTTTACAATGTTGCTTGTAAACGTATTAAGTTTTTCTTTTCGTTTCTAGGAGTCAATAACTTGCACTTTAGGGTTGGCTGATAGCCCTAGCCATGCATGCAAATTATTATTATTTTTCCTTCTTTTGTTAAAGCCATGCATAAAAATATACGTTGGAAAACAACAGCAAATTTGCAAGAAAAGAGCACGTTATCAAGATAAGATAAGCCAATTGATCACAAAAGGTTGAAAAGCAAGAATGGTTATTGGGTTAGAGATATAGTGTTGTGAAATTCTTGATAAGGTAACACAACCTCTCATGTGTATAATTAGCTTTTGCTTTTTTATCATAGCTATGCAGCTGGTACGCATCTAGCATGGTCGCATGTTTTGGTGGTCACCCAGTTCTGGTCGCCATGCAAGTTGGCGCTGAAATGAGACGTAGTTAAAGAAGAAAATGCCTCATCATGTAGGGCTTTTAACTCTTTTTATTTGGTTGTAAATGGATCTCCAGTCTTCATACAGTGAGATATTCTTAACATGCAAGTCCTCCTATGCATAACTTGTGTTTTATATAGGGACTGGTTGATAATTATTTCATTTTCAATTTTCAGTTTTTGTTTTCACTTTTTTAAAATTTGAAAAATGAAGTCTTGTTTGGTATCTATATTCAACATTAATTGAACGATTAAAAGATTTATGATTTTTTGCAGAATTGATTCTTAAAGAGTAAAGTAGACCATTTCTATCATAATGCAACATTGCAAGATAAGAAAGAGAGTGAATAAAGTAGAACGAGAATGTCACAAATAAGCTCATTCATCCTCCTTTACAAAAAGCTTCTTATGTTCCCACGAACTTGTAAGGAGTTGCCGGTTTTCTCTTAACTTTAACTTTAGCTGATTACTCCCCTAAGCTATTATCAATAGCCAATTTCTCCTCTGACGTTAGATTTTGAAAATTTTCATCCAATTTTCTATTCATTTTGGTCACATGACAAATATTTGAGGGCAATAAAGTAATTATATCTCTAATTTGGCCAACAAATTGTTTTTTTTTTCTTCTTCTATTCTTCCACCACTAGTTAACTTTGTACATTTTCTGTTTGAATTAGCCATGGAAGTCCAATTAGTAGCTGCAAAGCGTTGGCTTTGTGCCCATTTGATCAAAACAAAATTACCTTTTTGCCAACAAACAGTTTCCACGTATTGTCTGCATGACAATGATGGATGAAAATTTTCAAAATCTAACACCCGGAGAAATTTGTTATTTACAAAAGTTCAGGAGGGTAATTGGCTAAAATTAAAGTTCAAGAGAGAAGTTGACAACTCTATACAATTTCGGGGCAAATTGACAAATTGATCAAAAGAAAAAGAGAAAAATGTCCTTTGCCATTCACGCTGAATTTATGGAGCACTTCTTTGGGCTTCAGTGTATAGCTCATTAAGGTTTATAAGTGAACTAAACTGGGCTGCCCTCCGTCTTAATGGGCTCGACCCTAATAGTCAGGTTTGGGCTGAAATATGTGGCCCAACTTCCAAGACTGGCTTCATGAAAACCTGGTTAAATTGGACCATCTTACTTTTAAAAAATGTGATACTTTTATATCGCCTCAAACGTACGAATTGTTATTAGCACTTTATACAATGTTATAGATAAATGTTAAAGGGATCAACAAAAAAAATACTAAAAATCAGGTATTAGTGAATTTAGTAAGACTTACATAATTAGTCATTTCATTTTCTAAAATGTATATCGAGAAATGTTAAGGGTATTCTCGCAAAAGTAGAACTTTCTATGGATTTTCGGTCACCTCGCATTTTAACGTCAATTCTCATACAAACATTATAAAATATTTTGTCAAACCTCCCCTCCCCCCTCAAAAAAAATCCAATATTAAACTTTTACTAGAACAAATTAAAAATTTAACTCAAAAGCAAAATTACACTTAGCTCTTGATACATGCAAAATTATACATACGTCACATGTAAATAATAAAGGTAAAACATTTAAAATGCGATAATGATTTAGAACACCAAAAAAAACACTTGATCATGAATTTAATAGCTATATACAGTTTTTTACCAGAATTTATGATTACAGTTACAACAAAAAGATTAAATTTAACGACAACCTTAACAAAAATATAAACTTTATGAATCAAATTAGAAGAAAACCATAAAACCTAAAAAAGCAAGAAGGAAAGAAAAATCTTTAGTCATTATTTAAAAAAAAAAGAAGATATTTGGTCATTAATTACAGGAAAAAAAGAAAGAAAAATGAATTAACTCTCTCTCTCTCTATCTCTGTCTCGTATCGGGGGTCTAATCTATCAGCTGCCGCCTTCTCAAATCTTCGTCTCGCTTTCTCTCTCTATCTCTTTCACTTACAATGCGCTGTTGATGAGTTTGATGTCTCACCCCACCAAACGCTCCTCAGCCATCAACCACAGCAGCAGCGGCACCTCCTCCTCCTCTTCCTCCTCTCTCAACCCTTCTTCCGCCGGCCCACCCATGAAAAAGGCCAAGTCGCAGGCGGTGGCCTGTTCCCTCGATCCCAGCAAAAATGGCCTCCACCACCACCACCACCACCCTCACACTCACCCTACCCAGGACCCCGATAACGACGCCGTATTCGACCCCTCTTCCATGTCCCTAGACGATGATCTCAGGCCCGACGACCCATCTCCCCGAGGCGTCGCCGCCAATTTGTCCCGCAAAAAGGCCCAGCCCCCTCAGCCCTCTACCAAGAAGCTCGTCATCAAGCTCGTCAAAGGTACGGCTTCTTGATCCTAAAACGCCGTCGTCTTTTGGGCTAATTTTGATATATTGGGTTCAGATAGTCATTTCTAGGTTTTGTAGGATTGGATAGGATCTTTGGTTTTGCTTTGGGGTTTGAGGACGAGGGCAATTTGTTGACTTAGGTTTTGGGTTCAATTAGGTGGAACTGAGAGGTGGGTTTCAACTTGGATACTTCAGTTTCATGTGGGTTTTGTGCAAAATTTCAACTTGTATCATTTGCAAGACGGGAATAAAGAAATCCTTTTATGTTTTTGAATGTGTATTTGCCCTTAATTTTCTTTCCATGCTAGCACTTCAGCAAATTAGTTTAACATTGGTGCTCGAATCTTGCGTGTCCTATGCAATTTGCATGCTTTTGATGAAAACATGTTTCGTCTGCGGTTACTGTGATTAGCTAGCTGATTTTGATGGCAAGTACTTCTTAGGCCACTATCTGGTCAGTGATTGAACTAGGGAAGTTCCAGTTCTGTTTATGGTAATCTGAATTAGGTGTCAGCATTGCTGTCCTAGATGCTCTTCTGTGTAGGAAGCAGTTGGTGCATGAACAAAGTGAAAGTTTTGCATGGCATATAGCTTGGGCTTATTATCTATCGTATATTTAAATGAGAGACTTTAGAGATCCATGGAACTTAGTCTAAATTTGTTAGGGTTGCACTACAAATATTAGATAAAGGGTTGAAAATGACGAGATGCAATGATTTGAGAGAACATTTACTGCTGTTTTCTTTATTATTGATAGGAATTCACTTGTTAAGACCCTATGAATTGATTAAAACCTCAAGCTCATGCTAAAACCATGATGATTCAATAAAAGTGTCATTTTGAAATTCCACGTGTCTTTGTAGTGCATGGGTATTCTTTGGTAGTATCCCTGTAGTGATTATACCGAGTTTAAAGTTCCTTGGTACTTTCAACATCCCTCGTCCAAAACATAGGGCTAATGTTCTTTGTAGCATGATTAGGTTTGGATTAGAAATTATGTTTTTCTGGGGTGCTAGTTACGAGCGGACGTAGCAGTACACAATACTTGTTAATTTGGGCTGGTTGTCTGGTTTCATTGCAGCAAGGTCTAGTACTAGCTTCTACACACATACACACAAACGCACCGACATGCATACACTCATACATGAAGATAGAGATAGAGAGAGTTACTCACCAATGTCATGCTCATTTTGCTTTGCAAATTACACTACATTTTGACAAAGGTTACTGACTAATTCCATGTTCTCGTCTTAATGAAGCTAAACCCACGTTACCCACGAATTTTGAAGTGGAAACATGGGCAAAGCTGAAGTCGGCTATTTGTGCTATATTCTTGAAGAAACCTGATTCTTGTGACTTGGAGAAGCTTTATCAGGTAGAACAACCACATTTCTCTTTGTTTTGCAATATGAATTTCCATGCATTAGGGTTAACAGAAAACAAATCATGTTCTCCTCAGGCTGTTACTGATCTCTGCCTGCACAAGATGGGAGGAAGTCTTTATCAACGAATTGAGAAGGAGTGTGAAAGACACATAGCTGCAGCGCTTCAATCTTTGGTTGGCCAAAGCCCAGATTTAGTGGTTTTTCTATCACTTGTTGAGAGATGCTGGCAGGACCTTTGTGATCAAATGTTAATGATTCGCGGTATAGCCTTATATCTTGATAGGACATATGTGAAACAAACACCAAATGTGCGCTCATTGTGGGACATGGGATTGCAGCTTTTCCGTAAACATCTTTCTCTGTCTCCAGAAGTTGAACACAAAACTGTCACTGGCCTTTTAAGAATGATAGAGAAAGAAAGGTAAGTTATATTCCATCAATATCAACTAATGGTATGTTGTAGGACAGATTAGATAACATTTGTGGTGGGTTTAGGTCCAAAAAATGATCGTAAACTTTCAAGACCATAATTATAGTCCTTACTTCCCAGATTTCTCCTATTTCTAGAAGGTGAGTGAGGGTTTTAGGCTGTATGGTTGGATTGATTAGGTGAGGTTTTGATGGATGAATGCTTGTAGACATATGTTATATGTTATAGGCATTTGAATCCTCTTACTTTCAAAAGGAAACTTCTCACTTTTAAGTTCATTATATATAGCCAAGATTGTGCCTTTCATCTTTCCTAGAAACTGACTTTGTGTACAATAATAAAATCTTTATATATAACCTTTTCTTCCATGATGTTGGGTCTGTAAGGGTAGACACTTGCAGCTCCAAATGTTTGTCTTATTAATGGGTAGGCCATCAGTAGTAATAGTATATGTGGCGTGCCATAGAGCTCCCACACCATGAAGTAAAAAGCTTAGCGCCCAGGTGTTAATCAAGACCTAAGACTTGAATGTTGATCTATTAACATATTACAAGTCTCTTTATTAATTTGTTGGGTTTGTGTTTGCAACTAGTAAATCTACAATGTTGTGGTCTTGGTTATCCAGATTAGGTGAAGCAGTGGCCAGGACTCTGCTTAACCATCTTTTGAAGATGTTTACAGCCTTAGGGATCTACTCAGAAAGCTTTGAGAAGCCATTTCTTGAATGTACTTCTGAATTCTATGCTGCTGAAGGCATGAAATATATGCAGCAAGCAGATGTTCCGGATTACTTGAAGCATGTAGAGGTGCATTTTTATGAGGCCTATTTACTTCAGCAATTTCTTTTCTTCTCATCTGTATTTTTTGAATATAATGACTTCTTCAAATTACTTTGAACCTATCTAGCTTGTCTCTTTGTCACTATGATGACTTATGCCTACCATTGGAGATTTTTGGATAACTTGTTGCAGACAAGGTTGCATGAAGAACATGAAAGATGTTTAATCTACCTGGATGCAAGTACAAGAAAGCCATTAGTTGCAACAGCGGAAAAACAGCTTTTAGAGCGCCATATTCCTGCCATTCTCGACAAGGTTTTTATCTTGTTATGAACTTTATTTTTCTATCTTCAAGTTTTTGAATTCTACCCCTATGTACTGAATTTAGGTAATTATGGTTCCCTTATAGGGTTTCACATTGCTGATGGATGGGAATCGCATTGAGGACCTTCAAAGGATGCACACTCTTTTCTCCAGAGTCAATGCCCTGGAATCACTAAGGCAAGCGCTTAGCTTATACATCCGGAGGACAGGGCAGGGGATTATCATGGATGAAGAAAAAGATAAAGAAATGGTTGCTTCTCTTTTGGAATTTAAGGCTTCTCTTGACACTATATGGGAAGAAAGCTTTTCCAAGAATGAAGTATTTTGCAACACCATAAAGGATGCCTTCGAGCATTTAATTAATCTTCGACAGGTAACCTTTTATCCCATTGACTATTCCCGTGTTTCGTTGTGTTTCTTTTCCTTCATAATAAAATGGGAAATCTTCGATGGGGTTTCAAGTGATGCAATGTAGGAAGGCATAATTTAGCAGAGAAATGATACTCGGTGCAAAAGTGGCAAGTACATGGTTAAGAGTTTGGATAAGTTTTGGTTATGGCCTTTCTATCAAATAACCATCTATAGATTTATTGTCTTCAGTGTAGCTAGTTTGATTCCATGTACAATCGCCCCTTCCCCACCTTTTCCAGTGTGTTTGCAATTTAAGTTTAATGCACTGCTCATAGACATGTTTGAAGACGAGTTTTTCTTTCTGTTATAGAACCGACCTGCTGAGCTGATTGCAAAGTTTTTGGACGAGAAGCTTCGTGCTGGGAATAAGGGTACTTCTGAAGAGGAATTGGAGGGAACGCTTGATAAGGTCTTGGTTTTATTCAGGTTTATACAGGTAAGATTTAAGAGTTAATGTCCAAATTAATAATTTGATTACTGGGTTAATTAGCATATCTCATATGCATATTTTCTCTTATATGTGCTTGCAAGCCCTTTTTACTTAGCTGCTCGAGTCTGTCTACAAATGGTACGGATTTAAGGTTCGTTCTTCCTAATCCAGGGTAAGGACGTGTTTGAAGCATTTTATAAGAAAGATCTTGCAAAAAGGCTACTGTTGGGAAAGAGTGCTTCTATTGACGCAGAGAAGTCTATGATTTCCAAGGTAAATAATGGATTTTGATTTTCTTGACGTAGTACTGAATGAGCACTCTGTCACTTGATTGGGCTGACCAAATTTCATATGTGGACAGCTGAAGACCGAGTGTGGCAGTCAGTTTACGAACAAACTCGAAGGAATGTTCAAGGTGTGCATATTTTCTTAGTCGTATGTTTAGTTGTATTGATTAATTAATATTGCCCCCAGTATTCATGCCAAAATTAGGGATATAGTTTGCCCTTGCTGATCCATCATTTCAGATTGACTTTTATAGAGTGCGCAAAAAGTGAGGTCATGATCGTAGGGGTTGATTTGTTCTTAAACTTATTCCAGGCCCAAGGTTGCTTATCTCTATAGGATGTAAAATGTGGAAATGGATCTCTTACAGGCTTGTTTAACTGCTATAGTCTAACGAATTCTTGTACTAATTTAAGCTATTCCATCTTACATGCTGGTAGGTGTTGTAGTTAACGTAGCATGAATAACACATTTTCTAGGCTTAACATTTTCGCTGTTCTCTTTTTGCGAGTACTCTTGGCTGATCTACTGTTGGAGGATTTTGTTAAAAGATTGTAGATTTAACTAGCAATGCAAAGCATTATGTGATAGCCATTAGTTGATCACAATATGCGTTAGCGTTACCACATTAGTGGTTTTCAGTTAACCATTTTGCCTGTGGTACTAGGGAAGGAAACTTGGGAGGATGAATTAGGGTATGTTATGAAAGGAACGAAAAGTTGGAAGGATGGAGAGGAGTGTTCTTCTCTCCTGTTGTTTCGTATGCATCTTAGGAAGGAAAGGGTAGTCGAAATGAAGGAACAATTGGAATCTCCTTCTGAATGTCGTACTTTATTTGTTTTCTGTTTTTCGTTGCAGATGAAAACCATATTTAATGATGGTAAAACACAAGAAAAGGAACTTTCTGTATAGTTGAGTTCAACTTTGCTCATGTTATGGGTTGTAGGTTTTTTCTTTTCTTTGTGGGCAACAGGGGTAATGTAAATAGTATAGCACTGGGTTGAGATAAACAAAGTTCATTTGTATATGAACTCCTGTAGTTAGGTTGGGATTCATAATTACTCTCTGTATCATCCACTTTCTTCATTTCTTCCAAAAATCATAGTTACTTTATATGGGGATGGATTTGTGATTCGCTTGTGGCTAGAGTTATATTGCAATATTTAATGATACTAAATTTTTTCTTTGCATGTACATCTTTTCAGGATATTGAACTGTCGAAAGAGATAAACGAGTCCTTCAAACAATCATCCCAGGCCAGGACAAAACTCCCATCAGGGATTGAGATGAGTGTTCATGTCCTTACGACTGGGTATGCTTCAAATTATTATTTTTTTCTTTTAATTTTGAAAAATGGAATGTGAAAAGTTGGTTTGGTTTCTTGTGATGTGTTCAATATGTTCCCTTACAATATTGGCATTAAAACTGAAGATCATGAATCTGACTAAACATTTGTCTTAAAAAAATGAATTCATAAATTTTCACATTTAATTTAAATTTCTTCGATATTGCTGGATCTACTTTAAAACTGTTTATAAAGTTTGGTGAATTTGATTTATATGTTATTTCCATTTAATTCAACTGCATTTCGATCTGTCAAACAAGATATATTATGTATTTATTTAAAAGTATTCGTTTGTGCATATACCTTATTATTAAATTATACATTTTAGTGAGAGAACATATGGAACCTATTGTGAAGAACTTTACTTAAAACTTGGACTTTATTTTTTCGCATTGTTTATTTTCTCCATATCTGCAAAGAGTTCTAAGTAGTGCTTTGGTACAGGTACTGGCCTACATATCCTCCCATGGATGTTAGACTTCCTCATGAATTGAATGTATACCAGGTCAGTACATGCTACCGAACAGATGCTTTCATTTTTGGCGAGGTTAATGTGCTTAGTAAATTGTTTGACTCATTTTTCTTTGTTCAACAGGATATCTTCAAGGAGTTTTACCTAAGCAAGTACAGTGGTAGGCGTTTGATGTGGCAAAATTCATTAGGCCACTGTGTCTTGAAAGCCGAGTTTCCTAAAGGCAAAAAGGAGCTTGCAGTTTCTCTATTTCAGGTTGGTCATTATGCTTCTGTTTACCGGCATTTGTTTTTCGTTATCCAGTAGAATTCTATAAATCTACTTGTCTAAGTGAATGAATTATAATCGTTTGGTTTGCCAGACTGTTGTCTTGATGCTGTTTAATGATGCTGAGAAGCTAAGCCTTGAAGACATTAAGGATTCAACTGGCATTGAGGACAAGGAACTGAGAAGAACTCTGCAGTCCCTTGCATGTGGAAAAGTTCGTGTCCTACAAAAGGTGAGTGCTTGGATAACTTTCCAGATTCATCTGCAAAATCTTTGTCTATAACATAATTGGAATTGTCGGGTCTTATCCTTATTTTTTGTGTTTTTCCTTTTTCTAATTTGTGCTATAGTTTCCCAAAGGGAGAGACGTGGACGATGGCGATACATTTACATTCAATGATTCATTTACTGCTCCTCTCTACCGCATAAAGGTAATTTGATTTGCTTGTGCTTAGTGCAAAGTAACAGTTATCAAAAGGTCTCAAGCTCCATGTGCACAAAGGCTTGTATAAGTCTGAGAATTTGCATGGCTGAAAGTATTGTCCTGTCGGTTTTCACCTGTGCTTTAAACCACTCAGGTTCACTGTAGTTTTGGACCACTCCCATGATGTTGCTTACATTATTTTGATGGATGCAGGTGAATGCGATCCAAATGAAGGAAACAGTGGAGGAGAACACGAGCACCACTGAAAGAGTATTTCAAGACCGCCAATATCAGGTCAGCGTTTTCTCTGTGTTCCAGATTTTTCCTATTATGCACGTTGGTTGCATCCCAAATTTCAAAATAGATTGTTGTGATCGTTCTGATTGAAAATTGTCTCGCAGGTTGATGCTGCAATTGTTCGGATAATGAAAACTAGGAAGGTGCTGAGTCACACTCTTCTGATAACAGAACTGTTCCAACAGGTAAGTAAAAAGTCATTTGATTTCTTATTCAAATCCATTCATTTATACAAATCAGCATTCACTGGCCTGGAAATAAGTAACGGGCAAGGAAAAGTATTGAGGGAAATTGTGTGTTGTTGGTGTTTGTTGTGGTGAGCAGCTTAAATTTCCGATAAAGCCGGCAGATTTGAAGAAAAGGATTGAAAGCCTGATTGACCGGGAGTACCTAGAACGGGACAAGAACAACCCGCAAATTTACAACTACCTAGCATAACAAAGGAAATGAAACCCAGCAGATATTGAAGTTTTCTCCTTTGTAAATGACACGGGAAAGACGACGGCTTCTGTCTTTGAGGAGGTAAGAAGGCAGGATTGCCGGTCCGGTCCCTTCCCTAGTCTAATTTATTATGTACAGACTTGTAGTGTTTATCATTTTTCCTTTTAAATTTTTGTACTTTGATTGTAAAGAGTATTTAGTCTCCGTTTTTCACATCTCCTATTCCTGCGAAAAAGAGTGTCGGTGGTGTCTTCTCTGTGTTATTGTCTTCTGCACGCGTTTCGTTTTCAGCAGTCTTTACAACACAAAAGTTCGTACCAGAACTCATCAATCGCTTCTTTCACTGGATTTACATTCGATTTTGTGAATTTCAACAAAAAAAGTTCATCGTAAAACGTACTTTTGTAGAATTTTCACGGGGCCAAAAGCTTTTCAAAAACTCATGCAAGACATTTCAAAAATGTTTGATGTCTGACGGAAATTCGTTTCAGGCTGTATGTCTTTTTCAATAAACGATAACGTTAATGGGCTAGGTGTTAGGGGAGAAGGAAATCAGTGAAGATTAAACTTATAATGTGATACATGGGTATGGATGCTTTTTGTTGCTGCAGTAGAGCGTTGATTTCTTCTGTCATTACGGTAAAACGTTATCTGTCCTGGCTGTAATGGTTTTTATAACAAAATGTGACCACAAAATACCGTCACCCTTGGAGCCGATGTATCAAGGGTGAAAAGGTGAAGAATGAATGGTAGTGCGTTGATGTTTTAATCTCCACCGTTGGTTTTAAATGCGACGGTGGTGATTATAAACTCGGATCATCATGTAGGGTGCGTTTGGTACGTGGGACGGGACGGAACGGAACGAGGCGTTCCGTCTCGCGTTTGGTACGCCAAAAAACAGAGGAACGGGTTGTCCTATGGGACAAAATTTGGCTGATTTTTCGTTCCACCTCTCCCCCCTGGAACGACCCCGTTCCACATCCGTGGAACACAAATTTATAACATTTTAAGACAAAAATTTTCCTTATTTTTTTTCAATATTTACATCATCCGTTCCGTCCTGTCCCGTCCCGTCCCGTCTACGTACCAAATGGTACCGTAGTGAACAAGATTACAGTTCTATAAAATTCTTTTCGTTCCACGTGATAAATAACCACGAGTTATTGTATTAATTTACCCTTAAAAAAATTAATTGAATTTCAGAAATAGAGTAAATTGTAGTTATGGTTCATGAATTTTAACTCAATTCGAGCAATGGTCCCTCAATTAAAAATCCATTACCAATGGTCCTTCAACTCATCAAAACGTGCAGCTATGATCCCTCAACTAAAAATTCATTACCATTGGTCTCTCAACTTTAATTTAACTGGAGAAATGATCCCTTAACTTTAACCCAATTGTAACAATAGTCCTTCCAACATAACTCGTTTTGACAAAAATTTTGACGTAGTTGACGAAAATGATCATAATTACACACTTTGATGAGTTGAGAGACCCTAATTATATAAAAGGTTATTCCAACATAACTTATTTTGATAAAATTTTGATTAAATTGATGAAAAAAACTATAACTACACATTTTGATAAGTTAAGGGACCAATGGTAATGAATTTTTAGTTGAGGGACCATTGCTCTAATTTGATTAAAGTTGAAGGATCATTGCTACAATTTACTCTTCAGAAATAATTATTAATAATAATAACAAAATACAAGAAAAAAATTGAAAAGTTAACGGTGTATGATCGGAAAAGGAAAGGGAAAACTATCAGACGGCCTTGACGCCATCGGAATGTGAAGAAGCTGCGATGGCAGCAGCGGCCTTGGGATCCTCCGCCTCGAGATCCACGGCGATGGTATTGTCGGCGGGAGGGTTGAGAGGGGCGCGGATGTCGGAGGAGACGACGGCGTCGTCTGGATCGTAGTCGGGATTGAGGTTGCGATCGATGGCTTCGCGGCCCTGTTCGAGGCAGGGCTTGCAGGCAATCTCGATGGCGATCCAACCGAGAACCACTCCCACTATCGCAATCACTGAGGTCGTTATTGCCCCCATTTTCTTCTTCTTCTTCCTTCTCCGCGGTTCTGCTTCGTCGATTCTAGGGTTTCACCCTCGAGTCTCAACTCACAACGGTGTCGTTTTGTTCACTACGCCAACGAAGAGTATATTTGATAAAGCTACCTCGCTGGGCTACTCATCACCACCAAACCCTTGTCTAAGCGCATTAAGTGAGGAAAGGGATCCTCTCTTCGGATCCTTTTCATCAAATCCTACCGATTAACAAATTCAGATCTTTAAAATTTGATCCAACGGCTAAATTATTATAACTGTTAAAGGAACTCTGTTTTTAGTCGTTAGATCAAATTTCAAGGGGTCGAATTTATTGATTGGTAGGATTTGATGGAAGGGATCGGAAGATGATTGCTTTCCATTTAGCAAGGCCTCCATAGGAAACAACGTGAACATGTGTGTTTTTTTGGGGGCAAAAGACGTTAAGTTAGTTGGTTAGGTCAGTGTTCACTTTTAGAAACCGAGTTCGAATCATTCATCAAAAGAAAAGAGACGATCCTAGTGTTATTGTTTTTTGCACTGAAAAAAGGGTCTCTATGCGCCCAAAAACCATATGAGAAAATTGTTTCTATGTGCTCAAAAATAGTGTCCATATGCTTGAAAATGATCTCGACATTCAGAAGGGAATTAATTTTCGCATCTGCATTTTCTCCTTCTAAATACTTTCCACTCATCTATGTCTCGTAATTCTCTTCTGATTTGTTTACCCCAAAATACAAGCGTGCATGAGTAAAAAGTGTGCGGAATTCACTTCTCAAGAATCCCTATCCACCCTAGCTTGCTCCTGGGGTAAGCTAGTACACAGTAAAAATTTAGGAAAGGAAAGAACCATTTACAGTTTACCATTTTTTTTAACGTTGAGGTACCATTCACACTCTGTTTTCAGTAACATAGGCACTTTGTTTCACAATAGCCCCACAAATTACATCGCGTTTTCGAAGATTCTAAAGTACAAAATGTATGATATCCATTGCTCAATTTAACTATCGGATGTGCAGTAAAAAAGTTAAGAGAATTTAACAAGTAAATCTGAGTCACTTAAAACGCAATGTATACTATATAGTGATGTATAGTAGGACTCTCGGGTTTCTTCCTACTTTTCTGTTTTTAGTAAATAACCAACATTCACAAAATGTACCTATCCCTTGTTTCATACGCCTTTTCCTCTCTCTCATCACATGAGTAGTCACGTGATGAGAGAGAGATAAGAAGAGGCGTATGAAACAAGGGATATAAAAGGTTCTTCCCTCACGGGACTCTTCGACTCCAAGCTGTACGTTAACTGGTTTCCACCAGCTGTTCCTCTGTGTTTTGGTGTCCTTTTCAACCCCAAATCCAGCTCTTCTCAACCACAAAAGTCACAAATGCTCCATTAACTCCGCAGTTATTGAACAATCCTGCAACTCAATTAAGGGCATGGTCCTCTCGAAGTTTGGTTCAAGGACAGCTATACCTACCTTCACCCTTTTCTTCGACGCTCACACAGCTTCTTGAGCAATCCAGATGCCAATACCATTAAATGTAAGGCGCTGAAATATCCGATGCAGATGCCACGAAAGCAACTAGTCCAAGGGTTTAGTAAAACTGCATACGAAAACAGTCGCAAACCTAAGAAAGTCATGGAGGATTACGTAAACCTGGTGTTTAGGTTGGTGGAATCTAAGCAAATCATGTGGCCACAGGCAAGATGCAGCAAGGAAAGATGACTAACATTCTGCATTAGTAAGAGGAGCAGCGTATTTAAATTAATCTCGAAATAAACCGTATATCAAGTTCATCCAAAAACATGGGGAAATTATCAGGGTATCCAAGCAAGAGTACAATAGTATACGCAACACACAATGAGAAATCAAGGTAAGAAAGGAAGAGAAAACAAACGATGAACAACCATATAGACAGAGGAAAAACAACCGTATACTTGAATACATTCCAATAACACAACCATTTTACGCACGTCCATTAGCTTTTTATAGCTACGGTATTTTATATAACCAGAACCTATTCAAGGACATACAAAGTGGCAGAACATGAAATGAGAGATTGACAAGCTAAGCAAACAGGACCTGCGAACTTGAGGGCGTCAGGTCAGAGAAACAATCCGGTGCATCAACCACATTCCATCGAACACCAAAGCTCCACTTCTTCTCGCAAGTTTCTTTACGGCTAACCCTTGAGATTTGACCCACAGCAACATGAAGGTTCTTGCCCACAACATATATCATGCAATCACAGGCATTGACAGCAAAGGGTTTACAGATCTGCTCTGGCAAAGGGGGCCCTTCTATTGGTTCCCAGGAATCAGCGTCCGCATCATAAACCTTAAGCTTCATCCTTTCAAGCTCCGAGACCACAAACAAATGGCCATAAATCACCACACTTGAACCTGTCCAGCCTTCTCTCAGTCCGACAGCCATGCTCTCCCAATTATTAGTTCTCGGATCATAAACCTGACCCCTGGGAGAGACAAAGAAAGGCCACAACCAGCCTTCTGTAACAAGAAGCTTTCCGTTGAGGACTGCTGCATCATAAGAGGCCATATTTGCTCCCATGCTAGCTATGGGATGCCAACTCCCTTTAACGGGGTCCAAAACCTCGGCTGAGTCAAGCTCAAAAAGATCTGAGCTGTTTCCTCCAGCCACATAAATCTTCCCATCAATAACTCCACTTGCAAAAAAAGACCTCGCACTTATCATCTGATTTATCACAGTCCACCGATTCTTCTGAACTTCATATTTCAGGACCAAGTCAAGCGGACAGTCCACATCAGAGACCATACCACCGCAAATAAAGAGAGTTCCTTCGTGGGGCATCGATACACATCTGAATCCATGGGGAAAAACTTTGTCTCTGCAAGGCATGGCAGGGATAGTGTGCCAAGAGAAATTAGTGAGATCAAGAACCTGCCATTGAATCCTTCCAGTGCACTTGTGAAAGGCAAAGACAAAAAGCCAAGGGACTTTGAAGCCTAATTCTTTTCTTCGAGTGAAAAACCGCTCTTTACTACCAAACATTAGATGCCAACGCCTGCAGACAGCTTTGCTTGCTGTGTGGCCTTCGACTGGAACCCGAAGGAGACAGTTAAGTGCAACATCATCAGGAAGGCCAGGAATGAGGGGGGTTTCCTCAAGAGACAGCTCTAACTCCGGGGAAGGATTCAACAACGAAGACTGGATAACCGCTAATCTAAACTTCGGGGATAATGCAATTTGAGAATCCCCTAGCTTGTGTACCGGCGCCTGTTGGGAGGACAGTCTAACCCGTTGCATCCTTTCCCCTTTAGAGCAAAATATACAAAACCCTTGCTTTAAATGCAACTTAGTTCCTATATTTCGTCTCCGATAACCTTACTAAGAAAAGCACTTATCTTCCACAGGTTTTGTGCAAACAAAGCAATCCCAATATCCAAATTTACAGAAGCAAAGCCCTTTGCATGATCACAACCTAAACATCCAAACTTCTACGCACATTTATGAACAAAAAAAACAAGAACTTTTCCTCTCTATATACACCACAGCCACTGTAGCCAATCAGAACACCAAATTCAGAACCAAAAGCTACGAAATTTCATCCCACTGATTAAAAAACAGAAAACACCCAAAATTCACAATCACTCATAAAACAAAAATACCTCAAAAAGCAGCTCAAAATCCAATCTTTTGTCCTCTAATGCAAACAAATCCAACCGAAGACAAAAACCCACTTCGGAAATCACACAGAATCAAACTTTCTGTGACCTTTTCAGCTTCAACAGTCACCAAACACTAAACCCAGAAGAACACAAACAAGCTGTACGGCTTGTGAACAAAAGCAGCATAGGAGAGCGAAAGAAGGAAGAGAGAGAAAGTGGTAAGGGGAACAATAACTTACAACCAGAAAAGGGTTGAAAGACTGTAATAAGATGGTGACTTGACGAGATTTAGAGAGGTTTTTTTTTTTTTTTTTTTTTCTCATTTGCAGGGAAGAGAAGGTGACCCATCAGCCTGTTCTTCCTCTTTTATCATGGGGCAAACATGGTTCCTTGATTCTATATTAAGGAATAATTACGCGCTAAATCAGCGAGTTAATTACACATGGAGGAGAAAAGATGAGGAATTCTTTTGATAGAAGTTGGAGAGTGATTTGCACGCTCCTTAATGAAAGTGGAGAAAGTTGCAGACTCACTCTTAGGATATTGAAAAGGAGATTGGCTACAAAGTAAGATTAAGATTAAGATTAAGATAAATAATTAAACCCTTGTTAATGCGTGTTTTTAAGCTCGAAATGTATTGTTTGATAGAGAATTTTGTTTTAAGTTCAATTCTAGAAGCTTGAATGTTTATTTTAATTCTACTTATCTTTGTAGTTATTTGATTTTCATTTTGTTTCCGAACATTTGACTTAACATAATCATAACACATAATGATCTTATGTAATTTTGGACAAAGACCTATTAGAATCAAAGTAATGACATCAGACTAGATCTATTATTAAAGTTAGAGGTAAAATCAGCTCGAAATAGCTCGAATTTGCATTTATTGGTGCTAGTGTTTGATGGAAGAAATTTGACCACTTAAGAAACAAACCAACCGTATGTGTTAAACTAGTAATACATGCATAAAATAAATGGCCCTAAAATAAAGTAGAATAAGTTCTCAACTTTAAATCTTATAAAGTCCCACATATTATTCTCCTTTACTGGGAAGATATGAATTGCAGTGATTAAACCTTGGAGGTACCACAATGCTAAATGAGAAAGATACTATTATTATCTTTTAACAAAATGAGAAAGAAAGGGAACCATCACGGAGAGGCTCAATGGTTGGGGTAAACTTCAGGTTTGTATTCCACACGATTGGTTTTGAGTTTGATTCTTGCCGCTTGTGAATCACATGATGATGGATAGATGAAGACTAAAATACTTCTGTGAATCTTCCCGACTCCTGATAAGTCACTTAAAAAAACAAAAAAAAGACAAAAAGAAAGAAGAAGAAGAAAAGGGATGTCTCCTCTAAACGGAAGAAATGTTTTTTGCAGTCATTAAAAAAACAAAAAGAAAGAAGAAGAAGAAAAGGGATGTCTCCTCTAAACGGAAGAAATTTTTTTTGCAGTCATTAAGCCTTGGAGGTACCACAATGCTAAAGGAGAAAGATACCATTATTCTCTTTTAACAAAAAGAGAGGAAGGGAACCATCATGAGGTGGTTCAGTGGTTGAGGCAAATTTCAAGCTTGTATTTCACAAGATTTGTCCTGTGTTCGATTTCCGATGCTTGTGAATCACAGGATGATAGCCAAAGAGAAACTGAAATGCTTATGTGAGTGATCTTGGCCTCCAAAAAGATGGACTACATAGCTTTGCCACCAACTGATTCCCTTTTTGAAGAAAATAAAAAGAAAAAAAGAAGAAAGGGATTGTCTCATTTTAACCAAAAAAGAAAGAGAAAAGTGGTGTTTACATCCTTTGCTATAATAAATAAAAGGTTAGGAATATCAAATAAGTTTGTGATAAATAAATTTAGAGATACGTTTAGTCTTTTACTCTTTTTAGAGATGACTGAAAACGAAAGAAAGACAAGTGGGAATCAAACCGAATTTTATTTTATTTTTTGGGAAAAATGAAACACTACTTTTCCTTCGTCGTGTTTTATTTTGCCATCTGAACTTTTTGTTTAGTTCTAAAACTGCTTTGAGCTTTTTAATTCATGCCAATGTCTCTCGACGTTGATTTGTTCAGTTACACCGTTAAATTAAATTGATGGTCCTTTTTTGTTCATTTATTGCTACTTTTTTCTCATCACTTAGTTATCAAAATTCCAAGCGTTTATTAAATTACGTTGTAAATTTACTTTCTTAAAAGTTGTCATGCGCACTGCATTTGATAAAATTAGCAAAAAATTGTAACAAAATTAAGGTTGAGGTGTTGGTTTGTGACGGAAATCGAGAGTTTATGGAGACTCAAAACCAAATTGAAAGTTCAAAAGTAAAGCGAAACGAGTTCTTCAATTCATGGAGCACTGCTAGATTTTTCCTTTTAATTTTGGATAGTGCTATTCAGTATTCACGCCCCTTTTATACCTCTTGCACACCCTTATTAATTTTTTTTTAATTTATTTGATCGGCCGATCAAAAATTAAATTAAGAATATTGTGAGATGTAAAAATAAATATCTGGATAACACTACACTTGATTTTTAGGTGTGTCTAGTTTGTATTGTTGGGTTTGGTTTGGTCCAAATCACATAACCATCACACAATCAATGAGGGTATGAGATGGAGGGCTAATGGCCATACAGTGAGCATGGCTTTTTTTAACTCCCAATCCCTTTGAAGTCCAACCAATTCACGCCACTGCATTTATTATTTGGAGGCATGTCATTTTTCAACCTCCTACACTGCAATTCCTATGACTCCTAATCCTCCTTGTTGGATTGGATATTTCTCTTTGCAAAACAGACCAAGTATGCAGACATTTCAAAAAAAAAAAACACATGTTGGGTTTGTCTGCTGATTTTGGAAAGATAACATAGGCAGATTGGAGCTGTCACCAAACCAAACCAAACCACATTGTTAATAATCTGGTTATGGTAAAAAAAGAACGAGTAACTATCGAAGCAACCGGTGCCTCTCATTAGTGAGAAAAACTTGGCCATAGTGGGTTCAAACACTCACGTTTTCTGTCTCTCTCATCACCTGACATGTCGTGTGATGAGATGGAGAGAGAGAGAGAGAGAAAGCAAAATTTCCTCCCACCCAATTCTCGCCATACTCAGCCGCATAGGATAAATTTCCATAGAGAAGCTATAGCTTGTCTTGACAGAAGACTGCAACTGCTCATTAACATCCTTGATCATGAACTGCAATCTGCGTATAAACAGAACAACCTCCAATCGACAAAGAAAGAAAAAGAAATGCAGCAGTAAGATTCCCGCAATGATTCCACAAAAATAATGCAATGAGAAAGCTTACGTGACCGAATTTAGACTCCCAATTAAGTGTTATAGCTCCATTTGCTATCCCATCTGCCACTGCATTCTCCTCTCTATAAACATGCAGTAATGTACGGTGTTCAAATTGCTGCATAAAAAAATCTGCACTTCAAAGGGGTGACAGTGGAAGCATTACCTTGCTTCATCAATTTTAGAATAATAGCGAAGTCCATCTGAATACATCTTTTAGTGCTTTTCTTCAAAATTGGAAACTGCAAGCCAAAAAGTATCCCCAGATTTCTGCTTCAATATCCCCTGCCAAGATTGGCTTAAATAACTTTCCCTGCTCCAAATCCACCAGATGCCATTCTCCTTGGCGCATCAACATTCATATTCTGACATCCCATGTCAGGAGGCTCCCATGCCAGAAAGACCTGAACTTCCAATTGGTTCTTGATAATAGGGGAAGTGGCGTCCAGCCAGCCTCTGACAGATACCAACATGTGCAGATAAACAGGCTACTCAGTTCAAGACTATCACACTACAAGCATACAGACCTTATAATCCAAAATAAAGGAGTAACAAACTGGTTTGCCCCCCAAATGGTTTGAGCTTTGCTGCAATCTCTCAATATATGAAATACAGATCAATGGGCCAATGCCGTAGTGGGCATACAGCAATTTTCCCACAGAAGCTCCAGCAAGAGCCAGGCCGTTGGTCCCCTTCAAAGAACAGGCCATATGCAGACACTAAAGTGAACATTTCAAGTGTCCCCCATAGATGCATATCACTGACGTGTCCAATTAAACCAGCAGGATCACCGGTAATAGTCGCACCAAATTCTCTGCGGGTATGTAACTGCAAAATGTTTAAGAATTAAAAATAACAAGCATTTCTGAGAGTGCAAGGACCATATATCACTTACCGATAAGGTACTTTTGTCCACCGCACAACCCTATTCAATAACAGAAATAAATTTGTTGTGATAACCTTGTTGCTTAGTAATCATGTAAGGTAAATCAGGCAATTACATGCATTGTACAAAATAGTACAGAAAGAGGGATACGAAGACTTGAAAACCTAATCATATTCAGGATAACAATGTATAAGACAACAATAATACAAGATGATCTTAAGGCTTAAGCAAGTTTGAGTGGATCGGTTACTCCACCAGACTTATAAACCAAAACTGAAGGTGCAGACTACAGTTGGTAATAAAGTAAAGAGGCGCACCACAATATCTCAGTCTATTTCCTAAACACAATACATTTACTTCGAGGATGAAAAAGAAACAGAATAGTGCAGGTACATAAAATATGAAATCATTAATGAAAATAAAAAATTAAGATTTCTTTTCATTTTAGAGAGGGAGAGGGAGAGGGAGAGCTCATGTTCTTCTATCAAACCCATATTTATTTACAAATATTCACTACTTACAAATACATTGAATAGATAAAGCAACAAATTAGAGATTGATCTAGACTTATCTGGCCCTCCAATTTAACATAAAAGTTATTTGTGACCCAAAAGAGGAGTTTTCATCTTTAGAACGCTCTTCCGAGGCTGATCTGTTCCATGATCACTTAAGAGTTTTGTAATATAGCTGAAGCACAGCTACAGATGTAGCAAAAGATGAAGATCTGTTTGGCTTTCCTCTTTCGCATTAGAAGCTATTCCCGACCCAGAAAGGCAGTTCTCTGAATCTTTAAAAAGCAGAAGCTCTCTCTCCAGAGGCTTTTCTCTTTCCATTGACAGTGAATTCATGATCTCAGCGCTTCCTCCTCCTCCTCCAAACCAGTGTCTGTTACCTCCTACAGAGTTTAAGGCAGTTTAGTCTTATACAGACCAATTTCACCTTGGCCTGAAGATTGACAGAGATGTGGAGGCTCTGTTTCCATTGACAACTCAAAGTTGATCTTAGGCCTTTTTATTGCATTCATCATCTCAGCGCTTCCTCCTCCTCCTCCAAACCAGTGTCTGTTACCTCCTACAGAGTTTAAGGCAGTTTAGTCTTATACAGACCAATTTCACCTTGGCCTGAAGATTGACAGAGATGTGGAGGCTCTGTTTCCATTGACAACTCAGAGTTGATCTTAGGCCTTTTTATTGCATTCATCATCTCAGCACTTCCTCTGGCTTCGCATAAGGACCACCGCTTCCTTTCCTCAGAGGTTAAGACAGTCTCTGTCTTACACCGACCAAATTCACCTTGGCCAGAAGATTGACTGGGATGTGGAGGCAAGGAACCACCAGTTTGAGGTTCCTTGAAGCCAGGTGACTGATTTGAGCAGAGACCTGAATCAAGATCAGTTACAGCTTTCGCAAGATATGAAATCATACCATCAATGCCGGCTTGAAGGTATGGCATACCATCCATAAAAGATTGAAATCGATCCTTATTAAGCCCACAAACTCCATTTATGACATAAGAGAGTAATGGGCTGGAAGGGACACCAGTTGGTACTGTGCTACCAGAGGAAGCAGCCATAAAGGATAAAGGTTTAGAATCTGGGATTTCATCATAGCCACTGCTAGATGAAAATTTTGGAGGCATGGCGCTTGTATTGGTCTCATAGGCCTTGCTCACAAGCCTCACATTCACCCGGCTATTTTGATTTGAGTAGAATCTCGTGGTCATGGAGAAATTCAAAGGGGAGGTTAACTTACTGATGAGATTATACCATCGATGAGGGCTTGAAGGTATGGCGTACCATCCGTAAAAGATTGGAATTGATCCTTATTAAGCTCACAAACTCCATTTATGACAAAAGATAATAATCGATCCATTTGTGTAATGTATCTTCTTTTCTTAAATGAGTTTTATGAGAACTGCCGTTTTCCAAATATTTTTATTTATCAGTAGGTTTTGTATCATCCCGCACATGGATATAACAGAGGAAAAAAGCAAAGTATCTTCCTCACCGTTTCATTGTTTTTGCTCCTACTAGTTTTTATCTTCTTCTTCTCAAAACTCTTGTTAAGGGGCGCCATTTTCACTTCAACAATGAATTTCCTTTTAACCCCTAAGAAAGGAAAGGCAAAGAAACATGTGGGTGTCCACTGCTTCTATTGCAAAAGGGTGAATACGACAAAAAAGTTACCACGTAAAGCTTATGCAGTGGAAACTTTAAATCAATCTTATCGCCAAGAATTTGCATGGAGAGCTCATACTGCTTGAGAAAAAGATTTGCATGGACAATGAACATGTTGCAGAATGGTCATGAAACATGTCAATACCGCTTTTGCATCAGTTATGAAGTAGCATTGGAAATTTCATCTCGCAGAAAAATATGGTTTTGGCCTAAACTCACATATGGTCTTGACTACGACATTGAGTCACCTTTCTTAATTCTGTATTTTTCTACGAGATAAAATATCCAATACTCACTTTCATGACACCTTATTATAGAATGTGTACTAATTGAGTTCTATTATATTTGTTCTTCAACGTGTTTGCCGCTCATGCAATTTTATTTTTCTTAAGCATTAATGACTCTCTTTCATGCAGATTCTTACCGATAAGATTGATTTAAAATTTTACTACATAAACTTTACGTGACAACTTTTTTTATCCTATTAAGCATTAATGGCTCTCCTAGATCAATCTCTATATTTGTAGTTATCTATTCATTGTATTTGATATTTATATAGACATAGGGTTTGATAGAAGGACATGAGGTCTCCCTCTCTGAAATAAAAAAGAAATCTTCATTTTTTTTCTTTTCATTAACGTCTTCATATTTTTATTAATTCTATATCTGCACTTTCAGTTGTCTACCAATGAATTTATTTCTTCCTTTTTCTTAAATCTCTTTTCTTCATTAAATTTATTATAATTAAAAAAAAATGTTAGATTACAATGAACAATGCAATTAGAAGAATATTATCAAGTGGGTTGCATTATGTTAAGGAATCAAGGGTTTGAGGACAAAACTAAACGTAAAAGCTTATGACAAAAAAATTACACAATTGGAAAAGATGTCCATAAAGAAAACTCAAAAGAGAATCAGCGAGACAACAACTAAAAATCCCCCTCGCTATGGAAACTCAGAAAGCTAACTGATAGCAGCTTCCCAATCAAGCCAAACTACGGAAAAGGACAAATCTATAAAATCTATAGAAACCGACGCTCACAATGAAGATCATACTCTTAAAACAAAACAAAAAATGTAAAATTAAAATTCAAAACCACACATACCTTTGCTTCACCTGTTGCTGAAGCCCTAAAGCCCCCTGTTTCACACCATTCATCACTCCTGGAACATTAAGCCAAAATAACATCATTTTCACATGAATGGTAAGCATCATACCTAGTTTTTGCACAGCTTCTTTTAAGAGTAAGAATATACCTATCTTTTTGCGCCTAAATGACATACAAAGGATGTCAAAATCTTACCCAAAACCGTAACAAGCCCAAGCAGTTGGGTTTTGAGTAGTTCTCTTCAACATCATTGATGATGTAAAACAGAAAAGGACCAAAAAAAAAAAAAAGAAGCAGGAAACGCCTTTCAAAATGCTGAGCTTGAACCATTTTGGGTTGGACTCAAATTTTTTTCAGTAGTCTTTTCAAAACCATTTCGAATGTTCAAATGGTTTCAGGTACTATACTTGAAATATTTTCCAGCAGGCTCAGAAGGCTTCAAGTAAAGTACTTCAAAACCATGTTTACATTCTTTTTTTTTTTTGTTTCAGCTACATTACTTGAAGATATGTCGAGCTAGTTTCAAAGCTTAATAAAAAGTGTCAATGAAAACTTGAAAAGTTTACAACAGTTGAAAAGACGATAATGCATTCTCTAGATAATAAATGATTACAGCAACTTTAGGCCTATTCGTGTCCCAATTCTAGGTAGCAAACTCACTTTCGAAATTGAGATGAAGAGTAATAGCGTTGTTGCAGGTTTTACGGTAATGACCAGTTGAGCCACATTTTCCACAATTCCGTGTAGACTGTTCTTCTCCATGAGACTTTTTTTTTTTTGGTTGAGATGAAATTCTTTCCTTCTTGCACCTTTAACACGACCTCCGTTTAGAAGAAAGTTCTTGTGGTCATACCCTAATATGTTTCAATGCACATTCAAAAACCCTCCTAGCTGTTGAATAACTTATATCCACTCCAAGATCTTTCCGCACATCCTCAATGATATTTTTCGGTTTGCATTGGTACAAAACACGCTTGTACTTTGACTTTACAAACTCACCAATGAGAGAGCTGCTTGCTTGTGGTTGACTGCCATTTTTAGCATCTAATGAACTGCCATTTTTAGCATCAGATGAACAAGAGTGGCGGCTATCATATTTCATTGTCATAAAATAATCAGTCTTGCAACTTGGTCACATGGACTTTCCTTATGCAGTTGTCATCAACAATTCTCCAATTTGATTGGACATGTAAGTGATTAAAAGGCTCTGAATACCAATCTGCCAGGATCGGACAGGTCAGTGGCCGAACAAAACCAGTAACAGTGTAATACACAAAAGAACACACTTTTAGACAAGGTATGATTTGCAGATGAATAAGTTGTTAACTGGGATTACAATGTTGCGCATAGATAAATACACAACACCAATGCAAAAAAGTACATAAGAATGCAACCGATTATAGAACTTATGTTAACGATCTACCGCTAACGGCCTACCCAGCTCTTAGATGTGCAAAAACAAAGCAAGAATTGTCATTGGCTACAACCAAGATAAGTTCTTCCATCATGGAAGAGCTTTTGCAAGCAAAGTTGATGCTTTGGGAACAATGTAGCTCGTGATTTATGCCCAATTCCAATGGAAATGGATTGAGTCGGCCAAATTATTCAATAAAAAATTTCGAGTGAGCTCATCAGGCTGCGAAGAAACCCTAAACCCTAGCTCAATTTACAGCACAACGTTTCATTTGTTTTGGTACATACAGGGGAGCAAAATTCCTAAATCAAATCGATTGCATAATTTAATCCAGCAAAACCAAAATTTAACATCAATAAAGCGTAAGAATTTTACCAACGGCTGAAGCTACAGAGTATTGCTGACGATGGCGCGGTGTCGCCCGCGGCGGAGCTGACGGAGGCGTTTGGAGAGTTGTGTGTATGGAGCAAGCTGTTGTACGACGGGTGTCGAGTGAGGTGCCAAGGCGTGGCCCATTTTAGATCAGTGGTGTTGGAAATGGATATACATTGAACCTCGAGAGTATCGACTTGGGCCAGGCGGGCCCATGAACAATTTTTTTCCCATTTGGATTACAAATTCTTGGCCCATTTTTGGAAACCTATGGAATTTACTCAACACACCCTCTCTTTAGAAAGTATACCAAGTGCTTTGTCCCATTCGTCGTATTCCGTGCAAACAAGCTGAATTGGATTGTAGAAATAATTTTCTTTTTTTTATTACATTGGAGGGTTTCGAACTCTAGGCCTACTTTTGTCCACCACAATACTCATCTTACGAGAGATTTTTCTATGTTACTGGAACACAGCTCAATACACCATGTGTCATGATCCAAATGAAGGAATACTTGATGTACAGGGTCGTTTTCCAAACACACTGAAAAATCTCTCTATCCTTACCAAAGTCTAATCCTAGTGGCTTAGATTGTAGAAATAATTGACAAAAAGAACAGTTGGAATTCATAGTTCCACTATTGCCCTTTTGTGTCAAATCACCAAACCCATGAACCATACAAACATAACCCCAAATGTAGAGTAGGCCCTATCTAATAATTAGGCTATATTGTTGGTGATAAAGAAAGTTTAACATGCATAGAGATGAGAGATTATTTGGATTTTAAGACTGTCATGGACAAGGGTTTTGGGTATAGGACCAATTGCTGTTTTACCTGGTTCAGAGTGGCATCAGGTTTGTCCAATTGGGTAGGCCCATGGAAACACAAGTTGCTTCTTTGTTTGTTTCAGTTACTCCAAGACCAAACTAGGGCCCAAGTGAGGCCATTGCAGACTTGCAGTGCTAGATTTCAGTATAATCGCAATACATAGCGGTACGCTTATATGGTATCATATAATTGTAGAGACGTATGACATATTGTTCTGTGTTTCGATCATACTGAAAAATCTCTTATTATGCTTCGTCTTGCTAACCCATCAGAGTCGTTGAGGGCCCTTACAAAATGAAGATCAATTCAATGTGATACATATGTGTTAGCTTTGTAATTAATCAATTAATCATGTTCGTTCTTCATAATCCATAGTTAATTTGGATTACTTGATACTATGGCAATTACTGACCAAGTTTTTGTGTGTCTTAGGCATCAAAATCTGGTTGAAATGATTTGAGAAGTGATCTGACACCACACTATGTGGATATTTATATATTTACGTTGCAACCAATTCATGTTTTTACAACTAATTCAAAAACGTCCTTTCAAACTAGTGATGATAAATACGAGCATGAAACTTTCTCAACCGCATATTTGTTCTCCTTTCCGTCTCAGACAATATAATGCACCAAATTTACTGGTAATGTTGCGTACGCGCAATATACTTTATGATAACGACAAGTTTTATCAATTACGTACTTACTCTATTAACATATCAAAATTTGGTTCAACTGAACTAACTTTATGTTGAACTCTACAAGTGGAAGTCAATTTCACCTTATATGATGTGTCTTTGTTGCTTCTAGTCCTGAATCACTAAGATCTCCTATTTGGGATTTGGAAAAGCCCCTCCAAAAGAATGGAAAATTTGCAATTGTATTTGTATAAAAAAAATCAGTAATTATAATTTTCAATACCCCAAGTCCTAACCCTGAATTCCAAGGCACATGCAAATTCTCCTAATTTTAATTACGATAAAATATATATTGCTTGCATGCAGATTATACAACCTATTATAGGTATGCAAAACCCTAGAAAAACCAGATCGAATTCCCTTCTTAGCTATGGATGCAATTCTCTGGCAATCTTCACTTCGGGTTTAGGGTCTAGGGTCATTGCAATGGAGACCACTGACCCAATTTATCCACTGTTTTAAGGTTTTGGGTTTCAACGAATCAATTTCATAATGCAGTCCATGATTATGATCACATCAGATTGTGCTTCTGATAAATATAGTAATTAGTAAGTTCATTGATTTGGCAAAGTACATACGTAACTATAATTTCTGAGCAAATGTGGGTAAAAAGTTCCATCCTTTTTGTAAAGGATAAATAATTTCTTTGTTGAAAATGGTCGTATAAGTGGAAATTGGCATGGAGTGTATATTGATGAGTTTGCACGAATTGAAGTTTCTGCAAGTGGAGAGAGAGAGGACTCTATATCGATCTCATTGATCATGCTGGGAATGGTGAGTCTGATGACAACATGACATGGGAAATAATTTTCAGACATTTTTTTTCTTTCTCTTTTTACCTGTTTGCGTTTAATTAGTCTCTTTATCAAATATAATAAAAATTCGAGAGACAATTGTAGACAAAAATGTATTAAAAAGAGAAACATATTGAAGGCGCATGAATCATTTTCCATTCTTCAAGTGCAGAGAGGACTATCGATCTCGTTAATCAGCTAGGGTGGTCATGAGTCATGACAAGTGACATGGGTGTATACCGGATTATATATGTGGCTGCCTTGCCCTAGGCAGCCTGTTCCCTGTTGGGTGTGTGGTTTGTCACTGTTTTTGCCAGTTGTATATTAATTATATGGTGCAGCCACATCAGATGTTGATGTGGGATTTCTTCACGTTTATACGCCTAACTTGGTTGCTTCACAATGCTCGGGTCCAATTAAAAATACATACCATCATCAACACTTCTTGTCCATTCAGCTTGGCAATAACACAAGCAACTTATGGTCACACTTTTCTCCTGAAAATTTTCTTCCCTCCACTTGCATATATACGACCCAAAACATGCATGCATATTGTGCGGCTCAAAATCGCATTGACCATATAAACCATTTTTCCAATAATATAAGTTTGTCAGCAAGAGTATATTACTTGTGCACATATATAAGTTAATGATCAGCATATATATGTAGGAACTGTATAAAGAAGTATAAAATGGTGTCTTATGATTAGAGGCGGAGCTATGAAGGGACCAAGATGCTCCCATATCCATCCTAATTTTTTTTTTTTTAAGCAGAAAAGTTTAGTGTTATACTTATGATTTTCAAGGTTGTATGTAGGCTTAAGGCTCCAATCTGACGTTTTTACTTTGATTTCTTTCATCAGATTTGATTTGATATTATCATATTGGTGGCTCCTATGGAGTGCAAACAATATGTTGCTTGTAAGCTTGAGAATGAGGGCTGGTTTGGTATTACTGTGCTTTGAAAAAAAACTGCTTCTGTTGTGCTGTGAGAATAAGCAGCTGTGAAATAAAGCAGCAGAGTGTTTGGTAAACTTTTTTGTAAAAGTGCTTTTGAAAAAAAAAACAGTATTATAGTGTTTGGTAAACTTTTATGTAAAACAGATGTGAAAAAAAGCCGATTTTTCAAAGCTGGGTTTTGCAGCTTCTTGTTTTTGGCTTTTTTCACCCAAAACTGTGAAAAAAAGTTGAAGCTGAATGTTAGAATCACCTCAGTACCAAACCAAGGCGGACTTTGGTCTGCAATCACTGGAGGGAGAGAGGAAGAAAGTCAGAGAGAAGCTTGGAGTTTAGGTTTAAAGAAGGTGATGATGAAGACAACACCATACCAGACCCAAACAACATTGGTTGGTTGTTCACCACACTGTAGAGTAATTTTTATACAATCAGAAAAGCTTTTCGGATCGAGACCTTTGGGCCCCTCCTAGGTTAAATTTATGGCTCAACCATTGCAACTAATTAAGTTAATTTTAATAAGTAAAGTTAGTTTCATGGTTAGGTTGAATAACGTGTGGGGGCGGTAAGCCCTATCTTGACTCATGATTTATGTGTTCTAACCCCACTTGCCTAACTTGAATATTAAGATACTTTAGAGTTTTATGTTCCCAGATATGCTTAGATATCATTGGTCTGGTTCATGCACCTGAACGAGAACTAAAAAACCTAATGATTATATAGAAATACACATAAGCAAGCAAGAAAGAAAGAAAACAAAAGAAAAGTTTATTAAATTGGAAGTTTAGCAAACTGATCGAGAAGGCTAGGAATTATTATGAGAGAGGGATAGAAAAAGGGTGTGGAAAAGTAACATATCCTATATTCATAGTTAAAGAATAACGTATGGAACTCTTGAAGATATTGATCTGGGATTTCCTCTAAGTACACCTACAGAACAAGAATCTGACACATATATCATTGGAATATTTTTTGTTGCAAATTGCAATCAGTCCTAACTGGAAAAATACAAGTAATTCAAAAGAAAATGTGACCATTTGCATCAGAGTTTTCTTACTAGGGACTCAATTTCGACACAAATGCGATGCTCTTTTTTGAGACTTGGACCCGAAAATCTAAACCATTCAATTTAAATTATGTGGCCCCATTAGCTCATCTTACTAGTCTACTTCATGTGAAACTAAGCCCTTGAACGATCCGGATCTCTTTCTCTAGATCCATCTCGACCGGTCCGAATTTCCGAATCCGTTGACTTTGGATACAGAGATCTGGCAATGATCTCAACTCAAAATTTCCAACCTTCGTATTCCATGGATTATACATCCCATGTTATTCGATAATCTCTCTCTCTCTCTCTCTCTTAAATATTGTTCTGCCTAAAAAGGTAGCCAAATTCTTCTAGAAAACAGATTCCAAGATCAATTTGGTATGTTGTTGAAGTGTTTTCATTCCGCAAGCCAAAGTTATAAGAAAACAATATTGCTTATTAGAACTTGGTCAACGGGTGCAAGGCATATATAAGAGAGTCTACGATAGGGAGAGAGTGGCAAGAAGAGAAAACGAAATTAAGGTAGAGTACCCCAATACAATTCCTTAAGGAATAGTACGTAGCATAAAGCTTTCCATCATGAAAAAAAACCAAAGAAGATAACTTATATGGCATTAAGTATTAATTAAGAGCTAATTAGTTAATTAATCAAGTGATAAAGTTAGGTAGGTTTTGGCAGTTGGTAGTTTATTCAGGTCGGTCAGATCAGTTGGGGATCTATTTTATTAATTTATCCATGTGGAACTCCTCCTTGCAGTCGATTATTCTATCAACAAAAAAAGAAAGACAAAGAGGACCACATGATTTGCATCCCAATATGCATACACTGAGCCGTGTTTGGTGTATAAAAACTAGAAAGCTCGGAAAGGAGGCTTTAGCAGGCGTAATATTCTCCACATACCTAAATTTTGATTTGCATAATCTCTACCTACCAAAATATTAAGGAAATATTAGGAAAATTAAGGAAATTGATCATCTCTGGATCTCTTCTGCTAAATCCACTCAATCAATCAATTCGGGTCCTTAAAATTTGATCCAACGGTTACAAACATGGGGCCTCTTTAAAAGTTATAATAACTTTAAAAGTTATAATAACTTTAGCCGTTTGATTAAATTTTAAGAGTCTTGATTGATTGATTTGATGAATTTGGTGGAATGGATCCGGAAAGCATCTATTTCAGGAAACTAAGGGGGTTTGTCAAAAGTTAGGGGACTTTTAAAAGTTACTAGGTGTTAATATTTTCTAGTTTTTTTTTTTTTTTTGAAAGATTTTTTTAGTTTTTAGTTAGGCGTACGATACTACTTTATACTTTTTTAAGTAGTCAATCTTCATTATCCCACTTTTTGCCGAAGATAACTAATTAACATAGGCATGCACTTTCATTCAACATTATAAAAGATTTTTCAGTGTACCGGAATAAGGAATGAAATACATGTTATATTATTGGAGGGAATTTTTTTTTTTCAAGTGTCCTTTGAATTGTATAATGATATGTAGTGTTCTGTCCCGTATTCCGGACGTACTGAAAAAATCTCTCCAATGCTACAGTCAAAGGACGTATAAGTCTTCCTTAATTAATTGCGTTGGTCAAAATAGAAAAAGCTTAAAACAAAAGGATGACACACATTAATTAATTAATCTGAGGGAGAGCGTTCATCATGCGTTTTCGTGCATTACTTTTGCTATTGCTAATTTGGTAGTCGGAGGTCATATCTAATGAATTAGGGTTATGATAGATAAAAAAGATTAGGGTTCTTGACATAGTTAATTCTTTCAGTAGTGTAAAAAAGAACACTAGGGTTTATCTAATCTGCGTGTGCACACATGTGCAACCATGTATGCTTGGGAAGAATGGAACCGAACGCTAGGTGATGCGCTTTTTCAGCCAGCCTTTCCTTGGAGGTCTTACACACTGACTAGTAACCTCGTAGATATGGGGGTTTTGATCTCTTGCCTTCCTAATATTACAGATTTAATTAGGTTTAGTTAAATTGATTAGAATAGTGTATGTTCTTCTTTATACTCAAATTTGAATCTATTTCTACGTAATTTGATTTTACTAGTATGAACTATCTCTTATATGAAAAAAATAACAAAACCTCTATTATCTCAAACAGTTCATCATGAATTATATTAATTAGATTTAAATTCCTTATTTGTGTCCAAGATCCTCACTATATACTCCATCACTAATAAATCAATATAGTTTTCTTTTTTTTTGGCCATATATTATTATAAACTACTACATACTCCATCACTAATAAATCAATATAGTTTTCTTTTTTATGCTTACTCATAAAACATGGGTGTCAATCATTTCTCCATCGTATGGAAATTTCTGTAACAGCAGCAGCAGCAACAACCAAATTCTTGATTCCTATATGATCTTTTCCAATCTTTAACCACTAACGTAACGGTAATGAAAATATGATGAATTGAATTGAGAATGAGTTGGAATGAGGAGAAGTTAGAATCGGACTTCTGTTGAAGCTGTTTACTTAAATGTTCTGGAATCGGAATAGAATTTCATCAAGTTGTTTACTAATTCAGCAAAATTAGAATATAAACAAGTATGATTATTAAAATGTCCTTGTCCCAAATCAAATATTTTATATACTTTAATGGGTTTATAAAGGATAGTCTTGGAAATAAAAAAAAGTAAGTGATGGCATAAAGGGAACAAAAATGTCATTCTGATTGCCCAAACAATCAGAAATTGGATTACCACCTATATATAGGGAATCCAATTCCACCAATACAAGGAATTGAATTCCAAAATTTATGTGGGCCCCACTGCTTTTTTGATTCCTCCATGTTTAGTAAACACCGGAGTACTCCGTAATTGGAATTCAATTCCACATTCTCATTCCGATTACGGATACGTAAACGCGCCCTAAATTTCTTGGTTATCAGGCCTCATAACAAACATCATATCTTCTGCGATTAAATCTGGACACATCTAAACATAAATTAGGATCCAGTCTCTTGTCACCAATGTTCATAGATTAAAACCTTAATGGTTTTCAGTTTTTAATCAAAGTCTCTTTACTTCTTGACTTTGTACATCTCAACATTTTACTATTAAAATACTTCCATGTCATCTTTTTATTTTTTTACAACAAATTTTAATTTATAATCTCCCACATTATCACGTTTGTAATTGAAAATCCCCAAATTCTCTCACTCAAATTTGTGCTTATATTCAAATTCAACATTATTATATTGAATATGTATTTCTTCAAATTTAAATTTCGCCAAAAAAATTTCAAACTGATTTTTTCTCCGTGACCATCATATTGCAAAATCATAATAAATGAACATTATGTTGCTCTGAATGCAATTTTAATTTCATTGGGTACATTCTCTTCTCTTGTTCCTTAATCAACTTTTATTCTGTACCCAACTTTTATTCTGTACCCAACTTTTATTCTATGCTACCTTGTAACTTTTTCTTCTAAATTTTTGGGTAAATTACATTTTAACCCCTCAGATTTGGGGTCGATTTCAATTCTTTACAACATCTTTAAAACATTTCAATTTCATACATTGACTTATCATTTTATTTCAATTTCATACATCCGTTAAAAAATCTATTAAATAAACCGTTAAGTGATGACGTGGCAAATATAGGATTCACATTTGTGCTGACGTGGTTGCCAAATTTGTGCCACGTGGTAAAAAATAATAATTTTTTATTCATTTAAAATATAATAATATTTACCCTATTTAAATTATTTAAAATTTAAAAAAAAAAAAAAAAAAACCCCAAACAAACAGAAAACGCAGAACCCATATTCTCATTTCCCTCTCGACCCCCTCACATTCACCGAGCTCAAACCCCTCCACCTCCGATGCTCTTCACCACCACCATGTCCACCTCCGATGCTCTTCACCGCCACCATGTCCAACCCTTTCTCCCCTCCCTACTCCTCAACTCCCATCTCGACTTCATCCATGCCGAGCCCGACAATTATTTTTTTTGGGTTTCTGGGTTCGTAATTGCTTCATGGGGCTTCGTGTGTTGTTGATTTCGGGGCTTCGTGGGGCTTTATTGTGTTGTTGAACTCGGTTTCGTGGGGCTTTATTGTGTTGTTGAACTCGGGGATTGCTGAAGCTCGAGGCTTCGTGGTGGCTAGAGTGTGTTGTCGAAGGTGAAGGCAGAGAAAATCCGGAGGCTGATGGACGGGGTTGGTGACAGGAGAAGGGGTGGCTCGAGTGGGCAAGGGGTGGGTGATGATGGGGGATGGGAGAATGGGGTGCTTGGGTGGGGAAGACAAAGTGGGTCGAGGAGGTGAAGAGGGAAAAGTGGATCGAAGAAGACATGGGATTTAGGGTTTGGGTTGGGAGGTTGCGGAAAGGGAATGGGTTTCAGATTTTGATCAAAACCTAAATTTCAATTAATGTTGGTAATTAAGGACAACATCCAAAGTATCCCTTATTTATTCCTCAGCCTTCCCTTTTCTTATCTTTTAAAATAACGGTTTTCCTTTTACTTACTTTGGATTAGTCATATTTGCATAACTTCAACCATCCAGAATCATGGAAGATTGTCGGATTGACTAGGGATCGAATTTAGCTAGTACGACACTATGGTTTAGCCGGTGTTGTGATACGACTTTTGAATATTCAGAGAATGTGGAGTGGCAACAATGATTTTTTTTTTTTTTTTTTTGTTTAATACTTTTCAAGAATTGTCTTATTTAGGAGAGTTTCTAGCTTGATTGCTCTCTATAGGAGAGTTGCTTCATTTAATTTTTTTCGTTTTGTGTGCTACATCTCTTTTAGATCTATGTGTGATCTGTGAAGGGTGGAGTTGTTTGATTTGCTAAATCTACTTCACTTTGTGTTATAGGATTGTGACAGTGATTAGGTGTGTGATTAGACTCATTGGCATTGACACACCCCGATCAGAGTCGAGGTGTGCTGGCCGTCACGTGAGAGTGACGTAGCCAAGAATGCAAAAGAAGTAATTAAAAATGTGAACAAATTAAAACCCGAAACTAAAACTTATTTAAACTAAAAATAAGTAAGTATGCGGAAGTGGTCAAACCCAAGTTACAAACATTCAGAGCATAGGTAATTTAAAGGTGCAGTCGAACTGACTAAGTACTAAATACATAACCAGAGAGAAGATCCCTACATTTTTTAGTGGAATGTCAGAACTGCCGGGTAATCCTCGTGTGCCACAAAGATGAACAATTATCTAGGACCTGGAGTGGCAAAAAACAAAATGGTGAGTGGGCAAAAACAAAGCTTTAGAAAACACATTTATCTTTCCTGAAAGTACTAACCCCTCTCTGTAAAACCCGTATAGTTTTCAGAAAATAATACTACGTAAGTATGAAAACCAATGCACAAGGGCAGTGAAAGCAGGAGCATGCCACGTCACAACATCTAAGCAATAATAAATGTAAGTAGGTGTGAAATCAGTGTAAACTAACAAGCCAGTCGGAGTCACCTAATGTGACCTGTACGACTAGACCTATTGTTCATCAGTCTATGCTTGCACACAAGTCGGAGTCACCTAGTGTGACCTTTACGACAGGGCTGGGTGTAAATATGTACGCTCTAGTGCTACGATCACGTGAAGGCTAGCGATAAATCGTGGGTCACCTACGAGTCGGAGTCACCTAATGTGACCTGTGCGACAGGGCTGGCACCAAACTTGGATCCAAGGCAAGCGTATGGTGCGGGAGGTGAACATCACGTGAAGAACTGACACTGGCCCTAGGAGGGAACACAAACACTGGGCCCATATGATGCAACCATTTCAATCACATAACAACTCACCTGAACTTACATGCGCCTCCGTAGAATCATTTAGCATAAACACAATCATAACCATGCAACATTTAAAATATAACACATTTTAGACATGGCATGAAATGCATAACTCAATTTAAAACATTTCTGGAAACCGTAAAATGTGTGTGTGTGTGTATATATATATAAAAAACAAATGTCCACTCACTGATATGTTGAAGGATAGTGGCCCCCTAGCCTCGCTTGTCTGCGTTCGTCCTTGGGGTAAGTCCGAGTTGGCGAGTCAAAACTCGTCCGTTCCTCGATCAGATGGTACGGCTGGGTTCGTAAGCTCGAGATGAGTACGATGGTGACAATACCTAACTCGATCTGTGTTGATTTGATGTATGTGTGTGGTGATGACGGCTCGGGTGCGAGAAGGAAGAAGAAGAATAAGGTACGAGAAAGAGAGAGAGAGAGCTCGGGTCTGATTGGGCAGAAAAAAAGAGAGATTTTAATTGGGTGAAAGAAAATAGGAACTAAAATAATTGGTTCTTAAAGATAAGCAAGGGTCAAAGTTTCAAAGAGAAAAACGATAAAATTTCGTACGATGATAGTGAGAAAAATAATTTAAAACTGAGTAAGTACGTCCACGTCACTTGGCCAACCAAGGCATAATCGTCATTTTACAAACTCGGGGATAAAATTATATAAAAAATAGGGACAGGTCGTCACAGGCATCATACTCTCTACCCCAATATATGATTTGAGATTTTTGTTTTCACATAATTTCCGTGTAACATTAACGATTATATTGACCTATGTAATGTTGCGGTTTCCAATAAGCTCGGACGAGTGCTTGATGTCTACTCATTACTTTATGATTATTGATGCTTTATTGTAACATTTTTAAACCTACATTGTAAGAACCCTTTTGGAAGCTGAATAACTTCTTCATGATGTGTATTTGTAAAGCCATTTTTTCAATGAATGAAATATCATTCTCTTCTTTTCAAAAAAAAGTTGATGGTACCGTCTATGAATCCAATTCATTGCACCTTGACTTATATTGTTAAAAATTTGTCATCATCAGAAACCACTTTCTAAAATCTCAATTAACGACTGCACTAATCAACTATTATTACTCTAAATTATAGTTCTTCAAAAGATATTTTCTTGTGTATTCCATGTGCCAACTGCTAACTACCACAATAACCAACTTCTCCATTTGAAATAATCAGGTTTCTGAGCTTTAACCCATCCATTAACTCATTATTGGTCCATGTTATAATTATTATAATGTGGTTTAATTTAGGGAAATATTATTGGCACTCTAAAAATTTTATTTTGTACTCCAAATTTTCTTTAATTAGAAAGAAAAAAAACACTTATGAGAAGTGTAGAATTAGATTTGTGGAGTGCTAGTAACAGTTTCCTTAATTTATATGGTTTAATTAATTAAACTTTTAAGTGCTAACATGTGATTTGTCCGGCTTCTTGGATCGGAAACTTAGTTATCCTAAGCTTTTGATGATTATGGGTAATCCACTCAACTAATAATTAATCTTTATACATACGCGTTTAAAGCCTTATCCAAGGTGGTGCTTTTCCAAATTAATAATATATTGATCCATACTACTTCTACTGCTGAATAAAGGGAAGAACATACGAGAAAAAGTAAATATTATATACGAGTAACACAGAGAAACCAAAACCGACACTCACGAAGAGTTTGATTAATATTCTTTTTAGAATTAGAGGGACAAAAGAAGAATAACACTTTGTTTGAAGATGCAATGAGTTCAAATTCAACGCACAAAAGCCGGTACTCAAGTTTCTAAAATGGACAATAAAAATAGTAATCATAGAAGCTCTACTATATAACACACACACACACACACACACACACACACACATATATATATTACAAACCTACTTTTTCTGTGAGGAAACAGAATGTTATGAAAACATAACTGTAAACAGGAAGCATAATGTTTGAGTTGAGCACAAACCATTCATTTCCTTCAAGCTAGTTGTGTCTGTCACTATGTGCTGAAGTAGTACTTTTGTCCCCGTATTGTGAAGCGATTTGTGTGGTTTGTCGATGTCAAAGCCAGTCAGATGAGCCGTGGATGGCCTAAATGTCATATCTCTTTAGTAATGACAGCAACATTTTTCTTCATTAGTTCGATTGTCAGAACGATTAAAATTGGCTTAAGTAATAAAAATAAAAAAAACAATGTCCAATTCCTAGGAATTGACGGTATATTAAAACGGCCATCGACAAACGTTTTACATCCACTCATTGTACTTTATAACTAAGAAATAATAATGACCAAACTAAGCAACTTGGGTCGGGGAGTTGGCTAGCTACGGTTGTCCTGAAACGCCATTTTCATTTAACTAACACATCATGAGGTGTGACCGCCAAATTAATGGCACAATTTTCATTTTAATCCAACGCTGTGTTGTGCATTTGTCCCCGAATTGCTAACCCAGTAATTTTGTGGTTTGTCATTTTCAAAGCCAATCAGATCCTATGAGCTAGCTAGGACAACCAAGTGTCATGCATGGCTTTTCACAAGTAGCTTAGACTGCAACATTGTTCCTTAATAGGCTTGGATTGTTCTTTTAACAAGTAGCAGCCATTCACATTGAACAAAGTTAAGGTTAATCATAAAATTTATTGGTAAAATGAGGAGTAGTCTAATTTCTTATAAGTCAATGCAATGTTCATTTCCCCATCAATGTGAAATTTATTCTCAACACACGGCCTCATGTGTGAACATTCAACTTCACACGTGAGACAACATGTTCTGATACCATAAAGAAAATTAAGGTTCTACCATAAAACTAATTGACAATATGATGAGCAGCCCAACTTCTTATAAGCATATGCAAGATCCTTTTTCCACTAACGTGAGATTCATTTGTAACACATATATGTAGATGCATAACAAAAAGGATTGGCCAATATTTAACAATATTAAACTAGAAGACTTTAGATCTCTGTTATAATAATTATCTTGTACTAGAAAGTTTTTTGCAAGTTGTATGTTGGACGTTACTAGATTGCCATGCAATTACCCTATTTTCATCATTTCACCAGTCACTCATGGTGTCGATGACCCCATCCGATGTTGTCGCCTTCAAAATTTTCCGAGTCACTTTGATGTAAATTTTGCTTGGACGGTCGTTGTAGTAATTAAACGTGCAGGTTCCACGAGTGCTAAGATAGCAAAAAGACGAAGAAGAATGACTTTCATTGATGAATATTTGGAGAAAGGTTTCGTAAAGAAGAGAGCGACAGAGAGATCATTTCACACTCACAATTAAACAGAATTAACCTAAAACTAAATCTTATCCTCTCTAACCTTAACAGAATGAATAACAATATTCTCTAAGTCCAGTGCATGGACAGAGGAAGGCCCATGAGAAAAATACTATCAAGTCCACAGTGGTAAGGCTGGAAATGGAGTGAGTATTTCATGCCATAGAAGCTCAAACGGAAGAGAAGTCCTTGAGATTTCATAAGACTTACTTGAGAAGAAATTGCACATTTAAGTTACCAAAAGAAAAATGATTTTTGTTAGTCTAAGTAACAATTCTCGTAATGAAAAGTTTAATATCAGTATATAACACTTGCTTTCAAATGAACTGAGCATTATTATTATTTTATTTTTTTGTGTAATCAAATATGGTCATATTAGCAGTTCTATAAAATATAGTATTGGCAAGGAAATATTCACTTAAAATTAGGTACACTACTATTAGAACATTTTGGTTAAGCTTGATAGGGCTCAGCTATTTTGTTATGTTAACAACTATTGTTAAGAAATAGGATCTATAACAAACCAGTAAATAAAGCAGTTAAATGTGGTTCATTCCTTGTTTTATTTCATTTGAGCATTTACCGTGTGTAAAATGAAAGTGACTCTGAGTCTTTGCTGCTTGCTGGATGCATCATCCATGTATTCTTTTCAACTTTTTAAATTGTTTTACTCTATCAAACCATGGAGTTAAATTATGGTACTTTGAAAACGTTGTCTAGGGTTAGGTTATCCTGTTAATTATAATTAAAGAAGGCAGTCCCTACTTGTCTAGGTTAGGTTTGAAGTTTGATATGTAAGTCTTCTCCAACAGCCATCTTTATCATCCTTCTTTGTCCGGTGGCCCTCGAAAGTGCCTCCGGTGGCTTTGATATTCGACAGCAACCCGAATCCCATCTTGGGGTCCTGGATATATTCACTAAACTACAAATCACACACCAAATTACGGATTTTCGATCCCATCATTAATTAAAAAGGAAAACTAATGAAAATGACTTGAAAACTTTGAGTTTTAACGATAAAGACAAAATAAAGGGTAAAGTGAATAGTACAATGATTGACTTTTTAGTGTAAAAATGTGGTTTTTCGTTAAAGTGAACAGTAGCGGGAGTTTTTCGTTAAAGTTCCTTTAATTAAAATCACTAGGGACATCCCAAACTAAGAAGGTAACCATTGGCATTTTGGGGGTGCATGACCTTGGAAATGGAACGATAAATCATCTTAACTACTTGAGTTGCAAGTTCTTTAATAATTTATAATTATATATATGCTAACTAAGCATGCACCTCTCGTTCAATATATGTTTTTAGCAAATAAATACAGTCCAACCAGAAAAAGGCAAATAAATACAAAAAATTAATAATTAAGCATTCATTCTTCAATCTTGTCAAGGTATATACATGATGTGAACAATACATAGAATTCTAAACATTAAAAGTGCATGTATGATTTAATTAACATTGTAACCTTGATTATACAGATAAGAGGTGAAGAATAATTTTCATTTATTTTATTTTATTGTTTTCTATGATAGCGGTTGAGATATGATGGAGAATTTCGGTTGGGATTTTTAAATATAAAGAAAAACAAACTATATGATATAAATACGACAATAATAAAGATAACAATGTGGTCGCAACAATTACTCTAGCCAGACAAAAAGAAAGTTTTGAATTAAATCAATGGGGCACAACATTTACAATAAGAAAATGGGTGGGAACGTGCTAGTCACATAGAAGGGCCATGGATCTTGATAGAGTTCATGACAGGGGGCATCATATTCATAGTGTTATGTGCAACAAGAACAAATCAAACACAAAGAAACACAACCAAATGGATAGTGAAAATGGCTAAACAGATGATATATTTTTGCTTCACTTGACCTTCAACTATATTCTATACAACTTTATCACACTAAAATTCTATTTGACAATAATTTTAAAACGACTAAAAACGCTTTTCAAATGACTAACACTACAACAAAAATGAGCTTTGGGTACAAAACAAAGGGCACAATTGAGAAGTTTGTGTCTGTTTGACCACCAAAAAGCTTAAACAGTTCCCATTCCATAGAGGGCACATTCTATGGTGCCCAATGTTAAAAAAAGAAGACACAAAACAGTAATGGGCACAGAAACCGTGCCCAATGGGGTCAGATGAGAACTTTTTTTTTACTGAAGATGGGCACAAAAAACATTTTGTGTCTATAAAAATAATTTGTCAGAAGCATTGTATGTGTTTTTTTCCTTTGTCTTTACCTCCTCTAGCACACCAATAATTAAAATTTATAAAATTGTGGTAAATAATGGTATGGAGCTGTTTATTACTGTGCAATATTTTAGCCTCAAAATAAGTTAGCAATAATGCTGTTCAAATTCGTTTTTCGCGAGAGCCGAACCTCAGATCTCTCTCACTTACAAGTAAAGAAGAATACCACTACACCGTAATACTAAGTGGTGTGTTTTAGATTTACAATGAATGATTTCCAGCTGCAATGAATGTATGTTAGATTCGTATATTTTTGAACAGCTTTTTAGATTGTTATCTTCTTGCAGGTTAGTTTTTTTAAACTTGTGATATGGTTTTTGGTTTTATAGTAAGTGTTAATTTTTTTTACTGTATTAAAAGTGCTTCATGCAGTGACACATAACCAACAATTGTGCCATTAGGGTCCGTGCAAAAGTTAGTGGACAAATGAGTTAATAATTATAAATTTCTCCTGTTGACACAAATGTTAGAAATTGTGTCCATTAAATATTACTAAATAATGAATCAACCTACTTCCCTTTCGGTCTTCAGATAGACAATATATTTTAACATTTATAAAATCATTTTTATGACACTGATATTAGAAATTGTGTCCAGTAAATATTAATAAAGAATATGTTGGCACAATTATGATTTGTGCCTGTATTCTAATATAAAACCTCCACACTCCTTTAATAATTTTTTTATGGAAAATAGAAGGTTGCTTCGTACAAAAAAATAGAAGGTTGCTTCGTAGTTAATTTACAAACAAAACAAAAAAATTGTACATATGCAATTAATCTGTAATATAAGTAGAGTATGAAAGTCCTTCTAGAGATCATAACCATCAAACCCTAATATGTGTATGAAGAATCTATCGCTTGAACGGCATAATACAGTAATACCACCTTCGCTTGAGAGGCAGAATACAGTAATACCTTAGCTTGAGCGGCAGACCACAATTATACCATCTTCGCTTGAGCGGCAGAATACAGTAATATCACCGCTTGAGCGGAACAACACAGTTATATTACCTTCGCTTGAGCAGCAGCAATACAACTTTCTTCTCTCTTGTGTGATCGAAAATATTACCAAACTCTCAATGGGACGAGTTTATGTCTAAATCTAAAATGGTAAACATGTTTTTCACACCGAGAGAAGGGACCGTATCGCTATATATATATACTTGAACTAGTTCCTTCCTCCCATCAAGAAAGGAGTTACCACCAGTTACATCCAATGTAACTGTCCGATTCAAGTCAATTTGAATCTCCTTAGGTTTTCCTCCAAGTCTTAATTCCAGAAACTGCATTATTACATTAGTTAGGCTAAGTTCAATATATATATAACTCACTTAACTTATAATATTACACTTGTCAAATGTTTGATGAAACTCACATTAAGTTTCTTACAAAGTATTATAAAAAAAAAACCCTATGGTACAAGTAGATAAACATAATTAATCTTCGATAAAACTTCAAAATTGGACTATAACTAATAATGGCTTACAAAATTGGATTTATATTAAGTTTCCCCTCTCCAAATTGAACTTCTCCTTCTATTTTATGGTTTGGATTTCCCACCACCAAATTCAAAAATTTGGGTTTCCACCACTGTAATACACAATTGTGCCCATTACCTCTTATAATAATAATAAAAAATAGTTGTTATAATAATAATTGTGCCCACTAACTCTTATAATAATAATTAAAATTCTACCTTCTATCTCTCTCGGTCCCTTGTATTTCTCTCCATGCCTTCTATCTCTCTCAGTCCCTTCTATCTCTCACTCTCCAAAAAAAAAAACACCGATCCTCCGTCGAGTCTGTCAATTTCAACGCCGCTCGTCTATCCAGTTCAAAGGCATTCCTTTGGCAACACACACAGAGATACAGGAGGCCCACATGTAAGGTTTCTTAAATTCAAATTTTCAATGATTTTTTGTTCTTTACCGATTGGGGTCAAATTGGATGTTCATTGTCGAATATGGTTTATGGTTTGAAGACAGTGGGTTTAGGAGGATAGTGGGTTTGGGATTAGGAATCTAGTATGGGTGCATGTCTTTGGGATTGGAAGGGTTTCAACTTGCGTGTGCTTCGATTTTGCAGAACGTCGTTGGGACTTTTAAATATATTTTCTTTGTCATCTACCATTTGATTAAATATTGAAGTTTAAACCACTTTGATTGGATTGGATTGGAATGGATTGAGTCAGTGAGTTGGTTGCACTCATCTCGTATCCTTTTTCTTCTTTGCAGAGAGAACGGCGTCGTCAGGAATGTGAGGCTACCATAGCAAATGGCCTTACATCAAGATAGAAATATCTAAACGTCTTCAGTTACAGGTTTTATGCTTTTCTAATGTTTAACGCAGTTTGAGGTGTGTTCTATCTATCTAAGATTTTACTAAATAGAGATAAGAAGGTATATGATTCTTTAGGATGCCTACTTATGGATGTTATCTCCGTATATCTTATCTTCTAATTTTGAAATATGTTTGGATACAACCTCAAAGATTTGTAGGACATCACAGTGAGCATACAATGGAATGCTCTATATTATATATGCTCTATGCAAACTGTAACATATAAGTCCTTGGGCTTTACAGATTTGGTTTCTCTTGCTTTACAAACTGATTTCTGAACTCATATGCTTGGTTTGCAAGATTTTCAATGTCGGTTCAATGTTGCAGTTTGATTTCCATCGAGCAATTTACAATCTTGGAATTGTATTGGTTAGTTTGTTACTTATCGTAATAGTTTTAGGATAATGTGATACTCCATTCATAATTTAAATGGACTCTCAGTTTCCTCTATACTGAATAACAAGAAACCACTGGTTCTCTTATCTAATAATCCCCCGTAACTTGAATTACCAAACCTTGGTCTTTTTCTTACTTGCAGTACGGATTGGCTGAGGACACGCTAAGAACTGGGGGATCTGGACACCCCAAAGAAGTTTCACCTAATTAGTTGTATAGTCAATCTGCTATCTACATTGCAGCTGCTCATGCTTTGAAACCAAATTACAATGTAAGGTTCCCATAGTTTTCTTTCTCAACCAATTTGATTTGATATTTATTTGGAGAAAAGGATAGCCTTTCAGTGAGAGACGTAAAATTTAGTAGGTTTTATTTTTCCTTTAAAGTTTAAGGATATTCACCTTCATTGTGTATTTGCTTGCCGCAATTCTCTCTCCACACTTCTAGTTTTGTTCTAACTCAAATCCCTAGTGACCACACAATCTGCCATCAATTCCTACCCCTGACACTCTTCCTAAAAGGGTCTTTTGTTGTGGATTATTTTGTATTTGATACTTCATCAAATCTGATACTTATCACTGTTTGATGTTTTTAAACTATTCATTTTAAAGGGCTGAATGGAACTGAAAGGACACAAAACTGCTCACAGGAACCTCTGTAGGTTGAAATAAGAGTGTTATTGAAGTTGATGTATTTTTTGCAATGTTAATATGTGTTTACGTAAAATGAAATTGGCTAGTGTGTAACCAGTGTTTTTCCTTCTAGGTACCAAACTATTGCTTTACTTATGAACAAGGCAAATCGAAATGGTTCTTTTTTTTTTTGGTAGCCTTCTAATGTGTTTTACCATTTACTGCTATTCTATTTCCTCACATTTTTCTTATTTTTTTTAAATTTAATTATATTTTAGACCTTTTGCGAGGTTATGTTGGGATGAGACAGTGCCCACTGTGCGTACTTTCCCAAGTTGTCACAACCAGGTTTAACCATCCTCTCTAGTCTAGTTCTTTATGGCATTTCATCTTTTGAATATTGTTGTAACCCTATAGCCTTCTGTAGGTAGTATTACATTCGGAGCAGGACCGAATTTTCACTGTACGTGAATCTGCAAGATTGCAAGGCTTTCCTGATTATTATAGGTTCTGTGGGACAGTTAAAGAGAGGTGTGGTCCTTCAATTCTTCTACTATTATAATTTGATGTTGCCATGAATGCTTGTTTTCATTCCTGTTATAAGTACATGGTTACAACTTCACTTAGTTTCTGTGATTTGTTCCTAATTTTGTATCATAGGTTAGCTTAGGGATGGTAATAGGACCTTTTTTAATTTTGTATCATAGGTTAGTTTCTGTGATTTGTTTTCATTCCTGCCATTGCCATGAATACTTGTTTTCATTACTATTATAATTGTCCTCAAAGCCAACTTGGTTGTCCTTGGCCAATGTCAAATCAGTAACCTGGAAAAAAAGAACCAATTCGAGCATCCATGACTTCTCCAAATATGGTTCACCTACACATACATATTCCTACTGTCTTTATACCTTTTTAATGCCAACATTCTCTTTCAACCGTGCCTTCCATACTTTACACATAATTCCCAATCATGTTCTATCATTAACTCATCCATCTGAAACGAGATGCGAAGTTGAATGTAGAAATCAAGTGAAGTCGAGGAGATCATAGTTTCTTTCATTAAAACTTTTTTAATTTATACTTTTTTCATTGTTTATTATGATTTGCCTTTCAGATATGGTGAATATGTGTAACTAATTTCGTTATTAGTTAAAGGTGAAGACGTCGAGCAAGCGTTTTCCTATCAGAAATTAAACATATATAGTTAGAGGAAAATATATGTGTCGTATTCCATCTGCCAAATGATGTTTGTGTTTATATATAGTGCACTATATTTTCAGTCATTGTAATTCGGATTGTTTAATGATTGTGGTTGTTTTTGGGATCTTTTTTTTTTGTGTCTTAGGCTGAAGAACATGATGGATGTGAACCTGATCGTGTGACTTTTTTCAGAATGACACACACAAGAGGACCTAAGCAACTCCCAGTTGATGCTGAATCTGCCAGAATGATGGTAATTTGTACATTTTCACTTGACCAAATTTATTTCCAGCAACCTTTAATGAAATTTTATGCATTTACGAATGATTAAGACTTTTTCAAACAGTTGGCGTTTGAAAATCTGGAAGTGGAGGTTCGTGAGCGTGGTGAAGAGGTAACAACAGAGGTTCGCAATAGGATTTATGCCGAAGTGTTGGGGCCAGAGAAGCGAAATCAAGTGCGTGGCTTTGGCCTTGGAGTTGGTTAGGCAGATGTACCAGGAATTGTTACTGAGCAGCGAGGTATTTCTAGGGAAGTGAAATATCTTCGGGAAGCTTATGAAGCTCAGAAACAAGCCACTGCTGCTACGGAAGAAAAAATTACTCGTATAATGCATGAGGCAAATGAGAAAGCGGAAAAGATGAAAAGAGAGCAAGAAGAAAGCATACAAAGGCTTAGGGTCGAACAAGAGGAGAATTTGAGGTTAGCAAAGGTGCAAATGGTTGAGCAATTGAAATCCATGCTGGCACATGTAGGCATCAACATTGGTTCATTTGGAGTGGATGCTCTACAAAGTACTTCAACTCAGCAACAAGGGTGTGGAAGCTCACACGGTCAGATTTCTACGCTTTTCGAAGGTGGAAATGACAAGAATGTGCAATGTGGACCTCCAGTTTCTAGTGCTATAATGCATGAGGATTGCCAAAGTGAGAATATTGGTTAGTTGTCATCAAGCAGCCTTTGTACATGTGTATTTTGTTTATATATTGCTGGTTTAACCATTAGTACGTTTGAATTGGGGATACAAGCTTGGATATGTTATATTTTGTTGTATATAGGGAATCCCGGGTATGTCCAGCATAGCATAACATGTATTTTTTGGTTTAACATTTGGATGGATTGTATTGTTAGGTTGCATGAATCGGTCTTAGCCAAGAACATGGGTTATGTAATATATTAACTTCACTATTTTAGTGCTAATGTTAATGAAGCTAATGTTGATTTGTGTTTAGCTTGTAATGGATGATTTGTAAGTTCCTAAAATTTGGTGGAAATTAGGTCTTGTGAGCAAGCCTGATGATTTCTTTATTTAAGTAAAAATATCCAATTGTGCTGGAGCTTAATTGTATATATTAAAATATAATAGAGTGGCACAATTTTAAAGTTGTGCTGGAGCTTAATTGTATTTATTAAAATATAATAGAGTGGCACAATTTTAAAGTTGTGATGCCTTTGCTTTAACATCTATACAGCAATCTAAGCCTTTAAAATAGCAATTGTGCCCACCTTACACCATACATTAAATAGCCTTTATTTGAGGTGAGACACAAAAAGGGTTGTATTTGTGCTTAGCCTTTGGGCACAAAACATCATATTGTGTGCTATCAGCAATGGTAACTCCCAAACATAGTTGCTGCATTGTTGCCATTGACGTATGAGCACAAATGTTAGTGCCCTTTGGCATTAAAGGGCACATTTAATTTATTGTGTGCAGTGCCCAGTTTTCTTGTAGTGTAAAAATGTTTATAAGTTACATAAGTATCTTTGTAGTGAGTAGTGCATTTTGAAAAAGCTCGTGTTATATAAACTAACAGCTATACTATATATATATATATATATATATCATGCCATGAGATTAACTAATGGAGCTCCTAACCAATGTAATATAAAAAAGCGATTACTTTGGTATAATATACGTTTGTCTGATGTGGGAGGGATGAGAGGGAGGTGTGGCGGCAAGTGACTTAACCACGATTTTAGTGGTGGAAAGAGAGTAGAAAACGGCCACGTGGGGTGGGGTGACCTGACCAAGAGGGCCTGAAGAGGGCGGGACGCGGAGTTGCATAAAAAAAGGGTATCGTCACTAAGGAAAATGCTAGGAATATTGAATTTGGAGACAAAGTTTTGAAAACTAAAGAACATAGAAGTTGATGATTAGTTGATTAATTAAACATTGATAAACGGGCTTATATTCCTATTGGTGACACATCATTTAATTTGCAAATTTAGTCTCTCTAACATTACTCCATCACTAATCACTTGGACTTGGAGTGGGAAATGGTGCTGTTCTTGGTCACTAATTCTGTATTTTTCACCCCCCATCCTCAGTACTTGATCATCCTTTCCCCTTTCGTGCGATCATTTTCTTACATGACTTACACGACTTAAGTTAAAATTATAGTTCAGTAAGTTAAAATTAATATTCATTGTTATTTTGCGTTCGATCATTTTTTTTCATGACTTACACGACGACTTAAGTGCACAATTACTTTAGCGTCTTAAATCATGTAAGTTACTCTCCTCTCATTTACGTATGATTATGATTATGTGTTATGATACATTTCTTTTTGGATAATGTTAGAGAGACCAAATCTTTAAACCAAATTTGCAAACTAAATGATGTGTCATCAATAAAAAATAAGCATATTAATCAACATTTAAGTAATAATTCAATGATCAATGATCATATCATTTGATTTACAAATTTAATTTAAAACTTTTAATCTCTCTCTAACGTTATCATTTCCTTTTCATTTTCATTTTGTTTGAGGAAGTAAAAATTGGAATTGGACCCTCTCATTCGAATGTCCATCCCCAAATGCCCTTTCCACCAATCCAACACAATACGTGGTCTTCTCTCAAGATGTCTGAGGTGGACTGGACCTCCCTTCCTCACAAACTACTCTTTTCACCCCCTCTCCCAATTCTATTTATACTCCACATTTCCCACTTTCTCCACAAGCCTCTCACTCCCTCTCCTCTCTCTCTCTTCTCTTTGCTTTCATAATCAAAACCATCCAGAGGTTTTAACAGAAGCAAAAACGCAAAAACCACTGCCAACATACACAAATCTATGGCAACTCTTCCAAAAGCACCCAACTCTAATAGTTGGGCAAAAATGCATCACTCTTTCTCCTCTTCTTCTTCTTCTTCCTCGTCAGTAGTGGATCCTATGGGCTTCCCAAAAAGGTCCATCTTCTTGAAAAGCAGCAAAAAGCGCAGAAGTTCTAGTAGCATTCACTGTGCTTTGCAATCTCCCTCGGTTCTTCACTTCCCAAAACAACCCTACAACACACCATTAGTTACCAAGGAAGCTACTCCTGCAAAATCCAGAACACATCAGCTTCCACAGTGGAACTTACTACAGAAAGCAGCTGCCATGGCGATCGACATGGTCGAAGGAGCGTTAGTCTCACGCGAGCGCCAAAACCCACTTCCCAAAACCTCAGACCCACGTGTCCAAATCGCCGGAAACTACGCTCCGGTGCCGGAACAAGCCGTCCGCCACTGCTTACCAGTTACCGGCACCATACCTGACTGCATTAACGGCGTCTACCTCCGCAACGGCGCCAACCCTTTACACGAGCCCGTGGCCGGACACCACCTTTTCGACGGCGACGGCATGGTTCACGCCGTCAGCATCGATTCCGGATCGGCCAGCTACGCCTGCCGGTTCACGGAGACCCAGAGGCTCGTCCAAGAAAGGGAAATGGGGCGACCCGTTTTCCCCAAAGCCATCGGCGAGCTCCACGGCCACTCCGGCATCGCTCGGCTCCTCTTATTTTTCGCACGTGGGGCTCTAGGCCTCCTCGACAAAAACCACGGCACTGGCGTTGCAAACGCCGGCCTCGTCTACCACAACGGCCGCCTCTTAGCCATGTCGGAAGATGACTTGCCGTACCATGTCCGGGTCACTAAATCCGGGGACCTCGAAACGGTGGGTCGTTACGATTTCGACAGCCAGCTGGGGTCCACAATGATCGCACACCCGAAGGTCGACCCGGAATCCGGCTCCCTCCACGCGCTCAGCTACGATGTTGTTCAGAAGCCGTATTTAAAATACTTCCACTTCAGCCCCAGCGGCGCGAAATCCCCGGACGTGGAGATCCCATTGGCAGGGCCCACCATGATGCATGACTTTGCCATCACCGAGAAGTACGTGGTGATCCCGGACCAGCAGGTCGTGTTCAAGCTCGGAGAGATGATCACGGGTGGGTCCCCCGTGATCTACGACAAGAGCAAGATGTCGCGGTTCGGAATTCTTAACAAGAATGCCGACAACGCCGACGACATCATCTGGGTCGACTCTCCCGACACGTTCTGCTTCCACCTCTGGAACGCGTGGGAGGAGCCCGACTCCGATGAGGTCGTCGTGATCGGCTCCTGCATGACGCCGCCCGACTCGATCTTCAACGAGTGCGACGAGAACTTAAAGAGCGTGCTGTCCGAAATCCGGCTCAATTTGAAAACCGGCGAGTCGAATCGGCGGGCTATTTTGTCTGAATCGGATGATGTGAATTTGGAGGCGGGAATGGTAAATCGCAACTTACTCGGGAGGAAAACGCGCTTCGCTTACCTCGCAATTGCCGAACCCTGGCCTAAAGTTTCGGGTTTTGCTAAAGTTGATCTTTTTACCGGGGAGGTGAAAAAGTTTTTTTACGGCCAGAAAATGTACGGCGGTGAGCCCTTTTTCGTGCCGAGCACGGAAGAGGGCGCGTCGGAGGACGACGGTTACATTCTGACTTTCGTTCACGACGAGAAGAACTGGAAGTCGGAGCTTCAGATTGTTAACGCGGTCAATATGATGTTGGAGGCTACGGTAAAATTACCTTCAAGGGTGCCCTACGGGTTTCATGGGACGTTTATAGAATCGAAGGACTTGGTAAAGCAAGCATAGAGAGAACGGTAAAAAATAAAAATAAGAGCGATGTTGTTACTGTTGTTGTTGGTGGTGGGTTAAAATACGGAAGGGAGAAATTACCAGAGGGATTTGCAGAGCAGCAGACAAAGGTCCCCGGATTTATCCTGGAATATTTTTGAACCCTACCAACTTTTTTGGCTTTGTTAGGCAGGCAGACGGTTTTTTTTACAGTCATTTGGGGTACTGTAATTAGGTTATGACGATGATGATCGGAGACCAGCTTGTAGCTTTTGGATTGTAGGTAGCCTTTCGAGCTCAGCTGGTTTATGTTTCTTCTTTCTTCTTTCTGTGATATATTTTAATGCAGAAGATCGATCTCTGTTTTATCTCTGTCGTTTCTCTGTTGTAAATGATGAGATAAATATATATTTACGGTTTTACCTCTACACATCTGAGAATTTTATTTTATGAATTTGCTCCATATGCAATTATTATTTTCGCAAATGTTTCCAACACTAACAAAAATTAAGAAAAACATGAATTAAGAATATGATGCGCGAATGTTTTCGTGAATTAAGAAAAACGTGATACATACAAATGAAGGAAATTCAAGAACCAAAACTTTTTTGAAAAAGACTAGACAAATATGTCAGTTTTATGTGTCCGAAAAAGTATCACTCAAGCCATACGAATCCATTACCCCTCATTTTTTATTGTTGTTATTCATAATGTTATTCAAAGTTCGTACAATATTTAGTAAAGGGTTTGGAGACTACATTTTGGTAAACCATATTGTACAACCTCTCTAACGAGATGAGAACTACTTCTTCAACTCTCCCTAACATTTTTTAGTAAAAGATCTCTCACGAGCTGAGGTAAATTTTGGAGTGGGTGCAAACTAGGTAAAGCGACATGCGTTCTTTGTTTTGTACTCACGAAGAATGGTCATTAATCTGTCACATGTTCATTACTTGTGCAATAGTATGATTGTTTCCCTTGACAAAAGGAAAATTCATAGCGTAAATCTGTGAGGTTGGAATTCAATTAGCTAAACCTAGCAATATTAAAAAAGATTGGGGACCGTGGTTGCAATTAAAATTATTTACTCTACTGGATTTTTCTCTGCTGAATGGCCAACTCAGAAACTTTTTGAATCATTGTCGGCACATAACCCTAGATACCCACCAACGGTCGGTTGCAAAGCTTTTCCCCAATCTGTGTCCTGACCAATTAACCACGGTCAAAGCCAACATTAACGCCTAACCTTTAGGATAGATTTTTCAATTTGACCGTCACACGATGTGGTACATCACGTATCTCTATATAAATTGTGGGTTATGTATGTTAAAAGGTTAAGAACTTAAAAATTAAAATTTTTCACCACTTGCATAAAAATATGTGATGTACCATCTGTGTTCCCGTCAGAACTAAAAATTTCTCTAACCTTTAGTAAGTGGGTGATAGATTTAGGATCCGAGAAAGCGGTCACACTGTGCTACGAGTTCAAATTTTCTTTTCTTTTTTTAAGCATAAATTAGTATAAAACATTATTTGTACTAAAAAATTCCTGGTAAAGATTCCCGATTTCTTGAATTTCATGTCGGTATACAACTTTGCTTTCATGGAAGCATTCTTGCGGCCTAGGCCATACATAAAAGGCTAAAAACCATATCAAAGATGAATTATATGACTAATATGGATGAACAATTATCCAATTTACAAGAAATTTATGTTAGCAATACTGTATGAGTGTTGTCTTCATCACATAATGACAAATTAAAAAAAAAATCTTATTTGATATGATTAAGCATAACATGAATTATCGCTACCAATTCATACATACACGATAATAAGAACAATACATTTTGATAAACCATATAATGTGTCAAATTACCAAGTTAAAACAACTTAACGGTGTTGTTATGTTATAAAGATGATGACCACAAGACGTTGATGACATGGTCCTCCATGGGTACGTATTGAACATATGGTTTCTGTATTTGCAAATATGTTGCTTACCACATGAGAAGTAGTGATGATGATGGTGAAACCCCACATGCAGCTCCAATTCCCTAATTATTTCAATACAATATGCATATATGTGTTCAAATTTTTTAAAATTAAGACATTTTATTCTTATTTTGCCGCCGAATCAATGGTGGCCATAACTTTGCAAAAATATGTTTATGGGCAATGACAGTTACAGCAAAGTGGGGTGGGGATTCAAAAAGTTCCACTTGACTTTATCGTAGAGAGGTTTGTCTAAAAGGCTAAGGGGTCCAGGCTTTTCTTCTCAAATGATGATGAGATTCTCATAAAGTGGATATTTTTATAAATCATCTGTTACCTTATATTTTAACATCAATTTATGTGTCAACATTATAAAATATTATACAAAAAATATAAGATGACAGAGAGCTCACAGAGAATTTCCTTTGTATTTATCTTCTTACATCAGTTGGAAATGGACTAACAAAGGTCACCTTTTCCTTTTCTATATATATGCATGGTTGCTCTTCTTCTAATTGCTTGAAAACGAACTCTTAATTATTTGCAATGGATGGAGATATACACTATATAAAATATACAGTACTTTTTAGGAAGCCAATAATTATAACTGGGTAATGTTAAGGAGATTAAATTTGTAGATTAAATTTTGTAAAATAAATGACATGGAAGTTGATGATTGGATTATTACTTAAGCGTTGATAAACGTGCTCATTTCTATTGATGAAAATAATTTAGCCTATAAATTTAGTCTACAAATTTAGGCTCTCTAACATTACCCATTATAATCGGCAGTGATATCATCAAATGAATAATTAACTTGAAATATAGTACAACTTCAAAAATTATAACCGATAAAAAGTTGGAAGCCTACTTTATTTTTAATTAATGACCATGATATCATCTCATGATCTTGATCCAGGTTTACAATACAATGGCTACTTTATTTTCTAGATATATATAGTTCTTCGAAATGCCCCTAGCGTGCTTCATATGATCGATTAATGTACCAAACTTCGTGCAATAGTGAGTCCTCCTTATGATTAATTAACTTCAAATATAGTGTAACTAGTTAGTGATGTTATGACGCACCCACGTCCAAATACTAAAAGTGGGTGGCGGGGGAGGTGACTATTGTAATGTTGGGGAAGGTAATAGACAATGGCTAGCTACGGTTTAAGTGGCAAATATGAGTAATGTTAGGTAAATCAAATTTTTAGATAAAATTTACAAGTCATGTGATGTGTCATTAACAAAAAATAAGCACCTTAATCAACACTTAAATAATAAACCAATCACCAGCAGTCACGTCATATTATTTACAATATATGGTCTAACTAGTTGAGTCTAATTAGGCTTACCCTCCAAATATATATATATATTTGGTTCCATGGGATTAATATACAATTATTTGAACTGCAATAAGAATTTTGGCATCATGAATTAAGTTTCATGTTAAATTTGAATTATAAAGAAATGTTTTCTTGATGGATTAACAAAGGCAGATTACATTGCGCAGTGGATCGAAGATCAAATTGAAATGCGCAAGTTCGGCAACAAAATCCAAGCTTTGTAGATTTGGATTTTAGTGTTTGATTTGAGCAATGAGCCGCTACTTGGAAGTGAACATTATAAGGAGTACAACTCAACGAGTTGTTGTGATATATGGCTTTCTAGGCCAAAATCCATCGTTTACTATATTTTATGGACACTTTAAGTTTTTAGAATATTTTTAAGTTTTTTATTTCTCTAATTCGTTTCCTATTTGAACTAAAGTCTACGGCTAAGAGGCATTATATAAACAACCTTCAGGAAGCTAGAGTTTGTATTCTTTCATATCTTTTAATTAACGAACATTGAGGTTTTTTTATTTTTTATTTTCTACTAAATTCTAATTTATTATACAAGTTATTGTTTGATATATTCTCTTTATCAAAATCCATCTTTATTTATATGAGAATGTAATAATTTGAAACATCGATTAGGTCGATTCTTGCGAAAGTCGAACAAGTGTAGTAACAAGTAAAAAAAAAAACATTACTCCGATTTCTGGTGTGTGTTAGGCTAACAACTAATGAAACATGTTGGGACGTACTGTACACTATGCTAACCATTAACTATAAGTACTAGATTATAGTTAAGCAACCCACTAACTCAAGAACTTTATATCACAAGACTTTGAATATAAGATCATGACACGTGAAATGAAAATATGGTGAATGTAGTGGAAAGTGGATGTTGCAGAGAGAAGACTTGTCACCTAACGAAGAAAACCCGACCGACCAAAGCACACGATTATAATCCCTACATGAAAAACATGAGCCACTTTACCACACTCGCTTTTGAAAGAAAGACAGAAAGACTAGCGAGTCTGGAACACGAGATGGTACGCCATATGTTATTTGCAAATAAAGAAGTGTTTTTTTTTTTTTTCAATTGTTTTCTACTTGTATATTAGCATATATGTATCTGTGTTATGAGCATTAAAAAATCTCTCCGACACGAGAACAGCACGGGGTAGCTAGCAATTATTAAAATGTTATGTTTTGTAGTAGACGGCTATGGGGCCGTTTCATATCAAAGGTGTTTTGGTTTTGTGATTTTTATGTGGGGCTGTGGTATTAACTATATGGTTTTTTTTTTCCTTTCTAATTAGATTTTTTTTTTTTGGCAAGTTCTAATTAAGAAATTATGTTCTCTATAAAGCTATGTATGGCCTAGGAGAAAAATCAGAAGGCTATGATTAAACATTTTAAGGAAAATTTGTCATATATAATTGACCCCTCTGCTTAATTAAGTTTGGCAGATAGCCGACCTTTATATTAGCTACTTTGATTCTAATCCAATTCCACTATCTGTATTATTAGTCGATTAAAGGTATTAATCAAGTCTATCAAGGGAAAATAATTGAGGCAAAATAATCGCACTCCAGGGAACAATTTTATTGGCCGTGGACATACCCAAGCAAAACTACAAGATCTCATGCTAATGTCAAAATCTTGATCGTGCAATAACTTCGTTTCATTTGTTGTCGTATGCATGAACTTATGAACTTTCAAAAAGATGACCAGCTTCACGTTAGACACATGTTGGTTGTCTAGTAATCCTTACTTTTGGATAGTAGCTTATATCTTACCGGTCATTGATGCAGAGTAATAAATAAAAACAAGTGGCTTAGAGCTCAGTTGATTAAAAGTTTTTTCGTTGCACTCGAGATTCCATGTACGAATCTCTTTTCTCCTAATTTAGAACACTAAGTAAAAAAGAAAATTTACAACACCGAGTAAAAAGAACGTACACTTGCATAATATTATTGACACCAAAAAAATTACGTTGCAGTATAATCATTTTGCTAGCTTTGGCCAGTAGTCGTATGGAAGCTACTTAGCTGGCTAGATTGAAATTTCAAGGTGATTGTCTCTCTTTTCTTGGGAATCTTTTCTTTGTCGGCAATTAATTTTACAGTGGCCTTCTTCATCATCTGACTATAATCTGCAAAACTTCCAGCCTGCTTGCAGTGTGATTTTGCTGGTGGAGTGTCATGGTGGACGGGATATGTGTGCCATGCATTTCCAACAGGAACCTAACTTAAATTACTTAATACATGCAACTATGTACGTATTGCAAAATACTGGCAATTATGTTGGGGGTTTTCCCTTTTCTTTTTTATATTTTTTATATTGGATACTTTTCAGAACATTTTGACATCTTGGATCCCCCGGCCCCCTGTATCCACAACAAATGGAACTTTGCAAAAAGGAGATATTTTAGCATTTTATTGAAAAAAAATTTAAAGTCCAGAGGTAAAGTCTGAATTATTATCTCCCAATGTCTAAAGATAGTTAATCAAGAGATAAAACAAAACTATTTTCCTTTTGAAAAGGTGAAAGGTGGAATCAAAGTAGTTTTATTTGGCCAAATCAAAAACTCAAATTTGTTAACAAAGTGACAAGGCTAGTGTCTAGAACTTACTAATCATTGATTCGGTGGTACTTAATTATATTTTAATATTGAAAAAAAAGTTTTTTCTATAGGAAAGAAACGATTACAAAGAAAGCCTCTGGACGTAAAACAAAACTCTCGAGACCAAGTAGCACGGGCCTCAGAAGGAAGAGTGAATCCACGACTGACAATGGTAAGATAGATAACCAAATCTAATGCCTTAGCTACAAAATTAGTTTCCTGATAAATATGGTGAAATAAAATCTTCTAAAATTTGAGAGCAATCTGTTGAATCTTAAACACCAAAGTAGAGAGATGCCAAGGGTAAAAACAGTCCCATTAATTGCATTAATTCGCAAGAAGATTATAGTTCAAACCTCACACCTCATTGATAAAAAAGAAGAATATTTTTATAGTTTAATTAGAATATAGTGTCATTAAACATTTTACACTTATCATGTTTCAGGTTATGAAATTTTATTTTTTCATGCTAGTCTTAAAGTATTGAGATTCTCTCAATTTACACCTTAGTCTAATTGATTGTATGATAATTCATGAATTTATGTGGCGTGGTGAACTTGAGACCCTATATGTAAGCTACATGGCCCACATTTGGACAGAAAATACAAACAAAATTCTGATAAGAAAAGACAGAAACGACAACTCAAATTACATTTGAAGGAAAATGACCAAATTCGAAACGTTTTCTTCCCTCTGTGCACACATGCAGAATATGTGAAACCACGTGATTCAAAAACTAGAAGCCGAAAACCAGTGAGCAAACATCCAAGGAAAAGGAGAGTCATCAAGATGAAAAAAAATGGGTTAAACTTAGCAAACAAATAAATAAAATTATAAAGAAAGAAGAACATCGAAAAAGTTCACTGAAAATAAGTAAAATAAACATAAATAAAGAAGAAAAAGACCGTAAGCTTGTGGTCGCGTATGAGTCCGACAATGGCCGCCATTGGTAGGCAGGTGTTGCTTGGCCCTGACAAAGGCCGAAATCTCAGTGATTGTAATCTCTATCCCTCTCTCTCTCTCAACTCACAACCCTCACCTATATGTGTAGCTGCAGCATACACGTCCCTGCTTGCCTATATATGTACGTAAAAAATTGTAGACTGAGAGCTCAAAAGGTCAAGGATTCAAGTGGGAGTAGAAACAAAGAGCCAATTAGTCATGAGTGGTATGAGGGTTGGGTGGACTATGACGAACTGTGTGATTACTGTGATGTATACTTCTATGATGGTGTTTTGTATACTTCTATGATAGTGTTAGAGCATTGATTTTTGCGCACCATTTTAATTAGCTTCTCATAGATTATTTTTTATTTTTGGTTATTAAATTAAATAAATTAACAGAAGTAATAGTTAAAATCAAACATAATGTGTGAAAAGCTAAAAGTAATGTATATTATCATTTCATTAGTATTATATATATATAGACACATATTTTATAGGTAAATATGTCTTAATCGTGATCATTATTTATACATATCTATATGGTGTTATATAATGATCGATCTTTCCAGTGTCATGTTCAATTATATATATATAGAGTTAACAAGCGCAACCCTCTTTCTTTCCTATGTCATGTTCAACTATAACTAGCTCTATCTCTTTTGTTAATTACTAATTTAGTGTGACTGAGCATTGTTGTTTTAAATTTTAAATTTGAATGGTTTGATAAATTATTTTGATTATCTGATACAGTATAGGTATGTGTTTTTCACGTTTGGTATATGACTAGACTTGAGTGTTTTGTTGCATGTGGCATTTTTTAAGATAATTGGAGCAGGGGATCGGACCTGATCGAGAGAAGTGGGGAAATGGCCACACTCTACTTCGTCACTTCCATTATCCAACTTTTCTGATGTGTTTCAAAGGATAAGCAAAAATAAGGATAAAAAAGAAACCTTAATTCCATGGACCCCCTCATATCCTTATTAAGTACGTAATGACCATTGACAAAAAACACTAAACGATTATAAAACCCAAAAGTATTAACAAAGTGTGCCCTTCTTGCGGTCGGTCAAATACTAATGTAATTACCCTCATACACTAAAAAACTTGCGTAGTGATCATGGCTGTATATGCACATTACAAAAATGATAAGATACGAAACACTCAGCCTCGTTTTTTTTTATCGCTTCTGGGCGGTGGTCATATAAATCTTTATTTATCTTCCCTTCTGTTTTCCTAGCCAAGTCTGGCAGCTAGGTCTAGGCCACAGGATTCGATTAACATCCGAACTTCCCAAGTTCCGATTCAATCAGAAAACAAAAACGTCCCACCGTTCAACTTGATTGGGATCCTTTCTAAGATTTCATGAAACGTTACACACATTCAACTTTGATTTTTCTATCATAGGGTTCTTAGCCTCCTCAAACTTAAGCCTCTGACGAGATCACAAGAGGCATCATATATATATATATATATATATATATATATATATATATATATATATATATTGCATGATTAATTGCATACGTACGAGCAGTATTGTCACTACCATCATCATACATCGATCGCTCACCACCACAGGTCCACAACAACAATTTATTTTGTATGGTCAATTTTGAAATAATATGTAATAATTCAACTCGCACCTGCGTCCTCCTAAGCTGCACCATGGTATATATATGGTCCTAGGTGATCGGTAAATGTATGATCACTCGCTATTATACATATATGTAAATATCAAGGGTAAACAATAAATAGATGTGTATTTTTTATGTTTTACTCTCAATTCTTCATATCAATCTAAAGATGAATGAGTGTGAATTATTGATAATTAGGTGACAAAGAGAAGATATATACATGACGTGTCACATCCCGGCCCGGGGTCCACCACATCCCGGGCCCGCTCCACCACCGTAGCACGATATTGTCCGCTTTGAGCCCCGACTACGCCCTCACGGTTTTGTTTCTGGGAACTCACACGAGAACTTCCCAGTGGGTCACCCATCATGGGAATGCTCTCGCGCGCTACTCGCTTAACTTCGGAGTTCCAATGGAACCCGAAGCCAGTGAGCTCCCAAAAGGCCTCGCGCTAGGTAGGGATGAGAATATACATATAAGGATCACTCCCCTGGGCGATGTGGGATATCACAATCCACCCCCCTTAGGGGCCCGACGTCCTCGTCGGCACACCACGGCCAGGGTTAGGCTCTGATACCAAATTGTCACATCCCGGCCCGGGGTCCACCACATCCCGGGCCCGCTCCACCACCGTAGCACGATATTGTCCGCTTTGGGCCCCGACTACGCCCTCACGGTTTTGTTTCTGGGAACTCACACGAGAACTTCCCAGTGGGTCACCCATCATGGGAATGCTCTCGCGCGCTACTCGCTTATCTTCGGAGTTCCAATGGAACCCGAAGCCAGTGAGCTCCCAAAAGGCCTCGCGCTAGGTAGGGATGGGAATATACATATAAGGATCACTCCCCTGGGCGATGTGGGATCTCACATGACGCACATTATCTTCAATCTTCAATGAAATCAGTCCCATCGGTTTGGAGAATAATAACATGAAATCTACGTGTGAAGCAAACATTCAGCCATGTGTATTTTAATTCTTGTCTGAAATCGAAGACGGCTGCTGCATGGCCATCCGTTCACTACTACAAAATTAGCTTTAAGTGTCGGACGATGGTGTCGGTTATTAAACTATAATGTCGGATAAAAGTTATCCGACACATAAGTAATATACTGTCGGATATAAGTACATTTCTGTTGGATATAACCGACAGAAATTACAGGCGGATTTTTCCTGTCGGATTAAACCGACAGAAAAGTAATATAACAGACAGTGTTTATGATTTTTTTTTTAAAATATGTTTTTATATATCCTGTCGGTTTTGAATTTAATAGTGGCGGTTATAACCGACAGAAAATGATTATTTTACTATTTTAGTGTTCTGGCGTTTATTATTTTAGTATTATGACGGTCATAACCGACAGAAACTGATTATTTTATTATTTTTACGCCAAAAGTTTTTTTGTTCGTTTCGGTTCCTTCTACTTCATCTTCAATCTTCGTTCAGATTCCTTCTACTTCATCTTCAATCCTCCATCTTCAATCTTCATCTTCAATCTTCCATCCGTTTCTTCTCTTCATCTTCATTCATTTTGTTCTCTTCATCTTATAGTAAGTTTTTCATTTCTTTTATTTCTATGGTTTTCATTTTCTATTTCTTTCTTCAACAAGCACTTTGTGACTTATTTTTATTTTCTAATTTGATTTTGCAAGGGTTTTATTTAGTTGGCTAACTACGTAAAGAGTAGATCGACGACATAATTCTTCAAAAGTTCAGGTTTTATTACTAAACTTCTTCATGTTTAAATTGTTTGTTTAACACACATAATTATTTATTTAGAGATTTTAATTTGAATAGTAAGATAAATTAGGCATATTTTAGGTTCCATTAGTTTATTTTATTTACTTAAATTGTTTTGAAGAAATTGAGATAAATATTATTTGTAAATATTTATGTTAAATTGACAATATGTAATATACCATAAATTGGTAATATTTTGTAATATAGGTATATATTATGTTAATTAATTAAATATTTCACTCTAATTGCTATGAGGTTATAAAAAAACTTAAATTTAATAAATAATCAAGAGTGTAGATAAACATATTTTTGCTAACCTTTTGTTATTTTTTTAATTTGTTTTAATGTGATAGGTGTTGGAAATTAAATTGCAAGTGATAGTTCGAGGTTGAAAGATAGGGATTGACATTTTCTAATAGTTATGCCTACATGATAAGGATTGCAAGATTGTAGGCATCTTAGTTTGAACGTAGTATTTGCTTTCGTACAGTGGTAAAACATGGAAAAAAGTTGGTTGACAATATCGCGAAATTTGGAGGCGTATACAGATGGAATTAATTTGTTTTTGGATCAAGCAGTTGCGAATGGTGTTGGCCCCGATAAGTTTAGATGTCCTTGCAAAAGATGTTGTAATCGATACACTTTTATTAGAAAAACTATTGTCGAACATCTAGTGTTGTATGATATGGATAAAGATTACAAGAATGCTACGTGGCGACATCATGGGGAACCTTTCATTGGAGAGCAAAATATAGGGATTGGAGAATAAGGTGTTGGACCATCTACTGAAACAGGAGATCGGTTGACTGGTATTCATGATGTTCTTAATGATGTATTTGTCCAACCGTTAACAGAAGAAGGTGTTGGGCCGTCCACTGAACCCCTTTCTGGGGAAGGGCGTCCGGAAGAAGTCGAGACTTTTTTTAAGTTACTTGAAGAGGCAGATCAAGATTTGTGGCCAGGTTGTAAGGAATTTAAAAAATTGGAGGCTATTGTAAGATTGTATCAGATAAAGTGTTTAGCAAGAATGCCGGACGGGATCTTCACCACGTTACTCGAGTTAATTAAAAAAATGTTGCCTGATGGAGATTGTTTGCCTGAATCTTGTTATAAGGAAAAAAAACTTATAAATGACTTGGGTCTGACGTATGTGAAGATTGATGCGTGTCCTAATAATTGCATTATCTATTGGAAAGACACTGCAGAGTTGACCGCATGCTCAGTTTGTGGTGAATCAAGATATAAAAATGTTAATGAAGAGGATGGCTCTAGAAAAAAAATTGCAGCTAAGGTTAAGGTATTTTCCTTTAAAACCACGATTGCAGCGGTTGTATATGTCGAAGCATACGGCTGAACATATGAGGTGGCACGCAATTGAATGTCCTAAGGATGGGTTTATGAGACATCCTTCAGATTCTCCAGCATGGAAGCATTTGGATAATTTATATCCGGAGTTTGGATCAGAAATTCGAAATGTCCGATTAGGGTTGGCAAGTGATGGATTTAATCCTTTTGGAAAAATGAGGCAAGACCATAGCACATGGCCTGTGGTGCTTTCAGTTTACAATTTACCGCCCTGGATGTGTATGAAGCAACCAAATTTGTTGTTGTCTCTGTTAATACCAGGACCGTGCAGTCCCGGTAAAGAGATTGATGTGTACATGCGTCCATCGATTGATGAGTTGAATGAGTTGTGGGAGGTGGGCATTCCTACTTATGATGCGTATTCCAACCAAAATTTTATGATGAAGGCTGCCGTCTTATGGACTATAAGTGATTTTTCGGCTTATGGAATGTTATCAGGATGGAGTACACATGGTTATGAAGCATGTCCACATTGCATGCATGATAAAGAATCTATTTACTTGCCGGCTAGTCGTAAGATTAGCTATTTGGGGCATCGACACTTCCTTCCTGTTGATCATAGGTTTCGAAGGCAAACCACATCTTTTAATGGTCGGCGAGAGTATCGTAGTGCACCAAGGCAGTGGACTGGTTTACAATGTCTTGAAGAACTTTGTACTTTGAGATTTACATTTGGAAAACCAAAGAAAGATGCTTCGGTTGGGCAACGCAGAAAACGAACTGAGAGCAGTACAAGTAAAAGTCAGTGGAAAAAGAAATCTATTTTTTATGAACTACCTTATTGGAGGCATCTGTTGATTAGATACAATCTTGATGTTATGCATATTGAAAAAAATATATGTGACAATGTAGTGGGAACATTGTTAGATATAGATAAAAAGTCTAAGGATGGATTGGCTGCACGTGCAGATCTTGAAATCTTGAATATAAGACATGGACAACATCCACGTAGGGAAGGAAATAGAACATTTAGACCTCCAGCATTGTTCACGTTGAAAAAGAAGAAGAAAACTGCATTTTATGAAGTGCTGTCTACTATTCGGGTTCCTGATGGATATTCGTCAAATTTGTCGCTATGTGTGCATGTGAATGAACGAAAAATACATGGATTGAAAAGCCACGATTGCCATGTTTTAATGCAGCAGTTACTCCCGCTTGCAATACGTGCAGTTTTGCCTAAATCTGTTACTATGATATTATTAGAGTTGAGTGCAATTTTCAGACAATTGTGTAGCAAGAAGGAGTCCGAGGAAGGTTTCAAGCAATTGAATTCAAGAATTGCCTTGACATTATGCCAATTGGAGAAGATATTCCCGCCTGCATTTTTTGATGTAATGATGCACCTCCCAGTTCACTTGGCAGATGAAGCAGCTATTGCAGGGCCTGTTCAATATAGATGGATGTATCCAATTGAACGGTAATTAACAAATCTTTATAAAATTTGCTAATTTATAATGATAATTTTTTTTTTATAGCAATTATAATAATTTGTGTTTTATATTATAATTATAGGTTTTTGCAAACACTGAAGCGCTATGTTCGTAATAAGGGTCATCCTGAAGGTTTTATTGCCGAAGCATATTTGGTGGATGAGTGCTTGTCCTTTTGTTCCATGTATCTTAGAGATGTCGAGTCTCGTCGCACTCGTAGAGGTCGAAATGAAGATGGTATTGGACGTGGAGTATCTGATGGGTTATCAATTTTTGACTCTAAAGGATGTTATATGGGTTCAGGCGAAAATGTGGAGCTCGAGTTTAATGTTCTTGATCAGTGCCACAGATACATTCTAAATAATTGTGATGAGGTCAACCCATTTAGAAGGTAAGAACATCTAGTCATACGTATTAATGTTTTATCAATTTTCTTTACATTGAAAATTTAGTTAAACATATTTGCACCTGATTGGCTAGGCAACATGAGGAATTTTTGAAAAATCAACATCATCGAGCAAGGCTGACTGTGCGACAAATCAAGGAGCTAAGCAAGAAGGAATTTCCAGAATGGTTCAAGGAACATGTGAGTTAATATAACAGTCACATTATTACCCCTTTTTTTTTACATTTTAATTATATCGTGTTTATATTTGTCGTGCCAACTTTTATCCATTTACTTATTACAGATTAATTCAATATGTCATGCTAATGACAACTTGATATCTAAAGACTTGCGTTGGCTAGCCAATTATCCTAGTAGGGTTGTGACGAAATATAAAAGTCACATTATTCATGGGTTTAGATTTCGTACAAAATCTGTGGACGATAAGCATAAGAATCAAAATTGTGGTGTTTTTGTACCTGCAAATGTTCCTGGTGCAGTTGGGCAAGTGAATTGTTATGGCAGAGTCATAGATATGTTTGAGGTTAGATACTGTGGCCCTACCAAAGCAGGAGACAGGGGTCGAGCTGTAATGTTGTTTAAGTGCGAATGGGTTAATAGTGAAAGTCCAAGAGGTATGAAGACCAATCAATTTGGATTTACTTAAGTAAACTTCAATCGATTGGGATTTAAAGAGGATCCTTTCATATTAGCTTCACAAGCATTGCGAGCATTTTATGTGGAGGACACAATTGAAAAAGATTGGCATGTTGTTGTTCGAACGCAGCCGAGAGATTTGTTTGATGTGTTGGAGGATAATGATGCACTTGATGATTATGCCATACCTGATTTGGATGATCGTGTACTTGACAATGAAAATTTGCATACAAGGGTTGGCGTGGAAGAAACTCCTTTTCACGAAGTATTACCGATGCCTACTCAGTTCCCTGAATTTGTCAATGCCGACGATGATCTCACAGACGATGAAATGGAATAGGTTTACGAGTATTAATTAGACTATATTTCAATTTATGTGGTGACTTTTATTTAATATATTTTAGTTTGTGTGGTAAAATTTAAAATGTTATTTCAAAACAAATGCATTAACTTTTTTTTTTTTTTTTTCACTCATCTCCCTGTCGGATGTAACCGATAAGAAGAGAACAAAACTTTGGGCGGGATATTTCCCGCAACTTTAATTCTAAAATTTTAAAGGAACACAAAAACCGACGGAATAACTTTTTTTGGCGGTTTTTTGACCTACATAAATGCCCTGTCTTTCGTTTCCTAGCGGTTATCACCGCCACAAATTGTATTATTGTCGGTCTTAACCGACAGTGATCTGACAGCTGTAACTGCCCCCTTCTGACATAATGATGCCATGTTCTGACATAAATGCTGACCGACACTAAGCTGAGGTGTAACGGTCCCTTCTGACGTAATTAATGCTCTGGACTGACAGAAGCAGAAGCTTTGTCGGATTTTTGTTTCTTGGCTGTTATAATCGCCATTATGTCGGTTTTGACAGACAATGGGCCTGACTTACATTTATTACCTTCCTCTACTTTGCTTTTTTTTTACTTTACCCGTCTTCTTCTCTTTCCCTTATTCACTCCTGCACATTTTCACCTCTGCACATTTTCACTGCTTCAGCCATTTTCACTCCGTCCTCTTCTCCTCGCCCATTTTCATTTTTACTCCTATCTTTTTTAACTTCTACCCATTTGTCCTTTTATATGGGGGAACATAATGAACGTAGGACCCGCAGAGCTGGTATTCCGAAGTGGAATATACAACTTTGTCTATTTGATTCAACAGGGAAATGTGTAAGTGAAAATGCCGCTGAATTTTCGAAATAAATAGCCTCGGAGGTGAAAGATCCAAGGCAAATTCCATTGAAGAGGGACTGGCGCTTGGTTCTCGAAAATGTTAAGGAAGTTTTGTGGGAAAGAATTAAGGTCTATATATTTTTTTTGTACTTCTATATTTCATGACTATTGCGGATATGTACTAACATGTTTGCTTTTATGAATGTAGGGGAATGTCATTTTCCTTGATGAAGATTTGGACAAAATGCCAGTGATTCGTAACATGACACTCCATGCTGCGGATCATGCATACAAGGAACACCGTAATGCTTTAAAAGCGGACTATTACACCAAAAGACAGGAGCATGAGCGCTCAGAACCTCCCCCTGGTGTGGATGGTGGTCAGTGGGCCGAGATGTTGGCGTATTGGGATGATCCTAAAACAAAGGTAAAAGATTAAAGATTTGATATTTGGTTTTGAAATATGTTTGTCTTATAAGGTCTTTTTACTTTTCAGGAGGTGGCTGAGAAAAACAAGATTAATCGGGAGTTAAAAACGATGAACCATACCACTGGTTCTAAAACGTTTGCTCGGGTTCGCAAGGAACTTGTATGTGTTGCTAGTTTGGAATATAAGTAGTTTTTTTTTTATTTTTTGTATTTATAATCTGTAGTTAATTTGTATTTGTTCTCTTTTACCATATTTAAAGAAGATGAAGCATGGGAAGGACCTGGATCCCATCTCTTTTTTCCGAGCTACCCATACTCGGAAAGATGACTCTTGGGTTGATGAATCATCAGAACAAAGAGGGGTAAATGATTTATAACTCTATTCGTATTTTGATTATTTGTAGTTAATTCTTATTTAACTTTCTATCTGGATTGATGATTCTGTGTTCAAACACATTATTCAAACAATAATTTTACATTTGTTACCACATTATTATAACACAAAATCTGTATTTTTATGAACCTCTTTTGTCTATCTATTTGTATTGATGAATCTATTTTTGTTTATCTTTTTATGAACCATGTTTATCTTTCTGTTTCTATAATAATCATTTATTATTTTGTTTAAATATTATATTGAAAGACATCCATGGAGAGTCAAGTTCATTCAATGGTGGAGTCTGGTGAAGAGGACACCTCTGAGGTTAGGACGCAAATTTATGTTGAGTCTGGGTTCTGAAACTAGGAATAGGGTGCGAGGCATGGGGTGACACCAGAGATGGTGTCATATGCAAGCTCTTCAGGCTCTGGGTCTTCTAGGAAATCATCCAGGGGTGCGTTTGCCAAGATGGTGGCTGAGAACAACGAGTTGAGGCGGAGGGAAGAAGAGGCCTCCAAAAAGTTGGCGGAGGTAACGGCTGAGCTTGAGAAATCAAAGGCCTCGCAGCAGCAAGTAAACCAGCAGCAGCATGCGATGAACCATCATATGATGATGTAGCAGCAAATATTGATGTTGCTTGTTCCACAACATCTGTAACGGCCACCGCTCAGCCCTCAAGCATCACAGCATTCGGCCCCCGGTCAGCCTCCTGCGCCTGCACATCCCATGCAGCAGATGCCTTTTTAGCCGCAGTATCCAATGCCAGTATATCGACCCCAGATGGCTTATCCTGGTGACTCGCATATTTCGCCAGGTGTTTTCAATGGTGGATTATCCCCGGGTTTCCTTTTCGGATTGCTGTCGGGTAGTTTTGATGGGGATGTGATGAGGTATTTAGGTGCACATGGAGGTTTGTCAGAAGGCGTTGGATCACATGGAGGATCGGGAGAAAGATCTGGAGTACGTGGTGGTTCGGTCGAAGGCTCGGGTTCGATTGAATAGTTTGTTGGTTTTCCCTACGGATATGTCCGACTGCGGACAAATTGTTTTTTGTCTAGTTATGTATTATGGCGGATTCAGATGACCGTATTGTAGGTTAATGTATATTTAACGTCTACTTTATTTGTTATGGCGGATTCAAAAGACATTATTGTAGTTTAATTTATATTTTAATGCATATTATGTTTGTTACAATCTTTGTTTATTTTATTCCCTCATTCAGTTTTGTTTTTTTTTTTTTAATTCATTGTGAAATATTAAAAAAACAAAAAGTGATTCCCTCATTCAGTTTTGTTTTTTTTTTAATTCATTGTGAAATATTAAAAAAACAAAAAGTGAGTAACGTTGGTTTGTTTTTTTATTATTGTCCGACGGAAATGAGTAGTTTTTTTTATTTTTTATTAATGTCTGTCGGTAAAGACCGACATAAAACTAAAGTGAGTCCGACGGTATTTTTAATTTCCTGACGGTTCTGACCGACATTAATTGATAATATGCGACAGAAATTTGGTATTTGTTGTCGCTTACATCCGACACAGGTTCTGTCGGTTTTGGTCTATTTTCTGTCGGAAAAGTAATTTCCTGACGCTGGCAATTCTGTCGGTTACTCTATCCGCCACTGCAATCATTTTCTGTCGGATTTCTCTTATTTGCCGACAGTAATGTGTGTTTTTTGTCGGTTATTATCCGCCACCAATAAAAGGTTTTGTAGTAGTGATTTCCAGGTTTCCAGCGTGAGACATACCAGATTGATAATCACTATATATATATATATATATATATATATATATATCTATGTATGTATATATATATATATCTATGTATGTATATATATATATATCTATGTATGTGTATATATATATATATCTATCTATATATATATCTATGTATGTATATATATATATCTATGTATGTATCTATGTATGTATAGTGTTGAGGTATACGTCCATCATTATTTCATCATCAACACATTTGGTATCGGTTCTCTCTTGTAGACCAAATACCTTCACCGAATAATAATAAGATCAAACCAGAAGGTCCAGGAAAATGAAACCCCTTGCATGTCACCAAAAAACCTAAGGATCTGGGAAATTAATTGGTGATTATATATGAGTCATGACTCAATGGCTCGATGACTCATGATCAGCTAGTAGGGATGGCAATTTAACCCGTTAAATCCGATTCCCGCAATTAACCGATCCGAATGGTTCGGTTTCGGGTACAAAATTTTGGGTATTTTACGGGTATGGGTAACCGTCGGGTAAATTTTTCGGTTTCGGGTTCGGTTATGGTTATTGGGGTATCCGCCCCAAATCCATACCCGAAACCGAACCATTTCATCTATAAATAAAAAATATATAAATATTTATTATATGAAAATGGGTTGTTAATAATCATGCATTATTAAATATGAAATTAATTATTTACTTTTATATCATTAATAATAGGAATTATATGCTTATAATTTTTAAAAGTGTAAATGTTTTCTTAGTAATATAAATTTTTAATATTACTTATTAGATGCATTGTATCAATTGTATTACTAATAACAATTTATTTAATATTTTTTTAATATTCTTCATTTAGTTAATAATATAAATAAATATATAAATATCATAATGGGGAAAACCGTTTCCCGATCAAAAATCCATCACCCGACGGGTTCGGTTATGGGGAAAACCTGTTCGGGGATTCTACGGGTTCGGATTTGGAGAAAATAAACCAGTTCAGATTTGAGGATAGCACATCTGAACTCAATCCACCCCGTTGCCATCCCTATCAGCTAGAGACATGTGTTCGCAGTAGAGGCGTCTTCAAAATGTTTTTGTTAAGTCTAGCATTCAATTATTTATTAACCTTCTTGCATGGTCTGCATGCATGCGTCATATTGAGATTGAGTCATATATTCCGCATAAAAAAAAATTAAGTCTTCGTTAAAAGTATATGGGTTTATATCACAAATGATCCCTGAAATTGACCCATCCAATCAAGATGGTCCCTGAAATTGAAAATCCATCAATATGGTCCATGAAATTTGGTGTCGCAAATCAATGTAGTCCTTTCGTCACAACTCTATTAAAAATTCTGTTATGTGCTGATGTGGCACATAATTGGGTTCCACAATATAATAAAATATTATCATGTGGATTAAAAGTATTTAAATAATAATTAAAAAACTATTTTATATAATTAAAAACAAAAAAAAAGAGAAAAAGAAGAAGAAGATGACTGTTCATCATCTTCTTCTCCTCCTACCCAGCGACCCACCATTCTCCTCCCCCATTCTCCTCATCATCTTCTTTCTTTCCATGTGGATCTTTCTCCGATTCTTCAAGAATTTATGACGTTGGGTTTTCGGCTTCGACCAGTTTGCTTGCTAGCTCCCATTACATATTCGGGTGGAGCTTCAAACCTGACTTCTGAACTTGGGTTCTCTTCCTTCTATTCCAAAACCCAAGAAAAATCACACATCTTTAATGATCGGAGTCTTGGTAGAGTCATGGGAGCTAGAGCTGGGTAGGAGGAGAAGAAGATGATGAACAATCATCTTCTTCTTTTTTTCTCTTTTTTTTTGTTTTTAATTATATAAAGTTGTTTTTTAATTATTATTTAAATACTTTTAATCCACATGGCAATATTTTATTATATTGTGGAACCTAATTATGTGCCACATCAGCACATAACAAAAATTTTAACGGAGTTGTGACGGAATGACTATATTGATTTGCGACACCAAATTTCAGGGACCACATTGATGGATTTTCAATTTCAGGGACCATCTTGATTGGGTGGGTTAATTTCAGGGACCGTTTGTATATAAACCACCCAGTCTCTTTTTTTTTTTAGTACTAATTGATTTTGAGTTAGACGTCTCAAGCTGTTATCAAAGTGAACAATTAACGCATCAGGTTCTACAGTCATATGTAATTTACATCGTTGAAGACTTTGGCATTAGCTCCAGAGTACAACGAAAGGGCATATATATGTTACAGTATATAGTTCTAGTTTAAAGTCAGTTCAATTCTAAACATGAGCTACGGTGAATGTTTTTATCCTGGTCACAACCAGCATCATCATCATTGTCATTAGTTACAACTATGAAAACATGCATGTTTTGTTGGAAAAGTGATTGCAGTTCCTGGCAATGCGGATTTCCACAAGCTTTATATATACACATAGGGACTTGTATACGTGTCTGTATCTATAGAGACACACACAAGAAAGAGAAAAAAAAAGACTAATAAATATATAAGAGCGAAAACATTAACAATTTCAGAAGTCTCCTAGTACCTTGGAGAGCCAAGCAAACATGATAATCATAGCTAGTTTGCCCCTTCAAGCGCATAAGAGGTTGTTTTTTTTTTTTTTTTTTTTTCAACGGGGTCAAGGAGCATATGATAAGATGAATTTGTGTTATATATATAGTCATCTCCATGATCTGAGGAATTAACAGATCTTGTGCACAAGTGGGATTTCTGTTCCCAGGCTAGGCATAAGCACTCGAACATGCATGTCCTAACATTAACTATTGCCTCTTAGGCCATCTCCAACCGAAGGGTCCAGAGGGCCAGAGAGCCGAAAATAGCCTGAAAACAGTCTCCAACCGAGGGCTAGGCCAGCAGGGCCGGTCTAGAGTTTTTTGAGGCCCGGGACGATGCCACAAAATGTGCCCTCATTTTATATAAGAAAATTATTTGTTTTCACACGTAAGATATCGATAAAACTATACTTAAAAAAACACTTCAAGCTTAATAATTTAGAAACACGGAAAAACTAATTTATTTTGTATCGCGAGAAAAAAAAAATTCTGGGTTTACAAGTAGATAGATATGAGTTTTGTTTTCCATCTGAACTTTTGAAGTGTTTTTGTATGAATCGTGAGGTGTTTTTTCTTATTTACTAACTTTGTCAATATGGGACTAAAAAAATAATGATGTTTTTTAGTCTTTTGTTGATATGTATAAGTAATAAATGGGTACTAAATTAAACTTTTTTATGACATGTCGTATGATTTGTAAATTTGGTCAACACATTACTCTTTGTTGAAGATTAGACTTGAATTGAAACAAATGTTTTAAAAATAACAACCCACATACCTACTAGCTACTAATTAAAAATAAATTAACAACCAAACAAAAATTGAAAAGTAAATAAGCACACATGGTGTTTTGAACCCAAGACCTCCTCATTAATTTTAAACAACAAAACCATCGGTTCTAGTTAAATTTCTTTATCATTAAACCAAATTTTATAAATTTATACTCTTATGAAAACATATATAAATATATCACCCTAATAATTTTGGTGCCCCCTATTATTTTGGGCCTCGGATGGTCGCCTTGCCTGCACTGGGCCTGGGCCGACCCTGTAGGCCAGAGGGTTCTGGAATCTAAGAGGGCCCCACTGAATCCCAAAGGGCCAAATGGCTAGAGGGCTGGCCATAAAATTTTTTTTTGTTGGATTGGAATGCTTTGAATATTTTTTTTTTTTTACAGTTTTATTATTATTTTTTATTTACAAAATTTTTCCTATAACTTCTATTTTTCGTATATTTTTTTTAAATTTTATTTTTTTCCTATAACTTTTATTTTACAAAATTTGTTTCATATATTTTTTTTAAATTTCATTTTTTCCTATAACTTCTATTTCACAAAATTTGTTTCATTTTATTTTAAATTATTATTATTTTTTTCCTATAACTTCTATTTCACAAAATTTGTTTCATATATATTTTTTAATTCTATTTTTTTCTCATAACTTCCTAAGCCATTATACAACATTAAATTAAATTAATTAACATGAAACAACATTAAACAATATGAAACAACATTAATAACATTAACCAACATAAAAATTATACAACATAAAAAAACATTTAACAACATGAAACTTAAACAACATTTAAGTTGTAGTTTTTAAATAATAAATTATGTTTGCCCCTCGGTTGGAGACGATTTTTTGTGATAGGGCTAAAACGAGCCCTCTGACCCTTTGGCCTTCGGTTGGAGAAGGAGGCAAATATGGCCCTGTACTGTTCATTAAAATATTAATATCTTGGAGTATCTTGGAGGGCCAGAGGGCTAAAACGAGCCCTCTGGCCAGCCATCGGTTGGAGATGGCCTTATACTAGCTAAGGCTACGCGAATAATTTTTCGGGGTGACGTGTTGAACAAGCTAGAATAAATATTTGTCTTGGAGAGATTTTTCAGTATGACTGTCACACGAGGTGGTACACCACGTGTCCCCATATATAAATGGTGGGATATGTGTGTTAAAATGTTGATAACTTAAAAATTAAAAATTTTCACCACTTATATAAAAACACGTAATGTATCATCCGTGTTCCCGTCACAACTAAAAATTTCTCTTTATCTAGGGTTTCCGAGAAATGATCGTGTACTTGGCATCTACATGTTCCGAAATAGATTCTACTATGATCATTCATCGTAGCATCCACAACAGAGCCAGAAAACAAACAGCAACAAGCTTAGTCAGTTGCTACATATGTTGTAAAGGACAATCATCATCAGGAAATGCTACCAAATTATCAATTTTGATGTCCCAATTTCTCTCACATCCACAAACGTGTATATCACTTGTCACATACCAGGGCCACTCAGTTATCAATTCAACGCATAATCCCCAGAAAATTTATTCTAAACTTATAAAAGAATAATTGATCACGTTGCTTTCCGGCCAGTGAGTGACTCCATCTATATCCCGATTGCTATCTGCGGGGCCACTATTGTCAACTACAAGAAAATAATGCGAGACTACATGCAGAAAGAGGGACAAGATGGATATTTAGAGTCGTTTTCATGAAGGGTCGCTCCAATTGGCTCCCCAGATCCACAGTGTGACATTGCCCTACTGCGTAATGCACTATATGTACTCCTCCACGTAGAGCCACATGCATCCAACATTCACTACAACTATCATAAGTCCTCATATATACCCCTACACAGATAGAATATTTAGTGACTTTGATGTAGCGCCGCACAGTCTTTACTTTGTTGAAAAAAGTTATGATACATTAAAGTCACATGGACGATAGTTGCTTGATAAAGAAGATAGAATATTAATTTTCATATGTATATTCAGTTCAACTAACAAGTCAGGTTTCAATTATTGACAAAACTAATTGGTGCGCATATGTTGATCATTACGGGCAGCAGGGCAAAGTGAAAGATCTAATAATGCAGGTTGCAGGACATTTATAAGGTGTGGAAAGCAAGCATGCATGCATGATGTCTGAAAACTATGGTTCTTTAACGAGCATATATATAAGCAGATCCCAAAATTAAGGCAGAAAAAGAAACACATTTACTAAGTGATGAACGGCTGAAAAATGCCAAAAGTTATGCCAAAGAACAAATCATATCCAATAATTATGATAATATCTACAGATTAATGCCAAAAGTTGGCACAACGAACATATCATATATCCAAAAATCTAATGCCATCTCACCCCACATTCCAACTTCGATTCCTCCTCCACATGGTTGTAATTAAATGAAAATTTAGACGGCGCCATGTCTGAAAGAACAGCCATTTTGTGTACTCGAAGACAAAATAAAGCATTTGATCCCACCAAATTGCATGCCATGTATACCCACTATATACATATTCATATATATATATATATATATATATATATATATATTGTTTGTATATACTGATCGATATGTTCATGCATGCATATGGTTCAGCTTAATGGTCTTTGCCCTTTTGTTTCCTTGATCTGCCGATGCAGGAAACTAATATGCAAAGATTAATCACACTACTGGCTAGGCATGGGATTTACATGTTAGCAGATAACACAGCATGCCAATGTTCAAGTTCCACGAGGACATGTTTAAGCATGTTTTTATAAGGATCAACATCATCATATACAAGTTGGCTGAAATGTCTGTCAATTGTTCTGTAGGAAAACCAATCACTCTCCACTCTTCTTTGCCTCTAAGGGCATACTCAGTTCCACTAACATATTCTCACTGTATTCGATTTGGCGAATTGTTATTAGCACTCTAACACAGTCATCTTTCACTTTTTTCTAAATGAAAAAATAATAAAGGAACGAGTGAGTACTATTTTGGCGTGTCAATAACAAGTGAACTTGAAACCTGTCACTTACAAATGGAGAATAACATCACTAAAATGTAGTGTTAGCTAGTTACAAGTGGAGAATAAATATAACTAAACTGTAGTGCTAGTAGCAATTTTAAAATTGATTTTCTTTAGTTTGGAAATTAAACTGACTATTTTATCTTCATGCCAGTAGATTATATATATATATATATATATATATATATATATATATATTTTTTTTTTTTTTTTCTTCTATATTTATATGAGTATGTTGGAGATTACTTGAGATAAGTGGAGTATAGAAACAAACAAATTGAATAGCTAGCAATACCATTAATGTAATCCCCATTGGTTAGGCATTACAATATGGCATTGTTATGAATAATAAGAATAATAATACTGCTACAAATCTAGGCGAGTCTGATTTTGTTCCAACCATTCCACATGGGTGGATCTTGTTGCGGATTTATAAAGTATAATACAATTAATTAACAACAATTTTGTCGAAGGATTCATTTCCCGGATTTTGGGTATGAAAATCGACATGAGAAGCATAATCCCCAGTTGTTAATTTGGTATGTTAATTAAAAAGAAATTCACATACATGCATGGTATCACTGACAACTTTAATACAAAAGGGAATATTCTTGTGTAGCCAACAATGGTTGGTTGAGTTAGTAAGGATTGTTTTCTTCACTAAACCAAAGCCTAGATTTGAGTTCCACTACCGGCAAGTGGGCAATCCTTCTTTGTAGGCAATCTGTAAAAACCAAAAAAGAACTAAGACCCCCTTTGTAAGTCCTCAAAGAGGCTTGTGATATGTCTTAACCCTGAGATGGGGTAGTCTCTCCTCCCCTAAACTCTTCATCATCAACATGAACATCCTTATGTAGTTCTTTCGGTTAAAACTAGTTTAAACTGTGACAACTTACAAGAGTCTTGTTCTCTTGGTCATTTGTATTTGGAATTGACATCCTATGTTATAAATGAATTTTTTTTTATGATTTAATTTCAACTATTAACTGTTAAGATCAAAATCGAGAGTGAAGAATTCTGCGTTATTTGATCCCTTAGTGATCAGGAGAACACTTCCTACATTTAAAACTTTACCAAAAGATATTTTGTACGATTTATTTGTGGAACGAAATCCAAACCACACTCATAACATAATATCTACAATATTGTTATATTACTTCTTGGGGATTGAGCTTCTCAAAGTGGTTCTTAGCTTTTTAGTTTCTAAGGGTGCGTTTGTTGTACTAGACTGGCTTCAAGAACTAAGTTGGATTGGCTTGGCATGAACTAACCGGCATATGAATTGTGAAACGTTTGAGGCAGCGCCGGACTAAGAAAGTAAGAAAAAAATAAATTAACAACAGTCATCAGCCCTTCTTCCTCGCAGAGAGACACAAAATCATGTCCATCAAGCAAGCAAGACCTAAAAGTCTTAAACCATTCTCACTTCTTGGGGACTCAGCTGACCTAATGGGCAAGTCAAACTGCACACAGCAGGCCATATTAGGCCTCTTCCTTGGCCCATCTACAATTGGGGTCAGTCGATCTTACAGCTAGTTTGGGCTGCCATATTATCAACCAAATTATCAGAAAGGCCATTAAGTTAAAAAACTCAAGGATAAAGAAAGTTTACTCGAGCAGTAAAAATCAAAAGCGCTTTCTGAATGGTGCTTTTTTCAGGAAACATTTCCAAGTGCTTGAATAAAACCATCCCTGGAATTTACCAATTATTCCAAACAGCAAAGTAAAAAAAGATAAAACCAAGAAGTCATGAAAAAAGACAAACGATTGGAACCTCACACTCAATTTAGCAATTTGACCTATCCATTACATGGGTAAATTTAAATCGATAATCCTTATTCGCACCGTTCTACAGGATAAACGTGATCTTACATGCGATTATGATTAATAAAAACAAACAAGCTGGTACCATTTTGAACAGTTGCAAATTCGGACAACACAAAACTTCTAAAGAAATCTGAAATTAACTGGAGATTGCTAGAAAAGCTGCTCACAAAGAGAGGTAACTTAATGCTACTGCAATTACTTACTGGCAGAGTTTCTCAACCGCCGTCACAATCTGGGCAGGTTGAACAACAGTCACTTCCTCCAAAGTTGCAGCGTATGGAGTGGGCACATCCTGTGAAGACAGGCATATGATAGGGGCATCTAAATAATCATGGAAGTTCTCAGTGATTGCGGCTGTCAAACTAGCACCAATTCCACCTGTCCTCATGCACTCCTCCACAATCAGCACGCGGTGTGTTTTCTTCACCGAGTTCCCAATGGTGTGAAGATCAAATGGCTTCAACGACCTAATATCAATCACTTCGGGATCATAACCCTTGTTCACCAAAGTTTTGGCAGCCTGCATCACATGATACCTCATCCGAGAATATGTCAAGATAGTGACATGCTCCCCAGGCCTGACCATCTCAGCTTCCTCAAGATTGCACACATACTCTTCGTCTGGAATTCTCTCCTTGAGATTGTACAGCAACACATGCTCAAACAGAATCACTGGGTTATCACTTCGAATGGCAGCTTTCATCAAACCTTTGGCATTGTAAGGGGTTGAGCATGCAACCATTTGAATTCCGGGAATAGATTGAAAATAGGACTCAAGACGTTGGGAGTGCTCAGCCCCAAGTTGCCTTCCCACTCCACCAGGACCTCGGATAACCACTGGGATTTTAAACTGACCACCAGAAGTGTAGTGGAGCATACCACAGTTGTTGGAGATCTGGTTAAAAGCCAGCAGAAGAAATCCCATGTTCATGCCCTCAATAATTGGTCTTAGACCAGTCATGGCAGCTCCAATACCCATACCCGTAAAGGAGTTCTCAGCAATAGGAGTATCAAGAACCCTGAGATCCCCATACTTATCGGCCAGGCCCCTGGTCACCTTGTACGATCCTCCATAGTGGCCAACATCTTCACCCATTACACATACAGTGGGATCCCTGGCCATCTCTTCTTCCAATCCTTCTCGCAAGGCTTCGAAAAGCAGAAGTTCATGCCTGAGGAAAGAATGTTTGTCTAGTTAATTCACGCCTCAATGAGTATAAGAGGAACTATATAACTAAAAAAACTATACTACGATCCTATGCGATTCTCTTGTCCAAGTATATCAATTCACCTATAAACCACTTATCAATTTCAAGCAAAGAAAACTGCAGAGAATATGCAAGTACTATACAGTGACAACTCACAAGAAACAGTTAGAGCGAGTAATGAATAGGACTATACGCAGGGGAAAGAGAAAAACTAAAAGTGAATTCAATACATTTCTTTTTTATCAACAAATTCAATACATTCCAATTCAAAGGATATCAACGGACAAAAGAAACATCCAGTATGACGTGTATATACCCGTCTTTTTCATCTAATTAAGGAAATTAAAAGCTGCACAAACTAAACAATATTGTGAATTCTAAAAACAAATTCAAGGTTTCATTCTGAATCTTGCAATTACAGTTCACTACACGGCATGCAAAGCCTTGATGTAAAAAATTCAAATTTTCATGATTGCGTGCAGTATAAATGCGATTCACATCTTATATCTACAGACACTGTTTCCACAATAGCTTCTATTTCACTCAAAAAAAAAAAAAGAAAAAAAAAGATTGCATACAAAACACAAATTAATCACACAGTTCATCCAATTATACTCGAAAATTTTCAGATGATGAATCGGAAACAACAGTCACCCAAGGTCGAATTCTACCCTAACATTCCCCAACATTAAATTACATGCATAACCCACAAATCAATAGTGCTAAAATGTGAAGTATTTATGTATGGGTATCGAGTTTAGCTAAAACTAGAGCTCAAAAATTAGCAAATATAAAAACATACCCAGGTTTCGATGCGGTCGAAGCTGCAGCGCCATCAGCTTTGGTCTAAAAAAATAAACACCCAACAACTAAATTCAGAACTCCAGGCATTACAGATAACAACAAAATCCGAAATCAATTCCAAAAGTTAAAGAGAGAAACGAAAAGAAGATGATTAACTGCAACAGCATTGGTAATCAGCTGATCAGCCCGGCGAGCCTTCGAATTCAAACCCGAGCAGACCCCGGCGTCAGATCTGACAACAAAGAAGCTCGCTTTCCTCCCTGAATCAAATCAAAACACAAATATTAGCAAAATTTTAAAAAGAAAATCAACGGCGCCGGAGACTGAAGGGCAAAGAAAGCGGAGTACGGCGGCCGACCTGGGAGGGATCTGCGGGAAGGTAGGTGGAGCTTCCGGGAACTGACGGAGGAGACCGAGAGAGCGGCGGCGGCTCCGAAGCACTGAGAGACGGCGGCCATCGGGAAAATTCGGAATTCGTCCTCGAAATTCGACACTGAAATTCCGAGAAATCCCGAACCGATTGGGGAAATTGGAGCGAATGAAGTGGAACCGGAGCGGGAGAGGAAGCTTATATGAACGATTTGGGCGGAGGGATTGAGAAATGGGTTCGGCGATTTACAGTGTGTCCCGCTTAGTTTTCATCGCCTCCATCTAGGTTTATGATCCCCTGAATGCGGGCGCTGGAGTAGAGTTGCAGAGAATCGGCCACGTAAGCGGAAAAGGACAAGGAAATTACGATATTAGAGCAATGTGATTACGTGGAGGGATGTGAGTGGGTGTGCGGGATGTCGGGGGAGGTGGTTGGTTGTATGGTGTGAATTAAAGTTGCCGTTGAAGGTGTTGCTGTGTGGGGCACTTGTTGGTTAACCAACCGAAGATACGTTTCTTGAAGGAATCGGACGGGTCAAAGTTTATTGGGTTTAAATGGGCCGGCCCGCCTTGGTACTGGACTTTTGGATTTGGGCAGTATTTCGGTCGGCCCACTTAATAGATTAATTGTGCTTGGGCCCATCCACTTAATAAAACATTAACTCCAGCCTTGCTCGCAACCCTAATTATTAGGACATGAGTCGTGCTGGGCCGGATCACTAAATGAGTCGACTTATGCAAAACAAACTTTATTTGTTTTACAAAATCTTATTTAAATATGTTATTAAGCTAATTATCACTAAACGGTGGACTTAAAATGTATGTTTGCAATAAGAAAAAAAAATGAATAAATCAAATTATTCATATATGGGCCCATATGTGGGCCCATATGTCAACCCATGTTACATGTGTTGGGAAGTCAATAACATTGGTGAATTAGGTGAAGAGTCCGGAAAGAGAGGGATTATTGTTGGAAGAGGATTCTCGCCGGATTCTTTTCTTGAGAATCCTAAGGATTTTGTGATCGTGACCGTTTTATCGTATATTGTGCGGTCATAAATCATTTCAAAATTTAAAATTTAAAATTAAATATAAATAGTACCTAAATAAAACTGACCGCACGATGTACGATGAACGGTCATGATCACGGGATCCCTACGATCCTCAGAAAAAGGATCCGGCGAGTATCCTTTTCCGTTATTGTTAATGGAAGGGAGTCCTCTAGAATTCATTTTGTGAGGATCTAGGGATCCCTACATCCTAGCCATTCATCGTATATCGTACGGTTAGTTTTCGTCAGATTCTATTTGTGTTTAATTTTAAATTAAAAATAGTCAAATGATTTATAACCGCACGATACATGATGAAATTGCTAAGATGTAGGGATCCCTAGAATTCCCACAAAGTCGAGCCGGATGGGATCCAATTTCATTGTTAATATGTCTCGTCACCTTTGTCCAATAAATAAATAAATAAATAAATTATTATTTTCAGACAATGGATCCCTTCCGGACCTAAAGGAACTGAGCTCAAGGATCAAATGATTCAGACCATTGAAATTAGATCAAACGACTACAATTATTATAACTTTTAAATGAACAATCTGTTTGTTGCTGTTTGATCAAATTTCAATGGTTCGAATCATTTGATTGTTGAGCCTAGTCCTTTTGGGTCAGAGGGAATCCGGTTCCTTAATCCACTGTATGAAATAAGGAGAAATCCGGAGAAAACGGGGCGCGTGGACAATGGAGGTATTCTATCTGTTATGCTCAATCCTCTCCACCTTCCTCACTTCCCTCACTCTCTCCCTCCTCCTCCCATTCCACACCCTCCTCCGCCGCTTCTCTTCACGCGCCGCCTCTTCCTCTTCCACCTCCCTCTACGAAGGCACCGTCTGGCACGAGCGCCGCCGTCCTGTTCACCACTCTTTTCGCTATGCCGTCCGCTACGCGCTCATTGACCTCGACCACACGACGCAACCCCTCCCCAACCACCTCTCCGCCGACGAAGCTCGCCGAATTGCCGGCACCGGTGGCCGAACGTAATTATCAGCTTAACTATCACTTGGGTTTTGCTTTTGGTTAATTAAACAGGATCATAATTTCTGCGTTTGCTGATTAATTTGGTGTTTGATGAACAGCTTGCTTTTAACAATTCCGCAAAGCGTGGGATATGAGCAGAACCCACTGAGCTTGTACTACTGTTATGATGTTGGTGAGCGGCTTTTGAAAAAGTGCATTGCTGAGGTTTGCTTTTTTACTTTGCTGCTTGATTATGTTTAATTAGACATCGGAAAACTTACCTGCAAATCACAGTTTGACACGCGTGTGAATTTATGTATTCGCTGCTGACCCTACTGTTGAATATATATATATCTGAATTTAGGTAACCAACACACCATGGGGAGAAAGAGTGACATTTGTGTTCAACCCAAATTCTGATTTAGTGGCAAAACCATTACATGTCAGCCCTTTCATGGTATGTTACTGTTTTTTATAGTAATTTGATGTGCCTTAGTGGGATTAATTTGAACTGATTCTGTTTTGAAATGGATGAATTCGTCTATATCCTTGTTAAAATGTAACATCATTCGTTTGGTGGTAGCGTTTATTGATGGGAAAGACAGCGTCCTGATTCAGATTGTTAGATGCCCAAAAAATGAAAGGGAAGCATATGAGGTTTCAGAAAGAAACATTGGTTATGGGAAATGTCATACCATAGTGTTATGTTTTGTAGCAAACAATAAAGAAAATGAATTTTTGAGGGTACATTGAAGTAAGATTTTCCCGTGTTGTGACTGGAGAGGGAACGTGTTATGCATTTTGAAGCCAGATGGATAAGGGAAGCTAGGAGCGGTTTTTGGAGTTCCCGAAAAAACGGGGTTGTAATTCCTGGCTTCTGATAGATTTTTTCTTGCTGGTACTTGGTCGAAATTTAGGAATTTCACACATTCCATTCTCATCAATAGGAAAAAAGTGTTCTAAAAACTCTGGTTAATTGAATTGACAAACTGTAGTGATCAACCATTTTAACTGAGTTGTACTGAAAAGTAATGCATTTTTTATGGTTTGTATGCTTTGCACATTCTGCAGATATTAACTTAATCGAAAATCTAATAAGCAAAAAGAATTTGACTCTTTTGAGAAACCGCTTATGACATTTGCAGGATATGTTGGGGAATTGGAGTATCAGAGCAAATGCTCCCGAAGATGATCTATTTGTTTCAATTTCGGTTCAACACCCAAACCTTGGCAATTATTTCACAGCTACCCTAAAAGCCAAAAGGGTATCCTCAACTTCGGCATCTGATCACGCACTGTTTTTCTGGTTGATGCCGCATAAAGTTGCAGTGTGGATTTATTGGCATGTAAGTATAGTTAGATACTGCTTTATTTGGTCTTGGTAATCTAACTAAAAGAAAAAACCTTCATGAGTAACTACTTGCTGCAAGCTCGGTTACTAAATGCAGTTGCTAAACTTAGGAACTAATTCAAGATTTAATTGACTCTTCCAAGTTGAGATTATGTCAGCAGGATGCGTATCCATCAAACATTGAATCAACTGATGTTTTTCTATTACCATTTCTATCTCAGGCCTTCAAACTGTGGTGGAAAAATGTGTCATTTGTCCAACATCCAAGGTACTCCAACCCCGCATATAGGGAGGAAGCTTTGGTACGTGATAAAAAACTTCAATGTTGTCCGGCTGTTGGATTTGGTGAAGATAAACGGCATCTGCAACTTGAAGGAAATGGTCAAGGATGTATAGCTAACAGCGGGGATCGTTTTTGTACATGGAGAGATGCTAAGTGGCCTTGGTGTTGACTCCAAAAGGTAGGACTAGCTTTGTCCTCTATGTTAACATGGGAAAGCAAGCAGCGGAATTTGGTCATTCTTGTTTGTTTTTGTTCTTCCTGAAGTTTGGATTCATGGGAACTACGTAGGTCCGGTAGGCAAGGCCTTGGAAAGGACATAATAATGCATGTTCTATCTTAGGTTGCGGTCAGATTTTAGGTTAAGCTCAAAGCTTAGGCTGCAATCTTGTTTATATCTCGGTTTGGGACACAAATCGTGGCAAAGAAGTTTGGTTTCTCTGTATCTGCCTAGCTTTTTGGATTAGTTCAGCTCCCTCCTGAGCATGAGCTGCTTCATACTCACACCATTTGTCGAAAACGTCGGATTCGCCTTTATTTTTTCATGTAATTTTGTTTCTATATGTGATGGAATGGTAACTACCTTTAGTTTTGAGTGAGATTCAAGTTGTGGGATATCAAATCAAAGCCAATCCACTTCATATGCTATGGGCAGCCTAAAATGCCTTAGAAATCAGGGGCCTTAATTCTTCAGAGTAACAAACAAGAAAATTAAGAATCACATAGTGCCACGAGGATCACACCCCTTCTCTTTTTTATGATGCTCATTTATGTTTAATATTTAGTTTAAGAGTCCAACAAGAATGTTAGTTGTGTTTTTGGCTTAAAATAATCATTATTTCCACTTATAATTATTGAAGGAAACCTTGAGGTTTAATGAAAATTAAAATAAATATATCCATCAATTTGTTTTTTCTTTGCTTGAAATGTGTATCAATTGTTAATAGAAAAGAAACATTGTATTCGGATCCCAGGAGGGCTGCTTTTAACTAATAAATTATTTTCTTCGTGGTGCTAGTTAGTACACAAATGAAGAAAATAATACAAGTAAAATATGAATTAGAGACTTAACATACATGCATCCACCACTTAACATGCATGCATGTATTAGTTGGCTAACGATGAGGTGGAAGTCAAAAGAAATTTAGAATTAACATAATTAAGCATCAGATTTTGAAGCTAATTGTATCCAACGTCGATCACGGGGTTGTTGCGGTTCTAGCTCCTGGCCGATACGGGCTTTCATAAATTGCTGTCGTTTCAACCCAAAGAAACTTTCTACCACCGCACGATTAACTAATTAGGCTTCGTCTAGAAACAGGGAAACTATATAGTATTCTCTCTTGTCAATGTTTTATCATATACAGAGCCGGTGTTGGGGGAGTGCGACCGGTTCCATTGCACAGGCCCCAATATTTTGGGGGCCCTCAAAAAGCATTTTTTTTATTGAAAATAATAATATATATAATAATATTATATAAAAATAATATATAGAAATACTAATCAAATAAAAATATATATATATATATATCTGATGGGCCCTAAAGCCATCAGATTACTACTAAAATTGTACGAAATTATATAAAATAATAATTTACAAAGGGAAAAACTAATCAATTAAAGTGGAGAACCCCACTGACTGAGGCAAACAATTCAGAGACAGACTACTTCTCTCACGCCAAAGTCCCGCTTTCCACTTTTCTTCTTTCACACCAGACTACCAGAGCACCAGAAGTCAGAATCCTAGACGATGTGCCAGTGTCCCAGACTCCCAGTGTAATTCCCTTCTCTCTTCATCCCATTGTTATATTTCCCACAAATTATTAAACCCTAATTTATAAATTTATGAAATTGAAGGGAAGCTTCCAAATCATGAAGACAATTCAACTGATCAAAGTGATGTAGACTTCGATCAAAGTAAGATATTTACTAACTTAAGTATATTAACTTGAAATTTGAAGATTTGGGTATTTCTGATCTATAATGATTTTTTTTTTCTTTTGTACTTTTCAGGGCAAAATCAAGAGAAGAGCAGTCACAAAAAATCGCTAGGCGCACAAGTATTACGGACTATTAGGTTTCATTGTTCATACTTACTATAATTTTATTGTGATCTTGTTTGAGATAAAAACAGATGGCACCTACCATGGTTATTTTGTAGCTTTCTTTACATTTAATAATATTTAGAAACAGATGGTTAGTTAGTTTTAAAGTTTATTTTGATATTGCTTTTTAGCATCAACACTTTTTTTTTTTTTTTTTTTTTTTTTTTTTTTTTTTTTTTTTTTTTTTAAAGATGTCTTATAAGAAGGGCCCCTTTTATGAATTTCGCACAGGGCTCCCGAAATCTCATAGACGACCCTGGTCATATATACCAAGCGCATATTACTAAGTGTTCCGCCTCTAGCACTCATCACGTAATTAGCATGAGTAGAATATATAGTGGTTGATACATAAATTTATTTTCCAAAGGTAAGATGAAGTACTGGTTTAGTACTGAAATGCTTTTATAAAAAGCGGGTATCAAAAAAAGTTGAGCTCAAAAAAATATTTGGTAAACACTTAAAAACAGCTTATTTTCACAGTTTTTGGTGAAAAAAAAAACTGAAAACATGAAGCATAAAAATAAGCATATTCTCACAGCATATTAGAATCAGTTTTTTTTTTTCAAATCACAGCAATACCAAACTAGCCCAAAGTCCAGAACACTACTTTGACTTATAGTCATCGGCTACTTATACGGTCATACCACGCCTCAATCTTTTTAAAGCATTTGGCCAAACGTCTTGCTCTCATATTAATCATGCTCAAAGAGAATATAATTAAATTAGTGTTGAAGAATTTATATTATAGTAATATTAATGTGACTAAAAACAATTCCATACACGTACTCCTCGTTCTAATTACACAATATGGTTGTCAAATATTCTAATCTTATATATTAAACAAATTAACAAGTTTCTGCATATTATTAATTAAAGTTTAAGCAAAAGGCCCTTTAATTCATTAAATTAAGTCGTACCAAAGAATAATTGTAATTTTTAATGTCGTGTTCCATTGCGGTCATGCCCGACAAACCTTTGCCAAATCATGCCAATTTTAAATCCCACCACAAAAATATTCCCCTTTCTGTCATTTTAATTGATGGAAATTGAAAAGGACATTTTAGTTAGAATGATTTATGAGATTAACATAACTTCTTACTTTAATTTATAGAATTTGCAATCGATATAACTGATCTCTGAGTTTGACCATCGTCAATCATTTTGGTCATTCTACGAAATCTCTGTTAATAAAGACCAAAATAACAAAAACACCCTCAATTTAATAATATTGAGCCAAAATGATTTGGCAAAAATGGAGGGTATTTTTGTTATTTTCCCTTATTCAATGGATATTTTTCACAGAATGACCAAAATGATCGACGGTGGACAAATTCAGAAACTAATTATATTAACTTTAAATCTTAAGAACCAAAATGAGGAATTATGTTAATTTCGTGAACCATTTGGCTAAAAAGCCATTAAAAAATAGCTTCGGCATTTTTGAAAATCCGAGTTGTAATAACTGGATGTGTACAGCAGTATAGAGGAATATGATGATGCCACGTCGGCGATTTTACGGAGCCGCAATTTTTTGGTGTGTAAACGGATGCAGTGAACAAAAAAAATATCCGCCGAGGAGTTCCGGCTGCGCGCACCATACTCGTTTCATCGAGGCAATGATCACGTGCATGAAAATAACAAGTGGAAGTTGCCCTTTTATTAGGAGGCCAGAAACCCGAACCGCCATGATTGGCCACCGAATTGCTGGGAAACCTGCACCGCCGCCGACACATGGTCCATACCCACCCGCCCAAAAGGTTGACCGGAAAATATACCTACAACGCTTTTCATTTTTTTGGATATGAGAGAACATAAATATTTGAATAACATTTGTAGAAAATAATTGTTTTACCAAGAGTTGTTACACTGTACCAACCATACAAAGTTGTAAGAATTCGTGAATCATGTAACTAGTTAAATTTATTCGTCAAATATAACATTCAATATGCACCCAGTAGCAGTTAAAATGTATTTTTCATTGTATTAGTGTTATTAACGGAATTGTTAGCATCAACTTTCTTTATTTTCTCTTTTAAACTTGTAGTTTGGCTTAGGGTTGAAGTTTTACTATTAGATATTCAGAGAGACGGATTATTGACTAACCTCTTACTACTTCAATATTGTCCCAATTTAAATAATTATTTTTTTCTTAATTCTTCAATATGAGACTAATATTCAACATTAATATATATACATACATACATATATATATGTGACGATCCGTCCCTACTTTTCACTGTAATTTCTTTTCCATTGGTGTGAGTTGACGATTTTACCCTTTTTGAACAAAAGTGGGATCTGACGTGGACGTGGTTTTCGGCTTTCAATTTCTTCTTCCTGGTTTCGTACTAAATTAGTATTCGTCGCCACACGAGTTAGACCCGAAACGAATCTGTAACGAAAAAGTTACGCCCTGTTAAAGTACGTTAACCACAAGTATTTTTGTACACGCGCGTACAAATTATCAGTGTTTGAAACACTGTAGGGAAGCAGATTTTGTACATAAAAAATTGTACAAAATCCACCCATCCCTTCCTTAATTGGTAGATCTGGTCCCTCTATCCTCAACAACCAATCAAATTATTCAATTTGATTTTCCACCAATCCCCCATCACCATTCCTTTTTCCCCTGAATTCCTCTCCACCATTCGCATCTTTTCCTTTGAACTGGTAACCAATCAGAGACCCTCACTCAATTTCCCTCTCACCAATCAGAACACTCAAACTCTCTCTCTTCTCTCTCTCCCTGAAACCTCTCTTCACTTTGCAACTCGTAAGAACGACCCTCAAACCACTCAGTTCAAACTCACTACTTCACCTTTGTGTTCATCTCACCACCACGAACACAACCATGCAACCAGATTCGAGAATGAACGAGTTTTAACTCACCAACTCGGATGGTCCGACTGATTGAGTTTTGGTTCAACGATTTTCATGCCGAGTCACGGAGTTTTAAGACACAGGGGAGCTTCTACACAACTCTCTAAGGTCCCTAGTCAAGGTTTGAGGAAAAGTTGATGTCGAAACAGATGAGTTTCGAGGAGCCGAGTTTAAATCGAGACTATCGAGCCAATTTTAGGCATTTTTCCGTCCATTTTTGGACTTCCAAAAGGTATACACGGGTTCTACACTTCATAAGCTTCATTTCCATATAAATTATGTGAAAAATGGTTGAGAAATGAATAAGATATGAAGGTTTGAAATTTTACCCAGAAACCGGCGAAAATTTCCAGATTCTGGTGAGTTCAAACGGCGGTGACCGGCGAGGACCACCGGAGAAGACGGCGAAATATTTTTGTCAAAGTTGACGGAATATTCTAACGGCATCAGGTAATGCCGTTAAACTCTGTTAGTTATTTAACGGAATATTCCTGACAGACGTCAGGCCTTGCCTGCGCGTGGTGGCGGTTATAGCCGTGCCTTAGCTATCTACGAAGGTTTTATTTAAGTTTTCATATATGTGTTATTAAACTAATTAAATTAGTAATTTCACATTTAGGGGAAACATATTATGAGGACGTTCGGGGTCAAGTAAGGCTCGGAGGCTTCGTTTCGACTGCGTATCTGTGAGTGGGTCATTTCTTTTTATAAGTATACACATACTTGCTAGTTTCCAGTTATACTTTGAAAAAGAATTTACTACGTATGCCTAGCTTAGACTAAAGTTACATGAAGTAGCGAAATGACGGAATTTAGAAGATTATTTCTGAACTCTATAGGTTCACTGGTATGCACGATATACCATGATATTATATTTACAGCTGTGATTATTACTGTGTTGATTAGAGTTATCGAATCATTATGGCATGATTTGATTTATGTTATCTGTTCATCATTGTTGCACCCCGGTGTTAGTACTCCGCCCAGGGCCAAGGCCAGTTTTTCACATGTATGTTCACATCTGCACCGTTTGCTCACCTTGGATCCAAGTTAGGTGCCGGTCATGTCGTACATATTGTGTTAGGCAATTCCGACTCGAATGTGACCGCGCTTCGGCGCCAGTCTTCACATGATTGTAGTACTAGAGTTCATTTATTACACCCAGTCATGTCGTACAGGTTGCATTAGGCAACTTCGACTTGTGTATCAACATTTGTTGATGAGCATTCTTTATGTTCTTTATGTTATGTTTACATATTGCGAGATTATGTGATTACAGTCACATTGTGCTTACTTACATAGCGATGCCTTATTGATTTCTTGAGATTTTACTGGCTACGATAAGTATTTTCTTACTATACATATATTTTGGAAACTATACTTGATTTTACGGCGAGGGGTTATACTGTTTTTGAAAAGGTTTTTACAAAACTTATTTTTTGACCCACTTAACTTTGTTTTTCGCCCCTCTAGGTTTAGTAATTGTGCTTACGTGTAAATCAGGATTCTGGCAAATCTCAGGAGATGGTTATCTTCAGTGGTATAACCCTTATCCTATTTACTATACTGTCTTATGCTCTGACATCACATGTGAAATGGGTTGAATCTTGCTCACCCCGCGCACTATTTTGATTAGGCACTTTTAGGTTTAAATTTATTCACATCCTTTTTCCACTACACTATACTTTATGGCTTCGTCATCCTCCAGGTGTCGACCAACACAACTCGATTCGGAGTCCAAGTGGACATTCCGGATCGGGGTGTATTATATATATTTATATATATATATATATATATATATATATATATATATATATATATATATATATATATATATAGGGCTTGTATATATGAGGTGCAACTTGAAAAATAGAAGGTTCAGATCGTTAAAGTTTGATGTAGTGTAGACCTCACAACTAATCCCTATTATAAAAAAAAAAAAATAGGAATCCATTCCCTTAAAAATTTCCTATATATATATATATATATATATATATATATATATATATATATATATTTAACTACCTACCTTGGCTTAGTCTAACGTCATTCTATCAAGTAAGATTGCCCCGGTACGTATCCATTCTCAAAGAGAATATCAATAATATTGGACAATTTCATGTATAGTTAGTTACGAAGGTTACCACCCATGACTATAGATACAAAGGTAGCATATGAGTCTGATTTATTAACGTAGTTTCGGGGACGAATTCAGACTTGGCTGGGGTGGGCTATAGCGTAGTAGAGATTATTTAGCCATTTTCTTCTCCCTCAGCGCCTAACCTTGAGGCATTGGCCATGTGAATGCAAATTTAGTACAAGGCTAGATTAACAAAATAAAACCAACAAAATAACAAACATCGTTAGTCTAAATAACAAATGCCCAAGAAATAGGGGAGGTCGTCTACTAAGGGCCTCTGATCCCTAAGTTAGATAGATAGTTTGGGAGAAACTATGAATTAAGAGAGTTCTGAGTAGTAAGTGGCAATTTTTGTTTTTCCTATTTGACTTAGTTATTTATAGACGTGAACCCTAACAGGCGGTCGGGAGGGAAGGTTGCAGACCATACTAGGCAGACCTTAGTGTTTTGCTAGTGATGGTGAGCAGTCTCTGTAGTCTTGCCTACTAGTAGTCCCAGAGGTCCCTCTTGGTAGGAGCGCATGCTAGACACTTAAGAGGAGACTCTTAAGAGTTGACTTCCTGCCACCATTGATAGGTATGGCTTGGCAGTAGGACATATATATCTGTTTGGACCCAAAATGACATTTTGGGGGCCGAGCTCAGAAATATTCTCGGCCCAATGTTGTTTAGAATAGTGTCATGGGCCGGCCTTGTCAGGGTTGGCCGAGTCCTAATATAAGAAAGATTACTTTGGATAAAGACGAAGAAGTTGAATCCTTATACAACGGGGAGTCTCAAGGTTGGAAGTAAGAATGAATCTAGTTCATTATAGGGCTTGGTACAGAGGCCTATTGGAACTAGGATTGGCCGAATCATAATCAGATTGGGATAAAGAGTTCTAGTTTGAGTACTTCTCTGATTCGGCCAAGAGTTTTTTAGCCACTATAAATACAAGAGGTCGTGCGACATTCTAAGGACCTCCAATTCAACACACAAATCTGCCCTGCGCAAACTCTCTCAACCTTTTGAGATTTTTTATTTTCTTGTCCGCCAACACATCTTCAGTTTGGATAAACAGCACTGTGAAGGCAACCGGTAAAACATCTTCAGTTTGGATAAACAGCATTGTTGCCGTAGAATCAGCCGACCGCGGAGCACCTTCAGTTTGGATAAACAGCACTGCGTCGGGGCCGACTTGTTATCTATCCAAGTCTCGGCCGAGAAGGATTTTCGAATTCTTTTCGACAGAGGTCATCTCACCAGCCTTCTCGGCGAAGTGAGGTGTTACAGTTTATTACATTCGGCACATTGAAAGCCGAAATTTGATATTGAACTTCGCAGAACTAGCAGCCTTGTCTTCAGGCTCTAGGACCCAAAGGCCGAGGCGTGTTCCTTCCTCGGCCGCAGTCGCAAGATCAAGAAGTCAGCCGCGCAACACAACACCACATCCACATATTTTACTCACCGGCCGAGCTCGGCCATCGAGTTGGCACGCCCCGCACACAACCGAAGGACGTAGTTAGCTCATAGATTATTCGGCCTGCGCGCCACGTAGGTTTGGTAGTTTTTAGGGTCAACAATATCATAGGCTTGAAGAACCTTTGATCCGTTAATGACCCTAAGGCCTTGTACCCACGGGGAAGACAGATGCCACGTTCCCTCTGGAAAGGCAGACAGATGCCACGTTCCCTCTGAAAAGGCAGACAGATGCCACGTTCTCTCTGAAAAGGTAGACAGATGCCACGTTCCTTGGAGTACTTTGTGGTATGCTCACAACGCCAAGGGTAAGATTGTCATTCTGCCGTTTAATGTGGTTAATTTGTGTCTCCACATATTCAAAATCTTATGTGAAACCCTAAAAATTGATCCCTCGAAAGTTTGGTTGTCTTATGATGCCGTACCTACCCTAAACCCTAAACCTAAAACCCGCTTCTAGAAATTGCATTCGAAATTTTAATATGGTGATTCATGTGAGAATATACGTAATGTCAAATCGTATTTAACGAAAACGCAATTCCCGCTGCAATTGATACTGATGTCGGGATGGTGCGAAACACATGATATATATGTTCGTCATTTTAGTTGTCATATCTGTTTAGTTTGTGATTAAAACTTGTTACAAATAATCGGTTATAGTAGATCTGCTTTTTGGTTGCTGAAACAGAAAGTGGATAAGAATCACGACATTTCAGTAAACACTACTACTTCTCCTCATCAACATGATCACGAGTAGAATATTTTTTTTTTCTTTTCATTTTTATCTATTGACTAATATTAACTTTTTGGTATCTTGCAGTTGCTGTGGACAAAAGTATCTTAAAAATAACGAAAATTTTATTATGCTCGGATGTATTCCATACAAGTATAAGTTTAGTCGTTAGATTTAATAATTGAACTTTAAATAAATCAAGAATCTAATGATAAAATATCTTGATATATAACATACTCCATAGCAATAAATATTGAACCTTGAATAAATCAAGAATCTAATGATAAAATATCTTGGTATATAACATACTATGGCATATTAGAAAATATCAAAAAACAGAAACTATTTAATAAAAACAGACAAATAACAAATATAGTATTCAAGAAAGAGAATAGCGTGCCCTTATTTAGAATCACGAGCTTGATTTTGTAGATCGGAAATTTGGAGACACAACCACCGGATATCACAAGCGCGGATCAGTCATAGAGGGTCAACAGATACATAATTATACTAGCTTTTCCTCATGTGCTTACGTGCACGTGAGAGACATTTTTATTATTATGAGCGCTACGTGACTTTAAAATATATTATGTAAATTGAAACCACGTGTCATATGACATCAAGACTTTTTTTAATCTGGCACACTGCACGTTACTTACATAGGTGCAAAGACCTTTTAAATAGGCGCATTATGAGCTAGTTACAGATTTTTTTTAAGGAAAATTAATAAAAATAGCTTGAAAATTTTGAGTTTTAACAATAAGGACAAAATAAATGGTAAAGTGAATAGCACAAGAATTGACTTTTTAGTGTAAAAATATGATTTTTCGTTGAAGTGAACAGTACCATGAGTTTTTAGTTAAAATTTTTATTTTTTTAATCACGTACGTCGGACGTACCTTACAAAATTTCTATTCTATTTTAAATATTTTTGTATGATATTGCTAGGATTGAAGAAAAAGCATAAACAATTTGATAGGCATAAAATTAGAAAGATAATTGAAGACCAATGCGTTCCACAATTATCGTATATTGTAGTTGACATCACCGCTACAATAGTTCTTATCATGTAGAATATGCGTATAAACTTTTTATCTTTATCATCTTACGTTACGGTATGACATTATCTTCTTCACATTTGGTGAAACGCAAATCAGGAAAACGACTAAGAATAGTGTGACTGTTGAATATATTTATGGAAAATTATTATATGCACTTTTAAAATCTCATTCTACACTTTAAACTTTTTATATTAAGAAATAAAAATACATTTATAAAAAATATAAAATAAAATTTTTGAAATACCAATAATACTTCTCTATTTATATTTTATGAAACTTGTGGTTTTTGAATTCCGTGAATTGGGCACGAAGTAAATTAAGGAAAAACTTCTCTCAACATTTATGAGCCAAGTTAATTTCTTGGAAGTTTGGACAAAATGATTAAAATAATAACAAAACAAAAAATGGGAAGGCAAGAAGTTGTTGCTGATGGAGAAAGGTGGTGCCTACTCCGAGCACGTGAGTGAAAAAGAAAGCGGTGTAGTCTTCCAAAAAAAAGGAAAAAATAAAGCGGTGTAAAATTCAGAAAAAACGAAGAAAGAGTTTTAAAAGACAAAACTGTACACGGAAAATAAAAGGTGGTAGCAGCAAAGCAATTTTTAGAAGCACGTTTAAAATACGTATACTGTATTGGTTTGAAATGTGAGGTATATATAAAGCCATATATTCATTTCATTTTCCAGAACTCACAATTCATCTTCAATTCTCTTGGATCTTCATTCTTCGTTTTTGGATAATTTTGAGTCGAAACCCTAAATCAACATGAGGAGGAACTGCAATTTGGAGCTTCAGTTATATTCTCCAGGTTCTAATGAAACCCAGCAACAAGAACATCAGCAGCAGCAGCTGACCATATTTTACAACGGAAGGATGTGCGTTCGAGATGTTACAGAGCTTCAGGTATGTCTTGAGTTTGTTTAATTCTTTGTTTCTTAATCTGTAACCTAAAAACACAAGAAGATCAATTTCGTGCATTTAGATTTCTCCGGTTAAGTTTCAATTTTATTCAACAACTGTCGTTCATAATCTAGGAGTATTTTGCAAATGAAATATAGATAGATCAAAGTAGGTTTAGAATTGCAGAGATAAAAGTGCTGTAGCGAGCTGTGTCTGTGTTATGGCGCATGCCAGTGTTGACTCTCCATTTCCCAGAAAACTGTTCATGATTTGAATGATGTAATTTTTACAACACTTTGATTTCGCTCCATGCCCTTGTCTGGTCACAAATTTTCACATTTTTAAATAACAATGCATTCCCTCCTCCCCCATATTAGTACAAATAAAGAACAGAACTATATATTTGACCTAATTAATCCAAATATGATTTAAAAAGCTCTAAGACCGCCCATGACACATGCTTGTTTTTCCAAATATATATAACCATTCGAATTTGTTTCTCGTTCTCCTTCTTTTAATGTTTAAGATGATTTACCAACCCTAATAACTATTAGTCATATTATAATGAAATAATTATCCTCTAATAAATTATTAACTTGATTTGTTGGGATTTTCCAGGCTAGATCCATCCTTTTTCTTGCGAACAAAGAAATGGAAGAAAGGGTAAAGAGTCCATTTACTCCTCAAAGTGGATCATCAGAACCACCTTCACCTAATGTGGTGTCTCCGCTGTGTAGCACCGTTGCTGGTGTGTCTATGAAGAGATCACTCCAAAGGTTTTTGCAGAAGAGAAAGCATCGGACTCAAACAACATCTCCATACCATCGCTAGGAATTAAGGCACTTGAATTTATTATTTGTGGCCAATTAATTAATTTGATTGGTATTTTTGTTTTCGGTTAGAGGGTGATTGATCGATCGAGGAGAGCTGTTTGTAAATTAGTTAATTCTAAGCGCTTCAAATCATCGTGTGGGAGAGACATATCATATATTCATTTATATCTATTGTTTGATTGATTTTAGATCTATTGGATTTCAATTTCCAGATATTACACTCGTGATTTTTAAATTGCACCAATTTAACCTCTTCATCAATTTCACCGTCTAATCTCTATTAATTAATGAAAGTCTCTTTGTCAACCAAAAGAGGATGAACAGACAACTTAGTCTTCTATCATACAAAAAAAAAACATGGGCAATAATGTAATTTTACAGGTCCAATTTTTTTTTTATTGAAACCTCACCTATAGGTGATGTTGAAATATCTCTAATATTAAAAAAAAAAAAAAATCAAAAACAAAAACCTCTCACTCCCCACGTTCTCTCTCTCTCTCTCTCTCTCTCTCTCTCTCTCTCTCTCTCTCTCTCTCTCTCTCTCTCTCTCTCTCTCTCTCCCTCCTCATTTTCTAAAAAAATGTGTTCATGCACACAAACTGTGTAGGCAAATGCTAGTTAGAGTTAAGTGTTGACGTGACATATTATGTGCCACATTTGAAGCACACATTGTCGGTCGATTTACCCTTTAGTACTTTACTCTTTTAATCCCTATATAAATTGATGGTCAAACTCAATTTATGCAATATCAGCATTTCATGTCTAAAGAGACTCTAAAATTGACAAAGAAGATAAATTGATACAATTCAAAAATTACTCGGTCAATATTTGTAATTTGAAATTTTCTGGCTTATTTATAAATGACTCCAAATCCTGTGGTGTAAAATACAATTTAATTAAAAAAAATAAGAAAAGAAGGAAAAAAATCAAGTTTAAAAATCATGATACACGTGATTAAATGACAAGGGAATCTTTTTCGCCGCTAAACACTATCTTGGTGTAAAAAGTGCGTGCGTTTCGTGTTAGAAGGGGCGTTTCTAGTCGAGTCCAGATCTTCTGCACCCAAATCCCCCTGTGGCCCCTCTGTGTCTTTGCTTTTTGAACTAAACATAATTAATGTTAACTTGATAATAATTAAAATAATAAAAAATAAACCAAATCCTCAACCAAAAAACAAAGACACAGAGGGGCCACAGGGGGATTTGGGTGCAGAAGATCTGGACTCTTTCTAGTCACATTTATGTGGGGACCTTCTCAGTCGACATGCATATGACAGTTTCGTATATAAAGCCGTAACATCATTCTAAAACCCACTCCAAATCTTCGTTTGTTCTCTCTTCAATCTTCATCATCATCCTCCAGTCTCTTGGTTTTTTGGTAATTTGAGTTCCAAACCCTAAATTACCATGAGAAACTGCAATCTGGAGCTTCATCATCCTTCTGCTGATTCACGCTTCCCTAACCCTAATGAAACCCAGCAACAAGAACAACAACAGCGGCTCACCATTTTCTACAACGGAATGGTTTGCGTTCGTGATGTTACAGAGCTTCAGGTACGTCGTGTGTTTGTTTATTAAGTACTCTACTTTTTCTTAGATTCTTAATTAGTATGGCTCGCTGCTCGTATAAAGATTTATCCGTTTGTTGTTCATAGATTTGAACTCATTGTAAAGTTCTGAGGAAAAATTAGCATCTTTGTACAAGTTTAAGGGCAAATCAACTAATAACTCTTACTAATCTGAAAGCCTATAAAGAAAATTCCTAATATGAAATGAATAGTTACACCACACATGACACATGCTTGTTTTTCCGAAAATATATAACATTCCAATTTGATCCACGTTCTCCTTCTTTTGAAGTTTAAGATAATCTACCAACCAAATAGATATTAATCATATAAAGAAATAATTACTAATAAATTATTAAATTCATTTGTTGGGGTTTTGCAGGCCAGATCCATCCTTTTTCTTGCAAACAAAGAAATGGAGGAAAGGGTAAAGAGTCTATTTACTCCTCCAAGTGGATCAGCAGAACCACCTTCACCAAATGTGATGTCTCCGCTGTGTAGCCCCGTTGCTGGTGTGTCTATGAAGAAATCACTCCAAAGGTTTTTGCAGAAGAGAAAGCATCGGACTCAAGCAACATCTCCATACCATCACTAGGAATGGCACTAGAATGTATTATTTATGGCCACTCAATTAATCTGATTCGTATTTTTTTGTTTTTGCTTAAGAGGGTAATCATCGATTTATGAGAGCTCTTTGTAAATTGGTTAACTTTAAGCACTTTAAATCATCATATGGGAGACATCATATGTTCGTTGTTTTTTTGTTGATTTAGGTCTTTGTTGTCGTGTTATTTTGCTATCAAATTATGATATGACTTTTTTTGTTCTTTTGTTGATGCGGGATAGAAGATTACATACATTATGGCAAATACACCTTTTTTCGTTGATACAAATTAATCAACATGTTTTGAAAAATTCAAAAACTATACCAATTTCAAATGGTTCACTAATTTCGTTGGATGATAACCAAATAAGAAAATAAGCACAATTAACATGTTTTTATATAAAGGCCTTGACGTAAGTAGTAATGTAACGATGAATATAAGTTAGATTTTATTTTGTCACCCTTAACTACACTAACATTGTTCCAACTTAGCTACTTATTACTAGCTAGGTGTTGAATTTTATCACAAAATAATTCAGTGTTAATAAGAATGAAATCATACACTTGTATATAGTATTTTATTTTCTCAAATTCCCGATGTGAAACTTATATTCAACAGTTTTTTGTGTGGAGACTTTACACCCTCCAACGCTTTTTTTAACAATCAAAGATGGACGTTGCATAAATGTCGTAATTTGACGTATCGTCTTGAACAAGATCATGTCAATTTTAGCCTAACATTGAAAAGTCTTTCCTTATAAGCTAAATGAAAAACAAAAATGGTCAAATGGTATTACTTTAGTCTAAAGAAAGCTTTTCAATTGCACTGTACCAATGAATAGTTTTTGGATCCGAATTTCACTTTATTTACGAGGCTGCCATTGACTCTCTCAGCTTCATGCCGCGTGTTGATAATCGTGGAAAGCAGGGGTGCGATGGTCATTTTAGTCTGTAGGGTTTCGAACGGGTTGGGTGGGTTAGAGACATTCATTTCTTTTCTTTGTGAGCTGCAGCGAGGACTCGGTGAGAGCATGCCGTCGGGAGGGAGAAAGAGCGAGCGAGCGGAGAGAGAACAAAGACAGGGAGGGAGAGAGATAGGGATTTTCTGAGAGGAAGTGGCATGCAGCCTGCAGGCAGATAGAGTCACAGGGGGTGTACGATTATGAATCCTGCTCTTGATGATTCAATATGCCATCAACATTACTTAGGCTTCTAATTTCATACTGAAATCGAAAACCCATTTGGTGAGCCCTTGAGTCGGGCTACGCTTGAACATTTGGAATGAGAGTGCTCAAAGCCAATCATGTTTTTGTATTATTTTCGAGTTGAAAAATTAGGTTTTTCTTTATAAGAAGTTCAAATTACACTCTATTTGGGTTGTCTTGCTTATCTGTGTGTGATTTTGGTGCTCCATTTCTGGGTGGATTATGATTTCTTTGGTTTCTGGGTTGGCTAATTTATGTGCTTATTTATTTATGCAGATTTGAGATCTTAGGTGAATTTTTCAATGGCTTGGACACTTCAATTTTGTTGTTGCGGTTGTGGGGAGAGGATTGAAGCCCAGTTTCAGTAACATTTATCCCCAAATCGGGTGTTTTAACGGATAGGTATTTTCTTTCGCTTGGTTGCTGAGAAAATGAAATTGGGCTGTTATATAAATTGATCGTTTTTATCTTTATTTTTTGTATTCATTGGACGACAGCGATCCTGACATGGCAGATCCTCTTCTTGATGTTGCCTGCTCCTCGGTTTGAATTGATTGAATGGCGAATGACTGAAAAATACCGTTGCATCACCAGATTCACCACATAAAATGGGCTGTCCGGTTTGAGCATAATCCATGCAGGTAATCTTACAGTCAAAGAATATTTTATGAACTACTCTCCCAGTGCTGAGATTGAAAACCTGAAATACAGATGTAGAAGTTCCACCAATCAAATACAATCAATTAAATTGATAATATCCTTGCAACCCTATAACATTATTGGAATAAAAAAAAATTAGCTCCCTCATGTTTCAGGAAAAAGATAACAAAAATCAAAGTAGCAATAAATTTTTTTTATGTGGGGATGTCTAATGAGATGATTCCATTATGATTGTAATGCAATGCATATGATAAATGGCGTATTGTTCATCTTATCAAGAGCAGTAAGATCTTTATTTATAAAGTATGAATTCGTATTCATATTAATTTGAGATCCAAGGTGTTTTTTAAACTAAAAGAAAGAGTTATAAAGTGAATATAGCTGCAGGACCATTGGACCAGAGGACCACACACACTAACAAAACAGACATTTTAACGTATATCATAATCATCCTAGCTCAGATGAACGGACAACTGCCTTCCAATCTAAAGCAGAAAAAGAAAAGTCCACAAGTTCCAACCTAATTCCCAAAATCTGACTTGCTACAAAAGCACTCTCACACCATCCCCCTTATATTTCGAATATCCTCTCATTTTTCTCCAACCAAATAACCCAATCCCAGCAACCATTTCTTACCCAAGATACACCAGTAAGAAAATAGGCACGCAGTTGGGCCTTCTTTTCTGATTACTTACGTTCAAATGAACTGATGATTAACATAAAATGTATCATGTGCCCTGAGCTATAGCAGTAGTTTTCTGGGGAAATCTCCGATTGTACTCTTCTACGGCACCCAAATTCAGTCTAAATGAATAGATAATATGACAATATGACTCAAATACCTGTACCTCATGCACTTTACATCAAAGTATCAGTTATAGAATGTGTTTCAGGATTTCAACTTTGAACGAACATAATGAACATAAGGTATCCAGTCATTACCCCAACTTCTCTGTCTGCATTGCTAGCTGAAAGATGATGAGATACATGTTCTATTGGTTGGTTGGTTTACGACTTTTTTTCGTAGGAGAACCGATTAATTCAGAGCGATGCTTCTTAATGCAGTTTGATGACTTTAATCACTGAACCCTCTTGCAGATACATGGGTTGTTACATTTACTAGGATTTGATCATGAGATTAGTGAAGAGGCCGAAATGGAAATGGAGGAGGAGCTTCTTCAAAAGACTCTTGGGTGGAAGGGGAAATGATTAATTCAAAAGTTCAGATGCATTTTCTGTGGTATGGATGGTAAGTTGGCGGTTAATGTAATCTTGCGCCTTCATTGTGTTGTATGTTAAGCTTATAATGAGCTTTGTATTTTATTCTCTTCATATACGAGGCAACAACTCATATTCGTTAATCTACCTATTTTATTTGGGTGATAAGTTCACTCCTTTAATCTTAGCTAAAGGAAACGGACGACGTGTTTGTGAATGCAGGAAAGAGGAATTCCCGAAAGATAGTTCTGGGCGGGCAAAGTCTGATTCTCTCTAATTTATTGCTATGTGATGTAACTCTTATTCTGTTTTACTGATCAATCGAACATGCAAAGGTAGTGATTGAAGCCTTTTGTTGCTGGTTTCCCTTCGATTCAAAAGGTAAGCTTTCTTTCAATTCCTAGGTTATTGTTCGAATAAACCTAGGTTTTAACTGTTCATGATTTTTGCTAATAAATTAGGGTTTCTTACATTGTATTTTTTTGTCGCTCTCTTGGTCTCTTTGCGTCTCGAGAACCTAATTGCAGGTTCCTTTTCCAACTTCAATCTTTGCTTTTTCATTTTTTTTTATTATGCTGCTTTTCTATTTCCAAGTTCTTATTTGTTTTAATAAGCTTTAATTTCGTTTGATTAGCTTTAATTAGATTTGATTTAGAGTATTTCTATGCTTTGAAGCTTTGAAATTTCCAGGCTGTGATTTGGTTTGAGGTTTTGTGCTTGGCCTTGCTTCTGTGCATAAAGAAATTTAAGTGTTTTTCTCAGTTTGTTTTGTTCTGTGCATTTAAATTTAATTGTTTTTCTCAATTTTTTTCGTAATTTTTTTCTTTCTCAGTTTCGGTTATTTGAACACCTAAATCATGTTCTGCTTTTTATCATGTTGATTCAAAGAATGGTCGTTTCTCCTGCCAATCATTTAAAACTAAATGATTAAAAACAGTTCACATTTGCTTCCATTTCCAAGCTGTCATTTGGTTAAGGTTTTGTAATTTGCTTTGCTTCTGTGCATTTCAAATTCAATGTTTTTGTCAATTTGCATTTTTATTTGCGTATTTGAGCAAAGATAGATATTTTTTGGCCAGCCAAAAGTATAAAATGTCAATTTATTGGAGGTGCTTTTCATTTTGTAATTTAGTTTTATTCCAAGATTTGTTAACCCAATTGCCATTTCACATTTAAGTTAAGTTTATTCCAAGGTTTTTCATTTATGCCTCTGTTATTTTAAAGCTTCATAAATCTTAAACTTCGTGTTTTACAAGAATCTACGGCACAGATGAAACCGTGCCAAACTTGGCATTTGGTCATTCAAACAATTGAATGAAAGAAGAAAATTATGGCAAAAGTGGTTGTTTGTGAATGATTGGACATAATTTTGTTCTTTCATTCAATTGTTTGAATGCTCAAATGCCAAGTTTAGCAAGGTTTCATCTGTGCCCTGGATTCTTATCAGCCAAGCATCCCTGTTAATGAATCTGGATTCATATGGTTGTTGATTTGAAATTGCTTTTCACTGTGAGCAGGGTGCAAGTGGTTAATTAGTTAATTGTTTTCACTCAAGTTTTGCTGATTGTTCAAATGAGTTTTAATCATCACGTTCTGTTTTTAAATAGGGAGGTTAGTGGGATCTGTTTTCATAAGTCCCTTTATCTCTCGATGTGAAGCCCACAAACCAAGTAGTGACGGTTGAAAGCCTCAAACATGGCGGGCGCAAAATGGAGGTACAGTGACGGTTTCGACCGCCTCCGTTGTCGATGAATTTGGCTGTCAGAAAGCATCTTACGGTATGTTGAATTTCTCGAATTTCCCTTATTTGGGTTTCCTCTATCCTTTTTGTGTTTGATTGGGAGTTTATAAATTAGGGTTCTTGGGGATTTTAAGGTTTTCTGACTTTTTTTTCTTCTTCAGTAATTGTGCTGTATTTCTCAGATCGGAGCTGTTACGAGTGGAGGCAAGCTAGAGCTGGTATAGATTACGAATATTAGTTTTTCATAGCACTGTAATTTTGATTGGTGAGATCATCCTAATTTAAATAAAAAACAACCATCTTTCAATTCAATAGTAAAGGCCCTCATTCAAATATGAGTTTTGCATAGCACTGTAAATACTGTGTGTAGTTGCAGAATTCCTATTTTGATTGGTAGCTTTGTTGTCTTTTGTTAAGTTGATTTAAATTTATACTGAATTTACTTAATTTTTAGTACAATTATTTGCTTTCTGGTATTTCGAATCTTTGGATGGAGTTAGTCAAGAGGGGATTGTAATTTTTCAAATTTAGGCTTGACAAATGATTGAAATTTTGAAACTTTAGGCAATTGAAGTCATAAGCATAATTCATTTTTCTTAAATTAGACTCAAGATTTTTATGTGCATAATTTTTCCGTTTTACGAATTTAATTGGCTAAGCCTTAATGATGTTGTTGATGGATCTTTACAAAAGTCCATTTCTCTTTTTATCATTAAATAATTTTTTTCTTCGTTGGCAGTCGAGCCAAAAGGTTCTTGCGATTTGAATCAAATGCAAACTGTGCATGTAAGTATACGAATATGCTCTCTAAAAGCTCATTATTGTCCTGGGAAGCCTCCTAAATTATCAATTCCTTGCTTTCTATGTACAATGTATTTAAATTTTATTATCTAATTTTCTGATTTTGGGGTGGAGGAAGTGAAAATATAGTAATTTTCAAGGATTTTGGGTCTTTGCAGGATTTTTTTGGGTAAATTTGTGATTTGCAGTTGATTTTAGGAATTGATTTATAGGTTTGGTTTGAATGCACTGACAAAAGTTATTGTTTCTGTTAATGCAGATAATGAAGGTAAGTTTGAAAGTAGAAGGGGTTGAAGTGGTGTCTGGTTAGAAGGAGAGAGATCCACTGCAATGGGCACGACCATGATCATGAGCACTTTGGTAGTCTGCAGCTCTCAGTTCTTGGTATTTCTTCTTACATTTAATCTGGTTGAATTCAGTTCTGTGTATTTCTTCTTACATTTAATCTGGTTGAGTTCAGTTCTTGGTATTTCTTCTTAAATTTAATCTGGTTGAATTTTTTATTTTATGGGTTTGGAAATTCAAGTTTTTTTTTTCTTGCAATTTATATATCCATTGAAGCTTTTGAACTGTTTTGTTTGGTCTCCAGTATGATTACTTATACACTATTTTGCCACATGCATTTGCTACAAATTGGAAACTTATTTTAAATGAAACATGTTGAAGTCTCTTTGCATTTGCATAAGCTATTGTGTGTTGTTAAAAGAGAGAGGGCATCTTCCATACAGCTCACACGCCATGGGTGTACAACTAAGTTTGTCATGGAAGGATTTCTGGATTTCTTCGATGCCCTCTCCTTCAGCCAAACCTCTGTATTTACATGAATTTTTAGATTGCAGGGTCTGACAGCATGAACAATATAGACCGTTAGCAGCTATAGATTTATTTTTCAAAGCATTTTGGATAGGACAATTAATGGATGGTAGAAGTAAAACTGAAAATCTTTTGCATAATCATTTATATGGGGCACTTATACAATAGCTCTCTTGCACAAAAAATCTTAACATTATCAATGTATAAAAGGCACGTATACATGATATGTTGGCATCTTACAATTTAAGAGAGCTACCATTCACATTCACATACACCATATTAATCGTTTACGTATCTGGCAATTTCATAGCATTTGGCGTTTTATCCTATCTACAACATCTCAAGCCTCATTACTTTTATGTAGAAAATTACTTTATACATATGCAATTTACATGTCTTGAAGTTACTGCAGTATCCTTTGCTTCATAGACAATTTCTGAAATTTCTTATCTTTTTCTCTCCTAATTTCAGTCAACCATGCTGAGCGAAGATTACGGAGTTGAGTACCTAGATGAGGAGACTAAGGAATGAGTTTTGGCTCTTAATTAGGCTGCTCTGTTGCTTGGAATTGTCAGTGCTTTCAGTTCTTCATTTTCTTTTCTTTTTGAAAAGCATGAGTGTGAAGTTTGTTCATTGAGTTTGGCAAACAAATATATTGAAGTTTTAAAATTGATTTAAATCTGTCCCATAGATTTTTATTTTTCTTTTTCTGATTGGTGTTGGCATGCTGAGAAAAAAAAGTATAATAATGGCTGTTCGGTTGCCTCTATAGTATTTCATAGTTATTCTGATCTCCACTGGTTCTTTAAATGGTTTGCTTTTTTACTCTTGCCATCTTCTCTGTATTTTGGCTGCTGCTCTCTCCCGCACTCCTTTTTTTTATTTTTAGTTTTCAACACAATATAGTTTGAATCCTCTGAATCATGTTCTTGAATTTTACTATATGTATCGTGTTTTTTGCATTTCGTTATCTGAACTCTGTTCTTTGAATTTGGTTACCGGAATCGTGCCTATCATTTGGTGTTTCATTAGTTGGCTGTTTCGTAATCAGATTGCTGAACAAATGTTTTGTGTCAATTTGGCTGTCATAGTAAGATTACTTAATTGGCATGTGATTGTTGAATTTTTTCTTAATTTAATTTGGGAAAGAAATGTGTTTAACTGTAGTACTATATGATGAAGTTAGCATCATTATAGGTTGGGAACTCAATTATTGTACCATTAGTTGTGCACATGTCTGAATATTGGTGCTTAAGATACATGAGTTAATGACATTATCACAGTACTATAATTTCTTGACATGTCGTGAGCTGAAATTCTAGGAAGGAAAAAAAATGTCCCTCTTCCTCTGGCCTCCTGAAGTGTTTCCATTCCAGTGTCACCATCTTTTGTTTCATTCATTTGTAGAATATATTCTTTTTTCTATACCTTTATTGCCTCCTTTTAACTTTGATTATCTGTACTTGATGAGTATTATTTGACCCATTCTCAAAATTTTGCATCTCCTGCTTCTTTCTTATGGTCCTTATGCTCAAACATGTGGAAGTTTGTATTTTTTTTTATGGATTAGAAACAACAGGTTCCCGCAGCAACGCGCGGGCATATTTTCTCGTTGGAGCTAAAGAAAAGATGGAAATGGGTGTCTTTCGCACGAAATTGCTTGGGTAGTTTCCTGGCAGTTTTTGTTAAGTTACATGGTAATGGGGATTCTTAGCTTCCTACCACTAGCATTCAAATAAGGGATTCATACCATATGTCTCTCCTTTTTGGCTTATAATATCATCACGGCAAAAAGAAGAGGAAAGTAGACGAATTTCTTTTTTTTTTTTGTGTTTTTTTTTGGAAACCAAGTAGACGAACTTACATGCAACTGAAATGTTAATGATGGGATATTTCATGTTAACGACGGGAAATCTCAAATTAACCATGCAACGTCATGTGGAAGCAAGAACTGAAACTAATCACGCGATGTCATGTGGAAGCAGAGAAATAAACACATGACCAAGCATGATAGATTTGGTTCAGAAGCAGAATTAAAACCAATTAATATTGACTTGAAGATAACCAAGTAGAAGCTCTTTATTGACTACCATGATCCCCAATACAGAAGTTGAGTTCTCAGATATATTTTTCTGAACCAATACAGAGTTTGAGTTCTCAAATATTATTTTCCTAAACGTTCAAGACAGGAAACTTTTAGCAGTTCATCATACCAATCTGCGAAAAAGAATCGCGGCCTTCTTATAATCTAGGTGCAATACGAGGATGATCCCATTCAGTTACAATGTGGTTGCGCGTGATCTCCTTCAGCGAACGGCAACCACTTAATGCCATGGTTAGCTCAAACTCGTCACGAAGCATTTGAAGAACTTTCCTTACACCAGCCTCGCCATCTGCCGCTAATGAGAACAACACCGGTCTACCAATCTGAAATTTGAACATAGGGAATACAAAATGAATAAATACTTATAAGCAAAATTGAGGTTCTTAAGTATCAGATTAGAACTTGTACGGTTAAGGGCATTGTTTTAGATTCATTGCTTTAATATAAACAGATATTAAAGGCTGCAGGCAACTGAATGAGTCACAGTTGCAGTATCTTATTTAGAGTCAAGTAACGTAAGCTTTACTCACAAATACGCCGGATGCACCAAGAGCCAGAGCTTTAAAAATATCCGTTCCTCGCCTTACTCCACCATCCAAAAACACAGGAATTCGGCCTTCTGCAGCTTTGACGACCTATAAGCCGTTACAACAAAACCATAATTTCAGAAAATTACTAGTTACAGCTCTATACACCAAAGAAAGTGACTTGGAAGTTGGAATTTAGAATGACTAAAGTTTCAAGAATATGAACTGTTGAGAGAATACTCAACAATTTCACAACACTAAGCATTTAACAAATTGATAAAAGCAGAATATATGAAGCAAATGTACCTCTTCCAAAGCCATAATAGTTGCAGGGAGATAATCAAGTTGACGAGCTCCATGGTTGGAGACGATAATTCCTGCAGCTCCATATTGTATGGCTAGTCGTGCTACATTTTTCAGCACATATATAGTTAATTTGTCATAAACTTTCAATAATAGACCAAGCTGGGGAGTTGGATTTCTATTGGAATGCAGGGTAAGGGATATGGTTGCTTACCATCCTCGGCAGTAATTACACCCTTAACCAAAATTGGTAATTTGGTGATTGTCTGAAGCCAATGTATATCCTGTGAATGTGGCGAAGAAAACCGTGTGAAATCTTACTTCAGATTTATTGTTTGAATAATCATATATTGAAGCAACCATCTTACCTTCCAGCTGAGAGACCGGTCAATTTGTCCAGCAACATATGATGCAAGTCCAGAATCATTGGTCTAAAATTTGATCACCAAAAAGTCAAGAAATGTATGCGTTAAAATGAAGTTACCTATATTTGTCTGATATTGAAAGACATATAGGTTAGTCACCCACCTGATCCATCTTTCCGAGATTCAAATCCTTAAAGTTCTTCAATGTTAAGTTTGGTGGCAATACAAATCTGTTGAAGACCTTAAATGAGATTTCAATTCGTAATGAAACAACCTAAAATGTTTCTAGTAACTTTCTTTCTTAGTTTTACAAATACCATTCTTGAATCAATGCCCACCTGTTCTTAATATCAGCCTCTCGGCGTCCAAGCCTCGGAGTGTCCACAGTAAGAGCTATGGCCTTAAAACCGGCCCTCTCGGCTCTTTTTACAAGCTGTGCAACAATATTTCTGTCTTTGTACACCTAAAAAGAAGCACATCAATCACTGATAAGGTTAACAACACATGACAAATGAGAACCTTGAAAGTAAATATTTGTTTCAGGCCTTAATTAACTTCTATATAGCGAATTAGAGACAGAGGTCACTTAATTGGAGGACAAAGAACTCACTTAAACTTTTAAAGTCACCTTGAAATTATTAGGAAGACTGTTTGAGGAACAAGTTTAGTTCGTTAAATTGTAACCAAGCTTTGAACAAAAACGTTACGTGAATGAAATTTCTTCCTGAAACAAATTTCTCTCAGCACTAGAGCTTATCTAACACCGCATGTTAAATGAGTGAATTTAGCCAAATAGAAAATAAAAGAACAAGAAAGAAAGTAGCAGAAAAAAATAGAGGGTTAAATTTTAAACTCACATAGAGTTGGAAAAAGCGAATGCCAGGTCCTGTTGACGCAACCTCTTCGACACTGGAAGTAGACCAAGACGACAGTGTCTACAACAACCAAAATTGCATATATAAGTTGAAATTGTTGATACAATCTGATATTAAAGAAACTGTTATATGAAAACATAATCCAGTTTTAGAAAAATAACTGGATGGTTCTAAGCCATACCATAATTGTGTCAGCTGCAGACGCTGCTCTTGCTGTTGCAAACTCTCCTGATTGAGAATTACAAATTAAATTTAGCCAATCTGCTTAATAAGAAAAACTTGACAGAGAGAAACTTTAACGAGCTTTGAGCCGATTCAACAACTGAAAGATATTGATGGTAATTCCATTTGCTGTTTGAGTTATAAATGTTGCAACTTATATAGTTGTATGTCACAGAAGAGTATAAATAAACAAGAAAGTACCCTTTTACAAAAGGGGTTTATACCTTCAGGATGAGCCATCTTCTGCATGGCTGTAGGCGCAATCATAATTGGCATCGAAATATTGAAGCCCAAAACAGTTGTTCTCAAGTCTATCTTGCTTACATCTACAAGAATACGAGGTCGAAATCTGAAAAGAAATACACAAGTTCAGTAAATAGCTTCAATTGAAAATTTTCTTAAGATGAATGAAATCTAACCTGAAAAAATCAAAAAACAAAAATAACTTCTTTTGAGATGATTGGCCAAACCCAAAAGCAATATAAGGCTTACAAAATCCGCGAAAATGCGCGTTTGTTCTCCTTGAGAGTCCATTCATCTTCTGCACCTGATGCATAGTAGTCATAAACCATCTTTGGCAATTTCTCCTTCGCAATTGCTTCATACTCAGAAACATTGGTTATCTCCATCTCTGCAATTTGTTTATGCTATCTCCGCAGTATTAGTGAATGAAAATCACTTGAATATCATGTTATGTCAGATTCTTTCGAATTCATAGAATCAAGCAATTGACCGAAAAAGCAATCCTAATTTCTAAGTTATAGAAACTATGAACCAACAAAAGCAACCTAGTAAAGTAGACTAAGAAAAAAAGAAACCCCTGCATAATTGGGCTTTGAGTTACCAACTCTCGGATGGATCGTCATTCCTTATTTCCCTTAAACCCAAAACCCGCACTAGTCCAACCAGAAACCGGTGGCTTCCAAGTTTCCGAGTCTCGAAATTTTAACTGCAGGGTTTGATCCCCAGTTTCAATACATTCTGGGGACATCTTAAATTGGAGAATAACTTACATGCAACGAGAAAGCCAAGGTGACAGTATCCCAAGCATTTACAATAACAGCTGTACAGCAGTAGGGCTATGAACGATCAAACTCATAAACTATGACTAGTGATCCATATCCTGAGACTAGACCGATGGGGCTTCTTATGTTCATTAAACTTCTGATTAGTCCCACTAATAAAAAAAAACAAGGATTAAGCTTGAACAAATCTAACAATAACCCAACAATCCAAAGACAATATCGGATTCAAAAAGTCAAACTTTGTTACACTCATGTCTCAAATTCTACTATATCACTTCAGAAGAAAAAAAAATCAAACACATGATTGGCAAAAAAGAAAGAAAAACATTGATTTCGATACAACAATAAGAAAAGATTTCATTTTTAATACACCATACATGATTTTGATCAAAACCCATGTCGAAATTCAACCAAATAATCCAAACAAATCATCAAAGAGTGCAAAGAACAGACCTTGTGTGATTGCAGAAACAAGAGAGGAGCTGCAGAAGAGGGTGGCTAAAGAGAAAACAGAGAAAAATGAACACTCAAAATCCCACTTGGATACTTATATACAATTTTTCAGCGAACAAACAAAGAGAGCGATAAGAGTGACAGGAATGATTCGAGAAAAAATATTAAACAATGATGGGGGAAGGGGTGAAGACAAAAGAGGTAAGCATCCAGATAAGAAAACAAAGAAACGTGAGTGGATTTGGTTTCTCAAGGCGGAAGAGAAATCGTCAAATCTATCATTCCTCCATGCTCATCCCATTTATGTCAAAATAATAATATCATGGGTTAATATTCAATACACTCTTATCTTAATAAATCGCGTTAATTGTATAAATTTTAAAACATTACTGCATTCATTTTGCGTCAAGTGTTTAATTGTATGCCTAAGTCATGTTTTGGTTGTTTTTCGCTAGTAAATTACGTTTTAAGCAAATTCCGTTGATTTAAATTAAGCGAAATTTGTTCTCTATTTTATGCAAATTTTGATCACAAGATAATATAAATAAATTTTCAGCGTAATGATGTGATTAGTAACTAAAAAGAATTTTACTTTACAAAATTAAGGGATGGAGAAGTACATTGGCAAATTATTATTTTTTTTGGATGTGGGATTAAACATGTCTATAATATTATTCCTTAATTAAAAGAAAAGTATTGCTAATGAGGATGATGATTGTGCAGCAGTACTATCAGAATTTGAGTTTGCATTGATTTCATTGATGATCATTCTAATTACCACTAATTTTCTTTTTCTTTTGTGGGCCCACATTAGGTTCATGTACTGAAATATTTTTGTTTCCCTTTTCCACTTGTTCTTGTTAGTTTCTTTGATGCATGTATGAGAAACAAGGAGAGGGAATATATCTGCAGCTTTTGGACAATTTTAAACATTTGGATTTTGGATTTGGATGTTCAATCAAAATTTATTAAAAGAAAAGGGAAGCCTTTCTTAATTGCTTATAACTTTCAGGTTCAGGCCCAACTGCGTTACAAAATTCCAGTATAACCTGTTTTCAATAAAATTCCAGTATAACCCGATGTATATTATTTTGCGTTTCTCTCCCTTCTTTTTTTTTTTTTCTCTTCCCTTCCTTCCTATTTGAACGATCACTTCACGGTTAATTTACGTCAACATCTTATATTAATTTTTTATAAAAAAAGAAAAAGAAAATAAAAAATATGAGAGAAAGAAATGAAAGGTGATGGGAAGAAGAATAAAGAGAATCCTAAATAATCATGGCATCTCTTTGCTTCCTTAGCAAACGCCTGCAGCATATACAGATTATAGGCAGCTCTCAGTGATGAGACCTGAGACTAGACAAAGTTGACAAACAGTCCTCGGTTTTTGAGAAATTTTTAGTCATAACGAAAATATAAATAGTACATCACGTGTTTTAATAGAAATGATGAGAAATTTTATTTTTTAAGATATTAATTTTTTAGCTCACATATCACATGATTTATGTAATGACATATGATATACCAGCCCGTGTACCAATCAAATTGAAAAATCTTTTCTCGACTTTTCTTCTTTTCTTTTCTCATCCAGACAAGACTGATCAGCTTTTGATAGTAAATACCACAAGTCCAGTAAAATCCAAAAAGAAAATAGGCCACGAAAAGCCGTGTGTTACAAACTTTATTTTGATATTTTGTTTTTCTTGAATGGGCGATATTCTACTTTAAATTACATTAATTTACGAGGAGAAGCATTTGATGCGGACAAATTACGGTATGCAAATTTTGGCTAGTTTTATGAATGAGCTAATTCAAATCAAAACAAGTTCATCAAAATGCCTTGAAATTGAACAAAAACGAAGTGGGTTTTTACACCAAGAGGCACAAGAAACACACAACAAAACCAAAAGAAACCATCTTTGCATTTGAATTCGATGGAGAACCAGAACTATTGTTCTCAACAGGGTACTGTCCAAATGGCTTCATTCTCTCGGACACATTTGGTTCTTCTTCACCAGCCAAGGCCGTGTCATTTGTTGCTCCACTTGCATTCAAACAAACAGGGGTACTTATCAGATTTGCAGAGATGCCCTTCTTCTTCTTGTACAATGGATTGATTGCACACAGCCCATTGTTTCCTATCACATTCAACCTCTTCCCAAGCCTCTCAATGAAATCCTCTGGAAGTGAAAGGGCCCCACTCAGCTGGTTGCGGCTCAGATTCAGCTGATCCAAATTTGGGAGTGTCCCTAAACTTGTAGGGACTGTCCCTTTGAGACTGTTGTTGTCTAGAGAGAGGGAACTGAGATTTTTCAAGGAAGATAGGGAGTTAGGTAATTTGCCAATCAACCCACATCCCGAAAAGCTCAGTGATTTGAGATTCTTAAGTTTCCCTACAAACTGAGGAATTTCTGAATTGATTGGGTTTTTATCAGCTACCCAATATTCTAAATTATCCAAACCTGAAAGGGTTTCTGGGATTGGCCCATTGATCAAGTTATGACTCAGATCAAACAACACCAACCTCTTGAGCTGCCCTACATTTGGAGGGATCAATCCTCTGAGCCTGTTGGAGCTCATATCAATCTTTTGGAGGACTTGAAGCTGCCCTACAGAGCTAGGCACCTCACCTTCTAGAACATTCCAGCTCAAATCCAAGATTATCAAACTCCCCAGCCCTCCAATTTCTTGTGGGATTTCACCACTTAGGTTGTTGTAACTTAGGTCAAGCTGCTCTAGTCTCACCAACCCACCAATTTCCCTAGGGATGTTTCCTTGTAGGTTGTTCTGTGAGAGGCTGAGGACCCTTAAGTTTGTAAGTTTTGACAAGTTTGGGGGGATTTCTCCTGAGAGAGATGGATTGGAAACAAGGGCTAGGGTTTCCAAGGAAGACAATGCACCAAATAGTGATGGAGAGAGAGTGACTGGCGTAGTTAAAAAGCAATTGAAAATTGAGAGGGTTTTCAAATAGGGTAATTTGAGGAGGGAACTTGAAAGGGAAGCAGAGGATTTGCAAGGAGGGGTGAGAATATCAGGGCCAATGTGAATCTTTGTGACATGAAAAGTTGGGGGATTTTCATCACCAATCTCACATTGAACACCAGGCCATAGAGTCTCATCACAGGGCTGTGGGTGCTCTTGGGCCCAGCTGGGGTCCTCCAGAAGGGCACCCAAAACTTCAAAAAGCCCCAAAAGCTCCTCCCTTTCCATAATCCCATCTGAGTTTTGCTGCCCTGAAATCAACCCACCTCCCAAAACAAGAAACCCAACAAGGAAAAGAGGCAAATAAGCCATGAAAGTTCAGAGGAAAGCAATTGGAAGTAATTGAGAGAAAACCCACAAGTGAAAAATGCAGAAAAACAGAGGAAAATGTGACTTTTAATTAGAACAAAAAAGTACTAGCTAAAGGTTTTTTTTCTTTTGCTTTTTATTTCACTTTTTTCTCGAATTGATTGACGACAACAAGGATAGTGAAAGTAAAGAAAATACTTCCCAAATATATATCAAAATTCAAAGTCATGATCTTTAGTGGCAGGACTTGCAGAGGCCTGCTGAGAAATCAAAAAAAAAAGTTGTCACCTTTGCTTCCCACATTGTGCAAGTTTGAGGCTGACAGTGTTGGTTTTTGCATGTTAAAGAAAGAGTGCGATGGGCGAAGGGAAAACAGTTACTAGAAGTAGAAGAAGATGTCAGAGAGTTGGTGAATCTCAAAAGAAAAATTGTAATTATACGATGGGACTTAAGCTCTTTCTTTCCATAATCTGTCTATCCATCTCAGTAGGAAGCCGACAGATCAAGGGCTCTCATGCTTTTACAGGTGACTGGTCTCCCTCTCTGCTTTTGATACGATTGGGAATCGATGCGCGGGAATCGATTTGTGTGTGTTGGACAAGAATTGTTGTTCTAGGAAAGATTCTAGTTAGTGATTAATTGTGTATGTTCTCTTGGAGTATCTCTAATGGGGAACATAAATGGAGTTTCTACAACTATATAGTCTTTAAATATAGGCAGAAAAGGTTTTTAATGGATCGGAATATAAATTCTCAAAGTATCTCAATATATAGAGATTCACCCGATACCTCAAAGAGATCCCCAAATGTTAGGACTGTATATAGGGACTCAAAGAATTGGCTCACCGTTGATTTTGAGTGAGGAACAATCCCACCCACGTGGGAATGCCTTCTCTTTTTGGGAATGCTACACAACAACTTCTCTATTTTTTTTTTCTTTGGACTTTCTCTTTTAAAGGTAGAGATAGCTTTTCGTTTTTTATCAATAGACATAATACTCCAAGGAAATAAACAATGATTTTTTTTTAGTATTTTAGTCCTTACATTTAGGGACTATACTGTAAAGACCTCCTATTGCAGACAATATTTCTTTAAAGACCCAAATAATCCCTTAGAGTCCCTAAACGAGTCTTCAAAGTTAATGGTGGAAGTCCCTAAATAGAGAGTCACATTGCAAATGCTCTAAGATGCACAAAACTCCTAGTCCACCAAAGTAAATTGGTTCGTTAAAATTCATATACTAGTATAAAGAATATACAAATTCATATACTGGTAGGTTTGGTTTCACCGAAACCAAAAACCGAATAAAAGCATATTTGTTATTTTTGTTTAATATTTTAGTTAACAGAAATTTCGGTTCGATTTTTAATTTGGCATTTTCAATTTGGTTACCAAACGTACCACAATCCTAAACGCTTGATTCTTTCTTTACGTACAGTACAGACCATCACACCATCATTATTCTTCCTTTTTTTTTTTGGAAAACAGGTAACGTATATTACCAGGGCAAAGATGCCAAAGAAACAAGGAGGCCTACAGCGAGGCAAAAACAAACGAAAAAAGCAGGATTAGAGTAGTACAAGAAGATACAGAGTGACACCGCAATTCATGCTAAAAGCGTCTCTTCTCATACTACCAAACTAAGAGAAACTAATGGGGACATGGAAGACCGTCATTACAGAGAACATGCACAAGGGAGAATGGGGGTCTGTTAACCCAAACAAAGTCACATAGCTCCCTACTTTGCCGCGCTGCCAGAATGTCAGCGGCCAAATTGGCCGATCTTGGAACCCAAGACCAGCGGCAATCATGAAAAGAGTCCCGCAACCGTCTGCACTTTGCAAGGATTGGGAAAGCTTCCCACCTGCCCGACGCCTCCTCACTGCTGAGGCACGCCGTTGAATCCATAGAATCTGACTCGACGATGATATTGTTCCATTTCATGGTCTTGCCAAACTCGCACCCAAGAAGAATTGCCAAAGCTTCCGCCATAGCTACAGATGAGGCACTAACCGGATATCTAACAGCAGCAACAAACTTTCCTGCGTCGTCCCGAGCAACCACCCCCACAAAACCATTCCCCGCACTTCCCAACCAACTGGCGTCAACATTTATCTTCACAAAACCCGTACAGGGGGGCGACCAATGAGTAGTAATAACCGGCTGAGTCACCAGAACCGAGTCCCTGATGGCAGGAGCCCGATAGGCAACCTTAGCAGCCTCCACCGAAGCTCTGATGGCAGCAATGGTCTTCCCGGGGAAGATAACTTGGTGATTGAAGATGAAGTCGCATCTGGACTTCCAAATGTGCGAACACAAAATAGCTATATAAGATAGAAGACAACACCTAGCTCTCTTATCATTTGTCGAATCAAAAACACCCCCTAACCAATCTGCCCAAGAGATAGCATCCCCCCTCACAATCCCGGATGTCAAAGACCCGTGAAGCCAAACATCATTAACCCATGGACAGTGAAGGAACAAATGTGCCGTTGACTCCACCATAACATTGCAAAGAGGGCATAGGGGAGAAAGGGAGCACCTTCTCGAAAACAAGTTAGCCTTCGTAGCCACCGCTCCATGTAACGTCTTCCACATAAAACTTCTGATCTTCGGGGGGACCTCAAGCTTCCACACACATTTCCAAATGTGCTTAGGAATGAGGGAAGATCGATGAGGAGAAGTCATTGCATGAGACCGAGACTTATGAAGAGCCCAGTGATAACCGGACCGAACAGTATAACACCCCCGCTTCTCAAACGGCCAAACCAATCTATCCATAAGATTTGGGTCTCCCAGGTGAGTCCCAAGAATGAGGTTGAAATCACGCTCCACCAGAAAAGGTTGGAGAAAATCAATATCCCAAACGCCCTTGTTCGCATCAATCAGGGAACTGACTTTAAGGTTCCTGGAAACAGAAGCCGTGCCTAAGGGAGAGGGCTTCCCCGTTGGGAGAGCAGGGAGCCATCGGTCCACCCACACACGAACCTCAGAACCATTCATGATTTGCCAATGTGCTCATTCCCGAAGGATGTCTCTTCCCTCCAAGAGACTAGACCAAGCCCAGGACGCCCTACCACCCCGTTTGGCATCAAGGAAAGAGCAATCAGGGAAGTATCTAGCTTTAAGCACCAATGCCCATAATGATTTAGGCTCCATAATTAGCCTCCAACATTGCTTTGCCAGAAGAGCATCATTAAACTCCACGAAGCATCTTAAGCCGATCCCACCATCTTCCTTTCGATCGTCCCAGCTGCTCCCTCGAAACCCAATGAATTCGGTTCTCCCCACTTTTTTGTCCCCACCAAAATTTTGAAATCATGGCATCCATCTCATTACAGAGAGATTTAGGAAACTTAAAGAGATTCATAGGATACGCCGGGATTGCTTGCGCCACAGCCTTTATAAGTACCTCACGGCCAGCTTGTGAAAGAGATGATCGTTTCCAACCTTGCAGCTTTCCCAATAACCTTCCCTTGATATAGGCTAGGCCGCTCTTCTTTGACCTACCCCAAAGAGCCGGAACCCCTAGGTACACGCCAGGGTCCCCAGCTCTCACCATACCAAGAATGGCAGCCAGATTGAGAGATAAGGACTCCGGAACATTCCCCCCAAAGTAGACACTTGATTTAGACATATTGACCATTTGTCCCGAGGTAGAGCAATAACCATCAATAATCTGCATTAAGTTCCGGCAATTTTGAGACTCCGCCTTGAGAAAAATAAGGGTATCATCTGCAAAAAAGATATGAGAGATCAATGGACCAGAACGATCCATTTGAATCCCATGAATCCGCCCCCTGTCGAACTCCTGATGAAGAAGTAGAGAGAAAACTTCACTCACAAACAAAAATAAATATGGGGATAGCGGATCCCCCTGCCTGAGCCCTCTGGACGGAACGAATTTAGATCCCGGCTGACCGTTAAGGAGGATGGCAAAATTTACAGTTGAGATACAGCCCTTAATTAGACTCCTCCATCGGCTGTTGAAGCCCAATTTCTCGATAACAGCCAATAAGAAATCCCACTCCACCCGATCGTACGCCTTTTGCATATCCAACTTGATGCCTAACTCGAACATACCTTTCGCTTTCCTATTTTTCAGAAAATGGAATAGCTCATGCGCAATTCCAATGTTGTCTTGAATTTGTCTTCCTTCCACAAAAGCATTTTGGGTAGGGGAGATCAAGCTCGGCATAAACCTCTTTAACCGGTTGGCTAGGACCTTGGACAGGATCTTGTAAGAAAAATTACAGAGGCTAATAGGGCGAAACTGAGACACATACTCAGGGCATTGAGCCTTAGGAATTAGAGCCAAATGGGTAGCATTAAGTCGGGTAGGTTGCAGAGACCCCGAGATCAAGTCATCAATCATTTGGTTAACATCCGACGCAATAATCTCCCAGTGAGATTGATAGAATATCCCCTGAAAACCGTCCGGGCCTGGAGCTTTAAGATTTCCCATTTTTTCTGCCGCCACTTTTATTTCTTCCACAGAGACCGGAGCAGTAAGATCATCATTCATCAACATAGTGACCTTTGGAGTAATGCAGTCAAGAATATTACCCCATTCCCTGTTTCCCGAGGAAGTGAAGAGATCAATGAAATAATCATCAAAAACTTTTCTAATCTGTGCAGGGTTTGCTATCTTTGAGTGCTACAACCTGATTTCTTCGCCTCTGATGAAGGGTAGTCTGATGAAAAAAATCTTGTGTTAGCATCCCCTTCTTTGAGCCATTGGACCCTTGACTTTTGTTTCCACAAACTTTCCTCTTGGCTGCTAAGAAGATCAATCTGTTTTGAGATGATTCCGATGTCACAAGAATTTCTCCTCCAGTCATGTTGTAACCGATCCAGTTGACCCATTAACTCATGAATTTGCCCCGCTCTCCGACTGAATTTATTCCTACTCCACGAAGCCAGCTTAGACTGAGCCTCATTAATTTTCCCATTCCACCGATCCACAGAGTTGCCGAGTCTGTGTTTGTCCCACACAAGCTTAACAATCTCTTTACATTCAATATCCTTAGCCCAATGCATTTCGAATCTGAAGATTTTCTTCCTTTGTATTACACTTGGATCACATTGCACAATAACGGGGGAATGGTCAGACCCCAGGGTCGTACCAATAGTAACTCTTGAGTTAGGCCACACGGAAAACCATCTTTCATTCACTAGCCCCTATCTAGGCGGGCCTCCACAAGCTGCCCAAACCTCGTTCCCCTCCAAGTAAACTTAGGACCATTAAATCCCAAGTTTAAAATCTCCACCTTACACATAAATTCCTCCAGAAATCTAGTCTGATTATATCTTACTTCGACTCCCCCATATTTTTCATGATCCCACAAAATTTCATTGAAATCTCCCCCGCAAATCCAGGGGTTATTGTCCGGGACGAAGTGCAGCAACATTCCTCTCCAGAAATCAACCTTCTTAGCTCTGTAAGACGTTCCGTACACACCAGTGAACCTGAAAGCAATAGCCGAATCCACAAAGATACACTTAGCATCAATGAAGTGTTTAGATGAATCCACCACATTCACATTGACCAAATTGTCCCACCAAAGACTGAGACCACCAGCGGTACCAATAGGTGCCACATCAAAGCCGTTACAATACCCCATTCTCCTCCTTACTCCTGAAATTCTATGATCTTTCATCTTAGTTTCCGAAAGAAAGATCATAGAGGGTCTATGCTTTCTAATAAGCCCATGAAGAGCTCGAACTACCATGTCCGACCCCAGACCACGGCAGTTCCAAAAGATATGTGTCATGGCGCACGTGCGACTGTTGAGGGCCAACCGCCACCACCCCGGGAAGAGGATCCCGTTCTCTTGGTCGTTTTGCCTTTTTTCTCCTTAGCAGAAGACATCTTCATCAGTTCCCACATCCCCTGATATTCAATCGGGACCTCTTGCAACTCATTGTTCACAATTTTTGTTTTTGGTTTCTTCTGAGGTGAGAACACAACTTCCTTACCCTTCTCCTCCATTCCCCTTTTATTTGTGTTTCCTACCCAATCGACATATTCCAGATTTTGCAGAGATAGGGCATTACCACTATGCCCCGTAGCAGCAAATCCATGAGGCACTAGCTCCTCATCCTAGATCTCTTCAATCATGAGCAAATGATTCCTCGTTCCTTCTTTCCTCATTTCCCAAGTTTCCTTTCCCATGGTAAAGAGATTCTTTCCAATCGGCCCGCAACCATCCATAATCCAATGAGCCGGATTCAAGATATGCTCCCTGTCCCGTCTTTGAACTCTCTGCCATTTCTTCGTGGTGCCAGCCATGTGATGTGGCAGAGCATTATGATGTAGCGCCATGTTGTTCTCTGCAATCTTGGCACTGCACGCCTCAGAAGTATTGTCACATTCTTTTTGAAGCACATTCCTCTGTCCGCTTCTAACCACCCCAGCATGTCTCCGTTCCCCGGAACAAATGGCAGGAAGCCTGGGAGATTCAATGAAGTCTCTAACCGGTGCAGCTTTAGTCCATTCCCCATACCCAGCCATACCTCCCTTAACCGCATCAAAGTTGCATTCCAAGTTTGAGTGACCTGTTCTACCACATTTGTAGCAGAAGTCCTGCAATCTTTCAAAACTAAACTCCACCCAGGATTCCTTATCGTCAGACCTTGGGAGCCAACACCCTGTAGTCAACGGATGCAAGGTGTTGACAGCCACCTTAACTCGAAGGAATCCCCTAGCTTTACCTGGGTCCTCAAAGTCCTCAAACTCCCCAATCTTCGCGGCCAATCGTCTGACATTTTCTTCCGAGTGAAGGTAGGGCGGGACTCCTCTGATTTGAATCCAGAACGAGACAATGTTCATGTCGATTTTCTCCAATGCCAGCTCTTGATCCCAGCATTTAACCGAGAAATTCTGCTTCATAACTGCCCATGGTGTTTTATTTAAAATCTGGGCTTCAGTACTTTCATCTTTGACAGTGATGATGAATGTATTCTCCTTGACCCATTTAACTTCGATTTCCCCCATCTCCTTCCATGCAACTCTTAGAATGTTTCGAACACCCCATTTGTTAAGGTGTTTGTCCGCCAGGACCTTTCCAACCAGTTTGATTCCTCTTTCCATACTGGATAGATCCATCTTATTTTCTAGCTGCACAACCAGATCCTCGACCTCCACAGCTGCCATACCCTCACAGAGTAAAGTTCCTTCCCTTACTGAACAATATAAAGTATTCCGGCTCCGAATCTCAGTATCACTGGCCTGAGCCTCACCCTGTTTTTCCTTAGTACTGAATTTTCCTTCAAAATATTTTGATTGAATATGTAATAACTGAATGGCTATAGCCCAGACAACTACAATCTGAATCTTATTAGACTGCTTTACCTCCACATTAATGGCCCTTTTCCTCTGAAAAGAATAATTTACCTTGGAAAAAGTTTTTCTTTGTACCCGAGATAGTATCAGCCTCCATCTCTTTCCTCGTTTGGCCTTCCTACCATTAATTCTGAACCCACCTCTGTGTACCTTTGATCTACCATCCTCCTTCCTTCTCACTCTATCTTTCTGCTTCATAACTTTTCCCCACTTCCCATTGCTCCCTGACATTTCTTCCCCCGCCGCCTGACACACAAAAACAATTACTCCCACCCACAATGCCAAAACCGAGCAAACCAGATCTGAGAGAAAATCTAACACAAAATCCCCAATATAGCTAAAAGGGAAACCAACAATAGAGGTAGACTGGAGATTGAAGGGAGTCTAAACATCAAAAAGCTGTAAGAGGCAACGAGACTGAGGAAGGGATCAAATAATTAAAAAAGAGCCAAAAGCGGAGGGAGGAGTTATGGCTCAGGCCGGAGAAGGATAGCAATAAATTGGGGACTACAACTTGCAGAAATAGAGGAAAGGAGGAGAATTGGGAAATACAAGAAAAAGGACGAGAGACAATTAATAGAACTAGGGGAAATTAGGTAAACTGAAAAGGGGATCTGGGAAGAGGAGAGGAGCTGGAGATCTAAAAAGGATCTGGAAAACGAAGTAATGAGGGGAGTGGGTGAGCAATAACTCAGGTTGTTGGAGTGCGACTTAAATACGAGAGCAGAGAACTGCAAATTAAGGAATAAATGTTGTTGTTGACCCTCACGGAGGAGAGAAAGGCTCTCACAGAGGAGAGAAGATTTTTTTTTTTTTTTTTTTTTTAGATGACCTGACAATTCTTTTTCATTATTCTTCCTTTGTCTTTCATTTTTTATGGACAACCAAATTCAAATTTCACATGAGTCTACTGAATTAGCAGACTGGTGGTATTCGTGCAATTGGTGATTTATTCTTTTCTCTCTCCCTCTCACACTAGGTGACCGTGTGAGAGACATAGAAGGGGATATGAATGCAAAAGTGCTCATTGTGCGGTTATATGTATGTAGAAAATTGTAGGTCCGTCCTTTTGGAACACATAACCATCTGTTTGCACAAGCAAAACCTCATATATTTTGGTCAACAGATAGTCACAAGAATCTTCCCTAATAACGTCATTTTGGTGACACGGTATAGACTTTAGGGTCTCGCTCAACTCAATAAGCAGGTTAAACCTAGAAGATGTGCGTACACGTTTATACAAAGGAGAAAGCTAAGGACTGTCAAGTGTCAAGTGTTGATGTGTTTAGAACTTGAAAATGCTAGAAATGTTGCTTGAAGACAAGTAACTCATGCCCGTGGGTTATATATTGACATTGTATTTGGAATTGGAAAGGTATTTTGGTGAAATATTTGAAGCTTGAGAATAGTTAATCAGCCAAGCAGCTTTCTCAGTTGTCAGTTGTCACAGCCAAAGACCCGAAACGAAGGATTGACTAATCGACCAACCAAATTTTTATTAAATCTTTTGTTGCAAGGTTTCAAGTTAGGAAAGCATGAAGTTGAAATACGAGTTAGTTGTGGAATCGCCTACGGAAACAAGAATATGGATACAAAGTATTTGGTAAAAACTAAAAAGACAAAAGGTGGTAAAGAAAAAGAGTAGATCTACTATTACTTATCTTTTACTACGATCGATGTGGGATTCAACACGCCCCCTCACTCACGTGGGACTCAATTAGTGGGTCACGCGTGGAAGATCTACACATCGCAACCACGTGGAGCTAAGGGGACTCACCCTACACACGGGGCCAAGGGACCCACCATCATCTAGGGGGGCCAAGGGGACCCACCCATCACATGACAGTGCAGTATGGGCCCGCTCCCTAGCTTTGATACCATGTAAAATTATCAGAGAGACGACCATACAACCCACTTCCAACAACACTGATATTGTCACAAACTTGGTAATTACCATCTGCACAATCCGTCAAGTGTGGGGTTTTATCACAAAAGGTCTCGGTATTAGTTAGAGTGAGATTATGATATTTAAACTATTACTTATCTTTTACTACGACCGACCAATGTGGGATTCAACACTTTTGAGTTTAACGTTGATTGCTTTCGTTCTGGTTCTTCTCAACTTTCCATCAAGTAATCACATACCTTTGCATCAAATATTATACACGCATTACATTGACATTAGAAATTAGAACTTACACCATTTTTGTTACGCCGTTCTAGTGCTTGGCGTCGGAGCTTTGCATCAAGCAATCATTTTAATTAGTCGACTGATAACTCCTCATGAAGAGTCCAGTATTTGATGGCTCACTATCTCATCAGGTTCACTTGAACGTTGAACTTACATATATCAGATTCATTCATCTGATATACCAAACCAGAAGCCTAGTTTCACTAATAAGAGAAATATACAAAAGGTCTATATGATCAGTGATTAACAGACGAATCTATAGACTTAATTTGCAAATCCCAGTGAGTATATCATAGCATATAGAATCAGTTCATGCATGACAAGTCCCAAAAATCCAGAAAACTGCGATAGTTCAAACAACAAAGACTCAAGATTGACAAACGGTGATGCAAAATTATTGTAATAGTTTCGAACCCTCTGTCTCATTAATAATAATAAATTAAAAAAAAAATGCGAAATTGCAACGTTTGTCCGGGTTTTGGTGCTTGCAGTTTGGGAGTAGTGGCATGTTGGGTAAATATTAACAACCCTAAACCCCCTTCCATAATCTTCATGACAACTGCTTTACTACATTTGGGAAAAGTATCCTCGCCGGATCCTTTTCTTGAGGATTCAGGAATTTCGTAAACATGTTCGTCAATTGTATATCGTGCAATCAGTTTTTGTTATGTACTATTTATATTAAATTTTAAATTATTTCTGACAACACGATATACAATAAACGGACACGATTAAGAGATCTGTCGGATCCCCAGAAAAAGTATCTATAGTTGGACCGCATCTTTGTATAAATTGTGGCTGGACTAGAACCAATCAATCATTGTTTTCAAAAAAATAATAATAACAATCATTGATATAGATATATATATATATATATATATATATATGAATCATTTCACAAGAGGGATCCTCATTTTTCTAAAAAAATGGGAACACCCTATTGACCGTTGGATTTGACTTTAATAAAATTGTGTGGTTGAGATTGTGTGGCCTGTGTTTTAATCTCAACCACACAATTTCATTAAAATCAATCTAACGGTCAAGAGGGTGTGCCCATTTTTTTAGAAAAATAGAGATCCACAATTAATCATTGTATTATTTATACTTAGTCGTTGAGTGTGGAGGAAAATATGGATTCTAATGAAATCTCAGCCATTCAAGTCCACTCATTGTTTCTCCATTTATACTTGATTTTCTTTTTCTTGAAACAACCTGCAGAATAAAAAAATGTAAACCTGGGTGCATTCGAGAGGGGTGAGCTAGGGCTGGCTGTAGACTTGAACAAATTAGTGAAAAAAAACAGAGTTTCAAAGCCAATCATACTGGTTTACTTGGTCGTATTAATTTCAAGAAAAAATTATGAAAATTAAGTAAATTTTCTGTATGCATGTCAACACAAATCATGAGTCAGTCGTATTGTTCTTCGATCATAGAGAACATCAGCAAGTCCCTTAAAATTGACTAGTTAAACTCCAGAAGATGCTTGCACCGCAAATCATGGTCTTTGTTCCGTGATCGAAGCAGTATATAAATATTTTTTTTTCGTAAGATGAACGCGGTATATATTTTAACTAAACAAAACCGAACTCGTTTTGTTTTTCTGTTCTTGGAGTGTTCCTCTCGTCACTACAAAATCTAATTACGTACATAAAGTATGATTATATGGTTAATAATATCTTCCATGATTCGATTACGAAAGAGAGAGATGTTGAAGTCACCAATCAGCAAATGACATGCTAGGGTCTCCATGAGTGTTTGTTCCCCAGATTTTAATTAAAATAAAATAAGTCACAAAGACAGGAAAAATTTGTGGGCAGAAAAGTGCAATGCAAGCTCAAGTAAGATATGTTACGATATTACTATTTTTATAAAAGGCTTTTTAATTAAAATGGTCTCTAAAATTTGTATAACACATCACTTTTGTTCTTGATATTTGAAATCAATAGAAGTGGTCCCTGAGATTGTCGACCATCAATCATTTTGATCATTCCGTGCAAAATTATGTTAAATAAAGATCAAAATGACAAATAGACCCTCAATTTAATAAATAACGTACCAAAGTAATTTGACAAAATTAAGGATATTTTGGTCATTCTATTCTTATTTAATGGAGATTTTTCAAGGAATGACCAAAATGATTGATAGTGGACAAACTCAGGGACCAATTCTATTGATTTCAAATCTCAATGACCAAAATGAGGAGTTATGCAAATCTCAAAAACTATTTTGACTAAAAAGCCTTTATAAAATGATTCAATATTACATTATTAGGATTTATAGCCAAAATAGTCCCTAAGATTTGCATAACACATCACCTTGGTCCCTGAGATTGAAAATCCATTATTTTGGTCATTCCATTAAAAACTCCGTTAAGTGTCCTGAAGCTCTTGGCCGGAAATTTGGGCAATTTTCAAAGCTTCGTAACTCAATCGTTTCTTAAACAAATTCGACCCATAATATATCAAAATGAAGATAGGAAAGTGTAGAAGAAGATTATACCTTTTTGGAAGCCCAATGATAGCCAGAGAACGCCAAAAAATGCCCTGAAAAGTGACTGGTCCGCGAAAAAACTAGAAAACTCACCGGAAACTGGGTAAATTTTAAGCGTTCATAACTTCTTCAATACTCAACGAAATCGAGTGATTCAAAAACGAAAATCATATTTCTCAACGAGACGAAGAGAATCGTGCTTTCTTGATGGCTACTTCGCCGTGTTTTGGCCGAAAAAGGCTCGAAATTGGCTAACTTGAGACCAAGACAGCCACTTTTGAGCTGTTTTTCGGTCAAATCATGACGAGTTAGCTATCGAAAAAGGTACCATTCTCTTTGTCTCGTTGAGAAGTATGATTTTCGTTTTTGAATCACTTGATTTCGTTGAGTATTGAAGAAGTTATGAACGTTTTAAGTTTACCCTGTTTTCGGTGAGTTTTCCCGCGGACTAGTCATCTTTCAGGCTATTTTTCGGCCATCTCCAGCAACTATTGGGCTTACAAATAGGTATAATCTTGTTCTGCACCTTCCTATCTTCATTTTGATATATTAGGGGTCGAATTTGGTTAAGAAACGATTGAGTTACGAAGCTTTGAAAATTGCCCTAACTTTCGACCAAGAACTCTAGGACACTTAACGAAGTTTTTAACAGAAGAACCCAAATAATGGATGGTAAACAATCTCAGGGAACATTTCTATTGATTTTCAATCTTAGGGAACAAAATGATGTGTTATGCAAAACTCAATGACCATTTTGGCTAAAAAACCTACATTATTATTAATGTTAGAGGAATTACAGGCATCATATTAAATTTAGAATCATGGGCACCATATTAAATTTATCATAAACAAAGTTATACATATTTCTAAACAAAATAGGACTCGTATATGAAATGTGAGTTATCTAACGTAATCATTGTGGGTGAGATCTATAATGTCATTGTGATACTATGATTAATCATGCTTAGACTTTTGGATTAGTTCAAAACTTAAAATGCCAAGTAATTAACTCAGGACCATGATTTATCAAAAAGCTGAGGTGTCAAGCATTGGCCCACGCCCACCATAGCATGCCTAAGATATGAAGAATTTGTAGACTTTCGTAAAAGATGAGTAATCTGAACTTCATGTTCTTGATTTCAGTATCCAACTACTGTGAATGGAAACACTTTGAGAGTTTAAAAATATATATAACAAGAAGAGAGAGAGAGAGAGAGAGAGAGAGAGAGAGAGAGAGAGAGAGAGAGCATTTCCAATCAATTGCTCATAAGTACAAGGGACCACAAGCTAGCTAGGGTTACTTCTGTAATGGTATACGTAACTTACAACATACGGTAGAGTTTTCAGTATGCATAACACATGACAGTACGCTATATGTTACTATAAAATTGGAGGGACAGTTAAAAAAAAAAAAAATCCTCTAATCATATAATGATATGTGGTATCAACCCCATATTCCGAACACACTGGAAAATCTCTCCTATCTAGGTGGATTATATTTCAGGGTGGGTTTTATTCAAGGAGAAACTAGGTTCTCATCCATTTTTTTCAACTCAATTAATTGAAACATTATTCCTTTTCAATTTTTAATCAATATCCCTTGGTTTTAATAAACATCATTAATTATTTCATAATAAAATATTTTACATATCAAGATAATTAAATTTTATTATGTACTCATTGTTTTTTTATATGAAATGTACCCATTTTTTTATATAAAATGTATCACCTTTTTTGTATAAAATTTACCAACTTTTTGTATGTAAAATGTAGCATATAAAAATTACCAATTTTTTGTATGTAAAATATCATTAATATAGTAATGACAAATCATGGGTTTTATTTAAGTACTAGCATATGGGCACACACAAAGTGTGTAAGAAATTTTTTTATTTTTGTTTTTGAAATAGAAGGAGAGAGGAAGGGAGTGATAGAGAATGTGGGAGTGGGAAGTTTTTTTTTTTTTTTTTTTTTTTTAAATAATTAGAGATATGTTAGTATTACATGTAGGTGGGGCTTTGAAAAAAAAAAACAGCAAAATTTGGTTGTGTGTAATTACATTTTTGCCCATATTTGTTATTCATGTTCTGTTTTAATTATAAGGTTAAACTGGTAATTTCGTAAGATTTTAGTTGACAATTAGTGTTTTATTAATTAGTAGAGATAATTTTTTTTTAATAATTTCAAAAAATTATGGATTTTAATTAAAATCTCATTACTATAAATAACTGCAAATATCAAATTTTAATTTAAAAATTATAATAACATACATAAAAATGCATTATTGCATTAATTTCAGGAACTTCAATAAAAAACCGAAAACCAACAAGCATCTCAAATGCCATGTCATTGACTGGATGTAGACTAAAAGTTCCCATATAAAATCCCACACTTCTTTATAAACCCCACAAGCATCTCAAGCATTACCACTTCTTCTCTTCTCCACATAAGATGGCCAAACTTCAAACAAATCTACAGCAAGATTTAGTGAAACCCTACAATTCCAGAGAATATTATCCTCACAAAGCCAAAGGGATATCCTTCTTAGCCTTTTTCTTCTCTATATTTATTTATATTTGCATCTTCTATACTTTTAACCTCTCCCTCTCAACTCTCTTTAAGAACTCCAAGTTTTGGTTTGCCATATCCAACACCCTCATCCTCATCATCGCCGCCGACTACAGCGCATTCTCTTCGGCCTCCAAAGACCAACAAGACCATCTTTACCAAGAGTACATGATGCATAGCCAAGCTCGAAGTGCTTCCTCATTTGTTTCTCAATACCCTCAAATTGTCAACAAAAGCAGTCCCAGGCAATTAGAGGCGGGAAACAATATGAAAACAAAGATTGAAGAAGTAATCCTCGTAGCTCAAAATACAGAAGTTATCCAAGAAAAGAGGGTAATCCACGTATCAAAAGGCGATGATCAGAATAAAGGTTGTGGAACTGGCCGAGAAAATGTTCAGGCAAAAACTTATCAGCGAAGTAAGTCTGCAAAAGCGAAAGGAGGGATGATCAATGAGAGCAAGAACACTCTAAGGAGGTCAGAGACAACTGATCAGAACCGCAAACGAACTGCTGGTGAAGACAATGAATTTTCGACCATGTCGGATGAAGAACTGAACAGAAGAGTTGAAGAGTTTATTCAGAGGTTTAATAGACAAATTAGGCTTCAATCAGCAGCTACAACCTTCCCCTAAGTCTAGAAATTGTTCCATGCATATATGGAATATCAAAGAGAGTATAAGTAGATCTTCCAAAACTTTGCTGCCTTCTTTCTTCAACTTTTTTTTCCTTTTTCGTTCGTCTGTCAATAATATGTAAATGCTTTGGACTTTAGTATGAATATACATATATATATATATGTATTTACTTTTGGTCTCATATCTCTTGCTTCATACTTTTTTTATTTTTATTTCTCTCATCACATGACTATTCATGTAGTCTTCTAATGAGATAAATAAAAACTGGTATGAAACAACGGACTTATATAAATACATCACTTGTTATATAACACTCATCAACTAATCACTGTGTTGGTAGTAAAAAACATAACCAATTGCAACAGTAATTTTTTGTTTTGGAACATCAGCGCGAGGGACAAGGGAAAAAATTGCAACAATTGTTTCTCAATCAGTAAAGAGATTTTTCAGGATGCTCAAAACTTGAAGCGGTATACCACATACTATCATATATAATTGGTGGAAATTTTTTTTTTTCAAGTGTTCCTCCAATTTTACAATTACATGTAGTGTAGCATTCTGTGTTACGGATGGATCTCGAAAGATATGAAAGATCTCCCTCCAAACCGTACATATGACTTTCATCGAATACAATTTTCCACAGATATGAAAGATCTCTCTTCAAGCTGTACACATTGAAAAATCTTTCGGATCAGTATTTCACACCTTTGAAAATTGAGATTGGCATGATTCTTACTCATCAGAGCACATTGTTAATCGAGAAAGACTAAGACATGATATGATTTACTGATCTTAATTTCATGAACTTTTGCCATGATAAGGAGAGATTTTTCAGTGTTCCCGACACACGAGGCGGTATACCACGTGTCTTTATGTAAATAGTTGGATATGTGTGTCAAAAGATTAATAACTTAAAATTAAAATTTTCTACCACTTACATAAAAACACTTGGTGTATCATCTGTGTTTTTGTTACAATTAAAAATTTTCCCATGATAAGATGATAATAAACTGACTTTGTCGGTTATAATTTTATAATATTTCCTCCTTTTAAATCCATATTGTTTTTAACTGTATAACTTTACAGTAACATAAAGCACCAAATCAAATAAGATCTCATCTTTACTCAGTTATATGCGTGTGGCGCCGCTCCCACTAATTTTCTGCCCGACCACCAACGGAAAGACAAGAAAAGAGACAAAAGCACATCAACAAATATATATTTACTTTTCTTACTAGGTGCATAATAGTAAACGTCACTGAAATTTACCTTAGGTTTAGTTTTCAACTTTAAACTCTTATATTAGTTTCTTTCGTCTTTTAACTTAACTCAGCATTGTATAAGTGGTCATTTCATCAAATTTGCATTTTTTTCATCAAATTTAAGGGTAAAGTGATATTTTTATATCCTTTTTTTTTTTTTTAAAAAGAGCTTAGCTCCTTAAGATTAAGTTCTTTCTCAAAACACTTCGTGGCCTATTCATAAACTTTCATGCTTATGATTGGAATAATTCGAGAGATATTTTAAGGAGGAATTCCTCCTCAATCCTTGAGGAGCCAAGTCTTTCTCTTAAAAAAATTATTTTCTTATTTTTTGAATGAAATTACTATGTTATCCCTTACTTTAACGGAAAAGTTAACGGAGTTAATGAAAATTACTACTAGTGCAACAAATGACATAATTCGAGGGCGTGATAAATTATTAGTAGAATTCAAGGAAGAAAATTAAATTTGTGATATAGATTAAGGAGCTTTGTTACCATTTAGCCTTTCCCATTTATAACTCTTTCTATAAAAAATTCTGTTATTGATTGGACATCATAGACTCGTGTTCATTTTCGGTCCACTGACACTTAGTCTGTGTTCCATTTGAGTATCACATGAGTTTAATTTCATTATCGACAATTGTTGAGTAAGAAAAAAATTTGATGAACTGAACAGATTTGCCTTTAAGAAGATTGATTTTGTCGCACAAAGGATCTCTTCCTTTTGCAACATTCCACAAGTTTTTCACAATCCAACTCCCTTTTCTGATGTAATTTTCATTTAGCTTTGGTTACAACCACTTGCAAATTATCCATGACGAAGTTTTTGTCGTTCAAAGTGTTTAGCGACGAAGATTCCCGTCAATGAAAGAAAACAAATCAAGTCATGTAGTCTCCCGCAGTAAGTTGCACGGCGAATTATTTTTCATTCGGAAATACTTTTTTAGGCGTAGTGGAAAGAAATAAAATATTAAATTTGCTAAAGTATCTTTTATACCATGGAAATCACATTACCAAAGTTAAGTATGTATAAGTGGAAAGGGATCCTCTCTGGATCCCTTCCACAAAATTCTCTCAATCAATCAATTTAGGTTCTTGAAATTTGATCAAACGGCTAAAGTTATTATAACTTTTAAAATGACACTCTGTTTGTAGCCGTTGAATCAAATTTCAAGAACCCGGATTGATTGTAAATGAAGTTAATGAACTGACTTTTTTACGTTTTTTTAAAATTAAAGATATCCAAAGACATGCCGCAAACATGGGTGATAATTATTATACAAAATTTTCGGTGTTGTTAGTGGACGAAGCAATCAGGTAAATAAAGGGTTTGAGTCACATCAGCTCCTGTAATTTTCAAGTAAATTATTGGACTGTTAAAATAGGAGTTGAAATTTTCTGCACCTACTTTGTATGTTTGTACGTGTGTCAGAGTTCAAACATTCGTATACGTTCGTATCTCTATCAACTTTTGGCCCGGATATGTATGCCATGTCCTAACCCACACAATAATAGTTTGGTTTTATTTTGTCAAGTTTCAACAATGATTAGAAATTTTTTTTTTTTAACAAACGATATTACCTAAACTAAAGGGTTGGGGATGAATTAAGCCTCACAATAGACGGCTAGTGAAGAGAAATATTATTAGATCGTAGTACTTTGACTCACCGTAATTTGAATTCAAATTGAACAAAATATGGTCTAGTAGAAACCGAACCCGATCCGTTATAGAATAGTGGCTTGTGGCCAATTTGAGTATGGAACTGATCAAAACTAATTCGTTTAAACCCTCCCCATCCTCTTAATCTGTAGATACAAAAAGTGACAAATTTTGGTGAATCATTCAATCTGCCAAAAACTGCTCCTCCCTAATTAGAATTTCCAATATAAAACAATTTAACTCACAAGGATAAAATCACAAAACGACATCGTTTCATTTATTTCTTTAATTTTCTAAACAACAAAATATAAAAACATATCTTAAATGAAAACAACGAAAATTACATACAAAAGAGCAAATTGTCACAACATGCTAGTAATTTTTAAGGAAAACTAATGAAAATGACTTGAAAACTTTGAGTTTTAACGAAAATGACAAAAATGTGTTGTAAGTGAATAGCACCAGAATTGACTTTTTAGAGTAAAAATGTGGTTTTTCGTTAAAATAAACATTACCGTAAGTGTTTTGTTAAAACTCTCTAATTTTTATCATAAAAAGGCCCAATTAAGAGTCGGCCCAAATTGAATACAAAATCCAATCCGGCCCATTGAAAAAGAAAAGCACGTTGATTCAATCTCCATTGTTAGAGGTAAATAAAGCTCAAAATTCAGTTAAAATTCCCGGGAAAGAACAACAAAAATGGTGGTGGTGTTGGGTTCTCTTAGCCAAATCAATCCCTCTCCAATACCAACCAACTCTTCTTCTTCTTCTTCCTCAAACCCCTCACGCAATTCACAGAAGAACAAAATTCTCATCAGGAGAAGAGCCATGGTGCTTGCCCCAAGCCTTGTGGCCGCTTCCTTGCTCCATTTCTGTAACCCCATTTCCCCACAACCTTCATCTCGCCTTGCACTCGCTCTGCAGGATGAGCTTCAGCAAGACGAAGACCGCGCTGTCAATCTCTTCCAGGTCTCACTCTTTCACTAAATTGACAATTTTTTTGTAATGTTTTGTGTCACTTTTTTGGCCCGTTGATTTGAATGTAGGTCGTGGAATTAAGCTTGATTCTGTAATTTTTGCTAATTTTGTTTGACCCTTTTGGTTGTTTATGCGGTTGGTTGGAAAAAAGATGAAAACTTGAATGGAGTAATTGTTGAAAGTATGCAGAAATTGGAATTAAGTCACTGAATTGTTACTTTTTCTTTTATGTTAATTTCTGCATCCATCTTCTGCTCAAAATTCCTGAAGATTTTAGTTTTATCGCCCTCGAATGCGCCTTTTTAGCAATGGCACTGTCGTGCAATCGTTCAACCTTCATTTTTCTGTGACCCATGTCTCTTTCTGATGTGATTAATTGGAAGTGTTATCATCAATATTGGTAGATTTTCTGAAATCAGTTCGAAAGCCTTAGATTTGTTGCCCGAATCTCTGGGATTTGCTTAAGGTGGGTCTTGTGGTTGTTTGTTTATCAGTTTGCTGCTCAGAAAACTTTATTCAAACGGTGGAGCGAATGATTTGTATATAAACTAGAAATTCACACTGATGAAATACATATGAATAAGATTTGGATGGGTTCGAAAACCCGTTCCTTCCAAACAAATTGAGCTCCATGGTTTATAGTCATTCCTTCTCAAAATTGCTTCCACGTAAACCAAACTCTATGTTATGCTTCTGGGTGCACATGTTATTAACCTCACCTCAGTGAATTGTTATTTTGTCATGGTAAGATTTTCAGAGACTTGTAGGTGAGTCTATTACTAACCTCGTCTTAATGAACTGGCGATTTAAAACATATGGTTTCTTTATTCTCATTCTTCACCAATTGTGAAATGTGATTGCAGGAAACTTCTCCGTCAGTTGTTTTTATTAAAGACCTTGAAATAGACAAAAGCCTCAAGGCCTCTTTTGATGTTGTCTCGCAAAGCGGAGATGAAAATTCCAAAGTTGAAGGAACAGGTTCAGGCTTCATTTGGGATAAGTTTGGTCACATTGTAAGCTTATCTGTTTTCTGCTTCTCTGTGTGAACTTAACTTTAGATGCTATGACTGGGCGAGTTCTTTTTCATCATTTCTCTTACAATCTGATGGGTATTCATAATGTCTGTTTAACAACTTGCCTCAGTTTGCAGTCATAATGCTTATATTTTCGTCTGTCAATTGCCCTTTGTTAGCTTAGTTTTTCTAAGGTCATTCCAGCAACGTTTTAGCAGGTTTTATATACATATGCAGCTGTGCTTTATTTTCGGACCTAAAAGACAGATTTTGTTGTAACTTGTAAGTTTGTAGTTTTGTATTATCTAGTGGTTTGCATCTTCTCCCAGATAATTAGGTATTATCTTTTTAGTTTATGGATGTTTACTTTCCTGGTACTAAAGCCAGTCAATCCTTTGTGTCTCCAGGTCACAAATTACCATGTTATAGCTAAATTGGCTACGGATCAAAGCGGATTACAGCGTTGTAAGGTTTTGTCCTTTTATTCAATTTAAGACCTTTGTCATATTTTTAAGTTTCTTGTTCTGAATGTAATTGAATGGTTTATTTTGGAGTTCAAGTCATTCGTTTGAATTTCAAAGTTTCTTTGGTGTCTTTCTTAATAGGTTTACCTTGTGGACGCAAGAGGCAATGGTTTTTACAGTGAAGGGAAGATTGTTGGTGTCGATCCAACCTATGATTTAGCTGTTCTTAAGGTATTCAGCTAAACTCACCAATTTTATTCTCTTGGCGTTTGTCTTACTTATTGTAATATGCATACTAAGCGTTCCTCCACTCTTTTGCAACCAAAGTCATGTTTAAGAAATTTCCATGAGGTATGGTATGGTATGATGCATGTCATAACAATAAAGCTTTTTATCGATCTCAATCTCGTTTCATAAAATCATGTAAACTAATGCACCATGCGCATTCATTTTTTTGCATAAACTATCGAGTACTTGTGAAGTGTTGATGATTCTTAGCTTAATACAATGTGCAGGTTGATGTTCAAGGACATGAGTTAAAACCTATTGTTCTTGGTACATCTAACGATTTACATGTTGGTCAGAGCTGCTTCGCCATTGGAAATCCTTATGGATACGAGAACACACTAACAATAGGGGTAACTTTTCTACTGTCACTACTCCACACTTAAATTTTTCGGTCTGTTTAATGTTTTTCATCAATTTCTGCCAACCGTGTTATGGCCTGATGGGTTCTTTGGATATCACAGGTGGTCAGTGGCTTAGGGAGGGAGATACCCTCACCAGATGGAAAGGCCATCAGAGGAGTTATTCAAACGGACGCTGCCATTAACTCTGGTAAAAAATTTCATTTTCCATAAGCTTTCATACAGCTTTCACCCTTCTTCTTAACATAATCGTGTTATGTATGAGTACAAACGAATTGCGTTTTCACAGTGTACTTAATTCTAGTAATGCAACCATCCATTTGATTTAGTTAGTTGATAATGCATCAGACTGCTGAAGTTCATTGCCTGCAAACCTGCTCATTTTCGTCCACAGACAATGGATGATCATTGACGACTTATGTTTCCCTTTTATTTTCGGTTCCTTTTGCTTGAAACCCTTGGTCGACTATGCTCTTGAAGTGTTTGCACATGTAAATTCAAGGTTTACAACCTTCAATGGTGGAATTTTTGCAGGGAATTCAGGAGGGCCGTTAATTGATTCGCATGGCCATATTATCGGAGTTAACACAGCAACTTTCACTCGCAAAGGTAATCGTTAAGCTTGTTCCTCGGCACCAAACTAGGAAGAGATCTAGAAACCAAGTTGTACTGCCTGGAAGCTGGAACTCGGACTTCGTTAAGACTTCCAAATGCTTATATTATCTCTGTTTATATTGCAGGGACAGGAGCATCGTCCGGAGTTAACTTTGCAATACCGATTGACACTGTCGTGCGAACTGTGCCGTATCTCATTGTATATGGAACACCATACCGCGACAGATTTTGATCAAACCTTACCGTTGTACCTAACAATATGTATAAGATTTCATAGAACAAATCGAATATCTATACGAATTTTAATTTTTATGTAAATCTGTTCATGATTATTCAAAATGCAGCCTCCGATTAACAAAAAGCAGACATCACCAGACATTAGAATGCTTCATGCCAATCTGTTCAAGAAGTTCTCCACGAAAACATCGATCTTCGAAGAAAATCGAATTCATACATGGATTGCCTAGCCACACATACAATGCAAGTTCTAAGCAAAACAGTTTTTATCATTTACAAAACCAAACCCATCTTTGCACCGCACTTCAGAGTAGTTTTGAATATCGTCTTGTCAAAGACGTGAATACAAACATCATAGTACAAAACCATATTTTGTAAAAAATGTTTGGTTCTAGAAGGAAAGCAGAGACAATTGTTCTTCGACAGAGCAACCAACGTGACAAGAAGCACGGCAAGAAGAAGGGATTAGAATCAGACCGAGGCACCGCTGCTCCATCCGAGACGGGGAGGACCGCCGCGTGCTTCGATACTCCACTGCGTCCTGGAGTATAATGTTGCCTTGCTTGTCGATGCAGTGAAAGGTGCCCAAGAAAAACCGGCCGTCTCTTATCCCAACTAGCATTCGCCGGAACAGCAGCTTCCTGGCGCGGTTCATTGACGCCGGCTCCGACCCATATGAGCTCGCTGCCTGAATCAGCGTTTCCGCCGCTTCTTGTTCCATGTTCTTCCTATTCAGTTTGAATATGATCGAATTCGAATCAGCCACTGCTGTTGGGGAAAGCAATGAGGGTGCGTTTACGAAATCGGAATCAAAACATGGAATTGAATTTGATTACGGAGTACTATGGTGTTTACCAATAAAAAAATCAGTGGGGCTCACACAAATTTTGAATTCAATTCCTTGTATCGGTGGAATTAGATTTCCTAGATATAGGTGGTAATCCAATTCCTGATTGTTTGGGCCATCGGAATGACACTTTTGTTCCCTTTATGCCCTCATTTACTTTTTTTTATTTCAAGATTATCCTTTATAAACCCATTAAAGTATAAAATATTTGATTTGGGACAAGGTCATTTTAGTAATCATACTAGTTTATATTCTGATTCTGCTGAATTAGTAAATAGCTTTATGAAATTCTATTCCGATTCCAGAACATTTAAGCAAACAGCTTCAACAGAAATTCGATTCTGACTTCTCCTCGTTCAAACTCCTCATCAATTCAATTCCTCATATTTTCATTACCGTTACGTAAACGCGCTATGAGAAGAGAACTGGTTCAATGCCTTAATTGTTGTCACTATTTATTTATTGGGCTCTGGGTCCACTTAGATTTAGAAAACAATAGAAAATTGTAAAAATAATATCTCAATTTTAACATAATTGAAACAATGGTCCCTTAATTGAAAAATTATGATTTATGATTGTTGATCTTTTAACTCATCATAACGTACATCTATGATCATTTTCGTCAACTCCGTCAAAATGAGTTATGTTTGAAGGACCATTGCTACGATTGAGTTATGTTTAAAGGATTATTGTCATAATTGAGTTAAAATTAAGAGATCATTGGTCTAATTGGGTTAAAGTTAATGAACCATTTCTTTAATTGTGTTAAAACTTTTAACTTAAAAGTAAACGACCATTGCTACAATTTTTTCATTTTTTTCCATATTTGTCAATTGATTCAGCCTCACGTGTGTGACACGTGACTCATTTTGACAGAAATCCTGGTGAAGTTGACGAAAATGATCATAACTACACATTCTGATGAGCTAAAAAACTAACGATAATAAAAAAGGAAACTTTAACAAAAAGCTTCCGATATTGTTCACTTTAACGAAAAACCATATTTTTACACTAAAATATCAATCATAGTACTATTCACACTTTATTTTAACTATATAATTAAAATTCAAAGTTTTCAATGACTTGACCTCACCTTAAAACAAAAAAACACACGAACTAACCGTTCCTTCCTGCGTCATATATCCGACTGCATGTACGACAATAAGGTAAAAAAAACCTAGGAATTCGACTGCTTCACAAACCCAATAGTTTCCGGAGCTCTCCGTCTGATTACAACAGGTGAGTTTTCGACTAGGGTTTTACCCATTCACCTCAGAAGCTTTGATTCTCTGATTTTCTCCAAAGGTTTTTCCTTTCCGCTGCAAATAAACCCTACTTTGTTAATTGAAGAAAACCCCTTTTTTTTTTCTGTTTCTTTTGGTACAAAGATTGCCAAAGGGAAGGCAATCCAATGTTATTTGAATCAAATTTTGTTATTTCTTTCATCTGCTTATTGCTTTTCTGTTGTAATTTTGGGGAGTGCCCAGTTTTTGAATTTTTTATTTTGGTGTGGTTTTAGGAGGAAAACCAATCCAAGAAGAATGGGGGAGACGGGTAAGCGTTATCGGTCGCAGAGAGACTACGATGGGGGAAACAAGAACCAAAAGAGACGATTCAATGACCGAGACGAAAAGGGTAGTGATGAATTGGTGGTTTATAGGATTCTATGCCCTGATGGGGTTATTGGGAGTGTTATTGGCAAGAGTGGGAAAGTGATCAACTTGATCCGGCAAGATACTAGAGCGAAAATCAAGGTTGTGGATCCGTTTCCGGGTGCGAAAGATAGGGTTATAACTATTTATAGCTATGTTAAGGAGAAGGAAGAGGTTGAGGTTGATGATGAGTTCAGTGATAGGGAACCTTTGTGTGCTGCCCAGGATGCTCTTCTCAGAGTTCATTCTGCGATTTCAAATGCATTGGCTAGTGTTGGGGATTCGGATAAGAGACGGAGGGATAGTAGGGAAGACTGCCAAATTCTTGTTCCTTCTAGCCAGTCTGCAAATATTATTGGTAAGGCGGGGTCGACTATAAAGAAACTGAGGAGCAAGACGAGGACCAACATCAAGGTTGTTGCAAAAGATGCCACTGACCCAACACATTCGTGCGCTATGGACTTTGACAATTTTCTTATGGTTAGTATTTGTTATTAAATAAGAATAATTACTCAATGTTTCAGTTTTGCTTTTCCAAGTAGGCATTTTCGTTCTTGTTTTCGAAGGTTGGGTTATCAGTACAGTAGCTCGATAGTTCATATTTGATGCCTTGCCTTGGTTCAGAATCGTTTTCATTTTTCTTGTATATGAAGTATTTTGGGTATGTTTACACTCTCATTGTAGCCATACAATAGTCGGGAATGAACAGGCTAGGCACTCTACACCGTTAGAAAAAGTTAATATGAAGTTCTTGAATTGTTGTGTTAAATGGACCTTCTTTGTGCATAAAATGTAATATGTTTACATGATTGCAAATTTTGCTACAGATGTTTAACTTTTCTGTTAAGAGTTTATTTCCCTTTGCAAACAGATAAACGGAGAATCAGAAGCAGTTAAAAGAGCATTATTTGCAGTTTCTGCAATTATGTACAAGTTTGCTCCGAAGGAAGAGATTTCTCTTGAGACATCGGTACCAGTGGCCCCGCCAAGTATTATTATCCCATCAGATGTCCCTATTTATCAACCAGGTGGACTATATCAAAGTGGAGATCCTATTGTCTCTTCTAGATCTGTACCTCCAATCATAGGTGCTACACATTTACAGGATCTTCAGGGTTACACGGATACAGGGAACACATGGCCCCTGTATTCATCTGCCCTTCCTTTAGTTTCTGGTTTTGGTGTTGCCTCCCGATCTGAGGAGTTAATTGTGCGAGTACTGTGTCCCTTTGACAAGATTGGTCGTGTAATTGGCAAAGGTGGGGGCACCATTAAAAGCATAAGGCAGGGGAGTGGTGCTCATATTGAGGTTGATGATACCAAGGACCGTGATGAGTGTATAATTAGTGTTACTGCAACAGAGGTATGACCATGATAGTATGACCGCTATGGTATACTGACTCTTTATGTTTTGGTAGACTTATCAAGAACAAAATTTGGGAAGAGCTGGGTATAAATGCATTTTCCAATAAGGGTTCAGTATTGTCTGCATAGTATTTTATAGGCTAAAATAACCTAGAATATTCTATCAAATCCAGTATTTTGCTTCTGTTGCTGGTTTATGCCGACGTCTGCAATTCCAGGATCTTTCTCTGGGCATGAGCTCATGTTTATTAACCATTACAATGTAAAAAATATAGATTTCATTACGAGAAATTATAATCCATCCTCAACTTTTAAACTTAAATGTCAACATTGTGTTGGGTGATTAAATTGTGAATAATCTTGAATAGTATTTTTCTATGAGTCTCACAACAGCGCTCGGCATTCATCTCCCTGAATATGTTGATCATGTTGGGTTTCTTTTTTGGCAGTCACCCGATGATCTAAAATCTATGGCAGTAGAAGCTGTTCTTTTGCTGCAAGGGAAGATAAATGATGAAGATGATGACTCTGTTTCCATTCGACTTCTTGTTCCATCTAAAGCTATTGGTTGCATTATTGGAAAAAGTGGTTCCATTATAAATGAAATCCGAAAGAGAACAAAAGCTGACGTCCGTATTTCAAAAGCTGATAAGCCTAGGGGTGCTGATGCTAATGATGAACTTGTTGAGGTTGGTTCTACATAAATATTTAACCATTGCGATCCAATTTTTTCTTGTTGATCACCTCTTTCTCATTTCTTTTTTCCTTATATAGGTGGCAGGAGATCCCAGTAGTTTGAGGGATGCGCTTATTCAGATTGTTCTAAGACTCCGAGACGATGTCTTGAAAGATAGAGATGATGGTCTTAACACCTCTGGTGGTGCTGAATCTCTGTACTCGGGTGGCACTGGTCTCTCAATGCCACCTGTCCTGCCTTCTGTCCCCCCAGTTACTTCGATGGGTTATGATCAGAGGGCTGAAAGTGGAAGTGGCTTGGGCCTGCTTTCTTCTGGTAGCCTCTATGGATATGGATCTGTGTCGGTATGTCCATTTAACCAAGTTATTTTGGAGCTGAATAAACTTTAAATAAACCTGTGATACTACTTGTTATATATGTTTTCTTTTCCTTTAGATGGGAGAAAATGGCTATGCATCCATGTCTTCGTATCCATCCAAACTATATGGAGGGTCAGCGTATGTAGTTTTGCCTATCTTGCTGTGAAGCTTGTCTTTTTCGGTTTCTATTCATCCTTAGATTGCTTTTCAATAACATTATGCAGGTTGCCACCCCCTTCAACACTTGAGATGCTAGTTCCTGCGAATGCAGTGGGTAAAGTGATGGGCAAAGGCGGGGGAAATATAGCCAATATTCGGAAGGTGGGAGCATCTTTCCTTTTTTATCTTATCTACTGCTTGATTATTGTGTAGAGATGGATCAACACGAAAAGTCTAGCTAGTTTTTGCCTGAACACGTAGGCTTTGTGTGTTTGAATGTCATTCTCATTCATATTTGTGTCTTTTCCAGATATCGGGAGCAATGGTGGAGATCTCTGAGTCCAAATCTTCCCGGGGTGATCGTGTTGCACATATATCTGGCACACCTGAACAGAAGCGTACGGCAGAGAACTTGATTCAGGCATTTATAATGGCCTCCTAACTTTTCAGGCTGCTTCTTGCTGTTCAAAGGTGAATAGTCCTTTAAGTTAATATATGTCTGGTGCGTACAGCAGAGAATTTTGAACATTTCTCCCTCATGTTTCCTCTCCTAGTTCTTTAGATTCGGTTCTGGAGAAGGCTTCTTTCCTAGGCTTATTCAACTCAACCCTTCCTGATTCTCCCACTCAAGCCGGTATTGAGACTCTGCCAGAGGATTTACTGCAGGGTTTATGATTAGGCATGTAGCCCCATCTTTGTCACCAAATCTATTCATATCTACAATATTAGTTCCTTTCTTTCTTGTCGCATCGCTTCATCTGGTCTTATCTTCACTAGTATAGAGTTCGTCTAATTTTCGGTACTGTCACTCTATATTCTATGAATTGATGTTCTTGCCAGAAGATTATTCGGTAATGACCATAATTTTCGATCTTATAGTATATGCTTGTTATTTCTCTGGCCATTCAACTCATGCTCTCAGCTTCTTGCTCGAAGCATCTTCTAATCAATTGTGTGAGTGAAATGCTATTCGTAATGATCTCTTCTTTGTGCTGTTCTTTTTAACTTACATGCGGACTGCAGACTGAGAGGAATCACTTTCTGCAACTAGATAAACCAGAGGGAATCTTTTTGCTTCTTTATTCTCTATCTTCTGTCTTCATCTTGGTTTTTTGAAATCACTGCATTTATTAAATACTAATTGATCTTTTGGCTCGTTTTTGGTGCCATCCTTGACCTTTTTATGGTAAATTCACAAAATTTTTGTCTAATAGTAATTTGTGTGCTCCACACATGAAAATCTCTCAGGGAGGTATTGTGTAAACAGACCTCCTGGGACTCCCTATTACTTGCGTTTTTTGCTTCCTAAGATTGTCGGATAAATGTCAAAATTCACGACTATGGGGCTCTCTTATGGGACTGACTTCATCATATCCTCTTGATTGCAGTGGTTTCGAACAGCTATAGGATCTTGGTTTTGATGAAATTGAGGTTCCACCATAAAACCAATTGGCAATATGGGGAGTAGCCCAAGACCATATAAGCACATAGCAAACCTTGTCCCTCACCAATGTGGGACAACTCTCAACACGCCCCCGCACGTGTGGCGGATTTTCAAGCCTACACGTGGACAACAACTGGGCGACGTGGAGCGCGTGTGGCCGTTGGGCTTCACACACGTAGACAATCTTGCTCTGATACCATGATGAAATTGAGGTTCCACCATAAAACCAATTGGCAATATGGGGAGTAGCCCAAGACCATATTAGCACATAGCAAACCTTGTCCCTCACCAATGTGGGACAACTCTCAACAGGTTTTCCCATTTTAATCTAATCCATGAGTGAGCCACTGTGCTTCTAGCACAGCTTGGTCTCTCTTTTCTCAATTTTAACTAATCTAGGTATTCAATGTTAGTAAATAACAGAAACGGTCGTTAATAATATTAGGCTTAGTAGTAGATTATCTGAGTCAATATTTGCCCCTCGTACATCAAACTGCTCGCATGTTCAGATACCATCTTCTGGTTCTGGTGCAGATTTATTTTATCATCTTCTACTTCTAATTATCCATTTTGTCGTCGAATTCTTGTCTGCAAACATGGCCTGATTGTGTGGTAGTTTGCAGTTTAACTGATGCTTCCCTAGAACCCACATACTCTCACCACCTTAACGCCATTTTGATGTCTAAATCGTTTGTTTTAGTGGTGTAGCTTTAATTGTTTACGATTCTGAAACTTCTAGTTTCATATAGAGAGAGAGATATGTTGCACAGAAATATAGAATTTAGATGACTTACATCACACTGAACTCTAAACTCTAAACCACTTGTAGATTACACTTAACAATAAGACGACATCTCAGCAAGCCACTTGAATTTCAACTTCGTCCCTTCCTTTAGATTACAATGGAGCATTCGTGTAGGTGTTTGCTAAATATTGATCACATCAAAAAGCTCTTAGGTGCGTACTAAGGACCCGAATTTTTTCAGGGTCTAGTTACTTCAGCTCCATTTCGACTCTAGATTTTTGTCAAGCCACTCCTCTCCGAAGACTTATACGAGACATTCTACTCTCTCTCTCTCTCTCTCTCTCTCTCTCTCTCTCTCTGAAGTATATTTCAAGTAGTGTTAGTTTAGACTCGAGAAATCGAATTAAGATTGGTATTTCACCGTTGCTGGGGGCATGCGTTGAATCAGTGGTGTAGCATGGCTGTGGCCGCGTTTTACAGGCTATTGTTTGGTTGTGTACTGAAACTGACATGCGATGCTTCGAGATTGAGATTGAAATTCGGAAGGTGGAAGGTGGAGGACCGGTGTGATCGTTTGGGAAGGGGGATGTCAAATGTGCTAAAACTGAGCATAACTTGCATTTGTCTGTGATGTAAAAGAAGATTTTGTTAGTAATGTACCACAAAAACGATTTAATAAGTGCTTGTTTGATGTTTGTTTTGTTGGTTATGAATTTATGAGTGGAGTTGATATGGGAAATTCATGGTTTCTTTGTTTTGGAGCTAGTTTATCCGAACCTTACACGAGACGATAAAAGATGGAGAGTTGTTACTGACACTAGAAGAAAATGATCATACACGCTCTTGTTTTCTTTTTCTTTTTTCAGTAGAGTGTAGGGTTACTTTTTGGAGTGTTGATAATAATTTCGTTAATTGTGTCTCATGAATCAAAGGCGTAGAGAAATTAGGAAAATTTTGACAACAATATAGGGAAGAGGTGAAATTTGGAAAAAGAAATGGAAAATGAGTGGAAAAATAAATGTAGTTAATGGTTTGTGTTGTGACTTTCACATTTGGTGGTTTCTTATGGAGTTTGAGACCAATAATTTTTAAAAGCATGATCGGGAGAAATTTTTTGGAGTGTTAAAAATATAATCTGGTATATCAAGTGTTTTAATATAATTGGTTGAAATTAATTAATTTTTTTTTAATTTTTGAAACAATTGTATTATTACACATAGTGCACTCAGATGTGTTTTCGGCGTATTAAAACATCTCTCGATAATCTTGTCGACTCATCAATGGCCCACTTATCTTATGGGTTCATGCGTGTACTCAACTTATTTTGCCCACTCAAAATGATTAGATAACTTATTAAAATTACCCAATTACTTTTCATATGATATGTCACATCATGCAAATAGTTTAATGCTAAATAATAAATAGAAATATAATAGAAAAATAAAATCTCCTTCATAGTGCTTGTTGGTAACAATTAACAAAACACTAAGTAAACACGATCAGATTTTGATTCTGGCTTAACTGTTCTTAAAAATTTGTGATGGTGGTTAATGGCTCTTAGACGAGTGACAATGAACAACCTTCAATCTTGTATGAGTTATAGACGAGACAAATTAGAGATTAATAAAACTTCTCACTTCTCATCATCTCACGGAGATGTAAAAATTTATCTAATATATGTTCATTACTGCAATATAGACTGCAATTTTTTTTAATCTTTAAAAAGAGGGACAACGCAAACTACGGTTATCCACCTCTTCTGGAGACGGAAGACTCACAGATACATTTCAACATCTCTCTGGTCACAAGTCTGACTTTCCCGAGACCTTCCAATTTTTAGTTTTAAGAAAGTCTCGTAATCCAACACAATCGAAACAACCAAAGGAGCAAAAGGTAAATTGGATAAAATGACAATATGATGAGATGCCTACGTGGTTGAATACGAATTTCAGGTTCGTATTTCACACGGCACGTCTAAGTTCGATTCATGATGTTGTTGAATCACACTATAGTTGTAAGAAGAGTCTACAACGTCTCTGTAAGCCTTCCCAACTCTCAAAAAAAATGAATTGTCATAACCATGCCATAAATTGATCATTTTTTTAAGGGTTTTTATCACAAATGGTCCCTGACATTGATCAAACGCATCATTTTGGTCCCTGACATTGAAAATCAATAGAAATGGTCCATGAGATTGATCAAACACATCACAAATGATCATTCCATTAAAAACTCTTTGGGCAATTTTCAAAGCTTCGTAACTCAATCGTTTCTTAACCAAATTCGACCCATAATATATCAAAATGAAGATAGGAAAGTGTAGAACAAGATTATACCTATTTGGAAGCCCAATGGTTGCTGGAGATGGCCGGAAAATAGCTCAATTGTGACTGGTCCGTGGAAAAACTGGAAAACTCACCGGAAACTGGGTAAACTTTAAACGTTCATAACTTCTTCAATACTCAACGAAATTGAGTGATTCAAAAATGAAAATCATACTTCCCAACTAGACAAAGAGAATGGTACCTTTATTTACTGCTAATTCACAGTAGTTTGGCTGGAAAACGGCTCGAAATTGGATAACCATTTTCGAGTTAGCCAATTTCGAGCCGTTTCCGGCCAAAATACGGCGAGTTAGCCATCAAGAAAGATACCATTCTCTTCGTCTAATCGAGAAGTATGATTTTCGTTTTTGAATCACTCGATTTCGTTGATTATTGAAGAAGTTATGAACGTTTAAAGTTTACCCAGTTTCCAACGAGTTTTTCAGTTTCTGCGGACCAGTCACATTTGAGTCTATTTTCCAGCCATCTCCGGCAACTATTGGGCTTCAAAATAGGTATAATCTTGTTTTACACTTTTCTATCTTCATTTTGATATATTATGAGTTGAATTTGGTTAAGAAACGATTGAGTTACGGAGCTTTGAAAATTGCCCAAAGAGTTTTTAACAGAATGACCAATAATTAGATAAAATGACACGTGACGTGTGTAGTAGTATTATTATTTTGGGATCGAAGATATGCTTTGGAAGGTGCAACACTGCGTCGTATAACGACATCCCAAAATCCGAACCAAACAACAAAAATAAAAAAACAATCCCATTCTTCCATAATTTCATCCGAAACGATCTGGAAAGTTGGTATTTTGATAGCACCAAACAAGTAAGGAGAAGAACCCATCGTCGTCATCCATCAATGGCGAGCAGGAGATGTTTGCAGCGTGCGCTGAGCACAACGAGCTTGAAGAACAGTGTGAATTGGAGGAGCTTCAGTGCTGTCCCTCAAGCCACCACCCCTTCATCTTCTCAGGAGCTCATCAACTCGGAATATCAATACAGCGCCCACAAGTCACCTCTCTCTCTCTCTCTCTCTCTCTCTCTCTCTCTCTCTCTCTCTCTAAACTCTTCACGTCTCATCCAAAAATTTCTCATCTCTGCTACTTTTTCCGTGCTTCTTCATGTTCTGCCATCTGGGTTCTGCTTGTTTCCATCTAATTCCTTATCTTCGGGTTCTAAATGCACTTGTAATTATACGTATTGGGTTTTGTTTATAACTTCTTGTTGTTTTGAGTTTACTGTGATTGAATTGGTTGGATTTCCTGCACTTTCCGAGCCTGCGTTGATTGATCTGAACCGACTTTCCACTTTATTTCTTTCTGGTGTGACATTAATAGTGATACTCAATTACGATATTATGAGCTATAAACGTTAAGGAATACTGGGATTGTCTGCACACTTAATTTCAACTAATTCTGTGTTTAGGAAGTGCTTTTCGCCTGTCTCGAGCTCCCGGAAAAGCTAACTATGTGAAATAATTGATCACAATTGTAAAGTCTCCTCCTTTTTTATTTGGTTTGAAAAACTACAAAGCTAAAGTCTCCTTCTAAGTTTTTGCCTGGATGGTGTAAACGTGTTAAATTCTTTGCTTGGAGAGGGTTTTGTGATGAAGTTTTGACAAAATTTGGTTGGTGCAAATTTCAGTTACCACCCAATTCCCATTGTGTTCTCCCAAGGAAAAGGATCATGTATACAGGACCCGGAGGGAAACAGATATCTGGACTTTCTTTCAGCTTACTCTGCTGTTAATCAGGTATGTGAGCATGAGCGTGCACACACGCTTGCACATACAATATGCATACATATTTGTAACTACCCTATAATCGAAACTGCCTTATCTCTTTTCTGCATCAGATGACATGAACTTTATTGTCCCATTCGAATTACAAAATGGAAATCCATGACAATAGTATTCCTTTTTTGCATTCGAATGTTCTCCTCCTTAGTCAATTATTAATGTGGAACTGGCTTTTTTTCGTTGAAATCCGAGTAAATGTGAAGCAAGTGAAGAAGCTTGTTCACATAAGAAATGCCAATTCTTGAAGCAGATACATAGAGAATAACACTCTTTCTCATTATTCAACGGAATTTCCTGCTGCAGGGACATTGCCATCCAAAAATCATGAAGGCATTACAAGAGCAGGCACAAAGGCTAACTCTTAGTTCTCGGGCTTTCTATAATGATAGATTTCCAATATTTGCTGAGTATCTAACAAGCATGTTTGGCTATGACATGGTGCTGCCCATGAACACTGGTGCTGAAGCTGTGGAAACAGCTTTAAAGGTGGCAAGGAAATGGGGTCATGAGAAGAAAAAAATTCCAAAAGATGAGGTATAATTCAAGGAGACGTATCTACTTTTTGACATAGATCTTATTAGTTTTAGACTTTAAGTTTGCCTTTCTATCTTTCAAGTTATTTCATATGGGGGTCATAATCATGTAGAAATGTTTTCTTAAGTCGGTTCACTGACTGGAGTACTTCTGATTGTTGCACTCACCTGAATATATATCCACGATATATGTATCTTATGAATCCCAAGTTTTTCACTTTCCTCACCTGCTGTATTTGTTCCCTTTAAGGATTTTGAGTGTTAATATAAGTTCTTGTGTTGAGATTTATGATTATCGTTTTCTTCTTGAGAAAAGAATGGGGGAAAATGAGATACAACCCTAATCACCATATTAAAATAACCAAGAAATCAAATCACTTAATTTAGGGAACTAGCTCACACCTCAAAACAAGTTTGAACGCCATATATTCTGACTGACTTAGAAGCCTAATTTGTTTGTACGTATTATTCTCCAACACTTCTCAAATTGTTTATTTAGAATTATGCCGTTCTAGTGTGGTGACTTGAACATTAGAAGGACAATGGCAAGGTTATTGCTTCAGATATGTCCATAACTCAACTGATCCATACACAGGCTATTATTGTCTCATGTTGTGGCTGCTTCCATGGTCGTACTTTGGCAGTCATCTCCATGAGCTGTGACAATGAAGCAACCCGTGGTTTTGGACCCTTGTTGCCTGGACATCTTAAAGTTGATTTTGGTGATGCAGTTGGCCTTGAAAAAGTTTTCAAAGGTTTGAATACATTTTTTTTTTCTGTTTAAGAATTTGTGGTGCTTGTTCGATATGTAAAAGATCACATCTGTTTAAAACATAATATAGTTCCCTCTTTTTTGTATTATAATTGAACTGACAAATTTTTCTGTCATGGAGTGCAGAGAATGGAGACCGCATAGCTGGATTTCTCTTTGAACCCATTCAGGGAGAGGCTGGGGTATGTATGTTTTTGGAATTAAGTATTCTATTGATTTATTATGTTCCATAGATATGGGACAACGTGTATACAGTCGTTGGATGCAAGATTCTACCACGTCTTCTAGAATCTGAACCATAAATTATTTTTCCATATTCTATCAGTTCTTTTGAGAACAATCGTCTGTTGTGATCACAGGTTATAATTCCTCCAGATGGTTATTTGAAAACTGTTAGAGATCTATGCTCGAAATATAATATTTTGATGATCGCTGATGAAATACAATCTGGTTTAGCACGGTCAGGGAAAATGCTTGCTGTTGATTGGGAAGAAGTTCGCCCAGATGTAGTGGTGAGTGAGTAGTGATAACTTTGACAGTGTGGCGTTAAATTGCGGAATCTGTTTATTTAGCCTTCATGATACATAACCATACCTCTTTTTTTGGCTGAGTTCTTTTTCATGCAGTGCAGTTTTGTTTATAACCATACCAGATGCTTAACTAAGACTTTAGGGGTTTTATTCAGATACTAGGAAAAGCATTGGGTGGTGGAGTGATACCCGTAAGTGCGGTGCTTGCAGACAAAGACGTAATGCTTTGTATCCGACCCGGAGAGCATGGAAGGTTTGCTCTTATAACTGCTTCCATTTATTGTCACTTCTAGTACTTTGAGAGCTCTTGTCACAACAATTCTATCAGTAGCTTTGTCAGAAAAGGTTAAAACATAAGCAATTTCTGTTTGTGATCCTGCGTGGCCATGCTGTAGAAACATGATTTCTGATTTTCAAGAGTTGTTTAGTGGTTATCATTGCTACAAATATTTATAATTTCTTGTTAGTCTTTCTGCCGCTTGTTTGCCTTGGTTTCGGGCGTGTATAATAGGGCTCACCATACTATTAACTTGGGGTCACTTGCAGCACCTTCGGGGGTAATCCGTTGGCCAGTGCAGTCGCTGTTGCCTCACTAGATGTAATCAGAGATGAGAGACTTGCTGAAAGGTGTCAAATATAAACCCTTTCACTCTCCTCTCTTATGACATCACTATAAAATCATTGTAGAAATTATGTTTCGTGATGTTCAAATACCAACAGATCAGCCGAAATGGGACAAGAGCTTAGGAATCAGCTTGTCAAGATTCAGCAGCAATTCCCAAACTACATAAAGGAAGTTCGAGGAAGAGGTTTGTTCAACGCTGTGGAGCTCAATAGCAAGAATCTGTCCGCTATTTCTGCTTACGATATCTGCCTACAGTTGAAGGAGAGAGGAGTTCTTGCCAAGCCAACACACGATACTATTATCCGATTGACTCCTCCGCTCCCCATAAGGTAAATACAGGTGTTGGTGATCACTGATCAATCATGTTTTAATCTCATTGAAACTAAATGCCTGACAAGCATAACTATGATCCGGTGGGATCAACGGAAATGACAGCATGTTTGAAAGTTTTCTGGATATCTTCTATGTTCTAACCATATAACTTTAATGCCTGTTTTCAGTTTGGAGGAAGTCCAAGAAGGATCAAAAGCACTTTCTGATGTTCTGGAACATGATCTACCAAAGATGCAGAAGGAAAAGCCCGAGAACTCATCTTCGACCGCTTCTAACATATGTGACCGTTGTGGGCGAAACCTGTATGATTCTACACACAACAATCACTGAATCATATGTCCTTGTGAGTCCTGAGAATTTACCTTTTTCCTTTCAAACTACATCCTTTCTCAATAAGGTATCATCTGTCCAAATAGCTAACCTGACTTGGATGATAAGTAACTTCAGTTTATTTAGGTTTCGATCACCAACAGTGTGTCTATGGACATATACTGTCAAAGCTCTTGAATTTTTTTTATATCTGTCGTTTTTCACAGTATCAAGGTTCTAAAAGACGCTAGACGCTAGGCGCTAGTCGGGCGGAGTGGGGCCTAGCGCCTAGGCGGCTAGGCGAGGGTCTAAATGGACTAGACGGATTTAAGTAAACTTATTATATATTGTATAAATAAGTATCTGTTTATACTTTAAAAATACATAATTGACTTGGGACACATACATTGGAAAATTGAATGGCAAATTAGAAAGTATTACAACATATTGAAAATATGGGGAACCAGAGTATAATGAGTGTTCATTTAAGCGTTCAACAAGTCTTTTACTATTTATTAAAAAAAAATACAAAATGAAAGGTATTTATGTTCTGTCTATGAGAGAGTAACGACCTAAGTGGGCGCCTAGCAGGTCTAGGTATTATTTCTTAATTTTGAAACCCCTAGGGATTAATTAGCGTGATAGCCAGTTACCTAACACCTAGACATAGCCTAGACCGCGCTAGGCGGGAATTTTTTGAACGGTGACCATGACAGTTATTTGGATTGTTTGGATGGATAGAAATAGCAGAATCTTATACGAAAGAGCAGATTTTCTATCTTTCGACGTCTTTACGGGCTTCAGTGTCGCATTATTTTGGGGACATTTCCTACAGTGTAATGTTTTTCTCTGTAATTTTCTGATTTTGTACTTTGAAGCAGACATGAACATAGCTTTGGTGGCATCGTCATTGTGCTTATTAGTTAATGTCAATTTGTCAACGTTGCATTTTAAGTGCATTAGCTGGAATTTCTTGGTCAAATTAGCTTGTTTGAATGAACATTTCGTCTTCTCCTTTTCTGGGGAACGTACTCTGTTGAAATGCCCTAAAGATATAAATGTGACTTGGATAGTTGGTGTGAAAATTAATCTCAAAGTAGGTGAGACAACTGGTGTGACAAACATCTCGCCGGACAAAAATTTCCATGTCTCGTGGATGTATTCTCGCGTTCTGGCTTAGGTGTTGGTTATCTTTATCTTACTCGTCACGTATTACGTGACACATGTGATTGAGAGGGTCGGAATATATTTTCATTGTAAGTAAGTTAGTCGCATCCTCATTGGATTAGACTATTAGTACTACAGTCTAGTAGTATTTATCTTCACTTGTAAGTAGGTGATCTTAGATTCATAGTGTTATAAACAACGAGTTCGACACCTATTGTTGATGTCCACATTGAAAAAGTTGTGTTGCAAATGATGCTAGGGGGACTAAATTTGTAGACAAAATTTGCAAACCAAATTATGTGTTAGCAATAGGAAATGAGCACGTTTATCATCGTTTAAGTAATAACCAATTATCAACTTTTGTGTCATTTAGTTTACAAATTTTTTTCTAGAAATCTAGTCTCCCTAACATTACTCTTAAATTGGTATCAAATAGCTAAAAAAATTAAGAACCATATCAGAGTATGGTGTTAGTTTATTTCATAACGATTCAAGACTTCCTCATTCCAAGTAAATATACATCTCATGGTCAAGGTTCTAAAAGCGGTAAGGTGACCGGCAGAAACCTAGGTGAATTTAAAATTTTAATTAAATTATTATAAACAAGAAATACATATAAATAAGTCAACAATTGATTGAATACATAAAATGAAACGTGTATTATGAGTTATTTTACAAGAAATAAAGTTCAGAGTTATTTTACAAGAAAATTATCTTTAAACTTTTAATTTAAAATAATAAAAAAAGTTAAACAATCTCAAACCGTCTAGACACCTTCCAATTACTGCCTAAACACTTCATCGATTCTTAAAACGCCTAAAGCCTAATTGGAACGCTCAACTTCCGTCGAGCTGTTTTACCAACACTGCTCACAGTTTCTCGTCCTACGACTCAAAAGTAGAAGGCGAGTGCCCAATTAGCCGCATAGAACAAATTGTCCTTTCAATATTTTATTTACCCTTTTGCTTTTTTTTTTTATTTAAATTTTTTTTTTTTGTCGAAATTTGTAGTTTTATTTAGATGGGAGTATTTCAAGCTTAATAGTTTATTTGTTTTATTTTTTTCTCTTTTTTTTTTAATTTCTTTTATTGATATTTGATCGATTGGAGGGGACATAGTGGAGACACAATAATGAAATACTTTTGGTTGTCACGTAATTATAAGGCAAGAGACAGCTTCTTAATAATTTTATTAAATCAAATGATGTAAACAGATCATGTTAACCTATGAGAGAGCCCTAGGAAGCTTATTTTAATTGAACATAATTAACTAATTAATTAGTTCTCAAAAAAAAAATTAACTAATTAATTATAATTATTATTATTAATTAATAATAAACTTAGTCTAATCTATTTGCTAGGTAGACATATTACAGAGTGAAGCTTAGCTGGATTTCATTACATTACTTCATTGTGAATTAGTTGTTGGGATACAAGCTTGAAGCTTAGCTGTTTGGAATTCATTTATCATATTATTAATGTAAGCACTATTTGTTTTTGCACATTCATTAAAAGAGAAATTCCACGGAGATTCTCTTTGAACTCTTTATGGATTATCTACCACTTTACAGTTCAACGTTAATTCTCGTGCCAACACTTTAAAATAATGTGCCAAAAACATGAGGTGGCAGAGAGTTAATGGAACATCCTATTTTGAGAAAAGATTTTTCATATGCCTGAACTACAGTGTGGCACACCACATATTTATGGTGTACTATCTAGAGTTCTGAGCATAGTAAAAAACTTCTTCGTTTTGAAAGAGTCCATGTAGCATTTCTCCAATTAAAAACTAGATGTGTCCCAAAATACCAAGTGCACATAAAGTATACTCTCGTTGACACCTAAGTATTTCCTCCTAGAATGAGATTCAATTCAAATCTTTGTATTCATAGTCTCCAGACTGAGAGATCTAGACCGTTCAAAGAAGGAGAAAGAGATTCAGACCGTTCAAGTTTTTTAATTTTTGTGAAGTGAGGTAGTGAAATGGGCTAATAGTGGTCGTATAATTGAAATTAAGTAATCTGAATCACTCTGTCTGTCAGCTCAGGACACAAAAATTCAGTGTAGATCTCACTCCTTTCCCCCTTAATACAATTCAAATTTCATGCACCTTTACTTAAGAGCAAGTCCAACGTTATGCATTGCCATGGGGATCGGCTGCTGAGAAACCCAAATAGCCAGCCTTCCTTGCTCCAACCCATGTTAGCAATTGGGCTAGGGGCGGGCCTGTGGGAGAGGGGAGGTAGGAATCCACAGCCCGAGCGCCTAAGGCGCGCTGATGCAAGGCTGATGTCAGCCACGTTATAAAATTAATAAAAAAATGTAAAATTTTAATAAATAAAAAATGTAAAAAATTAATAAAAAATCCAAAAAAATTTTGATTTAATTTTTCTATAAATATCTTATCACTTTATCTTCCAACTTACACCACAATTTTTATAATTTCTCAAATACGTTGAGTTGTAATTTCTTATTTAATGACACGTGGTATAACGAAACCGATTAAAAATCCTATCTGAAATTACAAATAAAATTATTTTTTATTATTTTATAAAATAAAAAATATTAATATTTTATTGCCTATTGCCGTGACTATTCAGTTTAGGGTGAAGATACAAAAGATAATTACTGTTCATTAAAGATATTTACTATTCACTGAAGGGGATTCAATAGGCAGTTGCCCCGGGGACGTTCCAACACTAGAAGTGCTCTAAAGTCTTTTGGTAGAGAGATCAAGTAGTCCTCTACTTCATAAAAGCAGGCCCCACTAGTTTTAATTCATAAAACTTGTACACAGAAAAATGGGGAAAAAAAGTTAGGTGTGTTTGACCTTAAGTCCTGTCCATTCCTGATGTGGAAGTTTCAGCATTCATGCCGCCTCTTTCAGAAGAAAAAATGATGCAGAAGGTGAACCGACTCTGTTTTCCAACTATTTGTATCGTATGAATTCCAAAATCACATCACAAGAGACAATAAACAAGGAATGCCGAGGGAAAAGCGGGAAAATTCGATAGCGCTCTCAAGTATCTTATATTATCGAGTTTTTTAACGTTGATATTAGTTATTGTACATATTTAATTAAGGATCTAATCAGTAAACACCGCTTGATATAAAATACTATAGAGTATACTAGAAAATCTCCAAAAATACGTTATAATTAATTAGTGCCTACATGCTATAATAAAGCTAAGTATTCATAAGTGCACAAATTAGGGTGCGCAGCAGCAAATTATAGTGGTAAAAAAGCCTGCATTTTTTGTTTTCTTAGAGCATCTTCACCCGTTTTAGGAGGTAAGAGCAAGAGCAGTGAAATACCTCCACAGATTTGTTGACCGCAATCCTTACATTTACCGAATCCTTCGTTAGAGGTGTCCCCGAGCAGTCTTTCTCCGTAGGTTGCCTAGGCGGGGTATTTGCAAGAGACACTTCGACGCTCAAGTCAGTCGATTGATTTTCTATTCTCTGGTTTCTCTCGGGTTCTTATTACCTCCCTTGTTCTTTGGCTCCTTTCCATATTTATAGGATTGTATGTTTGGGGCACAAGTACCACGACCTGTCTTCCTCCCCCACTCCCTTAGTGGTCCTTCGTAATATGACTGCATGTTTCGAGAACAAGTACCACAACATGTCTTCCTCTCCCACTTCCTTAGCGGTCCTCCGTAGTGGAGGCAGTTATCTAGACACGTGTGTCTGTATATTCCTTGTGGGCTTTCCTCACATTTTATCTTGCACAACACCATCCCTTTGGGTGATTGGTATTGGCCCATGAGTCGAGACCGGATTTTATCCCCCACGGGTGGAGATACTCTTAGGTCAAGAAAAAGACATTTTGGGTCAAAGGCTACAACAAATGAAATGGAAGAGGATCTTCTCCGGATTCAGGATCCCCACATTTTAGCCGTTCATCGTACATCGTGCGGTCAGTTTTCGTTAGATACTATTTGTGTTTAAATTTAAATAAAAAAAGTCAAATAATTTCTGATCGTACGATACACGATAAATGACTAAGATGTGAGGATCTCTACGATCTTCACAAAATGAATCCAGATGGAATCCAATTCCAAAAGAAATGGCTGCCTATGCACCAACTAGTAATGGTCCTGCTCTCTATGGCAGTGACTGGCATCGAGGAATGAATCGAATGATAGAAAGGAATATAGTTATTTAACATGTGATGTTATTAAGCTCTTATTTAGTGTCATAGGTATGAAAATAATTACAATGCTCAACTTCATACGACAAAAAGTTCTTCAATTTAATCGCATGAGACATCAAAATGAAGATCAAACATGACGCCTAATGTAAACCTTTTTCATTGTCAATCTCAATAATTTTCAAATGAATTCAAACGCAAAACTAATATGGACTGGAGAGAAACATACAACCAACATGCAGATGAAAATGATGATATGGGATTTGAGACAAAGAGGAACAAAAGGAGGAAGAACTTTTCTTAAACGTCTAGTATTTCTTTAAACATATATACACAATGATACCATGCGATTCTAATCCGAATAGTTCGTTTTTTACTAAAGATGATGAATACACAACATGTTTAACTATCAACTAACAACAAAAATTTGAGAATAGATATGGAATTTATACGGTAAGAGATAATTGAGCGATTGGTGATGCACGTTAATCGTCTGGTTGTCTCACATCTCCTCCTGAAGCTGCCTCCACACAACTTCAAGAATTGCACAAGAGGTTAAGTGTGAACATAATGTGCACCTTATCTTGTTTGTGTGGGGATATGCAAATTATGCATATTTCCTCTATTTTCGCTACCACTAGATTGTCACGCTTTAATATTGTGATTATAATTGAGCATCATTAACCTAATAATTATTTATTAGTGTGGAATGGAAAATTACACTCAATGGGATGCTCCATCACCACAATTTAAGGTAATCGCTAATCATAATTAATGTTCTATAGTACCCAAAAAAATGATTACAAGGTGTGAAATGCCAAAGAGACTCTCAAAGCGGGACTCTCCAAAACTCTCTGTCACCTCACAATTTAACGTTAATTTCATTGTAACATTATAAAACATTATGCAAAAAAAACTGAGGTGCAGAAAGTCTATAAAGAATTCAACTTTTGAGGAAGTTTCATTTACATTTCTCAACCAAATTATGAAAAGTTGGGGAACCATATATTTAAGAGCATGGGCACATCCTAAGAGCAACTCCAATGTCGGAGCCCTCCCCCCAGGCAATCCACTATTTAATTCACCCAATGAACAGTAACTGCCCTTAATGAACAGTAATTGTCATTTGCATCTCCAGCATAGGAGCTCTCCCCCTGGCAATAGGTAATAAAATATTTTTTTGTTTGTTTAAATAATACAAAATAAAATTATTTGTAATTTCGGATAAGATTTTTTAAATCATTCTCGTTGCGCCACGTGTTGTCACATCCCGGCCCGAGGTCCACCACATCCCGAGCCCGCTCCACCATCGTAGCACGATATTATCCGCTTTGGACCCCGACTACGCCCTCACGGTTTTGTTTCTGGGAACTCACACGAGAACTTCCCAGTGGGTCACCCATCATGGGAGTGCTCTCGCGCGCTACTCACTTAACTTCGGAGTTCCCATGGAACCCGAAGCCAGTGAGCTCCCAAAAGGCCTCGTCCTAGGTAGGGATGAGAATATACATATAAGGATCACTCCCTTGGGCGATGTGGGATCTCACAATCCACCCCCCTTAGGAGTTCCCATGTCACAAGTTGCATATCTTTTGTATACAAAATTTGTGTCAAATTATTACAGTTTGTAATTCCAGAATCTGGAATATATTATATATGTGATCGTGTGTATATGTGACAAATTTTTACACTGTATACATAATCTAGAATATAGCTGTCATAATTTGTCACAAATTTTTCATATAAAATAAACCATTTACTCCTTTTTCATATATTGAGAGAAAGTTACAACTTGAAAATTAAAAACGAAAAATTTGTCATAATTTTCTTTTTAACCCGTCTAAGTATTGTCCGATAGGGAACATGGTTTGTATTAATTTTACATATATAAAATAAATGGGTAAACGGTTACCTGTTAATAACCGCGATTAATACTCATAACCACCCATTTAAATTTCGCCGGTAAATGGTTATACCCATAACCATTTATTTATCTAAATGATTACCTATAACTGTAACCGTGAAATTTAAATGGACGAGTAACCGCGGTTATCCATAATCGTATTTGCCCATCCCTAGTCTTACGTGTCTAATCCCTTTGACGTGGGCCCAATTTAATGGGAAAGAACAGGTTCCATAATTTGCTTTCATCCGAATCAAAGTTACCATTATTTGCTGGGTTATGCTTTAAGCACACCCCTAAACGTCATTTCACCCATAAATTAGTAATAAAACACAATTAAAAAATGGTAAAAAATGAAATTGGGCCAGACCAAAGCCTTGAACCAACCCAACTTGACCTACTTTGCGGCCTTTTGTTGCGGCTTTTTACCGTCTTTACCCGACCATATAATCATCATCTTTCATTTCATTAGGTCACAAGTTGCAGACATGCCCCTACGGCCCTACCTATCCACCCACCATCTTCTTACTTTCATCACCTTAAAATTATTCTAATACTTACTAATTATTCATGAAGTTGGACCCACGTGGGTTATCCGAGTTGGTCAGAAGTTAATGTTTGTTCTTCGCACTTAAGTTTGTTTTTCGTTCTAGTAAACAAGTGATTTATTTGTTATCCGAGTTGGTCAGAGATTAGTGTTTGTTCTTCACACTTGAGTTTGTTTTCTGTTTTTTTATTTTTTTTAATTAGAGATTTACATGTTATCTGAGTTAGTTAGAGATTAGTGTTATTTCTTCGCACCTGAGTTTGTCTTTCATTTTTGTAAATTAGAGATTTATTTGTTATTCAAGTTGGTCAGAGATTAGGCTTTGTTCTTTGCACTTAAGTTTGTCTTTCGTTTTTGTAAATTAGAGATTTATTTGATATTCGAGCTGGTCAGAGATTAGTGTTTTTTATTCGCACTTAAGTTTGTCTTTCATTCTTGTAAATTAAAGATTTATTTTTTTGTCAGAATATTAGATGTTTTATTATTATTATTATTATTATCCCTCACCAATTAGGTTTTAAAATTACGATTTTTTTTAGGAAAGTGTTATTGGCACTCCAAATATCTCATTATAAACTTCTCACAAGTTTATTTTTCTTTCCTAATATAAAAAGTTTGGAGTGTAAAATGAGATTTTTGGAGTGCTAATAACAATTGCTCTCTTTTAATCTAAATGAAAATCTTGTTTTGCTTGAGAGCCATCTAGTATGCCTTGCAAACTATTGTTTATTTTAGCATTTATCATCAGACAAGGGAATATTGGGGCACAAACATCACTTTTTATATACTTACTTTTTCGCGTCACACCTCTTTAAACAAGATTAAGACTTGATTAGAAATAAATAAACATGATTAAGACAAGAATGTCCATTTTTAAAATCATTATAATTTTCCCTTCTTCTCCTTTTTTGGGTCATAGCTTATGTTCTAGTTGGGTTCATATTGTCCGTGTCCTTGAGTTTGAATGTCTCTACTTTTTTATGAATTTTTTTTATTATATTAGAGAAATGATCTTGTCAAATAATTTCTAGTTATGTCTGTATTTATACTAAATCTAACGAAAAAAAATTAATATAGTCAAACATAATACTAATACCGAAAAAGGCAAATTTAGATTAAATATCAATTTTAATAACGGTTTTAAGAAGTCACTTAGTACTACTGTATAGTAGTATTCATCTTCACTTGTAAGTAAGATGTCTTAGTTTTGATTCTTGCCCAAGAGGAATTTGAACCACATCATTGCTAGCTCATTGTGAGGCTAGGTCTCATCCTTCTCCCTTAGTTTAGATAATATCGGTGGCTCAAAAAAAAAAAAAAAAAGGGTTTTAAGAAACAAAATAAATACTTTAAAGAAAACTATGAATCCGTTACCATTATATTTGGATTTAGCCATAAATTATAGGCAAATACACTTGTAAGCATAGGAACTTTTATATTTTCGTCCTCATACCCAAGGACTAAAAAATCGATAATATCGGCGAAATATCGCCGATATTATCGTTTTTTGGCACCGGCGATATTTTCAGAGTATTACATTGATTATCGTAATAATATCGCGATATTAGCGATAATATCGCCATCTCTCTCCGTCGTCTGGCCGTCGTCGCAACGGCAGCCGAGCTCCGTCGTCGCAGGCTGCCAAGATCCTCTCTCTGCCAAGATCTGCGCCTCTCTCTGCCAAGATCTACGCCTCTCTGCAATCCTCTCTCCGGATCCCAAAACCCGCTCGGGTTTGATGGATCCCAAAACCGGCTCGGGTCTGATGGTGCTCGCCGCCGCCGGGAGGTGAGAAAGGGAGGAGGAACGGAGGAGAGGGAGGGAGAGTTCAGGAGGGTGGTGGAGATGCTGCGCTGGCATCGGGGTGGACGAATTTGGGTGTGCCTGGGTGTGGCCGGAATATGGGTTGGGTGTCCTTGGGGTCATCGGGGTTCCTCTGCGCGTCGCTGTGCTTCCCAGAGACGGAGGAGAGGGAGAGAGAGTTCAGGAGGGTGGTGGAGATGCTGCGCTGGCATCGGGGTGCACGAATTTGGGTGTGCCTGGGTGTGGGTGCGATCGGGGAAATGGAGTGAGAGAACGAGAGTTCGAGAGAGAGCTAGAGTTGAGATCTGACTGAGAGAGTTGAGATCTGAGAGAGAGTGAGGGGTCCGAGAGAGACTCGGGAAAAGAGTAAGAGAGAGAGATAGGGTGAGGGTTAGTGGCTGCCACGTGGCAGCGTGACGGAGAGTGAGAATCAAGATGGAGGGTTCAGATTAGATTAGGATAAAGGACTCAATTGCACAATTTATATAATTTCAGGGAAAGAGTGAAAATATAAATTAATCTGGGGTGGGGTTTCACTTCTTTCATTAATTACTACATATTTTTTACACTCACAATGTTTGCCAGCTCGCTATATAATCAACTTAAATCAGTTAAATCCATCATGCAATGCATTTCCTTCCAATTTTTTGTGATAAACTAATAGATAATTGACTAAATAAACATCCTGCAAAGTTTCAATAAAAATTTCCAAGTTTTTATTACAATTTCCGTGGTTTTTATTCAATTTTTATCGATATCGATAATATCCCGATATTTCCATCGATATTTCCGTGTTTTTGGACTACCGATATTTCCGATATCATCGATATTTAATACCTTGCTAATACCACATGACTTGCGTGCCATTGATATCAATGCTAGAAATTGTTGCTGACCACTATCATTGCACCCGAAATTTTTTTTCTTGTCGTTTAAAAATTTCAACTCATTGTTCAGCAGTAACATGAAAAGAAAAAAAAAAAAAAAAACAATACGGGTAATTTTTTTAAATTTTCAGTTATGTTTTGTTGTGTGAGTTTATTGTTTTTTTTACATGTATACAATAAAATTAGACAACGTATGAGAAAATTCATTACTTAGCGTATTTTTTTAAGGCCACTGTTGGACAGTGAAATTGAGATCGAAAAATTAATTGCCATCACATGAAAAAGTTGGGCCGGTCGACAAATATGGTATGATTAAGGGGCAATTATATAAGAATAATGCTAAAGAGACCAAATTTATATAATGAATGACGAATTTGATTTCTAATTTCATCGAACCCATTTGAGTCAAACCTCATACTTCTTACAAATGAATTTCTCAAAACCGTACTAGTTTGTAATAAACAACATATAGTTTTAAAAACATAAACAAACAAAACAAACAAAAAACTAATTTTATTTAAAAAATTAATATCTTTTGTCACTTAATACCATGTTTAGTAAATCAAAATCAAAATTTCATATTTCTTTTTCACTTGTAAATAAGAGTTCTTAAATTGTTATGACTGATGAATGCTTTATAAAAAAATTTAATCATGTTAAATGTATTTTAAGGGATTAATTGAAAGTATATAAAAGCTTAAATATAATTTACCCAACAAGAAAAGGAATCAAAGTTAAGGATGAAAAAGGAGGGCAAAGCCAGCAAAAGTAGAAGCTAAAGCCAAGAATAAATTTTACAAGAAAACAAACAGAACAACGGTAGATATATTAAATTTGTAAACTATCTTTTATAAATCACACGATCGACATTTGATGATTAAATTCTTTCTCTAAATTATTAAATAAAAGTCCAATTAAAATCGGTCTAATTAATATCTGTTTACAAAATATGGTCTAAAAATTTGGTTTGACCGCATTTTAAAAACATAATAAATTGCTGTGTTACTCTCTCTGTCAATCCTCTAATTTATATCATTTATCTCGCTCTCTCTCTTTCCTCTGGGCATCGTGAAATGACAGAACAAGAAGCCTAACCCATCAGCGTGGACATTTCTCCTCCTCCCACCATTTCTTCTCCCATCCACCTCTTCTCTCTCTGAAATCCCTCTCTGCAACCTTCAATCCGCCATGCCATTCCCCCCCTCGGATCTACCCACCTCCACCCCAATCTGATCTCTTTCTCCTTCTCTCTCCGTCCTAATCCCACCCGTAATCCCCAACCGAAACGATGTCGTCTCTGCGCTCAGATCTGACCTTCTCCTCCAGAGTCTATCCGGAACCCTACTCCTCCGTCGACGACGACCTCTTCGATCGCCTCCCGGACTCCCTCCTCCTCCTCGTCTTCAACAAGATCGGCGACGTCAAGGCCCTCGGCCGGTGTTGCGTCGTTTCCCGCCGCTTCCACTCCCTCGTCCCCCAGGTCGAAAACGTTGTCGTCCGCGTCGACTGCGTCATCTCCGACGATGATTCCTCCCCCTCCGCCTCCTCGTCTTCCTCCTCCGACAAGTCCCGGACCCCCTTCTCTGCCCTCTTCCGCCTCGTCCTCAGCGGCATTGTCAAGCCTCTGCAGGCGCTCGGCCAGTTCCTGGGACCCAATCGGCGATCCCAGAATGGGTCCCACTCCGCTCTCTCCGTCGATGACCCAGATTCCTCCGCCGCCGACAGCAACAGCCTCGACCAATCCGGCGTCACCCACCACTCCCCGACCCAAGTCTTGAAGAATTTCAATGAGATTCGATTCCTCCGGATCGAGCTTCCCAACGGCGAGCTAGGCATCGACGACGGCGTTTTGCTCAGGTGGAGGGCCGATTTCGGCTCCACCTTAGACAACTGCGTCATCCTCGGCGCCTCCTCCGTCATCCACCCGGTACCCACCAAAGCATCGCTCTTTCCGGACACTGGGTGCGATGGGTTGTGCGCCACCAACAACGCAGCCGTGGCGGAAGATAACGGAAGCATACCTGACTCGTTTTACACCAACGGCGGCCTGAAGCTGAGGGTTGTCTGGACAATCAGCTCGTTGATCGCCGCCTCCGCCAGGCACTACCTGCTTCAGCCCATCATTTCCGAGCACAAAACGCTAGACAGCTTGGTTCTGACGGATGCCGACGGGCAGGGGGTGTTGCACATGAACAGGGACCAGCTCGAGGAGCTGCGGATGAAGCCATTGTCGGCCTCCTTGGCTTCGAAGAGGACGCTTGTGCCGGCCCTGAACATGCGGCTCTGGTATGCTCCCCAGCTGGAATTGCCTGATGGGGTTGTGCTAAAGGGTGCGACTTTGGTTGCTATAAGGCCCAGCGAGCAATCTCTGACCGCCAAGAAGGAGGTTTCCTCTGATATGTCCTGGGTTTCGACCGCCTTCGAAGAGCCGTACGGGACGGCGGCCAAGATGCTGGTCAAGAGGCGCACTTACTGTCTTGAGATGAACTCCTTCTGAATCGATTTCGAGTGTCTCAGGTACATTTGCTGTTAATGTTTTCGTGTACCTATGATTCGGATTGAATTGGATGATTGCTCGGGTTTTAATGCCTTTCGGCTGCAATTCAATGACTAATTGACTTTAAACGTTGGGAAATATTTCTTGTACATTAGAACCAGAAGTCATTCATTTCGTTCTTGTTCTTACTTGCAATCCAAAGTTCCAAAATTTAATGGCAATACAGGTAATTAGGGTGATCTGCGTGTTGCTCAGAGTCCAAAGTTCCAAAATTGTATTGGATTGCCAAGAATATGATCTATAAAGTAGCTTAAAAGTATGTCATTTGATAAATAATCGAACGAGAGTTTGGATGAACAATCAAATGCATAATGTTAGGTAGCGATATGGTACTAGTATGTTTTGGGATTTCTGATTCCACTCTTGGTTGTCTCTGTGATTCATGGTTTGGTACTGATCTAGTTCAACTTGGGATTTTATCAGGGAAAACAGTGTCCTTCGGGGGAAAATGGGGTAGCGGCATTAAGTTGAAAGTGGAGAAGGGGAGAACAATTTTGCCTCATCGGAAGACTAAGTTAACCGCGGTGCCTCTCAATTGTGCAACGAATCTTGATTGGAACGACGCAGAAAGAAGCGATACTCCGTTGGATACGCACTGCAGATCCTCCACTCTTGTATGCTTGAGCCGAGAGTTGAAAATGCCGCATCTGCTCGATGCTTCTGTTTCGGGCGTTACGCTTGCAAGAGTGAGTGCTCACATGCAACTGATCTACTTTTACCTTTCTTTCTTCCAAATGTATGTGAATATTGTAGGTATCATGACACTCTCTGGTTATGTGATGTATGTCAAAAGTTCATTTCCGCAACAACTTCCATTCAAAGTTTCCATCCTTACAGTAAGTAACACAAACTTGCTTGGTTCACATGACTGTCGTTTAAGGATCGGTAGCAGGAAGTTCCGAATGATCCAACGATTGAATGTTTGTGAGATAACTTCAATGGAGATTATGAAGTAATTGTTCCCTTTTCTTCTCCCATTTTAGGCTAGGATCCGTTTTGCCCGTACGGACTGATCTCGGTCATTCATGTTTGTGAGACCCGCAAAGCAGGACGAGTTCTGAGCGATCGATCCTGCATCTGGGTCTCACAAGAATTTGCTTCGGCGAGGGGGAGAGGAAACTTGTTTTTCCATCACAAAAATTTATTTTTGCCATTTATGCAATCACGAAAGCTTAATTTATAGAAAAATAATTACAAAATAATTTTGGAATAAGCCATCACTTTTGTGGGTCCAAAATAAAGAGGGAATTATTTATTCTCTTGATGCGTGAACAAATGCTTTGTCTCCCGATAGATAAACAGGTGATTTATAAAATATTATACAAAAAAAAAAAAAAAAAAAAATCTGGTCAAGTGGATTGAATTTTGTGCGATTAGATTAGGCGCTAAATGAAGCATAAAAAAAATGCCTATTTGTGGACCTCGTTAACCATTTCTTTGACCCACCTCATACAAAACAAAGGTATGAATTTTTCTCTTTTGAACGATTTGAATTTCTAATCGTTTGGCTCTGGACAATGAGATCCAGAGATTTCTCTACATATATCTTAATCGGAAAAATTGGGGTTTAGGATATTTCCAGGTAACGTTCCCCAGCCACGTTTATTTATTTTAATTTTCATTATTTTCCTTTTAAAGAAAGAAAGATGAATTTTGGGTGGAGAATGATTATTTACTTAATTCAATTCAATTTAATTTTAATATCTGAGCCGGTTGTCCTCCCACCTTTATCTGTTTATTATCACGTGAGATTTCTTTGCTTTGTACACCCACAAACTCACAATCCACGTGAATTAAAACCTGCACTCCAAACAACCCTATTCACTTAGGGCCAAGATGTATATCTTTCATTTCTATTTCTCTTCTACGTTATTCATTACTATTATTTTATTTCAACGTTGCGGTCACACCACCGCCTGACATCGTTAATTACAGGTTATATAACGGGTGAACAATATAGATAATATGTAATGAATTTATCAACGCATTATAACATGAGTGGTTGGTAATACCACATGACAGTTTGACGCTTACTAAAATACTTATCATCCGAATTTTTTAATAATCACGCTTTCGCACATTGTTACTAATAATACCGTTGTTGTAACAAGTGTGCATTTGGAAAATAAAAATATGAAGCCCAATAATTGAAGAAGTGCACACGTTCCATGTGTGGCTATGTTCCGGTTGATGCTAATATGTGCTTTAATATGTGCAAAAGCAAAACTTACTTTCATTGGATGCTCTCAAAAGAATGAAACTACTTTCAACAATCTTTATGAAAAGTGCTTAAGAAGTGTAGCATTTCGACACATGCTGCTTTTGTTTTTCTGAAAAAATGTACTTTCAACTAATAACTCTACTTCTTCGGGCTTAATTCATGTAAGCATATGTTGGGCCTGGTTCATAGTTTCGTCATTTTAGGGCACATCGATCGTGATATGACGTTATCAATTTACATGCATAATATAAGTCAACGACATCGTAAATGACACATCCCGATCACAGTGTTTGGAGGATATTGGAATGGCCGTGCGCTGGCCGACACCCGAAGGGGATGGGGGTTGTGACGCAAGCCAGTTTGTCATGCGTATGCTATGAACATGTTCATGCATTCTTATGTTCTCATATCCTTATCTTAAGCATGGTAGGATGGCTTGTGTCACCCCTCGAGTGTCGATCAGCACATGGCCATCCCGATATCCTTTCGGGCACTAGGATCGGAGCGTGTCTAAATAATACACGCTAATAGAGAAAACTATTAATAAATAGATAGACGTACTATAACAAGAGTAAGATTGATAACACGACTCCCTAAGGATTTTTGGAGTTTAGAAGATCATCAACCTCCTTAATTAAGGGTTTGAGTTTGTTTATTTCGATTCTAGTTCTTATTTTTAGTTTCGGTTGCCTCCAAAACTTGGTGAAGCATCTGCTACAAACTACAAATGCATTTCGACATCCTAAGTTGAAAAATGAAAAAGTGCCCTATCTAGAATATAATCCAATACATGAATGTATCAACTAATAACAATAATTTTTCACTTAAAAGATGTAAGCGAGGCCAGCTAGTCAAGAAAGTATGTCCGTCCCATAGACACGATAAGTTTGGTCCACTTACTTAGTGTTGCTTAAGCCTTATTACTTTTGGGCCTACTTCGTATACCTAAGGAACTTTTGGGACTAAGTAATAGACTTGAGGAATTTTTGGGCTGCTCTCAATTGAATTCCAACATCAAACTTTATTGGGAAAATTTGCGTTTCGACTTCAAACCAGTAATATCGCTAAATAAACTTAAAATGAATGTCATATCTACCAGAGTGAGATCATCTCTTGATCTCAAATTTAGGAGCTGACAAACCGAGCACTATAGACCATTCAATTTAAATCACGCAGCTTCCATTAGCTCACTGGACCACCGAACACACAAAACTACGCCCTCATCTCTCTCCCTCATCCCTCTCTTAAATTGTCCAGATAGCTGAATTTGTCAGCGCCGAAGTTTGAGAACCAGAGATAATCTCAATTCCACTATTTGCTCTAATTTTCAAGTTACATCATTTCACATTTGATATGCATATAAATCATATCCGTACAAGTTGGGTGAAAATGAGAGGTCAAATAAAATATTTCAGCCCTCAATGTAGTTGACTTGCAAAGATTCTCTTATTAAAAGACGATAAATATATATATATATATATAACATATAATGTAAAGCTTAAACCAGTCAAATGATGGACGATTTGACTGGCCTGCGAAAAGGCGAGCACACTTCCTTTGTCAACTAACTAGCCTAACTCAACATAAAAGATTTGAAGAATGCCAAAACATATAATGTAAAGCTTGAACCAGTCAAATGACGGAGGATTTGACTGGCCTGCGAAGAAGCGAGCACACTTCCTTAGTCAACTAACTAGCCTAACTCAACATAAAAGATTTGACGATTGCCAACTTAGCATACCATGCATGTTTCAGTAACCAAATACAGTGAAGATGACTTGCAGAGCAAGAAAATGAGAAAAAGAATATGTAACTTCAATCGAATTGTCAGTTACATCTTCTTCAACAGAGGCAACGCTATTGCTATTGCTATTGCGCACACAGAGACAGATAAATATAAATATATATATATATATATATATATATATGCGAAAATATAGAACTGGAAAATGGTTAAAAGCAGAAATAGCAACAAATTCAGAAGGATAATAATATAAGCTATCATCCGATGCGGAAAACTACATGCTATTCCCCCCACAGCTTTCCACCACTACTTGTTTAGCTTCAGACTTCAGTTTCCTGCATTAAACATTATCACTGCAATTACCATGCATGAATTAAAAAAATCCAACCTTGAAATATAACACAAAGCCTGCAATAAACTCAAGGGAAAATGCAACTTTGTAATAAACTCAACGTCCAAATCTCGACCGCACTTTTAAAGGCAAATTATGAAGCAATAAAAACACTACCAAGGATTGATCACTGCTGAAATAGGCTAGAAATTGTAAAATCGATGAGGCTTAATTTATCCGACTAAGAAGTTACTCAACTAGCAACATCAATACAAGTATTAAAGCAAGGAATGCAGGAAAGATGAAGAAGAAGACGACGACACGTTCATATCTTTCCTCCAGTGGCCATCTTACGAGGCTTCGACGACGCTACTGTGAGAGGTTTTGTTTTCTGGGAAATACTATTGTCATCTAGGTTCGTATGTTTATTGGTGGTTTTGTGGTTTGAGGTTTATGGAGTGTGGTATGTTTTGGAATATATACAAGAACATGTACGGACTTTGAAAAAATTCCTTTGACTAAGCATGCATCTCATGCAATTCTTTTCTGTTTCAGTACATGTTTCAGCAAAACGTAGAACGAGACGGAGAAAATCTTAAAACAAGAATTTGCAACACTAACCAATACAAAACAAAACAGAGAATAAAAAAACAAATTTGATTAATGGCAGTTATTAATGGCAGTTATTTGAATCTGTCACCATATTTTTCAAATGGATAGTGTCATCCATGCACCTGTTTTTACTTCTCACATACTCCTCTCAATTTTCGACCGTCGGATTGAATGAATTGAAGATCAATGGTCAAAAAGGGTGTGTGAAGTTAAAATGAGTGTGTGAATAGCACTTTCTTTGTCAAATATGAAATCCCTTGGAACGTAAACATATTAGTAAGAAATATTTCAAAATAATCAACTTAGCCTTGCTCAATAGTATTTTAAAAGATTAAGTTCGAATTAACCAAACAAAAAACTACATATTAACAAGAATGAATGTTAATTTTGTATCCATGTCTCCCATCCCCAAATGACCCACTTTAACAGAGACTTATGGGAAATGTTTGATTGAATAATTTTTATTTCAAAGGAAGAAAAAGTATATTGTTACTCAAAAATATATGTATGGCAATAGAGGAGCTTCAACTATATTGAAGTTGAAGTTGTGGTGGTGTAGCTCAATGCAAGCCAGGGATGAGTAACTGAGATCTCACATCGGAGAAATATCTCAACAATCTACATAAATTAAGAGTTTATGTTCCACTAAGATTTAAAACTAAGATCTTGTGTGATAAAATCTCACAGCTAAAGAGGTATACACTTTTGAGCAGGAAACAAACTACAACAGACGTACCAACTATTAAGTCATGTTAATTCTAATGTAATCACTAAAGAAAGAGAGTAGAGAAGAGAGATCCAGGAGGAGGAAATGAGTGAGAACTAATTAAACTAAACGAAACAAAAACCTATTCAAAACATATTTTAGTTTGAAATTTATAAATATTTTGCTCCTTCCCCTTAACCTCTATCATATTTCTTCTCCATATCACTCCACCTTGTTTTTAGTAATTTTTTTTTTAAAAGGAGGCAACTGGTGGCAAGTCACGGTTATCCACCCATTCCGAGGGCCGAGAAGACTCACAAAGGCATTTCAGCCTCCCTCTAGCCACAAGTCTGGCTTCCACAACAACAACTGGTCTCAAACCCGAGACCTCCAGTTTTTAATTTTAAGGAAGTCTCGTAAGTCGTAATCTGCCCTTTACCACTGGGCCACCAACTCGTGGTTCTTTGTTTTTAGTAATTGAGTACAGTAGAATTAAAGCATAAAAATAGGACTGGAAACGGATAAAATGAGAGTGTCAAAAATCGCTATTACGTTTGTATAAATAGGATTTTTTTTTTCACATATACATGAACTCTAATGTTTCAACATTTGAGAGAGAACAGATCCAAGCAACTTAATTTATTAATGCAAATGCCTGCCTACGTGCCTGGGATCCCTTAACCAAAAAGTTAGCTAGTTAGACCATCTCCAATGGTGGCTTATAACCTAAAATTCCCCTTTTTTTCCACCCCAAAATCCACTCCAACTCATAACCTAAAATAAACCTAAAACCTAAAACTCAAATGAGGGCTAAATTTGGGTCACATTTTAAGCCACAAAGTAAAATGGGCCCCACAGCTTTTTGTTCAACTTTTTGAAAACAAACATCCCCACGTGGGGGTGTTTCCCATTTGTCAAACCAATAAAGTCATCCAAGGGTCTCAATTACATGGGTTGTTGGTTAATCCAATGGTCCAGGTTCAAATTATTCTTTTAGGTTAAAATATTTTCATGTATTGATTTAGTGATTTTTCAAAATTTATCGGAATTTAAATATTTTTAGGTTAAAATGTTCATATAATTAATTTAAGATAGTATACATAATTTTTTTTTTTTAAAAAAAAAACCTTAATTTATTCTTTGATAATCTCGGGCTAAAATTTTAGGCCAGAAGGGTTGGAGCAGAAAAGTTGTTTCTGGGCTAAAACCTAAGGGCCTGTTTGGTATCCTATTTGAAAATTTTTATCATTTCTCAAAATATTTCTTAAGAACATTTTTTGAAAACAAATTTTTTTAAGACTAAAAAACTTGATTGGTTTGTGATTTAAAATTTTTAAATCTTACGACTTAAACTTGATTGGATTGGAGCAAACACGAAAAAGGTAAAAAAAAAGAGGAGAAAGAAAGAAGAAAAGAGAGAGATATATGTTTGGAGTGAGAGGGAAAGAGGGAGAAAAGAAATGAGTAGGTTTAAGTTTAAAAACTCTAAAAACTCACTTTTTATGTTTTTAAATAATAGACTATATTTTTGAGTTAGTCTTGAGTTTTGTTTTTGAAAATAGTCATACCAAACAAGTTTTTAAGGCCTAAAACTTAAAAACTGTTTTTGAGTTTAAAAAATTGGATTCAAGTACACTACCAAACAGGCCCTAAATTTTCTGGGCTAAATATTTTTAGGTTTTAGGTCACCATTGGAGATGGTCTTAGGGTTCATGCTAATTGCTAAAATGCTAAGCAAACAAAGTTGAAAGTTAGCTCTCCAATATTATTCACCATGCTAATTAATTCCCAAAAACAACTCCATGCAAATTATATGCAAGTAAAGGCCGACAGTCCGCCGAGCAGTTCGCCATGTGGTGCAGCTCCGAAGGGCAGAAAAGAACAATTAAACAATCCTAAAGCTAACCAGAAAGGCAAAAGCCTCCTCCGAGTGACAAACCACATGGCCTGAGCCGAGTGAATGCCAACACCTGTCAGCCATCCATGGACGGACTCATATGCCAAGAGAGAAGGAAACCAAAACAAGAGAACAAACGAGGAGACAACCAGCCGATCCCCCCATTCACTCCAATCCATGCAGGATTCAAAAGCAGACAGAAAACATTACAATTAAAAACATATATCTCCATCAAACCTTTGGCCCAATGCCTTACTTGTTTATGATTACCAAGAAAAGCAAGCAAACCCTACTTCTGTGCAAAATTAACAATTATATATGTAGATATATAGTATATACACACATATATATAAGCTAGGTTTTTAGCTAGGCTAGCTACTCATATGTGAGGCACAGAAATAGAGAAGCAAGCAACCAATGCAAAAGTAAGAAGCAGAAAATGTGTATTATATTTGGAGGAAAAAAAAAGAAAAAGAAAATCAGATTGGTGAAGGTTTACCAGAAAGAAGCTTAGATAGGTTGCCAAGGACTGATCGTTGAGACAAATCAATTCTTTGCTTTGCCCTTGTGGTCTGAATGCCGGGTTCCGTCGCCGTAGAGTTGCTGCAAGCGGCGATCAAATCCACCTGGGAATTGCTGTTGGTGCTGCTGATGGTGGTGGTGGTGGTGATGGTGATGATTCTCCATGGTTGGCGCGGCCGCGGCAGCTCCGATGAAGAAGGGTACATTAGACGATCCGTCTATGGGAGAAAACCTCTGAAGGTGATGAGGCATAAGAGACGGTGAAGAGGAAGAATTGGACTGAAGGGTCCCCCTATTGAAACCAGCAAGGCCGCCGGAAGAAGAGATCGAAAAGTTCAGGTTGTAGTCACCGCCATTGCTCGGTTCCGATGAGGTCGTGACTGGGATGAGGTCGGGAACAAACGAGAAGTGCTGAAGCTCCGAACTGTGATGTCCGTGATGATGCTCCCCGGACACATTGAACGGGGAGACAACCGACATTGTCTGCGGAATAGAGTTCATCCCCAAATGGATTTGTCCGGAGAATCCGGCCGAGTGATGAGTCCGGGCCGAGGAGGACAACCCGAGAAGCCCGGGACTGAAGTAATCCATTGGTGCTGCTGCCTTGTGGAACAAAATGGGCTCACCGCCGCCGCCGCCATGATTCTGCTGATGATGATGTGCAGATGCGGTCGGAGAATCGTTGTTGTGAGCAGTGCCGATGCCGGCGGTGAGAAGTTCAGTGAAAGAAGCATTTTGTTGGGAAATGTTGTTGTTTATGTTGTGCTGGTAAGCTGACTCAATGCTTTCTTTATCCTTGTCCTTGGCGGCTCTTTCCCTTGCCCGCTCCCGGGCCTTGGACCGGTTCACCCGAACCTCCGACCGCGAAAGTGACAGCCCGGATCCCTTGCTGGTCTCGGAAGTACTGGAGCAAGCGGATTTCGACAAGGAAAGGTGCTGACTTTGGTTCCCGGTCTGGTTCTGATTATGGTTGTAGTTCTGATCGAACTCAATCTCTGCCGAATCAAACCCTCCACGCTCGCAGCTCGCCCTCTTCTCGTCGCTGAGCTGCTTAGGCGTGTCGGGGAACGAAGAATTGTTCAGGGAAGGGAGCTCAGAGATGGCATCGGCGGCGGCATTGATCAGCCACTCAATTGCTTTGCTGGGCTGGTCGTAATTCAACCGATCTTGGAGATCGTAGAACTGAATGGCGGTGGTTACAGACAACCGGACCCTCCGGTCTCTCAACCCTTTGGAAGTCCAGACCTTGCTGTGCCGATCTTTGCCGCCGGAGGCTCTAGAAACGCGGATGATGCGGGAGTGGTGCCAACCGTGGAGACGGTTGCCCGCATCGGCTGTGGCTGTGGCTGTGGCGGCGGCGTCCCTCTTGATTTCTAGGCATGATGGGTCTTGATTGTCGTCGTCTTCGGGTGATGGCTTGTGATCTCTGCTGCTGCCATTTCCGATTCTTGGGAACTTGTTGCTGGCTTGTATCTCCTCCACCTCCATAGCAGTAGTTTCATGCCTTTCTCAAACAAAGACTCATTCAATTTTGGGACTTTCTTTTCTTTTGCTTTGGTTCGTTCTTATCCTTCTGCACCACTAGCTCTCTCTAGAGAAAGAAAGGGGAGAGAGAGAGAGAGAGAGAGAGATAAAGGGGTTGAATTTGGGGGAGGGAGGGGGAGTGGTTTTAGAGAGAGAAGGAGGGGGAGGACTGGAGGTGGAGGTTGGGTTGCAGTGTCCTATGCATTGATGACGATGATTCAGAGAGGGTACTTTGGCTGTGTAGTGATAAAAAGGCCTGTTTTACGGTGCTGATATATCACGGTCCAAGTCAGGCGAGCGACTCTCTCTCTCTCTAAAGCTTTTTGCAGTTCCTGCAGTGTGCTTTCAAAGCAGCAAACCAAAGCCTGCAGAGTCTTACTCTTCACAGTCTCTCAGCTCTGCAAAAAAAAAAAAACAGTAAATTTTCATATTTCATTTCCATTTTTAATTCCATAAATATAAAAGAAAAAGTAAGAACATTTACCCAAAATACATCACAATACAGAAGCAAGTAAAAGAAGTTGATCAGATGCCTAAATACACTACGCATTTACACACAAAAAACCCAGCTTTCAGAGATCTCATGCTAATAAAAGCTAAATGCCTAAACCTAACAAAAGGGTTTTTAAAGAAGATCAACTTCAGAATATAACCTAAGTTGGAAACCAAAAAAAGCAGAATTAACATGTAATCCCTTTTCTGCTTCAGATTCAAGCAGAAGCAGTAAATCTGAAACAATTTTATTTTTGTTGCCCTAAAAATGCGAGACATATTCGTGCTCTCCTGTATATTAAGCTCAATAAAACACATTAAACAATAAAAAAAACTAAAAGAAAAGATAATTGGCAGCTCAAATAAAATATGGGAAATTTCAAACCTTGAACAGTGTTGTGGGTTTTGATTTGGTAGAGACAGGTGTCAAGGTATCACTGATTGTTACAACTTAAACAAACGTACAGACAGCAGAAATGGAGCAGTGTGATTCTTTGTCTGCAGATTCATAAGCAGTTCGAGATTTGGGCATCCAAAGCTCTCAGATCTGCGCATTCAAACTTGATGGGATCAGTTCCTTCGCTGCAAAAAAACCCATCCAATCAGAACTTTATCCTTCCCAATTTCTCCTCCACCTCCAAACTCAAAACCCCATATGACAACCTAATTAACACTAATTACAATTAAAGATGCAAAATTTAAGCTAAATCAAGACAATTAGACTGATGAGATGACCTAAAATCCTCCTAAGTTGCAAGATTTACACTCCGCATATAAATCCAGACTGCCTAAAGAAGGTCAGAAAAGCACCATTAGCTGAAGAACCCAGAAACAAAAAGTAGACAGATTTGAGGTTTTTCTGCAGAAAGTTGAAAAATTGAGTGAGAGAAAGACTCACAGAAGCTGCATATGTGTTTGTGAGCTGAGAATTCGAGATGGGTTGGGAGGCGGGAGCGAGTTAGGGTTGCTGATAGAGGTGTTTGGCGGGTAAGAAAATAACCAGAGAAAATGTAGGAAATTGATGAAAAGTAGAGGGAGAGGTTTCAAAACTGAAAAATGGAAACTGGGGTTTGAGAGGGTTAAGTAGTAGTTGAAGTAAACAGTGGAAGAAGAATAGAGAGATGAAGGAGGAGAGAGAGAGTTGTTTGCTTCTTCCCCATTTGAGCAAATCACCGGGCTTATCGGTTAAGGACAGCACACAGCGCCGTTCTCTCCACTTCATAGATATACTCGCTTTCTCCCCCTTTTGCCCCTCTTCTCTTTCCTTTTTACTTCTGTTGCCATTTATTTTCGTTTGTATTTTTTTTTCTAATTATAAATTCCAACAAGAAATAAAACTAGAAAATGGACGGTTAAAATTATATTGTGTATTTCTCTTCATTTGAAGGAGTGAAGAGTTTGAACTACATAATTAAGATCAAATCTATTAATATGTTGTCGACAATCTATTGAATATTGTCAAACTCTTTAGAATATCGAGATATTCTTCATATGTAGCTAAATAATAGCCATTACGAAATTAAAAGCTGACGGATATAACTTATGCATGCATGGATGATAGTTGGCCAAATTCACGGTAGACCCCACTATAACATCCACACTTATAAACGAGTAGCAATCAACAAAATAACCGAGCAAAGCAAAAGTTAACAAATGTTGTTCATGCACGAATTGATGATTGTTTATTGCAATTTAGTGCAAACCTCACTTATCAATGGTTGATTGTGGAAGGTGAGTAATTGTTCCTAGCAAAACTCTAATTTCAAATATTAGAATGCATGTAAACTTAAAAATGTGTATTTTCCGCGAAAAATGTATGTGTTTAATTCTAAAATTTGGATCCCCATCACTAATTGATATGTACATTTTTTCACCATCACTAATTGATATATAAAAACAAATATTTTATCATATTATTTTTAGACCTATCAGTTCGACTCATGCCCTTTGTCTTTCAGACAAGGTCACAGTAGTTTTCCAAAGTTACCCAAATAAATAATTTCTAAGGTAATTGTTGCGCCACCGTCCTATCCTTTAAGATAATGAAATTCACATCTATTTGAATTTTCACGCATTTTCTTTTCAATATGTGAAAGAGTAGTACTATCTACACATTATTTTTACTTCTTATTTCCGACCTCTTTGGTTCCTTTAATTAAATAAGCTATAAAATCTAGGGGCTTCTGAATCCTAAATTAGATACCACTGACATTAGTTGTCATTTAATCAGAAACAAGTTAATTTAATTTTGCCTCACTTATTTACATCTTGATTGATTACTTGGGTGTACTTTTGCAGTTATTTCTCTCTGTGACCAGTTGGCTAGGCACAAACCCCTTTGCCAATTTAGCCCGTCGGTTTAATATCTTCAATGCCATGAACTTGGGGCAGTTGCCTCCCGTCAACTTCTTTTACGATGAAAAATTGTTCCAACTAAAAATATAAATTACTTTTTCATGTTTTATACTTTTTTTGTTCTCTCACTCTTTCTGAACACTAATTACCCAAATTTTAGAGTTTCAAACACCAGTAGTTGGACAAAAGTTGGTAACATTGTATTGAATTTTCAATTCAATTTCATCATTCAAAGTTGCTGTCACTAACAAATGTTTCTGGCTCCGTCCATGTTCAAGGCGCACATTCCCAATTGGTCGGTATTTCACGATAGGATTTCTAAGTTTCAGATTCTTTTCTAGTTTCCTATTGCTTTACGTTTTTTAGTTTCTTTTGTAACCTAAAAATTATAGTTATAAATAGGATTTTAAAGGGTTTGTAAGAGAAAAGCGAGAATTACAACACAAACGCTTTCAGTATTATGAGGGTAGTGAGCCAAGGGTTTTGTTGATTTGGTATTTTCTTGCAATTGGTTTGAATGTTTTGCTCATCCGTTCATTGATATAACAAGATTTATAGATGCGTTTGTACAAGAATTTAAAATATTTTTAAAATGTAACAGAGTTTTTCTCTAAAAAAAATGTGATGGAATTTTGGGAGGCATGTATTTATGAAGAACCCATTAATTAATTAGCGTTTAAAATGGTAAGATTGTAATTAAAAGTTAAGCAGGAGGGTTAGTGCTAATTAGAATCCATCACAAAAAGAGAGCACCAACAATTTCTCCTCCAAAAATCAAGTACAAGAAATAAATTGCCTTTCCCCCCACCAAAATGTCGAGTTGAGAACTTACTCACCTTCCCAACTTATAAAAAGTGTCTTTTGGGGGGGTTGATTTATATTAATTAATTTAATTAACTCAATTGAAGCAAGGATTTGGGGGGCATTTCAAAGTTTAAATTAATGGGATTAGACTTTAATAGTCCGTACGGTTCATGATGTGTCTCTTTCCTACCCATCCTTCTTATATAATTAAATATTTTTGTTTCTTTTCTTTAGATATTTTTATGTATATATAAAGTGTGGCAGCTGTAACCATATGATCTCTTTGCTGGAAAACAATGTGGCAAAAGGAGAGATCGATTATTTTGATTTATTAGGCATCTATATTTAATTTAATCAAAGGGATAAAAAGTTATGCATTAGTGAAGAGAAAAAGAAAAAATTATTCTAATTTACTTATATAGCTTTTACTTTTGATTTAGGTACATATTTATTTTTTGGTGTAACAAATTGACAGAACAGGATCATCTCTAGATCATTTCCATCCGAACGCTCAGAACTAAATAATCTCAACCGTTCCCGTAAAATCGTGCAGCTGAAATCACCTTCCTCTTCAACTTTCTCACTCTCTCTCTTTGCTTTCTTCTCCAACAGTGATCGACAAAGCAAAACCGGAAGAAAATGGGAGGGGTTGAAAGTCAGGGAAATATGTTGTGGGATTTGGGGTGGGAGGGGGAGGGAGGCGAGTGATGGTATGGAGGTCAAGGGATTGGGTGCAGCAACTTCAATCTTGACTACGATTCCGACGACATGGTCGTCTCCTCCAACATCCGCACCCCTCTTAGCATTATCGTTGTTAACACTATCACGACAGATCTCAAAGCGGAGGATTCCAAGACCATTGTTGCCATCACAACTTCTTTTCATTGAAGATTCGGACGACTCGAATAGAAGGGACCTAGAGAGGACCCGCTTCCAGAATTGATGACATAAGTGCTTATACACAGTACTCTAATATGACAAGAACAATTATTTTTCATAATTGTGTTTGGTGAGACAAGCTTACAAATCCCATGTAGGCCTTTGGTCGAAGAATTATTATACTTTGGAATGAAGTTGTGTTATTTTCATCAAAAGAGCATTATTCGTGTTCGATTATGTCTTTTTTTAGGTTGTTATCATGTTCTAGTATGGTAATGTGAATATAACGTTTTCACTTGTAATAGCATTATATACTTCTTAAACGTGGATATGTTTTATAGTAATAGACAATAAAAATAACTGGGACGTTGATTAATCGAATTTAAAAACATTATAAACTTGGCTACCTAGCAACGTATGCCAAAATGGTTATAGATAAGGAGGTATTTTTTATTGTCTAGTTTGTTACAAATAAATCTTGTAGCTTTAAAAAATTTCAAACGTTTTGTATTACATACTGTCCTGCATGGCTTGAATATTGAGATTTGAAAACCCGAATACTTGGAGAAAGTATAATATATGCCAAAATTCATGAATATTATAATATATATGTATATTCGTACTTAGACTTCGACTTGTGGATTTATCTTGAAAGTTAAAGTCAAAAAGTGTCACTTCCTGTGGACTTTTTATAACTAATAAACTTAATACCATAAGGGAAGGGAACGGATTCGTGGCACCGCTTATATTTCATAATATTTTATATAAGTACTTGTAAGATTTATTTCATAATGTATTTTAAGATTCAAATTCTTTATTTTTAAGGTCTTTTTTTAAAGATTTGTCAACCAAAAAACATCTAAATCATAAACTCTACAACCATTGGATAAAGGGTTTAGTGTTTTTTTTTGTAAAACAGTATTCGTCCATTTTCTTCACTACACATGAATGTCTTAATGGTTTTCAATTTGTCTAATTTTTTGCAAGGATGATCAATGAATGATATTCCAAAAGATAGTTCAGATCGTTAAAACACATTACAGAGTTATCCTCACAAAAACTTGTGCTAAAAGTTGTCTAAAAAATATTGTGTCACGGATCCGTTCCATTAATGAAATTAATATAATATGTCTATATATTGATTTTAATTAACAAGACATACCACATTTCGGATTGGGAAGGAATGATAAGAAATATGCCACACTGGATATGTCTGGCCAGGGTTTGAAATTGAAGCCAGAGTACAATGTATATAGTATATCCAACCTTTCATTTTCATGGCACTACAGGTTGAGTAGTTTACATAAACACAATGTATATTCTTTGTGTTTTAACTAATTTGGGGTTAGCAATTAGGCCGGAATGTCGGATCAATTCGTATGTTAGAAATATGAACCGATGTCACCTTCGTCGAAGATGTAATAAATAATACATTCAAACAAATAGACCACAGAGGATTCACTACTAAATTCGATATGAAATTGATACTCTTTCGAACTTAACTACTCAAGTTCATCACAAAGTGAGTTAAACTGATAAATTGACTCATCCAACCATCCGAGTGTGATGGTCTTATCTAAAAACGTCTCGATACTATTAGCGATGAACCAACTACTTCTTTTATAGTTTGTTGCATTGGCGAATCCAATTAAGGCCCACAAAGGTCACTTGATCCTTCTCATCATCTTGAAAATATGTCTTCTTATACATTATATCCAAGTTTATTCATATGTGTACAATAATATTTGCCCCATTTAACATAATCTGATCATAAGTGCTTAAGGATCAGGAGACTAAAGACGCTTGGGTTTAAAGGGGCATGTCACTTCATTCCTTGCATCAAGTTTCTTAATTTATTTACATGTATGTCTTGAATTTGTATGATGATTTTTTTCAGTAAATTTAAATCAGCATATGATACTCAATTGTTTGTTTATCTTTTCAATCTCTTTCCTTGATAAGTTACACTTGTATTAAAGTAAAAATTAGTTATACATTTTTTGGTCAAAAATTGGTTATACCTAGCATTAGTTTATGATCATATAATTTCGGAATGATATCACAATTAGATCGTAAATCTCAAATTTGTAATATTCATAACAGTTATTATTGATGTGTAAGATCCTACATATTAACATTAAGTTGATCATTTTTATTAGAAATTTTGGCTACGGTACTGGTTTGTTGTGATTCTTTTTCAATACTGTATTTAGTCCATGCAGGGCCATCCTTGAGGGTAGCCCAAGTAGGCACCCGCCTAGGGCCTCCAAAAAAAAATTTAGATCATGTAATTAACATATAAATACAAAAACAAGTAAGAAATATCATAATTCATTTGTTAGTGCAGTGAAAATATTTGGCCTTATTTTTCTTTGGGTTGTTGAGTTCGAAACAAGGAGCTGTTTTTTACTTTTAGTCACTAGATTTTTCTTGTTTTTCAAATTTACTGTCAATCCATCTGTCCAACTTCCCATCCATTTGTCCAAATGCATATAAAGTTATAAAACTCTAGTCCCTTTGCAATCTTTTTTTCTTTCAACTTCTCATTTTTTCCATTTCTATAAAATGTTTAAACCAACTTCTCATTCTCTCCATTTCTATCGAATGTTTAAACTAACTATCACATAGTCTTGAAGATTGTACTTTAAGGTAATCAAAACTTTGAATTTATATTTTGCTTTTCAATAATTTTTTATTGAATGGATTATTTTAATATTCATTTCGTTAGTGTGATGTTGATTTTAGAAAGAAAAAAACACAAAAGAAACAATTGGCGTTGTTGGATTTATTATACTCGTCAATCAAGTTTTATTATTCTTTTACTCTCTTGATCATCAAGTTTTATTGTTCTTTACTCTCAATCTTTAGACTCTTGACTGCAAACATTTAGTACATTTGCTTCTAAAACGTGAGCCGTGTAATGTTTGAATATTTATCTTATTTTGATATTAATTATTAATGATATTTGATGTGAAAATATAATTTTTTATGTATTTAGCGAATTCTTTTTTATACAAATTAATATATAAATAATCGGAGATCATAAAACTTTAAGGATCCACTTCAAAGGCTCGCCTATGATCCCTAAATTCTCGGAGCCGGTTCTGCATTCATGTCCACAACTTGAATCTAGCCACGCAACCCTATCGTGTTTAGGTCTAGCATCAAAGAGTCGTACTAGGCATGGAAATCATAATTAACAACTATTTTTTTACATAATTTCCCATGATTAAAACGGAATCATACACACGGTGTCATATGCTTTTCTTTATGTCAGACAGCTCAGTGGTTTACAATTACAAATTAGACATGGAATTTTATAAAAAAATGTGAAAAATAAGAAAAAAAAATGGCAGTTGCAGACACCACAAACACTAGTTATCCAAATCATAGTAGTATGCATAGTCTCCTCCGACAGTAATTACGAAAAAACAAAAATAACGTACATGTTTAGATTAATTAACAGCAAAAGAAATTGATTAATTAATTAAGAGGGCTTGTCCTCAAAGTTCCATGCTCAATCACTTGCCGGGTAAAAAGAAGCCAACATTAATTTAATCCCCCAAAGAAAAAGAAAAGAACCCACTTTATGTTATGCACTATAAATTACTTTTTGTGAGCCCTAATTCTAAATTAAAATATAATAAACAAGGAAACATATACAGTTTAAGAGAAACTCTTGCTCAGCCGCCGACCCTAACATTTGGCTTTAGGGTCGGTGGCAGCCCTAAAAATCTCTTCTGCTTCCTTCTACTTTTCTTTCTTCTCTTCCATTCCCTGTCTTCTTTATGCTTTTTTCTGAGCTTTGTCTCATCTATCTGAGCTTTGGTCTCTGTTTTGTTCCCTATCCTCAATCATCGGTCGCTCACTGTCACCCCCCCCCCCCCCAATACCTCCCAATCACACCCTGTTCTTCTACCTCCCTCCTACTGCCCTTCATCTTTCCCGACTCTAAACCATGATTTAGATCTACGAGTATTGGGCTCTATCTTGAATCAAGCCCCATCCCGCATAGCCCATTGTCGATTCGGCTTACTAGAAAAATTGGGCGAAGTGTGGAACGATTCACGTCAGAACAAGGATGTTTTACACACCCTATTCGCCCTCATCTTTCCCCTGTTACGTTTGGTGGCTTTTCCTACAGGTGTGGCTATGGTGGCTTTAGGCTCTTAGTGGATTGATTATGTGCAATACTCTCATATCTGGGTTTTGGTTCGGGTGCATTTTTCTACTTGGTGCGATGTCTTTCTTTGCGGAGGTAACGGCGGATGTGGCGTTGGTGACCGGTTTTTGGCTTCGGAATTTGAGGGTTTTATTGTTTATTGTTTCTTTTGTAGCCTACGGGCCTAAATCAGGTGGACCTCTTTTTGTAGCTGGAGTTGTAGCTCTCCTTGTTTGGGCTTGTCCTCTATCTTATGTTTGCTTTGTTGTGTAAGGCTCTGTGCTCTATTTAGGTTTAGACATTTCTAGTACAAATTGTATATTCCTTTCATTAATGAAGCTTCATTTTCGACCAAAAAAATAAAGAAAAAGGAAACATATACAATTTAGTACTAAACAAAGGAATAGGATCCTCTCCGGATCCTCTTTGCGAGAATCATGAGAATCAATCAATTGTGTACGTTATTCGTACATCGTGCGGTTAGAAATCATTTTAAATTTTAAATTAAATATAAATAGTACATAACGAAAACTGACTATATATACTTGGATTTAGTAAAATTAAGTGTGTTTTATTTTTTGTATTCAAGTTTCTCACCCGTAATAATATTAGTATAATTATTCTGCGGTTTGTAAAAAAAAATATTTATTACCTAATAAAATTTTGGATAATAACCACACGAGCTAAGCAAATTAACCACTCAAATTTCATATTGTGTTGCAATTTGGTTCTCGAACTTCATGAAAACCATTTTTCAAGGGTGTTCTCGTCATTCACCAGAGCTCGGGTACCTGAAATAATCATGTGTGTTAAGCTGATATTTTCTTTTCCTCCTCAGAAAAAGTAGGCACTTTCTCTATTTCTCTAGAACTCATTACGTTTCAACTCTAATCAAGTGAAATGAAGACTATAACAAAGTGGGTACGTGTTCTTGTCACGTTCCATTATTCGATAAAAGGTGGGCGACAATTGACAAAATTGTAAGTTGGACTGCATGCAGTTTATCCAAGTTTTCCTTCCATACGTTAATTAAGCGAGCAAATGATATAAGTAAGAAAAAAGGATCATGACGGTGAAAAGCTTAAAGGAAGTGGGAGATGCAGAAAAGTTGGTTATTTTGAGTTAATCTAAGCAAAGCCAACTTTTTTTTGGATTTGGATCCTCTTCGGATCCAAAGAATTTGAGTTCGCGGATTAAGTGATTCGGGCCGTTCAAATTTGATTCAATGCTTACAATTATCATAACTTTAGAAGAATTTCCTAATTTCTAATCGTTTGATTAAATTTTAACAGTTCAGAACACTTGATCCGCAGACTTAGATCAAGTGGATCCAAAGAGGATCCAAATCCCTTGTTTTTGTGTGTGTAAGTGACAGACTTTTTGAGTGACACGCTCAAGAGGAGAGAGAGAAAGTTTGAAGGAGGAGGGGGGAGAGAGAGTGACGAGGCATGGGCACGTGTCGATGTGTAATGCAACAATACATATGCGTTGGGGTGAGATATCGATGAGTGGATGAGGAACAGAAACCAGAGCACGTGTCACGGTCTTCGTGAAGCAGTAGCCCCATCATGCATCTTCATATGCTGCTGTTGCTATTGCTTGCTAGTTGCTACTGCAGGTGCATGCAGAGGCAGCTGCGCCTCTCTGCACTGCATCCCAGCATTGCTTTGCTTTCCAACTTCTGATGACTTCTGCTTTCTTCTTTCTTGATTTGTACGTGTTTGCTGTTAGGGTTTTCTTCATCTCTTTTTTCACTTCGGAAGATTAATTATTTTTGGTGGTGCGACAGAAAACTCTCCTTTAGCTTTTTAAACCAAAAGTATGATACCATGAATCTAGGCTATCTAGCTAACATGCTCAACTATCTGATAAAAGAATAATACTTTGAGTGTCACTCGATAAAGTAATAATTTTCGATTACGATTTTAATTTACAATTTATAATTGTGGTCGTAACTCGTTTAAATAGTCTACTATTGAAGTTACAAATCTCATGATAACATTTCATTTCATTTATTTGATAATTTTCGCATTTTCAGTAAAAGAAAACTTGTGGAACAATGAATTATAAAAGCATGAAACATGTCTATTAAGGGCTTAGAAAGTACATATTACGCTTCATCAGTTTTCTCAAAAGAATAAGGGTCGGACTGGAGAAGTTTTCACGAAGCGAATGCAGGTTTGTATGTCTATAAATAGGCTCGACTTAGGCCTTAGGAGAATGAGAAGGGACTAAGACTTGGCTTGAGCCCCAAAAAAAAAAGTCCCATGTTCATATTTATCCTAGTGTTGGACTTGATCCTTAGGCCATCTCCAATTGAAAGAGGGCCAGATGACTCGTTTTAGTCCTATAGCCCTCTAAGAAATTAATATTTTAATTAAAGAAATTAATATTTAAATGAACAGTGCCATACCATATTTCTTACCATCTCTAACTGATCCGGCCAGAGGGCCACAGCCCTAAATGACACGAAAACCGTCTCCAATTGAAGGCTAGGCCAAATGGCTTGTGGGCCCCACCGGGCCACAAAAAGAGAATCGGGCAAACCGGCTGGCCCAAACCAGCCAGCCCTGGCCGGTCCAGAGGTTTGAATCCCAACCGCTAGTTGCTGACATTAACTAACCGTTATATTTGAATTTTTTTTAACAATTAAAAAATTTAAAAAATTTAAAAAATCTATTTTTTTCCCTATAACTACCTAAGCCATTAAAACAATATTAAACAACCTTAAATAACATTAAGTAACATAAAACTTATACAACATAAAAAAAAAACATTTAACAACATGAAACTTAAACAACATTAAAAAACATTTAACAACATAAAACTTAAAATAATAAATTAAGTAATCATATTAATTCAATTAAAAAATAAATTTAACAACATTTAAGTAACCATATTAATTCAATGAAAATAATAAATTACGTTTGGCCTTATAACCCTTTGGCCCCTTCGGTTGGAGATGGTTTTTTGTCACAGGGCTATGTTTGGCCTATGGCCCTCTGGCCCTTCGGTTGGAGATGGTAAGAAATATGGTATGACATTGTTCATTAAAATATTAATTTCTTGGAGGACTATAGAGCTAAAACGAGCTCTCTGATTCTCCTTTGGTTGGAGATAGCCTTAACTTCCAAATTAGAGACTCAAAGGTAAGGGCCAAAAACAACTAAGGAACAATCCCTTAACAAGATTGTTTCCTTAATTCTTGAGCCACCCTTACAATCTAGGACCCAAACTCCAAGCTTTATATATAAACGCAACTCATCCTAACCCTAAGATAACATTCAAACTCTGGAACTTCTTTGAGTTCAACCAACATCGTCATACAGTGCTGCTTCCTAACTCTTCGAAGCTCTTGTTAATTGTTATTTTGAAGGTTATTCTGGTCTTCCTAATGCTCTGCAAATTGCAAATTGTAAATTGTGTTACAAAACCCAGTAATAAGTTTTTCATCCTCGATGTATTAGATTGAATGAAACAATAACTTTTAAAAATTAAAAAAGTTGTTATTTGTCTTTTTTTAACATAACAATATTCTACACACTAATTGAAAGGAGGGAAATATTTGAACTATGGACACAATTTAAACAATAAAAATTTAATTACTAAGACAATCGATCACTTTATAATTGTTAAATATGAATGGAAGTAAACAACCTTGGCTTATACTAACATATTTAAGGGGCATATTTTATCGTAATTCTATGGTCCAATCTTAATTGTATACAAAATTAAACTTCAAACATGGTAAAGGAATCTTGTGTCAGCATCACTCAAGGCAACTAATTAATGACATTTGGTTCCAAGTTCAAACAAATTTGCATAATTTAAACACCACGTTAATACACAAGACATTTCATTTCATTATTGAAACAATATTGCTTAATGGTTTCTTCTTCGATACATCATTTTCAATTAGGCAAATGTTCTCGAATGAATAAAAGTCTTATTATACTAAATAATAATAATTATTATTATTATTTTTTCTTTTCTTTTAATAAGGCCATGTCTTGTGCTGAAAGGGCTCATCGGCTAATCCAAGGGACCAAGGATTAAAAAAGCTCCTTTTAGTTTGATGGGGCGTGCGTCTGACTAATTGGATGGATTATCTGTTAACCACAATCTTAACAAACATGCTCAATCATGTACACAAACAATAGCTTACTCATTAATTAATAATATAAAGTTTATATATATATATTATATTCTCTGCTAAACCCTAATAATATCTTTGTGGGATAGTACGAACTGATACTTAGTTTAAGAGAATTTTAACGAAAAGTTGTAAGTACTGTTCACTTTAACGAAAAACCACATTTTTATACTAAAAAATCAATCCTAGTACTATTCACTTTACCTTTTATTTTGTTCTTATCGTTAAAACTCAAAATTTTCAAATCATTTTCATTAGTTTTCCTTTGTTTTAATGGAAGATTGCATAGCATTATCATATCCAAAGTTAGTCTTAAATAGCTTTCTTTAGGAGATACAAACGTTGTACGAACTTTGAGAATTAAAGCAAACTAAAAAGTTAACGTTAACCTAATTCGCATGCAATTGTTTAAAACATTGTTCGGTGTGATTGTCATATCGCTACTGACTAATTACTAATTACATCATGTGATTTGCAATACAATATAGTCATCCAAAAATCAGAAGATTCCGAAGACCTTTTCCCTCTTCTACACTACTGGCACGTTTACTAAGGGGTAATGAAAAGAGTGGAAACGGAATTGCACAGAGTTCGAGCAATTCCCTTGTTTACTAGCACTAGAGGAATGAAAATCTGGGTGGTACCCAGCTCAATTCGGGAATCACGTTCCGGAATTTCCCGGAGTCGGATTCTCTAACATTCGGTGGTATTTGGATTCCTTGAATCGATGTCCTCCAGCAATCAGACTTTTGTTCCAAAATTGCCCTCAATCCGTCTTCTTCAGAAATCCACCAATTTAGGAGGCAGTGGGAGGGATATGTGAATATGGAAAGTTGTTGGAGCTGGGGAAGAAGATGATATGGAGGAAATGGGGAGGCGTGGAGGACCTGTGAAAACGGGAGCTGATGGGAAGGGCTGGGAAAGAAAAGGGGGAAGGCATGGTAGGCTGTGAATAAAAGGGAAGGCGTGGAAGGGCTGTGCAAGTTGGGGAAAGAAACAATTGGAGACCCACCTCCCGCTGAACAAGTCACACCCTTCGTCAGTCTTATCGATGACGAACAACAGCTTCTCTCTCTTCTTCCCTAGCCCCAAAACAAAAGACCCAATTTAATAAATTCCAAAGTTTCAATTTTTTGCATCGGAAAAATGGTTAATTTGGTGGAATGCGGTGGGTTGACTCACCTGTTTTGATGACGATTAGGTCGGAGCTGGAGGTGAGTTAAAGCTGTTGGCCAAAAATGCAGGTGAGGTCCTCGCCGTAGAGGATGCAGACGAAGAGGATGAAGACGAGGAGGGTGAAGAGGTAGGGAGAGAGTCGAGCCATGCGGAAGATGACCAGAATAATTTATTTTAACAAGGGCAATTTAGTAATCAAGTTAGTTTTAATTTCGATTCAAGTAAATTAGTAAACAAGTTATATGAAACCAATGTCATTCTTGTTATATGAAACCAATGTCATTCTTACTCCGATTCCAGTTAGTTTAGTAAACAACTTTAACAAGAATCTAATTATGATTCATCCTCAATCCAATTCCTCCTCAATCTAATTTCTCTTCAATTCAATTCCCCTCAATCTGATTACAAATGACTAAACGAGCCGTACATGTCATTCCGAGTGTAAGTGGTCCGCCATCTTGTAAAAATATGGCTCTACCATTGATTGAACTTGACATATGCAGATGAAGTGCAGCTGAATTTGATCGAATCCTTAAACTCAAATAATATAACTCACACCAACAAATATTCTAATGAAATTGAGTTGATATTTACTTTTTAATATAAAATAAAAGAGGATAAGTGAACGAAAAGAAAAACATCCCCTTTAGACCATCTCCAATGGTGGGCTAAAAGCCAAATTACTCCCCAAAATTTTCCCCCAAACTCACTCCAATGCAAGGGAAAAATTTGGGCTAAATGCTAAATGCTAAACTAATGCCAGATTCCCCCAGAATTTAGCCCATAAATCGGTGTGGGCTCCACCGAACCGAGTGAAAATATTTATCGGAATTTAAATTTTTTTAGATTAAAATGTTCATAAAATTAATTTACGATAGTCTACATATTTATTTTTTATTTTTAAATTAATTTAAGAAAAAAAATAGCCTAAGTTTATTCTTTAATAATCCTAGGCTAAAATTTTAGGGTAGAATGGGTTGGAGTAGAAAAACTGTTTATGGGCTAAAAGCTAAATTTTTCGGGCTAAAATGTTTGGCTTTTACCCCAACCATTGGAGAAAAACTTGTGTGGGGCTTGGCTTGCCACTGGACTTCGCTGAGTGGCACTACAATCCAATCTAAACTCGCCACATGGCAAGTCTTAAATATAATCTTTTATCATTCTTTATATTTAAAATTTTTATAATTATTTTTTAACTAATTAATATATTATATATATTAATGTTATGTTTCCTGTTTTTTTTTTATTTCCTTTTTTTTTTCCTGCCCAAATCCCCCCTCCCAAATTTGTTTTGCCGTAGGTCTGAAAGCCCCCCAAACTTTGTTTTGCCGTAGGTCTGAAAGCTCCCCAAACTTTGTTTTGCCGTAGGTCTTGGGTTTTAGTACTCTCTCCCCTTTCTTTCTTTCCCAGTTTCATTTCATTCTTTCTTTAAAAAAAAAATTGTTATGCACCCACTCCAATTTTATCATGGAAAGCAACCAAAAATTTGTAAGTTTATTTTCTTTATTTATACAATAGTTGCTTTGATCATGTGACATGAATACAAAAGTGCACACTCCAGATTATCGAGTCAATTTTTTCATATTTGTTATCTTTCACTTTGTTTTGACCGTAGTAACTTTCTATTTTCAAGAAAGTACATCTCTACCAAATATAATTAAGAACTATAGATAATACTATTTGAAATAAAACTTTGATCAAAACATAACCTGTTAAAAAACTTGATATCCAAGGTGAATCTAAAAGTTATTTTGACTAATTGTCATACTATATAAATAAAAAGAAAAAAAATCCCACATCATCTCTTCAATTCATCCATCTTCAATCCATGAGCTATATGTTTCCACCATTTGTGCATTTTTCTAAGAATTAAAAGAAAAGAAAAGAAAATAACCCCCAATTAAAAGAAAAGAAAATAATCCTAATACAGCTATGTATGTGGGTTATTCATGTCGCATGATCAAAGCAACTATTGTATAAAGAAAGAAAAGAAACTTACAGATTCTTGGTTGCTTTCCATGAAAAAATTGGAGTGGGTGCAGAACTATTTTTTTTTTTAAGAAAGAATGAAACGAAACTGGGAAAGAAAGAAAGGGGAGGGACTATTAAAACCTAAGACCTACGGCAAAACAAAGTGGGGGGGGGGGGTGATTTGGGAAGAAAAAAAAATAAGGGGAAAGAAATAAAAAATGAAACATAACATTAATATATATATATATATATAAATATATAATATTAATTAGTTAAAAAATAAGTATAAAAATTATAAATATAAAAGAATTATAAAAGATTATATTTAAGACTTGCCACATTGAGAGTTTTGATTGGATTGTAGTGCCACTCAGCGAAGTCCAGTGGCAAGCCAAGCCCCACACAAGTTTTTCTCCAACCATTGGAGATGGTCTTAAAACATAATATTGAAATTCTAGAAGAGGTTTCCTTTTTGAGACAGATGCCACGGGGCAAGTGAAGGCAACACGTGGTATAAAAGGCTAGAAAAATAAAATACGTATATATATATATATTTAAACTTCTTTGGATATAATTAGTTGGTATAAGTTTTATGTTTCACCTAAAAAAATACAAAAACAAGATATATATATATATATATATATATATATATATATATATATATATATATATATATACAGGACAAATATGTGACATTACTTTTTATATAAAACTTTTGTCATGCGTTCTTGTGGGGATCACTGCATTATGCATTTTAACGATCTAAACTATTTATTTTATAAGATTTCCTTCAAAGATCATATCTACCAAAACTTATTCAAATCTAAAATAATATGACAGTTAGATATTTATTTACAACATATTATGATTTTTATAAGCAAGGAAACGGCACGCCGTCAAAATATCACCGTAAGTTGATCACTAAGTTTTTACAAGTGGTCCAAATCCAATCTTGGAAGTTGACTGCTTCCCCAGCCTCGGGGGATATTTTTTCTTTTTCCTGCTTTTGTATAGTCAAAATTGGACAATGCATTTGCCTGATCTGAGGAGCTTTGGTTTTGCTTTCGAAATCATGACATCTGAGAGAAGTCAAATTATAACGACAGAGCTGCATAAATCATGGTTATTATTAAAAGGTATAGACAATACATAATTTTTTAGGTAACGTATAGGAAGAACAATCCTCTTAGGGGAATTGAATTTGACCTAATAGTCTTGTGGTTGACTCAAGTATGTAGGCTTTGCTTCCACGTTGTGATTTCTCATCTTGTAGAAAATGGTGGGTTAGATCTGCATAGTTTTGTTAAGATTTTATGCTGCTACAAATTTTGACCCTTTTCGTTTTAGTGTATTTCTACGTGGTTTTCTTATTTTTGGACAAATCACGTAAGGGAAATTGTTCAACTATTAATATAAGGGATGGTTGGAGTTGTAAGTTAGATAAATTGATTATAACAATGTGCGTGTTTTATGAGATGGAAGTTTACGAATTAAAGCTTGCACGAGCAACACATTTTTATGTGTTGCAATAGGTGCTCGTGCACGGGAAAAATTATGCTTAATTAGGAGCATTATTATTATCTAACTGTAAATTAGAAACGAATTTAAAACAATTCTCACAATTGACAATTTCTAACAAACTTAATATGTCCGACTTGTTAATAAGATAATATTTCTTACTTGTATGCTTAATTTCATCTACTATATAATTATTTTTATTGCATGCGTATGCAAAATTCTAAGTTCGATTACGCAATTTCAATTATCGCCTGTATTGAAAGTGGTTGGACTTTTTTGGTTTCTTATTTTCAATAACATCATTATAAAAAAAAAGTGTGCAATAGGTGGCTACTCTTCCCAGTTCCCACATCGACCATCATTTTCCGTGGGTTTAAACTCCCACTTAAAAGGCTATAGATATCAATTAGTCATCAACAAATTCAACCACCTCATGATTACAACAAAATGTGCACGAATCAACAAACTCCATTTTTATATTTTTTATTTGAGGGTTAAATTTGGTAGGTCAGAGCTTTGCCATGGTTGGATTATGCAATTTTTTTTTATAGTATATCGATATTTTATACTAAGAAGAAGTGAAATTCGGCTAAACCACATAATAGGCAACAATGTCTCCCACCCATCCTTCGTAAAAATGAAGAGGAGGCTTCAAACACTCTTATTGGGCTATTCAGTTAAGTTGGGCAGGAACCGCCCAACCCGAATTGTTTTGGGTTGAATTGACATTGTGATCCAAATTTGTGAAGAAAGTAAACCACGGAGATAAAAGTTAAACAAAGTTGACATCACAGGTTTGGGACTAATTGTATACAGAGTTGTGGCATCTTAAGTTCTACCAAAAAAAGCTGGGCCAAGGCTTTATGAACATGTACTCGCTCTCTCCGCCGTGAGAGTTTTCGTTCTCTCCGCCGTGGGAGTTTCTACTCCTGTGTGAGGTACGCCGGCTGTGCGTGTGTGGGACTGATCTCTCCTCTCTGAGTTCTATTTCCTCCTGTTTGCATCCCTTTTGGCAGGCTTCTGACTGGTGCTGTTATGCCAATTATTCTCCCTGCTATTCTGGTCAGTTATTTAATTGCTCTGCCTCTCCTCGACTGAAAGGTTTGTTTCCCTTCATTTATCTTGCTCTCTGGATAGTTGTTGAGACTTTAATTGCTTGGATCTGGAAAGTTTGATCAGTGTGGCTCTCATCTGGTAGGTGGGTAGTAATGAGGTGGGTAATTGATTTGGGACTTCTGTGGGTTTTACTGAAGGGGACCCTCTGGCGCAGTTGGGGTGTCCTCTTGGGTCTCCTGTGGGTCTATTTAGTGTGGCAGATCTTTACTTCTCATCTCCAAGTTTTTGTGTCAGATCTGTATGAGTTGCTTCAGCTTTTTGGGGCAGTGAAGCTCTTAAATGTATTAGTGCTGGTAGCTGTAATTGGATGGAGATTTGGGTGGTGTCTTTTGAAGGGAGTTCTTCGGTGCATGTGGGTTGACTTCACAGGTTTCGATTGGGACAGCTCGGAAGTTCAAACATTTATTCCACTCCCTAAACTTTTTGAGTCAGCCCCCTCCGCTCTTTTGAAGCTATTTGACTTAATGAAGCCGTCAGTTTGGACTGGTCTAGTTGTAGCCTGGCAGACTAGCGATTTGGAATCTCTTATGAGAGGGTATCTACCCGTCCTACTGGGGGTTTTAGAGGAGGGTGCTGAGCAGTCTGGAAGTGAAGTTCCGTGTAAAAGGTCTACGAGTGGTGTGCTGTTTTTCCCTGCAAAACTTATTGTGTGCTCTGTTTCTTTTCTTGTGCTGGTTGAGCGGCAGTCAAGAGTCCGGCGCTTGTTCAGAATGGAAAGTCAAGGTGTGGATGATCTCGTGGTCCATCTGGATCAGGCTTTAGATTTATCGACAATGGAGTTGGGCATCAAGCTGGTAGGGGCAGCTCTATCCAACAAAATGCTGAATAAGTGGGGGGTCAGGAACATCCTGCGGTCAGCCTGGAAGGATTTGGGGGAGGTGGATGTTAAGTGGGTACGTGAAAACATGTATATCATTTCCACAAAAGATGAAGCTACGGTGCAACAGATATTAAATCTGGCTCCTTGGGCTGTTATGAAACAAGTTTTTGCGGTGAAAAGATGGCCTTCTGAACTTGCTTTAGAGGAGATAATCATGACGGAGGTTCCATTTTGGATTCAGATCAGTGGAGTCCCTCTTTATCTTAGTACTGAGGAAAATGTCAAACGGTTGGCAAAAGAGCTTGGGGAGTTTGTCGAGCTGGAGGATCTTGCAAAAGCTAGAGGTTTTCTTCGAGTGAAGGTGATTGTAGATACTACGAAGCCTCTAGTTCCAGGGTGTTGGATTCCTAGGGTTAACAATACTGATACGTGGATTGAGTTTCGATATGAAAGGCTCCAGGATTTTTGCTATCGTTGTGGGAGAATTGGTCATGCAATTAATGAATGCTCTTCTCAGATGGAGAGGGATTCTAGATCTTTTGGGGAATGGATGAAAGCGGCCCCGATACGGGAGGTGATGGAAGGGGTTAAACAGGTGTCTGTTAATCCAGGGGGAAGGAGAATGGCGGGAGCCATTAGGGGGGGCACTGGTTCTAGTGGTACTTCCCAGCGGAGTGAGGGGGGAACAAGCGGATTATATTCTGGAGCTGCTAGAGCGGGGGTTCCCTTACATCAGGAAGTGGCAAATGCCTCTCGAGGTGGGAGTAAAAGGTGGCACCGATTGCGGGATCGGCCAACGACCATGTCTCTACCATGGGAGGAAGTTATGTTGAGGCGCAGGTAGCTAATGTGGCTCGACAATTGGTTGTTGAAACTGGGCAGCCCGGGCCTGGGACATACCCATTTGCTGATTCAATATTCCCAGGACTAGGGCACAGTGCTGTTAGGATACATGAGATCAACACTGATGGTCTGCCTAATTCTGAGAGGGTGGGTCTTTGACATGTCACAAGCCAGTTCATCTCTCGGAGTCCAATGAATCATGCTGGGTTGCTTAGGATTTTTGATCCTCACATGGCTAGTCCTCACTTCAGCCGAAACCAGCATTACATTGAAATTCCACAAACTCGGGGTTCTGGGAATATGCTATCTCGGAGGGGATCGAAGCGGGAGCTTCTTCAGTTGGAAATGGGCGCCCAAAAGAAAGCAAAGGTAGGGGAGTGCAGCGTTGATATTGAGGAAGGCCAGGAGTTCAAGGGTGGGACGGTGAAGCATGAGTTGTATGAACAGGGCACGGGGGAGCCGGCTGATAGCTGGAGGGAGGTGGAGATGATCTCGTTTAGGGGTGGTGGCGGCTGGCCCACAACAGCCGCAAGGGATCCATGACTTATGTCCTTTGGAACTGCCGTGGTCTTGGGTCGGACACGGTAGTTCGAGCTCTTCATGGGCTTATTCGGAAGTATAGACCCTCTATGATCTTTCTCTCTGAAACAAAAATGAAAGATCATAGAATCGAAGGGGTACGAAGACGTATGGGTTTCTCAAATGGGTTTCATGTGGCGCCTATTGGTCGTGCGGGTGGTCTTAGTATGTGGTGGGATGATTCTTTGGAGGTGGAAGTGGACTTTTCTTCAAAGCATATTATTGATGCCAGATTCAAGGTGCATGGGGAGCAGGATTGGGTTCGTGTAACGTGGGTCTACGGCACACCTTATAGAGCTGAAAAAGCAGACTTCTGGGGCTGGATGACCCATACTTTTCGTCCATCTTTGCTACCGTGGCTGTGTGGTGGGGATTTTAATGAATTCCTGTGGGATCATGAAAAATCAGGGGGGGCGGAAGTCCTGTTTAATAGGCCTCGATTCCTGGAGGAGTTTATGTCTCATGCGGAGTTAATTGATTTGAATTTTAATGGGCCTTGCTTCACTTGGAGGGGTACGAGAAGTGGACAGCTTGTGGAAGAAATACTGGATCGTGGGCTTTCTAATAAGCCATGGCTTGATCGGTGGCCGGATACTTCGGTCACACATGGTACAGTTATTGGTTCTGACCACTGTCCATTGATTATACAATGCCAGCCTCAGCAGCAAAGATCAAAAAAGTTATTTCGGTTTGAAGCCTTTTGGGCTAAGGAAGCTAGATGCAAGGAGATCGTTGATTACTGCTGGAATTTGCCGTGTGGAGGTAATGGGGTGTCCCGGTGGCATTTTAAATTGAAGCAATGCCGTGTGAAACTTACCAACTGGAGTCGGCAAACTTTCAAGGAGAGAAGACTCGAGATTGATAGACTTGTTAAGAATCTCGGGGAGTTACAGTATGACTGGAACTCGAACTGTGAGGAGATTAAGGTGATGACTGAGCGCCTGGATAGATTATGGGAGATGGAAGAAAGTTTTTGGCATCAGAGATCTAGGATAAAGTGGTTGAAGGATGGGGACGCTAATACGGCTTTCTTTCATCAATCTACCCTCCAAAGACGCCGGAGAAATAAGATGATAAAGATTAAAGATGGGAATGATAATTGGGTGGATAGTCATGAGCTGATTCGTGGTTTGGTCGATGAGCATTTTATTAACTTGTTTTCTTCTTCGGGGCCGCGAGAGTGGCATGGAGTTTTGGAGCATATCCGGTGCTCTGTTACACAGGATATGAACGAGGCGCTGGTGGGTCCGATTGGTCCTGAAGAGATTAAAGCCGCGGCTCTTCAGATGGGGGGTTTAAAAGCCCCAGGCCCGGATGGCTTTCAAGGGTTATTTTATCATTCCTTCTGGGAGTCGTTAGTCTCCGATGTTAATGCTTTGGTGTGGGATATTGAGAATGGTGTTTGCTCCCCACACCGGATTAATTCAACTCATATTGTGATGATCCCTAAAGTTAAAAACCCTGAGTCTATTAGTCAGTTCCGGCCTATAAGTCTTTGTAATTATTCCTATAAGATCCTTTCTAAAGTGTTGGCTAACCGTCTCAAAGTTTTTCTTCCGGAGATTATTTCTCCTATGCAGAACGCTTTTGTGGCGGGTCGTCAAATTCAGGATAATATTGGAGTGGCTCATGAATTATTCCATTTTCTCAAACACAGGAAAGCAAAAACTAAATTTGAAATGGGAATCAAGCTTGATATGAACAAGGCCTATGATAGGGTGGAATGGGATTTTTTGGAGGCGGTGTTGGAGAGGATGGGTTTTTGTACGAGATGGCGGAACCTTGTCATGGGCTGTGTTAAATCTGTTGACTTTGCTGTGATCTTAAACGGACAGCCGGGCCAGAGATTCTTTCCATCGCGGGGCATTAGGCAAGGTGATCCTTTGTCCCCGTATATCTTTCTCTTGATTAGTGAGGTGTTATCTACGCTCATTCAGGGCGCCATTGATAGACGTGATCTGATGGGGGTTTCCATGAGCCACAATGGCCCTGTTATCTCACACTTATTTTTTGCCGATGATACATTGCTTTTTCTTCGGGCGGATCGAAAGAACTGCATTAATCTTGTGAAGCTCCTTGCTGATTTTTGTGTGGCCTCGGGACAGCAGGTAAGCCTTCAAAAATCCTCTGTTTATTTCGGTGCTAATGTCCCTGATTGTTTAGCCTTGGAGCTAAGCCATGTTTTGGGCATCCAATTAGTGACCGATCCTGGTGTTTACCTGGGCCTTCGGTCTATCTGGGGCCGGTCGAAAAAGCAATGCTTGGCTTATGTTAAGGGGAGGATGCTTGAAAAGATCCATGGGTGGAAGCAGTGCACTCTTTCACAGGCCGGAAAGGAGGTTATGATTAAGGCGGTGCTTCAAGCCGTGCCTATGTATCCCATGAACATCTTCAAATTCCCCTCCTCTTTGTGCTCTGAGATGGATTCCATTGTTGCAGATTTTTGGTGGGGGAAGAATGGGGGGAGTCGGGGAATCCATTGGGTTTCCCGGGAGGTCTTGGGCCGGCCGAAGCACTTGGGAGGGTTGGGCTTCCGCTCCTTTGGGGCTTTTAATGCGGCTCTCTTGGCTAAGCAGTGTTGGAGGCTGATTTCGGACCCGAACTCTCTTTGGGCTCGTGTGCTTAAAGCCCGGTATTTTCCTCATTGTTCGTTTCTTCAGGCTGTGAGTGGGGGTCGGGCTTCTTGGGCTTGGTCTAGTCTTTTGGAGGGCCGTGACATTCTCCTTCAGGGTGCCCATTGGCAAATTTTTAATGGAGCCAATGTCCGGGTTTGGAGTGATAGATGGATTCCGTCGCTTCCTCTTGGACATCCGATGCCTACTGGTGTGGTCCCGGTCACCCGGAATCTCCGGGTTAGCTCTCTGATTTGCAGTCATTCTGGTAGTTGGGACATCGATTTCCTTAAGCCTGTTATTTCTCCGGATGATGCTCAGGCTATTATTGATATTCCTGTTGGGGACTTATCACGACCGGACCGTCTTGTGTGGCCTGGAACGCGGAATGGAGCTTTCACGGTGAGGTCTGGCTACCATTGGGTACACTCTCGGCTGGCTAGCATGCGGCCTGCTCCTATCTCTTCCTCTTTTGTAATTCCTCCAGGAGTCTGGAAAGCTATTTGGAAGGTGAGATTACCTCCTAAAATCCGGTGCTTTCTTTGGAGAGCTTTGAGCCGTGCCTTGGCGACTATGGAGGCTTTGTTCAAACGTAAGTGCTCCCCTTCTCCTTTATGCCCTATTTGTAATGATGAGGAGGAATCTGTCGAACACTTGCTGTTTTTGTGTCCTTGGGTTGCTACCATTTGGTTTGGGGGCCCGTTAAATTATATTGTGGAGCGGTCTGGTTTTTCTTCTTTTGGGTGCTGGTTGTCGTCTCTCCTCGGGTCTCCTTTGGGGTCTAAGGATGATTCTTTTAAAGTGTTGTCTTCTGTGGCTTTTTCTTGTTGGTACATTTGGAAGGCTCGCTGTAATTTCCTCTATAACCACTTATCTTTGAACCCCCAACAAATTCTGTCGGTTATATCTACCTCGGCTGCAGCTTATTTGGAAGCCGTGGCTCCCCCTGTGAGGATGCCCCTGCCTCGGCAGGTCCCTCCCGTGAGCCGTGGCCTATGGTCCCCGCCAGGCCCTTCTTTTACCAAGGTTAACGTGGATGCTAGTTGGGATGCCCGCTCTGCTAGGGGTTGTGTTGGGATTGTGGTGAGGGGTGACGGTGGGAGGTTTATTGGTGCTCGAAAGCTCACAATCTCGGCTTCGAGTGTTGCGGCTGCTGAAGCTCTTGCAATTCTCCATGGTTGTTATTTTGCTTCCTCGTTGGGCTTACAGAGAATAATTTTGGAATCTGATTCGAAAGAGAATATTTCTGCTCTAGTTGGGGATTTGTCCTCTGGCGGCTGGGAGGCGTTCCCTTCGTTGTCTAGAGTCTCTAGACTCCGGGATACCTTTCAGAGGTGCCGCTGGTCTTGGGTTCCAAGGACAGCTAATCTAGCGGCGGACCTGTTTGGCGTCGAGGAATAACACGGAGATGTGTGGGACTACTTGGGTTAACCGTCCTCCATCCTCGTTGGTTCATATTTTGAATAAGGATGGGCTTCCCAGCCCTCCTTAATTTTTTGGTTTCAGTGTAGGGGGGATGACGCGTGATTCTTGTTTCGGCGTCTTTATTTCTTATTCCCCTCTTCACTGTGTTCTTCCTCTGGTTGTTGCTTTGTTGTAAGCTTTCCTTTTTTTTTCGGCTTCGGCCTTGGTAATTCGTTTTGCCGTTTCACCAAAAAAAAAAAAAAAAAAAAGTTCTACCCATCAAATTTTTGGCGGGAATAATGGGCCTTGAAGTGGGGCATATAACAGAGAAATCGATAGAAAATTTAACGGATATATAAAATTGAAATGAAATGAAATACTAAATAAATGTATGAGAATGAGATTACGTTACAATTGACTCCAAACCTGGGTGGGTAAATTGTAATGTCTCCAAAATTAAATGATCAAATGACAGCTATGGTAAACATTCAGTTAACTCAGAATTATTGTCAATACATATAAGCGCTCCATATACTTCTCTTTCACATCCCTACCACCCTCCTATTGCTCTTCTTCGTCTCTCATATCTCCCATACTTTTCTCACTTTTCTCTAACAAAAAATTTGAAAAACTAAAAGGACATTTTCAAAACTAAAAAGTGAGACCAGAGAACGAAGCTGACAAAATCTTCCGTCCTTAAATCCATTTTTCAAATTCAGTAACACCTCAAGACATAAAGAGATGCACAAACTCGATCATGAAAACGCTTCCATTATATCTTCTTGTCTTCCTGTTCAGATGTTCTAACATCTTCGCCAACATTATTTGTAGGCGAGCAACGTCTTCTTCTTCTTTTTTTATTTTATTTATTATATTTATTTTATTTTTCTGTACAGAGGCTTGAAAGAAGTATCAGCCTAACAGTTCTGTAATCATCCTCCACATATCACAAGTCAAGTCTCCTCCCGGGTGGGGTTCTAGTTCTACCCTCGCCAGGAACGTTGGGCAGTTCGGATCTGCTTCTAATGTGAAATTCTTTTCTGCTTTAATCATTTTTCGAACAAAATCACACTCACAAAGAAGACGTACAAGAGGAGCATTCTTGATTTCTAAACATGATACTGTTATGTTCTCTATGTGGTGATGCACAAGAAAACTCTCAAGCTTACTTGAAAAACAAGTCTAAAGTTCTTTGTACTGCTCCGAGACGAATCAATTCCTTCTCAACAGTTTCACCACCCACCCTCAGTAATACGGCGATGAACTCTACAATATCTTTAAACGACGTTGTCCAAGAGGTAGCTGTAAACTGCCACATGTAGTTAAAAATGCATTGTCCGCCGTTGAAACATCCAAAAGCTTCAACAAATCACCTGCAGCATAGAACGCTTTGCAGTATCAAATTTCTGATCAATCCAAAATTATCTACTTCACGCCCTTTTGTTACACAGAACAAAGGATTGGACAATCCAAAATTAGACTGAATCCTATGAGTAGTACAAAACTGAGCTACAACTGAACTAAATACAACGAGAGCCTCATCACATGTTTGTGTTTTAATTTATCCCATCGGAGTCAAGGAAAGATAAGAATGCGCTAATTTAAAGTCAAAAACCGAAAAATATAACTGTATACTGACATATAAAAGAACCTGCATGCAAAGTAGTCACGAGCACCAACCTTGAATGCAAGTATACCACGTACCAAATGACCAAACTAAGGAGTTAACTTTACCTAGGATCTCCAGCATTCCAACAACAGTCGCGGGATTAGCAGCAACTACGGATCCATGAGCAATTTCAAGTCCATTGAAATTCTCATATGTTCTCGAAGTTAGCCTCATAGGGTCGAACAAATAGACGCACGCTGACAGTAAGTTCATAAGAACATACTGCGGTCGTGAGTCCTCCAAAGCATGCCGGAACATTCTTCCTATAAAACTGTATAAAATGTGTACAAAATGAACTCACTGCATAATCATATAGCAGAAATGCAAGTATATTAAGTTATCGTAAATGTAAGACAACATAAAAGCAATAACAAGAAGGAGATATCGATAATTCCAGGACACTATCATGGTTTTAACCCTTAAAAGTTTTACATTAAGATAGCTTAAATGTACGTATAATTAATTAATTAGCCAAGAGCTGAACTTTTCTCCTATTTTCTCTAGCGCATCTCTATCTTGTATCATCTCTAGCACAGTGCTTCAGAAAACTTTTTGTGTATTATCACAGCAAATCAATTGGGCTAACCCATTTTTATAGAAAGAGTTCAACTTTTCTCATCAGTAGTGCAAACACTACTGGGTGAACCCACCATCAAAAGTATCACCTAATTCAATTTCACGTCTTGTCCATTTTCCTTTGTCAATATTGAATTATTGTTGATTAATTCCTTATATTGTTTTTCAAAAAACTCTTCCATTTTCAGAAAAGGTCGATGAGTAATCTTCATCAACACTAAGTATATTGTGTTTTTGTGGGATGTGATCAATGCATCTAGTTACAAATGATCTTCATCACGAAGTAGAGTGTTATCGTCTATCACTCACGCAGACGTTTATGAATGTAGACTGCTGATTAAAAAAAGGCCCACGTTGCATCAACGATGCACACACTGATGCTAACAGAACTTATGTTCTATATATATATATATATATATATATATATATATATGGGGGAGGGGTGGTTTTACAAAAATCCATGATGAACTTGCAAGAAACACTAATTTAGCGACATCAATTATAAACCGGCAATATGCAAGGTTAATAAAACCAATCTTTATATAGCATTTTCCGAGTCTAACTGTCCTATATCAAAGGAAACCCGTAAAAAAATGTAGCTCCTAAAATCTACCGATATAACCAATGAACAAAAATACAAATCGAATTAGTTAAATTTGAATCCAAATTCACACACAGAAACCTCTTGCATTTTCCCTCTTTCACAATGTACAGTTTGCAACCAAAACAACTATATTGACCTAAAAACTTCCCTTCAAAAACTCTAATAACTTCCCTCTCGGTCTTTTTCCAAAATGCCCATATTTGTTACACACAAAAATTCATCGTTATCAACCTCTCATGCTTTATAATTATAATGGACACAGAACTTCAAGCCCTAATCCTACGCAGAAACTCATCAACAAGCAGCAGACCAGAAATCGATGATGAACATCGGTACACAAGTTTGAAGGACATCATGTTGAACTCACCGCAACACAGCACCACTATTCCGGAGGATAACGACTTTGAATTCGACCCTTCAAACATAACAATTCGGAACCAGCTGGTGAAGCGTGCAGCTTCGGCATACGTGCAGTCAGCTTTGTTGGCCAGCAGTCGGAACCAGAACTTCATTGTGAGCTTCTGGGGGAGGGCATTAGGGTCTCGCTGGTATGCTTATGTTAGGAACCCTATGGACGCTTGTTTCCGGCCTATTTTGCAATTTTTAGCTTGCATGGTTGGGAATGTGAGGAGTACCTTGAACAATATTCCAATACATTGAAGCTATATAATTAGTTTATTTGCAAATATGATTAATTAATCTTGATGTTCTCTAAGACGGGTTTTCTTCCTTTTAGGATTTTTCCCTATAATTTCTTCCTTTTTTTTCTTCTAGGGTTTCAGTTCCATCTATATGTAACAATATTGAGTTTGTATTATAATTACTGAGGTACATCTATAAGTAATGCAAGTCATGACATGTGTATATAGTTGCATAAACTTTCTATGGTGTTACATAATTTCTTATTCACGAAGCTTTTTTTTTCCTGTTGGGGGGGGGGGGGGGGGGGGGGGGTTCGATAGACAAACGATGTTAAGAATAATTATAATATATATATGTATGTATGTACACACACACAAACCCAATCTTTCAACTTTAGAAAGACACAAAGCAAGAACTGACCAAGAAACGTAAATTATGATTCTCTTGTTTTTTTCATTTGGCTAGGTGTAGACATTTCCCATTTTGTACTGGTTGATAATTTCTCTTTAATTTATATTGGTGAATGGTGATCCCATAATTTCATATATGTTGCTGCTCATCTATTTTCATTGTGGAGGCACAAGCCATTACTTATCATCCCATTGCCGAAAATAACTACTTGTTAATTATATCCCTAGCTAAATCATCCTTGGTATTATAGGGAGCAAACAACTTAGACTATTTACTCAAATTGTCATTTTGAAAATTTCAATTTTGTATGATGTAACTGGCAAGATCAATTTTGTTCGAAACCCAATTTCATCAATTCGTTAACATGTGACATCAACGTGGTTCAAATGCATTTGCTTCCAGCCTTTTATGGTTAGTTTCACTTGTTTTAGAGTGCTTTTAAAATAATAAAAAGCGCTTTTGTGAAATCAATTTTTAGGAAAAATGTAAGTAATTTATGAAAAAACATTTGAAGTGTTTCTCCAAATTGCACCTTAAGTGTTTTTGCAATCCAAAACGGCTTTTAGTCATTTTAAAACAAACAAAGGAGGCCGTAATCAACTAGAACAACGCTAATTTCACACAAAATATATCCCAGAACATCGTAAATTGGTATGTAACCTCAAAGTTAAAATTGACACAATTGACATCATGGTACTTAATGTAACAACTACCATAATCAAAAGGACCACTTGTGACTTATGGTCTCTCTTTAGTACATAAAACACAACTTAGATTGTTTTTATACAAAATAGATAATTTCATTTATAGCTCGGGTAATGGCAATGAGGTTTGACAAATATTTAAAGTTGTCCAAACACTCTTTCACTATTTGATAATAAAAATAAAATATATGTCCCCATCATAAAAGTGCAGTGACTAGGGTTTTAATTACATGCAACAAAAACAAAAACAATATATAGGATATCTTTAGAGCCGTTAGTGACTAATTAGGGTTTAAAAACCCATGCAGCATTGTTCTGACTTCTTAGTCCTCCATCCTACTCAGAACAAATGGGGTGATAGAGGCCTAGATATGCCATTTTTGTAAGCAGATTTATGATCAATTAACAGCCCTGTTTATCAAAACTTGGAAATTGACTTAACTTATGGATATGTTCAGGGCTGGTGGTAAACAAGTGGTGGTTGAAGAGTCCGTACGATGCTCACGCGTTCAAACTTTAAAGACATGCAGTAAGCAGTAAACAGTAACAGCAGTAACAGCAGCACTGTGACTAAGCAATTGCAGCAACGCTTGTACTCTCCCTACACATGTACACTTTGTCTCCATCCCAAATCCACTGCCATTTTTTAATGGCCATTCATATTTTGGACTCCTTTTTGTTGCCATAATTTGCCCCGAGTCTCTCGGTCTCTGTCGCTCGCTCTTGCCTCCCAAGCAAACTTTTGATTACCTTTGGGATATTTTCTCCTCTCTCTCTCTTGTGTTCTTCCCAAACTGAGTCCCACTGTAAATAATAAATAGTGTCTGTATATACATGTATGAGAATACTAGCAAATGACTGGTTGCATTTGCTCAATACATACAAAAAGTCATTCATCTTTCAGGACAAATGACTAGTTGATATATATATATATTTATAATTTTAATGAGTTACTTTTATATACATTTCGTTGTTATTTGTCAGTAAAAAGAAAGCCTCCTCCCATTGTAAGGAGGGAGACAGTGTTACTTATAAATATCAATAAACGAAACTGATAATGATCATGAAAATGCAAGTGATGTAAAACTCAATGTTAATGTATTATTGATCAAGTCACTTGATTATCGAGTAACTTGATATCCAAGTTACATGATACTCGAGTGGCCTTAAAATCCTAAAAGAGTAAGAATCGTGGAGTCTTAATATCCTACAACTAATTTTGTGAAACCATGTCTAGTATGACTACGAAAATATATGTCATAGTGGGATACTGGTTGACTGGATTATGATTTAGTAAACATCTCCTTCCTATAATAGGATGGATGGAGAGAAACCCTAGTTAATATAAAAGGTTTGTTTCTACTCTCACAACAATCATTTCTCGTACACAATACCAAAATCCTATTCACTTGGTCGAGAACACTTTTGGTTGCTGAGAGTAGAAGACTCTTTTGTCATCAATAAGTGTCATGTCTTCCTCATGTAAGTTATTCTGCAGTCACTAGGGCTTCTTGACTTATATCGTATACGTGTTATAACCATAATTGTATTGTTATAACCATGACTTCACTTCTTGTAGAAATAACGTATGTATGATTATTGTTATATCTGCATATTTTTATCTGTGATCCTAGAAACTTATAACTAACTAGAATCCTTCCGAATCCCAAAATGTGATCCTAAGAGGGCTGGAATTATTATCTCAGCAAATCTGAAATTCATGTTTCTTGTTAATTTACATGTAAATTTTTTCTGGGCCTTCGAATTTTAATGCCCATAATAGATGTTATTGTGGTCTTTTTCGATCACTTTTATTCGTTTGTTTGAAACTTTTGCGTAATTCTGTGCAATGGATTGCAAGAACAATCTTAGTCACTTTTGTGTACGAGTTCATTAGTATTAAAGCTATCAATTATTTCATCCTTTTGGTTCTGGAATTCAACTTTCCCTTACATGATTGATGAAGTGGAATTTACACTTACATTATGTTCATAAATTGTATCACTTGGAATTGCATAACCAAACTGATGGGTGAGTCACGTCCTTCTGTTTTTCTCTTTTCTGAAACTAATAGCTTGAGTCATTTAGGGCACGAAAAGGAATTTATATTACCCACATATTTTTTGCGAGTATGATTTCGGAGAGAGAAATTAATTTAAAAAAAAAGGTACAAACCTTTTATGTTATTAATCTTGTCCTGCAACACATCCTGTTTTGATGCTTATTATTATTATAGATTTCCTTAACTCCAAATATCTTGAAATTTTATCATGTTGCATTGCATTCTAAAATGGATTCTTAACACTGAATGTTTTTTATGTTTTTAGGACAAGAAACTAAGCTGCTGGAACTTCTGCAGCATAATCGATTTGTGTTATGATTTTGATAGACCTACGTAACTCCTAAATTTGTGAAATTTTAACATGTTATACATTAAGATGTGAACTTCAAATCTGAAAATTTTCATGAGTATTGGCTGAAAACTTAATGTTTGGTGAATTTTAATCTCGGGCCTATAATGCAGAATTTTTGCAGTATATACCATTTGGAATTTATTTTTGGCTCACTTGTAAAATTTTCAAAATTATGAAATTTTAGGAAATAATAGATTTATATGTCTACTCTATATTTGAAAATTTTCACGATAATCTAATAAGAATTAAATTTCAATAAAATTGCAAACTAAAGTAGTTGTGCTGAAACTTGAGACTTCAAATAACTGGTTATGTTAGAGAAATACCGTTTTTATTCATCTAAATGTACTAATTTTTTGACATATTTATTTGTTTCAGGGTAATACTAGTAAGACTAAATTTGGAGATAAAATTTGGAAACTAAATAATGTGTTACCAATTGGAATGAACATGTTTATCAATACTTAAGTAATAAATCAATCATCAATTTCCATGTTCTTTAGTTTCTAAAATTTAGTCTACAAATTTAGTCTCTATAGCATTACCCTTTGTTTCAGTATGTTTTTATTGGTTTGACTGACGCGTGTACGGTTCATGAGATTATGCATGGCATGTAAACCCTTATAAAACCCCACCCTTTACCCATTAGTTTCAATCCCTCTCTCTCTATTGGTTGGAACTTGGATCAAGAGCCCTGCACGTTAAAGAAGGTATGTATGCCCTGCAGTGGTAGCCTGATACAGAGAGATCATTATTTAGCAACTGAACAAAGTGTGCTTATCCGTAAGCCGCCTTATATTACTTTCTCCCGTTTCCAAGGTATGTACAAGACATCTTCTCGTACTTTCTGTCGTTTTGTTCAAATTCCACCACATTTTTGAAAATTTCTTGCTTTCCTCTGTTTTCTTGCTTCTTCTCAGCCCCTTTTTTTATTATTGTTTTTCCTTCTCTCTCAAGGAAAAATCATACCAGAGAAAATGCAGGTTGCGAAGAAACCATCAGGGATTTCAATGGACCCAACGAACATGGCTGCTGAGTCGGCTGCCGGGAAGATGCTAGCCGAGACCATGAGCCCGCCCATCCCTTACGAGATGGTGAGGCAGTTAGGGGCATGCAACGCTGTGGTGGTGTTCAGCATGAGCGGCTGCTGCATGTGCACCGTGGCAAAGCGCCTCCTCTTCGGCCTCGGCGTCGGCCCTACCATCATCGAGCTGGACGAGCATGTCGCCGGACCGGACATCCAGGCCGTCCTCTACGAGCTTGCTGTGGACGGGCAGCAACCCATCCCGGCCGTGTTTGTCGGTGGGAAGTTCTTGGGAGGCGTGGAAACTCTAATGGCGTGGCACATCAACGGAACCCTAGTCCCCCTCCTCAAGGACTCCGGCGCTCTCTGGCTCTGATCAAGTCATTATCATTATTACTATCACCACTATCATCTCAGTTTCGCACGTATTACATCATAATTATAACTACTTATCAGGTTTAATATATGAATTAATGTCTTAATATTTCTCGAGCTAGGGTTATTAAGTTTGTCCATGTCTTTCTTTCTAGCTAGCCCTATAGGTTTTTATATGTATTACGTACTTTATGAGGTGGTTGTACAGACTGTGTTGCTAGCTAAAATCTAAGCTAGTTCATATCATTATCCGACAATGAATTAATATTGCAACCATATATATATATATATTTGTTATAATATTTCTTTATCGATAATTTCTTGTTAGTTTGCGATTTGGCAGTGATTTTTACATTTCCGTTCTCTGTTTCTACACATCTCCGGTTGATTTCTCCTTATGTTCAATCCAAAAGAAAAATCAATTTCCTCTGCAACGGGTGCTGCATGAATTTTTTTTATTTATGTTAAATTTATGAGAGAATTTTTATCAGATTTGGAAAAATATGTAGATGGTAAGTGAAATGGGTCGTGCCTGAAAACTTCGTTATGGTACCGGCGAAAATATGGAATAAATTCAAAGGGTAAAACGTCACTCATGACCCCGCAGAACTGAGTACTGAGGACATGCATATGCCATGCGAATACCGGCACTTCTCCAAGCTTACCAATTTTACTAACGGTTCTACGGAGTATTGACCCCCTAAGCTGATTTTCTTTTTCATTTCTTTCTTTTTTCCATATAAATAAATTATAGGTTGATATTTCTTTTTAATTTTTGTGCTGGTGAAGTAAAAAAGTACTATTTAATTATGGTGAAGTTGTTCCAACTCTGAAAAGAGTAGACAAAATGAGTAAGAGAGAGAAAGAAAGTGGCTGTAGGGCTGAAGGGGCAGTTTGTACGGCTGAGATTTGCCCCAGACAGAAGAATAAATGATTACAACAATGCGATCAGAGATCATCAGAGAGTGAGAGTTTTTTAAGGCTTATTCTATTAAAATCCCACGTATTGTTGATTAAACCCCACATACTTAATACATCTCAAATTTATTTTTTCAATTAAAAATTACCTTAATACACCCAGCATACTTTCTCATAATACCCTTACACCCCACACTCTCATACACCTAATATTTTCCACACACATCCCACATTATCTATACATCTCACAATCTTCGAATCGTATAATACTCATTTTCAATTTTTAAAAATTAAATTGACTTAGGATTAAAACCCTAACATTCTCTAAAAAGAGAAGTCTTCAATCCGGTCTGTTGAGCTTGAATTTCATTGGGTCATCACACCCAATCTCCTTTTCTCTATCTCTTTAAACCTTTTGCTAACAAAAAATTATTTTTGCTAAAAAATGGCAACTGAGAGGAGCCTCTAACAAATCAATAGTAAACCCCATAAGATGAATAAGAACGGAAAAGGTGTTGATGGGTTGGCCTCCTATGAAATTGGGTAGTATGGAAAGCAAAAGCAGGCTTAAATAATTACCGATGTCGTTGAATAATTCAAATAATAACAAATATGAAATTTTACCTCATGTAAAGATTCCAAAATATTGATATCGTGTTCCATTCGTTAAATTTTTTCACAATCAACTTGTTTATAGTTTCAATAGTTAGAATTTTATTCAACAATGGAGTGGAGGGTGAGAGGGGTTTTGACACAAGAAGATAAATAATATGTTAAAAGTAATTTGTGGTGTATTTAGAAATTTCTTATTTTCTTTAAACCTCATAAGGTCATAAGGTCGAAATTGTCATTGCATAGTAGGTTATATAAGCCACTTAATATTAAATTTTAATATGAGGTACATTCAACATTATGTGGGGTGCTAATAAAAAAAACCTTTTTTAATTATAAATATATCTCTTTATCTTCTCTTATTTTATTAACTGGTAATTTTCCCAGAAAATTTTAGTGAATTTTCTTTGGAAAGGAAAGGAAATATCAGAAGATATGAAATTTGACCATGATCTTTGCTATTTCGAGAAATGAAGTACGTGTGACCCTTGAAGAATCCCCAACGTTTTTGTTTCCCTGACCAGCTGACCCCCTCCTTCATATGATTCATTGACCATTTTCAAACTGATCGATCTTGTTTTTATCTGACTCTTTGACTAGCAAATATATATATATATATATATATATATATATATATATATATATTTATTTTTTTTTTCATCCACAGAGAAACTAGGGTTTTCATTTCTTTTGCTGCATGCAACGTTTCCATTTCTTTTATTGAAACCGATATGTAGTGAGAAGTTAAAGTTGGGTAAACAATATCCAAAGATTATTCAACCCCATTTTGTTGGATTTATATTGTGGTGTTTCTTAAGTGCTTTTGTTATAAACACTTTTATTAGAAGCACGTCAAATTTTATGTGATATCCAAAACTGAAAAGTGTACAAACTCATAGCTCTGTGAGAGAAATGCTAGAGGGAGGGAGGGAGGGAAGCACGTCAAATTTTATGTGATATCCAAAACTGAAAAGTGTACAAACTCATAGCTCTGTGTAGAGGGAGGGAGGGAGGGAGGGAGGGGGAGGGAGGGAGGGAGAGAGAGAGAGAGGAGGGAGGGAGGGAGGGAGGGAGGGAGGGGGAGGGAGCTAGGGAGGGAGGGAGGGAGGGAGAGGGAGGGAGAGAGAGAGAGAGAGAGAGAGAGAGAGAGAGAGAGAGAGAGAGAGAGAGAGAGAGAGAGAGAGAGATGTAGAGAGAGAAGTTGTTGTAGAAAAATGATTCTATTCAATTGTAACAAATTGTGTGTACATCCGGTATAAATAGCTTAAAAGACTCTAACAATCATAGCTTAACAGCTAAGTAAGATTCTAATCGGGTACATCAGTAGCTGGTACTCCTATTGTATCCTTAACACACCCCCTCAAGCTAAAGTTAGGAGCTCTAACTGAAAGCTTGAAAGTTAACTCTGCAAAACGGGCAGATGACAAGGATTTAGTAAAAATGTCAGCCAGTTGAAGAGGAGAAGCAACATGATGCACACTGACTTTGCCACCAAGAACCTTTTCGTGGATATAGTCAATTTCCACACGTTTGGTCCGAGCATGGAAGACAAGATTAAAAAGATAGTGCAATTGCACTTTTGTTGTCACAAAAAATTGTAGGAGTCTGGAGAATGGGAAAAGAAATATCCTACAGGATTTTACAAACCCAACTAAGTTCAGCAGCTGTATTGGCTAAAGACCTATACTCAGCCTCAGTTGAAAACCCTTGCAACAATGCATTGTTTCTTTGCACTCCATGATATTAGATTGGGACTAAGAAAAACAAAATAACCGCTTGTTGATCTTCTGTCAACAGGACAGCCAGCCCAATCTGCATCAAACCATGCAATGAGGCATTGAGAGCCTTGTGTAAACCATAGACCAGCATCAAGAGTCCCCTTCAAATATTGAAGTATCCGTTTGACTGCCTGCAAGTGAATGGTGCAAGGGGAATACATGTACTGACATACTTGATTCACAGCAAAAACCAAATTAGGCCGCGTCCAGGTTAGGTACTGTAAAGCCCCAACAATTGATCTGTAAAATGTGGGATCAGGTAGAAGAGTGCCTGAGTGATCTAATTTTGCAGAACCAACAAGAGTGGAGCAAGGCTTGACACCAATCATATCAGTTTTCTTTAACATATCAAGAGCATATTTGGATTGGTTGAGAAACAACCCTTTAGCAGATATGTGTACTTCAATGCGCAGAAAGTAGTGAATATCGCCCAAATACTTCACATGAAACATTATTTGTAACTGAGCAATAATAGATTGACATACTGAACGTGAACTACCAGTAATGATTATATCATCAACATATATTAAAATGAAGGTGATGGAAGAATCCTTTTTTTATAAACAAACTAGTGTCAGAATAGGAAGATGAGAACCCCAAGGACAGAATTGCCGTGTCATACCATGTCCGAGAAGCCTGTTTTAAACTGTAGAGAGACTTGTTGAGCTTGCAGACATGTCGTGGTTTGGTTGGATCAACGAATCTCGATGGATGGATCATATACACATCCTCATTTAGGGTACCATGCAAGAAAGAATTACTTACATCAAGCTGATGTATAAACCAGTCATACGAAACAACAATTGATAACAGAATACGTATAGTTGTATGCTTAGCAACAAGACTAAAAGTCTTAGAGAAATCAAGTCCATCTGGCTGATGAAATCCTTTTACCACTAGACGGGCCTTATACCGTACAATTGAGCCATCACGATTATGTTTGACTTTAAACACCCATTTGCAACCGACTAAATTTAAGCTTGGATGGAAAGGAACCAAATCCCAAGTGCCAATGGACTGCAAGGCTTGAAACTCGTCATTCATGGCAGCTATCCAGTTTGGATTCTTTGAAGCTTGCAGAAATGTTGTAGGTGTTGGAGGAAGGCAAACAAGTGAATCAATAGAAACTGGAAGAGAATGTTTTGTGGCAGTGAAGACTTTTGGCTTGTGAATTCCAGCCTTAGCTCGAGTAATCATTGGGTGAGAATTAGTAGGTACATGAGGAGGTGCAGGCACATAAGCAGATGGAATAATTGAAAAATTAGGTAATGAAGATGAAGGCGCAGGGCAGGTGTTGTAGTGACCTAATCCTGGGAGAAACTGCCTTGATTGGTAGACTGAGAGGTGTATAGTGCAAAAGATACTCGATTAGCAGATTGAAACATGCTTGAGGTAGCAGGAACTGGAATAGTCACAGTAATAGGATACAAGCTTGTAGATGAGGCAGCTTGAGGTGAGGGAGAACCTGAGAACATGCCATGCTTGAAAGGAAACAACTGCTCATCAAAAGTAACATGTCGTGAAATATACACTTTATTAGTTAGACGATCAAAGCATATATACCCACTATGATTAAGGCTATATCCCATAAAAACACACAACTTGCTCTTTACTTCAAGCTTATTAGCTGAATAAAGTTGCAACCATGGATAACAAGCATATCCAAAAGCTTTAAGAGTATGATACCGTGGAGTAACTTTGAAAAGTTGTTCTCAATGACTAATGGAAGAGGAATAAGAGGGCAGTTGATTGATAAGATAGACAGTCGTTTGAAAAGCCTCAACCCAAAATTTGGTTGGTAATCTACTCTGAGAAAGAAAAGTTATACCCATCTCAACAACATGTCTATGTTTCCTCTCTGCACACCAATTCTGTTCAGGCGTATGAGGACAACTTAGTTGATGTGTAATTCCTTGGTCATTAATAAAATTTTGAAAATTCTTGCTTAAGAACTCACCCCCTGAATCTGACCGTAGGCATTGTATCTTACAAGAAAAAAATGTTTGAACTTTGAGAACAAAGGTCTTGAAAATTGAGTAGACATTAGATTCATAAGCCATAGGATATAACCAACTGTATTTAGTATAGTTATCTACCAAAATGAGGTAGTATTTGTAGCCAGTACATGAAGCAATGGGAGAAGGGCCCCAAACATCAGTGTGTAGTAAATGAAAAGGCCTAGTGGAGTTACAAGGCAAAACAGAAAAAGTAGCTTAGAAGCCTTCCCCAATTTACATTCAGTAGAAACAGATCCTTGAGTTACATAACCAATGATAGGTAGCTGGTTTTTATTCACAATAGTATGTAATACTAGACTCGATGGGTGTCCCAATCTTTGATGCCACAGATGAATATCTGCTTTATTGATCATCAATGCCCGAGGAGAGAGTGCAACTCCAGATGTGCCATTTGATGCATCCTAATAGAAAGGGTACAAACCACCTTCACAGGGGCTCTGGAAGAGCATCCTCCCAGTTCTTAGGTCCTTAATATATAACCCAAATAGATCAAATGTCAAAGATGCCCAATTATCATAGACAAAATTGTAAACTGATAACAGGTTATGTGATGCTTTGGGAACTAATAACACATCATTAAGCTTAAATGTAACATTTGTAGTACGAATTAAAGCAGATCCAGTATGAGAAATGCACAGACCTTTACCATTACTGACAAAGAGTTGATCACTGCCAGTGTATAAGATAACAAAATTGAGAGAAGATGGATCAAGTGTCACATGGTGAGATGCACCACTGTCAGTTAACCAATAGCTCGATGGAGGGGAGGTAGTAGCAGTCATACCAATAGGAGAGCCAACATTGGATCTTTGAGAGGTAAACTGAGAAAGTTTCTCACAATTAAGAGCTTCATGACCATATTTGAGACACAATTGGCACTGAAGCGATTTACCAGAGCTATAATTGGTAGAGTTTTGACCAAAAAATGTGGATCTAGAAGTAGTTATACCTCATGAGTTGTTATAGTTGTTACGATTACCTCCAAAGTTCCGAGTTTGATTGAACCGATTTCGATTCTGAAAAACGGCCACGATTATTGCCTCTGTAGGTGTTTGGACCAGAAGGACCTTGTTGAGCTGTATAGGCATGAAATAGTGTAGAAGAGGACGAAGAAGATGTTCTGGTCTTGTGTTTTTGAAGTGAAATTTCCTTGTTAAGAAGCATGTCGTGTAGTTCATTAGGATTAACAGGCTCAAGTCTTGTTTCAATAGAATCAACAAATGACTCATACTCATCAGAAAGACCAGAAAGAATATAGGCAACAAGATCAGATTCAGAAATCGGTTCCCCAGCCGCCGCAAGTTTATCATAAATTTCCTTGAGAGAATTGAGATAATCTGTCATCGAGGAGTCACCTTTCTGAATGGTTTGAATCTTTGAGCGTAAGCTGTGAATGTGCGTACGGGAAGCACTTCTAGAGATTGCCAGAGAGATCTAGAATCATCCAAGCCAACCGTCAATGGAAGAAGATCTTCATATAAGGTCGAATTGATCTAGATAATCAAGATTTGATCTCTTTCGCACCAAGTCTCATACGCTGGCTTAAGAACTCAAGATCCAGATGAATCAATCACAAATTGAGAAGGACACACATCAGTTCCAGTAACAAGCCCTAAAAGCTTGAATCGTTTCAGAATAGGGATGAAGAGATTGCGCCAGGTGATATAGTTATGACGATTGAGTTTCGTCGCCACCATACCAATGATGTTCTGAACAGTAATTGAAGAGAGAGATTGAATTGACGAATTTGTGACCTTGCCATGAGAGCCAGAAGAAGCAGCTGGAGAAGAGGAGTTTGCAACGTTTGTCATTGTTATCAGAGTATGGTAAGAAAATGAAGAAATTGAGAGAGGAAAAAAGGAATTCAAGGGAATTAGGGCTGATAAGATCGGTTTGGAAGGCGAGAAAATGCAAGAAAATGGAAGCGGGGGATCGAAGTCGGTGGACTATGGCAAAGATACCGAGACCAAATCTTCTACACCTAAATTTGGTGTGGCCTCTCGGTTCCAAATTCAGAAATGACATTACTCGGCCCGGCCCGCCCCGTTGCATTTTAAAACGGGTCCAGTCCGGTTCTTTCAAATTTAGGCCCGGCCCAGCGCGGCCCGTGCCCACCCCTAAATCAACTCATTGGGTTGTTCATGATACCTGTTAAGACCCATTTAGTTTGATTTCACTTTACATCATTATATCAATTATCTTACCTCTGTATTATGGTGATATCAAATTAAATGGGTCCTAACAGGTATCCATTAACAACCCAATATGTTAATTTCCACCTCTTGATAAGCTCCTAAAAAGGTTGGGGACTGGAGTATTTTAACTCACATATACGAATCGTTTCACCCTCATCGTCCCTTTCTTCTCTAGGGATCATGCTAGCAATTTTCTCATTTGTGCTTTCTTCTTCTACCTTCTCATTTCTTTTTTGCAATCGTGCAATGTTGTCAAGTGATCAAAACAATCTATTTCCTAGGCCACCTTTAAAAGTCAGCTTTACAAAAAACATGAACCACTCGATGAAAATTGCCATAATTTTAATTCTAATGTTCAACTAAAATTATAATTTGTCTATACACATAAAAAAAAAAAAAATTCGTATCATCTTGAAACATTGCAAATAAGTTAGTAATATTCCTCTCCCCAAAATCAACGAAGAAAACCAAAAAAAGAACGAGCCCATTGCACATTCAAATTTGGTCTTTAAAAGTTAAAACCAGCTCAGCCATATAGATTGAAACACACTAATCTAGCCCAATATTACCTGACTCGGCCCAGCCCAAAATTCTCACCTCCTTCCCCATTCCCGCTGGCGTTGATTTTGTCGGACTTTTCCCAACTGCCCACGGTCGGCCGTTGATTTGTCGGACTTTTCCCAACTGCCCACAGTCGGCCGTTGATTTTCTCGGCACTTTCCTTCTCGCCCATCGTTACGGCGCCTAATCAAACCATATTAATCACCGCAAAAAACCATCAGACAAAACTTACCCTCTTTAATTCTTCCCAATTAAAACTAAACCCGCTTTTTCCCACCTCCTTATAAATACGTTGCCTTCCCAGTTAAACAGAGATCACGAAACCGAAAACCCAGAATTTTCCTCCTCATTTTCTCGGGAACCAAACAGGGTTCTATCTAGATTTGTGGGTCTTCGTACACAATTTGTTGCATTAATGGTCGGGGCAAAGGGAAAACCGAGGCGATGGCTTTGGGTCGTCGGCGCGTTGATCGCGGTCTTCGTTGCCGTCGCATTGACTTCCAGAAGTGCTCCGAAGATATCGTTCTTCGGGCGCTCTAACAAGGCTTGTAATTGTTCTCAGGTATGGATTCTTGCATGTTCTGTTTGGTTGCCGAGAAAGTAGAGGGAAACTTTCATGGGAAAAATGAAAACTTGATGGCCTGTTTGTTTTCGGTTGTGAAAGTTTTGAGCTTTGAATTTCAGGTCATTGTTTGTAAGATGGCACATTGTTGAATTTGGTTTAATATTCAGATGAATGATGAATGATTTGTTGTTTGAATTATGTGAAATTGGACTTCATGTTGGTAAAAGTGTAAATTTTTTATTTTCTTGGTTGTTACAAGTTGGGATTTTGATTGTTCTTCTGCTTGATTTTTACCCCTCTCATGATCTGTGTAGGAAACGCACAAGTATAGTGGGATGGTGGAGGATTGTTGTTGTGATTACGAAACCGTAGACCATCTTAACAAGGAAGTTCTGCATCCATCACTCCAAGAGCTCGTCAAAACTCCGTTCTTTCGATATTTCAAGGTTAGATGATTTCTATAAATTGGTTAGATTTGCATGTTTGTTAAGAAATAATACTGATTTTGAACTTTGCTGCTGTTTACCATTTGTGTATCTGAATTTTGTGGAGCATGGTTGATAATGTGTACTAGGCTAAGTTATGGTGCGACTGCCCTTTCTGGCCTGATGATGGTATGTGCCGTCTGCGGGACTGCAGTGTATGTGAATGCCCAGATAGTGAGTTCCCCGAGTTGTTCAAGAAGCCCTATCATGGCCTTCCTGTGGATGATCTTATTTGCCAAGAGGGAAAGCCTGAAGCAGCTGTTGACCGTACACTAGATAATAAAGCTTTCAGAGGATGGACAGAAATAGATAATCCCTGGACAAATGATGATGAGACAGACAATGGTTTGTATCCTTGCTTTTCTTTCTTTCTCAACATAGCTGTTTCATATATGTTAGCTTATGTTTGCAGTTGAATGTGATTCCTGCCAATTGTATCTTCTGCTTAAATTTTAATATTTTATTGAGTTTGTAATGATTGATTACATATTTACATTTGCAGCTGAGATGACATATGTGAATCTTCAACTGAATCCTGAACGATATACCGGCTACACTGGTCCATCTGCTAGAAGGATATGGGATGCTGTCTACGCAGAGAACTGTCCTAAATGTAAGACCTATTTTTCTCTTTTTTTACCCTAATGAATGTACCTAAAACGTTCTTGTCTTTAGTTTCCAGACATGTAAGTTTGTTGATAAAATGCTTCTTAAAAGATGCTCTACATTTACAAGTTTAACTAGAGCTCTTAATGAGCCTTTTTGTTACACTATTGTGGGCACTGTAATCTCATAACTTGGGTTAGCCGGGATCTTTCGATATCATTGTGCCCATTTCCGCTTTTACTCCATTCTATTTTGGTGCCTATTCATTAACAGATTTTACCTTCTATTAACCTTAATTGTGTTTTGAACTGGACCTTAGGACTTTTGGGGCAGAATCATTAGCCAAGTTTTGGGTTTCAATATTCCCATTCAAAATGTTTTGCATGTGTTTTTCAGTTGACTTGTATGCTTATTTTCAAAATTACAAGTTAGCAGTTCCTTTGCGGATATTTCAGTTTATGCACTTACCTTTAATGTTTGGGACAGTTACACTGCATGTTTCATTGTATTTAAGAGATGACACGAGTTATTTACTAGTCGTTATTATTTAAGAATAAGAATTTTGTTTTAATTTTCAACTTCATCGCCAGATCCATCTGAAGAGTTATGCACTGAAGAAAGAATTCTGTACAAGTTGATATCTGGCCTTCATTCCTCCATTTCAGTCCACATAGCTTCTGATTATCTCCTTGATGAAACTACACAGACGGTACAAGTTCTGATTCATAATTTTCTTTAAAACTTACATTTGATGAGGCAACAAACAGTTTCCATGGTTCCTGAAACATTTCAAATGGCCCACTCTTCGAAATTTAGTGCTAACCATACTTTAATATAAAAAGATGACAATCTTGGCTGTTTCATTAGTAGATACGTCATAAAGGCAACTTTTGTCTTTCACTATACTTATCATTTTATGGCTCTACGTAAAGATCTTACTTCTTTTTCTTCTTTCTAAATTTTGTGTTTCAGTGGGGTCAAAATCTCTCATTGTTGTATGATCGGGTGTTAAGATACCCAGACCGTGTCAGAAACTTGTACTTCACGTATCTCTTCGTTCTCCGAGCAGTGACAAAGGTGGGTATAAGCTAGAATCCTTTTGAAAGTATTATGTTATTCTTATTGTCAGGGATACTCAAGCTTACTGAGTCTACTGACAATGGTTTCTTGTTCATCTTTGAAAGTATTGTTTATCTTTGAGATAATAATATCAATCTTGTTCAAATGCATTCAGGCTGCAGATTACTTGGAACATGCAGAATATGACACTGGAAATCCTACTGAGGATCTGAAGACACAATCCTTGGTGAGACAGCTACTCTATAATCCCAATCTACAAGCTGCATGCCCTGTCCCATTTGATGAAGCTAAGCTGTGGAAAGGCCAACGTGGACCTGAACTAAAGCAGAAAATACAAAAAGAGTTCAGAAACATTAGGTATTCTAGTTTTTTTCTTTTCTTTTTTTTTTTTTTTGTTGGACTTGGTGTCTTATGTATGTGGTTAATCATACTGAGGATGGCACGAATTTTTAACTGGCATCCACAATGTAGTATCTAAAGTTTTCCTCGTTTCTTTTGTTTAGGGTTGGTTGTTCAGAAACATATCATTTATGTGACTAATTTAAATGGTTGCGTTGTATTGTAGTGCATTGATGGATTGTGTTGGATGTGAAAAATGTCGACTTTGGGGGAAGCTTCAGGTCCTTGGTCTAGGCACTGCACTTAAAATCCTCTTCTCTGTTGACGGTCAACAAAATACTGTTCAGATTGTGAGTATCTCTTTAAAAGCTAACTTTATATGGCACTCGCTTGAAGAAACATGTTTCCTGCTATGGCATTTAGTCGGGTCTCAAAAGTTTGCTGATGGAACCCTTTTGTGCCTTGAGTGTTTTGCCTTTGATTTAGAGGCATGCACAGAAGATAATCACAGCTAAGTTAGTTAGCAAGATTTTGAATAATTAATAGTTATCGCATATGGTAGAAGGTTAAGGTTCTAGCTGTGAAACTATACTGCATTGGATTTTTCCCATATAGTTTATCTAATCGACCCTAATTGTGCAACTCTCAGTAAGCCATGTCAACACCATATCCTACTTTGTTAAAAATGACATGGCACGGACAAACTTCCCATCAGTAGTGATTTTTGTGGGAATGGACCTACATCCTGCAAGAGTGTTGGCGTCAATTTAAAATGACAGTACAGTTTTGCTTAATTCCTTTTGCCAATTGATGCAGCACATACGTGTCATTCGTCATTTGTGATTACATCATTTGTAGGTGTTGTTGTTGAGTACTGATAGTCTGATATACTTTCTGTATCGACTGAACTGTATTGTACTGTTCTTCAGCTGCACTTGCAAAGAAATGAAGTGATTGCCCTGATGAACCTACTCAATCGGCTCTCAGAATCTGTCAAGTTTGTTAATGAAATGGCATCATCAACCGAAATGCTCGCAGAAGGGCAGACTTCTTCACCCACTGCCCCAAATTGCCCCTTGCAAAGGATGTGGGCGTCAATGTTTAATACACCAGCCCCAAGTTGCCCATTGCAAAGGATGTGGGCATCGTTAAAACCTAGGTAGGCAACTTGAGGTTATAGCTAATCTCTCATGCTGTTTCGCTCTTCGGTTCTTGCTGTTGCTAAGCAGATTACCTATGTTTTCGCAGGTAAGGAGAACTAACTGGTGAGACCGTAAAACAGAACGAAATCTTCAAAATAGTTTAAGAAACTGCAGAGAAATGTAAAAGTACTATATTAGATACAGATGTGTCCCCTTCTAAAAAGGGATACAGACGTGTACAAACTCAAAACAATGCGACCCGTAAATTTTGTACTTTACTGAAATTTGAGCTTTTGAAATTCGATTACCATTGCATTTTCTTCATGTCATCATGGGGTTTGCTGAAGGTCTCTAGTAAAACTTGGCGGCCAAGGACTTCCGGTCATTGCGGAATGAATTTTCTTTCTTGTGAGGTTAGGTACCGTTTGGTATGTGGGACGGGACAGAACGGAGTGGGACCAGGAGTTCTGTCCCATGTTTGGTGCGCCAAAAAATTGTGGAACGGGTTGTCCCATGGTACGAAATTTGGCTGATTTTTCGTTCCACCTCTCTCCTCTGGAATGACCCGTTCCACGTCCGTGGAACACAAATTAATAACATTTTAAGACAATTTTCCCTTATTTTTTTCAATATTTACATCATCCGTCCCGTCCCGTCCCGTCCCGTTCCATCCCGTCTGTATACCAAACGGTACCTTAATGCCATTGTTATATGCACTGTTCTAGTGAGGGCATGTTTGGAACTTGTTCTGGAAAGGCTAAAAGTGCTTTCTGACAACCAAAAGCACTTCCAAGTGGATGAGTGCTTCGTACTGAATCAGTCCCAAACATGCCCTTTGTTTCCTTTTGTTTCATCGCATCAACATTATACTATTGGTGCAGTCAAATAAGATACATTCTGACAAATAGCACTCATTTGATCCACAAGTGAAGCAAAACCTACATACAACTAGGCAAGGGACGCTCCCTTACGATAACCAATTTTGACAAACTGCTGCTTCTGCAACCGTAATGAACCAAAATAACAGGGCACTTTTCGTGCATCATTCGAAATTTACATACATCATAAGAGATGATAAATATTTGTATCTTGTGTTGCGCCTAAACAAACCGAAAGTCAGGAACCGCATAGGAACTACACTCCAAGGGAATTTTCTGTGCATATTCGAGAGTAAGCTGCTAACAACAATATCAGTGTCTAGCGGGTTTCTTTAGACGCTTGGGGGGCCGCATTATCTCCTTCTTCAGATCCTCTGGAGGTTTCAGGTCAATAAATGGCTGCAACCATATTCAAAAGACAAATTCATCATTCTATAAAACTTAAAACCAGCAATGCACAGCGAAATTCCGTAATCATGACATACAACAATAAAACTTTTCAATTGACAATAAAACTTTCCAACTGAACTATTTCATATGACCACCCAGTCTGTAATTCTCAAACCAATAACCTTTCGGATTCTGGACCTTGAATATGTCGGTCATTCCTTCTCACATTGTTTAAAAACGATGAGCACAAAGGTTTACGAGATGTAAACAATTTTTTCAAGGCATAAAAACTTAAACTGCTTATCAATCGTATGAGAAAACAGTCGAGCCATAGAATGGGAAAAGTATTCACCCGAGACCTACCCAACTCCAATCTACTACACATTGTAGCATCATTGCATAGCCAAGAATGGGAAAAGTATGAGAAAACAGTCATTACCACATTAGCCAACAACTTCAACTGAAAGATCTTAAACTCTAACTCGGTATTCAAGAGATGTAAATACAGGAGACCAGAATGGGACGGCATCACAGGAATGCTAAAGCAAACCAACCCCAGTTTTATCAGAATACTCAGGGAGCAAGGGTACATCTCCCTGCCATCCATTTTGACTTTATTAGTAGGACAACGCGGGGACAGAAAAACCGGCCCTGCCTAGCTTTGTTGCCATTCCTAGAAACACCGTTTAACTGGAATATACAGATCACTTGACGAGGAGTTAACCGTACCCATAATTAACACATTCCGTAATGTGTGAACATGTGTTTATCAAATGAGTAACAATAAATCAAAAGAAAATTAGAAATAAATAAGAGGGCATCGTATATTACCTCATCTGATTTCCTTTGAAGTTCCAAAATTTCTTGACAGTATGCAAGGCACTCCGCATGGTATGCAGCAGCTAACTCCTTTATCAAGGCCTTTCTTTTAATGATGCCAATCACTTCAAAAAAAACAATATGACAAAGGTTACATCCCTGGAAAAGGTTCACTACATGTCAGTTTCCACAAGGAACAAACAACAAATCCCGATTCTTTAACAGTATATGGCGAGAAAAACACACATCATATCTAAAGTTTCCACGGGAGCGATACCACTTGAATTGGGGGAATGAAATTGCAACATGTGATTGGTCATATCACAGATTACTGCATTAGCTATTGAACTATCGATTGTGTGTTCCGTACTTCATATCTAAACCATCTCAGAGAGCATGAGAAAAGACTTCAGAACTCTCACCCACAAATTCAAGTGAAATACGAAAGAAAACGAAAACACTGGTTCATCTTTGTTTCCTACTTCCTACACAGAAATACATTACTTTTAACACAGATGTAGTTACACAAAAAATTGCAATCAGCGACCCAATGTTTCAAGAAAATTGAACAAAAACTCGAGGTTAATTTAAAATTTGACAGATTTACATGCTCTTAAGCCTCAGATATTTACTACGTCATGATTTCCCAATCAAAAGTCAAGTAATTGAATCCCATTATACAACCTGCAAACTATGAAATTCCGCATCTTTCAATAAACCCAGATGGAAAAATTCAAATTCAAACGTAAAAAAAACGCATCTTAAAACATTAGTCACAAATTCAAAACAATCCAATAGAGAGAGAGTTACTTCGACTGGGATCGAAAGGGGGAGGAGGAGGGCCGGTTTGGGTGGAGGGTTCCTGAGAGGTCGCGTCGGAAGAAGGCGGAGGAGCTTCTTCCCCTTCTTGCTGCTGTTCTTCTTCTTCTTGCCCCATCGGGGGTTCTTTTCTTTCAATCGGAATTCCCAGAATCCTCTGTGGGCAGATCGCTAATCAGCGACGGCAATGGGTTATTTGAATAGCTCGGAATTACCCACGATGTTTATGATTATGTTTAAATATAATGACAACGCAGGTAAACAACTAGGTTAGGTATAACCATAAGCCGACAACATTGTACGGCGAAGGTTCTACTGTGCTACAACCACAGCGGACCGGACCTTTCTTCTACATCTCTTCTCCTTCTGTGTTGCGGCAAATTATTTGTGTTCTATTTTTGGTCGGAAATTATGTGTATTTTTCATGTTGGAAAAATTATGTGGGCGCAAAATAAGCGCATTTAAAATGATTGAAAGTGTATCATTTTTAGAAAAATATTTTTAGAGTTTAAAAGTACTTGAAGCGTTTTGTGAAAGGAACACCAGTTATGTGATTTTTACATGAAGCATATCAAGTATTTTTTTCAAAGTTCACTTGTATTTTTACTACGAATTGGTTCCAAAAATACTTTTACTAAAAGCATTTTAGCTACTTTAAAAGCATCTCCAACTCTTTTAGAAGTGTTTTGTGAATAATTGAAAGCGTTTATAGTAAAATATGTTTTTGAAATTAATTTTTAATAAAAACGCAAGTAAATCTTGATGATTCTGAAAAGTACTTCAAGTGCATTTGAAATCAAAAAATTACTTTATTTAAAACGCTTTTAATTATTTTAAAAGTACTTTAAAACGAGCTTTTAGTTGTAAACTCATCATCTTCTAAATTTAAAAAAAAAACAAGAATTTTGAGAAAAAAAGGATAAAATGAAAAAGAAAAAAATAATTCAAAGTGGTTTTATGGTCATTTAAAATATTATAATTCCATGTAAAACCCTTCTCCTTTACCTAAAACCCTCGCAGACAGACATCAAACAAAATCGGCAGGACCGCCGTCGCCAATTTCCACCATGAGCCTGATCGCAGGCTCCTACGAGAAGTTCATATGGGGCTTCAAGCTCAGACCCCTAAACCCTAGCCCCGATTCCCAATCCCTAACCCTAACCCCTCTCTTCTCCTACCCCTCCCACCTCTCCTCAATCACCTCCGTCGCCACCGCCGGCTCAGCCGCTGCCTCCGGCGGCACCGATGACACCATTCACCTCTACGACATGTCCTCCGCCACCTCCCTCGGCTCCCTCCACGACCACTCCGCCACCGTCACCTCCCTCTCCTTCTTCACCCCTCCCCACCTCTCATTCCCCCTCAACCTCGTCTCCGCCGACGCCGACGGGTCCCTCTGCATCTACGAGGCCGACCCTTTCGTCCTCCTCAAGAACCTCAAGCCGCACCGGAAGGCCATCAACGACGTGTCGTTGCACCCGTCCGGGAAGCTGGCGTTGACGGTGGGGAAAGACGAGTGCTTGGCGATGATTAATTTGGTGAGGGGGAAGAGGAGTTTCTATTGCAGAGTGGCGAAGGAAGCAAGCTTGGTGAGGTATGATTGCTCTGGAGAGAAGTTCTATATGGCTATGGAGGAGAAGGTGATGGTTCATGAGGCTGAAGATGCTAAGTTGCTTTGCGAATTCGAGAATTCGAAGCGGGTTCTTTGTGTTGAGCCCGGCGAGGTTAGTTTCTTTGGCGTTTGGGATTTGGATTTCGGGTTAAATCTGTCTCCTTTATGCAATTTATGATCTTCACATTGAAAATGTGAGTGTAGTCTTAATGTTATCTGCTTTAGTTGTGATTTATTGGTGTAAGAATCCCAAAATATGGATCAAAGTACTTACTCTAGAAGTGCTTTTATTAGATCTACAACACGTATTTTGTTAAAGATCAAAGTACTTCTGCAAAAGCACTTCTTTTGTGCTTCTTGAAGGACTTTTAGTTATTTCTTCAAAACAATGTCATAAGTGCTTTTGGTTATCTGGAAGTGCTTATAGCGCTTCCGAATGCATTCCCCAATAGGCCCTTACTCATTCATACATTGTCTGCAATTTTCCATGTGAGTAAATGTATTGCTATATTTGCAGTTTTTCATTTTGCTAAGATCTGTTTACTATTTAGCTCGCAGTCTTGCTTGTTTTCATGCTAAAGCAGTTTGTTAAAGAAGTTGCTACATTTTAAAGAAGCCTGCCTATATATTACATTTTGATTTTTGACAGAATGGAGTTTTATTTACTGGTGGTGAAGATCGGTCTATTACAGCATGGGACACAAACAGTGGGAAGGTTGCATATCGCATTGAGGATGCACATTCTACCCGTGTGAAGGGAATTGTTACGCTTACAAGCAAAGCTGGTGATGTAGCCAATGAGGATCCCTATCTTGTGGCATCTGCCTCGTCAGATGGGGTTATACGTGTTTGGGATGTTCGCATGGCTGTTAACGAGAAGCCAAATCCATTGGCCGAGGCTAATACAAAATCAAGGCTTACTTGTCTGGCCGGATCATCTCTTAAATGTAAGATTTCTGCTTAGGTAGCTTGAATTTTTCTTAATTGTTGGATTTCACGTATAAGTGAACCATTAGTAGTATTGTTCTGGAGTTTTCTTTTCTCCGTACAGTTGGTTTGCTTGTGCGGTGTGAAATGTGGCTTACTGTAGTACCGTAGTACCTATCTTGATTTCCCATTTTCTGATGCAATGTGAATATGTGATTATGTTTGTGGATGTAGAATTGTTCTGTAATTCTTGGTTTCAGTGGCCGTTCTCTTATTATTCTCTCGTTCCTTCTTGTACAGCTTTCAAACGGCCACAGGTTGGAAAAAGCGTTCAAGAAGAGAAGCATGATGCAGAAACATAAGGTGTATAAGTTATAACCAAATCAAAATAGCTTCCTATGTGTGTGCCTGTGTGGTTCTTGCCATTGCTAAGAAACCGGAAATGGAGATTTGTTACCCGAAGTGGCCGTGCTTGGTCCAACATATCAATTTTGTCTTAAAACTTGTTTGTATCAATGTTCAAGTATTTACCCGTGAACTTCTGTGTATCGTCGTATTCTTTTCAATTTTCTAGTAAAGATATTCCTGTGTAAATCTGAGTTTTGAGTAAAACTGTATGGAAGTAAAACCAAAACTTGAAATATGTTAAGAAAATGTAAGTGAAGGCCAAATGTTGCTCCAAATCCAACTAACAGAATTGGAGTTTATGACAGAGTTGGCTCGGAAGTATTGAACAGATGAAGGGAGCTCGATTCTAGTAATCGTGTCGTAAAGAATCGAACTTGGGCCGGTGACAGAACTGAAGACCTGTCCGGAAAGACTGAGGAGGCCGAGGTTTGCGAAGCAGCCGAGCAGCTTGGAAGAGAGAGTGTTGGGTTTTGGTGCTGGCTGTGAAGGACGAACCTAGCGGGGAGTTGCCTGAGCTTTCTTGGTTCGGTGCAGAGGCTGAAGAGGGAGGAGAGTGTGCTGAATGAGGTTGTTTGAGTAGCGGGAAACTCGTGTAAGAAATTGACAGGTTTATGGGATGGTGAAGGAATTTGAGGAGGAGAGGGTTGTGGAGAACGTGTCTTGACCGTTGGGAGTGAAGCATGTTAGGCAGAAGGGAGACCAATGGGCATAATCTTGGTGTGATGAGTTCATGTAAAAAGTTGGGTCATAAACAAGGATTATCGGCTAAATTTTTTGAAGTATCTCATGTTCCGTCATGGCATGCCAATGATATGTCAATGTTATGTCAAGTCTCGTAAAATGTCGACAATGTCATGCCAAGACTTGCATTAAAGAAAATCGTAATTGTTTAATGGAAGCATAAAAACTCATAAAAAAAAAAAAGCACTTATCAGATTTATTGCCGACTATTTTGATCTCGTATCTTCCGTGAAGCAAATTTTGTAGCTAATGCGTTTACGTGGCAACCTTCACATCTTGGATAGATCTTCTCCTTCTGTCGCGAGCAGGGCTCTTTTGTATGATTGTCTAGGGTTTGGTTGTATAGGGATGACTCTTTATAATTCTCCGCTTTTTTTGTTTCAAAAAAATAAAAAAAACACTAATTTAAGGTTTTATATATATATAACAATCACGTAATAAGTCAGTCATAATTAAGTATTAAAATCACAATTCATGTGAGTTGTTGTGATTGTGTAATAAGTCCGTCATAATTAAGTACTAAAATCGCAATTCATGTGAGTTGTGATTGTCTCGAACTTGAGACATTCCACTAATAACTAATTAAGAATACTATCAAAAGATAATCTTAGAGGCATTTTATGATACACTCGTGGAAACGGATGTTCAATTTGATTTAGCCAACCGACCAAACTTCCAATAAAAAATTTAAACTAAGCTGCATAATTAATCGATCATAATTAGTTATGAAACCGTCACACTTATACATGCGAGAAAAAAAATTTAAACTCGAATACATAAACGAAGACAACTATTTTAATCAATGTGACTGCCTCAAGTCTGCCTGCACAGTTGCTTTTTTTTTTTTTTTTTTTTTATTTTTTAAAATTTTGAAGAGAGAAAAATACACTATTCAACAATTTGAGCGTTGAAACTTGAAACAGAGAGGAGGAGGAGTGGTAAACAGAAGTTTCCGACATTTGGGAAGTTGCTGTCCTCGAAAGCTAAGAATTTATGTAATTTGACAACAACAAAGACAGATTAGATCGGAAGATTTGAAAGATTTGAGCTTTGTCTCAGCGCCAAGTCATCTCTTCCTTCTTCCCTCCTCCTCCTTTCAATTCCCACTAAACCCCCAATCCAATCGCCCATATCTTCACTCAATCCTCACAGGTATTTCCAGATCTCACTTCTCTTTCAGTTTCATATACATTTTGATTTGATTAAATTTTGTTTAAATTTTGTTTTTTGATTGAACCCATTGGGTGTTTGGTTGCTGAGAAATGTAGGAAAAAGAAAGAACATAAATTGATGCATTTTTTAAAATTTTATTTTCTGGGTTTTGTAGGAAACAGGGAAAAACTAGAACCCTTAAACTGATTGAGCTTGATTCCGCTATTTCGAGTTTTCGATTAGTTAGCTAACCATTTTTGCTTTGGTTAGTGTGGTGGGCAACTCAGTTTGCTTAATTTGGGATATACATACAAACTGGGGAACTGAGACTGGTTCTGAAGTTTGAACATAGGGCTGGTTAAAGATAGTGCATTGTTGGGGTTGTATTGTTGAAGATTGAACTTGATGGAAGTGGATGGAAGTGCCTCAACAGTTTCTAGGGGTGCTCAATCAATTCCGCGGCAAACCAGGCGACAGAAAGGTATATTTTTCGGAACTTTCCCGTTTCTAATCGTGAGTGTGCTCTGAAACTTCATTCAGGTTCTTTCTATGCGATTCTTTATCACACATTGTTGTAGAAATTAGAGTTATTGAGGATTTCAATCTAAAAATATTCCATCAAGTTCCATGCGAAAAAGCTGCATAACTTTGCTTTTAGATGTTTTTATGGTAAATCATCTGAATTTTGGTCACCTGAGTAGCCGAGTTGTATATCAAATTACGTTTCAAACTTCAGAATTTAGAAGAATGATCATTAAACTAGTGAGGAGAAATTAGAATACAATTAATATCAAATTGTTGTCATGGCTTTGGAAAATGACGAACTGGAACAATTGTGCAATGGTAATAGCGTGGAGGCATACAGTCCACCATGTATTAATGTGTTTTTAGCAAGAATCTGATTTGAAAAAAGAGAAGGTCTTGTACTTCATCTATTTTTGTTAAAAAAATAATAGTTATGTTTATTTATTTATTTTATTTTTTTTGTAGCTTTTTATCAATTTCAACAGCAGAGTCTACCGGCTTGTAAACCCGTCCTCACACCAGCATGGGTGAGTTATTGATTATCATAAGCAACTCTTATGTAGTAAGCACTTCACTAGATATGTGGACTCTGTGGCATTAACTATCTTTTCTGCAGGTGATTACCACGTTTTTATTGATCGGGGCCATTTTCATACCCGCGGGGCTTATTACTCTTAACGTCTCCCAGAATGTAAAATCTCCTCTCTGTTGCTCTTTCGTTCTTGTTTTCAGTTGCACCCATATTTGGATTGGAGCATAAATTTGTCGATAGTTATTTGTTTGATATCTGATGCATAGGTTGTGGAAATTGTGGACCAATATGATGCGGAATGTGTACCAGAGGCATTCAAGAGTAACAAGGTGGCATATATCAAAGATAACTTAATTCCTAAAAACTGTTCTCGGTACTTGAAGGTAATTCATTTTTTTGATTTTGAATAGACCGTTAGCGATTACATTCCTTGCAACTTGTTGATTGGATTTATTGTCTGCTTCTTTAAGGGTGTCACAGAATACGAAAACTGCATATTGTCAGTTATATAGATAACGGGTATCATCATTAATCATTTAATTATATATAGCTTGAGCGGTTAGGGTTGTGTTAGAGGCAAGACCGTAGCATCACATTGTGTAGAGTAGTAGAACTGTAAAGGAGAAGCTGGTAAGTGGAGAATTGCAAATTCTATTGCTTACTACCCAGTGACTGTGCCAACTTTTATTTCCAATGCTTATTATCCAATATCCCACGATGTTAGAACTGATACATTTCTTGTATGCTGATTCATTATTCAAGTTGCTTTCACAGACAGTGGTTTAATCTTAAAATGACTTTTCCATTAGTCTTTAAACTTTGAATCCAAGAAATTTGGTGATCTATGACTGAAAATTATTGATCGGAGTGGAAAGTATTGTGCTATGAACACTCAAGTCTTCTTGTTCAGTTTTGTTGACTTTGAATTCTTCTATAACTATGGTTAGGTTCAGATCCATTCCTTTCCAAATATTTTCCTTAATTTAGACGCTTTGCTCCAGTAGTTTGTGTGGTTTCCAATAACCCAAAAAATTTACGTAGAGTGGTTTGAGGTATTCACAACTTTGTTTAGTTACTTTTTGTCTGAATCTTATCATGTATGATGTATTGGGTTGAATTTTATCGTTTGTTTTATTCAACCATGTTGTTTTTCATGTTACTTTTGATTCTAAATTTACATATGTATCTCTCTTTGAAGGTTTACAAGGACATGAAAGCTCCAATTTATATCTACTACCAGCTTGATAACTACTATCAAAACCACAGACGGTGAGACTTCTTTCGTTTATTCCAGCATAGCAATGAATCCGTCACTTATTTTGATTTACCTTTGTTCCTACCTTTTTAAATTCCTTTGAATGTTTATTTATTCCAGCATTCTGAAATGTATTTGGTTTCTATATCTCCAACAACTGTCTATTCTTCATGATAAGCTATTAGTGCTTTGACTTCAATAACAAGTACGGTGGGATAATATGTACAGGATCTGGGCTTCGGACTTTAGTCATATCTTTGTTCCGTGGGTCTCTTTGCCTCTGATTTTTCTGTCACGAGAAATCTTTTCTGAAGATGCATGGGGAAAATTAATTTTGGATACACTCCTAAAAACTATTGTAATAGACATTATAGAATGGGGAAAATTTGTTTTGATATCAGCGGCATTGTTTTACAGTTTTACTCATCTGATTCTCATTTTTTCAGGTATGTCAAAAGTAGAAGTGATCAGCAGCTTTTACATGGATTGGGGCACAATGACACAAGCTCCTGTCAACCTGAGGAGTCCAACAAGGATCTTCCCATTGTTCCTTGTGGCTTGATAGCATGGAGTTTGTTTAATGATACATATACTTTTATTCGCGGAAGATCAGAATTAAAAGTCAACAGGAAAGACATAGCTTGGAAGAGCGACCGTGATCACAAATTTGGGAAGCATGTATATCCCTTTAATTTCCAGAACGGGACCTTGATTGGTGGTGCAAAGCTAGATCCAAAAATTCCTGTAAGTATTACAACTGCACGACAATCTGTTAATATTGCTCTCTGTGCTCCTATACCCTTGAATATGATGCCGCCATTTTATAGTTCATAGTACCTTTATGAAAGTACTCCACCTGAAGTAGTTGCCCATAGACATGGCTAGTAAAAAGGGATACCCGTTACATATTCTCCCTACTAAAGTAATTTCTTTGAGTAAAACTGAGTTCTTACAATATCTCTGGATTTGTCATAAACTGTTGGTAAATGTTGCTGTATTGAATTAGCTAAGCGATCAAGAAGACCTTATTGTATGGATGCGGACAGCTGCGCTCCCCAGTTTCCGGAAGCTGTACGGTAGAATTGAAGAGGATTTGGATGCAGATGATGTTCTAGTGGTGAATCTAACAAACAACTACAATACTTACAGTTTTGGTGGAAAAAAGAAGCTTATCCTTTCAACATCAAGTTGGTTAGGAGGAAAGAACGACTTCCTTGGACTTGCCTACACTTTTGTTGGTTCAACTTCCATATTCATTTCTGTTGTCTTCTTGTTGCTGCATGTGAAATATCCAAGGTAGATATGATATATATCGTGCACGACTTCTCCATCTTGTGCATATTATTGTTGCTACATCTAACGCGTAGAGATGCCATATGTTTGACTAGTGGATCTAACGAAATTACTATATCATGAGAGGAATACTGCTCGTCTTTTTACTAAGAGATCTCTGTCAGTTTATAGTTTATATTTTTGCCGGATTACCTCCAAATATTAGTGAACTTCATTCTTGGATTTCGCTGATAACTGCTTTGTTCTGTAGAACTCTTTAATCTCCGTAATTGGGTTGCCTTCTCAACTTTACACTGCCACCGGTTGTCATACTCATTCGGTTAGTCCTTCATTCATATTTGTTTCTCGTCCCCTTATTCTTTCTCCGTATTAACATCTTTTTATGCCTTTATACAGTTATACTTCACGTACTTGTGCATTACTTAATCTTTTGTTGACTTATTATGTTTGTTATTAGTCATTGAACGATTATATTCAAAAATTTAAGTTCATATACTTTATACGTAAAGATCATTTTTCCCCGATATGCTGAATTGCTAATTTTCAAATCTGTTTCGTTGTTTGGTTTGTTTATCTTTGCAGGCCCTCTACTATGGAAAGAACTTATCTCTCTTGGAACAAGAAAACCATTTCCAGCAGAAGAGGTGATGATACTTTTTGAATAGTTTGAATCAAGTGGAAGTAATGTAACCTCAACACACACACACACACGAATTATCGAAATCTCAAGAGATTAGTGTACTCGGAAAAATAGAAAGGGGATCTTTTTTTCCTTCTTCTTCTGTGAAATGTAAGAAAAACAGCGTGCGAGCTAGTTACGCGTTGTACATGCACCGTCATTTTTCTCTGTATCCTTGTACTATATGGTGAAAATTTATTTTGGGTGAAATGCAGGAGACCATTGGCTAAAAACCATCATGCAAATTTAGTTTTAGACATGTTCAAACATGGATTTGCTTGCATTATATTGGTTGGTTTACATTTCCAAAACCTTTCCATCCTTTCCCTATTTTTGGAACCCTAATCATTTGAGCCCTATATAATCCATGTCACTCTATCCCATTGATTCCCAATTGAGAAGCACAAAATATTGAAGATCATTTCCCCACACCATTGGTTTGCTAGTTCCTTCGAAACCTTTCTTCAATCCTCCTCCGAAACTGATTAAACCCTTCACCCGAAAAGAAGACGAAGAAGAAGAAGAAGGAGGAACTAGCAAGTGATCTTCAAAAGCAATCTTTATATAAAGACTGCTTTTGAGAGAGATAAAATGAGGAAGGGGTTCAAAAGCATGCAGAACTGGGGAGAGGTTGCACCGGCGGCCATGTCGGTATCCCACCGCAGAAAATCTTCCAGCTTTACAAAGCTAGAGCCCATAATCGAAGAGGGGTCAGAAGGGAGCTTCGAAATTGGGCACAAGGGGGTGTTCTTCAATGCTCTTCCTTTGCTCCTCTCTGGGTTTATGTATATCTTGTTGTTCCAGGAATTTGTGGCTTGACATATATATACATATATATGGTGCATGAAAGCATATATGTGGAAGGTAGAAGATATGAGATCTCTAGAGCAAATTCATGCATGTCATGTGTTAGGAAGAAATATCCCGTTCACTTGAAACAAACAATACGTTGCAATGTGAGGCATGGATCGGTTTTTTGCCAATTTTTTTTGTATCAGTGCCATTAATTGATAAAAGAAATTGGCTTCCCACAAGGTACCATATTTCCTCTCTCTCTCTCTCTCTCTCTCTCTCTCTCGATTAACCTGCAAATATTCTGATCATAAATGGATTGGATAACTTAATAGATTCCAGGAGGAAATGAAGAATTTTTTGGCCGAGGTGACGATAATCCCTAGAAAATGATAGAATTAGTGATTTTTTTTTTGTTTCATCGTACGTTGATATATGCAGTTCACTTCGATCCTAGCTACTAAATATTCATTGGTCATTTTCATAATAAATGATATGAAATAATATATCGCATACGAGATTGCATTTTGCATGGGTTGCATGAAGTTTGCAGCATTAAAATTGCAGGTCGTGAACGCGTTCGGCCCTGGTGCACCGAAAACATCTATAAAGTTTTGCAGTCTGACTGCCCATGTATCAATTTTCTGTGTCATTTCATTTCTCCGAACAGGTTTTCCAATTTTTATTTCATGCTTGGCGAAGAACTCCCGAACATTTAGAACATTTAGAACATTTCGATAGAAATATGCCAGAAAAATCTGCCTTCATATTTCCAATGTGAATGCCATGAGCATGTACATTGTTATGAAACTAATCAATCTGCTACAATACATAACCCTAAATATTTTCGGAGATGAATCTACCCTCGATCTCTCAAATCTATTCCATGTACACCAATCAGTAATCAAACATCATATCTGTACATCAAAAAATAAGAAACACAAGAAGCGAACACCGGAATTAGAAACATTGCCCTCTTCGAAAATGGCGGAATTTCAATGTTAATCTGAGATTCAGCCGGTCCTGCTTCTTCAACAATCGTCTCCAGCTCTGGACATTTCGAAGATTTCTGGGGAGATATGAAAAGGGTCGGTGCAACTTCACCCCAGTTGTGCATGTAGCTCACCTCCTTCACCATCATTATCTCTGAATTAAGCACCTTAAAAATACAAATTATGAATAATCTTGTGAGGTTACTGAGGGAGATGGAGATATTGGGTTTGTAGGAAATGAATTGTGAAGCGTTGTATATATACTGAAAATTAATACGAGATTAGAGGAGGTGGGGAGCTGGCTAATGACCATGGTGGATCAATCACAGGGTGACACGTAAGGCATTAAGTTTGAAGAAGTCTAGGAACTTTCCAAAATAAGCGTAATATGTGGTGTAACAACGTCCTAAAATACTTGTTGAAAACTGCGTGTGATGATACCTCAGCCTTCTGGAATTATACAAGTCTTAGGTATAGAGGAAAATTCGATGGAAGGAAATCTAGAAGCCTACAACGATTTTGTAAATATTCTTTCGTTAACAATTTGCCTATCCTACGTGGCGGTTTTTATATTGTTAGATGTGTTTTCTTTCCATACAAGAAGTTTGTTGCTTGCAAATATTAAAATGTGTTTGTTTTATTGCATACATAAAAGAACAATATGTGTTAAAGTATTTTTAAAATGATTGAAAACGTTTTTAGTGTAAATATTTTTGTAATCAATCCTTAGTAAAAATATAAGTAAATCGTTTAGAAGTACTTTTAAAATAGTTGAAAGCGTCTCTAAACAGCGTATTCGTCAGATCCAGTCACCTAAGTCGGTCAAGATAAGGACAATTTCTTTTGTACTATGGGATTAAAAAAAAAAAGCCTAATCAGTTAGATGATCCACGTGGTGATAAGGTTATCGGAAGATAGCCCTCGTGGTAAAAAATTAGGATTTAAACCCTCGTAGTAAAAAAAATTTAAAAATAAAAAAAGACTCATTTGGAAAAAAGAAGATAAGCACGGCTCTTACATAGAACATGAACATACATGTTCCCGTAAGTATGATGAATAACTATCAAGCCAAAAAGGCTACAAAAAAAAAACTACCTACATCCGAGATGGAGGGGTTATTTATTGGAAGTTTTAATGAAAAATCCGCGAGATGGGGTGGGTTATTCCCACCCCAACTTGGAATTATACAGAAGAGGGCCAAGGAAGGCCATTCCTAGACGGAACACCAACAAGAGAGGGAGGGGGCATGAGCTGCTTTGCTTCTACATGCTGTATATCGGCTGATGGGCTTCGGAGTAATTTTCTGTTTATTGATTGGATTTCGCTATGTCGGATTGGTTTGGTTTTTGGTTTGCTACGATTGGTGAGACTTATACCTTGGTTATTGTTGATTTATTTGGCTAACAAGGTTTTCATTCCTTTTCTGATTTGTTTTGACACACTTCTCAAAATTTACAAGATGCTATGATGTTTGTGCTATATAAAGAAAAATTCTAAACATCTTCACCATCTTCATTATTTTATTTGTGAGAGATAAACAGTAGAGACAAGGAAAAAGAACACGTTAAAATACATATTTATCTTGCATTTAACGGACAATTAACAGAAAAATTAGTTTTGGATTACATTTGCTAACGGATTACACCACGAGAGTTTAAATCCTAATTTTGTTACCACATGGGCTATCTTCCGATTATCTCATTACTTTACCACGATGACCATTTATCCGATTTGGCCTAAAAAAATGGTCATGGGCCTCCAGATTTGGCTTTTAAGTCTTCACAACTACTTTATTTTAAGGTGACAATTTCGACACTCCCAATTTAGAGCCTTAGACTCTCATTTTCTATAGAAAAATTAAAGATGATTAATTAATTTAGAGGAAAACTAACAAAAAGTCTAATTTTTTTTTTAGTTTTAATGAAAAATGACAAATAAAGATGTAAGTGAATAGTAACAGAAAAGTTAAAAATATAGTTTTTCGTTAAAAGTGAACAGTACCGGGAGTGTTTCGTTAAAACTCTCATAATTTGGAGTGCCATAAGCTAAATGGAGCAATTTTTATAATCATAACTTGCTAAATCCCCTCTTGCCCAATAAGAGCTCAGCTTAGAGCATTTTAAATTTTTCTCCAAATGACGCTCACGAGAGTTAAGGGTCGAGTTATATTATGTTCTTGTCATGTTATTTTTTTCTTACGAAAGATCGATGACATATTTAGTTAATCGTGTCAAACCATTCAACTTTAGCAAAAGAGAGAGAATTCAGCAATGAAAGAATTGTTTATATTGCAAAATGCATCGTCATTTTTTCAGAGGTGAATGCACCTCAAACTCTAGTCTGCGAATGGATCTATTCAACATACAATTTTGCCTGCTGACCATATTACACGAGAGAACTCCCTTTACAAATTAAGCGATCTGTCTGTACAATACGAGGTATGTCGCTAAAGAAAGAAACACTGGAAAGAAAAACATCACTCGTTTGGGCAGAATCTCAAAGCTGTGGTACTCCGATCCTTCTTCGGCAATGGGCTCCAATTTCGAAACGTTATTCGAAGGCTTCTCGTGGGGGATGACAAGAGCTGGTGCAACTTCACCCCAGTTGTGCATGTACCTCATTTCCTTTGCCATCAAACCCATATCTCACTAAATGTATAATTCTTAAGGTGGAAGGTAATATTATATATGTTCTCTTGTAGGAATTGGATGCTCATGAATGTTGTTGTGTTGGAGAGAAGAGTTGGTGAAGCATGGTATTATATATGGATGGAAGAAGGAAGAAGGGTGTAAAAATAGGAGGGTGGTGGGCTGGCCCTGCTGCAGCAATCAGCGGTTGACAAGGCGTCACGTCATGTGATCAGCAAAACGAACGGAGACAATGAAGGAAATGATAGATTTCAATTTTACAGTTTATCCGTGTGTGGAATCCAAAATGGCAAAAACACGTTACACCTTATAGTCACAACAAATAAGCGTGTAATTGCGTAAGCTTAAAACCACAACATGTATGGATTATGCCACGACATGTGAACGGTGTAGTGCATGCGTCGTCGTAGATTAGTATTATTGTGTGTATCAAATATGATATATATACACAGTGGCGGATCCAGGATTGTAAGATTGGGTGGTCCAAATCTAGAGTTCCAAAAATTATTAGATGAAAAATAATATTGAAAAATTAAACAAGGGATACTTTGATGCGGTCTCTAATCTCTTAATATTCTTTGACTAAAACCTTAATGGTATTCAAAGTTTGATCAAAGTCCCTTGACTTTGTACACCTCATTATATTACTATTATTATTTATATTTTTATAGTTTTGACATTAATTGTTTGATATTTTATGAGATTTATAATCTTATAAATTTAAAATCCTTCATTATAATACTATTAGAAACGGCTACAATAGAAAAATTCAAACATTTTAATTGAATAAATGGATAAAAACTATGCAACAACAAGAAATAATAAATGGCAAAAGAATGTATCCATAGTGTTAAAAAATTGGTACATTTCACGTATAACAAAGTGTTACATTATAAAGAAGAATGGGTACATTATAAATAAATTAGGGTACAAATAAAAGATTAAAAAATTATGAGTACAAATGAAATTTTAAAAAATATGGCCGCAAAAAGAAATTAATACATGGGTACAAATTAAAACTAAAAATAAAATACTACAAATTTGAAAAAAAAGGTTGCAAATTAAAATTGGGTACAAACTAAAAATATAAAATATGATACAAAGTTTAGCCATAAAACATAAATATATCATATGTAATTTTTCTATCATTGATTAATTATACAATGGCACGTGACGGTAAACATGGGCACAAATACAAATAAAACTTTAAAAAATATGGGCACAATAAGAAATTAATATATGAGTACAAAATAAAATTGGTACAAATTAGAAAAGGTTTGCAAATTAAAAAATGGGCACAAATTAAAAATAAAAATATATGATAAAAAATTTAGCCATAAATATAAATATACTAATTGTAACATTTTTAACACAAAATGAATAATTTTAGGTAAAAATATTTTATTAATGATGTTATTAATACCCAAGGACCTTGATAAAAAATTGAAAATGAATAAGGTTTTAATCAATGGAGTAGCAAAATGAGGGATGAGAACCTAATTTCTCCATTAAACAATAAACAACAACTTTTCATTCACAATCTTCGTACAAACAACATTACAAATTACAAAGACTAAATATGTCCCCAACGAGATTTCATACTCAAAAATGTGTCATGATAAATTTATTGTCAACTAGAGCAAAAACATCCGTATATGATTGAAACCATCCAATATTGAAATTGAACTATTTGATCTGTGGACATTGGAGAGGAGACAAGTATTGTGCTGGTGGGTGGCCTTCGGTGGGGTGGGGTAGGGATAAGGAATGGTTCTCTGTATCAAATTTGAATCGTTTTGCTTTTGTATTTGAAAAAAAAAAATGGTGAAAATTATATTTTAAAGAAGTGCACCAAACGCACCGTTTTACTATAGGGTGTTTTCAAATGAGAGCCCTATGTAAAACACACCGTTTTACTTAAATGATAAATAGTCTTCTTCTTCCTACTTCTAATTTGCAGAATACCAGAACTCTGCAGCCCCGCTCCCCTTATCCTCCACCTTGTGCCCAGACTTGGGTGGTCCTCGGAGGTCCTTATAGCATATTATCTGGACTTTCGGGTGGTCCTGGGACCACCCAGGTCCCTTAATAGATCCGCCCCTGTATATACATGAAGGCTTTTCTCGACCACACAATAACTAGGTTAATTTGCGAATGATGTGATAGAATTATTGATATGCTCATCAGTCATCAGAGTCATTTTTCTTACACTTTTTGTTGAGTTGGCTCGATCAATTACTAGATTAGTAAAAAATGAATTAAGGCAATGGGCAAAAGTCGTAGATAAAATAGGCTGGGAAAGGGCCACAGAAATGATTAAAAATTAAAACTACTTAATTTTTTTATTTAATTAGGCTTAACTATGAGCATACATGATAACATAAACAGTTTACAATGAAAAAGACTTGTAGCCAGGAAATGAAAGGATAAATGGAAGCATTCACTTTGGCTTAAGCTTCCATCTAGAAACAAAATTACCAAAAAAAAACACTTCAAAGGAAAAATTAATTAGCTAATGGATCATTATATATTTAAGTTCTTTTCTAAGCACAGGACTGGCATGCAATTGTATGGCGAGTGTACGATGACTTCCTCACTTGCAAGAAGCAGGCCGCCGACAAGAGTGATGATGCCGGTGAAGAAGGCATCTGAGAACACATCTCATCAGCAATCATATTATCCCTTTCGGATTCATCCTCGTATACTGTTTCCAAAGATATTTTGATTTGCAACCTGCTAGAATTTTTAAGTAGTGGAAGAAAGCGAGAAGGTGCAACTGCAGAAAATGGGGTCAATGAGGAAGTTTCAGTAGTGTTGGCCATTTTGTTATAGTTCTAAGTAGGTTGGACCGGATTTAGAACCTCAATAGGCTAAGCTTGATTTGTATATGGATATTGCAGAGGAAGAATGAGGGATATGTTGTGGATTCTGTAATGCCATGGTCGGTTTATATAGGTGAGGTGGTTGGAATTAACTGCGGTATTACTTTATCATCTTGCAGTAACTAATTTTGGATAATAAATATTGTATTTTGAAGTTGAAACTTTTCAACTTGCACCATTTCCTTTTGTTTTGTTTGTGGAAAATAGAAAGCAAGTTGCTCTTCTTGTCTGCAAACAAGTAGCTAGCACACAACCTGCTCCAATACCATTATACGTACCTGCTTCAATACCAGTATACATACCTGCTTCAATACCATTGTACATATGCTTTGGTACGGGATTTGTAGTTACTGGTCGTGACTCGTGCCGGTGAGGACCTATCGCCGCCTCATATATGAGCTGATCTCAAAGGTGATTCTTCAGTACAACTTTATTTTTATTTATTGTGAAACGCTAGTAAATTTTATTAATTTGTTAAAGTATTAAGCAATCATTTCGACTTTATTTTTGAAAAAACAAGTTTTTTAACTTTTACTTACGCTATGACAGGTAAAGATTAAAATTCATCACATGCATGCATGTTCCTTTTTCTTCTCCGATTAGTCAAAATCATTACATATTGACTGTAATTCTGTAACATGCACATGCATCTTCCTCTGTAAAATTTGGAACATTTACTGATCATATATTGCATGGAATTAGGGTTTGGGGGATTAAAAATCAGATGAACACTTTGCTGCCAAGTTTAGAAACCGCGTCGATCGGTTGGTAAAGAGATGAGCATGAGTACTTTATGAATTGAATGGAAATCTTGGAGCTACGTACATACTCAAGTCAGTCTTCACACTCTTTGTAGTTTTATCCAAATAAGTCATTGGAATCATTTGACAATTTGGGGGGGGGACCTGACAGAATATTGTTGACGGTCTCGATCACACAGGCTTTTTCACTGTCTGACATGCAGTACCGACTACAACTTTATTTTAGCTTTTCGCATTTACTGGTGCCCTGCTTCACACGGCACACCTACCTCAGTCGATAGTCGTAAGCAGAGGCGGCCGGAGGTAAGGCGAACAAGGAATGTCTTGGGCATCACTTTAAATTAGGCCTCATATTATACCTTTATTATATGTTTAAAGTTTCCATCATTCATTGTATTCTTGATTAGAAAGAAGGCAAAAATAGTCTTATTCTCATAAATTTAATCGGATGATCCTTAAATTCATATTATTGTGAAAAAAAAATCATATTAATGTGCTAAATTAGGAATCCATTATTTCATTTTCGTCTTTGGCCTCAGTTTGCATTGAGACAGCTCCATTCGAACAAAGCAAACCATGCAAGTTGTGGCATTCATGGATGGACTCGGTGGCTATGTGTTGTTGATACAACTGTAAATTAGTTCGAACGGTTCACGTTTAGTTCACGGCTTGTTTAATCTCGATTCACAAGTCAAATTATTTGAGCTCGAACAAATATTCAGTCATTATAAAAATGAGAGGAGATTGAGTTTATGTATGTTCGGCTCATAAAACATGAGAACAACCCGATCATATCTTTCAGGTTTAATTCGGTTTGAGCTTAGCTCATCGTTAATTAAAGCTTTTGCTAATGAATTTTACTTAATTTATTTTTATTACCTACCCATCAATCGTTTATTTGGAGAAAGTTTCCAACCTCAAGTTTTTATATGTGCATGCCATTTAAAAGCTCGTGCTTTGTGTCAAGCCTAACTTGAGGTTGAAACAATCACTCGAACCGAGCTTGAGCATACATTTGCAAGCTTTTATCGAGCTTGAACGTAACTTGAGCTCATTTACACCCTTAGTTATTGATGATGCACTGTAGGATGTTATATATTACAAAACATGTTGTCCAATATATACAATAAGATATTCGCTTCCGAAAAACTCATTGTTCACTCCAAATTTTCCATAATTAAAAATAAAAATACACTTTGAGGAGTGCACAATGAGTGTAGTGGAGTGCCAATAACAATGCCCTATAGTTATTGTTATTAAATATATTGTATATGTGCATGCCTACTATATTTATGAAGAAAAGTTATCCAAATAGCTAGATAGATGCACTGCATTTCTAGACCGCATTAGTGAACCACATTATGCTACTAACAACGTCTTATTACGATCTGTTGGTGTTGGAACATCACAGATCGTTAACTATAATATGGTCCCTTTAGCATTATTATCAAATTACTTCACGAACACATTCTTAAGATATAATGATCATCGGTCAGCACAAGTTGATCTGTTACTGATCCGGCGGCGGACATATTAAGGCAGGGTTTGAGGTACACTAGTAAACCTTTCTACTATGCATACAATGTAGTGTTCACTATTCAAGCCGTCTTAGGTCATCATTCCTTGGTTTTATCACGATCAAAAAGGCAAATACCACGCCCAGAAAGAAAATAATTGGAAAGAACCAGAAAAGGCCCTAAATGTCTGATAAGATGCAGACGGATGGGGAAAGAGCATGGAAATTGTTAGGGCAAGAATATGAGTGTGGACCATTTGACACTGTTCATGCCTCGGATAAGAAGCAATTCATAAGCATGGAAGGGAAATAATGTATGAATTTTGACCAATATATGGACGATCAAGTTGAATAAATGAAGATGATGATATGCCCGATTATGCTTGGGCAACCATCCACATCCCTTCTTTGAGCATTCTAGTCCAAATTTGCACTTTTTAGCATTGGTAGGACCATGTAAAAGTTCATCTGTATGCCTTTTTGCTTTGCAATTTGCTCCAAGGATATGTAATTGAGCTAAGGCTAGCACTTTATTTAGGATCTTGGGCTATGGGCTAGGAAAATCTAAGCAGGATGAGCAATCGATTAAGCTCTCATTGTTACAATTGAATTGTAGTCGTTTAAAATGTTCATCGTTTGCGATAAAAAATTGAGAACTATGATATAGTTAGTTAGTCACACCAACACTAGATCAACCATTAGAAATGTCATCCAACCATAGTTGAGTACAATAATTTCTACATTTATGAGTCAGGGTTTCACTCAAAGCAAAACTATCAAAGTTAGTTTACAAAAAATAAATGTTGAAAAAAGTTCCAAACTCAAATCTTCTTACTAATGATAAAAGAATTGGAAAAGATCTATCCCACCAACAAACAAAGCAAATCCTTCTAACGTAAAGAAGGATTGTCGACCTCACCTAGCATTTCTGACGATAAATTGACTGTTAGAGCACACACAAATTAGTAGTAAAACATAACGAATGACTAAGTAAAACACATTTCTCAAATTTTCTTTGCAAGTGTGAGCTAGTGCAACTCTCAAATCACTAATTAATCATGTGTTAAAAGCATGGTGATACATAATTTGATGAGCTAACTAAACCAATTATCCTAGTAATTGTCAACCTAACAAACACGGTAGGTATCACGTACTAGTAAACCATGATTGGGACATTTTCCTAACAAGTCACCCCAAATGGATTTGAGCCAACCATTATTTTCTTGGAACGAAATTTTCTCGAGAAAGTTTTTGTCAGCATCACTGCCCAGATCAAGCAAACTAAACTGAAACGTGGCATGGCCATGGCTATTCCCAGTGCGGCTGGAAAAGTGCAAATTTGGAAGCCATCGTTCCCAACAAAAACCATATCTCTTGCAGATATCTGACTTCCACCGAAGGATAGACACCTACCAATACATGTGTCCCACGTCAGCCCTAGCAATTAATGTTAAAAGCAAGAGGCGGCACTAGCTATTAAAACATGATTTAACATTCCTGGACTAGGACCCGTGGCTTAATCACCATAAACCCAAACAAATTTCATCTATATAAGTTTGTGTTCATATGCTCGGTTTGACAAGAAAACCTATTTCTTCAAGTACATTTCTCTCTCAGATTTCTTCTCTTTTCTCTTTCCTGATCGCTTCTAAATTCTCAATTGTTACTAGTTTTCTTCAACTTGTAGTGAAAAAAATGGCGAATGCACGGCTAGCAAGGTTCATCACAGAAGTTGCACCGCCACAATTTGTGAGTGTGATGAGGCACGGAACTTCAAAGGTGTTGGATACAATCAATGAGGAGGAAAGAGAATATGTTCATACCCCAAATGATTCTCTCCCTTCATCATCATCCAACAGGTTTGCTCGTTCCTCTTCTGCGTCATCGTCGGCACCAAGTTTCGCTTCTGCTTCTGCCTCCGGTGCCGAGTCAAAGTACTTTCTCAGGAAAGTTCGTAGGTCTTTGTCGGTGTTGGGACACTAAGACGACGCCTTTGAAGGCCAAGCAAATAAACTGGGAAACTCGTTATCTAGCCTTGAAGGCGTTAATTTGTGACAAAGTATTTGAGTTGCAGCCGTCTTTTTGAGGCCCTATTTTATGTATTCTCCTCTTTTTTTTTCTGTTTTTGGATCAGCTGAGCTAATGAAAGACTGTGAAGGGAACTTTTTCTATTAGGAGAATGGAGGAAATATATATATGTACATATATGTATATATAATATGGAAAGTGAGAGGCAATGTTATGCTGTACAGAGTACAGAATCACTAACTATTACTTTTCCATCAATCAATGTTTCATATTTATTTCCTACTATTAATTAGTTCTGGGAAATATGAGGACTAATATATGCATGGCTTGGAAAATATTGCTACATCTTTGCCCTTCTTCCCCCAAACCGATAGATCGAACTTAAAAGGTATGGCTATATATGTTAAAACAGAAAGTATCGTAGCCTGGTAGCAATTTTCTTCAACCAGTGTGACAAATTGATATTCCTTATAATATTTATAGCAAACATTCTTTTATTTCCTAGTTACTGATAATCCACGAAGATAACACACGAGAGAGGACATGAGCACCTATCTAGCATGGATGATGTCTGCATATATATGCAAGATAATGCACTCGACTCGCCAAGGATATCTTCGCATATCGGTTCGGATAACCCATTGTATTTGCCTACACATGCATTAACACACGCTTGATCCGTTCCTGCAGCTGTGCACGTCACATTTTCTATCACCGAGTTGCAGAACCGTTCATCTATGGGTCTCATAGCCATCATACTAGTAGCTACAGACATAAATGAAAATTGGAGATCATATGATCGGTGAGCTAGTTCAACCTACTGGTATGCATAGATTACTTGGAGTTGGATGTAGGGAGATTCATTACCTGAACCAAGGAAAACAAAAATAATAAAAACACTGACAAGCCTCAATGATTTAACCATTTTACAAATAACTCTATACGTACTATTGTCACTCTCGTAGCATTGTATTTATAGGCGGGTAGGTTTAGATAGATATATAATTCTATACGTACTATTGTCACTCTCGTAGCATTGTCTCATAGCCAAACTTCCGAATCTTGTTTGTAAATTTGTAATTATTTATTTAGTGCTTTCATTTTTGGAAGATAAAGTCTATAATTTAAAATTACCCGATTGATTAGAAAATAAGAGGAGCAAAACCACACACCAGGGCTCTAATTGTCGATAGGTATCCTTTCAAGCAAACCACTCTTGCCCCCATCCGAGCAATGGGAGAGAACAAGCCGGGATAGAAAAGCTCCCCAGCCCTTTCATGCTTCAAAGATACCTTTGAATATTTCTTGGATTTGGTTTCACTCCAAAAATATAAATTATTGAGTCAACTTCTTGATTTGGTTTGGAATGTCTGGTGCGTAACTTCTTACTGCAATTTTTGATAGGTTCACATGATCACATTGCAATTCTATGTAATGTAAATGTAACCATCACTACACAAAAACTGTGCCAAAGCATGAACGAGATTCGTGTCTTTTACCATCAAAAGGCACAAGTACTAGTGGCCATTGTCACAAATTGTTCAAACATCTGGTACCCAATGTACTACGGAGATGAGTGATTCGATTTGGGTCGATCGACCCCCATCTTCGTTGGTATTTGTTCTTAACAATGATGGCCTCACTTGTCCGCACTAATTTCTTCTTTTTGTGGTGGTGGGGTGACATTTTCACTATGTGGAAGTGTCTGTTCAGTTGGTAGCCCCGCACTGTAATTGTATTTCAATCTGTGGCTCTGTTGTTAGCCTTAGTTAGGCTCTGTTGCTGCTGCTTTGTTGTTTCTGCTGGTTTCAATGAAGTGATTTCCAAAAAAAAAAAAAAAAAAAATGTTAAAATATCAGTAATTCGTAACCTCATTCTTATTATATTTTTCGATTTTAATTAAACTACAACTACAGAAAACCATAAGTAATATAAAAATCGAATAATATGTTATATCAAGTTATACTATATCAAGTCAGACTGAATTAGCCTTGATTTATATAGATCCATTTATAATCGGATTATCAAATTTAGATCCTAGCAATTGCATATTATTTATAATTAAGGAGATATGGCTATATGTGTGTGTTTTTCTTATTGGATGGCTATATATGTTAAAACAGAAAAATATCGTAGCCTGATAGCAATTGCATATATATTCTTTATCACAAAAACAAGAACCCTTCAAACAGCAGTAAGAGAGATCTGATAAATTGATACTCTTTATATTATAACAAACATTACATGAATGAAAATTAGAGATCGTATAAATATGGATTTTAATGCGATATAGTGTTATGAAGAATATTTCAATTTTTGTATACCAAATGATGCGACAGTAATAATAGCTAGTGCATATATCTTAATCTTAATTCCATCATTGTCGTATTGGCATCTATGACAGTTGTGACGTAATCTATCAGATTGTTTGGTCACTGAAGTTTTAAGAACATGAGCTAGTTCAACGGTATACAGATTAATGTCTTCTTGCGATACGACGATCCGTAGACCTGATCTCTGTATCAAACTGTACGTCCGATCGCCTGCAAGGTCCTGCTGCTATATCATCTGAACCAACCATTTACGACTAAGAAGGTAGCAAAAATGCTTTGGTGATCGAAAGTTTATAAAAGGTTGCTAACATACTAGTTGTTACACCAACTATGAAGCATGTATACCGAAGGGAGTTCACTTTTACATTTACCCCTCCACAAACCTTAACTCTTATGCAGAACTTGCTTCAACAATTACTCTCTTTTCGTGGCTGCTCTGTTTTGTTTCCTTTCACCGCTTTCTCTTCCGGGATGTTTCCATTTCAACAGTCTCTTTCAATTTCTCCAGTGCTGTCACATTGAGAAAAGAAAAAGATATGATAAGGAGCATTGTTGGTTTAAGCATCTAAAGTCATTCGACTAGGATCTAGCTGGTGTCCATGTAAGCTTAAAACCGTTAGAGATAAAATGTAAATTCGATGGAGGCCAAACATCGTAATGGTGGAAGCCATCAGAGTGAACATTAATCTTTATGGACGTGACGAATAAGCAAAGCAATTACCGGATTCATAGAGAGAGTGGAGTGGTTCAATGTAACTAGAAGGAACAGAGTATTTAGAGCAAGAGTTATTCTCAGCTTTGCGTAATAGCTTGTTGAAACGCTTAACCTGCAACGAAAGGAGAAAATTACAAATATCCCAACTTATAATCGATAGTTCAAGTAAATGATGTGAGTGTAAGCTTAATCTGAACAATGAATGATAATTAACACCTAAATGACTTTCATTCCAACCATGTGCTGACGAGCAAGATCAGTGAGCAATTTTTCATGAGTTAAGATATTCAATCAAGTAATAGGACTCAAAAGCGCTGCAAAGTGAGCCAAACAAATCCAAACTCTGAGCAGGTTGTCCTTTGATGATTTTGCTTATTTGAGCTCAAGCCCGATATAAATGAAAGCTAAAAGCTAAAATATATCTGTTCATCGGGAAACTGATTATTCACACAGGCAGAACCAAGGTAAATAATAATCCCAGTTTTCGGATAGACGTCAGCGGATAAATAAATTTGTTCCAAACTTAAAGAAAATATCTACTTTACATGACAAGCTCATAACGAATTGATACTTACCAGTTTGCCCATTTAAGTTACACCAGGGCGTAGAAGAAAGACAGAAATACTAAAATAAGAGAAAAAAGAAAAACAAGGGTATAGGGTAACAATATTTCTATTCCACAGAACCTTCCTTGATCTGAAATGCACGTTGGGGTGGAGACTAACAAGACAATACATACCTCTTCTTTACGCAACAGTGTGAAGCAACAACCATTTTGGCCTGCTCTTGCTGTCCGACCTGCACGGTGTATGTATGTCTTTATGTATGGAGGCATATCATAATTAATGACATTCCTCACCCCTTCAACATCCATTCCACGAGTCATTGCATCAGATGAAACGAGTACTTGAATCTCCCCTTTCCGAAATGCCTTCAATGTCTTGCTGCCATAAGTAAATCACAAATTCAAAATTTTATCCCTTCAATTTATATAAATATCCCAGAAATTACCTTCGAACAGATTGACGTTGAAGGCTTGAATACTCCTTAATCTTGAAGGGCAGATGATCAAAAGAGTTCAATAAGGTGCATAGACGATGAGTTGACTCCACAGAGGATGTGAAAACGAGGCACTTCTCTGCTCCTAAACTTTGCAGGAGCCCAACCAAATATAATGGCTTGTATTTTGATTCGCATAACTGTAAATAAGACGGAATAAAAATTTAGGAGAGACACTGTGTTCCCTTTAGACATCAAAATATTAGAAATTATCAAAACATAATACACAGATTTTTCACTTTATTTATGCTGCCAAGGGACTAAATGAATCTAGCATCGCCATCATCCCACACTTGCCAGGCAAACAAGAAAGTATGCACGGTATGAGCTTAAAAAGTCTCCCTTATGTATAAAAAAGAAACAGAGCCAATCTCATGTGTTTACCAATAGAGTACAGATAGAATACCAGTTTGTAGGACTGTAACTTTTCTGGAAGCTGATAACGCTTTTGTCCAGTTGTCAAGAACAAAGGATGATGCAGATCTAGCTGAGCAAGTTTGCTTGGATCCTGGGTTAGCGTGGCTGACAGAACCATCTTCACAAGCCTGGGGTAAGATTTACCCTTAAACCCCCTCTCAAGACCACTGAAACAAATTTGAGATAACATTTAAAAGCAAGGCATATATCATGCTTTAAATTTTTAACTAAACACAAGTTATCATTTCCATCAGTATTAAAGATCCCCTTGCAGGTAGAGTCAAGTTTTAGTAGTGGCCAGAATATGAGTTTCAGTTTCTGCAAGTAAGAATTATAACCCTAGCCGGCAAACCCATGAAATAGGCTGCTTGTATGTGCCAAGAATCCTAAAAATTCGAAAGCCAGCATTTGATAATCAGTGTCAGTGATAACATGGTATTAACCTATTGCACTCTCATAAACTAAGACAATAATATAAAACCTTGTTTGAAAAGTACGTTAGAAAATGAGAATGGTAGTGATGTGGGAAAAATAAAATGTAGTTCTATTTCAAAATGACAAGAGGAATTAATATTGCTCATTCTGTGTCATGACAAAGATCTGAAAAATAAAAATTGACAGAGGAAGAGAAAATGGACAAAGAACTCACGATCTCCTTATGGTTTTTAAGGAACCAAATGGGGAAGGTAGAAAATTTTGAGCACAGGGAAGGAAACTTTCATCGTCAGGGCGAGTGATTTGAAGCACAGTGGGTAGCCAAGACTGGTATGCCTCCCTTAGCAATCGATCTGTTTCATCAACAACCTATAAATCATCATATGCTTTGCCATATTAGTGACTACCAGAAAAAAAAAATTGTTTCAACTCACATCAGACACAAAACTCTGAAACCGATTTTGAAATTTAACATGCATCATCAAGTTTTCCAGTTTGCAAAAAGATATAATGTAGTGCATGAACCACCCGTTGCTTCTATAATTCCAGTATCACAACACATGGATGAAAATTGAAGTACCAAATCTGCTACTTACAAGATAACAGAGATGCTCAAGTGTAAATCCTTTAGTGTTATTTATATGGTCCATTAGCCTTCCTGGGGTAGCCACCAATATGTCCACAGAACTTCGTAACTCAGGCAAAACATCGTCAGGGTCAAATCTAACACCCAGCTCAAGCTTAGGGCTATTGATAAGCTCTGCAATTTCATCAGCTATAGAAGATTGGCCAACTGCAAGACCAACAGATAACCCCACTGCAGGTGCAATTGCAGCAAAAACCTCTTTCACCTGACCCAGCAGCAGATGAAAATCGCGAATTTAGTTAATATTTCACCCAAAATCCACATAAAGTTTCCATAGCATCACTTTTAAACAATTCACTTAAGACAGATTGACATGATAAAAAAAGAAGTAAGCATAGTAAGTCAATGAAACCTGCAATGCTAAATCCCGAGTCGGCAGCACCACAAGCGCACGAAGACATTTCACAGAGCGAGTCGACAGCATTTGTACAATTGGCAATGCATAAGCTAAAGTCTTCCCACTTCCAGTTGGAGAATTAACACACAAATCGCGCTCGAAACCTCCCGGGCCAACAGTCTCCTGCCAAACAGCAAGCTGAACTGGGAAAAGTGAAGAGATTCCCATCTTCTCCAACGCCACCTTCAACCTAATTCACAGTAAAACAAAAAAAATAGTGAATTGGGTTTGTCCGAAACACAAAGCAGAACAAGAAAGTTAACATTTTGAATTGTGGGTAAGTTTCTCAGCGAGTTTTGGTGAATTGGGTTGGTTTTTTTCACCTGGGATCAATGCAGGGGAGGAGAGAGAGAGGGCATTCGTGGACGGCACTGACATCGATTGGGCTTCGCATCCATGGCAGAACTGGTATGCTCTTCTGATTATCTTCTTCTTCGGCACCCATTTTCATAAATTATGAACAAATTTTGAAGCTTCGGTTAAAATCTGAAAAAAAAGAAGAAGAAGAAGACCAGATTCTGGTTACTAAAACCCTAGCTTCAAGCTTCAACGGCTTCCACTAGGGTTTTACAAACAAGTTTCCAGTGACAGGGACTTATTGGTCAATACAAAATAGGGTAGGGATGAAATTGGGATTCCACATTGAGCTTGAACCAAGCCCAAGCCCAAGGCCCAAGTATTGGATTAAATTTGAATCGAAACATTTACATCAGATGCCAGAGTGTTAAACAACCATTCTGATTCGAACTCATTTCAACTATAAAAGGTAATTCATCACACATTAATAGCAATTTAATCCTTCGGGACCGCATGTGATGGGATCGTGGACATTTAAAACATATCTTATTACCTGTTTAGTGATAAACACATTTTCTTATTGACGATTTGCAAACATACATGCTTACAAATAAAAGCAGAGGAAAATCACATTTTCATGGTAAACGTAGATGCTTACAAACTGAAAATTGTGGAATAAATGGAAATTAAAAATATTATTTGTTTATATATTTTTTTCTATTTTACGTATTATACTTACAATTTAGTACCAGAAACAAGTCAACCAAAATATAATCCACAATTTTCAGTCTTGTTTATTTGTTAATTAAATTATATTTGCAGTTTCATAATTTATTCACTTGTTTGCAATAATTTTAAACTCATTCCACACGTCATTTACTTGAATATTAAGCCACTTCCCTCTATGAACAAAAAATAATAATAGAATTAAGCTACCAAAGAACACGTGCATTGAAATTTGAAAACTACTTTAAAATCATTAAATGTCAAATACAGTAAAAAAAAATCGCATGTATTTTTTTTAAATATAAAAAGTTTGAATACAGGTTAAAAATTTTAAAACGACAATAATAATTTATTAAAAAAATGCCACGAACATAGAAATAGTTACAACCAAAAGCCGCCTTATCTAAAACTACATTAATGAAATCTTTTTTGTCAATTAATAGAGGATAAAAAGATTATTTAGTCTTCTATCATACAAAAAAATAATAGGCAATAATGTAATTTTAAAGGTCCAAATTTTACTGTTTTTTATTGAAATCTTACTAACAGATATTAAAATATCTCTAATATTTAAAATTAAAAAAATCAAAAATAAAAACCTCTCACTCTTTCCTTCCCATTTTTCTAAAATAAATGTGTTCATACACACAAAGTGTGTTAAGCAAATACTATATATTTTTTTTAAGCAAATACTATATTTTTTTTTTTAGTAAAACGATAGCATTAGTAAGTTAAATGTTAGATTAGCTATTAACGAGGTTTGAACCCACACAATCATGTAAGGACACAACACATTTTCACCACTACGGTAGATGACGACTTGCAAGCAAATACTAGTTTTAAAGTTAAGGAATCGCAGCTGTGGCCGCACCCAAGACCTTTTCATGCAATACACCGGATCCCAACTTCCGAGGTCGAAAAAGTAATTTTAAGGGCAAAAGACAGTTTACTACCTTCATGTTTAGTGGTTTTCAACATTTAGTAAATAAAGTTTTTTTTGTCCCAGAGTCATACCTAAAGTGTTAATTTTGGGACAGTCTCATACATCTATTAGTCAAACTGTTAATTCTTCCGTTAGTGATGACGTGGCACCCAGGTGGATAATGACTGGGCGTCACGTGTCATTTAAAATATTAAATTAATTAATTAAATTAAAAAAAAAAAAAAAAAAAAAAAGAAGCAAACGCAGACAAGGAAGAAGAAGAAGAGAGAAAAAAAAAAAAAAAAAAAAAGCAAATCTGCAAACGCAGAAGGAGGAGGAAGGAAGGAGGAAGAAGGAAGAAGGAGGAGGAGAAGAAGAAGAAGAAGAAAAAAAAAAAAAAAATCTGCAAACGCAGATCTGCAAAACGCAGCAGCAGGGGGGTGTGTGTGTGGAAGAAGAAGGAAGATGGGAGATGGAAAACGCAGCAGCAGGGGGGTGTGTGTGTGGAAGAAGAAGGAAGATGGGAGATGGAAGAAGCTGGAAGAAAGAAGAAAGAAGGAGGAAGAAGATGGAAGAAAGAAGGAGGAAGAAGATGAAAGAAAGAAAGAAAGAAAGAAAGAAAGAAAAATATTTCAAGCAGATCTGCAAAACGCAGATTCGCAGGGGGGCTGGTGGGGTGGGTGGGGTGGGGGTTTTTTTTTTTTTTTTCTTCCATATATATTAATTTATTTTTAATTTCCACGTGAATGACACGTGGCGCTCAGTCATTGTCCACATGAGAGTTAACGGAAGACTTAACAGTTTGACTAACAGATGTATGAGACTGTCCCAAAATTTACACTTTAGGTATGATTCTGGGACGAAAAAAACTTGATGTACTAAATGTTGAAAACCACGAAACATGAGGGTAGTAAACTATCTTTTTCCTAATTTTAAATATATATCCTCATATACGACCTTCCTCGTATAGAAACGAAGTAGAAAAACCCACCGTCCAGCGTGTGACGTGCCCCCCAATTATGTCCCCAAAAGATTCGTTTTTTCAGTTAATTATTTCCAATTTTCTTACCCAAAAAAGCACAAAAGCAAAAATTTCCCCCCAAATAAGATCAATCATCTGATCCGCGGTCTACGGCCCTGATTCAATATACTGGAGATCTCCCATTTGTTTCGCTCCAAAACAAAATCTTTCGGTTTTTCTGCATGCATCATCATCGTCGTCGCAATCCGTTCGATCTTCTGTATAATTAGGAAATCCGAATTGATGGGTCTCTTGTCGAATCGGACGGTCAACGTTTTTTCAACCTTTTCTTTCGCTTTCGCCTCCAAATCTTCTTCTTCTTTCCCGATTTGAACCTCCAAATCGCGTCTCCGGGATTCGGCTGTCTCTGCGGATTAAGGGTTTCGTGCTTTTTTCGGATTTAAATTCAGGAAGAATGAGCGTGACGAAGTCTCAGGTTTGGCAGCCCTGCAAGAAGAAGAGGTAGTTTTAGAGAGAGAAAGAAAGAAGTATTGAAATTTTGAGAGAGAAAATTTGGAAGATTCTAGAGAGGGAAGGGAGGAGAGAGAGAGAGGTTGGAGATGGCGTCGAGGTCGAACACCGGAAGCAGGACGCGGGTCGGGCGGTACGAGCTGGGTCGGACTCTCGGGGAGGGCAATTTCGCCAAGGTCAAGTTCGCTCGCAACGTCGAGACAGGGGAGAACTTCGCGATCAAAATTCTCGACAAGGAGAAGCTCCTCAAGCACAAGATGATCGGCCAGGTTTGAATTTTAGTCAAATTTTATTAATTTTATTTCGCGTTTCGTTTGCATGTTAATTGAGTTACTCTCTGGAAATATTGCATGGCCCGCTGTTTGGTTGGTGAGAAAGTGGGGGAAGAACCACGGAAAATGAAAATGCTTTATTGTTTATAGTTTACGTAAAGTAAAATGGGTAAAAAGTCAACTTTGAGAAGATTGGGTAGGGTTTATCGTTTGATGACCTAAGCATTTTACTGTTTGATTGCTCCTCTTTCATTGACTTTTTGACTCTGAAGAAATTTGTTGACTTTCTTGAACCTGAAGAAATTTATAAGGGCTCTTGTTTTGTTTTCGATATCATCAGTTACGCAAGCAAAGCGAGATTAGGGAGATTATGGTTTTTTGTAAACATGTGTAAGTTCGACAATTTGCATAGGATATTATCAGAATTGAACTAACCTTGACGAATATCATAATTCAGAATTGAATCGACATAATTTGCTATTGGCATACCCTGTTAGTAGATGTTATGTACCCGCTAGAATGATTAAGGGTCTAGAGATTAATTTCAACTGAAAAGAAACAAGCTGATCACATGGTCTGACTTGACGGATATGCTCGTCACCCTCACCTTGCCTTGCCAATTTCTTTAACATCCATACTTACATGTCAAATTAAAATAAGAAAATGATCATTTTTCACAATCATTTTGGTTTTAGGGCACAAGCATCACCCTGGTTTGTAAAATTAATATGAATTGCTGTCACTTCCTCTCCTTTTGCAGATCAAACGAGAAATATCAACAATGAAATTAATTAGACATCCAAATGTCATCCGCATGTATGAGGTTAGTCAAATCTGGTCGTTATTGCTTTCTGTACGTTTTCTGTTTTTCACTCACTACCGAAGATGAATTACATGTGTTTAATCGTTATGAGAACAAAATCTTACGATGAGGTGGTGGTCATGGCGTTGGATTTGTTTCTATTTCTTGTTTTGCTTTTTGGTTCGATGTCCACTGTCAATATTGTTGGTGCTTGGTGCAGGCAGAGTTTTACCGTGATTTGTTTGGTACTTACAAATTACTTCTGGATGCATTTTTGGTGTAGGTGATGGCTAGCAAGACGAAAATATACATTGTTTTGGAATTTGTGACTGGTGGAGAACTATTTGACAAAATTGTAAGATAGTGCTTATTCAATTGATTTTCTGGACATTCTTTTTACTTCTGATGATATATATAATCAGAATCCTCTCGCCATTTTCTATTGTTAGGCAAGTAAAGGAAGATTGAAAGAAGATGAAGCAAGAAAGTATTTTCAGCAGCTTATAAATGCTGTTGATTACTGTCATAGCAGAGGTGTTTTTCATAGGGACCTAAAGGTTTGAATTATGGTTGCCCCATTTGTTGTATCTATATATGTAAATATGTAGATATTTGTTATTTTAGCGTAATAAGTTTGGATATGTAGTTTGTAGGGAGTTCAGATCTTTCGTTGCCCCCTTTGATGTATCTATATTACAATGTTAGACTAAACTGTTCTTGTGGTTGTCAATTTTGCAGCCAGAGAATTTGCTGCTAGATGTTAGCGGGACTCTCAAAGTTTCAGATTTTGGACTGAGTGCCCTACCTCAGCAAGTGCGAGTGAGTATTACGCTTTTACCTAACCATTCAAAATTTGATAGTCAGGACGGGACAGCTTATTTTAGCAATACTGAATGTATGAGTCATTACCTTATTTCTTTCATTCAGGAAGATGGATTGCTTCACACAACATGTGGAACACCAAATTACGTTGCCCCTGAGGTATATAAGCTTTTTTGTGAAACTAACTATTTTTCTTATCTTATTACCCTTTTCCACTTAATGATACTTTTTTTCCTAGGTAATCAACAACAAAGGGTATGATGGAGCGAAAGCAGATTTATGGTCTTGTGGTGTGATTCTTTTCGTCTTAATGGCCGGGTATTTGCCTTTTGAAGATTCCAACCTCATGTCATTATACAAAAGGGTGAATCTCTCTCTTTTTTCTCATCACCAGATTCGATCAATCTATGTCTCTGTTATTCATGTTTAACATGATTACATCCATGTTTTTTATGTGACCACCAGATATTTAAGGCTGAGTTCACATGTCCTCCATGGTTCTCCTCGAGTGCAAAGAAGCTAATCAAGAGAATCTTGGATCCTAACCCCGTGACAGTATGTCCTGGTCTCGTGTCCATTTTTACTTTATAAATTAGATTTGTCTGTTTTCCAGGCGTTTCAATTTCCTTTTGCTATTATTTATATCTTGCATTTACTGCACAAGCTAATTTCATGCAACAGAGAATTACAATTGCTGAGGTCATTGAGAATGAGTGGTTTAAGAAAGGATATAAGCCACCTAGTTTTGAACAAGTTGATGTCAGTCTTGATGATGTGGATTCTATATTCAATGAATCAGGGGTAAGGGCGAGACATTACGTATTATGATTTATCTTGGTTCATGATGCCAGGGCTTGACTTTGTAATCGATTCTTCCCAAGCACAGGATTCTCAGAACCTTGTAGTGGAGAGGCGAGAAGAGCGGAATGTGGCGCCTGTCACAATGAATGCCTTTGAGCTTATCTCCACATCCCAGGGCCTGAATCTCAATAGTCTCTTTGAGAAACAAATGGTATGGTTAAATCTGAACAACAAATGTAAAATTGTAATTGTTCTATATCATGCTGTTGTTTTTCTTTGCTTAATTGGCAAGTCTTAACCTTTCCTCTCTTGTTCTGATTATTTAGTTTGTTCGTAAACATAAAGTTTAAGGAAACAGCTGACATTTCTTTAACAAATCAGGATCTAGTTAAACGAGAAACAAGGTTCACATCCAAACGTCCTGCTAATGAGATAATTTCTAAAATTGAGGAAGCTGCAGCACCTTTGGGATTTGGTGTAAAGAAAAATAACTTCAAGGTAAATGGCCATTCTCTTGCATTTCGATTTTCTTTCTCTATTTCACTGGGGAAAGTGGACTTTAAAGCTGGGGAAAATGCGTCGTTATGTGACACATCTCCACGCCATTATTTATATCTCAGTTGAAGCTGCAAGGTGAAAAAACGGGACGTAAAGGCCATTTATCCGTTGCAACAGAGGTTTGCCTCTTTCATTTTCATTTTTCGTTAGGCTTTCACTTTTTTTTTTCTTTCAATTTTTCTTCTGTTCATTTGTGCTCTTTGTCAATGGATATTACAAAATGACTTTCTTTCCAGATTTTTGAGGTGGCCCCCTCACTCTACATGGTTGAGGTTCGCAAGTCCGGGGGAGACACTCTGGAATTTCACAATGTATGTTAACGTTGATGCACTAATTGATCTAATAAGTATTTCATATTCATCTAATTAAGAGAAATTACGGATAACTACACCACAGAAGAGTGTCCCTAATGGATTGGACGTGTTATTAATCCCTTGCAGCATTAGGGTTATTGCACATCTAGCTGCAGCTTGGGCAATCACACAACTTTTGAAATTGCACATATCTTGCACCATTATGTGTGCTGTGTCGCGAATTTTTGTCCTTTGCATATATTTACTCGATTGTCTTGTATTTACAGTTCTACAAAAACCTGTCGACGGGGCTGAAGGACATAGTCTGGAAATCAGCAGATGAATCAAGGAAGGAAGCAGATGGTAAGCATCACCTTCTAATCTGTCTAAATTCTAAGATTAATCATAGAATATATCTTCCTGTCTTCCCCAACAATCCCTTTTAAAGTGAAACCCTCGGACACTTCTTTTCTCCCGCAGGTGCAGGTACAAGTGCAAGTGCAAGTGCAAGTGCAGATGCTGGTGCAGGTGCTGGTGCAGGTGCTGGTGCAGGTGCTGGTGCAGGTGCTGGTGCTGGTGCTGGTGCTGGTGCAGGTGCAGGTGCAGGTGCAGGTGCAGGTGCAGGTGCAGGTGCAGGTGCAGGTGCAGGTGCAGGTGCTGGTGCTGGTGCTGGTGCTGGTGCTGGTGCTGGTGCTGTTGCTGGTGCTGGTGCTGGTGCTGGTGCAGGTGATGTGCCATCTAGATGATTGACCTCCTCGGGCCTCGGCCGAACATGTTGATGGGGTTTTATAGCTATGTGCAGTTTCTCTCTTCAAATTTTTGGGTGAACGTTGTCAGGTGTTTGTTGTTATAACTTATAAGCAGCACTTGGGGTTATATCCTTGGAGTGACCCTGTCATTCAGAATGCCTTATGTACTTGTTAGGCTTCTCATTCCAAATGCAACTACGTTTTATAGTGACAATATATAACATAAAGAGATGTAAATTTGTCTTTACTTTTGGAAAGTGTTTAAATCCTCCGTTGGGGGTATATCGTATAGGCAAAGGTAGTAGGCATTTGGGGGGTTTTACCTTTTCACTAGAACAAGGAGATTTTTTCAAAGTTGGGATTTTTCGCGCATTATTTGTCATTCATGTTTATAGCATAATATTTTATAATGGTACTACGAGAATTGACGTTAAACTGTGAGGTAAGATATCGTTTATATAAAGTCCCCTTAGCATGTCTGTGTACCTAAGGTCTTGAAGTGAGTTGTGAATTTTTTTTTTCCCCACTAGAACTTTAATGTATTTTTCTAGAAATTAAATAGAAAATATACATAAACTTACTTTTTGTGCGTAAAAAATGTCACATATCATTTATTAAAGTGATAAAGTTTAAATGTAAAGGTTAGCAAAAATGTTGCTAGCACTTTTTAAACTAAAAATTAAAAACATAATCGTTATCATAAAAGAGTCTAGTCATGGTGTCAAACCACCCTTAATTAACGACCGTAAAAGGGTCTAATCACTGTGTCAAATCACCCTTAATTGAAAATCACTGGCTAAAAGTAAATCATATTTTGTGACAAAAAAAAAGGCTAATCATATTTAAAATATTAATAAGATAACCAGGCAATAAAAAATACTAGGCTGGTCCAGTTAAGAAAGTTTTTATTATGCGAAAAGCGTGTCATTATATAAATAGTAAAAAAATTTATTTTTTAAGTTGTTAATTTTTTACACAATTATCTAACTAATTTTATAATAACACGTAATGGACTATAATGTGTTCCTCTCACATTGAAAAATCCCGGTTTAGTAACGTTGTCCATCCAGCATATAGTGGGAGTGGGCCCCGACTCCATTGAAATTCACAACCCGAACCAGTAGCATCCCCGCCCGCCCATCGAACCGACCCGCAGTTCCACCGAAAGCCGAAAAGGAAGTGAGAGTACCATTTACGCGCCACACCACACGCGTTCGGTACTCGCTATAAAAACGCACGCACTCTTTCGTATTCTCTGCTTTCGAAAAAGAAAATATTGTGGGGGAAAAATTCAGCAGAAGCAATGAGGGAGGAGGTCATCAGCTCCGGAGGGAACATTGATCCTGCTCCTGCTGCCAGGTACCCTTTCCTCTCTCTCTCTCTCTCTCTCTCTCTCTCTAAACCTCCGTCTTTGTCAAGCTTCTCTGTCTTCGCCTTCCTCCAATTTCTGCTGCTGATCCAATTAGGGTTTTGCATTTGATTGCTGTTTGGTTGGAGCTGCGACTGTCGTGTTCAAATTTGTACCAATTTGTGCGGTTAGTGTTAGGATTTGGTTAATTTATGTGTCGAATTGGTCGATTTGTTCCTCTGTTTGGTAACTTGGTTGCTCGGATAGTGGAGTGCTGGAACTTCAGCTTCATTTCCTAATGTTGCATAATTTTCAGCTTAAATCAATTAAACCTGCTGTAAAGAATTAAACTTTGGTTAATTAGATTTTGTTGTGTGTATTAATGTTCAATTTTGGCTAAATATGTCTGCTTTGCGTTTGTTAGTTCGGCGGGGGCATCATCGCCGACTGTTCCGGCAAATGTGGGCAGTGTGGATGGGTCTATTCATGGACAAGGCTCTAAAGGAGCATCTATTTCTTGTGTTGGTTCGCAACCCCCGATGACTTCTTTGAGCACCAGTGCTGGAGGAGGTGGTGGGGGTAGCTCTGTTTTCGGATCATCAAGACTGTCGTGTAGACCTTGGGAAAGAGGGGACTTACTGCGCCGCTTGGCTACTTTTAAACCGTCAAATTGGTTTTCGAAGCCCAAGGTTTGTACTTTAGCTGCTATATATCCATAAACTCAAGTCTTTCAAATCTGAAGTATTTACTTCCATTTTAAGTCATTTAGCACACACACACACACACACACACACACATATAGATAGTATAATTATGTATAGTTAAGTTGTCTGTCCATTTAATAAGTATTATTATGTTACATAAATGAAGTGCCCATTTGTGGGCTCATCGTTTAGTAAATTTTAGCTAAATTTTTTTTATACATTACGATTCTCATAAATGTTATCCTTAGAAGTGAAATATGATATTCTTGGACAACTTTTAAACGTTCAACTGTAAGCAGTTGAACTTCCTGCCACAAATCTTTCATTTCCTTCCTGCAATAGGCTCATGACAGTTTCAAAGTATCTAACTTTTGCTTATGTCATTTCTTTCAGGTCATCAGTTCACTGGCATGTGCTCGGAGAGGTTGGGTGAATGTTGATGTTGATAAAATTGCATGTGAATCATGCGGCGCATCCCTTGGTTTTGCTTTGTTGCCATCTTGGACTCCTGATGAAGGTTGGCTATAGCTGTCTTAGGGGATTTCTAGTAATTTACGTTTAAAACAATGTCTTTCAAAATACATGTTTATAATTTTATAAACTTACACAGCCTCTGTTTTATTATGCGGATTACATCGCAACTCCCTAAATATTTCTGAGAAGACTTTCCTGGACAGCTTCTGATTCTTTTCAGCTACTTATCATGTGCATGATAGACTTTTTATTTCTGATTTCACATAAAACGCTGCGGTGTCGCTTTTGGCATGTTCATTATACCCAAAAAAATCTTTTAAAAAAAGTACAAAAAAGTGCTACAGTCCGCTTAGAGCGACTTCTTATGTTATTAAGGCATTATATTATTTGGTTGAAAGTTGTCTTTTAGTCTACTACATCTGTATTTGTTTCAGTTGCAAAATTAAAATCTAAATGAGTAGCTGTTATCCAAACTGTGGGCGGAGTTAAATTCCTTCCTTCTGGTTAGGCTTTCTTGTGACCCAGTCTAAACATCTGAAGGATGCACCCTTTGGATTGATCCAACTGGATTGTTTTCTGTTTGGGGCTAAGTGTTTGTTTGTTTTAGTGTGGTCTTGCCAGTGCTTTTAGTTGGATTTTCCTGCTGGACTTCTTGCACGTCTTGCTGTGCACTTCACTTTTCACCTGTTAATAAATTCTTGTTTCTTATAAAATAAAGTATAATGATGCTAACCTTCAGATTTAGAGTACGCTATTTCTTCTCTTTTTTATATAATCAGAAATTGTGTTAAGAATTCTATGGTATCTGCATAAGCTTGTCTATTCCTACTTTTTAATTTTTTTTCTTCTGTCCTTTTCATTTCAATGTGAAGTTCAAAATGCGGGGGATGCCTTTGTAAAGCAGCTGGATTCCGGTCACAAAGTTGCTTGTCCTTGGAGAGGAAACAGCTGCCCCGAAAGCCTGGTGCAATTCCCTCCTACCCCTCAGTCTGCTTTAATTGGGGGATATAAGGATAGATGTGATGGACTTTTGCAATTCCACTCTCTACCTAAGGTAGCTGCATCTGCAATTGAGCAAATGTTGGTTTCTCGGGGTCGCAGGTTGATCGCTTTCTTATGGCAGGGGAAGTAGATTTTAAACCAGAAAGTATACCAGAACAGGAAAGCTCCCGAGATGGATCAATCTGTTTATATTCTCGTGTAAGAGTTAATTATAAACTTCTCCCTGTTGGTGGTTTGTTGTATTGGTCAAATTACTGAAGTATATGTTCTTCTAACCCAGTTCTTTTCTATTATCAGGCTCAGAAGCTTATAAGTCTTTGTGGATGGGAACCAAGATGGCTTTTAAATGCGCAAGACTGTGAAGAACATTCTGCCCAATCAGCTAGAAATGGATATTCTCTTGGGCCGACGTATGCCCAGGTCCATCTTTCACAAGAACCTGGACCAAGCAAGAAAGCAGTCTCTGCTTCTGCTAGAAAAGATGCTGGAAAGAGTAAAATGTTGGTTAAGGAATCTAGACGTGATCCCAGATTACCTTTACTAGATTGCAGCTTATGTGGGGCTACAGTTAGAATATTGGATTTCTTAACCATTCCTCGACCTACACGATTTACTCCCAATAACATTGATCTTCCTGACACAAGCAAAAAATTGGGATTTACACGTGGCGCAAGTGCAGCCAGTGGAATTAGTGGTTGGGTTTCTGCTGATGATGCTGAGAAAGACCAAACTGAAGACCGTGACGAAGTAGCAACAACAACTGAAGGGAAAACAGATGTTGATTTGAATCTTACAATGGGAGGGTGTTTTACTTTTAATCGGTTTGGCAGACCAGAAATGTCTGAAAACATTCAGGATGGAGATATGGGGAGGGATCTGATGATTGGGCAACCTGCAGGCAGCGAGGTTGGTGATCGAGCCGCTTCATATGAATCAAGGGGTCCCAGTTCTCGTAAGCGGAGTTTGGAAATAGGAGGCAGTTCTGTTGATAGGCCTCATTTAAGGACTCAGCACACCGATAGTGTTGAAGGAACTGTCATTGATCGTGATGGTGATGAAGTTACAGATGGTGGACAATATTCAGCTGGGCCTTCAAAACGTGCTCGTGATTCAGATATGGTCGATACGTACTGTTCCTCTGGTGCTGGTCCCAGCAATTCAATGGGTATTGATATTTATGCTGATGCTAATAAAGTTGCTTCGTTTCCGCAAGGTAGCGACCAATTTGGAATCCATTCAAATATGGATTCAGCACGTGCATCTTCAGTCATTGCAATGGATACAATCTGTCATGGCACAGATGACGACTCTATGGAAAGTGTTGAAAATTATCCAGGAGATGTTGATGATGTTCATTTCCCCACTTCTAGTACATATGGAAATCTGGACATGAATGATACATCAGAATTGAATTACAGTAATCAAGCTCAGCAGAGCGTTGGTTTTCAACCTGTGGCTGATGCAGCTCTTGGGGAAATGGGTGTTAGTAGTACAAATGATGGGGAGGAAATTTTTAACACAGAAACTGTGACTGCTCAGGCCAGGGATGGTATTAGTTTCGGGATTAGTGGCGGAAGTGTTGGAATGTGTGCTAGTCATGAAGCTGAGATTCATGGTGCTGATGTATCTGTCCATAGAGCAGACAGTGTAGTTGGCGATGTGGAACCTAGAACAGAAGATGCTGAAAATCAGGGCCAGACAGGTGAATCTGCCCCAGATCCTGGACTAATGGATGAAATTGTCCCCGATGAAATAAATAGGGAAGATCCCCATGGTGATAGCCAGGAGATGCTGTCTCGATCTGTGGGGAGGGCTGATAGTGGCTCAAAGATTGATGGTTCTACTAAGGCTGAATCTGTGGAAAGTGGTGAAAAGATTAGTCAAAGCTTCAAGCTAGAGAACAGTGCCCGCCCATCTCTTTCATGCAATGCTAATGTCTTCTCCAATTATAGAACAACCAAGAAGGAGGTTAAAAATGCTGGCAAATCTTCATTTACGAACAATTGCGTGTACCAAGAATCAGAGTATGCTGTTGCCAACGGGCTAGGTAAAATTTCTATTTTGGGCAATTATGCACATTTGTCCACTTCTTACCTCCCTGTTCCTCTAACAAAACCTTTTACAAATATGAAGACAGACTTCTATTCGTTCTTATTTTTAGTTTTAAGTATTATGATGATTTAAGACTTTAAGGGCATATTTGCGGGCGGCAGTTTAAGATTGTAATGTGATATTGTGAATGACTCCATCCTACCCAATAAAAAAAGAAAAAAAAAAGAGCACTTTTGCATCCACCAACTCCTACACTTGTGTTTGGTTATACCTATAAAGGAGAATGAACGGTCTACTCATTTGTATTCATTTATGTTCTCTTATTATTTTTTTTGTTAACTCTATATGGTTATCCAGGACCTCCAAAAGGTGAAAGCAATTATGAAGAACCTATGGAATTTGATCCAATTGGCCATCACAACCAATTCTGCCCCTGGGTCAATGGGAATGTTGCTGCCGCTGGCGGTAGTGGCTGTGGTTCTGGTACCAGTGCTGATGCTGTTGCACTTTGTGGTTGGCAGCTAACCTTAGATGCCCTTGATGCTCTGCGTTCGCTGGGGCAGGATGCTATTCAGACATTACAGTCTGAGTCAGCGGCATCTTTATACAAGGTTAGTTTCTTTTACACGATTTCTTTTGTGTTTTAGATCCTACATTTATGCATGGTGTTGTACGTCCTCTGATGCTAATCAAGTGCTTCATATGAGTCAGATGAATGCATGAAAATAACCTCATATCATTTGAACAAAATCTTCTTGATGCGCTATACGCTTTGATTGCATTTGTACTTGCAGGATGATCACCAAACCCCTAGCCAGAAACTCCTTCGAAACCACTCTATAAGTCGAAGCCAGGGGCAATATTGAGATGAGCAATGGAGGTATTTCCAGTTAAAGGTAACCGTTTCACTAGAACGAAGCACTTTTGCTACCTTTGAAAGGATTCATAGTCATATTTCATTATCAAACACCTGGTTTTATATTTCTGTAATACTGAATCAAGAAGTTACAGTTTCTGAAATGATTATAACTACCCACCAGCACACATACGCACGCATGAGAGGGCGAATATGGTGGTTAGGAAACTCAGTTTCTGTTGGTGCTAACTGTAAAGTAGGATAACCATTACAGTTTTATTACAGTTATGTTGGTGCCAACTGCCCAGATAAACTGTACCAATCGTTTTCTTTGGCGCTTTTTATTTTAATGTATCTGTCTATGCATTCTTCGCAGGATCAGAAAACTCATTCAGTGTCGAAAGGAAATTGAGAGCAAAGTTTCACTAGTTGCAACTGGAGCCGCTCCCCTTATTCCCCCTGTTTACGGTGGTGTAATTTATATAATCGCCGGAATTTTAGACGCTTTTTTGTTTTGGTACAAATTTTAGATGCATTCTCATGCAGGAGTTAACTTCCTTGTCTGTACTATTAAGGTTTTTGTTTACTACTATTTAGGAAATGAGTGATGTGATGGACTAATCGGATCGGACATGTTTGAACATTTGTAATTTCCTGCATTTTGCTAATAATGTTGTCGTAACGTCTTAGACTGCAGATTATGGTGAACTGTGATATTGTCAAGTGAGATTTCTTATGGGCAGCGATGGGAACCCTTCCTCGGCCCGACCGATGAATAAATTTTATTCCACGTTTGTCCCAATTTTTCGATGTTTTGAAGCGTTTTGTTATCTTTGCAAATGTTGTACTCAAACACCGCTAATAATTAGGGGAGGCTAGACGAGGGAAATAATATCCGCACACTGTTTCTTGGAAACATGCGCGTGCAGGTTAAAAAAGTGGTGTGCGGAAGTTGATTCCCTTTAGATTTTCATCCACCCGTGGTGGTTTGAAATCTATCTCCAGAGCTCTCACTTTCACTCTGTTTCCATGGTCTGGTCGGGATTTAATCCCCAAACAAATCTTTGAAATCCAACCTCAACCAATCAGATTCAACCAAACTGCCAGGTGCGACTCCTCCTCCACCAATACCATTAAAAACTTCCCAGATGATACTCCAAAAGAGAAAAACCTCTCTCTCTCTCTCTCTCTCTCTCTCTCCCCAAAAAACCATGCCAGTTTCAGCAGCTGCAGCTCTGCAGTCATCTCTCTGCTTCTCTTCTAACAATCCATCATCTTCTTCCGATTTGGACACCCAATTGGCTGCAAAACCCAAAAGCCTGCTCCACAAGCATCCTCTCTACACACCCACCCACACCAAACTCTCCCTCCAATTCAAAGAGAAGATCCTCTGCCTTGAAATCATGGGAGTCGATGCAGGCAAAGCCCTCTCCCAAAACCCTAATCTCCACTCCGCGACTCTCGACTCCATCCACTCCATAATCTCCTTCCTCCACTCCAAAGGCATCCACCAAAAGGACCTGGCCAAGATCTTTGGGATGTGCCCCAGCATCCTCACCTCCGGCATCAAGTCCGACCTCAACCCGGTTTTCGCCTTCCTCTCCGACGACCTAAAAGTCCCGGATTGCAACTTCAGAAGGGTCATCAACAAGTGCCCTAGATTGCTTGCTTCAAGTGCGAAACACCAGCTCAAACCAGCACTCCTTTACCTCCGGAGCCTTGGGTTCAAAGACCTAAATGCACTAGCCTACCATGACCCTGTGCTGCTGGTTTCCAGTGTGGAGAGGACATTGATTCCCAAGCTGGAGTACTTGGAGGGTCTGGGATTCCCAAGGGAGGAGACTCTGGGGATGGTGCTGAGGTGCCCTGGGCTGCTGACCTTCAGCATCGAGAACAACTTCAAGCCAAAATTCGACTACTTTTCGGTGGAGATGGGAAAAGGGTTGGAGGAATTGAAGGGGTTTCCGCAGTATTTTACGTTTAGTTTGGAGAAGAGGATAAGGCCGAGGCACATAGAAGTTGTGGAGAGGGGAGTGGAATTGCCTTTGCCATTGATGCTTAAGAGCACCGATGAGGAGTTTAGGGAGTTGCTCAGGGAATTTGGGGGTGGAGGATGAGCATTGAGCACTCTTCTGACTCTCTACATTTTGTTGTACAAGGTTATCTCATGTATATAGTTTCTTCAAAGCTTGTAAATCGTTTGGTTAAGAGCAGTTATCATGCACCCGAGATAATGTGTTTGATTCTCCCTTCTTGACATCGCTTGTCAATTTAGTGAAGGCACTCGCTAAATTTTTACTCATGTTTAATAGGATCGTTGTGAGTCTCAGTATTCAATAACAACTAGCCGAAAATTCTGTAACAATTTAGTAGCAACTAACCAAAAGCTATACACGTTTTTGAGTAGCGAACAATTGAAAATCGAACTGTTCGATTGATTTTTGGGGAGTAATGGAAATCCAACATGAGTCATAGTAATGAGTAGCAACAAATCGAAAAATTGTGCAGTGTTCGGTAGCTAGCAATCGAGTCCTGGGAAAATATTCGGTTGCTCATGCTGAATACAAGCTCAATGGTTGGTACTCGGTACCTAGCACCATCATCATCATAAGCCATTGCGATTTCAAGATTTATCATCTCACGCTAACTCTGTTAAGGTTTTTTCATTCAAAATAAATCATATGACTTGTGTTCAGGATTAATTCAGACATTTTAACATAAAAATTATCATCCAACTCAACCATAGATTGGAGGATCCCAGTGACTGTATTTTTGAGCCATCTTCACTTCGAAACACAATAAAGTGAATGCGGGTCGTTCCTTTTTTTTCAAACGGAAAACCCTCCTATTATCTAGGGTGAAATGCTAATTTAGTCCCTTCAATGATCATCTCAATGAAAATTGGGAAGCTGGAAATCCTCAAAATATTTGATTTCTTTTCGCACAAGTCTTAGTGCAACTAACCAAAAGCTATGCACGTTTTTGAGTAGCTAACAATTGAAAATCGAACTATTCGATTGATTTTTGGGGACTAATGGAAATCCATCATGAGTTATAGTAATGAGTAGCAACAAATCGAAAAATTGTGCAGATGTTCGGTAGCTAGCAATCAAGTAATGGGAAAATATTCGGTTGCTGTGAGATCCCACATCGCCCAGGGGACTGATCCTTATATGTATATTCCCATCCCTACCTAGCGCGAGGCCTTTGGGAGCTCACTGGCTTCGGGTTCCAAGGGAACTCCGAAGTTAAGCGAGTAGCGCGCGAGAGCACTCCCATGATGGGTGACCCACTGGGAAGTTCTCGTGTGAGTTCCTAGAAACAAAATCGTGAGGGCGTAGTCGGGGCCCAAAGCAGACAATATCGTGCTACGGTGGTGGAGCGGGCCCGGGATGTGGTGGACCCCGGGTCGGGATGTGACAGTTGCTCATGCTGAATACAAGCTCAATAGTTGGTACTCGGTACCTAGCACCATCATCATCATAAGCCATTGCGATGTCAAGATTTATATCTCACGCTAACTCTGTTAAGTTTTTTTCATCCAAAATAAATTATATGACTTGTGTTCAGGATTAATTCAAACATTTTAACATAAAAATTATCATCCAACTCAACCATAGATTGGAGGATCCCCAGTGACTCTGTATTTTTGAGCCATCTTCACTTTGAAACACAATGAAGTGAATGCGGGTCGTTCCCTTTTTTCAAACGGGAAACCCTTATATTATCTAGGGTGAAATGCTAATTTAGTCCCTCAATGATCATCTCAATGAAAATTGGGTCACTAAACTATTGTTTTCAGAAAATCAGTCATTGAATTATAAAAAAATTGTCAATTACATCCCTAATATTATATTCAAACCTAATATATTCAATTTTCCGTCAATTTAAGTCATGTTACTTGCATGTGATATACATTGGAGGGTAGATTGGTAGTTTTCGTAAAGAAATAGTGTATGAAGTTAACTTTGGAGGGTAAATTGGTAATATTTCGTAAGGAATAGTGTAAGTTAACTTTGGAAGTTAAATTAGAAGTTAAACTCGCAACTTATATGAAATTTTAAGGGCTTATAGGCGAGATATGATGTGTTCAGGATTAATTCAGACATTTTAACATAAAGATTATCATCCAACTCTACCATAGATTGGAGGATCCCCAATGACCCTATATTTTTGAGCCATCTTCACTTCGAAACACAATAAAGTGAATGCAGGTCGTTCCCTTTTTAAACGGGAAACCCTCATATTATCTGTACCAGATTAACCTCTAATTTTTTTTAATACATCAATATTTTTACACCAAAGGGAGGGGGAGTTCGGCTAAGCCCCACAATGGGCAACCTAATTTTGTATCGATTTCGCCATTCATAAGATTCGAACCTAAGACCTCTCACTTCCAAGTGAAGAGGAATACCACCAGACCGTAATAGTGAGTGGCAGATCAACCCCTATTTTGAATTCTTTTAGAAACCCTTTTTTTTTTGTTTGTCAAAGGCAACTCATTAAATGGAAGCCAGGTATTGAAATGTCCGAAATAACCCCAAACACAATTCACTTATTTATGGAACACTTAACGGAAAAGAAGATTTAATACGATACTATTGTGACTAGCTTATTGTGTGATTAGCCCAAAATCTAACTTTTCTTAACGTAAAAAAAGAAAAAAGAAAAAAAAAAAAATATATATATATATATATATATATATTTTGAATAAATGATATTATCTACGCTAAAGGGGAGAGGTGGGCTTAGCCTCACAATGGGTCAGCGATAATGTGGTTTAAATTCGCTTTTGGCGAAAATTGAATTTAAGACATCTCACTTACAAGTGAAGAGGAATACTACTAGACCATAGTACTAATTAACAATAATGTAAAAATATTGTTGTCTATCGAAAATCAATCTAGGGTTCACAAATTTAGCGTGTGACGAATTATCCTAACAGTTACGGCATGCATGTCCAATCTACTGCTTTTCCGTATTTTAATCTTCTTTCTTCCCGACGGTGTGAATTAAATGATCTAACTACTTATTTTTGTTGAGTAGCAATTAGAGAGCGAAAGTACGCGCTTTTTTGCATGCTTCTTGCATGCCTGGCACGACTTCTGACCATCGTCAAATTGTCATTTGCTTGCTTATTTAGAGAGAGAGCACATGCTGGCTGTGGCGCTTATACATAACCCCCACACTATGTCCTCTCTTACTCGTTCTTCTTCCTCCACATTGACCCTCCTCGCCCAACCCCGCAAAACCCACTCTGAATCTTCTCACTCTTAAAGTTCGTCTCTTTAAATCACTATCGGTTTTATTGTTGCTTGTGGCACAAAAGCAAAGATGGGAGTAAGTTTAACTTGCCGTCATTGTCACGGCTCAATATTTCATGTACCCTTCTCTTAGGGACTTCAGTTTTCTTTTGTAATAGATAATTTTGTTAGTCCACCTCTACTAATGTGCTTACATACTGCTTTGCAGGAACCGCTTGACCCATTCTCACTTGTTTCCGATGAGCTGTCGATTATTGCTGACAGGTTGCGGGCGATGGTAGTTTCTGAGGTATATCTATTGTCTGTCTTCTTGGATTTAATTCATATTACTCTAAGGACGTACGTGTTAGAACGGAGATTTAAATTTCTGTGAGCAAATGTTATATGATATGATCACAGATCAGATTTGTTTTTTATTCCCAGGTCCCTAAGCTTAGCTCCGCTGCCGAGTACTTCTTTAAAGAGGGAGTGGAAGGAAAGAGGTTTCGTTCCACGGTAATATAAACGGATATTTAATCCCAACCTTATATTTTCTAGAATTGTGATTGTCGTCAAGGTTAAAAGTTGCTCAATAGGTTTATTCTATATGCATGCAGGTCTTATTGCTGATGTCAACCGCGTTGAATATCACTGTACCTGAACCTCCTACGGAGCCGCAAGAGGCTTTGTCAACAGAGCTACGCGCAATGCATATCGCGGCACCTGAACCTCCTCCGGAACTGCAAGAGGCTTTGTCAACAGAGCTACGTGCAAGGCAACAACGTATAGCAGAAATCACAGAGATGTTTCATGTTCGTTATATCTTTGCTAATGATCTTGTTGCTATCGCTTTATTTTATTATATACTACATAATATTAGAAAAATATCATTACTAATGTACTAATAACGTTCATTGCCTGTAGGGATTCACTAGACCAATTCATTCGTGTCCTTCCAAAACTAGTTTTCAATGGCTTGTTTAAAATTGTTTTTGAGGTGCACTTGCTCGAATTATTACTCCTTTTTTCCCCAACATTTGTGGCATAAACATTACATGTATTATCTGTAGAGAGTTGTCCCACATCGGTGAGGGACAAGATTTGCTATGTGCTTATATGGTCTTGGGCTACTCCCCATATTGCCAATTGGTTGTATGGTGGAACCCCAATTTCATCATGGTATCAGAGTGGGTTGTCCTCATGTGAAGTCAAACGGCCCACGTCACCTCCTTGTTGTCCACGTGTAGGCCCGAAAATCGGCCACACGTGCGGGGGCGTGTTGAAAGTTGTCCCACATCGGTGAGGGACAAGATTTGCTATGTGCTTATATGGTCTTGGGCTACTCCCCATTTTGCCAATTGGTTTTATGGTGGAACCCCAATTTCATCATGGTATCAGAGCGGGTTGTCCTCATGTGAAGTCAAACGGCCACACGCGCTCCACGTCACCCCATTGTTGTCAACGTCTAGGCTTGAAAATCGGCCACACGTGCGGGGGCGTGTTGAAAGTTGTCCCACATCGGTGAGGGACAAGGTTTGCTATGTGCTTATATGGTCTTGGGCTACTCCCCATATTGTCAATTGATTTTATGGTGGAACCTCAATTTCATCATTATCTTACCTTTCCACCCCTGCAACTTATCTACAGTAGTATTATTAACTTAGCATGTAGTTACCAGTAAATTTCTGTGAAGAATCTAGTTACACTAGATAGTAATGGAATAAGTCTTATAATGCTTCATGCGTAAGTTGTTGACATTGAGGATGCGATATTTCTCTCAGGACTTGATGCCTTAAAAAGCTTGTAACGTAATTATTTTCGTTTGTCAGGTGGCAAGCCTTCTACATGATGATGTATTGGATGATGCAGACACAAGGCGTGGTGTTGGTTCAGTAAATTGTGTAATGGGAAATAAGGTGTGCTTTTGGTTCCTTTAAATTGGTCAAGTTTTTCCCTTGTTTTCGTTCCGTTATTAATAATGATTCTGCACTCGGAACATACAGAGTTAGGAAAGGGTTTTGTATTGTATGATAGTTACCCTTCTTTCTATCGTTGAATGCAGTTGGCTGTTTTAGCTGGGGATTTTCTGCTTTCCCGAGCCAGTGTCGCACTTGCCTCCTTGAGAAACACAGAGGTACGGAAGATTTATCATGCACTAGTGTACTGAGATGAGCAATAGCACTGCAACCCCCTCGGGCAATTGGAAGGCAAACCCAATGGAGAAGTCAAGCAATAATAGCCTAGCCCAGTGCTCTGCTTATGTGACGTCACCCACAATTTAAATTATTTAAGAATTATAGAAATTATAAAACAAAAACTAGATTTCAATATTTTCAGATACTTTTAACCAATTTTATTATTATTATTATTATTATTATTATTATCCGAAATTAAAAATAAAGTTCTCTTTTATTATTTTATAAAATAAAAAATACTAATATTTTAATATGAATTGTTTGGGCTATTCAGTTAGAAGTGCAGATGCACTTGAGTAATTACTGTTCATTACAAGCAGTTACTGCCGTTGGAAATCCAACGGCACAAACCCAGCCACGTTGCAAGGTCACGGGCGGAAGGAAAAGGGGCCCGACAGCGCTGCAGTGCGCAGGGGACCCTGTCGGCTACTCTCCTCTTGGGGCGATTGGGCTGCACGCGCCCCATTGTTGCCCGGTACATTGGTCTGTCAGATTTTGACTGGGCTCTTGCCTGGCATGGGCTGGGTGCCAGGCAAGTGACTGGGCTGGAGACAAAAAATGGGGTGCTGGGCTGATTTTTGGCTGTGTGCTGGGCAGTTTCCACTGGGGTGGAACTGCTCTTAATGACAGGGATTTGGGGCTTTGTAATGGTATATTACCAGGGTCCATACTATCTTCTGGGTCCACCTCGAAGCCCTGCTTATTACTTTTAGCACATTTCAATGTTCCATGTAAGCTACTATGAAGGATGACGAAGCAAAAATAAAGTATCTTAAGGCCAAATAGGAGAAAGCAAAACCCCTGATATGTTTTATTCAATCAAATTTTCCAGCTCCTTATCTTGTCAAGCAAGTCAATTAATTTTGTTTTTGCCTCCCCCCTTCCTTCTTGTGCACTTACACTCTGACAATCATCACCATTATCATCCACCAGTGAAGTATAAAAGTGATCTGCCTGAAATTTCAGCAAGTCAGGACATGGTTCCCATACATATTCATAGTAGTGATCCCAAGTATCACAAACAGTAGAATGTGGGTTCACTCACGTTGTTTTAACATGTTTTTGTATCATTTTTGTGCATTTGTAGGTTGTGTCATTAATGTCAACGGTTGTTGAGCATCTTGTGACTGGTGAAACCATGCAAATGACTACCAAATCTGATCAACGCTTTAGGTATACTGCTCCGCTGCTTCTGTCATATGTCTACATTTTTTGTTTGAGGTAGTAAATTAACTACTATGTTATAAAAGCAAAGCTATAGGCGTGGCATTATTAGGTTGGATGTGGATTGTCTTGCCTTGGCTTGTATATAGTAGGACACATCTTTATAGCTCATCTCAAAATATAAGTATTTCTTGAATAATGCTACGTAGGGATGAGAAGCGGATTATATAGAGGAAAAACAAGTTGGGGGTAGTTACAACTTACAACGAAGTGTGTTGTCTTGAAAAAGAGCGGAAGTATGAGAAACAAACTAGGCATGCATAACTCATACTCGAAATTCAATCTTCCATTTTCAAAAGCTTCAATTAGTTGAGTGTGAGCAAATCATTGTTGATGTTATATATTTGCACACATTTTTTTTTTTTCTTATGATGTCTTGTTTCGGGTTTCCTTAAGATTTTTTTGTTCTTTCTAATTATGAGAAAATTTGGTTTTCATTGTAGCATGGAATATTATATGCAAAAGACTTATTACAAGACTGCATCACTGATTTCAAATAGTTGCAAAGCAATTGCCGTTCTAGCTGGGCATACAACCGAAGTTGCTGCGTTGGCTTATGAATATGGAAAAAATCTGGTTCGTAAACTTTTGGAATTCTTTTTTCTAAAATTCTTGACGAGCACGCTTAATTCTAAGATGCTTAATATTCATGCTCCAAACGGAAGCACACATAGAGAAAGAAAAAACTAATGATAACAATAATTATTATATGACTTTACAGCTAGAGCTCAAACAATGGATACTTCTGATGGTTTTTTTGCATGCATGTATGGATTGATGGGTCGCTGTGCGTGCGTGTGTATCAAGCTGACTAATTTTTTTTCTCTCAGGGATTGGCATTTCAATTAATAGACGATGTCCTTGATTTTACGGGCACATCAGCTTCACTTGGAAAGGCATCTTTATCTGACATCCACCATGTAAGTGTTGATTGATAAAGGGATCGTTACTGAGCTAGGTGCATCTCACGGCTGAGTTTGGTAGCTTAAAGTGAGAGTATCATAGCTAGGTGCACCTCGTGGCTGAGTTTGGTAGCTTAAAGTGAGAGTATTATCTGAGTCTTGTCAGCCTTAAAGTTGGTTTTGGTTGCTCTAATCTGCTATAACAGTATTCATTTTTTGATTTTCGTTCTTTCTTTTCTTTCCGTATTGGCATGCTCAACAAGCTTGCTTGCATTGTAAATTGAGAGAGATCCTCAACTATTCTAATCCCATGCCGCTTTGTTTTCAACTTTCATTCGTCATAATTTTCTGCAACCATAATCGTTTTGTAGGGCATTGTAACTGCTCCAATATTGTTTGCCATGGACGAGTTTCCTCAGTTGCGTACAGTTGTTGAACAGGGCCTTGATAACAACCCTGCAAATATTGAACTCGTAAGTTTGTATTGTTTCATTAAGTGCCGGTCTGGGCCACTTTGGCATTGTTTCAAAGAAAATACCCGTCTAAACCTGTTTCTGTCATCTTTAGAAAATGTTTCTGTTTTCTATTTTTCGCCTCTCACTAAATGTCCGACTCTAACCGATATTGATCATGAAATTTCATCAATGAGAGGTGAACACCAGGAAGTAGAAACAGTTTTTTAAGCGAATATAAATAGTTTAATGCAGTTGTCACAGTTTTATTAGATTCAATTATTATTATTGGTTTTCATGGTGTATTTCTGCAGGCTCTCAACTACCTCGGTAAGAGCCGTGGAATACATAAGACAAGGGAGCTAGCCACAAAACATGCAAACCTTGCCGCAGCAGCAATCAAATCTCTGCCCAAGAGCGAAGACGAGAATGTCCGAAAATCGAGGAGGGCACTCGTAGATCTCACCCAGGTAGTCATTACAGGAACCAAGAAAAGGGACGCCCCTTCTTGATTTATCCAAAGCAATGTATTAAAAGGCGAAGACGGATGCGAGGCATTCCATGGATAACCCCGCCTAAGCGTGAGGCGTGAGGAGTGAGGCTAAAGTACCTAAAATATAATACTTTGTAAAACAAATATAATTATAACTAAATCAAATATAATAACATCTTCTTCATTACTTAGAAATTATGTCATATGGTCTTAAAATGTTGTAATTATTTTATTTTATTGTAAGCAATTATAGAGAATGTCAAGAGAAATAAGACTGAGTGACCACAATTATAGGGAATTTCAATGAAAATAAAGGCTGAATTTTGCAATTATAGGCAATTCAAATGAAATAAATGTTGAGCGGGGCAATTATAGGGAATAAAGGTTGGATTTTGTTGGAATGTTATGAGAATATCCATAAAACTATGCTTATCTATAAAGGGGAGTGTTATTAGCACTCCAAAAATCTCATTCTACAACTAAACAGTGTCACTATTTATAAAACTATACACTACCACTATAAAATTGAACACTCCAACTATTTTTAGAGCTGAACACTGTCACTGCAACCATTTCTACAACTGAACATTGTCACTGCAATCATTTCTAGAACTGAACATTGCCACTGCAACTATTTATAAAACTGAACACTACCAATACAACTATTTATAGAATTGGACAGTGCCACTATTTATAGAATTGCGTACTGCCACTATTTTTATAATTGAACCCCTACTGTCCTATTTTTAGAATAAAATCTAAAAGTATCAATTTTGAAGAAGCACTTACAAGAAAAGAAAACCCTTGAGGAGAGGATTAAACTTCTCTCTTGGGTCGAGGCCCAATTATGTCAAATTAGTAAAAAATGGGCAAAAATAGCCGAAAAACGTCACCTTCGAAGAGCTTGATCTCTCTAAACATTGAGTTTCAAAGTGTGGTTCTTGTATTACAAGAAAGAGGGTGTTAATACGAACTCATAACCTTTAACATTGCGTGAATTTGTAACCATATGAGTGACTTACGAAGAATCAGTTGGTGAGGTTTTGCTTTACTCCTCGACATTGCAACCGTGCTGCTCATTCGATAGAGGCGTATGTGACCAAGCATGGCGGGAGATTTGGCTGGGATGAATTAGGCCCTGAGTTTCTTTTCAATGTTTTAGCCGAAGATGCAAATGTATCAGTTCGTATTTGAGTTCTAATAAAAATTCTATCTTTCAAAAAAAAAAAAAAAAAAAGAAGAAAAAAGAAGAATTTTGTTCTAATCATTAAATAAAGTTAATAAAGTGCTCTTGATTAAAATTCAACGTTTTGAAGTCATTTTTATTAGTTTCCATTTATGTAAGCAAACCCTTCTATAACCCTTTTCCTTAAACCCTAATACAATCCTTTCAAAATAATTGCACTTTTTGCTGTATTAGCACTTAAAACCTCTAAAGAAATTCACTCATTACTACGGTTTAGTGGTATTTCTCTTCATTTAGAAGTGAGAGGTCTTAGGTTCGAATCTCGTGGATGGCGAATTCGATATCAAATTAAGTTGCTTATTATGTAACTTAACCGAACTTCTAATTCTTTTAATGTAAAAATATCGATGTATTCAAAAAACCCCTAAAGAAATATTCAATTATTTAGCAATTATGTATGACGAAACCCTTAAGTAGCAATTAGAAAGCGAAAGTGCGCGTTTTTAATACATGGCTGCCTCTGCGTTTGGCCGTCGTCATTTCGTCATTTTCCTTACTTCTTAGAGAGAGAACATGGCTATGGCGCTTACACATAACCCCCATCCTCTCTCCTCTCTGAGTTGGTTCCTTCTTCTTCTTCTTCCACTTTGACCCTCCTATCCCAACCTCCCAAAACCCACTTTGAATCTTTCTCTCTCTCTCTCTCTGTTAAAGTTCGTTCCTTTAAATCGCTATCAGTTTTATTGAGAGAGAAGCACAGGAAAAAGTATGTTATTTTCTCGGGGATTTTCTCGGATTCAAAGAAGCAGCTTCAATGGGTTGTGTCGGTGTTTGCTTTCCCGTCGCCGGGACCCGCAACAGTTCGTCGCCGCCAGCACTTACTCTCAATCGCTGAGTGATTCGACCCAGAAGGTAAGTTTGCTCTATAAATCTCTGAGAGATTGAAAGTTTTGTGAATGTGTTTGTACTATGTTATGTTTCAGGGTTTTGATTGGTTGTGTGTTGGTAGATTATGGGTTGCAGAGAATTTATTTCGTGGGGATTGCCGGCGGTTTTCCATGGTTCCAGGCACCAAATTCACCATCAAAGCAGCTCCATGGTTGAGGTGAGGTTTTTGGGTATTCACATTTTTGGTTATTTTTTTTGTTTTCCCACATGCTCATTTGATATTTCAATGCCAAAATGTATGAAAGCACGAAAATTTCGAGTTACCCGAGTGTTCGTTTGTTTTTAGTTTGTTTATGTGAGATCAACCTCTGGATCAATATGTACGAGTTGTTTATTGTTGCTTATGGCACAAATGCAAAGATGGGAGTAAGTTTAACTTGTCGTCGTAGTCAAGGCTCAAAATTTCATGTACCCTTCTCTTAGGGACTTTAGTTTTCTTTTGTAATAGATAATTTTGTTTGTCCACCTCTATAATGTGCTTATATACTGCTTTGCAGGAACCGCTTGACCCATTCTCGCTTGTTTCCGATGAGCTGTCGATTATTGCTAACAGGTTGCGGGCAATGGTGGTTGCTGAGGTATATCTATTTTCTATCTCCTTGTATTTAATTGATATTACTCTGAGGACATACATGTTAGAAACTGAGATTTGATCCTAATGGTCTTGTAAGATTCAAATGTTATATCATATGATCATAGATCAGATTTGTTTTCTATTCCCAGGTCCCTAAGCTTGCCTCCGCTGCTGAGTACTTATTTAAAATGGGAGTGGAAGGAAAGAGGTTTCGTCCCACGGTAATATAAATAGTACTAATCCAATTCATTAGTTCACTTTCTCTGTTTCGCAAAGATGCTGTATACTGGATATTTTCTTGTATATATCATTTAGTAATTTGCCTTCTGTCTCTAAATTCAATATTTGCACATCATGCTGTTAGGAGAAGTCAGTGGCATATAATATATATATATATATATATATATATATATATATATATATATATATATATATATATATAACTCGTCATTCCAACCTTATATTTTCAAGAATTATAATTGTCGTCAAGGTTAAAAGTTGCTCAGTAGATTTATTCTATTATTTCTATATGCAGGTCTTATTGTTGATGTCAACCGCTTTGAATATCACTGTACCTGAACCTCCTACGGAACTGCGAGTGGCTTTGTCAACAGAGCTACGCGCAAGGCAACAATGTATAGCAGAAGTCACAGAGATGATTCATGTTAGTTATATCATTCTTAATGATTTTGTTGCTATCACTTTATTTTATTATACGCTACATATTATTGGAAAAATATCATTTCTAATGTACTAATAACATTCATTGCCTGTAGGGATTCCCTAGACCAATTTATTCGTGTCGTTCCAAAACTGTTTTTTAATGGCTTGTTTAAAATTCTCTCCGTGGTGCACTTGCTTGAATTATAACTCCTTTTTCCTCCAAAATTTGTGGCATAAGCATTACATGTATATGTATTATCTTACCTTTCCACCCCTGCAACTTATCTACAGTAATATTGTTAACTTAGCATGTACTTATCAGTAAATTTCTATTAAGAATCTAGTTACACTTGATAGGAATGAAATTTGTCTTATAATGCTTCATGAGTAAATTGTTGACATTGAGGATATGATATTTCTCTCAGGACTTGAAGCCTGAAAAAGCTTCTAACGTAATTATTTTCATTTGTCAGGTGGCAAGCCTTCTACATGATGATGTATTGGATGATGCAGACACAAGGCGTGGTGTTGGTTCATTAAATTGTATAATGGGAAATAAGGTGTGCTTTTGGTTCCTTTAAATTGGTCAAATTGCCTTTTTGCTTATAAGAATATAATTTATTTTGACGCTTCTCTTCTTTTCTCTTCAAAAGTTATTTATATTTCAACCAAAAGTATAGGGACGAATGTGTTTGTTGGAGTTTCAGAGAGTTTCCATATGCATCACATTAAGCATTTAAACAAGGCATGTATCATGTTCTAGTCGTTGGATGAAAATCAAACAATTAATACGATAAAGGCTTAGAACATGAAGGAACGTGTGTTTCCTACTAACCCCTATTTTTATGCAACACGAGACAACATGATATGTTCCTATTAGAGCTTATTTTGATGCCTAAAAGGGACTGGGGAAGGGTGGCTAAATAATTTGTTCATTACTTTCCACCCTATGCAGATAGTTACCGTACATGGCTGCTGCTGATACCCCTCCCGCTGAATGATATTAATTCTTGCCAAGTATTGAACATTTTAATAGAATGTGAGATGGAGTGCTGTACTATATCAAATTTTCCCATTTTTTATTTCCGTTATTAATAATGATTCTGCATTGGGAACATACAGAGTTATGAAATATGATATGATAGTTACTCTTCTTTCCATTATTGAATGCAGTTAGCTGTTTTAGCAGGGGATTTTCTGCTTTCCCGAGCCTGTGTCGCACTTGCCTCCTTGAGAAACACAGAGGTACGGATGAATTATTATGCACTAGTGTACTGAGATGAGCAATAGCACGTGGGACTATATTTCATGCTTTCTGGCTCATCTTGTTTATAGTATTAGGGATGTGAGAGACTTGGCCACAAAAGTCCACATATTCGATATGCCGTGCTGGCGCCCTATTAGAGTAGATGTATTTCATCCTCATATCAAAAGTGTGTTAATTATATTTAATGCATCTTGACTAGAAAGTTTCTTTGGTGGGGTCAGGCTGCAGAGGGGTGGGGATGGGGAGGGAGTGTTGTAAGTCCCTTCTTGACAGGGATTTGGGGTTCCCTCTGCAATGGTATATTACCAGGGTCCATACTATCTTCTGGGTCCACCTCGAAGCCCCTACTTATTACTTTTAGCACATTGCAATGTTCCATGTCATGTATGCTACTATGAAGGATGACGGAGCAAAAATAAAGTATCTTTAGGCCAACCAAGTAATACAAGAGAGCAAAACCCCTGATAGATTTTATTCAATCAAATGTGCCAGCTCCTTATCTTGTCAAGCAAGTCAGTTAATTTTGTTTTTGCCTCCCCCTTCCTTCTTGTGCACTTTTACTCTTGTGGATAAACTACCGAATCAATTTTTTCATCACCAAACATGACAATCATCACCATCATCATCCATCAGTGAAGTATGAAGGTGATTGGCGCCTGAAATTTTAGCAAGTCAGGACGTGGATCCCATACCTATTCATAGTTATATTCCCAAGTATCACAGACAGAAGGATGTGCGTTCACCTTAGTTGTTTTAACATGTTTTTGCATCATTTTTGTGCATGTGTAGGTTGTATCATTACTGTCAACGGTTGTTGAGCATCTTGTGACAGGTGAAACCATGCAAATGACTACCACATCTGATCAAAGTTGTAGGTACACTGCTCTGCTGCTTCTGTCATATGTGTTTATTTTTGTTTTAGGTAGTAAACTACTATGTTATAAAAGTATATATTAGGTTGGGATTTGGCTTGTCTCATCTTGTATATAGTAGGGCTCGTCTTTATAGCTCTTTTTTTTACATAAAGTTTTCTTTAATAATGCCACGTAGGGATAGGAATTGGGGATTATATAGAGAAGAAACAAGTTGGGGGTTGTTACGACTTACAATGAAATGTGTTGTAGTGAAAAGAGAGCGGAAGTGTGAGAAACAAATTACGCATGCATAACTCATTCTCAAAATACTCAATCTTCCATTTTCAAAAGCTTCAATTAGTTGAATGTGAGCAAATCATTGTTGATATTATGTACATAAGCGCACAGTTTTTTTGTTATTTGATATCTTGATTAGGGTTTCTTTAAGATTTAAGGTTTTCTAATTATGATAAAATTTGGTATTCATTGCAGCATGGAATATTATATACAAAAGACTTATTACAAGACTGCATCATTGATTTCAAATAGTTGCAAAGCAATTGCCATTCTTGCTGGGCATACAACCGAAGTTGCTACGTTGGCTTATGAGTATGGAAAAAATTTGGTTCGTAAACTCTTGGAATTCTTTTGTCTAATATTCTTGACGAGCAAGCTTAATTCTAAGATATTTTTATGAGTTTAATAGTTAGGTTCCAAACAGAAGCACATATAGAGAAATAAAAATAATGATAACAATAATTATATAACTTTCCTGCTAGAGCTCAAACATTGGACACTTTCTGATGGTTTTTTTACATGCATGTATGGATTGATGAGTCAATGTGCTTGCATGTGTATCAAGCTGACTAATTTTTTTCCCTCAGGGATTGGCATTTCAATTAATAGATGACGTTCTTGATTTTACGGGCACATCAGCTTCACTTGGAAAGGGCTCTTTATCTGACATCCGCCATGTAAGTGTTGGTTGTTAATGGGATATTTCTATGTTTGAACACATGAGATTTGTCTCTCTTGTCCGTTACTGATCTAGATGCATCTCATGGCTGAGTTTGGTAGCTTAAAGTGAGAGTGTTATCTGTGTCTGTCAACCTTAAAGTTGGTTTTGGTTGCTCTAATTTTCCTATAACACAGTTCATTTTTTGATTTTTCGTTCTTTCGTTTCTTTCCATTTTGGCATGCTCAACAAGCTTGCTTGCATTTGCTATGAAAAAAATGCATGGTATACTTGACCTTAAGAAATTATGTAGTTCATGGCCAGCATTTCTCTGTTTAGCGTGTTGAAACCAAGTCTCACTTTTCAATTCATAGTAAGTTGAGAGAAATCCTCAACTATTCTAATCCCATGCTGCTATGTTTTCAACTTTCATGATTAAGAGCCCACTTACTTTTTCGGTTAATTTTTTAAAACCATATAATCGTTTTGTAGGGCATCGTAACTGCTCCAATATTGTTTGCCATGGAAGAGTTTCCTCAGTTGCGTACAGTTGTTGAACAGGGCCTTGATAACAACCCTGCAAATATTGAACTCGTAAGTTTGCATTGTTTCATTAAGTGCCAGTCTCGGCTACTTTGGCATTGTTCCAAAGAAAAACTCCCGTCTAAACCTGTTTCTGTCATCCAGCTTTCAAAAATGTTTCTGTTTTCTATTTTTCGCCTCTCATTAACTGTCCAACTCTAACGAATATTGTTTATGAAATTTCATAAACGAGAGGTGAAAAACAGAAAATAGAAACGGTTTTTAAGTGAATATAAATAGTTTAATGCAGTCATCTCCGTTTTGTTAGATTCAATTCTTGTTATTGGTTTTCATGGTATATTTCTACAGGCTCTCGACTACTTAGGTAGGAGCCGTGGAATACATAGGACAAGGGAGCTAGCCACAAAACATGCAAACCTTGCCGCAGCAGCGATCGAATCTCTGCCCGAGAGCGAAGACGAGAATGTCAGAAAATCGAGGAGGGCACTCCTAGATCTCACCCAGGTAGTCATTACAAGAATCAAATGATGGAGAATATCTGCACCATATTGACATAATAATGTGTTGAAGTTCAGTTATTGAACTTCGTTGTCCCTGTAATACGAGGGACGAGTCCATTTTCTTCATCATATTCTTTCAACCATTTCGTTTTCTTTTCCAAAAAAATTCCCGTAGACTACATTTCGTTTAGTAAAATTTTGACACACATCCTTCATTGTGTACATTAAACTCTGGAGTAATTAAGGATACCACACATAACTCCGCCGGATTCTGGTCAAATGATGTAATTGGATCGTATTCGCTGGGCTTCAATAGTGAAAGCTGGTAGTGACTTTCATCTCTGATTTCGGCTGTTCGGAGGATGCTTTTACTGTTTGCATTGCCTCTTGGAGTCTCTGTCAAGTTCTAAATTTTATCCGTCGGCTTCTCCCGAACGAAAATGGCATGCAGAAAAGGTAGAAAATTAAGGGAAAAAGGACATGACTGCATCGTCTAAGGTTGTGAGAAAATGGTGTTACACAAACGGAGTAAAATTCCCGCCGGCCAACCACCACAATGCATGTGTATACGTTAGTAGAAGTGCGATTTTCTCAATACGTCTGAACCTCCGTTACAGACTGGAGTTTGTATGAAAATCGAAAGGGGCCGTTTAGGATTCAAAATTATATTTCAAATTTTTTGTTTCTACACTCGAAAATAAAATATACAGATACAAAGGGACTGTTTAGGATTCAAAATTATATTCCAAAATTTTTGTTTCAACACTCGAAAATAAATATACAGATAAAAAAAACCAAACGCAGTTAATCGAACAAATTAATGTACATATTTCCACAAGAATACTAGCCGAGCTATCTTACAAAGTTGTTCATATGCTTATTCTTCACTTGCAACCTTGGAGTCAAAAAAATGAGTTCAAAAGGCAAGAATAATTCACACATCCACTAAATAATGAATACATCTTGGGAGATAAACACGGCCCATGCATCCTACAAATCCACATCATTAATTACTTGTCAGAATCATTGGAGTTTAATTAAGGGAGTTTTAACGAAAAATCCGCGGTACTGTTCACTTTAACAAAAAATCATATTTTTACACTAAAAAGTCAAACCTAGTACTATTCACTTTACCTTTTATTTTGTCCTTATCGTTAAAACTCAAAGTTTTCAAGAGTTTTCCTTTTAATTAATTTGTAACTTCTTTTGAAAGTGCTTTTAAAATGATTGAAATCGGTTTTGGTGAAAATGTTTTTGAAACCGATCCTTAGTAAAAACGCAAGTAAATCTTGGAAAAACACTTAAAGTGCTTCCTGGAAGAAGTACATAATTTGTGTTTCTTTTAGGAAGCACTTCAAGCACTTTTGGAACCTAAAAACACTTTCTTTTAAAGCGTTTTCAATCATTTTAAAAGCACTTTCAAACAAACCCTAATTTCTTCGTTAACAATTAGGTTTAGTAATTTGGAATGCAATGGAACTTTATTGCTTTTCATGAAATATATAGGAAGGAGTGGCGACTTCCTTTGTAGTGTCAATAACAATTCAAAATACATAAGAAAAACATTTATTTACCTGGAGGATGGCGAAGGCCCTTTCAGCAATAAATTTTTGAGCAGGTGTTGCCCCTCTTTGTTGCAGTTTGTCTGGGTGGAGGCACAGCCTTGCTTTCTGATACGCTTTCTTCACCTGTGAACTTTCTATTAGGCTTGTCAAAGGAACTGCATACCATCCACTCTTGGGCCATACAATCTGATCACCAGCCAACACCACACAAAACAAACCATGTAACATTAATTCTGCGAACTCAATCCTCCTTACAGACCAATCACATTTTATCCGCATGAAAAAACTTATGTGCTTTCAATAAGTTACGTATTTGCATGCAGGGAGAAATAAAATCTTTGTCGATAAGGAGCCAAGCAGTATTCTTCGAAGTAAACCTCAAGACTTTTACTTACATGGTGTAGTGTCGAAAGCAGCATACGAATGTTGGATTCCTTGCCAGCCGACCATAACCTTATTATGTCTTCATCCAAGAGCTCCAATTCCATCTGTATATATACAGAGAAAGCATTGCTCAAACTTATTTTGGTATAATTATTCGTACAAAATTTATGCATGCAAGAAGAGAAAGCTTACATCTTTTTCTGAAGGTTTCTTTTCCTCTTCAGTTATCCCTGTCCTTTCCTCTTCTTCCTGCCAAACAAGTCGATATCGGAAAATGACGATATATGATATATATATATATATATATATATATACACGTAGAATATTTTGGGTTGCATGCCTTCAAAATTTACCAAAAATAATTTACCTCTGGAGATGGAGTCGTTTCAAATAGTAGTTCATCTCTTTGCTGGTGATCTGAGTACTCATCCACATTAGGCCTACCTAAATGATTCATATCAAACGCACACAGTACAGTTATTACTCATGCATAAAAGTTTCAAGGTTTAGGGTTTAGGGTTTCGGGTTTCGGGTTTCAGGTTCAGTTTAGAGACTAACAAAAATCACCTTCATCCATTTCAACAGACTGCTGATTGTCTTGTTGCGTCAAGTTCCCTTCTTTCTCGGAATTACTGTGCGTTTGAAACTTCTCTTTAGCCCATGCAATCGCTTCTTCAATACCAACTGCTTCTTCTCTTTGCTGATCAGAATTGATCTCAATCACATAAGAGCTCATCACTTCATCGTCATTATTATTATCTTCTTCTTCTTCTTGTTCCAATACGCCCACTTCTTTCTCTCGCAAAACCCGATCCCAAATCCCGGATTTAATCTCATGTTCTTGGCAGAGCGAAGAGACTGCTGAAGATGGTGAGAGGAGCTCCAGATCATCCCCAAATTGCTTGACGCTTCGACATGAACTGGGTCCAGGACTCATGGTTTCTGGGGACGAGACCTTCCTTGTGAATCCGAAATTACTGGAGCTTCTGAACTTTTCATCATATAATTTCTCCAGGACTTGGTTTTCAGTGAAGGAAAGAGGATTGCAACGCAGAGCTGACGTGCCTTGTTTCTTTGGATGTTCCTTGGTTGGCTTCATGGTTGATGAGTTCCATCTACATGGCACATTTAGTGGTCTGTGGCAATCAAGAATGTGTTGAGTTGAGAAACTCATCAATAATTGAATTACTAAATTTTTTGAAAGATGAAACTAATCTTAATATTTTGATTGAGTAATGTCAGAAACGCCACGTTTTTGTACTACTTCTACTTCTGAATACTAAATGATGTATATAACTAATATCTAATGCGATAAAATTAGTAAAATTTTATTGACATAGTAAATATACATCGCTTAATAGATCAGGTAATACGGAAATATAACACGAAAATATACTCTCTTTAGTATTTTCCTTTTGAGTAAGCAAAGTGCTTTTTACAAAACAATTAGTAGTGATGTCCAAGTGCTTTCCACTAAAGTACTTTTATCAGCAAAGGCAAAATTAAATTACAATACTAATAATGATTCTGGAAAAAAATATAATAATATTTAAATTCCAAATGTTTTGGCCAAACACAAGATTTAATTCAAAATATTAGAATGGAAAAATGGGAAAAAACTCAAAAAAATTGGAAAGAAAATTCAGAAGGCTTCCATACCCTTCGAATATAACCAAATTGAAGGCAGAATGAACGCAAATATAAAGCAATGTTAAGGGCATAATCGTCAGGCTAAATAACAGCGGCAAAAACAGTTGGCCATACCGCGAAAGGACACAGTAACTACAGTAAAACTACCTGAGCTTTGAAGCGAAGGAGGAGAATGCCACGTCATCGCCGATGACCGGCCGGAGAGGACTCAGCTCCTCCGAGCTCAGCACTGACGACGAGTTCGACTTTGACTTCGTCTTCGAGTTCGGCCTCGACCGCTCTCTCGACATCCGCTGGCGTCCGTCGTCGTCCGATCCAAAAATATCACTATAAAACCCCTCGCCCCTCGACGGAATCCTAAACGCAGGCAAGTTCCGGCCTCTGTTTTCCGCCGTAGAGCAGAAATCCGGCTGCCGGAAGATCTCCTCGTAGAAGGAAGTCGAGCCCCCGGGGAATTGGCGTGGGAGGACGCTCCGCGGCGGCCCGCCAAATACATCCGCGAAGTCATCGGGTTCAAGCGTCATATGGGAGTCTTTGGCGGCTGCGGCAGCAAATACAGAGCGAGTGGAGGCGTGCTCCGCCGATCGCCGCCGCGGGAGTCCCGGCATTAATCCCATGCGCATGCGCCAGGACTCGTCCATCTTTTTCCGACGGATTAGTGGGAGAAACTTGGAGAAGTATTGTGTGTGTTGTTTTATATAATAGAAGAAGGAAGGAGAGAGCATACGATATGATATTATATGAACAAAAGGAACTTTGTAACAAAGTTATCAACTTTTTTATTTTTGGAATGGGGTTGGGTGGGGCCCACTAATTTCTTTATTTGATTAATGTGATAAGTTTTTGTGATGATTTGAAATGTTGACGATGGAATGTAGACAATGTAGCGTATAGAGCACATAAATTTTTTAGTTTGTTGGGAACACTACTCGGTACATAAATGTCATAATAAAAGTGGTTGTAAATTTTCTTAAGTATTCAATCACTTGTATTATAACACTTTGTACCAGACCGTATTCCAACACACTAAAAAATCTCTTGCACAGCACAGGCTCATTGCTTCTTTAGAAATCAGATTGGAGTTTGGTTAATTTCGTAGAGAAAAATAATTTCCGCACACTTTTATATATATATTTTTGTACATATTTTTTTTTTGAAATTATACTATATAAAAGTAGAAAATAAATAGGATACAAAGAAAGGGAAGAAAAAAAATGCAAAAGTCACTGCTCATGGGGTTTGCAATTCATTTCTTAATTTGTCCCCACAAGTATCGTGCAAGATCATTTTTTACCAAACTTTTTCATTTCTTAATTTGATGAATCTCACTATTTTTGTATTTTCCCTGACCAAAAACATCTAGTTGGTAAGTAATTCCCTTTGCTATAGTAAATTAATTTCTAACTAATTAATATTAAGTAAGTGAAAATTTAGGATTTGGGTTTGTTGACAATAGGTAGCTATCTAGCTTAGCAATAAAAATTTAAGCAGGAGTTGTGTGATCGCGTCCTTCATAAGATACCTCTCACCAAAGAAATAATCAGATTTCATGTCCTACTGAATGTGAAAATTGTCCTGGTTAAAAAGTCATACCGTAACCGAAGGCAATAGTAGTTGAGAATACATGCATGGTGGAACGAACACTTTTGACTATGCTAGTACAAAACTTGGTAGTTTATTATAGCCCATGCATGCGCCAAAGTCCTAAAAGTGGCGATGTCAAAGTCTCAATTCGGTGTGTGAAGAGTGAACAAAACCCAATCATATCATACTACTTTCTTCTTAAAAGGTTGAACTACTATTGCTACTATTTGACCCCCAAAAAATGAACTGCATTTGGCTTATATGCTTTATGCTGATAATTAAACAAAGGATTAATTTCAAAGTTAATTACCATGCAAGAGAGCCACTTAGTACTGCGATTAGTCGTATTCCTCTTTATTTAAAAGTGAAAGATTTTAGGTTCGATTCTCACCAAAGGTGAATTTAAACCACATTATTATGGCTAGCGTAGTATGAGGCTTAACTCACTCCCCTACCCCTTTAATGCAAATAATATTGTTCTTTTTTTTTTAAATTACCACTCAAGACAGGAAGAGAAGGGAAATTTAAAAGGAAAAAAGGATTTTTAAAAAATAATTTATTAAAGAAAGTGAGAATGATTTGAAACTATTACAATAATATAAAAGAGGGGACGCATGGGTAAAAATCCAACATCATATCCACAGGACCACATGCAAAAAGCAAAAAGCAAAAATCAAAAAGAAAAAAGAAAAAAGTTTAAGTGTGAATAATTATTGACTAATATTTTTGTTTTTGTTTTTCTTATGAAAATGAATATGCTGGTGGCTTCACCACGATAGTATATTCTTCAGAAGCTGAAAGATTCATAAAGACATTTCAACCTCTCATGACCGTCATTGTGTGATTCACTAATATAAAAAATCAATCTCAGAACGTGACGTGTGATCTACGAGTCTGAAATGCCTCAATTTCAACATTAAAGATTTGTTGTCATGTATGATTAAAAAAATGGAGACTTTGGATACGGTCATTGGCCACGAATATTCTTTGTGTGAGATCCCACATCTCCCAGGGGAGTGATCCTTATATGTATATTCTCATCCCTACCTAGCGCGAGGCCTTTTGGGAGCTCACTGGCTTCGGGTTCCGTCGGAACTCCGAAGTTAAGCGAGTAGCGCGCGAGAGCACTCCCATGATGGGTGACCGACTGGGAAGTTCTCGTGTGAGTTCCCAGAAACAAAACCGTGAGGGCGTAGTCGGGGCCCAAAGCGGACAATATAGTGCTACGGTAGTGGAGCGGGCCCGGGAAGTGGTCGACCCCGGGTCGGGATGTGACAATTTCGACCACATCTCCCAGGGGAGTGATCCTTATATGTATATTCTCATCCCTACCTAGCGCGAGGCCTTTTGGGAGCTCACTGGCTTCGGGTTCCGTCGGAACTCCGAAGTTAAGCGAGTAGCGCGCGAGAGCACTCCCATGATGGGTGACCCACTGGGAAGTTCTCGTGTGAGTTCCCAGAAACAAAACCGTGAGGGCGTAGTCGGGGCCCAAAGCGGACAATATCGTGCTACGGTAGTGGAGCGGGCCCGGGAAGTGGTCGACCCCGGGTCGGGATGTGACACTTTGATTGAAACCTTGTTGGTTTTTAATTTTTGATCGAGGTCCCTGAAATTAATGTGATAATTGATTTCTATGTACGTTACTATATTTTTTAAATTAAAAATTAGAAATTTTAATTGTTTATATAAATGAGATTTTAAATATAAAAAACCCATAATTTGTGGGATTAAAAATATTAAAATATAAATATACTATTGTGTGTGTGTGTGTGTGTATAAACATGGGCACATTCATCAAAATTAACCAAAAAAAATATTGTATCAAAACATGGGTACATTCTTCAAAATCACAAAAAAAAAAAAAAAAAAAAAAAAAAGATATTAGGCTTAATAACATTAGTAAATTTCTTCGATTAAATTTGACATGGATACATTTTAAAATCAAAGAAAAAAGAATGTACCCATATAAGTTTAAAAATGGATTAAAAAAAATTGAATAGATTTTATATAAAAAAGGGTACATTTTACATATAACAAATTGGTATATTGAAGAATGAGTACATTTGAAGATTAAAAGGTTTTACATGAATGGGTACATATAATTAGCATGGGTACATTTAGCAAAATAAAAAGTACAAAAAAAAATATGGGTACAAATACAAATAAACTTTAAAAAAATATGGTATTAAAAAGAAATTAATATGTGGGTACAAATAAAATTGAAAAGAAAATTGGTACAAATTAAAAAAGAATTACAAATTAAAAATGGGTACAAATTAAAACTAAAAATATATGATAAAAATTTTATTCATAAATATAAATATACTAATTGTAACATTTTTAATATTAAATGAATATATTTAGAAATAAAAAAATATTTTATTATTGAAATAATTAATTATGTTATTAATACCCAATGACCTTATCAAAATTTGAAAAAGTAATAGGATTTTAATCAATGGAGTAGCAAAAGGAATGATAAGAACCTAATTTCTTCTTAAAAAAATATCAGTAACAGTGGAGAAAATGGAATAAAATAATCGAAGGAAAGAAATCATGAAAAGCACTTTTGATGTCCCTTCTTCTGCCTCTTTTTTCCCTTTTGCATTACAGAGGGCTCCAAATTGATAATTCTTGGTTCTTGTAGTGGTGTGCATTTCCTGCGAAATATTCCAAATTGATTTCCTTGGCCTGAGAATCTTTGTGAAATTAGACTTTTGGCCTCATGAGAGAGTTTTGTTCGTTTAATTTGATAAGAATTATAGTCTACATATATGATTGAATATAGACTTTTTCTACAATGCAGTTAATCGTATTTTATTTAATGCATAAATATATTATTAGTATCATTGATAGTTGATATCGCAAACTTACAGTTACCAACAGGTGAGTGATATGATCGCAGGCATCTCACAATTTGTCTGTTTAGCATTATAACTGGTGACACAGAAAAATCTATTTTCTCGTTTACTATCTAAAAGAATATAAGTGTAAAATTTTCATGCTGTGTTGGGGAAGTAGGAGGCACTTAGTTACCTTAAATGCTACAAAATTACTCAGTTAGGAACAAGTTAACTATGTTGTAACCTCTTGTGATTACACTAGATTAACATAATGCATAATGATAACCAAAAAAACCAGACAAATCCAAAAACGAGCGACCTCAAACTAACAAGACTTCTTACTTTGTGAGGGAGGGGAGGAGGGGGTGACGGAAAGGGACGTCTATCATACTCAGCCTTACTTTTACTTTACAAAGAGACTGTTTTCACAACTCGAATCCGTGACTTTTCGGCCACAAAGGAACAATCTTTTCGATCTGCATAAAAAATGTTTGTTTGAACTTTTCAAATATAATATATATATATATATATATATATATATATATATATATTTATATAGTTTTAATTTCTCAGTAAGGAAAGAAATTATTATGTAGCTCGTGAGTCTTGCTGCATACGGTAACATATGGTATGGTAGGATACCAATTTAGCTGTGTACTGAAAAAGTGTAAGGAGGGCAGGTGAGGGGAAGGATGATTGATACCTCCAAAGGGGACACTCGCATGCCGCAACTTGATTGATATATGAAAAGCTTTATGCCTCTACCTCTCTCTACTTTACAGATTTTACAACACCAGTAGCGATACTAATCATGGCCCATGGGTAATGATTTTTACTCCCGTTTTCTTCTTATGCGTTCTTTTTTTTCTTTCTGTTTCTTGATTCTCATTTAGTTTATTTAGTTTAAAGATTAAAAATACCTAAAGGAGTGCATGAGGAGAAAAAATAACTTAATAAGTACGGAAATTTTACAACCCCAACACTCAATTAGAGAAGGAAAAAAACTCCGCAATCTATCGGCTCTTACTAATTCAGTTTCTTGATTCTCATTTAGTTTATGTGGTTCAGAGACTAAAAAAAATGAAAGGAGTGCATGAGGAGAAAGATACTTATAATTACGGAAATTTTACAACTCCAGCACTCAATCGGAGAAAGAAAATAACTCCACAATATCAACTTATACGCTTTGGCTAATTCTTAACTAAGAAATTCTTTTGGTGCTCTTCCCCAATCACAAAATCAGTTGGATTTTATTTTTAAAAAAAAGTATTGTGTTTCGCCTTATGCACTCACGTTTAAATATTTTTGCTAGTAATTTAGATAAATTTAATGCATCTATCTCATCGGTTCATTAGAAAAATAAATTTATATTTCGTGATCTCAAATTCAAAAGAATACTCCACCCTTACCCAAATTTGTCTGCTGTTTTGGTCCTAGACATATCCCAGAGACAAGGGGTTACGGAGCTGCCATACTGCAGTTTATGTATGGTGGGGTTAGGCAACATGCCCTGATGAGATGGCAGCAAAAAAGGAAACAAATTGGTTATTTGGTTAGTATCTTTGAATGTAGAGGAACTTGCGGAGATATATACCCTTCTTTGTGTCGTCTCGCAAGAAGCGAGAAGACATGTAAATGGTATATTCTCACGAGGTGCCATCATCTCAGTAACTTGATGAAGTGATTGATGGCAGCAAAAAATAGGAAACAAATTGGTTATTTGGAATCTCTTGATCAAGGTATTAAATATTGGTAATATCGGAAATATCGGTAGTCCGAAAACACGGAAATATCGATGGAAATATCGGGATAATATCGATATCGATAAAATTTCCATGGAAACCACGGAAATTGTAAGAAAAACTTGGAAATTTTTATTGAAACTTTGCAGGATGTTTATTTAGTCAATTATCTATTAGTTTATCACAAAAAATTGGAAGGAAATGCATTGCATGATGGATTTAACATTATCAAGTTGATTATATAGCGAGCTGACAAACATTGTGAGTGTAGAAAATATATAGTAATTAATGAAAGAAGTTTAAACACACCAAAATCATTTATATATAATGAATTAGTGCAATATTTTACACTTTATACATTACATGGTAAGATACATGAGTGACTTAGTACCACATAGAGTTCCTATGAGGTTCAAAATTTTCACTATCTTCGTCATCTTTATGTGTAGAGTGAGTGTATTGTGAAGAATAGTTATCAAATGATAAATCCCCAAAATAGTTTTGCATGTAATTGTTAACATGCCACCCATATGGATCCGAGATTGGTTGACGTTGTCCATAACCAAAATCATTTGAAGATTGAGTGTCGGATTCTTTCCATGAGTCGCTCGATTCCATCCCAACATGAATGGGATACGAAGGGTAGGGAAATGGTTGGTTAGGAGTATAACCATAGTTACTACTTCCTTCTTCACTTGACAAAGTCCCCTTGCCTCTTTCTGTACGAGTATAGTCCTTCCCTATGGCACCAATTCCTGGTCCTGCCCGCCTACTGCCATGGTCCTCATCCTGTGTTGCATGCGTGAAGTTTGCCTCACCAGTGAAGGGGCTCATAAATCCGGGAGGTGGTCCATAATAGTTTCCATATCCACCACTACCTCCAGCTCCACTACCTCCTTCATCATTCCCACCTCTGGTGGTAGGTGAGTCTCCTGATCTTGTACTAGAGCTATCATTAGTATCAGCAGGATGTTGTGGTTGTGTAGGATTGGAAGAAGGTGGAATTCCAGTGTTTCTTGGTCTTGGGCGCAAAACTTCTTCGAAAGAGTCAGCGCTGCCAGATCCCACCTCCTCCGCTAATACTCTTTCTACATTTATCCCTTCATTACGTGCTTCTTCAGCAACTCTTACAGCTGGGTTGCCTTCATCATCATCTAAATGAAGAGGTCTAATCCATTGATAAAGTTGGTTACCCTCTGTATCATCATCTTCAGCAACAATATCAAACACATCTAATGGGTCACCACGGTCGACATGATCTATTTCTGCTTCCTTATCTCGAATTTGAAGCTTCATGTTGTAGTAGCAATAAACTAATTTTTCCAACCTACTATGAGCCAACCTATTTCTTTGCTTTGTGTGTATGAGTGCAAATGTACTCCAATTTCTTTCACAAGCAGATGAGGAAGCCGTTTGTGATAATACTGTGATTGCTAACTTTCTCACAGTTGGTGCATCGGTCCCATACATGATCCACCATTCAGCTACAATGAAAAACAATGTTGATAAGCCTAATAACTCCAACAAATTATATTATAAACTTATAGTGAAATATGTTTACACTCACTAGGAGACATTGTTGTTCGAGCAGCAACTGATGTTGGTTCTCCAAAAGTTCTTCTTGCATCTTTAAACCATGTTAGCTGAATGCAATAAATCGTGTTAGTTTAATCCAACAAAGTAATTATTATAATTTAAGTAATTGTGTACCTCATTTCCAAATTGGCCAACTGCTGGTGATGCAGGGTCTAATTTAGAGAATACATTATGTACAACACGTATAAGGGTACCATCATCTCCAACACCGGGTCTGTATTGGTATCGAGGATTCAAATAATATGCTGTTCAAAGAAACACATACTCTAATAAGAGAAATAATACTTATGCAACTAAAGAAATGAATTGCAAATTATGACATAATTTATACCTGCTGCATGCAAATCGTGGTATAATGTTTTATACCATCGGTCTTCAATTATCTTTATGACCCACCTTGCACCATGTTTTCTTTCCAATTCATCCTTCACTACACGCATCAACTCATATACTGCCCCCATAGTAGGATACACTTCTGTGTCAACGATCCGTAAAACTTTGTAAAGAGGTTCAAACACTTGGCACACATGTTCTGATTGAGTCCAAAAAGCATGATCAAGAACTATACTTTCCACCATACGACCTGCATTTGAGCGGCTCAAATTGTGGTTGGCCCAATCGTCACTAGTGAATAGTTGCTTCAACCCTGCTTTCTTCTTAAGTAGGCTGTCTAATGCAATATAGTTGGTGGCGAATCGAGTGGTAGCTGGATGAATAATTTCTCCTTTGCAAAATTCAATCATCTTTGCCAACAACCAACCGTGATTGTAAATATAATTTGTGATCGTTCTAGCTCTTTTTACCACAGTAGCAACATTCTCTCTCTTCCCCATTGCCTCAAACATGAGATCAATACAATGTGCTGCACATGATGTCCAAAACACATTATGATGCTTCATTAACTTTTTTCCAGCTTTGACAAATGCAGAACCGTTGTCGGTCACGACTTGGACAACATTATGCTCTCCCACCTCCATGATTACATCCCTCAATAATTTGTAAATATACTTGTAGTTCTTTAAATGGTCTGAAGCATCAACAAACTTCAAAAAAATTGTCTTTCCCTTGGAGTATACCATGAAGTTTATGATAGACAATCTGGTCGGGCCAGTCCATCCGTCACACATGATTGTGCAACCATTAGTTTCCCACTTTGACCTCAACTTGTTAACATACTCGCCAATGTCTTTATACTCCATATCCAAAAATTTGTTTCTTATCTCATAGGGAGTGGGAGGTTGTACTCCAACACCGGCCTGTTGACATCCCACTACCATATTTTTGAAATGATGTGATGATGCTTTCTCAGCAGGGACATTTTCATAGATAAAGAACTTGCTAATTAGACGCCCCAATCCCTCCTTCACATTACCTCCAGTAAAATAACTCCAAACACTCTTTTGACGTGCTTTGGATGACTTATATAAACTTGGGGCTATTGGTGGTGTTGGTTGTGATTCTCTAAGACTGCCTCCCCGTCTCATTTGTGCACCACCACTTGTCCCGGAACCTTGTGCTCTATTAGGAATTTTATGAAGGTGTTCTCTTTCCCATGCTGACTGTTTGGAGGCACGTAATGCTTGTTTCAAACTGCGTCGTTCTTCAGGTCCCATGTCATCATCACATTCGTCCTCATCGTCATCATCATCACTGTCAACCTCTTGGCCAATGACTTCTCCTCGTAGCCCAGCTCGAATATTTTCCATTCCATGTGTTATCTTTTCCTTCTGCTGTTTTTTATTTTTTAATAATGTGCTGATGAATGCCTTCACTTATGGGGGGACATTATTGCATCGTTGGACATTTTTTGCTGGATCTAATCCACTAAGATGGTACTTAAGTCGTGTCACTCCGCCACTCTTCATTACCCGACCACAATATTTGCAAATTGTGCCATGTTTGTTTCCGTCTATTGGGTTTCCATGTTCCCAAGCTGGATCACGTTTAGTAACTCCACTGGACATCTTAAACGTACCTATATATATTTTTCATGAAAATTAGACAATTATTTTTTGGCCGAAAAATATAGTAGTGATGACGGTTATATAAGAGAACCTAAATAATAAAGTTATTCTACAGAAGAATTAAATACGAAGTAAAGAAAATGATTGTAAAAATTTAAGTAATTATAAAAATAATATGGAATAATAAAACCTAATATTAATGAATAATAATCCAATTTGATAAAAAAATAATCCTAATATAAAACATAGTGATGAATAATAATCCAATTTGATAATAATCCAATTTAATAATAATCCAATTTAATGAATAATCCAATTTGATAATAATCCAATTTAATGAATAATCCAATTTAATGAATAATAATCCAATTTGATAATAATCCAATTTAATGAATAATCCAATTTGATAATAATCCAATTTAATGAATAATCCAATTTAATGAATAATAATCCAATTTGATAATAAAACCTAATATTAATAAAATAATAAATAACATTAAACATATTAAAATTATCCTAGGGAATAATTATACAACATTACTTAATTACTTAAAAAAATTAACATGTAATTGTTAACATTACTTAATTACTTACAAAAATTAACATGCAAGTATTAATTACTTAAAAAAATACGAATCCACACAAATTTATTTGTTGTTGTATAAATTACAATAATATAAATATAAGTTTGTAAACTTACCTTAAATATGGAACCCTTTGTGTTCAAGCTTTGGAATGGATCTGGAATGGTTTTGAAAATGGTAAGGGAAGAAGAAGAAACGAAAATGCTCTGAATGCCTCTGATACTCCACCTCTGATAAGGTGAAAGAATATAACAGACAGTGGCACACGGTTTTGCATGTGAAAGAATATCACAGACTCACAGTGGCACACGGTTTCATTATGAAAGCACTATTATTTGTTGTCCATGGTCTGAAATTGTACAAAAATAATTGTAAAATCAGTCAGGTGAGTCAGATGACATGACCCAAGCCCAACCACACACACACACAGACATGCCACCGGCCTGCCACCACACACGCACACAGACAGACCTCACCTCACTCACACGCATACAGTCTCTCTCTCTCTCTCTCTCGAACCTTCTCTCTTCCTCCATCTCCCACACACACGCACAGCACAGAGACCTCTCTCTCTCTCGAACCTTCTCTCTTCCTCCATCTCCCACACACACGCACAGCACAGAGACCTCTCTCTCTTTCGAACCTTCTCTCTTCCTCCTTCTGAGACTCTTCTCTGATGAGCTCCCTTGTCGGCGCTGTCTCTCCTTTCTCTCTGCACCTAGGGTCCGAGACCCACATACACACACGCACACCCATCATCATTCATCAGCAACCTCGTCTTTCTCCCTCTCCTTCTCGTCTCTGCAACTCGGCGAAATCGTGTTTTTGCAAGGTTTTTGGGACGAAATCGGCTCGGCACACCCATCTCCGGCGAGGCCGTGGGTGTCGACGAACTTTCCGAACACCTCCGACCGTTTCACGGCAAACGGAATATATAAAAACGTTCATCTCGTCTTCTATTTCATTTTCATACCTAGATCGGAGTCTAGGGTCCTGTTTTACAGTCGGCCGGAGCTGTAGAAGCTCCGGCGTTCTTCTCCGAGTAGCCCAGTTCAAAAAATATCGCGATAATTTCGAAAATATCGCGATATTATCACGAAAACCCTTTGGATACTTAAAAAAATATCGAACCCCCGAAAAATCGATAATATCGACGATATTATCGGCATTTTGTTCCTTGCTCTTGATGCAGAGGGACTTGCCTGCAACAGAGATGCATACCTCGGGAGGAGCGAGAAGTAGCAATGGGCAAAAGATTCATATAGCCGTGCTTACCCGCTCGTTTAAAGTTCACGGTTACGGTTATGGGTAATCGTTTAGACGTACAAACAATTATAGGTATAACCGTTTATCAGTGAAATTTAAATTGACGGTTATGGGTATTACACACGGTTATAACGAGTACCCATCGGTTATAGATATTACATGCGGTTATAACGGATATCCATTTACCTATTTAATTTATATATAGTGTACACTCAAAAAGAAAATAGAAGATATTGTGTACCACTGCGATGCGACGTTGACGATCATCAGGACCTTCCCTTTGTAGGTGCTAAGACATATATATATATATAGACACACATATACATCTTTAATATTAGAAAGCGGAGAGTTTAGTGTCTTAAGGCTTCACCAAAAATAGTTGGACTATAAAGCTTCCTCAAACAAAAAAATCCACAACTAGCTAAAAATAATAGAAACAAAATAGTAGGGATATTTTTGTCAATTACAAAAAAGAAAAATATGTTAAACAAAAAGACAATTAAAAAAAAGAAAAAAAAAGAAGAGAAGATTAAAACCCACGATCCCCTTCTTCTCTCTGCACACACAACCACTCCCACGTTTTCCTCAATACAACCACTCCACTTACTTCTTCTTCTTTTTTTTTCTTTTTTTATATATATATCCAGGACAGTTTGAAGATTTTGCTTCCTTGGAAATCTAGCAGCAAGAAATCGTCCGTACGTTTTGGTTTGTAAGTTATTCTTTATCGTTTCAGTTTAGATGATTTCGTTTACTTTCTCAATTTTGCTTCCATGAATCCAACGCCAAGCATTCATGTTGATTTGCTATTCTTGAATTGACATTCTAGACTATGTCAAAATTCAAGTCCTTGATTATTTTTTTACGAAAATTATGCAAATAAGAAGAAGTCCACCTATTGATACTTCCAAGTTCCATGTAAGATGTTGGTGGTCCTATATTTGCTTTCTTATATGTTTCTACAATTTGTCTCTGTCTGACTGTTGAGATTTCTGGGCTTATTAGAGCACACTAAACTGAATAGGAATCGGCGAGCGAGAGTGGGTGGGTGGCGCCACTGCAATCCTACTTCTTCTGCTCTTCCACCAGGTATTTTCTCTTCATTATTTCTTGCTTTGTACTATTTCCAACTTATATTTGTTCCATTTTTTTTTCTCAATTTATATGTTGCGGTGAGAAATATGTCCCTTAGTTTTCTTTTTCTGTCGGCATTTGTGATGATTGCTAATAAAAGAAACGTTTGTGATTAACCAAAGGACATAGGTTTTGCATCATCTGAAGATTTTGCTTCCTTGGAAATCTAGAGGCAACAAATCCTCCGTACGTTTTGGTTTCTAAGTTGTTCTTTATTGTTTCAGTGTAAATGATTTCGTTCGATTTTGGAGACTCCCACACTCCAACGTGTGATAAAAGGGGGTAGAAACCAACGTCTGAGTTCTAGATTCTTCTTCTTTCAGTTTTTTTTTCGGTTTCTTGCTTTGCGATTTGTGAATGAAAGTGTGCAATTTGAATACGGTGGAATTTGTAGTGATTCCTCTCTCTAGGTGTTCAAAGGAAATTAATCGGGGTGTAAGCTTCCGTTTTCTCTTCTAGGGGTTTTCGCCTTTCAAAGGTATGTGCTTTAACTATTGCAAACCCTAATCGATGTACATATTTGTTTGTGAATGTATATAAATCAGTGTATATGCATTTTTGTGGTTGGATTATTAGATTATTAGATAGGTTCTGTTTTCGAGTATGTGAACGAGAATCCAGTCTTCAGAATGAGTTCAAACAACATATTTGCTATAAGTTGTTCTATTTCTTTGATATTTTTTGTTTGGTTTGACTTTTTTCATTTACTGTCTTTTATCATGAACACACATTATATAGCCAATTAAAAGAGAACTAAATGTATTTATAAATCAAATAAAATAGAAATGGAGAAAAAAGAATACGAAAAAATGAAGGACATATAGAACACATAAAAACCTATATTAAATAAGGCAACATAAACAGTTCATTAGCATACCTTTATAGCTTTTGTTTTACATGTAGACAACACATTGATAGAGAAACGAAGGAAAACCTCAAATTACATGAATTACGTATTTTTTCATGACAAGTTTTTAGAACGTGCATGAAAGAAAAGGTCTATTCCTCGCACAATACATTAAAAATATATCTTGGCAATTACAATAAGAAACAACTAACACAAGTCATCTTTAGGGGCGCGTAGCGCCCGTGATTAAAACAATGCCTCTCGCATGGGCTTGAGCGCATGCGGAGAGGCTAGTATATATATATATTAGAGAGGAGAAGGACTAAGGATCGCTTTTTTTTTTTTTTTTTTTTTTTTTTTTCCTGATAATTGAGTATACAATATAAATCTTCTGTGATCACTTACCTTTGTTGTATTCATGCTAATTGGTGTCAGTGTTCCCAAATGGGATACTTATTCAATTTATACATTTCTTTTGTAGGTTTCTTTTGGTGACAACAAGTCGATGAGACTTTGTGATTGAACGTGCTAAAGCATTAGTGTTCGAAAGTGTTTAGTTTCGGAATATTTTGGAGCTTTGAATCATCTAGTATTCAAGATAATGACTACTTTTTGTTTTTAGAAGCTTTACTTTGTAATCATATGGATTATAATTAAAGACTTGCTTAGGTTTAACAAAAAAATATCGTTCGTAAACTATTATTTCAATTATTGGAATTGTATAAGGATTTAAATGATTAAAATAGGGAAATGCATGCTAAAATGTACCTATATAGGTGTTTAATTGTCAGAAAACGAAAAAAAGGATAAACGGGTTCAAATACGGGTAAATGGGTAAATGCCTATGATTAAATGGATAAACGGTTATGGTTAAATAGGTATACGGTTATGAGTATGGTTAACTATTTATAAACGGTTATGGGTATGGGTATAACCGTTTATGCAATTGCTCAATGGGTAAACGGTTATGTGGGTATGAACATAAACAGTTATGGGTAAATAACCGTGGTTACCCGCCCACCATAATCATTACCCATCCCTAGCGAGAAGACACATAAACGGGTAATATCCCATCTTGCGAGGTACAATCATCTGAGGTCCTTTGAATGGCCACCGTCAATCCATTTTAATATTGGAGGTACAATAATGTGCCCCTTAATTGTTCCAGTGCTCTTTGTAAACAACTGGCTAAGTTGCTCAAATCAGCTGGATCACGCGTATGCTCGTCAGTCTTGCTATGAAAATTATACAATGCACCGGTGTACTGTAGGAGTCGTCTTGATGTCCCAACAAATATGAAATATCAACAAGTAAATGCTTCAATCCAAGAGAAACATCTCAAGAAAAAGGAAGAAGACGACGAAGAAGCGAAGCTAGTGTTACGTTGGAAAAATGGAAAGAAAAAAAAAAAACAAAAGCTATGCTCTGACTGATTTCATGCATTATGCACGGAAACATATGGACTTTTTGTAGCAGTAACTTCAAACTTGTTCCCCAATGCAAGCAGTATTCAAGGGACGATATACAGTAAAGACCAGAAACGTTTCAAAGCAGAATCCAAAAGACAGGCATACTTCCAAGACGAAAGGAAGGGCTCTCTCAGTCTCAGATATTTTACATGGCAGGAGTCGATGTCGGCAGAAACCAGACGCCAAGCAAGGGCTGGTTTGGTATTGCTGTGCTTTGAAAAAAAGCTGCTTCTGCTGTGAAATAAAGCAGCAGAGTGTTTGGTAAACTTTTATGTATGTGAAAAAAACCGGTTTTTCAAAGCTGGGTTTTGCAGCTTCTTGTTTTTGGCTTTTTTTCACCCAAAACTGTGAAAAAAAAAGCTGAAGCTGAATGTTGACAAAACACAAAAAAGCTCCCAGCTTTTTTTTATACCAGCTTTTTTCAGAATCAACTCAGTACCAAACCAGGGCTTAGTTCCACATGTTTGATCAGGTGCCTCAAATAATGCACTAATCGCCACAGTAATGCTACAGAAATTTAACAACATACGCCAGGGGTAAACAAAGATTGCTCACAGAGATGAATGAGATACTAAAGCTGTTTATGCATTGCAACAGTAGAATCTTTGGCCGCGAATGGGTTGTCCCCGATGAAGGAGACATTTTAGAAGGCTCCATACTGTTGCTTTAAACACAAAGACACCCCTTTTATCTCTTCAAATAATGCAAAAGTGAAGCCCCACAACTTAGTGGCACTGAATGTCGATAAGCATTTGATGGGTCACAGGAAAGAACAAACCATATTTTTGTTGCAACGGGGAAGCCCTTTTGCTTGATTGAGAAAGGAAAAGCACCGGATCCCTCTTCAAAATTAAGTCACGTATCGCTGAATCTCTGGTAATCAGCTCTTACGAGTGCACCGTTGCAAGAAATTGTGGCTCCATTTCCCGTGGAATCTCATATTCCATGCACCGGAAAAAGATCTGCATCAACTTTTAACTGCATAAGTTTCCTATATTTCCAAACTGCTCAGCGAGAGGAACTGCAATACTCAAAGCATTGAAGTCCATACATTTTGGCCCTCATCTGACCAATAATGGAGGAGACAAAATCAAAAGTTGTCACGTGGATTGCGACTGGAAGAGGCATTCCACAAGGGATACTTCCTAAGCATTCACCAGCAAAACCATGCTTTTATTTCCCTTTTCCTTCTGCTTTTTCTTCTTTCTTTTTTTTGCGCTAATTGATAATAATTCAAGCACGCGTGAAAAAGACTAGGCCTACACCTGTCAAACTTGTAGTTTCTATTTGCTAGGAGCTCGAAGTTATTCAGAGTAGATTTAACACTCATATGAAGCCATTCACCAAAAGCTCACAAAAGCACGATTCTGAAAGCAAACCTCTGATCTCTGTACGAAGGCACAGCTGGTTCTGTCAAGCATGCACCGTCAAAGCAGTACCAACTTGGTACTACCAAGGTCTTGGAATCAACTGTCAGGCTCAATGAAGTGTAGACATCCTCATCCTGATGCCTTTGAAACAGAGGTCTGCGAGGAAAAAGGAATTGCGTACTTGATGTTAATAGAAGAACTAACGAGTTCTAAAGCCACAGTAAATACCTAGCTGCAGGAAATTCAGAGCCACCAATCAGTTGCGGCAAGCAGATTAAATAATGATTAGAAATGACAGTACTAAAGGAACAACAGCCAGGATTATGATGTTCTTGGCATTTCAAATGGCACAAGGAATTAACTACAGATTAAAAACTCCAATATGAGTCGAATCTCTGACTCATTGCAGCTGATCACACCCTTTTTAACCATGCATTATGTCAGCCTCCTTCATTCGGAATACAAGAAGGGAAAACAAAACGTTTGTGGTAAAGTATGAATTTTGTGTAATAGTTTATCAGCCTCCTCAAGGTTCCCAAAACTACAACGCTTCTCAATCACTTGATTATATGCTGTTTTGCAATTTTGCCTTAAGAACATCTTCTCCAATAATTGTAATAACTCGTCCACCCTACGCATTTGACAATACCAGTGGATGATTGTCCTGTATGTTACTGGAGTCGGATCCAACCCTTTACTCAACATCTTCTTCATAAGTTCGGTTGCCTCTTGTATTCGACCATTCTTTCCCAACGCATCGATATCCATGAATCACAGTTGTAAAATTTACAACATTAACAGCACATCCCTTGCTTAGACATTCCTCCATGAAACGTTTAGCCCCATTTATCTTCCCTTCTCGGCAGAGAGACTGAATTAGTAAATTAATTTCAACTGGGTTAGGGAAAAAACCCTTATTAACCACCTGTCTGACGATATCACAGGCCTCAACCAATTTCCCTTCCCTCCGGAGACCATGCATCACAACACTATAAGTGATGGCATTCGGAGTCCACCATTCTTCCTCGCTCGTGCTCATTATCTCTCTTGCCTCTAATCAGTTCTGACTACGACAAAGCCCATTTTATAGGGCTGTATAAGAGACGGTATTTGGCCTGCAACCATGCTTGTACATGTGTTGAAGCATCTTTTTAGCTTGATCCACCTTCCCCAGTCGGCAATACCCATCAAGAACAGCAGTGTATGTTACAACATCCGGAGTGCAACCTTTATAGAACATTTCATTCACAATTTCTTTTGCCTTGTCAATCCTACCGTCCTTATGGAATGAATGAACTATTGCACTATACCCAACCTTATCAAACCGATATCCCCTCTCTTCAGCTTCCCTTAAAAACTCAAGAGCCTCGTCTTCATAACCATGCTTAGAAAGCATATGGACAAGATTATTATAAGTGACCTGGTCTGGTAACAATTCACCGTCCTTGATCATTTTCTCCATCAATTCCCTCACTTCTTTGACCCTCTTCTCCTTACAAAGGAGAACCCATCACAGCATAGTAACTAACTTTATCCGGCACGCAACCGCTTTTCAGCATTTCATCAATCAGCTCCAATGCATCCACAACACGATGCACATCACAATACCCCTTTATCAAGCAATTATAAGTGACAACGTTTGGTGTAATCCCAATATGTTGCATCCTTTCCAACACTCTCAAAGCCTTCTCCAACTTATTCCCCATCACCAAAACATGAATCACAGTGTTGGACGTTGACACATGAAGCTCAACCCCGGCTTTCTGCATCAACTTCAACACACGCAATGCATGCCTCAACTTGCCCGCCCTGCTATACGACACCATCACACAACCAAAAGCCTCAGGGCTACGTTCAATTCCCCTGCGTGCCATGAGCCGGAGAACCCTCTTAGCACCTTGACACAACTTAGTCTTGCTAAGCACCTCAAGCATTGCATAGTACACAACTGGGTGATGCTTATACCTCCACTGCCTATCAGCCCAATAGAAAAACTTCAAAGCAACTCTCTCATCACTCTGAGACTTCAACACGGCGCAAACCTGCCTCGGCTTCAAGCTTCTTAACAAGTTCTTTAATTCCCCTTCAAGCTTAGGGTTCCAACCGGACCTAAACTCAATCAACCCACAAACCTCTCTCACCAATGGGTGCCTAAATTCCTCTTCATCTCCTTCAACTCGCCCAAAGTTTCTCGTGAACCTGACTCGACGAATCCAACACCGTTAAATCCCCATCACCCCCATCATCACTATCATCACTACCCGCTTCTTCCCCACCACCAGACCTTTCAATGTCATAAAAAATACCAAACTTTTTGCTGTCATCACTCTCACAATCACTCTTCCTACCTCCCAAGAAACTCAAATCCCCCAAAATTTCAGAACCCATTTTCCTTTCGCTATCATACCCATTATTCGAATCATCAAAACCATCATTGTCAAAAGAACGAGCTTTGAATTCAGAGCTAAAATCAGAACCTGGGTTGGAGTTTCTTGAGAAAAACGATGAGAAAAATATAGCGAGCTCGGAAGAGGTTAATGGGTGCTCAGAAAAATGGCTGGTGGGCTCACAGGCAAGTGCTTTCCCGGTGGAGTTATGAGGTCCGACGAGAGTTCCAACAATTCTAAAGCAACGGCTACGACTACAGAGCATTGCAGTTGCTGCAGAAGCACTGAAATGTGAAGAAAATATGAACGGAAACAATCTGAGACGAAAGATGGTCACTGAAAGCCTGAATGCGACTAGAAAATGGTGTTTCATTTTGGTGTTGTGTTAACTGAATGAGATAGGACGTAGAAACGGAAAAACGGCGGGACGGCCGAGACGACGGCGTATTGATATTGGGCTATATTCTCAACCCAGGCCCGTCTGCAACAACATCCGTATTGTCTTGAGCCCATATAATCTCAACCCACACCACGTTATTTGTTATTTTTGTTGTAGTATTTAAGATTAAAATCTCTTAATCTCCTTCAATAATATAATAATAATAACAATAATGAGTTATTGAACCACATCATAAAAATTGAACCTAAAAACCCTCACTCATAATAAAACTAAATAAAAACGACAGGAAGTGGTCCAGTAAAATTGCAATAGAATTTCAAGTCAGGTTTGCTCTTCGATCTTGGGTTCGAGGCGAAACCGACAAAAACATAGATGATTTTCTAGTTGAAAATTTTGGAAGGAGCCATGTCATTTCACTATAGCCAGATGAGAATTAGTCTTACCCTTCAGAGCACCGAATACAGAAAATAATCATCTCCGAATCCTTTCCACCAAATCCACCCCATCAATTAATCCAGGCTCTTAAATTTTGATTCAACGGTTAAAAACAAAAGGTTTCTTTATGAGTTATAATAACTTTAACCGTTAAATTAAATTTCAAGAATTTAGATTAATTGATATGATGAATTTGGTGGAAGGGATCTGGAGATGATCCCTTTCCGCCGAATACCTCATGCTTTAGCAAAAATTAAATTAAATAACACTAAACCTAGGAACCAATAGATTCCGACCACGTAGACAAATGCCCAACCGACAAAACCTTCAACATTTCCCGGGCCTTGTCGTCTCCAAATATTTCCATTCTTTTCTTCATTCCCTTCTACACTACGTCTCTGGCTCTCCCTCCCTCCCTCTCTCTCTCTCCCCCAAAGACTGAAACCCTTGCCCTCCGGGTAGGAGACCCCAATGGCGGCCGAGAACCACCACGGCGGTCGATCGGCGCTGATCTTCCTAGGCACCGGGTGCTCGAGCGCCGTCCCCAACGCAATGTGCCTGATCCAGCCCTGCAATCCTTGCCACGTCTGCGCTCAGGCGCTCTCCATCCCCCCGGACCAAAACCCTAATTACCGGTAAAATTGAGCTTTAGATCTTCCATTATCTGCTTGTTTGTTTCCCGAGAAAGTGAAGGAAAGTGGGCGGAAAATCAGCATTTGAGTGATTTGTGTGTTGCAGGTGCAATACGTCGCTTTTGATTGATCATTGCGGAAGCGATGGTAACCACAGCTACATATTGATCGATGTCGGAAAGACGTTCAGGGAGCAAGTGCTTCGATGGTTCACTCGCTATAAGATTCCCAGAGTTGATTCTGTGAGTTTTGTTTGTGCACATTTTTGTTTGACGAGTTACGATTTTCGGAACATTTGGCCGATTAAAATCAATGTTTTAGAGGAATGTATGTATGTTTTGTTTTGACTTGGATACTTGTAAAAGAGTTCAAATTTATTTTCGCGATGTACATTTTCTGTTCACACTATGAGGGATTCCGGAAAACTAGAAAGAAAAGAAATTGGTTTTGTTTGGAAAGCAATGTGGTGCGGTACGGTGCTGGGATGCTTGCTGTGATCGCTCGAGCTTCATTAGGATGCCAGATTGGGAAGAGGTAGCTTCATGGCATGAGTGTAACTTGTTAAACTATCCGAAAGTTAATAGCATTTCGCAATGAGACTGTAACTTGTCTTTGGGAGACGAGAAAAAATCGTATGTACAATGAATTGTTGTGCACTAGAAGGTCCCTGTAATCATGATGTGCATGAAACTTGGTAAGACTTGGGATGGAACGAGAAAGTGGTAGGAGTGTCGAAGAGAGGAGTGAGTAGTTGACAGAGATCATAAAAGTAAACATGATAAAACAATGGGCAGTTGAATTGCCCAGACAAGAATCAAAGATGTTTCTAACATTAGATAATATGATCGCTGTTATGTCCAAGTTTTTTTTTTTTTTTTTTTTTGGCATTTGAAGCTTGTAAATGCTGGGAGTTTAAGAACTATTCTTCATCAACTGCAGATTATTTTGACTCATGAACATGCTGATGCAGTTCTTGGTCTGGATGATATACGTGCCGTTCAATCATTTAGTCCCACAAATGACATTGATCCGACTCCCATCTACCTAAGTCATTATGCAATGGAGAGGTACTATATTTTGGGTGAAGTTGGATACTGTTCTGTTAATTGTTAAACCGTTTGGTCCAAAACCAAAGTGTGTTTGCTTTTTTGCATTATCTGGATATGGTTGCAATTAATGCAATACTTGTGACCGTATGATTCTGACGTGCTCTTGGTATTTTGTTGCTCCATCTCATTTGATAGAAATAAATCCTTAGTCTGCTTACTTATAGACTTAAAACCTAGGATTTGCATAAGTAAAAATGTAACTGTGGATGTCATTGGTGAGGAAATAGTTAAAAGAAATTACTCTAGGCATTATATCTGATATTTGTGTCTTTCAGTTTATGTATAATGCAACTTATTGTGCCTGCTGTACCTTTGAATAGCATTGCAGTGAAATTTCCTTACTTGGTTAAGAAAAAACTTGCTGAAGGACAAGAAGTGAGACGGGTAGCACAACTTGACTGGAGGATAATTGAGGAGAGTATTGAAACACCGTTTCTTGCGTCAGGCCTACAATTTGTTCCTTTGCCAGTTACTCTCATCAAACCTTTCTTAGTCATGATATGAATATCCTATTCCTTGTTATTCTTCCAAGTTTCTTACTGCTATTCCTCATATGTAGGTAATGCATGGGGAAGATTATATCTGTTTGGGTTTTCTATTTGGTGAAAGATGTAGAATAGCTTATATATCTGATGTTTCACGCTTTCCTGCAAGCACAGAACATGGTGAGCCTAGGTCCTTGTACTTTATGGATATTTCCTATACTTTCAGTGCATTTTGTGAACATCTTAGAGGGTTATTTCTGTTTACTTAGTTAGGAATTTTATAGGTAGAAATAATTTCCCAAATTATGGGGCTCAATTGTGATTAGCTTTGTTAGATTATTTGATGATGAGATTTTTGAGATTCCCTTCTTAGAACACCTTCCTATTAGCTGAGTTGGTTTTGACCGTTGTACTCTTGAAGTCACCACCAAAGCACTGGGAAGACCCTTTACAGAGGAGATTATACTCTCTGACATTTTATCATTTCCACTTAGATTATACTATGTCAATGAAATTGGAAACTTATGCAGTGGGAAGGATGACTGTATGTCACCTTTTATAAGAAATTTTTTTTTTTTTAGGTGAATCTGTTTGGAGATTGTTCCTTATGGAGAAGCATTGTGTAGAAACTTTCTTATCCTGTAGTAGAAAAAATCAGTTCTTGGCATAAAACGCCTTCCCAAGACATCTCATCTTTTGAACATGCCACCTTACTGGTTTCATCGTTGTTTTTGTCACTTGTAAATTTGTAATTCTTGATCTTCCGTGTCATTTACAAAGCATTTTCTGTGTCTCTTATTTTTATTTGAAAAAACCGTACATTTTAATCTTGCAGTTATTTCAAAAGATGGAGCTGGACAGTTGGATCTTCTTATCTTGGACACACTATACAGGGTCAGCAGAAAGTCTGTTCGCTCATCTTGTGCTTCCTGTTACTATTAAGGCATATTCTTCATAATCTGCTTTTCCTTTTGTTTCATCGCAGACCGGATCCCATAATGTTCACCTTTGCCTCCCACAGGTTGGTTTTATACACTAAAAAATATGGGCATTTCTTATAGCCAAATGTTCCCGGCAACGAACTATATTGTTTTGCAGACTCTTGAAGCTGTGAAGAGGATTTGCCCAAAAAAAACCCTTTTAATTGGAATGACTCATCAGTTTGATCACCATGTAGACAATAAGTTTCTTATGGAATGGTCTGAGAGGTAAGAATTTTGATCGCGTTCCTTTATTAAATTGGATAACAGTCCCAGGGTTCTGTGGCATTAATCTTCTAGCTTAGAGTTAAGATTAAATTGAACTATGGTACTACTTTTGTAATTCACTTTCTGTACAGGTAAGAAATATCGTTACTTAAAGAAACTTATACTTTCAACTTTTCTGTTGTTTTCAAATAGGGAAGGGATTCAAGTGCAGCTTGCGCATGATGGTTTGAGAGTGTCCATAGACCTATGACAAGGTGCGAGCGCAATCTTTTAACTCATTTGTTTAGTCGGGGAATTTGTGAATTTTGGTATAAATGCAAGTACATAGTTGCACTTGGACTGATGTGAAGAATATAATACGAGTCATATGTCATGTGCAGTTTATTTCCTTTCTTGTTTTTGGTTAATTTCTGTTTACCCGCTCTCTTCTTCATAAGCAACATTGTAACTCTATTCCTGTTTCTCGTTGAATCCTTTCTTCGCATGCATCTTCGAGTCTACAAGTGAGTTGAAATGAGAGAACACAGGATAGTGGGATTCGAACTGAACAACGTTAAAATCTTTTGAACTAATGGATTAATAGAATTGGAAGATACACAAAAACGCTCATTCTTTGTTATGTTTTACGTGCAGGTTAATGTTGTTGTGTGTTAAAATGAATACACCATATACAGTTTTCATCCCCATGTTTATGGGAGGAAAGCAGATGCATGTGATATTCTTGAAGTCCATATTTGTTGATTGCACTCTTACAAGGATTTTAGGACACTTACTTTACTTCGATGGAAGACGGAAAATTTACGCTCGCCAAACTTGTATTTTTACGTTAAAACAGTGTGATGTTAGAGCATTTGATATATAATTGAATAACAAACTTAGCTACTACTGTGTGCTAGCATGTGGTAATTCAAGTCAAGTCCGTATTGTTAATTTTCTCACATAACAATGTGTAATTGATGTGAGATCTGTAGTATGGAAGTCTTCGCGTTTGGTTTAGGTTTTGAAACTTGAGCCACATGATTTTTTTGAAATTTGATTTAATAGCTAAAGTTATTATAACTTTTAAAAGGAGTCTCTGTTTTTAACCGTTTGATCAAATTTCAAAGACATGAATCACTTGATCCGATGATCTTGACGAAAGAGAGTCAAAAAATATCTCTTTTCCATTTTCAATGTCATTGGTTTTTCTCAAAACAGGACAAGTGGTACCGGAAGCAAGGGCTTTCAGGAATCGGGACCGGAGAGAATTGTCCTTGGCAGGCAATTGACATTTCCTATTTTTCTCAATTTACTACAAATTATTTGATGGGGGTTTTGAATCTTGATAATTTCAAATCAAATATTCTAATTGACCAGTCAAACCCATTGACTGCCAAATTTCTCGAACCAATCAAAATTTTCATTGATGACGTTCTTCATCTTTTGGAAGGAGGAATGGAAGGACCACCGGAAGTTATGACAGCCTTAAGATTTTTTCAGTGTCCTGAAAACATGTCAGACAAATAAATATAGTAAAATAAGTGGTTGAATATTTTTTTCGAACAAACAATATCATTTACACTTAAAGGATGAGTGATAGGTTAAATCTCATAATGGTCTAGCAATAATAAACCGAACATATGACTTTTTATTACAAGTAAAAAAATATCATTAGATTATAGTACTAAGTGACGCAATTGGTTGAATATTTAAAAGAAAAAAAATTTAAACAATTGATTGGAAACTAAAATATCCTGCAACCACGCATTTTGTTAGCCCAATCAAAGCGTGCCACTTGTGCGTGAATTGTGTCAAGGAACACGTCATCAGTAATATATAAAGTTTGTTGAAAGAACATAAACAGCTCACAAGTTCTTCCAACAACATGAACCTGGAATTTGTTGACCCACCAATACCAAGTTACATGTAATTATTTTCTTAATAATATTATTAATATAAACAAGATCTCACGCATGTCTTTTTATTAAAGGTGGTGATCGAACTATATTTAATTAGAAGAAATTTTAAATTCGACTTATATATATGAGAGTACAATAAATTTTGTAGTAAATTTGACAATGAATATTGGTTATTGTGCCTTATAATAAGTGGTGAGAACCCCTTGTTAAAGTTTTTTATAAATATTATCGTTTGTTAGAGAAAAAAAAAAATCGGTACCTCATTAGATGCTTGATGCCTCCCTGCTATGTTTTTAGAACTTAAAAAAGTTTGAAATTTGTTCTATCAAAATATATTTTTTTTTTCAATTATCTGAAAACGCTTCTAGTTTTCATATGCCTTAAAACTAAAACAACAAAAAGGATTTCATTATATATATACGTATGTATTAAGGATTATACATATATCCCATATCTTTTATCTTATTTTGTATACCACAAAATTTCAACATGTACAATCATCTAGAAATAGTCAAAGCATGCACAAGACCAACGACTGCATGTTTGCTACATGCTTCCAACTTCCAAGTCTTTTATTTTTATTTTTTATTTTTATTTTATTATTATTATTTACTGATAGCCATCCTCTTCTCAGTTTCTGAACAAGCCAAAGAAGACCAAACGCACAGACTGCGATGCCCCTTTGATCAAGTTTCATATCTCTTCCAAGCTTTCCAACCACCTCCGTATTTATTAACACCACATTTTCTCACACTTTCTCGGCGAGCTTTCTACTTTGTAGTCGCCTCCTAGCTTTCTGCTTTCTTTTTTCTCGCAAACCAAACAGAAAATAAGCTACAGAGAAAAAGAAAAAAGAGAGAGATTAGAAATGGCATGCTTTGTGCCCTTCAACAGTAAAAATTTAGACACAAGCATCTTTGTGTTCAGGCCAACAATTGTGTTGGTCGATGACCTTCTTAATGCTCTCAAGCAATTCTCTTTGTGCACTGAGTCTCTTGGTTGTGTTCAAAGTTCCATCTTGCAGAGCATCCATGGAAATATGGTACGTATATATTTAAATTTTAAATATAAAATACTTGTTTATATTTATCGCGATAATTCGATCTTAATAATTAATCGGGTTGTTCTTTCTCCTTGATCATCAGTTCATATGGTTTGGAGCGTGGCTGAAGAGATCATGTGAAAACAAAGATTCATTGACTGCAAGGCTTGTAAGTCTAATTCCTGTTAATTACTCACATCTTGCTCCTATATATTCTCTCCTTTCTTTTCTTTTTATTTTCAAGTTTTATTCCTTATCTCAAAACAGAAATTAAGCTCTCTTTTTTTGTCAATAGCTAGGAGGTTTTGTGGGGGTGGGGGAGTCTTGAATCCGGATGAGGAGGGCCACAACGGTGCTTGATTTCCACTATATGGCACAAGCCTCCTCCAGAAATTAAGCTCCTTCCCTTGAACTAACTTTCTAAACCTCCGTATTTTTCGAAACAAAGATTATAATAATTGATATGTACTTTCTTAGCTTGCAAAGACTGTTCCTTTGTGACCGATAGCTCAAGGGTTCGAGTCGTAGAAACAGTATTTTTGCAAAGAAAGAGTAAGACTGTTTACGATCCGTGACCCTGACAAAATAGGGAATCTTGTTAGCTTGCCGTCACCTTTGTATATAAATGATGTGTGTCAAGTACTGAACCTGAGGTTCAATTTCAAAACAAACCTACCAAAGCTTTATCAAAAAAAATAAATAAAAAAAACAAATTTACAAATCCAATTGCAGAACCCTTTATTGGAGGTTTAATGTTCCCATGCAGCTCTCAATGTTAGCGAATATATCAAACATGGCTATCTTAGTCGATCACTCCTTCTTCGACGCGTATGCTGGAGAATCGAGAGACGGTTCTTCCGCTGCGAAATTTCGCAGAGGTGACACGGTATCACTGAGCACTGCCCTCATCAACGGTGGTGACATAAACAACGTCTCTTACGCATGCTCAGCGTTGTTCAAGGCTGGTTTTCAAAGGATGCAAGGCGCGACAGCCGGTGTTTGTTTGAAATGCCAAACCGGGCAAAGAACTGCTTCTCTCTTCGTGTGGAAGTCTCTGCAATATTGCTACTCATGGATTCTAAATTCCGACCAAAGAAAAGCATTGGCGCCCTATCTCGAAAGCGTCTCGATTGAGATTAAGTACGACATTTTTCGAGTAGTCTATGTCAGCGGCGACAGTGATATCGACTTGCAGGTCTTATATCCTCGTCATCAGATGTTAGAACAAGCTGGAGGCGAAAGCAAAGAAGAAGGGCAGCTCATGAAAAGTACTTCCATAGTATAATTACGACTGAACTGAATTAATATATGATGAGGGTATTATCTGGCCATCGATCATATCCTTTTTCTTTTTTCTTTTTTTTTTGTAAACCTACATATTTGTATATAAATAATATATATACACGATTGTTACGAACCCTTTTCTCATTAACTTGCAAGGCAAGCAATACATATATTGAAGATGGATACCATGACTAATTTTCACAAGCACGAGCTTATTAACACAGCTATGCTTTCTGGAACAACAATATTTGGCTTCTTAATGCTCTCGCTCTTAGGTTAGCTCAAGTGGTGAGGAAAAGGTGGGGACAATGAGTTAGGATTATGGTAAGTTTAGGGTTTGATTCATTCCAATGTAATAAAGAAAAATATTCAGCTTCTTACATGTAATCACGGGTCATGGATCATGCTACAAGCGTAGTACAATTTTCACACATTTGAAGAGTCATTTGACATCAATGTGCAAACTGTTTAATTAGGGACCCAATTAAAAGGCCTGGCCTGCAAATTTAAAGGTAATAATAAGTCTGGTTTGGATCTGGTATGCATATTAGATTGTGTTAAATCTGCATTTGATGCTCTTAACTGGGATAGTCAAAACTACCAAGCTAGTTCGTGACTTTTCAATCATTTTAAGACCCTACTGGCAAATCTCTTGAAGAAATCATGATCAAACTAACAAAGTGTCAAACTTTCCAAGACAAATCACCTTTATTAGGTATCATATCCTTTGCTTTCTCTATCCATCTTCAAGAAGTTAATGCGTGCAATGAACTGCAAAGACCCACAATGCATGGTTATAGACTTAGAAATGAGAAGTTCCTTTTTTTCTTTTCCATCTTCAACGAGAACCACATCCAACTTTACGATCAAAATAATAATCGTTCGGAATACTTATGCTCGTAAGCACAACTAGAAGTGTTTTTAATATAAACATGTTAAGTTTTTCTATTAAAAATTTAAATGTCGTTCGGAATACTTATGCTCGTAAGCACAACTAGAAGTGTTTTTAATATAAACACGTTAAGTTTTTCTATTAAAAATTTAAATGTTTCATGAAAGAGTATGCTTGAAAGTGGAAGCATATGGCAAGTGCTTCTTCAACCAAAAATCAATTCTATTAGCCAAAAACACTTCTGAGACTTTTAAACGCAGATACAAACACTTTCAGCTGTCAGAAAGCTATTTTACTACTTGTAGTAGTCTCAAACAGATTATTAGTTGCAAACTATCAATGACTATAAATAAATTAAAGCTAAACCAACCTTGTCCTTGTGTCCAGAAAAAAGGGATCGAATTAGGAATTAGATTAATGAAACAAAGTGATTTTGTTGTAGAGAAATATTAGGTGATATCAGCTTTTCGTCGACAATCGTAAGCGAGGCACCAACCTTCCTCCGAAAGAAAAAAGAGTGTTGCATCCAAAAACCCGTCCCCCAAACAAAGTGATTTACATATCAAAACAAAGCCATTCCCCTGCAACGTGGAGAAAAAAGTGGCAATTACATAGGGGACCAAAATATAATAAATCTAAAAGGTCATTGTGCCTTTTGATTCAAATAGGGTCAAAACAAACATAGTATTCTCTGCTACAAAAGGTCTAACACACTCCCTCACTAGTTTGTTCATTTTACTATTAAATCATTCATACCGCAATATGTGCAACTATTGATGCCTCTATTTTCTATGGACTCCCATGTCGTGTGTGTGGGTGCTCATTAGGTCTTTGCCCTGGTCTATAAGTTCTACAACCAAAAGTTGGAAAGAAGTTTGAATTATGTGACTAAGGGAAACCTACTACTCGAGCCTTTTGCCTATAGAATATGAAATATGGTTTATTTTTTTAGTCCAAATTTAAAAGAGAAATGCTAATTCTCAAAAGTGGAACTCTTCATGGACTATTTGTCACCCATATTTTCGGGACAATGTTTTATAATGTTGGCACAGGAATTAACTTTAAACTATGAAATGTGAGAGAGTTGGTGAAGAGTCTCACTGCTGAGAGAGTCTAATTAGCATTTCTCTTTTAACTTTGGTCTATCCATATTTCATGTTCTATATATAGGCAAAAGACCCGAGTAGTAGTAGTAGTAGTAGTCAATTTTTATATTGCACCCCAGTCTCCTTCAGTCACATAATTCAAACTCTTTTTCCAACTTTTTGTTGTAGAACTTGTAGACCAAGGCAAAGACCTAATAAACAACCCCACACACGACATGGGATCCATAGAAAAGGCTTTAGGTTATTAGGACAAAGACCTAATAACCACCCACATACTCTTACCATTTATATGCTTAATTGTGGTTAACAGAACTAAACTCCCCAAAAAAAATACTATAATAAAACATCACGAGCATAAAAATTACAGCATCGTCGGACGATAAAAGGTGCCGACAAGAGGGAGGTGATAGTAAGTTGTCTTGCCTGACCCTCATCGGAGTTTTAATATGGACAGTTGGCTTGTCCACAATATTGAATAACAAATTGCAGTGATGCAACCAAGTATCCTTTGCTAGCATGAAAGGCTCAGCCTTTCCCCAACTCTTCTTAGCTACACCCGTTTCATATTCCTCTCTAGCTAGCTCTCTGTCAAAGACATACTAGGCCCGATCAAATAAAAAGAAAAAGAAAAAAGATATACGCTCATTTCTGCATGTACAAGGAGAAAGATAGAAAAGAAGGCGGTAAGAAATAGCGAAATGCATAAATTTTTTAAATTTGAATTGAATATCGCTTGAATAAAAGAAAAGTATCTAAATAGTTAGAACTAAACTGTATGTAATTATTGTAAGAGTAATTTGTAGTAATTGTCACTTAATTTTAACTCAATTGGAGCAATGATCCTTTAACTCATCAAAACGTATAGCTATGGTCCCTCAACTAAAAATCAATTACCATTGGTCCTTCAACTTTAATCCAAACTGGAGAAATGGTCTCTTAACTTTAACCCAATTGGAGCAATGATCCCTCAACTTTAACCCAATTGTAGTAATGGTCCTTTCAACAAAACTCATTTTGACAAAATTCTAACTAAGTTGACGAAAATGATCATAGCTACATGTTTTGATGAGTTGAGGGACCCCAATTGTAGCAATGGTCATTCTAACATAACTTATTTTCACAAAATTCTAACGAAGTTGACAAAAAAAACCATAGCTACACATTTTGATGAGTTGAGGGACCAATGATAATGAATTTTTAGTTGAGGGACCATTGCTCCAATTTGATTAAAGTTGAGGGACCATTACTACAATTTACTCTTATTGTAATTTTGCACAATCGCATCAAATATTGTTGCTAGTTGGTACAAAATATAACGAAAACAATAACAAAGTCTTATTCTACCAAATGGAGTTTACTGTATGAATCTTAGAAGACCAAGCTCATACAAAATATAAAAAGTGAAAAAAGCTCAAACTTTTCAGTTAAAAACCTATAAAATTTGTAATCACAACTAAGATATCAAACACATGATCTGAGTTTGTAGTTTGATATATGAGCAGAAGAAAGAAGAGAAAAACGGTGGGAGCCGACTCATTTTCTGTTGACTTGGCATGTGGAGAATGTGGTCAGAGAAGTAGGCTATTAATTAAGCAACACTTTTATTCTAATCTTTCAAACATATTGTAAGTGCCAAGTGTTCATATTCCATCCATGGATGCTTGCATCGGACCAGGGCCGGCACTGAGGGGGTGCAAGTGGTGCTACCGCACAGGGTCCCCCAAATCGGAAGGACCCCCGATTTTTCAATTTTGCATGCATATACGTATATATAATAGTAAGTGTAGAATATTACAAACTTGAGTCTTAACGCAAGTGGAATTATTGCTTCTTTACATCGGCTTAGGGGATGGGTTCAAAACTCATCTCCATCATTTTTTTAGTTTATATTTTTATTAAATGCATAAGCTTCCACAAAATAATATAAAAATTCCACACAATAATATGAAAATTCGAACCCTGAACCTCTAAATAGTTAACGAAAAACAATACGTCACCTTTCCACTTGTTGATTTGCTAAATTTGTTTGTACTATTAGAATTTATAGAAGCTCAATTGAAAACTAAAATTATTATTTTGAACAAAAAAAATAAAATTCTTAATACTTTCTAGGGCCTCCAATTCACTTTTGCACAGGACCCCTAAAATCTCAGGGCCGGCTCTGTATCGGACCAGTTGACAAGGAAAACACAACATGTGAGTAGGGTTACAAGTCACAATCCACGGATCGAGCAAATTGCAAAGAGTAATGCCAATTACAAACTCTGTGTGGAGAATGTTTCTTGCTTCAAATTGTTTTCTTGATGAGTTACAATCGTAGGTGTAGGACCCCATGAATATAAAATAAAGGGAGGACCACCTTACTTTGCCTCATAGGATTTTGAGCACTAAATTCTTTTTTTGTTAAGTAAGAAGTGTTAAGGGAGTAAAATTTCATGCAACATGTTTCGTACTTTCTTTTTTTCGCTTGTTATATGTTTATCATATTATAAGAGAGATTGAAAAAAAAATATGAAATATCGTGTAAGCATTTTTTAGAGTACGGAGAGAGAAGAAGCTAAGGCCATCTACAATTGATATGGTCGGAGGGTCAGAAGGCCGAAATGACACGAAAACCGTCTCCAACCGGAGGCTAGACCAAAAGGCTCGTGGCCCCACCGAACCACAATCGCACAATTGGGCCAACCGGCTGGCCCAAACCAGCCAACCAACCAGCCCCAGGCTGGTCCACAATTCAAGCCCAACGGCTACCTAGCGTCAACATGATGCCAAGTAGCCGTTGGATTTGAATTTTTTTTTTTAATTAAAATTTCTAATTTTTTTCCTATAACTACCTAAGCCATTAAACAACATTAAACAATATTAAACAACATTAAATAACATTAAACTTAAACAACATTAAATAAAATATTTAACAACATAAAACTTAAATGCCTACTCCATGCTTCTTTTGGCCCAAAGATGTGCAACAGGATCCTGTTGTAGATACTTGTTTGTGGCACGCAAACGTATCATCCTATTGCGCCTCATGTACTCGTTTAACGAGATATTACCAGTTCTTGATTCAAAAGGCAAATTAGGCCCATCATATATTTTTGCACGAGCCCTCCTTGACCTATTTGGATCATCTTGGTCGTCATCAGATTCTCCATCAATATAGCCATCGCACTCATCCTCCACAATCATGTTGTGTAATATCATGCATGACATCATGATGGAGTTCAATTTATCTCAACTCCACCCTTTTGCCGGTTCCTTGATGATCTTCCACCGTGCTTGTAGAATACTGAAAGCTCTCTCAACATCTTTCCGGTATGTCTCTTGGTGTAAGGTAAACCACCTTTGGGCGTCATCCACAGGGTTTGGAATTGCTTAGACATGTGTCGTCCACTTTGGGTAGATGTCATCTGTCAAGTAATACCCCATATTGTACTGACGATCGTTGATGAAATAGTCAAGTTGAGGTGATTTATCATCTGTCAGGTTATTGAAGAGGGGTGAACGCCCAAGAATTGTAATGGCGTTTTGGGATCATGAGACGTAAAATTATTGAGATTCCATATCGACAAGAAATCTGCAAAGTTGGACACATATCGACACGCGACACTCGAAATCCGAGACATAAAATTATTGAGATTCAATCTCGAAAAATGATTGAGATATTTTAATTTAAGTAACCATATTAATTCAATTAACATAATAAGTTATGTTTGGCCTATGGCTCTTTGGCCCCCTTAGTTGGAGATGGTTTTTTGTCACAAGACTATGTTTGGCCTATGGCCATTTAGCCCCTCGGTTAGAGATGGTAAGCAATATGGTCTGACACCGTTCATTAAAATATTAATTTCTTTGAGGGCTATAGGGTTAAAAGGAACTGTCTGGCCCTCCTTCGGTTGAAGATGGCCTAAGTGTTAGGATTCAAAGCCTTATAAGTTAAAAAAAAATAAAGAAACAAACATGCGACATTAACGTGTAAGAATAAATATTCTTAATTAGTGCTAAAAGTCTCAAGTTCTCTTTCAAAAAATGAAAGCTAATATCATTAAACGAAATATTAAGAGATACTTTAGTGAGGAAGGATTTAGACCTCTTGAATGGAATGAGGATCCTCTCCGGATCTTCTTTGTGAGGACCCCAAAGATCTTTTAATCGTGTTCGTTCATCGTACATCGCACGGCTAGTTTTTTTCAGGTACTATTTGTGTTCAAATTTAAATAAAAAAATTTAAAATGATTTCTGACCGCACGATGTATGATGAACGAACACAATTAGAGGATCTGGAGAGGATCCTCATTCTCTTGAATGACATATTATATCGAGGGTAATGTTAGGGAGACCATATTTATTAAATCAAATTTGCAAATCAAATGATGTGGTTGTAGATAATTGTATTATTAATTTAAGTGTCGATTAACATGCTTATTTCTTATTAATAACACATCAATTGATTTACAAATTTAATTTAAAATTTTAATCTCTAATATTATCCTTATATCAATAACACAATGCTACAACATTTCCAAATAACAACGCATCATTGAGTTATTGATTTAAATGTTACGCTTACGAAACATAAGTAGAAGTAGTTCTCTCTTGCTCTTGATTGAAAATTAAATTGAAGAAGTCCAGATTTTGTGATATAGAAATGAAAACAAACCGTTTGTAGTGGGATTAGGTACATAGAAAACGACCAAAAGAATAGGGTTCGTGATAAGGTTATAGAATTCTGAACCCTACAAACAACCCCAATGCAATGCAATGACCCATCATCTGATCTGACTGACGCTGTTCATTGTTCATCATCCAAATTATAATAATGAATCTTGCTTTGGTGCATGTGTTTACCAAAAGTATCTTTGACACTTTGACTGCTGACCTCAGCCCTCACCCTAATTTTCTTATTATTAGATAATTGCGATGGCGCTTTACTTTGACAACGAAAGTAATAATATTACACATTTTAGGAGAAATTTAATCAAATTGTGTAGATTAAAAGATGTGATTGTTGATAATTATATATTTTAGTGTTGATTAACATGCTTATTTTTTATTAGTAGTTTGATCCTCTCATCATTTTCCTTTAGTGTGAGTTTGACCTCCACAGTCGTTTTTTTTTTAACAAACGATATTATATATACTAAAGAGGGGTGGGCTTAGCCTCACAACGAGTTATCAATAATGTGGTTCAAATTCGCCTTTGATGAGAATCGAACATAAAACCTCTAACTTACAAGTAAAAATGAATATCACTAGACCGTATTAGTAAGTCGTTCTTAACATTAAAAATTTAACCTGATGAACGCGGTCCTTTCTCAAAAAACACATTTATTTTAATATCAACTATTTCCACTATATTATGCCGCTAATATGGGAAGTAGATTAATTCCAAACAAATTCTCACTTCTTTTTTCTTCAAAAATCTTACAAAATATGGAGAAAAAACTGAAATACTTAAAATATTTAAAAAAAAAGAGGACGAATAATTTTTTTTTTTTTTTTTTTTTGGCAAAAAAAAAGGACGAATAATAGTTTAGGATATAAGTTTGAAAAAACAGTGGCAGAAAGTCTTACATTTCTGCAGAAAATCTTTTGCCAAATAAACACATAATCTGAGGAAGGTAGAAGAAGAAGGTAAGACTGGCCATCCAATTATGAATTGTACGGATGTAGACACCATGCAGTCACCATCAAGGTTCAAATATATAGAGGATCCGGATCATTTCCACCTAAATCTCATGATCCATAAATTCGGGTCTTTAAAATTGTATTCAACGACTAGAAACAAATGGTCATATTAAAAGTTATAATAAATTTAACAATTGAATCAAATTTTAAAGGTCCTGATTTGTGGGTCATAAGGATTAAACGGAATGGATCCGGAGAGGATCCCTTTCCCAAATATAAGAACAGAGATCCCTGCCGGATCTCCCCACCAAGTCCTAAGGATCGGAGATCAGACCCTTAAAATTTGATTCAACGGCTACAATTATTATCACTTTTAGAATGATTCCATGTTTGTAACCGTTTGATCAAATTTCAACGATCTGGATCTTCAAATCCTTAGTATTTGGTGGGATGAGATTCAGCTGGGATCTCTGTCCCAAGTATAAACCCAAATGTGTATTGTGATTATTAATATATTTTGTCCAAACTTTTAATTACAATAATTAGTTAAGAAGAGAGCGTTCAATAAATTTGAGATTATCCTCACGAATTTCATCAACAATGCATTATATGGTTCACTCATTTTTCTTATTCTTGTTTTGTTATGCAGAAATTGTACGATTATTTGTTTAATCTATGACCTGATGACAAATATAGATAAAAAAGGATTATGCCTCCAACTACACGGTTGAATTTGAGATGAAACGAAATGTAAAAATTTGGAAAAGTGATGTTGCGAAATCCAATATTTGTTCAAACTTCACAGTGGAATTGCGACTAAAAGAAACTTTTCAAAGTGTGGTGGGGGGCCATGAAGATGTTGAATCAGACAATTAGTCTAAATATGAAGGTGATCATGCATTAGGATAAAGCATGATTGAAGATAATCAAAGATTAGGGACCACAAATTAGGTAATTAGGTTAGATTGGCCGGTAATTATTATTTTTCACTGTGATTTTCTTAAAGCAGAAGGGTAAAATCCTTTTTATAGTAAATTCCTGTGATAGATTGATTGATTTTTGACCCACATGCATTGTTCAGTTTCTATACAGAGCAGAGCAAACTGAAATTCCACTTTTCATCATTGCCACTGTTCGAAACCCCACTGACTTTAATCATTTGTTCCATTTACATAATTTACTTTGTCCTCTTGCTAAAAAACAAGAGAAATAAGAGCAATTCCACCCTAAAGACCCTGCGCCAACATTCAGTCCATTTATCCACTCAGTGAACAGTAATAAACCTTAATGAACAGTAATAAATCAAAACATATTCATCCCTAAAAAAATGCACTGGCACCCAACCTATTTAAAATACTATTAATTTTTTTATAAAATAATTTTAATTTCGGATAAGATTTTTAACTAATTTCGAATAAAATTACATCATAAAATAAACTTAAAAAAAACACACTAAAATAAAATTACATACTCATCAAATAGACTTAAAAAACACACTAATTACATAAACTTTTTTTAATTTTTCTGTACTTTTTTTAATTTTTAATAAATTTTAATGTAGTTAATTAATCTGGACCGTTGGATTTGAAAAATATTCAAATCCAATAGCCAACGAGCTATCACGTGGAAATCCAACGGCATAGAGAGGGCCACGTTGCCGAGCGGGGTGAAGGTTGAGTGCGCCTGCCAGCAGGCCCCGCCACCTGATTTCTTGTCTCCTACTCGCGCCCACGCGCGCATGAAGGCCACGCGCCAGGGCAAAAAAGCAAACAGGTCGGTCCCTTGGTCAGTAAAAAATGGGCTGGTCTGGAGACTGGCTTGGGCTGGGTGCCAGTCTATTCCACAGGCTGGAGTGGATTGGCTGAGTCCCAGCCTATTTTTTCCACTGGGTGCCGACCTCTTTTGCTTCTGGTGGAAGTGCTCTAACAAAATGAGACTTTCTAGAAATAAGACTCTTTATGATTTTTTTGACACGTCATAATTACGCGTTGTTTTGTACGTCAATCTTATAAAATATTGTGTCAAAACATGAGATGAGAAGAAATTCATGAAAGGTTCCACTTTCAAGAGAGTTTCGAACATTCAAATATATATATAGAAGAAAAAATGGGCTTTTAGATCTAGGTCAAAAAACATAGATGGTTTTTAGGAGTGAATCAAATTATCTAATTACATGTTTTTATTTCTTTTATACTCCCTTTATATTTTTTTTAAAAATATTAAAAATCAATTAAAATCTTTTAATATTATGTATTTTTCAACTCCAAAAAATCTAATTAATATCTTACAACAACAAAAAAACTAATATACTAACATAAATTATCTACAAAACATTCTACTTTAACTCAGGTAAGAAATATATAAATATATATATTATACATGTAAGCGAGATATAAAACCTAACTAAAAGGTAGGAAAAAACATAATATACCTATAAGTAAGACACATTAATTTGTGACACGTTGATTATAAAAAATAATCTGTCATATAGATACATAAAAATAATTAACTTGTGATATAGGTTGATTATAAAAATTAAAAATAAAATCTATAAATAGGGTTTAAAGCATGAGGAAGAACAAAAAAAAAGAATAATCAAGGAGATAATTAGGAAGAAATTTGATTTTTATAATAAATCTTATCATTGAATAGATAATTATTGATAATTAAATCATTAAATTTAAGAAATTGAACTTATTTTAATAAATTGGACTATTACCATTGGTTAAAAAAATTGAACTTATATCAAGTTTTCCGAAGAAAAAGTAATAATAATTGTGTCTCTTAAAAATCGGCAATTCCTCGTTGCCTCTGGTTGGAAAGCCCGCCAGCCACAATTTAAGAGGCTGGTCGGCAGATTTGTACCACGTCATATGGTCTTTGTGAATGTGGGTCCAAGTAATGACGTGTCAGGATCAGAAGGAAGTACAGCACGGCCTTGTGCTGCAGAGGAGCTGAACCAAAACGAAAATCATCCTTTCTTGCAAGTTTATAACTAGGAACTTTGAAAACACGCCTGTCTCTGTCTGCCTACCAAAAAAAATAAACAGAGTCAAAATACGCACAGAGAGAGAGAGAGGAGAGAGAGATGATTCTACCCATTTAAAGGTCTCTTCTTTCTTTGTTGTTGTTCCTCAGAATGATATTGTAGAGAGAAAAGAAGGTTCTTTTAGAGAGAGAAAGTTAGAGAGAGAGATCTGATGGAGTACGAGAGGATACACAAAGCTCAGGTAAATTTAACAAAAACCCATGTCTGTTTTTTCTAACGCTCCTTTTTTTTTTTGTTCTTTTGGAGATGAATGGAGCTTTATTCTCTTTGGTTATGGAACTTTTTGTGAACGAATTTTACTTTTGAGGGGTTGTTTCTAAATTGAGAAAGTGCACTCACAAAATCATGAATTTGGTTTAAACTTGTATTTAAAAAAAAAAGAAAAAAAAGAACTGGCTTTTGCTGTAATATACATGTGCTTGATCAAATTTGGATGCCCATTTGCTACTTCGTTGTAAAAGAGTTTAGTAATTTGATTAATTGGGTTTGTTTAATTAGTTGGTTTTGTTCACAAAGATGATAGCTTTTAGCATTTTTTTGAGTAGTGGACTGAAGGGTAATTGTATTTACTGTCTCGTTTTTCTTTCCTTTTTCAGACTGGTATAATTTCTCCCAGTAAATTGAGGATGAAGCTTATAGGGCCTCACCATCATAAAAACAAGGATGGATCAAACAGTAACTCCTCAAGAACTTCTCCCTCGAAGCATGCCGATTCCGAGTTCGTGAAGAATAGCTTGTTAGACCCCATGAATGGAGATGAGGAAGGTTTGTCTCTCCTCTTTTGATTCAAAAATTCTTAACACGAGCATCGATTAATCCCAGCTTAGTTCTCCAATGGATTTCCCATGCATTGCGCAAATGCTAAACCGTTTACTGATTAAGTCTTATGCTGTCCAGTTGCATCTTCCAGTTTGGAAGTTGTGTCCATGAATTTGTCGAGTGCAGCGGCATTGGACCTTGGACAAAGTGATCAAGCTTCTTGTCAACCAAAGGAGTCGTTGCCACGAGAAAATGGCGATGGCGGTCGTGTTAAATTGCAGCATTATTCAAAGGGTGAGAGTGGTAATTCATGCGCAATTCACCCCGTGAGAATGATGGATGAGGAAAATCTTGACTATGATAGTAATGCTAGTTCGTCCAGTTTTGAGTTTCATAAAGGGGAGAAGTCGGTACATAAGCACCTTTCGAGAACGCTTTCAAGAACTATGCCATCGAAGTGGAACGATGCCGAGAAATGGATAATGAACAAGCAAATTGCACAAGCTAATTTTCCCAGAAAGAGTGCTTTACAAAACCAAACAATTCGTTTGCCGGTGACAAGTATGGTGAGGGTGGCTCCGGAGTCTGCTAACTACGATTATAAGCCAAATGGCAGAGGAGCAGACACAAAGCGGGTTGATTTCTGTCAGCCTGCGTCGCAGATTGGATTCGATAAGTTCTCTTTTGTCCCCTCGGATTCTCACTTGAGTTCAGGCCAAGCTTGCGACGGGAACGCTATGTGTTCTAAAAGTGCTGTTGAAAGCACTGCAGGTACGCTTTCATTGGCTTTAAGAACTTCATGTGGTACTTTGTTATGTTATGTAGGATTTGTATTTCTTTTCATGGGAAATTTACAATACCTGTAACCGAACGCTTCATGAGATTTGTGGTTGCATTTCTTTTAGCTTCCTTGTTTGTAGACTTCAATGTGTATAGCGGAGGCAGAGGAAATTTACCATTTGCTTTCGGTTTATGCAGGCATTGCTGCTATAAGATCGGTCTCAATGAGAGATATGGGAACAGAAATGACACCGATCCCGAGTCAAGAGCCTTCAAGGACTGCTACTCCTGAAGGGGCAACAACCCCACGCCGCAGCCCTACTTCTTCATTGCCGTCAACTCCCCGAGGAGGTGCACCGGCTCCCACACCCACCACGGATGGCGAATCACAGCCACGATTTGAAAACAACAAAAAACAATTGTCAGAAGAAGAATTAAAGCTCAAGACAAGAAGGGAGATTGTAGAACTTGGTGTTCAGCTTGGTAAGATGAACATTGCCGCTTGGGCAAGTAAAGAGGAGCAGGAGAAGAAACTTTCTGCTGAAAAAGCTGATGCGACCGAACTTGAGCGGATTGAGTTTGAAAAACGAGCAGCGGCCTGGGAGGAAGCTGAAAAATGTAGACATACAGCAAGGTTTCTTCTTCAAACCAAGAACCCCCATTCTTTTAGAACTTCGTTTGGATCATCGTTTTTCGTTGCTTTGTAATAGAGTACTGCTATGCTTTTTTACTAGAAACCATGTACGTATGTTCTGCCATCCTAACATGACTTGAGAATGCTTAACATTTCTCAGATACAAGCGCGATGAAATCCAAATCCAAGCATGGGAAAGTCAGCAGAAGGCAAAACTCGAAGCAGAGATGCGGAGAATAGAGGTATTTAAAGTTCTTTTCATTTCGCATCGCTAGTCAGCAGAACTGCTCTATTTTCGAGTCTGAAACCTTGGCCGATATTTCTGATGGATTGTATTGAACTGGTTCAAGTGAGCTCCAGTTATTAACTTTATACCTGGCGATTGGGAAGTATTGTAATTTATGCTTTTCTTGACTCACAAGAAAATGTGTTTGTACCTCGTAACGATATGGATTTGATACGGAGGATTTTGTGGTTGGAAACTTTTATTTGTCTTGACTAATTCAGGTGTACTTTTCAGGCTCGAGTTGAACAAATGAGAGCGCAAGCGCAATCCAAGATAATGAAGAAGATAGCCCTAGCAAGGCAAATATCCGAAGGGAAACGGGCAGCAGCTGAAGCTAGAAAGAATCAAAGTGCAGAGAAAACTGCAGCTCAAGCTGAATCCATCCGCCAGACTGGACGAATGCCATCATCTCATTACATTTGTTGCGGTTGGTTGTGAGAAAACCTGAAACAAAATATAGAAGAAAAGCTTCGTACGAGGAGCGCGTATGTTTTCAGTACACATTATGATTGAAGGAGTTTGTGTGTGATATACAAACTTTATATCCACTGAGCAACCAGTGTGTTGTTAGATGAAGTAGATTTTTCAGTAGATGCATATGAATGTTGAGGCATCTATGTTCCAACATTGTTTGCATTCTCTCTCTCCCCAACTCTCTGAGATTGGAGGAAAAGAAGAGAATAAATAGGAACTGTTGAGAGAAAAATCAGAAAGCAATTTTAGAGTAAAATCTTATAAGGTTAAGCGAAATTATCATAATCCTTTTCTAGAGATGATTGTCTTTGTCGCTAGACTGGTACACTGAAGGCGGAAATTCTCTCTTTCAAACTCTCAACGGTGTGCATCATGTAGGGGGTGTGAGTGGCCGGTCGACCAACAGTATTGAGTTGTCGGTCGACCAACAATATTGAGTCAAGTCCGTGACTGGCTTCTCACACCCGCACTTGGATGCGCACAACTAGGATCTGCATAAGAGACTACCCCAAGTTGAAGGTCGGTTTACCTTAAATTAAGCCCACTACCATCAAATTCTTGAACCTATTTCAACCCAAAAAGAAGAGCAGTCTAGAAAGTCCTAGGCTCCTAGCCCTTAAATACCTGGATATAGGTGTGCCAGGTAAGTCTTCCTACCTCATATGACAAAAAGCTTTCCCCTTTGTGTATTGTTTAATCAAACCCACATGCTTGTGCACGCCCCTAGAGTTGGAGGGCTCTTTTATATTTGGCACCAACAATGCCCTAGGCCAGGCCACATCATCTAGACCAAAACTTTATTGATGCTCTGGAGTATTCTGTAATTTGATTGTTTTACTGTTAAATTTAGCGGTTAAAATATTGTGAGTAGCGTTTAAGAAAGTCCCAACCTAGACACCTCTAGGCATGCTTCAAACATGGCTTAACATACAATTTTCAGCATCCACTTTTTGGAACTTGTTTTTCTGATAAACTAAATAATAATTCCCTCCATATTCATACTTTCTAGGTTGCTTATGTTCACATTAACAATCCTTGCAAGCAAAGAAAATTTTATTCGTGCCACTCGTGATATGTTTACTAAAATTAGGTATTGAAATTATATAATCATCCTGATTCTTTACTTTCTTGCTGTTGATAAAATTAGGTATCGAAATTATTTGATTCTTAACTTGTGTCGCCGGACCATTTGATTCTTAGGCCATCTCCAACCGATGGCTGGCCAGAAGGCTCGTTTGAGCCCTCTAGCCCTCCAAGATTCTCTAAGATATTAATATTTTAATGAACAGTACAGGGCCATATTTGCCTCCGTCTCCAACCGAGGGCCAGAGGGCCAGAGGGCTCGTTTTAGCCCTGTCACAAAAAACCGTCTCCAACCGAGGGCCAAAGGGCCATAGGGCTAAACATAATTTATTATTTAAATTTAAAAACTACAACCACTTAAATTTAAAAACAACAACAACTAAAATTTAAAAACTACAAATATATTGAAGGAAATATTGAGAAATTGAAACAAATATTGAGAAATATATTGAAGGAAATATTGAGAATGAAATATTGAACAAGCAAATATTGCAAATGAAGTGAAGAATTGAAAGAACTTACCATATTTATAGAAGAAAATAAATGTTTACAAAAAAAAACAAAAAAAAAAACAAATAGAATGGTAACCTGCAATTTTCAGAAAAAAAAAAAAAAAAAAAACAAAACCTTAACGTCTTCGTGCGTTTATTAACGCATATAAAATTGGAAGAAAAATGAAAGTTTCACTTTGAAATTTGTAATCAGATGCCTAAAGAATCAAGAATAAGTTCCATTATGTTTTTCCTCCCTGATTTGTGATATTTTCCGTTCCAAATAACTAAACATGTCGTAAGGTTAGCACACGACCTCTAACCCAACATGCTATACTAATAGTGTACTCATGCTAACGCTCACAGGCTGTTACCATCACACTCTTTTTTCTCCCTTCGAAAATGTTGGGAATCTTAATGAAACACTTTCGGTACTGTTCACTTTTAACGTTAAGACATTTTTATCTTTAAAAGTCACTTCTATGACTATTCACTTACACTTTTATTTTGTCATTTTGATTAAAACTAAAGTTTTTAAGGAATTTTCGTTAATTTTCCTTAAAATGCTGAGATCATATATAATTTATTTTCTCCAAAGGCTTTGGACTGAGCCTCATTCAGGTAGACACAATAAAAGTGACTTAAAGCATTGATGCTAAGATGGAGACTTTGGTTCAGTGATGCTGCTGTGGATGACAGAGCAGATGGGGACTTGCAGAAAACTGACCATGCAAATTACAAACTAGTTCAAGGAAAAGGTTACTGAATCACGGCCCCTTCATATAATTTTATGGCCAACCTACCTTTTCCAAGGGCAGGGTCCTATTATTGTTGAGGAGGGTGCCCTACCTCAGTCATCATTCCATCCCTCTTAAAAGTCCCATCTGTGTAGATAGCCCCACAACATGCATCAGAAAACCCAGACTTTTACTATCAATTTCACCTTTCCTCATTCACCATCAGGTCCACTAACCACTTTAGTGGTAAACTTTTTTGACCGTCAAACTTGAAGTTAAACGTTAGTTACGATACATGCATTTGCTTAACACATACATCATCTGATAAGTAAGTGCATGTACTATATGATCTCTTTGCGACTTATCTTATTTGTTGATATTTGTTCTTTTATTTGAATCACATTTAACAGTGTTAGCTCTTCAACTTATTTGTTCAAAAAAATTAAAAACTAAAGATAAATTAAGTCTAAAGAACACGTGTCATTGAAGTAGATAGGGCACAGAGAGGCCACTGAGGATTTTCAGTGCAAAAGATTTGAACTCATTTGTTCGAAAGCTTGACAATTTATTTAATAAAATAATATTCTTACCGTCTATTTGTACCACATCTCTAATAAAGGTGAAGTTTACATGTACTGGTGAACGCTACCTCTATTAGAAATATAGTATAAATAAATAATAAATGTATCGAATAAAAAAAAAGTAGTGTTTAATTTTGAGAACATGCATACCGACACTGCATGGGACCTCAAATAATTGTGAATGAAGGTTTCGATAAAAACATAAAAGTCATTGGTTTAGACTTTTGAGATCAAGAGAAGTAATCATGATATTCTGCTTTTGAATGCACATATGAACCATGAATCACGTGTATATATGAAACATGAGAAAGTTAGGTATTTTGATATGCATGTTGTATGTAGAGCATTCACTCCTGCAGCCGAAGTCCCGAGTTCAGTTCCCCCTCCTTCAATATTGCTTAGAGAAAGCCATGCATACACGACGGTTCATATACAATTTAGAGAAAGGAAAACTAATAAAAAAAGCTTAAAAACTTTTAATTTTAACGATAAGGACAAAATAAAGGGTAAAATAAATAGTGCTAAGTTAAACTTTTTAGTGTAAAAATGTGATTTTTTGTTAAAATAAACAGTACCACAGGTTTTTCGTTAAAACTCCCTTTAGAGAATGCCATACAGTCACGAACTTACTGCAATATACCTTTTAAAGGCTATTTTCACAAACATTTGAGTCTCCTACTACATAGCGTTGTACGTATTTGGATACAAGGAAATAACGAAAAATACGCATCGTTTAATTACAGTACTGGCTTATATATAAACTAAGCTTTAAAGCTATAGTATTAAGCCGCCCTCCCAACTCTTAAAAGGGTTGGAGGAGTTGGGAGGAGCTGCAAATATTACATACGAGAGAATGGTCTTAACCGGTTAAGTTGTTCAATACTCGAGTGACCCCACGGACGTTATCCCGCTGCTCAAGTTTTTTGAGTCCTGCCGGCTTCCATAGTCGTCGCAACTATTGTTTGAGAGCCTCTGATTTGGGATTGACTTTAGAAGTTCAAGGCCTCGTTTTCCCATTTGCTGAACTTCTTGTGGTGAGAGTATTTTGATACACCACACGCTATTTACAAACTCCCTGGTATCAGCATAAACACAATGAATCTAGAGTCAGGCAATCAATAACAGAATTCGGACGAAAGTAATTTGGGTTGCACCGGAAAGTTTACTGTCAAGCGGTCAATATTTCAAGCGAGATATGCAGGTCATTCGCTACAAAATTGGAAGCCTAGTCCACATGGAAATTAACTCGTTGTTACTTAGAACAATATTAAGCAATGACAAAAATACTAAACAAGTTTTCTCAACAACGCCTAGTCTTAACTCTTCACAACTTACAGCTAGAGGAACTCTTGTTTTAAGTCTCCGAAAGTTCAGACTCAAGTGGACTCATGCATTTTTCTATCCTACAATTCATAGCTTTGAGCCTACGAGTATTTGCCCAAGTTTGCAACGAAAAAAAAAAATTATAGAAGTGGGAACTCACGGCCAGGGGTCATCCCCGAGGAGAAGAACATCATTCTCCCGGTCAACAAATACAAGCTGCCAGCCTGATCTCACAGGGTCGTCCAACTCGCCTTCAAGGCCAAACATACGAGCAAGCTCGTTACGTAGCTCTTGGTAGCTGCTGAACTTGGTAATGTCAAGTGACCTCCCAAAGGACCCTGACTTATGAACCTGCAAATAATTATGGTTTTGTTTAGAAGACAACATTTTAAGGCCACTATCATATCACTTGAGGTCTAGTTGAAAATTTAACTCTACAAAATAATATAACCTTAAACAGGCCATTGCAACTTACCTTAACAAAATTTCTGTTTAGCGGGTCTCCATTGTCTGCATTTTCTGAAGACTGCAGGAAACCCGATTCATGAATACAACTAGAAGGTGTAACTGCTGGATTAAGTGAAAAATCAGAGCCTGCAGTGCTCATGTAATTAGAAGGAAAATGCATGGTTGTAGAACCACAATCGCTGCCGACTCCTCTAAGATTTGACATCCCGCTTTGCATTATAAGAGGTGAGGACTCTATATTGACACCGAATAAAAGATGGCTTTGAGTATCGGTACCACCTTCTTGGTCTAATGAGCACTCTCTCCCTGGAAAGGGTGGCAACGAAATAGAATTCTGAGACATAGTAGTGTGGGGAGGTCCAAACTGTTCCACCCGGGGCAGAACACATTGAGAAACTCCAGAGGAAAGAAGAGGGTCAATCGCTGCTCGCTTTGATGGCCAGCCATCAGAAGATATTAATTGATTGGTTCTAGGCAGGTTAAGCAGGTGGGATGATTCATCCTGTGGAAATGAACCCATGAGATTGTGCAAGGGAGATATAACAGTGCTGGTAGCAGGGTTCCCATTAGAATCAGAAAAACTCTGTTGATGGCATAGCGTTGTGACGACTTTCAAAGATGGCGACTGGGATTGAGAGGCGGAAGCAAACTGAGTCATGGAAGGGACAGCACTTGGAATCTGCTGATGATCAACTAATTGCTGCTGCTGCTGATTACTGAAAGAATTCTGATGCTGCAATTGCTGCTGAAGAAGGTGAGACTGAGTTTGCACCTGAGGCTGTGACTGGCGATGGTTCTCTTGAACACCATGGATAAAGGCTTGTTGAGAATGAGATTCTTGCACCATCTGGGGCTGCATCAAGGAAGCAGACCTATTACTATTAGGGAGGCTTTGCGGCTGCTGGAACTGCAGAAGGGATGTAGGTAGCGGTCTGGAAGGATCTACGGCCCTCATCTCTTGAAGTGCAGCAGCAGCCATAGCTTGGTACGTGTCTGATTGCAAGCCAATCATAGAAGCATCAAGTCTTGGCTGCATCCATGGTGTGACCCCCATGCCAGGAAAGTTCAGCGATTGCATTCCACGGTCTCCATTGTTTCCTTGAAGCCACACGACTTGAGAATTCATGCCAAGGTCGTCGTCCCTCATACCTGAGAGAATAAAGATTTTCTTACTGCCTCAATTCTAGAAGATATAAACTCGGGAGTTAAATAGCCTAGATCTAGCAGTAAATGAGCATACCATTGAAAGAGGGTAGTCCAGGTGTCCATGGTCGCTTAAGCCTAAGCTGGAAAGGAGATGGATACATGGGAAATGTTGTTAATGGTTCAACCTCCCACAGTGAGACTCTTGGCTGTCTCTCCCCTGCCGTGGATTCATCCCAACCCACCTGAATTAAGTTAAGATTATCCATGAATGTTCCAGCAAAGTTGCAAAAGATGTAAAAAAAATATTCTGAAGGAACTTAACCCGGATCTATCCAAAAAAAAAATTCAGTTTACGATATGCAATACAGATCTACATATATATATATATAGATGTATATGTATAATTATTAATAATTATACAACAAACCTTGACTGAACGCCAATGTGAATTAGGCCACCGAGCTGGATCTAGGTCACTTATGCCAGTTATTGTTCCCATGTAGCTGATAATGTATAATCATCAGATACCAACCAATAAAACTTGCAACTTCTAGAATAAAAATAATATAAAGGAGGCTAGCAGTGTTCAATGTACCAACACCCAACCCATAAATTTATTATTTTTTTCGTAACGAGATTACAGGCATCCAAGACTTATTGAAAGGAGAGAAGAAGCATTCGGAATTATATAGTAATTGTCAATAACATCCTTAATCAAATAAAAGTTTAGGACCTACCGGCGGACACTTGATTCTTCTGTTTCAAACAACATCCGAAAACGCATGCCAACAGAAATGCAGGTATGATAGACCGCTTTAATGTACTTGGCCAGGGGAATGACAAACTCAGATGGGCTAGCCCTGCATGAAAGGTGCTGTAAGTTTCAAAGGAAGTGATAAACCTAAAAGACCTGGTATCATCAGCCTACATAGACTCATACCTTGGATTATAAAATATGGTGAAACGACTATTTGTTGCAGCTGCGTGAGCTGCAGCAGCAAGAAGTCCTAAGTGCATGCTATCGCTTGATAAAACTGATGAAGGCATCACAGTTTGTTGTCGGTTAGCTCTCCGGATGCCAAGGAGTAGTTGATTCTTTTCATTCCTGTAAGCAGGCAAAAAAATAGTATGAACATTGCAAAAGATCACATTGTTTATATGACCAAAACAAAACAACACAGCAGAGAACGGGTGAACAGCCTACCAGATGAAAAGGACCGAATCTCCAGCAACAAGTCTTTTAGCACTTACAAACACACTCCAACCCGTTGTAAGAAGGTGCCTTTTGGGCTGGCCTAAAATAGGAAAAAAAAAAATCAACAAACATGTCAATAATCATTTCATAGAATGAAAGGCCTTGTAACATGATATTCTCACTATTCAAGTCGGGAAACTAAAAGAAGTTGCGATGGCGGGAAAGTACTCATCTAAAGTCAAACTTAATTCTCAGTCTACTTCACTCCTTCAAGATACGAAGAGAGGTTTAATATTTTCTCCACTTTTCATGAAAATTCTCCTTAGCAAACTCACCCCGAAAAATGTGTCTAAACTTCCATTCATTATCATGCAAATCCCTTGCAATTAACTCTTGCGCTGGTGGTTGTTGGGAGAAATCCTGCGTGTCAAAAAATATATATTCAGAAACAAAATAGAGATTAAAAAACATGGAAAATACTATAATATTCAGACAGAACCATTAACTGTCATTTTTCCCTGAGACCAAGTGCCAGAACTATTGTACAAACCCTTGTAACTAGCTCAAAAGTGAAGGTCATACTGCATACAGTTAATTAGAGAATTTACCAATGGAGGAAACACTTTTTCAGCTGCCCGGCGAGGAACAGAGAAACCACCATGGGTACTTGTGTCACTGGCTGTCAAGGTTTTACAAAAATAATTTGTTGGCTGTTTGTTTGGGCTGCCCAACCCTGCTGGAAGGTAGCCATCCTTTTGTTCTTGCTGCAGATGAAGGTTATATACAGTATGAGAGCGAACGACAAAGAACAAAAATTTCAAAGCCAATCAAGGCAAAGTGGCATACCGGATTTAGCGGTTGCAAAGTCATTTGTGCATACACTTCATCTGTCTCAACATCTGCCTGCAGTTAACAACATCGAACCTTTAGAAACCGGCATATAGGAATATTAAGAACCAGAACTAACCAGACCAAACAAGCCTTACATGCATTGTCACATTGTGGAGTTGACAGATAAGCTGCGGTGGCAAGCTTGGATGGTTAGGAATATGAGAGTCCACTTCCTTGTTGGTTGATGCCGCAACCTACACTATGAAGCATTACAGTTTGCATAGAAGGAAAATGAACATAAAGTAGAACATTTACAGAAGATTGATCACACAGAATAGCACATCTGTTGCATAAAAAGTTGGCAAAAACAAATTCATCGTTTAGCTAACATAAATTGACAAATAAAACGACACGCCACTAAATTTGCAAAGAAGAACTGACAAATTATTTATACAAACCTGTTCGCTGTGACCTTGAGGAAAATAAACTACACGGCTCCCAACAGCGGGCAAAGAAACAAGGGGACCGGCACAAGCATGCCAAAGTTCAGAATTCAAAACTTTCTTCTCCCCTGCAAAATGGAATTCAAGAAAACAAAGACCAATTAAAGCCAACACTTGGTTTCAGAATTTGATTACAAAACCATCAATTAAAGAATACAAAGAAATACTAAAATGTCATCCGTGGGCCTTATTATGGAGGGAAATAAATTTTCCATCAGTATATGTACTTCTGGAAATTAAGGTAAACTTTCAAATTTCACACTAAATTTTAACTTCCAAATTTCGAAAGTAAGCCAAATCAAGCCCTGCCAGCTGAGAAAATGGTGGAAAGAGAAGAAACCAAACAATAAATAACAAGCTTTCTGGGATTTGGGTCTCCAGGAGCAAAGGAAGGGGGGTGTATTCAATTGAGAATTTGAGAGACTTCAACGGATTTTTATGGAGTTTAATTGATTTGTAGAGATTCCATATAAAATTTTGAATCAATTCCCTCGAAATCTCATCGGAAAATGTGAGATTTGTGGATACTTAAAATACACTACGAAATCTCTCCAATTCCCTCTAATTCCTCAACTTTCTCAAATTCTTTAAAATCAATTTCTAATTGAATACATATGAAATGTTATAAACCTCTTTAAAATCCTAAATGAATACACCCGGATTTCTAAGGATTTTAATAAACTATCTTAAAATTATAACTGAATACACCTTGAGAATACACCCGGATTTCTAAGGATTTTAATAAATTATCTTAAAATTATAACTGAATACACCTTGAATTTCAGATAATCACTTAAAATCCTAATTAAATACCCTAGATTCATTAAAAGAATTAAAATCCCTCATAATCCCAATTGGAATACCCCTTGAATTTCAGAGAATCACTTCAAATCCTGATTGAATACCGTAGATTCATTAAAAGAAATAAAATCCCTCATAATCCCAATTGAATACACCCCAAGTAGAAAACAGAGAGAGAGAGAGGAGAGCTTAACACAAAACTTGGGTTATGAAATTTCTAAAACCTCATTTTTTTTCCCCACAATTTCTTGGCAACCAAACAGAACTATCAACATCCCAAATCCCAACTTCATACAACATATTACAACTATATCTATATCTCAGTTTAAAATCCTGGAAAAAAAATAAAAATACACAGAAAAATTCTGCAAGCAACATTAATTGACCATACCTTCCTGGGATTGAGGACTAAAGCCAGCAGAAGAGAGCCTCATTATTTGCAGAGATTCAAAAACACTGGAAGCCTAAAAATTGACTCCACAAAAAGTTATTCAACCCCAGTCACAATCACAACAATTTAACACCCAAATTCCCCCAAATTACAGGACAATCCTTTTCTTCCCCTCTTTTTTTTTTACTGCAAAATATCATATTTCACCATCAAATACACATTCAAACCCCCCCAAAGAAACAAACTTTCATGCAAAACTTTACCAGGAAATCACAAAAGCATGAAGCTTCACATTCATGCAAAGTTAAACAAAAGAACCCTCAATTCCCCAAGTCCTAAAACTTCAATGGAAACTGGTTTCGCTGATAAAAACGATCAATTTCAGCCTCATTCGCACTTAGCCGGCCTCAATCAAACCCCCCAAAATGTCTAATCTGCAACTAAAGACTTCATGCCATCACCATTTGTGACTAACAGAGCTTCAAAGTCACAGATTGTACACTCCCAGATAGTCCAATCTCAGAAACCGAGCAATTACAGCAATAACCCGGCAGAACCCAGAAGCCTAAAACCCCAACAGTGCTAACAGAATCCCCAGATCTCAGCCTCAGAACACAAAGTTGCTTGTGCCACCATGAAAGCAGGAAAGGACCAGATCTCAAACAGCAAGGAGCCCAAGTAAAAACAAGATGCAATCAAATGGCCTGTGCATTATTCTGAGAGGAAACTGAAAGGTACGCGATGATCAACTCTGCACAAAATAGGCTCACAGATGACAGAAATAGAGACTGTTGAGGAAGAATATATGCACAGATGGAGAATCCAAGAGTTGGGTTTGCTTCCAAACTTTCCAGTAATGGAAACACAAGGTTTGCGGCTGGGTGTGGTAAGCGGTGGTGGTGGTGGTGATTGTTCTAGTGCACCACTAGTGCTTGCTGGCTTTGCCAGTACTGCTTTACCTCTCTCTCTCTCTCTCTCTCTCAGCTTCAATCAATCAAAAGCACAACCGCCATTATTTTTGGCTGTCTTTTTTATACCAAGGGAACAAGTAATTTATGAAGGACTTTAGGGACAGTATGAGAGAGAAAGTGTCAGATTTTTAGACGAGAAGGTTTTGCAAATTTTCCTTTTTCATTTTTCTTTTTTGATTAACTGGGTTTTCCTGCTTATTTTTGAGCTTTTGAGTTTTGAAATGAAAGAACAATGGACACAAAGGTGATGATTATTGCAGAAATGCCCTTATAAAGTAGAGAGTGAAAATGGGTTCGATTTTCTAGCCCATCTTTTGAAATAGGTCCAAATTTTAGTGACTTTTAACTTTTGAAATATGTCTAATTCTTAGTTACTTTTGATCCATATCAAAATATCCCATAAGAAAATCAGTTGATTTTAAAAGTAATGATATTGTAATGGACACTTATAGTTATAAGTGTATTTTTTTTTAAATATAGAAGTTTGGGGCGTACAATAAAATTTTTAGAATGTTAATAATAGCATGTTTCTAATATACTATTATTGACGGAATAAAAATTTGAACTTATCTATAAGGAGCGGTTACATAACCTTTCTCAACTATCTTGACTTGTAGTCATAACTAGTTGCATGATAAATTCATCGCTTGAGCGATGGATAAAATATAAAGATGTATGACTAGTTAAACGGTAGAATTCCTCACGTATGCAACTGTTTGCATGGTGAAATTTCTCACATGATGTGTGAAATAGAAAGAAATAAATAAATGTATAACTATTTACACAATAAAATCTCTCAGGTTATGCAAGAGATAGAAAAAAGACAATGTAAAACTAGTTAAACCCCTCACTTGACGTGAGAGATAAAAATATAAAGATGTATGATTAGTTAAACACAAGAATCCCTCTTGTGGAGATAAAAAGATAAAAATGCACGACTAGTTGCATGGTAAAATTTCTCGTGTGATGTGAGAAATAGAAAAAGAAAAATATATGCATAACTTATTACATCGTAAGATTTCTCACGTAAATACTGAGGCCGCTCAGATGGATAAGGAAACAAGTAGGCTGAGCCCCCATGTGAGATCCCACATCGCCCAGGGAAGTGATCCTTATATGTATATTCTCATCCCTACCTAGCGCGAGGCCTTTTGGGAGCTCACTGGCTTCGAGTTCCGTAGGAACTCCGAAGTTAAGCGAGTAGCGGGCGAGAGCACTCCCATGATGGGTGACCCACTGGGAAGTTCTCGTGTGAGTTCCCAGAAACAAAATCGTGAGGGCGTAGTCGGGGCCCAAAGCGGACAATATCGTGCTACGGTGGTGGAGCGGGCCCGGGATGTGGTGGACCCCGGGTCGGGATGTGACAATTTGGTATCAGAGCCTAACCATGGTCGTGGTGTGCCGACGAGGACGTCGGGCCCCAAAGGGGGGGTGGATTGTGAGATCCCACATCATCCAGTGGAGTGATCCTTATATGTATATTCTCATCCATACCTAGCGCGAGGCCTTTTGGGAGCTCATTGGCTTCGAGTTCCGTAGGAACTCCGAAGTTAAGCGAGTAGCGCGCGAAAGCACTCCCATGATGGGTGACCCACTGGGAAGTTCTCGTGTGAGTTCCCAGAAACAAAACTGTGAGGGCGTAGTCGGGGCCCAAAGCGGACAATATCGTGCTACGGTGGTGGAGCGGGCACGGGATATGGTGGACCCCGGGTCGGGATGTGACACCCCCAGCTTATTTGTTACAGCAAGTGAAGACCAGCTCAGCGGCCCGCGCAACAAATGCAACAGGGCAAACGAATTGTCAGCGAGCAAGCGGAAAGTATGCTTTCTACAACCCAGATTAAAGCATCGTTGTTACCCAAAGGCTGGTGTACCTCTTGAGTTTTGATCCAATGCAGTTAGCCCTAGGGGTGGGCGCGGTGCGGTTTGGTGCGGCCTTCGAGTGAAACCGCAACCAAAATCGAAACATTTTGCGGTGCGGTGCGGTGCGGTTTTGAAGCCAAAACCACAATGAAACCAAACCATTTGGTTCGGTTCGGTGCGGTTTCAAACGGTTTCGGTTTGGTTTTTGAGAAAAAAATGTACAATTTAAAATATACACATATTTATGCATTAGACGGTCTTATTTTCCTTGTATACACAAATATATATTGGAAATTGAACCAAATCAGAATGTATGCATACAATCCAGAGGCTTATGCCAGTCATCCATTGGGATAGAGTTAAGAGCACTATCAACCATCAAAGGCAAGCTACGGAGTCCTTTATATGGGAAATGGACAGTGCAAGAAACAACTTCAAACAAAGCTTAATGTACCAATTGAATACAAAAGATCGACAGAGTCCTTTATCCATCTTAACCGAGCATGCTACTCAGCAAAAGGATGATGCTAACATACAGTGACTACGTATCTTAACTGAATATCTAGTTTGTTCGGTATCATTCAAAATTGCGTGTACATGAGATAAAACATGTACATGGTACGGAATACCTTTTTATTGTAGGACACCATCTCTGACCATAACTAAAGGTCATTTCACCTCCCACAACCATTTACTCTTGCGACCTAAACACGCTAGCCAACTAGTATACTAAAATCTTGGTTAGAAGCTAAGATACCAGCAGGTATATAGCTCAAACCCAAGAAAAAGTTTAGTTACACAATGAATAATGTAAACAACTCAAAGCTATTAAGCGCACTACACATACATAACACGGAATCTAAATAATTGGGGTTTTATCTCAAGACTCAAGAGCTCAAGTCCAGAAAGAAAAAAAAAAACATTTAAATCAACATAACAAATCAAGGAACTGAAGATCCCCTTGTTGGCCATATCAATTCGTTTTCAGGCTGTATTGTATGATTAGCAGTCTTTGTTGGTTTGTTAAACTAATTAAAACTTTAAACTTTAAAATATAATATTTATTTCTTATATGGTGCGGTTTCGGTGCGGTTTTGAAAACCCAAAACCGAAACCAAACCGTTTTCTTTGCCGCGGTTCGGTTTCGAAACCGAAACCGTTTCAAAACCGCAAAACCAAACCGTTCGGTGCGGTTTGGTTCGATTCGTGTTTCGGTTTCGGTTTTCGATTCCAAGTGCCCACCCCTAGTTAGCCCAACTACATCCAATTCAACGACCTATATCCAATTTAATCAATATTAACGGTAATAAAAAGATTCAATGGCTCAAATTTAAATCCAACCGTCAAAGTAATATTATTAATTAATTCAAATTAGATCCAGCAATCAAACTCCTCCAAAACTCCACAAATACTCATCCATTTGTTCACTAATCCATAAAAAATCCAAATTTCTCATATTTCACTACCAAATATTTTTCTCGGAATTCAAATGATTTTACATCAAAATGTTCGTACATTATACAAAAATTAATTCCAAAATTGTTAGTGAAAAAAAAATCAAAGAAATACAAAAGTTTAACAAATTATAAAATTGAGGGTGAGAATTGTAGGTTCCTTACTATTAGAAGAAAAAATATCTAATAATACGTATAGATAAATAATTAAAAATACGAAGTTAAAATTTGGGATTTCCCACGCTTAAAATTCCACTACCTATGGCGGTAAGAAAGCGGTTTGAAATTGGTATACAATGCATGGATTGATTATATGGCACTATACATTTGAAGAATGGTGATAGGGTTTCATGCACAGTCGAGATGGGCCAACACGGATTCCATCTACACATGAAATTATGAGAGTGCTTTAATTTGATTCTTCCCATATTATGTCTACTACCAAACTTCAATTTTGGCTGCAAAGTGAATTGCAATAATAGTCCTAGTCCTAGCATATGGAATTCCAAGCATTTCAAGGAATAGTCTGGCTTTAGATATTATTCTTTGAAAAAAAAAATATTCGTATGTTGAAAAAATAGTAGACATATATATATACGAGCTCCTTCTCATAAGGAATCTCGTTTCAATTTAACAAAAACCAGATGATCATTCTTGTAAGGATCGTGTGTAGTAATTGTATATGAATATTGTATTCTTCCAAGAAGCACTACCGACATTTTTTAGAATTAACTTGAATTTTTACTAAGGATTTAAAAGCACTTTCTAAACGAATCATGTGTCTTTCACTTTATATTTCATTTGAAGAAAGCATGAATAATATGGTAAACATGTTCTTTGCCCCTTCTGTAAGCATCATTGTGAAAAAAAATATCTACAGGTTGTGGCTTGATGAAATGCAATGAAATTATAAAAGATATTCTACTACCATGAATTTTTTTTCTCAAGTACAATTGGAGGTTAAGGTCGTCTTCGTTAAAGTAAGTTTATATGCAGTCCGCTTACGATAATCTTATCCCTATTCCGTTTTTGCTACAGTCTAGCAAGATCTATGTATACACTATATATGCGTCTAATTGTGGAATTTCTAGTTCTACGTGCGATCTAACACGAGATTGGTATTATGATACAAGTCAAAGCATGGGATGAAGCATTTGCCCGACCTACAATGTCTCTCCAAAAATATTCATAGATCAGAGCCTTGTAAGAAATCTATGAGAGATCTTTAAGGAAAAAATAATAAAAACTATAGGAGTGGGCAGCTGTGATCGTTTCTGACTTTTTCTTTAAAATAAGGTCTCTAGGATAAGGAGGCTGGTTTGGTTTACCGTATGGTTCAATGTTTGGCACTACCTCTTGCATGGCTTTTGCCTTTGATCTCTCTCCTATTCAGGCCAAACTAGGTAGGGCTCAGCCATATATGGAAGGACGACAACCAACGAAGAAATTAAAATCTTAGTTACGAAAAAAAAAACGATTTACAAGTATTTCATAGCTTTTCTTGTAAATCGTTTTTTTAGTCCGTTACATACGAACAACACTTGATTTTTTTTAGTCTGTTACTACATTAGATTATTCAATAAAATAATTTTATTATGAAAATCTTTGTTTCTCTCTCACTAATAACGTAAATTCTAGATAGTAAATAATTGATCGTTATTTGTGGAGAAAAATGTGAGAGAAAATGTGTGTTTAGAGAAGCATCACATCAAGATTTTTAAGAGATGATAAGGGACATAGTTTGCTATTTTCCTTTCTTTAAGTCCACCCGATCCATGGATATAGGGATGGCCAAGTAGAGATATATTCAGATCATAGTCCCCATCTCATTTAATTCATACAACTAATATATGGGGCCGTAAGAGCCACTTAATATTATGGTCTACTGGTATTCTTCGTCTAAGGTTCGATTCTCGTCAAAAACGAATTTGAACCACATTAGTTCTAACCCATTGTGAAGTTTAGCCCACTTCTTCTCCCTTAGTATGAATAATATTGTTTGTTAAAAAAAATAAAAAATAAATACATGGGACCGTATATATAACTAGATTCCTTCTTTTAACATGGTCTATATAAGAATAATATGCTCCGATAATACGTAGAATTGTAATGGTATTGGTTCATTGATATCACAATAATATAAATATATACTAGTTAAGCAACTTATGTCACAAGTAGACCTAAGTCCATAGAAATTTACAAAACCTAATCTTAACAGAATCCCAACCGACTTCTCCTATACTAGCATTTTTGTATAACCTATTTGTGTATTGCTAAAATTAATAAGATTGGATTGGATTGTTCAAAGTTTTCAAAAGAAAGAATGATATTTATTATTAATTAATAGTGATAAGAATAGCATAAAATGGAGATAAGGTACTTATTATTATGTGGAGAGCTTTTAACCCCGATCGAAGGAAGTCTCGCGCACTTAAAAGTTATCACTATCCTTTTACAAGAGGTCGGATGGTTCAAAGTTAATGTTCGATATTTTTTTTTTTTTTTGCACTAATGATATTATCTACACTAAAGGAGAAGGGTGAGCTTAATCTCACAATAGACTAGCAATAATGTGGTTTAAACTTGTTTTTGGTGAGAATCAAACATAAGACTTATTACTTACAAGTGAAGAGGAATATCACTAGACAGTAGTACTAAGTTGTATGTTCGAATTTCTATTTTTATTTATTTTAATTTAAAATTATAAGATGTCTTAAATTTAATTCTTAATTTTTTTATATAAAAGAAAAACGTATGATACCAACCATAGACAATGGCTGCGACGCTACTACGGTTTTCCATTAAAAGAAAGGAAAACTAATAAAAATGGCTTGAAAATTTGAGTTTTAACGATAAGGACAAAAAAAAAAAGGTAAAGTGAATAGTACCATAATTGAATTTTTAGTGTAAAAATGTGGTTTTTCGTTAAAATTATCAGTATCAAGAGCCTTTCGTTAAAGTTCCCTTAAAAGAATTGTATGGCTGCGACGTTACTAGGGTTTTCCATTAAAAGGAGTGTCAGATTGAAGAGACCAAGGGTTAGTTTGAAATTGTTCTGTTTTTTTTTTAATTATTTTTGTTGTGCTATAAGAATAAATAGTTGTAAAAAATTTAATGAAAAGGGCTTCAAAACTTTGCATTTTAACCAAAAACCATATAATAACTTTATTTAATGATAAGGACTAAAAGAAAAAAAACATAAAATATAAACATGTGTGTCCAGTGCGCGTTAAGTTTCATAAACAGTGTAGTATCGTTCAGTTTCATAAATAGTGTTATAAGTTTCATAAATAGTGATGTACTGTTAAGTTTCATAAGCAGTGTAGTACCGTTAAGTTTCATAAACAATGTAGTAAGTTTTATAAACAGTGTAGTAAATTTATAAATAGTGTAGTATTGTTAAGTTTCATAAACAATGTAGTAAGTTTCATAAACAATGTGGTAACTTTCATAAACAATGTAATAAATTTCATAAACAGTGTAATACGTTTCACAAACAGTATGTGTGAGGACGCGCGGGTCCCGCGCGCCAGTTTAAAAAAAAAAAAATTAAAATTATGTCTTTTTCATTAAAATTTAAGTTATTTTGTCATTTTTATTCAAATTTAAAGGTTTTTCATTAAAATTTAAGTCTTTTCATTAAATAAAGTTATAGCATGGTTTTTTGTTAAAATAAACTTATTCCAAGCCCTTTTCATGAAGTTTCCCAAAAAAAAAAAAGATAAGCTTTTGGTAAACTACAATGCTAAAAATGTTATTTTAGCAAAAAAAAAAAAAAAAAAAAAAAAAGAAGAGGCGGGAATAGGATTGTTAATATGAAAATTTCATTAATTGATACTATTCATCTGCGCCCCTATATAATAAATGCTTTTTAGAGAAGCATGTAAAGTTGCTTTTGCCTTTATTTTGAAGATTAAAAAAAAAAAACTTTTTTATTTTTTATTTTTATTTTTATTTTTTTATTATTTTTTTTTCATCAATTTTAGTTCAAATTCAACATTGCATTTCAACACAAATGATATGATAACACATAGAAGCGGAACTATTAATCAACCAAAGTGATCCGAGTCCATACACATATGAAAGAACACTTCCTCACATAAAACTTGACTCCACCACGATTAACGCAATCTGGCCATTGTACGGATCAATTTACAGAGAAGTATGTAGAAAAACACCGACTGAGGCAAAAGGACGAACCTAAGGCCATCTCCAACCGAAGGGTCCAGAGGACCGGAGGGCTGAAAATAGCCCGAAAACCGTCTCCAACTGAGGGCTAGGTCAGAGGGCTCGTGGGCCCCACATAGGGCTGGAAAAAAATCCCAAAAATCCCAAACCAAACCGAAAAAATCCCGATCCCAAACCAAAAAAATCCCAAACCAAAATTCCCGAAATTTTCGGGATGTAATCCCAAACCAAACCGAAAGTTTCGGTACGGGATTGGGATTTTCATTTCATATTTTCGGTATTCCCATACCGAACCGAAAAAAAATTATATATATATATATATATATTATTTTTTAATTATAAGAAAATTATTTGAACCGTTCATTGTTTTGGATTTAATCTGTGCCGTTGATTTGTTTTTAGGTCTGATCTCTCTCTAACTTCACTTCACTTCACTTTCGTTTCCATTCGCTCCATCAAGCCATGTCTGTTCATTGTCGTCGTCCTCACCGAGCCCTCATATCCAGCCCTGTCTGGTCGTCCTGAGCCTCCCTCACCGAGCCCTCATCTCCAGCACCGGTTGTCGTCGTCTCTTTCTGACTCTCCACTCCAGCCTTACTTCACCACACAGCCAGCCACAGCCGCTACACCACCATTTTCTCGCTCGATCTCTCTCTCGGCCGATTGACTTTCATAGACAGAAGTCACAGAACTCCCAAATTAGGTAATTAATTTAGTGTTTTGAAATCTAATTTCTGTCTTCCTTTTGAAATTTAATTTAGGGTTTGGAATTAATTTTTTTGCAGAGTTCACTTCTTTTCACGACAATCTTGCAGAGTCATTTGTATTCAGTTTTGGGATCATCTGCGGAAGCCATACTAGCTTAAGGTGAGACGTCAACATATCTCTGTCTTCTCCTTCTTCAATTTTTTATTTGTTGGTATTTCTCTGTTTTTGCTAGACTTGATTTCTAGGGAAGGGAAAGTAGAAGTACAGTGGCTCGTATTTGCTTGCATTGCATTTGGTTAATTGGTTTGATTAAATTGAGGGCAAAACAAAAGAAAGAAAATAACTTGTGTTTCCTTTCCAGTGACTTCATATTTTTTTCTGTTTTTTCTCATGGTGTTGTAATTCGAATGAAATTTTAGAACTTCTTGCACAAGTATAATCGTGAGAAGGTAGATTAACGTGGATCAAAATTTGCAGGTGGTGGTGCCAAAAGTAGAGCTAAAGTTTAAGGCCCCTTTTGCTGGATTCACCAGGACTGCAGAAATATGGAATTCTAGAGCATGTATGATCAGACTTATTGGAACCTTCATAGTGGAACTAGTAAAATTATTCTTCTTTTGCGTTTTTATGGTTTAGTATTGATACTTCGTCGTTACAGCTATCGAGACAATGCAGTTAACCACACTATAGAACGAGTAGTTTTTGCTGATATGTTTAATATTGCTTTCATGATTTTCAGATACTGAACAAGGGAATACTGCAGTTGATTGGAGTGGAGATTGGAAAAGGACTAGATATTCCTCTGTGATCATTCAATTTGGGTATTTACTTAAAAAGTAAGATGCGTTCTTTTTTGCAACAAGTACTGGTCGTAAACTGCAGTTTGTGCTTCATCTTAAGTGGGTATAACCCTGTTTTGTACTTCAATTAATGCGTGAAGATCTGTCCCTTGTAACTAGTTCCTCAGTTTCAAAGAATTGTGGGGATCTCCTCAGTCCCTTGTAACTATTATTTTTGCTTTTGGATTTGGTACTTAATTCATTTCTATTGCATGCATGTAGTAGAAATTGAAACTATGTCAAATTAGATTGTGCACAGATTTGTGCACAGATGGGCAATGGGTAGATTAGATTGGTTATATAATATGAAACCATGTCAAATTTGTGCACATATTTGATTGGCAGATTAATAGAAACTTGACAAATTAGGCCCAAAAACATAATATGTTAAATTTTAGCCCAAAAGCATAATATGTCAAATTTTAGTCCAAAAGCCCAAAACCATTTCGGGATTCCCGATTTTTCCCGAAATCCCGAAACTATTTCGGGATTCCCGAAAATTGGGATTCCCGAAAATTTGGTTTGGGATTGGTATTGAAATTGGGATTCCCGAAAATTTCGGTTTGGGAATTGGGACAAGGGTTTCGGTATGGGATCCCATACCGAACCACCCCTAGCCCCACATAATCTGAAAGGGCCAAAGGGTTGGCCCAATTTTTTTTATTTCTGTCGGTTATAATCGACACAAATAGAAGGGAAAATTTTGAATCCAATGGCTAGTTACCGCTGGATTCAATTTTTTTATTTTTGGGGCAAATTTTTTTCTATAAATACCTAAGTCATTCCTACACTATTTCTCACATAATTTTCACCCTTTTTAAATTTAAGTTGTTGTAATTTTAAAATTTAAATAATAAATTATGTTTGGCCCTATGATCCTTTGGCCCTCGGTTGGAGACAGTTTTTTGTGACAGGGCTAAAACGAGCCATATGGCTCTTTGGCCCTCGGTTGGAGATGGAGGCAAATATGGTCATGTATTGTTCATTAAAATATTAATATCTTGGAGAGCCAAAAGACTAAAACGAGCCATCTCCAACCGAAGGGTCCAGAGGGCCGAAAAACCGTCTCCAACCGAGGGCTAGGCCAGAGGGCTCTAGAATCTTAGACGGCCCCACGGAATCCCAAAGGGCCAAATGGCTAGAGGGCTGGTTTTTGTTGGATTTCCTATAACCGACAGGAATGCTTTGAATTTTTATTTTTTTTACAGTTTTATTATTATTTTTTATTTACAAAATTTTTCATATAACTTCTATTTTTCATATATTTGTTTTAAATTCTATTTTTTTCCTATAACTTTTATTTTACAAATTTTGTTTCCTATTTTTTTTTAAATTCCATTTTTTCCTATAACTTCTATTTCACAAAATTTGTTTCATTTTATTTTAAATTCTTTTTTTTTTCCTATAGCTTCTATTTCACAAAATTTGTTTCATATTTTTTTTAAGGGAAAATTAGAATGTCCTACATCTTTTCTATAATTGTTAGATTAAACATTCATTCCTTTTTAAGATTTCATTAAGGTGCTTTGATCAATTGCCACCTCAATAACTTTTTATTTATTTAATTTCCATGCCATTAATTTAAATGCATTTATATAGAGGCATAAGGTGGCTTAGCAACTAATTACCTATAATATAGGAATTTAATTTCGTCAATCCCCTTCTACGCATTAAATGATATTTTTTTAATAAAAAAAATAAAAAATTAATTAACTAATTCCTCATTTCCTTATTATCAGTATTAAAAAAAAGGTCTCTTTCTATTAAAAATGTCTCAATAAAAAGTCTTCAATGCATATTTTTTCAAGTATAGATATATAAAAAATATACTTAAACCTTATGGTACATTAGAGAACAAAAGTATCGACTTTTGGTACGTTTATATTTCAAATGTACCAAGAAACCAAATGTACCAAAAATTCAAGTGTACCATAAAACCTAATGCACCCATTGTTATGTAACTCTTTTGGTACGTTTAGATTTCAAATGTACCGAGAAACCAAATGTACCAAAATTTCAAATGTACCATAAAACCAAATGTGCCCATTGTCAGGTAATCATTTTGGTACATTTAGATTTCAAATGTACCAAAAGACCAAATGAACAAAAAATTCCAAATGTACCACAAAACCAAATGTCTCTATCAGATAACCCTTTTGGTACATTTACATTCCAAATGTACCGAGAAATACAAAAAACCAAATCCACTATAAAACTAAATGTGTCCATACTATAGGTAACTAAACGTAGCTATATAATCAAACAAACCTTTATTATGTGCTGGATCTTCTAAATAATCAATTCTGACAATTTTTTTATAAATATTCTACTATATTCACAAAAAAAAAATATTATAACAAACAATAAAAAAAAATGCATTGAAATGGATAATAAATGCATAAATATAGAGATAATAGGAAAAGAAAACGAAATGCTGTGAAAAATTAAAATTCTAAACACAATTGAACTTATGTGAAAAACTGAAATTGATAACCAAAATTTTAGGAAAATGTTTGATCAAATTTTTAAAAGGAGTGTATGTTTAGTCTAAAAAATTAAAAAACAAGGCGCCTATATCAAAACATCCATTTTTTTCCTATAACTTCCTAAGCCATTATACAACATTAAATTAAATTAACTAACATGAAACAACATTAAACAATATGAAACAACATTAATAACATTAACCAACATAAAAATTATACAACATAAAAAAAAAAAATTAACAACATGAAACTTAAACAACATTTAAGTTGTAGTTTTTAAATAATAAATTATGTTTGACCCTATGGCCCTTTAGTCATCGGTTGGAGACGGTTTTTTGTGATAGGGCTAAAACGAACCCTCTGGCCCTTTGGCCATCGGTTGGAGACGGAGGCAAATATGGTCCTGTACTATTTATTAAAATATTAATATCTTGAAATATGGTCAGATGGCTAAAACGAACTCTCTGACCAGCCATCTGGAGATGGCCTAACCTTTCACTGCAGAGTTGGGAGAAAAATGGGTTTCAAGGGATTATGACATGACATGACCTAAAACATTATTGCCTTTCCTATTGGTCGCTGTCAGCTGTACCCTGAACTATACCGCAGACAATACAGTACCCCCACACGTTATTATTACTACAATTTTACTACTACAAGCGACGTGAGTGGCAGATATGTAATACCTTCACCATGCAATGGAACTGGTCGTCACTGTCTTCCTCTTCATTTCTTTTGGTCGGTCGAGATTGAATCTCATCTCTAGTTTTGGATTTCAAAGGTATAGTAGTAGAGAAATATATATTTTTCTTGTTGTGGTTTTTCCACGTTTAGGAAACCAAAATATCAAACTACGAACGAAGTAAAACATGAGAGGAAAGCATATTGGTTAATGATGTGAGACCCAAATTGTTGACTGGAGGAGACACCAATTAAAGGCCCTTGGCTTGGATAGATAGAGGGGACCTTCACCATGCAATTGATTGGTCGTCACTCTCTTCCTCTTCACTTCGTTTGGTCGTCGAGATTGAATTCTCATTTCTTGTTTTGGATTTCAAAGGTATAGTAGAAGAGAAGTATATTTTTCTTGTTGATGGAGTACCATAAAACAAATGTAACCTAACTACTTCGAAGCAACTTGATATAATAAACTGAAATCTTTACATGTATTAATACATATCTTGTACGTGTGTCTAAATCGATCAATCCTCTAGTTTTGGTTATAATTTTGGATTTTTAATTTGAGAGTCCATAAAATTCAGTCAAAACTTGTAGTTATTATGTAGTAGCTTAGTGATGGATCTTAGCGATAGTGGCACTGAAGGATTGAAGAAAGAAGTCCGGATGGAGAAATTGAGTAAAATGATTGATTTTGAGGAAAATGGATGAGAAAAGCAAATAATGATTGATGATTTTGAGTAGAAAAGGAGATTTGATCCCCACACCACCCCACCATTCTCAATTGTGGGCAAATCTTGTCGGTAAGGAGATTATTCGAAGTCTGGGTGAATAGATGCCCACCCTTTTCATTGAACTCGTCCCTCCATGATCAATGCGGATTTATTCCCTCTTGAAAATTCTCCCATTTATTTTACCTTTCTTACCCATGGCGTAAAAGCAAACGTGTTAGCTATTATTTCACTCTTCCATAATGTTGCAGTAATTCAGCAGCCAATTGGATCATGAGAAGGATGAAAACCCATGCATCTATACACAAAACCGAAGACTTGCAATACCAAAAATATACAAATGATTAACCTATATGCATGAAGGATATCATTATCACGGTACGTATTTCATACGACAATTATGCATGTAAATTAGTTTTTGAGTTAGTGATTGATCCAGTGCTGAATAAATTAGTCAAACAAAGTAAAAACGACATATAAAATGAACAAAAAAGGTGACATCATAATTTACGAAAAATAAGTGTTATATATCAACCAAAATTTCCCATCGATTTCCCATGTGAACGGAAAACAAAAGATGTATATAAGATGGAAACATCATCTTCAAGAAACTCCAAATTCTTAGTGCATGTGGATCGAGCTTCATAGAAAAGAAAAGGAACACCTTTAATTCTTTCGTTTTCAGTTACAATACCTACTGTTCTAGTTTTGGTATAAATCCAAAGCTAAATATCAGCTATATATATATATATATATATATATATGCAATTTTGGTAAGCACATTTGGGAGAGCTTCATATTCACTGAACATGGGCTGCGTTCTTCGCTGCACTAAAGTTTCTAATTGCATGTATAAAACGTGATTAGTTTCTGTAAATGAAGGTTGCATGTGGCAGTAATATTCATGCATATGTATCCCAATCATGCAAGTGCGAATACACATAGTGCCACTATTGTTTATATTAGGACAAATATCCGAATCTATATTTTACCATTATATATATATATATATGAAGCCTTTAAGGGAAGGGATCTCTATTTTTCTAGTTGTTGGGCCCACACCACATCAAATTTTAACGATCCAAACGGTCTATTTTATAAGTTGCACCTCATAGATCATCCTTGCAAAATAGTCAAATAGAAAATATTTAAAGCATCTAAGTGAGTTCAAAGGAATTAACGAACATTTTGTTATCTAAGAAACAATGAAATTTCAACGTGATAATTAAATGGGCAAATACTTTCAGATTAATTGAATTTTTGCAAGGATAATCTAATCGAGAATTCAAAAATAGACAATTCGAATCGTTAAAATTCGACGTAAAATGGACACTACAACTAATCTCCATTTTTACCTAAAAGTATGGATGACTTTGGATAAAGGGCCGGTATATACACACACACACTTCATATACCAAAATATCCGCTGACCTTATCCTACTAAGTTACTAACATATTTTAGTATTTTATTTATTTATGTATGTATTGAAAGAAAAAGGTTTAATGTTCGGCATCCATCAATAAGTTTTTTTTTTTTTTTTTTTTTTGTCAAATGATAAATTTTGTTTAATTAAATGTTAAATTAGTCACTGATAGAGTTCAAACTCATGCAGTCATGCAATGATTCAATATTTTTTCACCACTGTAGTAAAAGACCACATGCGACATCCGTTAATAAGTTGGCACCTCATATTTTTAATTTAATTCCCATCATTTTCAGTTTGGCACATAGGTAGTTGTACATTAGCAACCTTATTGACTGATAAGTCATAGCTAGCAGTAACCAATAAATATGAAATGTCTCAAGTCTGTATACCACACCTATAGAGCTTTGAATTTCTAAATCAACGTTGTTTAGGTAAACAAATTTATGAATTACCTTCGTTAAAAAGAGTCGATTTGGGGAATTAGAGCTCAAAAAGGACAAAATAGAGACCAACTTTAGTATTTGTCTACCTCATCATTTGATGCTAAAAACATCATCACTTAATACTAGTAAAGTCATCACTTAAAGGCGAACCTAATGACTGTCTAATTTTTAAAACGTTAAGTAGTTAATTGGAATGTTTTAAAAGGCTTAGAGTAATTTGGAAACACATCTAAAGGTTGGGTCACTATCCATTTTATTATTATTTATTATTTTAATAATAAAATTGAATTATATATTATTATTTGTGATTCACAATAAGGGGAAAGGAATCTCAGAAAATAGTGCGTTTGCTTAAAAGAGATGGTAGTACTGCCCAATAGGTAATAAACACAAAGGTTTAGACCAAATCACTAACATTTAAATTAAGTGATACGAATTTGAATTCTAGCTGAAGACCAAAAGTCCAAGTGGAGAATATTACCGTCCCTTTCAAGCTTTAATCATATTCGTAATCAAAGCTTGTTTGGCTTTTAATATCCATTAAACCCATTATAAACGCTAATTAACAAATCCAGAATCTCAAGTTTTTCTTTTTATTTCATCCTCTAAAAATAAATAAATAAATAAATAAAATTAGTACATCGACATTTTTACATTAAGGGAAGAGGGAGTTCGGCAAAGCCACACAATAGGCAGCCTAATTTGATATCGAATGCGTCATCAATGAGATTCGAACTTAAGACCTCTTACTTCCAAGTAAAAAAGAATACCACCAGACCTTAGTACTGAGTGGGTCATCCTCTCACATTATTAGCAACAAGAAAAATTAAGGAACTTAATTAGGAGTGAGTTTGTTCTTAAAAATTCTTCTAATTTCATCGCCCACTACCAAGCGGTTACTTCCCACGTACAATTCAAATATTTTAATTTCTATGTGCTCCATCATATCTTTTGGATAAGTTACTATAATTTTTTTTTATTTCAATCGCAAGGTGATTTTTCTTAGTGATCAAATTGAGAAGTTGATTTTGGTGTTAATTTTTTTTACATTCTTTGATGGAGTTCATGCGCGTTGGTTTTGATTCAATTTTCATTTTTCTTCTCGGGACTTTTAAGTTTAAGGACATCCTCAACTTGCAGTGATACAATCAAAATCTCGAGGTTGATACTCTCTTTTTGAGCGTAATTGTTGGAGCTTGGGTTTCTTCTCGCTTTTATTCTGAAAGTAAGAGATTTGTTCAAAAAAATCTTGCGGTTTGTGTTTGGTTACCCCACTCAAAACTCTTATCCAAATTGGTTTATAAACAACAATGATAAACAGTCTATGCAACTCATCTTCACGGTGTGTAGCACTCATAATTAAAAAAAGGCTTCCCGCGTTCGCGTCAGCGCGTGCATAGAGGTTAGTATGATATAATGATCAAATCCAAAATGTAACAAGATACAAATATCAATATGGCTCATATATTATATTTAGAACTCATTCATCTTTAGTTATACAAGGCTAAAGGCATAAACTTCGGTTTACCTTCTCATATCTTTTTCATAGTACTATTCACAGACCTATTTTTACTTTCTACACGTCCTTGTTAATTTTTTGCTATCGAGTTTTTTTAATTCATTTGATTTTTGCAACTGAGAATTGATTACAGCATTACTATTAGATTGATCTCTTAAAGTGTGTTTTTATTTTATTTTAATTTATTAATTATTCTTTTCTTTTTATTACAAAAAGCTTAGAGAGAGGGGAGGCTTTCACATTCTTAAGGTTAGGGTATACCACAAATCTCTTTGAAGACTTAAAAAAAAGATACTTTTTATTTTTATTTTTACAGATTGTTCACCATAAAATATTGCAAGCATCAAGACTCGAACTAAGCATTGATTTATCAAAGAAAACGACCCTCTTACTGAAAAGCCAAACTAATAAAAAGGATTTCAAAACCTAACACTTTGATTGTATTGAATTATGGTGTAGAATTTGAAGCAAGGCACCAACACTAGTTGCCATCAATCTGAAAACCTAAGTACCACCCACCACTCTAACAGTCAAATCATGAGTACGAGAAGTTTCAAAAAATTTGTACAACAGAAGCACCACCGACTCATGTTACTTTTCAACTGCATTATATATAAAACATGCAATCGATCTTTTTCTCCAGAATACGGAGGACGATAGATACGATTTCAGTAGGGTCCCTTTGAGTCAGCCGAATTAACGACCTAATTGTATGGCCAGAGTTGCAAAATTTTAAGATCCAAAGGTGTCTTGCAAGTAGATCACACCCCAACAAATTCGTGGGTCCTGACTCGTTTATGATAATATTTGAGCAGTTGTTTTTTTTCAAAATTAGGTTAGAAAGAGAGGGTTAGAATCCGGAAAGCAGCGGAATCAAAATTGAAAGAAACTTGCTGTAATTCGATGGAAAGCATAACGAGTCCGTCTTTTGTATATCTTCCTAGCTACAGTATGTATTGTTTTTTAAGTGACTCATATACACTCGCTTGATTTCCTTTGATTCTTCATCTCACGTTCAGTGGTTATATACAACATATACTTTATAGAGAAATGACTCCAAAAATTTCAAAGCAGAATATCTTGAAATTCTGCCGAGAATAACAAAAATAGAGTAATGCTACGGAGATCAAATTTTTTAAACTAAATGATGTGTCACAAATAAAAAACAAGCACGTTAATTGACACTTAATTAATAATCCAATTATCTACAACCACATCATTTAGTTTGTAAATTTGGTTTTAAAAAATTGGTCTACCTAGCATTACTTATAAAAATAATGAGGATAAAAGAATAAAAAAAATCCACAGAGGGCAAATCACAAGGATAAAAGAATAATAAAAATAAGACCAAGGTCGTCTCTGAAATTTTGAGAGTCATGTGCTAAATTTATAAAGATGATTTTTTTTTTAAAAAAAAAGTAGGACAATATCTCTACTAATTAATAAAACTCTGTTTGTCAACCAAAACTCCATAAAATTACTATTCTAACCCTCTCATCAAAGCTAAACAAAATTAAAAAGACATGATAATTTAGTAATTACATACCACTCAAATTTTCAGTTTTTTACACTAACCTCACAGCTTGGTAAAGATAACATATCCTATTTAAAAAATAAAAAAATAAAAAAAAAATGGAGGAGGTTTTTTTCTTTAAACCCACGTCTCCCACTTTAAAATTACCCCGTTAACCGCTTCTTCAAAGTTCCATGCCCAAATTTTTTTTTACAAGGTTTTTTTTAAGAAGTGAAATAAATATTTTTATAACAAATTTAAATTACACACGTATAACGTGTGCCCATATGACTAGTATTGATGATAGAAAGCAAGAAATTAAATCAAAATAAACTTAAGGACTCATTGATTATAAGTTTACAAATATCATTAAATAATAAGTAAAAATAGCTACAAACATAATATTTACTAAATAATCAAAATCACTTCAATCTTAAACAACCAAACAATGAAAATCATAAAAGCTTAAAAAAATCTTACTTTACAGTTTCACTTGAATATATAGCAATATTATCTATAATAAAATTAATGAAAATTAGGGATGGCAATTCGAACCGTTAAAACCGATAACCGTGGATAACCGTCCGAATGGATTGGATTTGGGTATGAAAATTCGGGTATCCGTAACCGAATCCGAACCGAATTATATATAATATAATAGTATGTATTTATAATCATATATAATATAATTGTATTAATATATATATATATATATATTATTCATTGAATCCATTACCTTCATAATACAAAAGTTGTAATGTGTGAGTTACATTTTGTGAGTAAGTTAAAAAGTTTTGATATGAATGAAAATCTATGATAATCTAGACTAATAGTACTTATGGGAGATATTAAAGATCAACCAACATTATCAATATTTAGCTTTAATTTTTATGCTACACAAGATCCATTCATTAAATCATTTTATACATCAAATATTTAATGACGAAATTAATATTTACTAAATTATCATGCGTTAATTGAATAAATACATTTTTTGTATTGACGAAGATGGGTATAACCGTTAACCGATAGGGAATCCATTACCCGGTGGGTATGGTTATGGATAATACCCGATGGTTAATTTGTGGTTAGGGATATGGTTAATTTTCGTGGTTATGAGGATAGATATAGCATTTCCGTCCCCAAACCGAACCGTTGCCATCCCTAATGAAAATCATGTTTAGGGTGTTGTCATTGAAACTTCAAATATATAGAAATAGAAAATTTACAATTATGAAAAATGCTAAATGAGATTTTAAAATGCTAATAAAAATAATTTTTTTGTTACATAATATTATTAAATATAAATATTAGATGACAGAATTTTTTAGAACTTCTTCAAATCTAAAACTTTGTGCGATTGTATTTTTCGCTCATCCCCGAAGCTATAATTGAATGGAAAGATAACTAATGTCACGTTGTCACCTACCTCCACAGTCCCATACTATTTACAAGTAAAAAATGAAACAAAAAAACAAAATAAAACACTTGATTTGTATAAAATAAGTTAATAAATATTCAACTAAAAATTATTTTCCTCAAAAAAAATAAAACAAAAAATTATTTGAGGGAAAGAGTATCATGCCAAACAGCCTCTCTCTCTCTCTCTCTCTCTCTCTCTCTCTCTGGAGAAAGTGAGTGATTGTGGGGAAAGGAGGAAAAGCGATAGGTGTCAAAGCAACAGCTCACCTCTTAGATTTGTGGGTCCCGCGCAATTCCTCTCTCTAGATTTCCTCGTTGCCCTTTTTGACATTGGATTGGAATATGGGCTGGGCTCCCACACGCGCGCGTGTGCCCACACGATCATAATTCATAATGTATTATGATTCATGCTAATCTATATTATTATATGCATTATTCCCCGCCCTCTCCTCCTCTACCTTAATAAATTCTCTTTTCATCAAAATAAGATACCTTAATAAATTAACCATTACGGAATGATCCAGTGATTGAGAATGAATGTCAAGCTCTATTTTACACGGCACGTCGTGAATCCGATTTCAGGTGCGTGTGAATCATACTACAATGGTCAAGAGAGGAAGACTCAAATGTTTCTGTAAGTGTTTTCGGCCTCCGAAAAAGTGGACTGTTGTGACAAAGGTACTGGTTCTTTTTCAAAAAAAAATAATAATAAATTTTGTAGAATATGTAGGCTATCTCAAGAGTCAAGACACATGAAGATAGACACAATATGAACATGATCTAATATTCCAAGTTGAAAAAAATAGTAGATTTCAAGTGGTTGGACGTCCTTTTATTGAGTACTGGTTTGGTATGCTCTTGAATGTTGATGAACGAGTGAAGTCATCTCAAATGAGGAAAGGATTATCATCTCCTAGGCACCTAGGCCCCTAGGCACCTAGCCGAGTGTTAATGTTGTGGAAGGAGCACTTTGGATACAAAAGCGGGCGTGGTGGAATGTCATTGCAATCTAAGCCGGCTTTTGAATACATACCATATTATTTACACTAAGGAGTATGAATTAAACTAGGAGTGTGTAGTCAAACTAAGATTTTAAAAGATTTTAAAGGATTTTAAAAGTAATAGATTTGATAGGATTTAAGAGGATTAAAGACTCCTACAAAATTCATATGGATTTGAATTGATAGTTTGTAGATTTTGGTGGATTGTGGTGGAAGGATTTGAGATTCTTTTTAGCCTTGGTTACATATATTTTTTGCTCTCAAATCCCACAAAATCCACAACTTATAGAAATCCTTCAAAATTTGAATACACTTAGATTTGAATGACTTTAAAATCCTTTAAAATCTTTTAATTGACTACACCTGAATTCTAAAATCATTTAAAATCTTTTGATTGACTACACCTAGATTTGAATGGATTCTAAAATCCTTTAAAATCTTTTAATTGACTACACTAAGATTTTAAAGTCTTTTAAAATCCCCTCAAATCCGAGTTTGACTACACCCCCCTTTCTTATTTATAAGTGAAAAAGATACTACTATCTTGTAATATAAGTAAGGGCAATCTAAGCCAGTTTTGTTGTTGCAGTTCTACCTCATGAGAATGCTATGGATATTAGATCAAGAATATTTAAAATGACATAAAGAAAAAAAAATGGAATGCGTATTGTGAGGATGTGAAGGTAAAAGAGTCTCACATCGATGAAAGGAAAAACCTTACAAGAGTTTATAAGAGGTTGGGCTACTTTCTATACTGTCAATTAGTTTTATGATGAAACCTCAACTTTCTTCGTTGGATACTCAAATAAACAAGTATTTAGTAGAGAGACCTTTAAAGCAGTCGTGTTTTGTTTCTTTATAATTAAGGTAAAATTTCATCTCAAACTTCTTGCACAATTCTAATTCTAAACTAAAATAGAAAAGGTTTTTGTGTGCATGCAACTCTTATTTCTGAAAATGGATTTTGTACTAGTAATCCTGATGTTGAAAAAAAGTATAGCCCATGCTCAAAAAGATTGAAATTTAGATGACTCAACTGATCAAGCCCAGACATTTTATGGTGAATTGGGGATAAGCATAATGTCAATTTGGTAACCGTCCGACTTGCATCTGTTAAGCATGCCGCCAACGTTCATACTAAGCCAGGATCCAACTCTTCATGAGATTTTATAGTTGCATTACTTATAACTTACTTGTTCGTAGACAAAGTGGATTCGGAATTGTCTTTCATTCCAGGGCATAATTTGTATCCATGCGCTTCATATTCGCATGGAGTTCGCTCCCAGAAATATAGCCATCCTATCACCTCATGTCAATCCCACGAACCTCTTATAGGCATTTCAGCCTATTCCTTCCCATCATCGTGTGATTTACCATTACCAGCACCAGAAATCGAACTCATGATGTGCAACGTACAATACGGGCCTGAATTATCCCCGACTACTGAGCCAACCCGTGGTGGTTCAAATCCCTAAGTTCTTCACTAATATGACACATCCATCTATATATTGGAATCTCCTTTACTTGTTCCCATATCATATTGACCTAATTTGCTTATTGTGTTTAGTTCAAAAAAGTTGTGTCATTTACAACTTCATGTCAAGCATATATTAGTCAACTTGGAGCTGATGAATCTGTTGAGTTTGAGTATGCCTCTAATCTGACACGACGAAATAAAGACAAGACACAATTAAACTACCGAGCAATATGGTCCTAATTGGACAACTAATCAAGACTCAAGTTTCCACTAAGCAGATGAAGAATATGAACAAAGTACATGAACAGCGTATCATGCTACCGGACAGGCAAACACTTAGATGATTAGCATGGAGCCCATCTGTTAATCATGATTAAGTGTGGTTTTTAAGAACAAACACTACTTAACGAAAATGAAAGATCGAAAGGACACTCAATTAACGACGGTGATTAACATAATTAAAAATGATTAGAGCCACTAGTGAGGAGTGACCCTTCGGAAAAAAATGATCCCATCCAAACAGCATACAATGCTGGGAAAACACAAACACAGAATCAAACATATTTGACCAAATTAAAATAAAAGCATATTAGGCAAGAAAGCAAGGCAGCATTACTTAAGACTTTTTCTTGACCATGTTTTGGGTGACAGAAACTGTCCTAATTAGTAAATTTGTTTTGATTAGTTGTAATGTTTTGCTGCCAGCAGCACTTCTAATCATTTCTCCATCATCCCTTAATTTCAAGGTCAAAATGTATAATCATCTACAGTAATCAAGGTTTGTGTCCCAATTAGTCAAATCTAATTGAGGACATAAGCAGAACCCTAATGATAATGTGTCTTCTTTTAAGGCTTAATGTCTGCATAAAGGGTGATAATTGATTTAGGGTTTATACTCGGTTGTATTATGGACCACAGTGTTCGAGTCCTTGCCCTTATGAACATATATAATACAATAATATTATGAACATTCCATGTTGTAACAAATAAATAATAATAATAATGTATTTTATTTATATACAACAATAATGGAAGTTAGAGATTAGACTGGACCACGATATGAGTTACTCATACTTAGAAATTAAATTGAAAACAAATATTATAAGTTATCTCTGCACAATGGTGGAGCCAGGTTTTACACTAATGGAGTCATGATTTTGACCAAGTTTTTTTTATTACACCATTCCGTCGATGATTTGGTGGGCACCTATCAAAATTTCCGAACATTCGCCAAAAGCTTGTGATGACATCTATAGATAGCTGTTATGTTCTTTTAGCATCTACTTCTGTCAAGGTGTGCCCAGGCTAGCAGACTGTCAAGACTTTCCAAGACTTTTGAGTGAAGCACTATGTTGAGCATGTGATGCACACCACCACGCTGCACATAAGAAAAAGGAGAAGGAAGACACGGGAAAAAAAAGAAAGAAGAAGATCGGAGGAAGGAAGAAGCAACAATAGGTTTTGATTCAACGTTATTCACTCTCTTCTTAATTAGGGTCAACGATAAATCTATAAACAAATATACATGGGGTTAAGAAGCTGTTGAGGTCATAAACAACCATTGACCTTAAGCTGGCTCTCGCTACTGTCTATGCAAGTCAAAACTTTGAAAAACATATTTTTTTTTTAAATAATTCTGCATGGAAATTGGATTAAGAAGTGTTTATAAAAAACACATATATTTTAAATGATTTATTAACATATTTGATAATTTGAGGTCCAGCTAAGAATTTGTGCTTTTAACTAAAAGGGTCCACTTCATAAACCATCAACTTTGAACAGAATCATGATTAGGTTTTAATTAATTTATCTTAAAGCTTTAATCTTTGGCTTTTTATGTTGATGGCTGAACCTAAACAGAATAATGGGATCTTATATTTAAGGTATAATGAATGTGAGTTTAAGATAAGTATTAATGTGAAGCAATTAACAGGACAATATAATTAAAAGCACTTTTAAGATCTTGCAGAGGCATCAGACAGATAGTGTAGGCCAGAGGGAACTCAATTAATTAATTAAGGTTAGCTAATCACCTGAGCATCTTGATTAGCAATTACTTAATGTGTTCTGGAAGTCACTAAGCTCCAAAAAGAAAGTCTCTGCTCATTTTCAATTTTTCAAATAAGTGGGGCAATTTGCTTACACAACAGAATATTACTTGAGGTTAAAACTCAAAAGAGCTTCTGCTATATTTTAATTTTTTTAATAGGGATGGATCTGTGACATCACTTCATTTATATAAATTTGGTACAAGTTTTTGTGAGACCTACTTTGTGTATTTCAACGATTTGAATCGTCTTTCTTTTAGGTCTTCCCGCAAAGATCATTTCTACCAAAAGTCACCCAAATTTGAACCATATGACTGTTGGATTAGGGTTTTGGGTTTCTTTGTAGAAATGTTTTGCCCATTTTTTCACTATTAATAAATGTCTTAGTGGTTTTAGGTTTGTCTAATTTTTTGCAAGGATAACCTATAAATAATGTTTAAAACGATAGACGATTCAGATAGTTGAAATACCTTACGAAGTAAGCCTAAAAAGACTTGTATAAAAAATTGTATCAAATAGTGGTGACACGGATCCATCCTTTTTTTAAATATCTTTATTTTAAACTAATTTATAGAGATGTGGATAGTTTGAATATAAAACACAATAAATTGAAGAAAAAAACCCTAATAACCAAAGTAATCAACCACCTTACACATTATCATTTGTCTATTTATGTTGTAACATAAACATTCATATGTTACTAATTTATATTGTATTATCATATTATAATACGTGAATTAATAACAATTAGTAGCATTATGAAGCTAACAGTCAAAAGTTTCTCCTTCTTATCTTTCTACGTGTTTCTTGCACGGAATTGTTGAAGACTTTTTGGATTTTTTTTGTTTTTTTTTGGTTAACGACTTTTTGGATTTTGTTACTCAAAATTATGAACTCATGGGTTTTCTATATAACGTTGGACGGTCTACTTACATGTGGGCCGTTGGATCTCGTAAGGCACGCATTTGTATTCGGCCCTAAAAATGCAATTATCCCCTTTTATGGGAACTTTTATTCTAATAGAAGCGTTTTTAACCCGCTCATATTATAACACATGCATTAATAATCATACTTTCCTTCTGCGAAGAGAAAGAAACGAAGCGTGTAAAAATCACTTCACTTATATAAACTGTGTTAGAGAAGTTTCACTCCAAAAATGCAAGAAACACGGGTATGCAGCGAGAAATAAAATGGTGGCGAAAATCATTTTCATTGTAAAATCGTGTTAGAGAAGTTTCACTTTGGGAAATGCACGATGACTTTTTTGGAGTTCCGACCACAATTCGTTTTGACCAACCTTCGACTTCATCGCCTATTTCTTTGTGAATCTCAAAAGACCAAAATCTTCCAAAGAATATTGTTTACAAGTCTTCCTCAAAGTCCATCAGAAAATCAGTCAAGTTCTCTGCATCGTCTACAGCCTCTTCCAAAGACATGCCGTCGATCTTTTTCGGGTTACTCTGCGGGGTTGAGAGAGGAAAAAACGCTAAAAATGCATTTGTTTGAAATGGATAAAAACAGTTTAGCATTCAAACTTGTGTGATGCAAGTTTGAGGAATAATATAGTAGGGCATCAAACTTGTGTGATGATCTCGGGTCTGCTGAACAGACCCGAGATCATCTACCACAAGTACGTCATACATCATAAAACCCGATATTGAAATAATATAGTAGGGCAACCAGACATTACAGCCAAATATTAAAACGAAAACATGCCGGAATACTGAGAAATGAGAATCACCTCGACTTGATAAGCTCAGGAGTAGTTTTCAAAACACTCCAACTGCATGCGATTTTCTCTCCTTGTTCATCAACCTCGGTTTCACTATCTTCTCCTTCATCCTATTATAAACAGTGTCAAATGAGATTTCATACGTAACAACCATAACCGGATTAGAAATTTAGAAGGATGCTGGATAGCTACATCCGAGCCCCATCAGTCTTAGTGAACGAGCATGCAATTATGGAACTAATGTATCTGAAGCAATCAAACTTACATCTTCACCGATGTCAACAGCTTGTGCCATAGCTTCTTCTATACCAGGTGCCTTCTTTAAAGAACAAGTTGAGTTAAACAAAGAGCAGGTCGATTAGATGTTTTGTTCCCACACATTATACCATGATTCAAATGTACCCGCCAAATAAAGTTTACATTTTACAAAGGGTTGTAACCAGATTATGCGGCAAGCCTTTAACGAACAATGATGGGATCTCACGTATGAGATGCTCTTTACACTATAGCGGTTATATACGATAATGGTTGACACAAACTAGGAAAGGCATTGTCTGAACTCCGGATAGGTTATCATATGGATGCTGAACTTTTAATTCCGTTCAACCATGCATGAGCCGTTCTTGCACAGCCCTTTACTGGGAGTTTGCCACTCATGGAATATGCACTCTCGAAAAGAACTTTTGCATTAGTTGTCCAAGCAAGTCAAATCGAGGAACCATGATATTACTCTAGGAGCTGACCCAAAGCACATGAGGAGAAGAGCAAGCTTCTGGAAAATTGATAACTCAACTTGGAGAAAGACTAATAAACCTTCGTATAACAACGGAGCAGAATCGTGAGAGTATATTCATATACTAACGAAAAATAGTTAACTCTGTGCATATTCTATGTTATTCGAGTTGCTAGACAAGAAAATCCATCAAACTAACTAAATTGTACACATTCAAATGATTACCTCAAGCTCTTGAGTCTTCTCTTTTGACAGAATTTTCTCAAGCTCCCTCCCTTGATATGATTTTTTTGTGCTCATCAGAGAGCAGGAAAGTAAGAACTTAAGTAAAAGGAAAAATTGATATAGCAGGTGCCAGAGTAATGTAAAATGAAAAAATTCATAATGACAACCGTAAATTCTTATAAATCAATGTTCCTGAAAAGAAAAAGGGAGGGGAATGTGAAAAGTGCCGACCTCCTTCAGAAAAGACAGCATATCTGGTGTCGGTTCATGAAAATCTGCACCTCTGTAATCGATCACTTCATCTGGATCTTGAATATAGTTCACAGTAGGGTAAACAGGATCTCCACCCCATACTGCAAAGGCCAAATAAAGTAGTCATCAAACTAAACTGCAACATTGAGAAAAACAGGATTTCCATCTGATACTCCAGTTCCGCAGTTCGTTTATGGATTAATTACATGGGCGCTCTAACAAGGAATGAGCGTACATTGATCTCATCCGTATATATAATACAAGCAGCATTGCTTTTTATGGCAACCATGTAAACAAGGTCCAAATGTTGATATCACCAAAATGATATGCACGGTTCAAAACACCTAGACATCAAAAAATTTGTTTACAGATCCCTTGCATGGTCTAAAATATCCATAATATCCCGATATTTCCATCGAAATTTCCGTGTTTTTGTACTACCGATATTTTTTTGGACTACCGATATTTCCGATATCATCGATATTTTAGACCTTACTAAGTCACTCATGTATCTTACCATGCAATGTATAAAGTGTAAAATATTGTACTAATTCATTATATATAAATGATTATGGTGTGTTTAAACTTCTTTCATTAATTACTACATATTTTCTACACTCACAATGTTTGCCAGCTCGCTATATAATAAACTTAAATCAGTTAAATCTATCATGCAATGCATTTCCTTCCAATTTTTTGTGATAAACTAATAGAAAATTGACTAAATAAACATCCTGCAAAGTTTCAATAAAAATTTCCAAGTTTTTCTTACAATTTCCGTGGTTTTTATTCAATTTTTATCGATATCGATAATATCCCGATATTTCCATCAAAATTTCCGTGTTTTTGGAGTACCGATATTTCCGATATCATTGATATTTTAGACCTTGATCCCTTGTATATGGCTGTGAGCCTCGAATCATAATTTTCAAATTAAATGCAACATATTCATATTTCTCCATTATGTACGCGAAAGCACTAACCGTTTCAGAATCTGGTCGTCTCCTTTGCCATCTGGACCAATTTTCTTTCTCTGGTTTTCTCCAGTTCCACCATAGTTCATCACTTGTGAGTGGCTCACCTAATGGCTTCTTTGTTTCTGGATCAATAAAGGGATGAGGACGTCCGAGTTTCTTGTCCAGGTCAAATCCTGTTTCTTCTTCTTTTTCAGGTTTAGTCTGATAGACAACATATTCAGATGGGGAATCTTTAGGATCCTCTAGTGTGTCCTCTGAAGTTTCTGGTTCCAGCACTTCCACTGCCAATGTATCACTTGACTCTACACTTGGTTCAATAGACTCACCGGCAGCAACTGATGTTTTATTCTTCCTCCTCCTACTTCCAGGATTTTTACCATAAGATGGTGATCCAACTGATTTACCAGTGGGCTCAGGAGCCCTGGCAGCCCTAACTCGACTAGCTGTGCCTTCAGGCCAATAATCCTGCCCTGGAATGCTGGCACGAGCACCAGATGCAGGTTCGAGCTGTAATCTTATTAGAGCTGCACACTAAGTTTATCACGTGCTTAAGGGTTTGAAGTCATAAGAGATTGGGATAGACTAGACTTGTAAAGCTATCAGGGAATGTATTTAATCGGATATAAAGCTGGAAGTAATCCTGGTATGAATAGGATTAACTATTCTGATATGATAACTTTGGTTTGTGGTGATAAGGATATTTGTTTATACAATTTGATTAGGATTACATGATGGGAAGTAACCTAATCAAATACCACCATTGAGGATATATAATAGAGGTCCCTGCATTCACACATTTAACGCAAATAGAGAGAACAAGCCCCATTGTTTGTTAATTGCATACAGTAGTGTTGAGTGTAGAAGAGCTCTAGTTTTTCTGCTGCAAAGGCTTCACAAGGTTAGTGGTTAATTGTATTTGTGAATTGCTTATTTCCGCTATTAACTATATTACATTTGGTATCAGAGCCTTTCACATATCTTTTAACCCTATGTGGAAAGCGCAAGAAATTGTCTTCTCTCTTTTACAGAATACGGATTGGTTCCAGTCCATAAAGAAATAAATTATGGGCATGTATTAGCTAAAGCTCTTCTTGCTCATATGTTGTACAAAGGACTGGAATATCAGTACTTGCACTGAATACTGGAAACATGACCGATAGTTATCTAAAGAAACTTATCTTTCATATTTTTGGTTTTCAAGTGGCATAATATTTTATACGTTCTTGTTAGAATCCAACCATGTTTACTAACCACAAAGGCATGTTGATATGGTTAAAGAAATTCAAACAAAACTATGATAGTATTATGATTAAGAAAAAGGTTCATGAGTTCTCTTCGATTCAAAAATGTAGAGACTTGTGACATAAGGTATTGGGGCATAAAGATTAAATTTTTTTATGTTATGTATTAAGTGATGAATCCCAATTCCATGAGCCTGAATACAGTGGAACCCCTAACTGGAGTTAATTACAAAAAGTGGAAACAAGATTTGGAGATAGTACTTGGTGTGATGGACTGGGATCTAGCACTGAGAACTGAGGAACCATCGGTGCCCATTGATGGAAGCACAGCAAGCCAGAGATCCAAGTATGAGAAATGGGAAAGGTCCAACAGAATTTGCTTCATGATTATTAAGAGATCAATGACCGACGCTGTGCGTGGTGGTTTTCCAGAGACATCAAATGCAAAGGACTTCTTGAAATCCATTGAAGAAAAGTACAAGGAGTCAAACAAGAGTGAAACTGGGAACCTTATGAATTTATTGACAACCATGAGGTATGATGGTGTTGAGAGTGTGCGTGAGTATATTCTGAAAATGATCGATGTTGCTGGAAAACTGAAAACACTGGAGGTACCTATATCTGAAACTTTCCTTGTGCATGTTATTATGAATTATTTCATTGCCTCAATCCACTTGTCGGAGTTACCACTAGCCATGGCTTCCTTGAATGAATTAGGATCTTCGAATTCTGACAAGTGTGATTCACTTTCAGCAAAATAAACAAAATCTTCCAGAGTGTTAGACTTTCTTACCCTAGTTGATTTTCTCAATGGAACAATAGGTTGCTGCATTAATGTTTGTGCATGCTGTGTGATTGGTTGTGCATTCGCATGCACTTCAATCTCACTTTGAACCTCTACATTTTCGCCTTCTTCATAATTATTGTGTAGTTGATCTTCATGGTTGTCATCAACATCAATCCCAGTCATTTGCCCAAGAATATCAACCACAGTAGTCACTTTATTATGATCTTCAATCTCTGCCCCATTCTCGATAACCACATCTTCTCTTTCCTCGAACACGAACTTGTTTGGATTGGAAGTAAAGTCATCATCACCTTGAGTGTGTTCCAAGAAAATTGCCCTTGCAGTCTCAACGATTTTCATGCTGTAATTAGGGCAATAAAATCTATAGCCCTTGGATCTGTCTGCATAACCCACGAAGTAACAGCTGATGGTCTTGGAATCTAATTTCTTACCATTAGGATTGTAGACCTTTGCCTCTGCTTGGCAACCCCAAACATGAATGTGTTTTAAACTAGGCTTTCTCCTAACCCATAACTCGAAAGGAGTCCATTCCACAGCTTTGCTGGGGACCCTATTAAGAATGTAACTCGCTGTCTTTAGTGCCTCACCCCACAAAAAATCTGGAAGTTTTACCTTGCTTATCATGCTTCGAACCATGTCAAGAAGTGTTCTATTTCTTCTTTCTGCCACCCCGTTTTGCTCGGGGTTTCCTGGAGTAGTATATTGAGCAACAATACCATGATTTTGCAAGAAAGAAGCAAAAGGGCCTGGATGTCTACCTGTTTGATCATACTTTCCATAATACTCACCTCCCCTATCAGACCTTACAACCTTAATTTTTCTTTCCAATTGGTTTTCAACTTCCTTTTTGTAAATTTCAAAAACTTCTAGGGCTTTAGATTTTTCAGAAATTAAATAAACATAACAAAATCTTGAAAAATCATCAATAAAGGTGATAAAATATTTATTTCCTTCAATAGTTTGTGTGGGAAAAGGACCACAAATGTCCGTATGAATGAGTTCCAAAAGTTGTTTGCTTCGTGTGGAACCTTCCTTCCTAGACTTAGTTAATTTTCCTTTGATGCACTCCACACAAAAATCAAAATCATTCAAATTTAATGGAGGCAAGATTTCATCTTTCACTAAGAGTTCCATCCTTGGTTTTGAAATATGACAAAGCCTTTTATGCCACAAGTTTGACGACTGAAGTGACTTTGTTTCTTTACTCTCAATGCTAAAGATAACTTGATTATTCTTAAGTGAAAACTGAAACATGCCATCAATCAAAAAACCGGTACCAATATGGGAAGAGTTATAAAAAATATTGAAGCCAATCTTATTCATAGTAAAATAAAACCCTAACAAAACTAATCTTGAAACTGAAACAAGTTTCCTTCTCATTGAAGGTACATAAACGACATTTTCCAAATCTAATTGAAAACCAAAATCCAAATTAAGCCTAACTGTGCCTAGAGCCTTGACTTCAACCCTTCTCCCATTGCCAACGGATACCTTGACTTCATCTTTATTTGGAATTCTCTTTGTTATGAAGTCCTGCAATGAGTTCGTAACATGAACAGAAGAGCCAGAGTCAAGCCACCAAGCACTGCTAGGTATATCAATCAAATTACTTTCAAAACAAGCAAAAACTTTTTTTTACCTTTTTTAGCTTCTTGTTTAGCAAGCCATGCTTTATATTTAGGACAATTCCTCTTCATATGGCCGGCCTTTTTACAAAAGTAACATTTGAAAACCAAAGGTCTGTTAGGTTTAAAAAACCCTCTTGGAAGATGAGTGAACATTTCTAGTATGATCTTTCCTGATAGCATCCGAGTTTGATGCCTTGACATCCCTATTGCTGCTTTGAACAAAATTAACCATTTCACCCTTTTCTTTATCCATTTTCTCCTTTTTCATCCTAACCTCCTCACTGACACAGATGGAGATTAACTCATTGACATCCCATTTCTCACGTAAAGCATTGTAAGACACTTTGAGTTGAGTATATGTATCAGGGAGTGAATTCATAATAACATGCACAAGGAAAGTTTCAGATATAGGTACCTCCAGTGTTTTCAGTTTTCCAGCAACATCGATCATTTTCAGAATATACTCACGCACACTCTCAACACCATCATACCTCATGGTTGTCAATAAATTCATAAGGTTCCCAGTTTCACTCTTGTCTGACTCCTTGTACTTTTCTTCAATGGATTTCAAGAAGTCCTTTGCATTTGATGTCTCTGGAAAACCACCACGCACAGCGTCGGTCATTGATCTCTTAATAATCATCAAGCAAATTCTGTTGGACCTTTCCCATTTCTCATACTTGGATCTCTGGCTTGCTGTGCTTCCATCAGTGGGCACCGATGGTTCCTCAGTTCTCAGTGCTAGATCCCAGTCCATCACACCAAGTACTCTCTCCAAATCTTGTTTCCACTTTTTGTAATTAACTTCAGTTAGGGGTTCCACTGTATTCAGGCTCATGGAATTGGGATTCATCACTTAATACATAACATAAAAAAAATTAATCTTTATGCCCCAATACCTTATGTCACAAGTCTCTACATTTTTGAATCGAAGAGAACTCATGAACCTTTTTCTTAATCATAATACTATCATAGTTTTGTTTGAATTTCTTTAACCATATCAACATGCCTTTGTGGTTAGTAAACATGGTTGGATTCTAACAAGAACGTATAAAATATTATGCCACTGGAAAACCAAAAATATGAAAGATAAGTTTCTTTAGATAACTATCGGTCATGTTTCCAGTATTCAGTGCAAGTACTGATATTCCAGTCCTTTGTACAACATATGAGCAAGAAGAGCTTTAGCTAATACATGCCCATAATTTATTTCTTTATGGACTGGAACCAATCCGTATTCTGTAAAAGAGAGAAGACAATTTCTTGCGCTTTCCACATAGGGTTAAAAGATATGTGAAAGGCTCTGACCATTTCAGGGCATCAAACCAATAGGGTGTAAGTGGGTGTTTAAGACAAAAAGAGATTTGAAAGGAAGCATCGAAAGGCATAAGGCGAGGCTAGTTGCAAAGGGATTTACTCAAAGAGAAGGGGTTGATTATAAAGACACGTTCAGTCCGGTATCGACGAAGGATGCATTCAGAGTTATTATGGCAGTGGTGGCGCATTTTGACTTACTTTTACATCAAATGGATGTAAAAACAGCCTTCTTGAATGGTGATTTAGAAGAAGACATATACATGGCTCAACCTGAGGGTTTTATGGAGGAAGGGAAAGAACACTTGGTTTGTAAATTGAAGAAATCCATTTATGGATTAAAGCAAGCGTCGAGGCAGTGGTATTTAAAATTCCATCGAGTTATAAGGGAGCATGGTTTTGTTGAGAATCCCTCTGATGTATGCATTTACTTGAAAATTAGTGGAAGCAACTTTATTATTTTGGTGCTCTACGTAGATGACATTTTATTGGCTACGAACAATATGAGTCTCTTAGATGACACCAAGTCTTTCATGCAGAACCATTTTGAAATGAAGGATTTGGGTGAGGCTGCATATGTTTTGGGTATCGAGATTAAAAGGGACAGGAAGAGAGGATTACTAGGGTTGTCGCAGAAGGGATATATAGAAAAAGTGTTGAAAAGATTCAATATGTCAATGCGTGGAACTACAGAAATGCCGATATCCAAGGGAGACAAATTGAGTAAAGAACAGTGTCCTACAAATAACTTAGAGAAAGAAGCCATGCAAGACAAGCCATATGCATCACTAGTTGGGAGCCTGATGTATGCACAGGTTTGTACAAGACCTGATCTTGCTTTTACAATTAGTGTTTTGGGGAGGTTTCAATCCAATGTTGGTGAGGCACATTGGAATGCAGGTAAGAGAGTATTGAGGTACCTTCAGAGGACTAAATCACACATGTTAGTCTACAAAAGAACTGATGATCAACTGCTTCTAGAAGGATATAGTGATGCAGATTTTGCAGGTTGTCTCGATGATTTGAAGTCAACTTCTGGTTATGTGTTCATGATGGGTGGTGGAGCCATCTCTTGGAGGAGTGTTAAACAAGATATAGTGGCGTCATCAACAATGGTGGCTGAGTACTTGTCATGTTGTGAAGCAATTAATCAAGGAGTCTGGTTGAGGAATTTTATCACAGGTCTCAGAATAGTCGACTCGATCTCAAGACCAATACAACTTTATTGTGACAACAATGCAGCCATATTCTTTACCAAGAATAATAAAAGGTCCAATGCTACCAGAAATTTGGATATTAAGTTCCTTGTTGCTCGTGAGAAGGTCGTAGAGGGCTTGGTTAAGATAGATTACATGGAAACATCTTCCATGATTGCTGATCCATTATCCAAGCCAGTTCCAGTGGTGGTCTTTAAGAAGCACATACAGAAGATGGGGGTTTTAGAGAGCCTTGATATCGTGGACTAGTGGGAACCTATGGTTTGATTACATTATGTTCTTGTTTTCAAACTTAGTTTTTTGATACATGCATTAAAGTTTACAGTTTATCTTGGCTAATAAAGTAATAAATTGCTGGTTGCAGAGGTTTCCCATATTTGCAGTTTATAGCTATGATACAATACATTTTTAATGTGTTATTTGGAAAACAATTTATATTTAATTGTTATTACAGAAGGCAACTTAAAGGTCTCAATGTGAGACAATGAAGAAGACTAGTTTACTAGTCTTATTAAAGGTGGACTATAATACGAGATGCATTACAGAAACATTCAAGCATGCATGTTGTATTAATTTTTCATGTCTTGTTGGAGTCTCATGTGTATGATAGTTTCATGATAGTGATTCAGGGAATAGTGTTTTATGTTTTGAGGACATGATTCCCTTTAGTTCTTCATGAATGCTGGCATATGACAGAGACTTGTTACTGGGATTTTGTCGTTCCTATTCTCATGGCCACTGAAGTATGATTTCTTATATGGTGGCATGTGTGAAAACAAGTGTTGGCTCTAGTGGGAGAATGTAATCTAATTAGAGCTGCACACTAAGTTTATCACGTGCTTAAGGGATTGAAGTCATAAGAGATTGGGATAGACTAGACTTGTAAAGCTATCAGGGAATGTATTTAATCGGATATAAAGCTGGAAGTAATCCTGGTATGAATAGGATTAACTATTCTGATATGATAACTTTGGTTTGTGGTGATAAGGATATTTGTTTATACAATTTGATTAGGATTACATGATGGGAAGTAACCTAATCAAATACCACCATTGAGGATATATAATAGAGGTCCCTGCATTCACACTTTTAACGCAAATAGAGAGAACAAGCCCCATTGTTTGTTAATTGCGTACAGTAGTGTTGAGTGTAGAAGAGCTCTAGTTTTTCCGCTGCAATGGCTTCACAAGGTTAGTGGTTAATTGTATTTGTGAATTGCTTATTTCCGCTATTAACTATATTACACGAGCTGCCCAGATGTTGAGTTCATATAACTATCGTAGGGTGGACGCTCAATAGAGACCTCTTTGGAGGACTCATCATCCTTCTCACACTTTATACAAGGAAGTAAAGGTGCCCTTTGTGGTAACAGATTCGAGCCAACTCTAACTTGGAATAATCCAACTGGAAATGAACTTACAGTTGATGCCTGTACAAATCACATAAAATTATACGTGATTAAGTTAGCACAACGATAAATGGCTAACAAACAACGAAAGAAGGAAAAGTAGTGGCAACGAAGTGTCTTTTATATTACCAGAGCCGGGAATTTAACATCAGGTCAACAAATATAGTTTCACGAAAAACAGAAGCACCAAAAAGCTGTCCATGACATATAGACACGCATGTGTGTGCAAGGATGCAATTGATTCCAGAAAACTACAACCTACAAAGGAAGCTTTAATGCTTAGGTTCAAACAACATCAGCCCAAACTCAACGCTTTCCTCATGTAACAAAACAACTATGCTTATAAGTTGCAGTTGCAAAACAATGTTACAAAATTCCCCAACTAAAAGTTCTCGTCTCAAGTCTCAACTTAGGCAGATGGCCAGTTTAGTCCCGGCATTGTTACCACAACCAAACAAAAATTCAACCGAAAAAATCACCCACGTTTATTTACTACAGAAATCACTCCACACAGAGCTAGAGACTTGAATAACGAAAGCCTAAAATTCAAGGAACACAACTATAAAATAAAATAAACAGAAGAAAATTCCAAAACAACTGGATAGGCATAAATACATACATATGTGTGTGTGTGTGGAGAGCTAATAAACCTTGAAATGATTGAAACATGGGTTCTCAGAAGCATGGCTCTGTGCTGAGACTGTACCTATCAATCCTCTATCTGCCACAAGCACACCAAAGACTGAAAAAACGAAAACTTGTACTCGAAATTATCTTTGTTATTAGATAAGCTCAAATGGGCACACCTTGATACAGCCAGGTTCCTGGTAGAGATGCCATTTCACTTTAAAAACAAAAAACCCGATTTGGGTACTGAGCAGATTTTACTACTAACTGTTGTGATTGCAAAGAAACTGAAAAGTTCTAATCTTGCACTGTACAATTTGCAACCAAAAGAAAACGTAATGTTGGAAAAACAGTAAAACTGAAGGTTGAAGATATGAAGTGAACCTTTATATTTTCCAAATTTTGAAGACTGGAGTTGGAAGGGGAGTTCTTGAGCTGGTTCGGCCGCTGGGTAGGCCTGCTTTTCGGTGGATATGGAGGTTTGAATTGCTGCTGGGGATTAAAGTTCGGAGCTTTCGGTTCTGGGGTCACCCGGCTCGAGGGTGGGAAGTGAGAGGAGGGGGACTGAGACAGGGCTTTACATTATGAGTAAATTGTAGCTATGGTCCCTGAATTTTAACTCAATTGGAGCAATGGTCCCTCAACTAAAAATCAATTACCATTAGTCCCTTAACTTATCAAAACGTGCATTTATGGTCCCTCAACTAAAAATTCATTACCATTGGTCCCTCAACTTTAATTCAACTGGAGAAATAGTCTCTTAACTTTAACCCAATTGTAGCAATGGTCCTTCCAACATCACTCGTTTTGACAAAAATTTTGACGTAGTTGATGAAAAAAATCATAATTACACACTTTGATGAGTTGAGGGACCCTAATTATATAAATGGTTATTCCAACATAACTTATTTTGACAAAAGTTTGACTAAATTGATGAAAATGACTATAGCTACACATTTTGATAAGTTGAGGGACCAATGGTAATAGATTTTTAGTTGAGGGACCATTGCTTCAATTTGATTAAAGTTGAGGGACCATTAGTACAATTTACTCTAACATTATTTGATGAATAAATTCGGAACAAAAGTTTTGTTCTTATAAATATGTAAAAGTTAGAGAGATAACCTTTACTGGTGATAGGAGTGAAGCTAGTGTAAAATATTACACTGTAAATATAGCACAAGGAGATGACAAATTAAGAGAGAGGAATAGATATGAATGTATTGATCTTTTTCTCTTCTGTTACTTCTTGTATATTATTGCAAGCATACGGAGCGCTATATTTATAGAGCAGCTCCGATCAAACCTCTTAATTGTACATTTGAAATGTTCAATGCATAACTTTGAAAATAGATCTTTGTGTTTTCATTTTCTACATCACATGCTTGGGCATTGAAAAACCTGTGTGTGGATGTTGAAAATCCATTTCAATCTGTATGGTTATTGAAAATGTGAGTGTGACATTCATAACATGCCAATATTTTCAACATTTGTATATATAACAGTGTTATTATTCAATCTTTATTGTTCATTTTAGAGATGTAATGTTCTAATCAATATGATGTTGTATATATAAACTAAGTCTAATCGGTTAAGCTTTGTTTAAAATGATTGACAAATTGAAAAAAAAATCACAAATACGATCAACAAATACATTTGTAAATAGTTGTAACAAATAATAGTTTAATGGTCGCCTTTTGTTATAACAAATGGCAAACTTATTGTTTGATCTTAAATAAATTAACTAATAAAACAACTCGCGTCTTAACTGAAACCGTATAGACATAGTAGTAATGAAAAATTCGGAAATAAAATACTTAAATGTCTTATGAATGACGTGATGAAAGTCTTGGTATCTAAAAAAATATTCTTCAGTCGTTTAGTACTACATTCTAGTGATATTCCTTAAGAAGTTTTAAGTTCAATTTTCGTACCAAAAAAAAAAAAAAATCTTCATATCATTAGACGTGGGTGGTGATTGGTGAGTGGTGGTGACCAACCACTATTCTATTTCTCTGAGATTAAGTTGATGAATTTGTTAAATAAAAAAAAGGGATTTAAAGTGCAGAAGGAGCAAAAAAGGCACCTGAGTCTTCCTCCTGTACGAAGTGGGGGACAAGAGAAAATAAAAACCCAAAAGAAATGGAGAATGAAATCGACCCATCAGTTATTCTCTCTGTGGTTTCACGTTTCAGTCAAATATCTTCTTAGTTTCTCCCAATATATTTTCCATCTTTATACAACTTTACCTCCCTACTTCCTCCCTCCCTATGCTCCTCCGCTCTGCAATCTGGCAATCTGCATTAGGGTTTTTCTCACCCAACTCCATCTCCCAATCCAATCCCATCTGAATTTCCACTGCGGGGTTTGTTCATCTGGGTCGGGATCGAACTCTCTGCAGAACGCCGGTGAGACGTTGAGTTTTGAAGCTTTTATGCGTTGAAATTTTGATGGGTTTTCTACCTTTTATGCATTGTGTTGCTGAATTGTGACATTGATTGGATTCTTGAACTCGATCTTTCTGAACCCATTAGGGGGGTTGAGTTCTCTCACTGTATGTTGCTTTGTATTTCTTGCCACTGTTGATTTGGATTGTATATTTTGAATGTGGGTTTTTTCTTGAGGATTTGGGAAAGGTTTGGTTTGGGAGTTTTTTTTTTTTTTTTTTGGGTTTGGAGCTTGAATTGGGTTTCTTTTGGTGATTGAAGAAATGGGTATTGGAGGAACTGTTTGGTGGTTGTTGTCGTAGAGTATATTGTAGTCTGTGTATTGGTTTCGTAAAGATGAAGAGGCTGAAAGTTGAACCTTCGGTTGCGAGGAGGTTCAAATTGCAGCATTTGTTGTTTGGTATAGCAGCATTGTACTTGGTCTTCATATCCTTTAAGTTTCCCCAGTTTCTGGAGATAGCAAACATGTTGAGTGGTGATGATGGTTATGTTGGGTTGAAACTGGTCGAAGATGTAGATTTGAGTAAACCATTATTCAGTTCCGCTTATAAGGATACGTTTCATCGCAAACTGGAAGACCAAAACCAAGATGCGCCTGTGAGGCCTAGTAAGGAACCTTTGGAAGAGAGTAAAGGTGGATCTAAGCCTATAAAGCCACTACAGCATCAATATGGTCGGATTACTGGTGAGATTATGAGGCGAAGGAATAGAACAAATGAACTTTCGGTGCTTGAGAGGATGGCAGATGAGGCTTGGACATTGGGTTTAAATGCTTGGGAAGAAGCGCGTCAACTTGATGGGAAGGAGATTGGAGAGAGTTCTATAATTGAGGGAAAACCTGAGTCATGTCCTTCATGGTTATCAATGAGTGGGGAAGACTTGGCAATAGGAGATAAGTTGATGTTTCTTCCTTGTGGGCTTGCTGCAGGTTCTTCTATTACAGTGGTGGGAACATCCCATTATGCTCATAAGGAGTATGTGCCCCAACTTGCAAAGTTGAGGAGGGGTGATGGAACAGTTATGGTCTCACAGTTCATGGTTGAGTTGCAAGGGTTGAAGTCCGTAGAAGGGGAGGATCCGCCAAAGATTTTGCACTTGAATCCACGATTAAAAGGTGATTGGAGTCAGCGGCCAGTCATTGAGCACAACACCTGTTACAGGATGCAATGGGGAGCAGCTCAAAGGTGTGACGGCTTACCATTTAAGAGCAATGAAGACATGCTAGGTAAAAAATTTCCATTGATTTAGAAGATAAAGTCCTTCCCTTGTATTTCAACAGCCATGATATCTGTAAAAATGTATGAAGATTCCTGAAAGTAAAAAATCAATGAAAAAACATGCGTATACCTCTGTATGAATAATACTAATGCTTTTTATAAGGATAAGTCCCTTAAAAAGGACAAGTTTGTTTATAGTGCAAAATAGGAAGTATATTATGGGGATTAGGGATGTAGGTATTTTGTTTGCATTTTCAGATCGTAAAAATCCATTTCCCCTTCTATCTATTCTGTAGCTGTTTGTTATGTGGATTATATGTAAACTTTCTGTTTACTATGTGGGTTCCTTATACTTGCTGGCTCTTCCTGAGCAGTCCTGACCATCATGTAGTCATGTTGTTATTTCGAAGGAAAAGATACAGAACTTTCTTATGCTTCCCAGGCTATTAGACTCCAATTTCCACCTTCTTTCTATTGTCTTGCTGTTGATAGAAACCTTTGGGTATACCTTTTGGGTTGTAATATAACGTTAATGCACGTATGTGGCAGTTGATGGATTCGGGAGATGCGAAAAGTGGATGCGGAATGATATGGTGGACTCAAAGGAGTCCAAGACCAAGACTACCTCATGGTTCAAACGATTCATAGGGCGCGAGCAGAAGCCAGAAGTAACCTGGCCATTTCCCTTTACAGAGGGTAGATTGTTTATCCTGACCATACGTGCTGGTGTGGATGGATTCCATGTTATTGTCGGAGGCAGGCATGTGACTTCATTTCCATATCGAATGGTATGTTGCATAAATGGGTAATTTACTTATATTGCATATGTTTGCCTCTGACATTGGACGAATATGCTAAGGCCATAATTATGATTACTGATCATATCTGTTCCTAAGCATCTGGTTGTGTCATTTCAGATTTATTCCTTGTATTGTTTTCCAATTCCTTCCTTATCAATAGCAATGCACTTTTTTATAATTAGTTTTATGCTTCAATTTTAGGGTTTTACACTTCAAGATGCAACTGGATTAGCAATTAAAGGAGATCTTGATGTTCATTCTGTTTATGTTACTTCTCTTCCCACTTCTCATCCAAGTTTCTCACCTCAAAGAGTACTGGAGATGGCAGAGAAGTGGAAAGCACGTCCTTTACCCAAGAGTCCTATTCGACTGTTTATTGGGGTTCTTTCTGCTACAAATCACTTTGCAGAGCGCATGGCAGTGAGAAAAACTTGGATGCAATCATCCTCAATTAAGTCGTCCAACGTAGTAGTCCGTTTCTTTGTTGCATTGGTAAGTTTATTGCTTTTAATCATTCAATAATTGATTTATCAAGAGTTGAGCAGTCAGATCCCAGGATCTGGTGTGCAGATATTTTCCATGATTATGTCCTTTCTATTGCCAGTACAGAAGAAGTCGTCTCCATATATAAGGCTGGAGAACAAATATTACATTAAGTCTTTTTTTTTATTTAAAAGTATAACGTCCTTGAGTAGTTATATCTCATCTTGCATGAGAAGATATAAGTGTGGCTCTAATTGGTTAGAAGATATAAGTGTGGCTCTAATTGGTCAAAAGTGTGCAATTCAGTCTTTCAAGTTTTCTGTTTGTTTTTTATTTTGAAGTTCTAGCTCCAATTGTAAACCCCTGTTTATGCTTGTACTAATTTTTCTGCCCCTTCCTAGCTTGGATTTTGTTTGTGTTAAAAGAGTCTTTGACTGAAAGAGAAAGTAATTCTGGATTGATTCTGTTTCCCTTCCATAACGTCAGACAGGCCAGATTGATGTTTATATTTTATTGCGTAGACGATGTAGATATGTGTTTGAATTGTATGGGTTACCTGATATGGCATGTACCTAGTAAAATTGATTGGATGAAAGAAAAGTACTCGCTCTAAATGGAAGCTGGCTTGGAATGACTGAAAGAAAAGTACCTGGATCATTTTCCAATATTTATTTTAGAAAAAAGTTCCTTCAGCGGCAGTACAGTGATAGTGTGACCCACCCTTCAGTGGGAATTGACTGGATTTTTAGCCTTAGGGTTGTAACCTTTGAAATTTGCCTAGCAATGAAAAGGAAAGAATTTGAATTATGCAACTCAGTTACTTGTAGATTGATGAGTTTAATCTTAGTTTGAACTTTGAAACTGTTTCTGTTTTATATGAATCTCTTCCTTCGATATTTGGTTATATTAATTATTAAGTTTTGCAGAATCCAAGGAAGGAGGTAAATCAAATGCTGAAGAAAGAGGCTGCTTACTTTGGTGATATTGTTATTTTGCCCTTTATGGATCACTACGAGCTTGTTGTTCTGAAAACCATTTCTATTTGTGAGTTTGGGGTGAGTTCAGTTTATTCTCCAGTATTTCTCCGTTGAGTAAACACATTACATATGAATATATTATTATAAATCAAAGGTTCGTGTATATCTGTAGTTTGGTAAACCATTCAACTGGGTCTTTTTTGAGTTTGTATTTCTTGTATTTAAAAGCTTTAACATCTTGATGCAGGCTCAGAATGTGACAGCTGCGTACATCATGAAATGTGACGATGACACATTTATTAGAGTGGACACCGTCTTAAAGGAAATTGGGGGCATCCCTTCTGAAAAATCCCTTTATATGGGCAATCTTAACCTCTTGCATCGCCCTCTCAGAAGTGGAAAATGGGCTGTAACCTATGAGGTATGCAAGTTTGCATCCATCTCTACTTAGTTTTCGAGTCATCCAGTTATCTGCTTTTGTTTAAGAATTGCATTTGATAAGCAGTCTTGTGGGTTTTTGGAATGTCATGAATGATCCATCTGTTTCGTAGGAGCTACTTTTCTTAATCGTATATTCTGAAAATTGGATATAGTGGTTGGACGCAAATCAATTGGAGCTCCATGGTACCACTAGAATCATATGAATGGACAAGAAATAATTTCCCTGCATACGGCTCCTAATTTCCTTACTGTTGTCGCTGTTGTCTAATTTGAATTTGTTTCTATTTTTCCCCTGAGAGGATTAAAAGTTTTCAAAGCAGATGCATGTTAATCCCTTTATGTTTGTGTTTTTTCTTCTACTCGTCTTTCTCTCTCCCTCTGAAGCATTATTGTCTACTGTGACAGGAGTGGCCAGAAGAAGTTTATCCTCCATATGCCAATGGCCCTGGATATGTAATTTCCATTGATATTGCTAAATTCATCATTTCTCGGCACGTTAGTCGTAGCCTAAGGGTAAGTTACTAATTGTCCGACTTATTACCTCTCTTCGGAGGATGGTTTCTTTCTTTTTCCTTCAGTTCCGGTTCAAAATTAATATGCATTGGCCGAAAGAAAAGTTATAATATATGTGGTTGCTGAAAGATACTGTGTATTTGGTTGCAGCTCTTCAAGATGGAAGATGTGAGCATGGGAATGTGGGTTGAGCAGTTCAACAGTACCACAGCGGTCGTCCAATACTCCCATAACTGGAAGTTTTGTCAGTACGGGTGCATGGATAACTATTTCACCGCACATTACCAATCTCCAAGGCAAATGATCTGTCTTTGGGACAAGTTGGCTAGAGGTCGAGCTCGATGCTGTAACTTCAGATGACACCGAGCAGTGTACTTCACCCTTCTTTCTGGTATCCTCCCGCTTGTGCCGATTCTTGTCTATTAGTTTCGATTGAAAGTACAAGCTCCTAACCATGAATCGCAAGAAATGGTTTTTGTCAAAATGAATCATCGAAGAGTAGTATAGTTTGTGTTGTAAAATCGGGATGCTTGACAAATTCTCCCCAGTACCATGACATTGATTGTACGTTATGCTCATGATCTTGAGATTTAACAGAAGATTTACAATGTCTGATACATTTGTGGTTGAGCAATTGCACCTCCCATCTTGATCATAAAATTAGTCGTTAGACTCTACATGTATTAGAAAAAGTAGCACAATGCGGTCTTCATCTCCCTGGCATTACTCTTTATCAAAAATACTATTTCGGGCGTTGGCACAAATGACGTGTGCGTTAAGTTACTGAAAAACTGTTGGAATGCGTTACTGGAAACTGGGAAGGTAATACTTTACCAAACACGACAAATCCCCCAGTTCCCAGCTTCAAATTCAATCACCACCCAGCCACCACGCCATTATTTCAAAGCTTATTTAATTATTTAAAACGAATTTTTGTTTGATTAGTATAAAATTATAGGATAATACATTAATATGGTTATTGATTATTGATATGAATTCTATTATTATTGATGGGAATAAAATTATTGTTTAGGGTAAAAATTGAATTTTTGGTTATTGATTGATTAGTTGAATTATTGAATAGGGAAAATTAGAATCCCCTGCACTTTTTTAATGCTCTTTAGATTAAACATTGGTTCTATTTTGAAATTTGATTAGGACACCTAAACAATTGTCACGTCAGCATTTTTATATTTATTTATATTACATGTAATTATTGTGTTTTTTTTTTAATTTAAAATGTTAATTATTAAATTCCATATATATTCTTTTAGGTTGATATTTTTTTGTACGTGGCCTTTTTTTTAGGAAGCCAGTTCTTCTCCCACGTTTGAGCCGTATGGTTTCTTCTCCCACGTTAAAATTCTGTGATCCCCATTTTTGAATTTTGAATGGACTTATCCATTTCAATTAGTGGTTGTTTTCACTATTTTATATTGATGTCATGTGAGATAATTAGACGTATTCTCTATTTTCGGAGGCGTGAGGCTGGTATTTTCAGATAATATATTTAAACATACCGAATACGTACCAAGAAGATATATAAAGTAACGTACCAAATATGTACCCAGGAGAAATATATGTTTAATCAAGAGGAAATATATGTACCAAATACCAAAATGTACATTAAATAACGTACCAAAGCACAAGGCAACGCGTACCTATATTTTGCGCTCATGATTAAGCAATAATTCAATTGCAGCTATAAATTAAGAGTTAGAAGAGGAGTGGAAGACCCTTTTTTTCATAAGAAAAACAAAATCATGCACGAGGGACATAAGTTATCATGGAGGTGGAAAAAATTTCTGGTAGGGAATAATTATGATTAATATATATTATGAAATTCAAATGCTTCTTATCTGCAGGGAAGATATGTATTATGCAGTATTTGTTTTGATTCAAACTCTTTGAGATATAAGTTAGGCAAGAATTTAGGAAACTTTTTTTTTTGTTATCGTGAAGAAATTAAGATTCTGGGCATCAATGTTTTGCTTTGATAAAATCTATGGCAGGTTTTGTAATTTAAGTACTATAAAATGGGCAAATAAAAATCATGTGCCATCAAAATTGTAGGAAAATGTTTAATCAAATTTCTAAACTGAACAAATGTTTAGTCTAAAAAAATTAAAAAACAGGCACCTATATCAAAACACCCTTATTGAATAATATATACGATTATTCATATTGATTAGTTGAACTGATTTTTTTTGTTTATGAATAATTTGTATTGATTAATTGAATTGTTGGTTTGATTAATTATTAGTCATATCAGTATAGTCTAAGAGTCTAAGATTTTTTTTTCTTTCCATCATATAGTTTTGTAATGAAACGATATTATAAGAAACAGTGCTTAAATTCTCCTTCATATATTTTGAGTAGTCCTCCTTCTCGTTCAAATATTTCAAGTAGTCCTTGAATATTTAGGGTAGTTCACAACAAAATGAGGCCACTGAGTTGGATGAATTATTGGCTAATCTTTTTGCAGACCTTGGACATAGAAGTCGAAATGATTGCTTATACACCTAATTATCGCGAAGCAATTTGTAAACACTATCTCCAAAATGATCATTGTCAACCTAAAGACCACATAATGCCAATAAAAGTTAACAACAATCGCTATTTTATCATCGGTTGGGAGATCAATGGTTGAGTGATAGCATGATTGTTTACATTGAAATAGATGTATTTGCTTTTATTGACAATAAGTCTATTATGCGACGTCTTCATGACATGAAACCTCGCCAGCAACAATTGTAATTTGTTTGTTTTGATAAATTATGGAAAACATTACTATATAAAAGAATTTGATTGTTTTAAACCTTGCATTCTTTTTAAGTTCCTCCTTCCCCTCGGCAATTCTTGACTTCCGCACTGCTCGTATTTAGACATGACGATGATGGCCGTGTTGCCTGTTGAGTGGGGGAAAGGAGCGAACAGCGGTTGAATTTGATAACCTAGCAAAATCTGCAGGTTTTGTTGGAACACAGCTGTCTCCAATTTCATATGGATGTCATGCGACAGAGTTTCACAAGGGAAAACCATTCAAAAAATATATACATGTGTGTGTGGAGGGGGAGCATAGGCACAAGGAAAAAGTTTCATTATTTAGGAAAAGTTACAGGTTCAAATTGTAAAAAACTTCTTTGCAAAATAAGGATAAAACTGTGTATATAGATGTTCGGCTCAACCCTTGCAAAGCAGATAGTCTTGTACACTTGACATCGACTTTTTTTTGTTTTCCAGGTGTGTCATCGTTTGGCCCACGAAGAAGGATTTGGATCCTCTCCTGAGCTCAACATCCTGAGCCTATTGAGTAAATCACACGGGCCGTTGGATCAAAATCTAACGGCTACAAACAGGAAACCCCTCTAAATTTATAATAATTGTAGCCGTTGAATTAAAATTCAACGATCCGTATGATTTACTTAGTAAGCTCAAAATGCTGAGCTCAGGAAAGGATCCAAATCCACGAAGAATAGTAGTTGAGGCAAATGCATGCATTATTAAAAAAGCTTACATAATCTGAGAGAAAGCAATCACATTGTTGATTGAGTTCTGTCAGATCATGATTTGGAAAGCTTTTAACATTCCGCTTGCTTATCCCTCAAGGAAGCAATAAATCAGCCAAATAGTGATTATCCTGTATGAAAAAGGAAACTTGGCTACTAGCTAAGTACAACCATTTACGTGCATGCAAAAACGATTGAGTTAAACCGTTAAAGTGCTAAAGGTTTGTTGGTGAAATCAACCGTAGCAACATAATAAGTCGCCAACAACACGCATGATCAACTTTCTGTAAAACAAAATAAGGCGACTTTCGTCCGTTGCTACGGTTGAAAATTGGTCTCTATGATATTGTACCGTTTCTCTAACTAAAAAGCTAAAAGAAAGAGGAATTAGTATCTCGATTGAAGTTCGTCCACAGCTTCTTTGGTGTCGATAAGATTAAAAGCGGCCACGTCATACGTGGGTCCCACTGCTTCAGTCCAATCCTTCTCACACAAAAGCCCTTTCCAAACCTCCAGCCTGCTCCCACGTCGTGTATGGCCCCACGAGTCTCACTGGCGTCCAATCACAAAGCTTTAAGCCCTTCAAAATCGGACCAAACGAAGACGCGAAAACAACACTGACTCGTATCGGACAAAATCGGCAATAATCCAACTTATCGGGATGGGGGTCCCACCACATCAGTTGGGACCGTTGCAATGGATTGCCATACGAACGCGCAAACGCTCAAAAATCAACGTACACTGATTGTCGGCAGCCCGGATGTCTGACACGTGTCCGATGTCAAAAACCAACTTTGGATCTGTTCTGAACCTTAGTATCCAAAGCCTAATGATCAATTCATTTAGACAAATTAAAGCTGTCGGTTTTGTATGATAGGCCAGAAAAATAAGTTAATAGGAATCGTTTGATTCAATTTGTGCGGCACAGATGAATTAATCCTTAAGTTTCGAACACTAAGATTTGGAGCAGATCCAATTTTCATATTCGAACCGAAAAACACAATCTTTTAGTTGAAAATGCAATCAGCCGCTGCATAATTACAAAAAAAAAAAAAAAAAAAAAAAAAAAAAAAACCAAGAAATTCCAATGAAAATTTACAAAATCCTAATAATCGAATCACCCAGCTACAAAAGTTTCTATAAAAATGCACCTAACTGATTAAAACACCTCTAAATTAAAAAATTTACAAAACCCTAATAATCAAATCGAATTCAAACAAGGGGAAACTTGATATAAGTTCAAATTTTTTAGCCAATAGTAGGAATAGTCCAATTTATTAAAATAAGTCCAATTTGTTATATTTAATTATTTAATTATCAATAGTTATCTGTCCAATAATAAGATTTATTATAAAAATCAAATTTCTTCCTAATTATCTCTTTACTTATTTCTTTTTATTTATCTTTTTGTTATTTCTTTTTCTTCTTTCTGCTTTAAACCTATTTATATATTTTATTTTTAATTTTTTTAATCAACCTATATCACATGTTAATTATATTTATCTACCTATACGACATATTTTTTTTATTTTTTATAATCAACCTGTCACAAATTAATGTGTCTTACTTGTAGGTATGTTATGTGTTTTCTACCTTTTAATTAGGTTTCATATCTCACGTATAGGTATAATATACATTCATATATTTGTTACTTGAGTTAGGGTATAATGTTTTGCAGATAAATTTATGTTAGTAGTATATTAGTTTTTTTGTTATAAGATATTAATTATATTTTTTGAAGTTAGAAAATGCATCATATTAGAAGATTTTAATTGATTTTTAGTATTTTTAGAAAATATAAAATGAGTATAAAAAAATAAAAACATATAATTAGATAACTGGACTCCCTCCTAAAAACACTTTACCTTTTTGGACCTGGATCTAAAAGTCCCTTCAAACAATCATAAGTTGAACGAAACGATATCGAAATTGCAAATGGAAAAGAGTACTGTCCAAATGTTGGCGGGCACTAAAACAGGGGCAAAATCATCAAAACATTGTTAAATGAACAATGATTTTTATTGCTTGTAAATATGAAAACCGTTATTAATAATTTTAATATCTCAATATACATTCTTCGAAAATGTATTTCCTATCTAATTTGAGAGGACGAGGAGTAAGGTACCAAAGTTGGAGTACCCAATAAAGCCATAACTTCAGGCAACGTGACAACTTTAAAATTTCCTGGCCCAGCTCTGAATCACAGCTTTCAATATGGATAAGATATTGGAGAATCTGGACCAATTGGTTTAATTTAGGCAAAGAAATATAAATTATTGCAAAAAGTGGATCTTTTCAAATCATAAATGGGTTCGTTTGGATGTCCTTTTAAAATAACAGAAAGCGTTTTAGTGAAAATATATTTGGAACCAATCATTAGTAAAAATGCAAGTAAATCCTGAAAAAAAACACTTAAAGTGTTTCCTGGAAGAAGCACATAACTGGTGCTTCTTATATAAAGCACTTAAAGTGTTTTTTGAACCCAAAATCATTTTCTTTAAAAATATTTTTAGTCATTTTAAAAGCACATCCAAACGAGCCATATATCTCTACCCTTTCGTATTTAGAGTTAAAGGTGATTTTCTCTAGGCACCCCAAATCTAGTTATCCCCACTCTTTTTTCCCCTTTCTTAAAAAGAAAATTAAGAAATGGCACAATAAAAAATAACAATTAACAACCTTTTGATTATTTGCATTTGATAAATTTTAGGCTTCTTTAAAATTGAAAATCGATAGAAGTGGTCGTTGAATTTGTTTACCGTCAATCATTTTAGTCATTCAGTGAAAAATCTTATAGAAAGCAAGTTGAGGGGTTGACTGAACAAAAATACCTTAATATAATTGAGATTTCTCACGAAATGACTAAAATGAGAGACGGTAGACAAACTCAGGGGCCGTTTCTATCGAATTTCAACCAAAATAAAGAGTTTTGCCAATCTACCATTTTGGCTAAAAAAACCTAAACTCCACTTGCATTTGATGAAAGGATGCTTTAATCCATCAAGGAGGAAGATTTAAGTTGACAAAACCAAGACCTACTTGATAAATGTAAGAGATATTCAATGAGTGAAATTAAGGGTACCATAAGGCATATGTTGATTTGATCACAAACATTATGCTTTTCTTTTTTTCCAAGAAATACAAATATACTTGTCTTAAGTTTTAACAATTTGATTTTCCAAATCCTTTGAAATTCCATACGTTTCTTGCATTCACTCCTTTTCTCAAATTTTTTATTTTCTTCACTAAAATAATTATGAGTTTAGAGTCTTTAGACTAATTAATTCCAAGTTAGTTAGAGCCTATACAAAACAAAAGCATATCATATTGTCAAAATTTCCAATCTTTACAACTTTGATTAAAATAAAAAGAAAACTAATGAAAAGAGCTTGAAAACGACAAAATAAAGGGTTAAGTACCATGATTGATTTTTTTAGTGTAAAAATGTGGTTTTTCGTTAAAGTAAACAGTACCGGAAATTTTTCGTATGTCCAAAAGCTATTTGAAATAATTTAATCTTATTGTGAATGAGTGCTAGTAGTGACAAGACTGCATGTTTTCCTTAATGTCAACGATAACTTCAAATAGCAATTAATTACGGGTTGAACTTTGATTAAGAAAATCTCACTACTATAATTGCTAAACAGAACCACAAAAGCTTGTGTTTTAAGTAAAAAATGCTTGGTCGACATCACTCACCAAACACTCTCTATAATCTTTTACTTATTATTCGTAAGTGAAAAGTTTCATATTTGGCTCTTATGACCGACGAGTTTGATATCTTAATATAATTACTTACCAAATAATTTAACCAAAATCTCCACTCTAATGCACATTGAAATAAGAAAAATACTTGGCTTGTAATTCACTTGAGTGTATGCTTTAAGCTTCTGTTTATTGCATAACAAAAATTTCCTCTTATTTTAAGAGCCAAACAGAGTTCTACAAGAAATTTGATATTGATTAATTTGTCCCTAAAAATGTCATTTAGTCTCACTTTACCTCTTGAAATTAGTTTTAACTCGTTTTGTCCTATGAAATTGTCATTTTTGGCTATTTTGTCACATTTCGATTAATGGTAGTATCGACATTTTATTCTTGACACAATTGTTTGCTTGCTAAAACAATCTCAATTCAATTTTTGATAACTCTAATTCAAACCCATGTATGTCTCTATTGTGGATTGATGCGTATCTGTAGTTGCAATAGTAAGATTCAGTGAGTAGCTTGAATTAGATTTTGAAGCACAACCCATTATTTGTTTTTGAAACATAACTCATTGTTCGTTTTTGCCAATAGCTCATTGTTTCCTTTTGCCAACAGCTACAACTCCATAACAATCTGCAAGAGAGGTATGAATCGGAGTTATCGAAAATAGAATATGAATTGTTTTAGCAGATAAGTTGGATACAAATAATTATGTTAAAAATAAAATGTCTACATTACCTTCAATTTAACATTTATTCGACGAATATATGAAAATGACAGTTTTCATTCGATAAAGTGAGACAGAACCAATTTGAAATGGTAAAGTGAGACTAATGACAGTTTTTGAAACCGCCAATTCTTCTTTATTTGCTGCCTTCAATGGACGATTTAACTTTCCAACTTTACAAAACGTTCATGTCAATACATTACTGACTTTCTCTTTTCCCTATTTAAAGCGATCTCATGACTTTCCTTCTTGGGACATCCGATCAAATGGGATCCCATGCCTCCCAAACCGGAGTCCAGATCTTTTGCACCCAAAATTCCCTGTGGCCTCTCTGTGCTTTTGCTTTATGGTTTAGAATTTGGTTTATTTTTTATTATTTTAATTATTTTCAAGTTAACTTTAATTATGTTTAGTTCAAAAAGTAAAGGCACAGAGAGGCCACAGAGGTTTTTGGGTGCAGAAGATCTGGACTCCCCAAACCGCACCTTCACACGTTTGCCATTTTCTATATTTTACCACACTTATGTTTCCTGCAAGCAACATTTTCATCTTTTGGAAATAAAAGTCTCCCAATCCCTCATATTAAAAGAGAAATTACTCTACATGATTACATACATGTATACAGTTTGTGTTTGTCTCTAAACTGACACTCCGTTTTTTATGTCGATATCGTTGCAGTTAACAAATTATATCGATAAAATTAGTAACGTTATTAATAACAACATAAGTGACGCGATTACTGTTTTACCGACAAGATTCGGATAGAGCCACACCAATATATTGGAAATTTATACAGCGACAGTGATGCATCCTATTTTTTGTCTGAAACACTCCAACTCCTTGTCCCAAAAGGCCGAGAAACACAAACTTACTAATCATGCTTTCAGATATTTTCATTTCCTCTCTCATTCATTTGGGTTTGGCATTTGCATTGCCTGTCATGGACTGTAACCTCACAACCACCAAAGGCTTCCAACCAACCTTCCTTTAATTCTCTCCCTCCTCCTCCAACGGTTACTTTCCCCTTCCTCCCATTCAATGTCCCTCTAACGGCTCTCTCTCTCTCTCTCTCTAACCCTCCATTTTCCCTCGTTTTATTTCCATTCCTATCTGATTTTCCACTACTTCTGTGCATCAGTGCATGTTCTCTCGCTAGAACTTTCACTCCAAAGTGCTTAGAGAGAGAAAAAGCTTGAATCTTTGGGAATTTAGAGAAAACCCCAGAAAAACCCCAGATGGATCTCGCTTCGTTCTTGACGTCCTTGGGGACTTCCTTCCTCATATTTGTGGCTCTGATGCTTTTGTTCGCATGGCTTTCGAGAAAGCCTGGAAACACTGTGGTTTACTATCCGAACCGGATCTTGAGAGGGTTGGATCCATGGGAGGGCGGGTCCATGACCCGGAACCCGTTTGCTTGGATCAAGGAAGCTCTGTCTTCAACTGAGCAGGAAGTTATATCCATGTCAGGGGTCGACACCGCTGTGTACTTCGTGTTCTTGAGCACTGGTTTGTTTGTCTCTCTGCCCTTTTGGCTTTTTGACTGTTCTCGAATTTACTTTTTGGCATTTTTGTCTCTTTTGTTTTTTACCATGTGTCTGTTTCTGGGGTTTGTTCTGTTTGCTGAAAAGTTTGAAATTGGTAGAGCTTTGTGGTTGTTTTTGCTGGATGGTCTGATTTGGAAGTCTACTCTCAGATCTCTAAGGTTTTTACTGCTGTAAATTTGGATAGTTGGAGTTTGTTGAGATTGGATTGGAAAAGTTAATTTCTTTCTAGCTTTCAGAAGTGAAATTCTGGAGATTTTTGGATGATTTCGACGTTTCGAATAATACTTATCTTAACGAGGAGTGTGTTACCAGTTTTACTTGTTGTGATGATCTTGTTTCCTTGTTTTGGTATAACAGTATGCAATGCTTGGCCTACTTTATAAAGTCAGAAACCTCGAGGTTCTAACTTTCCCATTTGATGTGGCAGTGTTGGGTATATTGGTTTTGTCTAGCCTTGTTCTGCTACCAATCCTTCTGCCGGTTGCTGCCACCGAAGTCGGGCAGAAGTTAACCAACGCAACCATAAGCAATGGCACTTTCAGCGACCTTGACAAGTTATCCATGGGACATCTCAAGGTAAGCTGTGAAACGTTTTCATGAAATGTCTTGGTTTTGTTCTTCTTTTCCCATGGATCTGTGGCAGCCGCGGTTTTTCGTATAATCCTCTCAAATGAGTTGTCTTCTGAGTGCTGATTGCGTTTCTGTATGTACAGGTGAAGAGTCCTAGGTTGTGGGCATTTCTCTTCGGTGTCTACTGGGTTTCTTTCGTCACATATTTCTTGCTGTGGAAGGCATATAAACATGCCTCCGACCTGAGAGCCACTGCTTTAATGTCTCCTCAAGCGAAGCCGGAACAATTTGCCATTCTTGTCAGAGACATACCTAACTCCCCCGAAGGTCAAATTAGGAAGGAACAGGTCGATTCTTATTTCAAGACCGTCTACCCTGATACATTTTACAGATCATTGGTTGTCACAGACAACAAAGAGGTACGGTTTTTTCGCCCATTTCTCCTCATTTTGTGCCTTTGTTATCTGTTAACGTATACATGGAATCGTTGTTTAGGTAATATGATTGTTTGACGGCGTGTTTCATTTTTTAGTATTACTATTTATCTGCCAATCATGTTAAGTTAATTCTTATAGGTGGACAAACTTTGGGAAGAGTTAGAAGGGTTTAAGAAGAAGCTTGTACGCGCTGAAGCAGTCTATGCATTATCGAAGAAAACTGGCAACTCAGAAGGAACAAGACCCACTAACAAAACCGGTTTCCTTGGTCTTTGTGGGGCAAAAGTTGACAGTATTGAGTACTACACTGAGAAGATTAATGAATTAACCCCGAAACTGGAGGCTGAACAGAAAGCCACTCTCAGAGAGAAGCAGCAAAATGCCGCTCTAGTTTTTTTCACCAGTAGGGTGACTGCAGCTGCTGCAGCTCAGACTCTACATGCTCAACTTGTTGACACATGGACAGTGACCGATGCTCCTGAGCCTCGTCAAGTACTTTGGCCTAATCTCAAAATCAAGTTTTTTCCGAGACAGGTGCGGCAGTATGTTGTGTATATCATCGTGGCTCTGACCGTAGTGTTTTTTATGGTTCCAATTGCTGCTATCTCTGCATTGACAACTCTGGACAATCTGAAGAAACTTGTTCCGTTTCTAAAGCCAATTTTGAAGCAAGATGCGATTAGGACAGTGCTGGAGGCTTATCTACCTCAAATTGCACTCATAGTCTTTCTAGCTATGTTGCCAAAGTTCCTTCTGTTTTTATCCAAGGCTGAGGGAATTCCTTCCCAGAGCCATGCAATAAGGGCTGCTTCCGGGAAATACTTCTACTTCACTATCTTCAATGTTTTTCTTGGAGTTACAGTAGGTGGAACCTTATTCAGTACATTCAAGACCATCGAGAAGGATCCTAACTCTATTGTTGACTTACTCGCAACTAGCCTCCCCGCCAATGCAACTTACTTCCTCACCTTTGTGGCCCTAAAGTAAGTAACAGTTTGCGTCTGCTAGCTCTTCATTTCCTATCAAGAACCGAAACAAGATTGCAAAATACTTTACCGTTTGTCCACACGATCTAAATCATGTCTTTATTATTGAACTGATTTTTGTGATACGCGTTGATGACAGGTTTTTCGTTGGATATGGTCTTGAACTGTCTCGACTTGTTCCTCTGATCATTTTCCATATAAAGAGGAAGTACCTTTGTAAGACCGAAGCTGAGGTGAAAGCAGCTTGGCTTCCCAGTGATCTTGGATACGGGACTAGAGTACCTAGTGATCTGCTCATCATTACGATTGTCCTCTGCTACTCTGTTATTGCTCCGCTGATTCTTCCATTTGGTGTGCTGTACTTTGGCCTTGGATGGCTTATCCTTCGAAATCAGGTATCCTCCAGTCTTTTTCGAGCTTGCCAGTTTCTAGTCGAAAAACTTTACTGACTCAAAGTAAGCATATGCGATCGAAAACTAAAGGTTTTGTTGTTTCATTGAGCAGGCACTCAAAGTTTATATACCAGCGTACGAAAGCTATGGAAGGATGTGGCCGCACATGCAAATTCGAATCATTGCATCTCTGATATTGTACCAAGTTACCATGTTTGGTTACTTCGCGGTGAAGAAATTCTACTATGCACCATTCTTAATTCCACTTCCTATCATGTCCTTGCTTTTCAATTTCATCTGCAGCAAGAAATTCTACCGGTTTTTCCAGCACACCGCGCTTGAAGTAGCTGCACACGAACTCAAGGAAATTCCTAACATGGAGCAAGTTTACAGAGCTTTCATCCCGCCAAGCCTGAGCTCCGAGAAGATAGACGATGATCAATTTGAAGACGCTCAATCTAGTGTTTCGAGAACAGCCTCGTTCGCCTAATGTGTGTAAAGTCTTGTGCAGTTAGAAGTGATTTAGTTTGGGTTTGGAGTGTCATCTGTCTATATAACGCGCGGCGTGATTAGGAACATTGCAGATATGTATGCACTGCACATGATCCATCTCGTCCTTTGGATTTCATGAAATTAATCTGTTAAATTGTTGTTTCCTATTTATTTACCACTCTGTAAACTATGCTCTCTCTTGTTTATTAATGCAATGTTGCCCAATTCGTGTTACCCTTTCTCTCCGATTTAACGATTCTCCTCCTCTTCTATTCAACCCAAAATCCCAAATTTTCCTACTCACTTAAAACTTTGTTTTCATTAACTCATTAGAAAACCATAAAGTTTAGTGGAAGAATCGGACTCAAGTTGTTGTTTGTGTTTTCATACATTTTTCAAACAAATTTGGAGCTTTGATGTTGGTTAAAATTTAATCGAAATAAAAAACAAAAAGTTAAATCTGTTAAATAATATGCAATTTAGAGTTCGCTCGGACCTTATTTGATACCACATGAGGCAACAACGTACTTTAGTCCCGAATTAAACAGTACGCCAAAGCAGAGCTGGTGACCCTAAAAAGTACATCCGTGAAAGTTCAAACTTGAATTCGCTTCCCGCTAACCAATTATTTGTTTTGATAGAAAATTACTGAGAAAAATAAAAAAGATGAAAAAAAAGCCCAAGGGGAGAAAACCAAATATAATTTGAAAATAAAAGTAAAAAAGCAAAGGCAGACTCAGAACTTGATAGTTCTTCAGTTGGCGCCTCAGACCAAAAACCCCAAAACCCTCCCATGAAACATTTCAAATCCCCTCCCTTTGTCTGAACCTCCGAAAACCCACCTGAAACCCTACGCCAACTAATCAATGCCGCCTCCAGCTTTGGCGACGCCGCCGGAGATGGTGCTCCACAACCGCTTCTTAGGGTTTCTCATATGGCAATCCATCCCCTCCACCGTCATCTTCTTCCTCTTCAAAACCCTCTCATCAGCCGTCTCCTCCGCTTCCCCCTCCGCCGCCAAGCCCCCATTCACATTCCCCTTCGCCCCATCGATCTTCGCCCTTTTTACGTTTTTGACCTTCCACCTGTCCCAGCTCCTCTTCTCCTTCTCACTCTCCCTCGTCTCCTCACCCCACCCCCACCGCCCCGCCTCTCTTCTCCAGCTCGTTCTCGGGCTCGTTCGCTTCCTTTTCGTACCGGGCGGCTCCGATTCGTCGGGGACGGCAGATTCCCGTGCCCGGGCTAAGCTCTCGGTGGGTTTCCTGATGTTTTTGGGCGCGGCGGCGGTGTCGGGATTTGTTTCGGTGTCCTCGTTGTGTGGGGGGTTTGGCGATGGGGTTTCTGCGATTGGGAGAGTGGGGTTTAGGGGTTTTGTGATGGGTTTGCTTTATGGGCTGTACTATGTGTATAATCGCAGGTGGGTCTTGGAGTTTCCCATTATTCAGGTCAGTTTTTGGTTACCTGTATACAAAGTTTGAATCTTTCTCTGTGTAATTTGATGTTACATGATGTGTACTGTGTGTTAGCAAAAGAGAAATGCATTGATGAAATATGTAGGAGCCTACAAATGAAGGAAACCCCTAGTCAATTGATTGAAAGTACAGTTTTTGCTTTTACGCACAAGTGTTCAATCATATTTTGATAGATTATGTTCTACCCTAGACATCTAGGCTGGTTACGGTAGTCAGATGTTTCTGAAATGCAGAGCTCAAAGGTGGTGAAAAGAAAAGAAAAAGAAACTATCGAAGTTTTCCTATAAGTTCTAAATCGTGTCACTAGCGCTGTTGAAGTACGATGAAGCCCTGTCTGTCATTGTGTCCTCAGAGCTCTCTGGTTTTTCCATTTATAGTGTATATGGTGTGAGCAGGGCATGTGTACGTGTGTGTATAGAATTCTTCTTTTTTGTTTAGGAGATCCGTTCACCACTGTGGGTTAATTGTTCATCATAATTCTTGTTATCTTGAATCAGGGTCCTGGCCTAATTCTCTCTACTTCGTTTTTGCTGGTTTGCAATACATTGTGTATGTAAGCATGTTACCGGTGGAGATTCGAGACTGCTGTTTGCACTCATTTACTAAGTTTTCTCATAAGAAATTGTTTCCCTTGTTTGGATATTCTCATGTTGCCTTTTGCTTTCTGCTTACACAAATCATGGCTCTGACTCTAATTGTTTATGTCAACAGCGTCCTCCTTTTTTCAGCTTCAAAATGGGGCTTCCTTCAGCTATCACACGATCCTTGCAGCTTTCCTTTGTTGCGTACCTGTTTTCAGCTGCACTGCTAGTGTTTCTGCCCCACCACATTCAGAAGCAGACTACAACTGGAAAGTTTATTGCCGAGCAGATCAGGTTTTACATTGGGAGTTTCTTAGTGTTTCTCTGCTGGGAACTAAGTCACCATTTACATCGGGTTGGTTCTTTAAACATATTAACATGTTAATTTTCATTTTTGTTAATACTACTGCATGTTGTTGAAAGAAGCATTGCATTAGCAGATCAACAAAAATACCTATTTGAATGTTCACTTTCTTGCCAGTTCTTGGCGTTGTCAAATACGGTACCCACTCCTTTTCGTCAATAGTACATATGAGCTTATCTTTATGATTATTTGAATGAGTGCCTGGTATGTGGAACTTCTGGTTGTGGAACTTTTGTGAATGTTTTGTAACCCCTTCAAGGGCTCTTCATTGGTTCCCCTCCCTGTACAGTTATAAGAGTGAATGTAACATAGAAGTAACAGAAGTCATGAGTGGAATAAACTAGAGCCTCATGCAGCATAGACCTGCTCAATGATGCAGAATATTTCTTCCAAATGTTAGAACCAGTCGCAGAAGCTTCGTATACAATTTAAACCTAATAGCTAGATTGAGTATTTATTGCTAGTAGCATTTGATGGAATTTAATACAACTTAGCTACTTTTTCTTTTTTTCGGATGTGAACTTAACTGCTTAATGAAACTAGAAAACTTACAACTTGGTCATATACCATGCTATATTGCATACTTGTAAACCACACAGCTTGATCTCTTGTTAAAGAATCTGAATACTTGGTGCTATTTGTTTGCTATAACAAATTTCTGGATCAATTGAGTCAGTTTTCATGTTCATATTCTATACCCCTTCCTTTTATAGTTAACCATCTAATTTGAAATCTATATTGTATTGTTTGAAATTGTGTTGTAATGTAGGTGCTTCACACAAAGAGATTCGTATTTGCGCCACCTAAAGGATCAGCAGCAGCAGAAACAAATCCAAGTGAGATTCTCCTTGCAGCTCTGGAGGAGAGCAGTCCTAATTCTCTTCTTCAGTATCTTGCATATCTTGATCTCTGTATGGTTTGCGAGAATAATGTGGATGCTTGGAGAAGAGCTGCATTTTTTGAGGAAACAGGTGAAACGTACAAAAGAGTTATATCTGTATGCTTGCGGCCTCTGGAGCAGCTTGCATCAAAGCTAGGTGAAGGCTTGGAAAATTCCATTGAAAACGGCTCCCAAATATCCAATCAGTTACTGTCCCCAACTGACAACCGACTAGACTCAAAATACTCTGAAGCTTTGAATAACTTCCAGGTAAACAGATCAATTCTTAACCATACTCGTGGATATATCTTACATGTCCATGTGTGTCTTACTACTTGGTTTAGACGAACTGTGAACTAACATATCATCTATGGAGTAATAACTAATAACTTTACACATCTTTTATGACAAGACATTACACAAGTGAATGCTGAGATTCTCAAACTACTTGTTGATATGTTGGCTGAATAAATATTCTGGTTCTCGGAGGGCTGAAACTTTTGAGGATTGAATAATATTAATCTGCCATTCTCCACTAGTACTTCTATCTGAAATTCTAACAATTCATTTTAGTATTGTTCTCTGGTTATGGACCAGGGCAGTAGCTCTTAGATTGGTACAGTGGACTTTGTCGCCTAAAAAAGCCTTATATATATTATTTTAATGCAGTTATATGCATGGTGTGCGTGGACAGCTGCCTCACTCACTGCATGCTCACACAAAGAGGACAGATATGGGGTTGGCCAGATCTCTCGTAGTAATGCTGCTGTAGTGTCCACACTGATTTCTTGCCTTCTTGCTGTTGAAACATACATGGGGAAGAAGACCACTTTGCAGTCTGCTAATCAGTTCATGGGGTCAACTGGTTTTAAATTGAGAAACTCGAGCATGGCTAATACTGGCACGAGTAAAAAGAGAGCCGGTCCACTTCATTCAAAAGCGTATGCTGTTGCTGATGTTCTGAGGAACTCTATCTACCAGATTGTGTCTGCTTTCCATGATCAGATGGCAAGCAGTGCTAAAAAGGGCTTTCTTGAGAAGGATTGGATCATTAACAGCAAGCCTCCTTTCGGACCAAGCGAACTTCTTGTGCAGAAACTGCGTCTATTCCTTGACTTTCGAGCCAGCTAAGTTCTTGTTAATTTTTCTGGGATTCAAGCCTCTTCCTTTAATCATTGGACTTGCTTGCGGCATGCATACAAAGAGCTGGTTTTGTTTCTTAACCCAAAAAATGACTGGTGGATGGGATGAGCTGAAGAACATAATCCCCATTTATTACAATGAAATATCAAATTTGGATCCTATTAATTAAGTTGTATGGTTGATAGGAAGCACTTGCATCGACTGTTTTACCGAAATAGAAAATTTCCAGTTTACTTCGTGTTATCCCGTTTTAAACTCTGCTAGTTGGATTAAATTGGATTAAGTTGGTAGGAAATCAAAAATATTTCCCCTGTTTACTTTGTTCTTATTGCTTAATATACAGTACAAGTCGGATTAAGTTTGGTTAAGAAATTAGGGTATGGCCTGGATCAAATTAGTCATGCTTTACTCAAACTATTGCTAACATGTCAACTAAATAATTTTTGTATTTCTGGCCCTCTTTGCTGGGATGATGATTTCAGCAAATAAAAAGTTGGCAAAAAGGAACGACTTTTTGCTTTCTTATTTTGTTTGAGTACATTGACATTTTTATACTAAAGAGAGGAAGAGTTTGGCTAAGCCATATAATGGGCAACTTAATTTAGTATCGAATTTGTCATTTACGAGATTCGAACCTAATACTTCTCACTTCCAAGTGAAGAGGAATACTACCTGACTGTAGTACTGAGTCAGACTTATTTTGTTTGTTTGGCTTAATTGTTAGTGTCGAGTGCAATAACAGTAATTAACTATTGGGTCCATGAGTTTACAAATTTATTTTCGTCAAATTAGTTTTATTTTTTACGGATTCAAATTAGTGTTTTATGTATCTAGGCTCCAAAAAAGTTAATAGTGGAATAAATACGAGGTAGAAAAGTGCGTCATGACTTTATACTGGTACAAGAACCATTTCTATTTTTGTTATTTGGGTTTAGTCATATGAATCACACAATAATGATCAATGAGAAGTTGAAATATCTCTGTGAACCTTCTCGACCTTATAAGTATGGATTGACGTGGTGAAATCATTAGCTGATCTCATTTAAAAAATTAATAATCTAATAGATCATAGCTAGATATCACACTTATCATCTTTATATGAAATAATGAGAGTTTAACTTGATACTTTTATTTTAAAGTAAAAAATTATATCACTAAATTGTTTACGACGAGCTATATTTCGAACGTAAATACTACATGTAACGTCATAGCTATCTAGCTGTCTCTAGTCATCTATTGCCATAGACTTGGACTTTTTTGTGAATCAACTTTTGATTTGATTTTTTTTTTTTTGGGAAAAATCAACTTTTGATTCTTAAATTAAATTATTGGTAACATTTCATCCCCTTGATGATTATAAAATTGCACTTTACATTTTTTATTATGAATGAGTATAAAATTGCACTTAACAAACCACAAGCAACAAAAGATTTTAGAATTCGCGGGCATGTGCTTCGGATTCTAGACCCTTCGACCTCTTAAACTGTTGTAATAGTTTTGAAATTTTCTTCTTCTTAATGATAATAATTAATTAAAAAATATATGATTTTAGAATTGACATGTATTTTTTTTCTGAAAAATAATCTACACAAAGACATCTCAAGTCGATTCTTACGAGCAAAACTATGTAAACGAGGAAGATTATCAAAATAAAAATGACTAAACCTAAAGATTATAGTTCGCCAAACTTTCCGTTGTAAAATTAGAATTCCCCTTTTATAACAAAAAATTCGCGTTTATAGGAAGTGCAAGGAAGAAGTGTGTGAAAACTGAGAACTGATTCCACCACTACGTGTTGAAAGTCCAACAAGGTCATTACGTACTTCTTCCCCAAGACTAATCGTTGTCCCAAAATTTAAGGTTGACATGATCTGCCTATTTATTTCCCTCGTTGTTTCAAACAATTACCAAATGCCACTGCATCATTTGGGGAGTGGCAGTCTTGATAATTTCTTCTTGAGCAAGGTTAAACTTGAAGAGGTTTGGAGACTTGGGTTTCCCAGCATGTGAACTTGTCTCCATCGACAAGAACAAGTCGAAATAAAATACAAATGGTCAATCAAACACTGCATAATTCCATGTTTTAGTCTTTGTCCCACGCGTGACACATTCATTTTTTCTTGCATATAATTCATCCCTCGATCCCTCGATCCCTCATCTTCTAATTTCCAATTACTCCAATATTCTGAGCTCTCTTTTCAACTAGTCGGAGTTTATAGCTCGTCGGAGTTCGACCCCTATTTTCCGGCCGTGTGTTTAGAAATTTGAGCTGGAGGCAACCATGGCGCTATCAACTACGATGTACACCCATCTTCCGGCCACTCAAACCGCTGCCCATGGAACCCGGTTTTCCCTAATCCGAGCTAGCCATCATCAAGAAGCTGTTCTTGATCATCCCCATCAAACCAAGACATCAAACAAAGCCAACCGTCTAGCTGAATCCCTAGCCAACCTCCTTCACCTCCACGTAGATACTCCTCAAAGAACCAACATTCACCCTGCTAATTGGAATATGTTCACAGAAGAGAACCATTCAACTCCCACTACTTCTCCGAAAGACATCATGTCCGAAAAATGGCGTGAAATCCACGGGTCAAATGATTGGGAGGGTCTTTTGGACCCTCTCCACCCTTGGCTAAGAAGGGAGATTGTCAAATATGGTGAGTTTGCACAAGCAACGTATGACGCTTTCGATTTCGATTCCTTCTCCGAGTACTGCGGGAGCTGCAGGTACAACAAAAACAAGCTCTTTGATGTGTTGGGTTTAGACAAAAATGGCTACAATGTTAGCAAGTACATTTATGCAATGTCACACATCGACATGCCGCAGTGGCTGGAGAGGTCACACTTGGCTGACACATGGAGCAAGCATTCCAACTGGATGGGGTATGTTGCCGTGAGCGACGAGGAGGAGACTAGGAGGATTGGGAGGAGGGACATAGTGGTGGCGTGGCGGGGGACCGTGGCGCCATCGGAGTGGTATGAGGATATGCAAAGGAAATTGGAGCCAATTGGAGGTGGAGATGCCAAAGTGGAACATGGGTTCTATGGGATTTACACTGCCAAGAGTGACACCACAAGGTACAACAAGTCTAGTGCATCAGAGCAAGTCATGAAAGAAGTGACTAGGCTTGTGGAGTTGTACCAAGCAAAAGGTGAAGAAGTGAGCCTTACAATCACAGGGCATAGCTTGGGAGGTGCATTGGCTTTGCTCAATGCCTATGAAGCTGCCGAAAAACTCCCTGGCCTTCCGATAAGCGTAATTTCCTTTGGCGCCCCTAGGGTTGGAAACACTGCCTTCAAGGAAGAGCTACACCAAATGGGAGTCAAGACATTGAGGGTTGTGGTTAAACAAGACATGGTTCCGAAAATGCCAGGCCTTGTTTTGAATGAGAGTCTTCAAAAGTTTGATGACATTACGGGCACATTGGATTGGGTTTACACACATGTTGGAGCTGAATTGAAGCTCGAAGTTGGTTCTTCGCCTTATCTCAAGCGTGGCGGGTTCAATCTGACTGGGTTTCATAGCCTCGAGACATACCTCCATCTTGTGGATGGGTTTTTGAGTATAGAAACTACTTTTAGGTCAAATGCTAGGAGGGATATTGCCTTGGTGAACAAGGGATGCGACATGTTGGTGGATGATCTTAGAATTCCACCATGTTGGTACCAATTGCCACACAAGGGGTTAGTAAGAAACGCTCATGGGAGATGGGTTAAACCGAAACGAGACCCCGAAGACATACCTTCACCTACAAGAGAAGCACAAGCGCAAGCTCATGCTCTTCAACCATCATCAGATTATATACTTGAATCTTTATGTAGTGCTTAATTAACATGTAAATTTTGACAGTTGATTAAGAACTTGAATGTTTGGCCTACTTGTTTACCTTGCTTTTTAAGCATTCTCCAAAACTGCTTCTATTCCTTGACTTTCGAGCCAGCTAAGTTCTTATTAATTTTACTGGATTCAAGCCTCATCCTTTAATCGTTGACGGACTTGCGGCATGCATACAAAGAGCTGGTTTTGTTTCTTAACCCTAATAATGACTGGTGGATGGGATGAGATGAAGGACATAATCCCCATTTATATTCAAAGAAATATCAAATTTCGATCCTATAAATTAAGTTATATGGTTGATAGGAAACACTTGCATGGGCTATTATACCGAAATAAAAAAATTCCGGTTAACTTTTGTGTTATCGCCTATTAAACTCTACTAGTTGGATTATATTGGATTAAGTTGGTATAGGAAATAAAAAATATTTCCCGTTTACTTTGTTCTTATTGCTTGTTATACACTGGTAGTTGGATTAAGTATGATCAAGAGATTAGGGTATGGCCTGGATCAAATTAGTAATGGTTTACTAATTTTCTGTCAATTTATTTTTTGGTCAAATCGCTTTTTGCTTTCTTGTTTTATTCGTTTGGCTGTACATTTGTAAATCATAGTGAGAAACACTTAAAAGAATCAAACTATAGAAAAAAAAAGATTCTCGCAAATTAACTTTTAGTGCTGGCTGCAATAACAGTAACCAACAATTAGGTCCACGGGTTTACAAATTTATTTCTTTTTATTAAATTAGGGTTATTTTTTTTATCGGAGCAAACTAGTGCTTTTGTATTTACACTCCCAAAAAGTATCATGTATTCCTCAATGGTGAAATAATATGAGGAAGAGGAGTGCGTCATGACTTTATATTGGTACATGAAGAATTTTGATTTAGGAAATTTTATTTAGATCCATTTGATTTTTTTTTTACACTCAATTTATTGTTTTTTACAAGAACAATAAACAAAAAAAATTAATCTAGCAATAGGCAACTTTGACACTTCATCTCTCCAAACTCCAACCACCCCAATTTCTACCTCCAACAAACCCCCACTGCCACCTCCCTTACCATCCAAAACAATCATTATCCCCTAACAATCCACCTTTAAAAAGACCCAAAAGAAAGTCATGACCATTTTTTTTTTTTAAATTAATGATAATTTTAACATGTGATTCTACACATATATCGTACAACAACTCTTTTTCTTGCTTTGCAATGCATATGTATATGTCAAGTTCACATAGATATCAATACTCACATTTTCTTTACCAAGCCTGTAAGCTTCAACATAAATCAAATTGATTAGTAACAAGAGTAATATAATCATAATATTAACAAAATAATAATCTTTAATGTAAATGATAAGCAATATGTTACCATTTCGTCATTTTGTCGATCCTCCTTTTCCATTATGTTTCTATTTAATAACTCAGTTTTAAATGGTTTGCTCAACTCAAATTTATTGCAATTAGACAAAGGAACACAGAGATTTAAGTGGTTCACCCATTTGGCTACGTCCACTAGGGTTGCATATATGCATTTATGTTTTCACTATGTAAGAGAGATTTACAAAAAAAATAAAAAATAAAAAATACAATGAAGATGGCCTAGAGCCTTTACATAAGGTAAAAGAAAAGGATGGTGGGAATAGTGGTATGAGAAGGAGAGATCTTTCTTCTTGGGTGTAGAAAGGAAATTGTTCTTTTTCATTTTGGGCGTAGAAAGGAAATTGTTGGGCACATACGGAATTTTAAGATAAAAAATGGGTCGGAATAAAATTTTTCTTTTTATTTTTGTTATTTGGGTTAGGTCATCTAATAGACCAATCACAACTAGCTATAGATATCAAACTTGTCATCTATATATGAGACAACTAAAATTTAACATGGCCCCTCCACTTTAATATGTAAAAACATATCACTAAATTGTACTTATAGCGTCTTATTTGACATTGCATCTCCACTTTAGAATGTTTTTAACAAGAATTCGCGTATTTAGGGGTGCAAAGGAAGTGTGAAAACTGAGAACTGATTCCACCATACGTGTTGAACGTCCAAAACCAAAATGGTCCTTACGTATATTTCCCCGTACCTAATTTTGTTTTTACTTTGTTTAATAATGTTGTCCCTAAATTTGAAGTTTACATGATCTGCATATATATTACCCTCCTTATTTCAAACAATTGCCAAATGTACATCGTTTTGAGAGTGACAATCTTGATAATTTCCCGTTGAGCAAGGTTAAACTTGAAGAGGTTTGGAGATTTGTCTCAATCAACAAGAACAAGTCTAAATAAAATACAAATGGTCAATCAAACAAATGAACATTTTCCAATGTTGTAGTCATTGTCCCACGCGTGACACGTTCATTGTTGCTTGTATATAGTTCACCGTCTTTTCCTCATTCTCTCATTTCTAAACTCAATTAAGCTCTATTTTCAACTCGTCGGTGCTTATAGCTTAAGCGGTAGAACACTCAATCTTAATACATCTACAACTAGAGTTCGACCCCTATTTTCCGGCAGTGTGTTTAGAAATTTGAGCAGCATCGACAGATAGAGGCAACCATAGCGCTATCAACTATGATGTACACCCATCTTCCGGCCGCTCAAGCCACTCCCGGCGCAACCCGGTTTTTCCAAATCCGAGCTAGTCATCATCAAGAAGCTGATTTTGATCATCCCCATCAAACCAAGACATCAAACAAAGCCAACCGTCTAGCTAAATCCTTTGCCAACCTCCTTCACCTCCACATAGATATTCCTCAAAGAACCAAAATTAACCCTGATAATTGGAATCATAGAAGCGATGCATTCAACTCCCACAACTTCTCCGAAAGCCAACATATCCGAAAAATGGCGCGAAATCCACGGGTCAAATGATTGGGAGGGTCTTTTGGACCCTCTCCACCCTTGGCTAAGAAGAGAGATTGTCAAATATGGTGAGTTTGCTCAAGCAACGTGTGACGCTTTCGATTTCGATTCCTTCTCCGAGTACTGCGGGAGCTGCAGGTACAACAAAAACAAGCTCTTTGATGTGTTGGGTCTAGGCAAAAATGGCTACAATGTTAGCAAGTACATTTATGCAATGTCACACATCGACATGCCACAGTGGTTGGAGAGGTCACACTTGGCTGACACATGGAGCAAGCATTCTAACTGGATGGGGTATGTTGCTGTGAGCGATGAGGAGGAGACTAGGAGGATTGGGAGGAGGGACATAGTGGTGGCGTGGCGGGGGACCGTGGTGCCATCGGAGTGGTACGAGGATATGCAAAGGAAATTGGAGCCAATTGGGAGTGGAGATGCCAAAGTGGAACATGGGTTCCATGGGACTTACACTACCAAGAGTGACACCACAAGGTACAACAAGTCTAGTGCATCAGAGCAAGTCATGAAAGAAGTGACTAGGCTTGTGGAGTTGTATCAAGCAAAAGGTGAAGAAGTGAGCCTTACAATCACAGGGCATAGCTTGGGAGGTGCATTGGCTTTGCTCAATGCCTATGAAGCTGCCGAAATACTCCCTGGCCTTTGCAATAAGCGTAGTTTCCTTTGGCGCCCCAAGGGTTGGAAACATTGCCTTCAACGAAGAGCTACACCAAATGGGAGTCAAGACATTGAGGGTTGTGGTTAAACAAGACATGGTTCCGAAAATGCCGGGGCTTGTTTTGAATGAGTCTTCAGAAGTTTGATGATATTACGGGCACATTGGATTGGGTTTACACACATGTTGGAGCTAAATTGAAGCTCGAAGTTGGTTCTTCGCCTTATCTAAAGCGTGGCGGGTTCAATCTGCCCGGGTTTCATAGCCTCGAGACATACCTCCATCTTGTGGATGGATTTTTTTAGTACAGAAACTACTTTTAGGTCAAATGCTAGGAGGGATATTGCCTTGGTGAACAAGGGATGTGACATGTTGGTGGAGTATCTTAAAATCCCAGTGTTGGTATCAATTGCCACACAAGGGGCTAGTAAGAAACGCTCATGGGAGATGGGTTAAACCAAAACGAGAACCCGTAGACATACCTTCACCTACAAGAGAAGCACAAGCTCATGCTCTTCAAGTAGAGATGATGCAACCATCATCAGATTATACACTTAAATCTTTATGTAGTGCTTAATTAACATGCAAATTTTGAAAGTTGATTAAGAACTTGAATGTTTGGCCTACTTGTTTGCCTTGTTTTTTAAGCATTCTCCAAAACTGCGTCGATTCCTTGACTTTCGAGCCGGCTAAGTTCTTGTTAATTTTACTGGGATTCAAGCCTCATCCTTTAATCGTTGGACGGACTTGCGGCATGCATACAAAGACCTGGTTTTGTTTCTTAACCCTAAAAATGACTGGTGGATAATCCGGTTTATTACAAAGAAATATCAAATTTCGATCTTATAAATTAAGTTGTTTGGTTGATAGGAAGCACTTGCATGGACTATTATACCGAAATAAAAATTTTCCGTTTTACTTTGTGTTATCGCCTATTAAACTCTGCTAGTTGGATTAAGTTGGTAGGAAATAAAATATATTTCCCGTTTACTTTCTTCTTATTGCTACAATACACTGGTAGTTGGATAAGTATGATCAAGAAATTAGGGTATGGCCTGGATCAAATTGGTAATCCATTACTCAAACTATTGCTAACATGTCACTAAATGATTTGAGTATTTCTGGCTCTGCTTTTCTGGGATGATGATTTCAGCAATTAAAAAAGTTGACAAATTGGAACGACTTTTTGAGTTCTTTTTGTTCTTCATTTTCTGTCAATTTTTTTTGGTCAAATCGCTTTTTGCTTTCTTGTTTTATTTGTTTGGCCGTACGTAAACCATATTGAGAAACACTTAAAAGAATCAAACTACAAAAAGAAAAGGAATCTTGCAAATTAACTTTTAGTGCTGGGTGCAATAAGGTCCACGAGTTTACAAATTTATTTATTTTTATCAAATTAGGGTCATTTTTTCTCAGAAGCAAACTAGTGCTTTATGTATTTACACTAGGAGTGCAATTTGGGTTGGGCCAATCCGAACCCGTTCATGTCCAATCCGACTTTAAACTCGAACAAATGAGTTTTTTTTTTTTTTTTAGTTATAACTCGCCCGAACCCAACCCAATTTCGACACGTTCATTGATTGTGTGGAGTTGGATTGATCATTTGCCCGTCCATCCTCAACCCAATCCAACCCGACTAACCAAACCTAATCTAACCAAATTGTAGCCCATATCAATTAATGCGCATACTACACCCAAGTGAGCAAAGTCCAAAAACCAACGTCCTTTTCTAATATTTTTTAATAAATTATAATTACTTAAGCTTCTAGGGAATAAGAGGATTTGATTAATCACCCCATATTCGTTGTCTCTAAATCCTAAAACTTTATAGTAGATTGATTTATGAAATTAAACATAGCTAGCTTTGATGCTACTTGGCTTATTTTTTTAGGAATTCTTGGAAACTAAGTTGTTACAATATTAAACTTGAAAAAGTTGGGTAACCCAAACTCAACCCAAGTAAACCCTAACCCAATTAAATCCGAACCCAAATGAACCCAAATGCAACCCAACCCGAACCCGAATTGTAAAAGTTGGGTTAGGATTGGGTTGATCTTCCAACCTGCCCAACCCACTCGAGTTGCACCCCTAATTTACACTCCCAAAAAGTATCATGTATTCCTCAATAGTGTGATAATATGAGGAAGAGGAGTGCGTCATGACTTTTATATTGGTACAGGAACAATTTTTATTTAGATCCATTTGATATCTTTTTACAACCAATTTATTATTTTTTTTATCTTGAAATTCCGAATATGTCCAAACAATTCTCTTTTTACACCAAACAAGAATAACAAAACGAAAAAAATAATAATCTAGTGATACGCAACTTTGGCACTCCATCTCTCCAAACTCTAACCACCCCAATTCCTACCACCCCCAAACCCCCACTGCCACCTCCCTTACCATCCACAACAATCCTTATCCCCTAACAACCCACCTTTAAAAAGACCCAAAAGAATGTCATGACAATTTTTTTTTAATTTTAAATTCATGATAATATTAAAACTGTGATTCTACACATATATCGTACAATCAATGGTCTAATACAAATAAATTCGACTAGTCGACAGTTTCAACAGAACTCAAACATACATGCTAGGACTGCGCGGAAGGAGTTGTTGTGTGACTGAGACTTTTGGGTTTAATTTCATTGTGGGTGGTAGGGGAGGTGGTAGAGACGGGTAGAAATTGGACGTGGTTGGGATTTGGAGAGATGAGGTGGTCAGAGTTTCCTATTGCTTGAATTTTTATTTATTTTTCATTTTGGGTGTAGAAAGGGTATTGTTGGGCACATACGGAATTTTAAGATAAAAAATGATAAGTTGGCAGTCAAAAAAATGATAAACTGGTCGGAATAAAAAATTTCTTTTTATTTTTGTTAATTGGGTTAGATCATCTAATAGACCAATCACAGCTAGTTATAGATATCAAATTTGTCATCTATATATGAGACCGCTAAAATTTAACATGATACCTCCACTTTAATGTGTAAAAACATATCACTAAATCATAGTTATAGCGTCATATTTGACATGAGACCTCCACTTTAAAATGTTTTTAACAAGAGTTCGCGTGTTTAGGGTGCAAAGGAGGTGTGAAAACTGAGATTCCACCATACGTGTTGAACGTCCAAAATGGTCCTTACGTTTATCTCCCCGTACCTAATGTTGTTTTTACTTTGTTTAATGATGTTGTCCCTAAATTTGAAGTTTACATGATCTGCAATATATTACTTTCCTTATTTCAAACAATTACCAAATGCCACTACATCGTTTTGGGAGTGACAATCTTGATAATTTCTCGTTGAGCAAGGTTAAACTTGAAGAGGTTTGGAGATTTGTCTCAATCAACAAGAACAAGTCTAAATAAAATACGAATGGTCAATCAAACAAATGAACATTTTCCAATGTTAGTTCACCGTCTTTTCCTCATTCTCTAATTTCTAAACTCAATTCCTCCATCTTCTGAGCTCTATTTTCAACTTGTCGGTGCTTATAGCTTAAGTGGTAGAACACTCAAACATAATACATCTACAACTAGAGTTCGACCCTATTTTCCGGCAGTGTGTATAGAAATTTGAGCAGCATCAACAGATAGAGGCAACCATAGCGCTATCAACTATGATGTACACCCATCTTCCGGCCGCTCAAGCCACTCCCAGCGCAACCCGGTTTTCCCAAATTCGAGCTAGTTATCATCAAGAAGCTGATTTTGATCATCCCCATCAAACCAAGACATCAAACAAAGCCAACGGTCTAGCTAAATCCTTTGCCAACCTCCTTCACCTCCACATAGATATTCCTCAAAGAACCAACATTAACCCTAATAATTGGAATCTCCTCATAGAAGAGATGCATTCAACTCCCACAACTTCTCCGAAAGACATCGTGTCCGAAAAATGGCGCGAAATCCACGGGTCAAATGATTGGGAGGGTCTTTTGGACCCTCTCCACCCTTGGCTAAGAAGAGAGATTGTCAAATATGGTGAGTTTGCACAAGCAACGTATGACGCTTTCGATTTCGATTCCTTCTCCGAGTACTGCGGGAGCTGCAGGTACAACAAAAACAAGCTCTTTGATGTGTTGGGTCTAGACAAAAATGGCTACAATGTTAGCAAGTACATTTATGCAATGTCACACATCGACATGCCGCAGTGGCTGGAGAGGTCACACTTGGCTGACACATGGAGCAAGCATTCCAACTGGATGGGGTATGTTGCCGTGAGCGACGAGGAGGAGACTAGGAGGATTGGGAGGAGGGACATTGTGGTGGCGTGGCGGGGGACTGTGGCACCATCGGAGTGGTATGAGGATATGCAAAGGAAATTGGAGCCAATTGGAGGTGGAGATGCCAAAGTGGAACATGGGTTCCATGACACCACAAGGTACAACAGGTCTAGTGCATCAGAGCAAGTCATGAAAGAAGTGACTAGGCTTGTGGAGTTGTACCAAGCAAAAGGTGAAGAAGTGAGCCTAACAATCACAGGGCATAGCTTGGGAGGTGCATTGGCTTTGCTCAATGCCTATGAAGCTGCTGAAAAACTCCCTGGCCTTCCGATAAGCGTAATGTCCTTTGGCTCGCCTAGAGTTGGAAACTTTGCCTGCAAGGAAGAGCTGCACCAAATGGGAGTCAAGACATTGAGGATCGTGGTTAAACAAGACATGGTTCCGAAAATGCCTGGGCTTGTTTTGAATGAGAGTCTTCAAAAGTTTGATGACATTACGGGCACATTTGGATTGGGTTTACACACATGTTGGAGCTGAATTGAAGCTCGAAATTGGTTCTTCGCCTTATCTCAAGCATGGCGGGTTCAATCTGACTGGGTTTCATAGCCTCGAGACCTACCTTCATCTTGTGGATGGGTTTTTGAGTACAGGAAACTACTTTTAGGTCAAATGCTAGGAGGGATATTACCTTGGTGAACAAGGGATGTGACATGTTGGTGGATGATCCTCAGAATCCCACAATGTTGGTACCAATTACCACACAAGGGTTTAGTAAGAAACGCTCATGGCAGATGGGTTAAACCGAAACGAGACTCCGAAGACATCCCTTCACCTAGAAGAGAAGCACAAGCACAAGCTCATGCTCTTTAATTAAGTAGAGATGGCGCAATCATCATCAGATAATACACACAAATCTTTATGTAGTTCTTAATTAATATGTAAATTTTGACAGCTGATTAGAAACTTGAATGTTTGGCCTACAAGTTTGCCTTGTTTTTTAAGCATCCTCCATGTTCTCTGTGTTTTACTTTATGCTTCATCATTTTAATTTGGAATGCTTAGGCCAATTGGTTATCTCTGAAAGCGCTTGCCAGATTCCGCCTGAATGCACAGGATTTCTCGGCAAGAGCTTTACCAGCTGCAACTGAGCTTGAAATAGTCATGGATTGGCTTGGGGACATGCTTAAACTCCCTTTGCCAAATTGCTAGACACAGCATCAATTGGGAACCTAGTTCTGCATATTGATCAGATTAACGCATATACGGCACACTTGAAGAAAGTTTTCTAAACTAAGCTTGAAAATTATTTCAGCTTTTAGTTTTCATTTTTTTTTCAAACTGAAAATTGAAAATTGAAACCTTATTTTGACAACTACTTTCTGAAAGTCAAAAAAGAGCTTTCACTTTTTTTTTCTTTTTCTTTTTTTTTTTTAAAATTGGAAGTACTCCCAAAATGGTTTTCAATTTTCAGCTTTTCAAACAAATGAACAAAAATTGAAAACAAAATGATTATAAAAGGATGGCTTAGTGTTGGAATTTCATATTATAACTAATAATTAGTCATTGATGCCAATGTTTTTGTTAGTTTAATATATTGACATATCCTGTAACAACATTTTTTCTTGTCAAATAAAAACTTCATAAAAGACCCCGAAGAGGGGCAACAAGTAGAAATAAAGGCTATGAATCTATGATAGCCCAAAGGCAAAACCCAGAATAAAAAAAAAAAAAAAGAAAAAAAAAAAAGAGTGCAGTCTATACAAACTAGGCAGCATAGGAATACGCCCTAGACAATCAGACAAACACTACTAAACACCACTCAGCTATAATGACTTGTCTAACAATGCGACAACTTAAACTTTTGAAACCTAGCGATTATCTCCAAGAGCATAATGACTTGTCTAACAAAATCATAATTATGGATCAACTAAATGCGAATAATGTTAAGAGACTTAGATAACAAATATTTTATTAGACACAGCTTTCACGTTCTTCTAGCCCCATAAAATAATAAATAATTGCCATTCTGCACTAGTACTTCTATCTGAATTCTGAGATTCTAACATTTTAGTATTGTTCTCTGGTTATGGACTTTGTCACCTTTTCCTTTTTGGCATTGTTAATTGTTATCTATAGTAGCCAGTTCGTCACAAATGGATAGTCAGTATGCTAATTGGCGTTAACTTGCAGTTATGCATGTGAGAGAATGGTACTAAATATTTGGAATAACTTCCAATTGTTTTTGTCACAATCTAAAAAAACCCTAATATATATATTTTTTTAATGCAGTTATATGCATGGTGTGCGTGGATAGCTGCCTCACTGACTGCATGCTCGCTCACATAAAGAGGACAGAAATGGGGTTACCCAGATCACTGGTAGTAACGCTGCTGTAATGTAAACGCGGATTTCTTGCCTTCTTGCTGTTGGAAGACCACTTTGCAGTCTGCTAATCAGTTCATGGGGTCAACTGGTTTTAAATTGAGAAACTCGAGCATGGCTAATACTGGCATGAGTAAAAAGAGAGCCGGCTCCCTTCATTCAAAAGCATATGCTGTTGTTGATGTTCTGAGGAACTCGATCTACCAGATTGTGTCTGCTTCCCATGATCAGATCAGATGGCAAGCAATGCTAAAAGGGCTTTCTTGAGAAGGACTGGATCATTAGCAGCAACCCTCCTTCCGGACCACGCGAACTTCTTGTGCAGAAACTGCGCCTATTCCTTGACTTTCGATCCAGCTAAGTGCTTGTTAATTTTACTGTGATTCAAGCCTCTTCCTTAATTCCTTTAATCATTGGACTTGCTTGCGGCATGCACACAACGAGCTGGTTTTGTTTCTTAACCCTAAAAATGACTGGTGGATGGGATGAGCTGAAGGACGACGTAATCCGATTTATAACAAATAAATATCAACTTTGGATCCTATAAATTAAGTTGTATGATTCAAGGCCATCTCTAAGATTTCGGGGGCCTGTGCGAAATTTATAAATGACACCTCCTTAAGATAGTTTTTTAAAACAGGCTCCTTATCTAAAGGGATTCTCATGTAATAACTTAAATCAAAACAAACTTTATGACTCACTGATTGTAGATTTACAAATACCATTAAATAATAAATAAATAAAACTATAAACATAACATACACTAAATAATCAAAAGCAGTTCAATTTAAAAAAAAAAAAAAACTGAATAAAAAAGCTTTAAAAATTCTAACCTTAAAATTTGACTTGAATATATAACATTATTATATAATAAAATTGAAAAAAAAGAAAAGTTTTTTATGGTATTGTTATTGGCACTTCAAATATTTCATTGTACACTCCAAAATTTTAAATTTAGAAAGAAAAAAAAATTACGCTTATGAATAGTGCATAACAAGATTTTAAAGAACTAATAAGGCAAAATTTTTACTGTATAGCACTATTTCATATAAATTTGAAGGTAATTTAGCCAAAAGTCAATAAAAACTTACTATTAAGCCATATATCAATGCCATATTTTTGTTTTGGACTTAATCAATGATATATTTTTATTAATTAGGCATAGGTTAATAATGAATGCCACATAAGCTTTAAGTCATTATAAAATTCATGAAAACACCAAAATACCCTCAGAAGGAAAAAAAAGGAAGAAGAAGAGGCCGCCAATTTTTACAGACAGTGAGCGAATGACGGAGAGAAAGAGAGAGAGAGTGACGATGGAGAAAAGAGAGGGAGAGGCAGAACCAGAACAGAAGGAAGAGGAGGAGCAAGTAGTGAATCCATGGATGGTGTCGACCAAAGGTGGCGGGAAAATCGACTACGACAAGCTCATCGACCAGTTCGACTGCCAGAGAATCAACCAGTCGCTTGTCGATCGCATCCACCGCCTCACCAGTCGTCATCCCCACGTATTCCTCCGCCGCGACGTCTTCTTTGTCCACAGGTCCCCCTCTCTCTCTTTCTTAAGTTTTAATCTTCTTTTTTTTCTAGAAAAATTGCAAAAAATTGAATTGGGGGTCGGATTTTGAATTTCTTAGATTGAATTGTCGAGGAAGAACTCGATTTCGAGCGGCCATGGTTTGGAATCGGAGGCGGGGCAGGGGGATTTCAAGGGGGTGTTGAATCCACAAACCAATTTGAATCTCAATGCAGAATCACAGAACAGGAAACAGACACTGCAACGAAGTGTCTGAATCCACAAACCTATTTGAATCCGAATGCACAATCACAGGATAGGAAACAGACACTGTAACGAAGTGTCTGAATCCACATAATCGTAGACACTGCGTTGCAGTGTCTAAATCCACAAACCTATTTGAATCTGAATGCACAATCACAGAACAGGAAACAAACACTGCAACGAAGTGTCTGAATCTACAAACCTATTTGAATCTAAATGCACAATCACAGAATAGGAAACAGACACTGTGTTGCAGTGTTCGAAAAATGGAGGTTGAAGGTTGTGGGAGGTGGGGGAGGTTAAAGGTGGTGGGAGGCGGGGAGGTTGAAGTCTAAAGGTGGTGGAAGGCGCGATTTACAATGAAGGAGATGGAAAGGTTTGGTGTTTTAAATGGTAATGGCATCATTTGTAATTTTAATTTGATTGAGGTGTTTTAATGTTTCTTAAAGTCTCATTGATCTATTTATATTTCCAATAAATTTAATTGACCTATTGTTAATATCATAACTTTTAATTGATTATATACAAAATCACCCTAAATTTTAGATGGCAAAAATTATGGAGGCCTCATTCAAATTTGGGGCATGTGTGATTACACTTTTTGCTCGCCCAGCTCCCTCTTTATATGGTTGATAGGAAGCACTTGCATCGACTATTATACCGAAATCAAAATTTCCAATTTACTTTGCGTTATCGCCTATTGAACTCTTCTAGTTGGATTAAATTGGATTAAGTTATTAGGAAACAAAAATTTCCCGTTTACTTTGTTCTTATTGCTTATTAAAAGACTGCTAGTTGGATTAAGAAATTAGGGTATTGCCTGGATCAAACCGGTAAGCTTCACTCAAAATATTGCTAACGTGTCAACTAAATGATTTGAGTATTTCTGCGCCTGCTTTGCTGGGATGATGATTTGAGCAAATTGAAATTTGACAAATTCGAATGACTTTTTTGCTTTTTTTTTAATCAATTTTTTTGGTCTTTTTTTTTTTTTGTTGGTCAAATGGCTTTTTGCTTTCTTGTTTTGTTTGTTTGGTTGTACTTCTATAAGGTAGTACTATTCACATATTTTTTTTTATTATTCACACTCTTGTTAATTTTTGTTTCTTAATCTTTTTCAATTTATTTGATCCAACTACTAAAATTTGAGAGAGGTGCGAGAGTAAAAATAAGTGTGTGGATAACATCGCTCCTTCTGTAAACCACTAATGTTAGTGAATAATACTTTTTATTTGAAAGCAAACTATAGAAAGAAAAAAGAATCTCGCAAATCAACTGTTAGTGCCGGGTGCAATAGTATAGTAACTAACAATTGGGTGCAATTTAGTGTTTTATGTATTTACATTCCAAAAAGTATCATGTATTCCTCAATAGTGAAATAAATGAGGAAGACTTTATATTGGTGCAAAAATAATTTCTATTTTTGTTATTCGGGTTAAGTCATCTAACAAACCAATCATAACTATATATCAAATTTTCCATATCTATATAAGAGATAATGAAAATTTAACATGACGTCTTCACTTTAAAGTAAAAAAAATATATCACTAAGTCATAATTCTAACGGCTTCTTCAACATGAAGCCTCCACTTTAAATTCACATGTTTTTAACAAGAATTCGCGGGTTTTTGGCTGGACGGAAGTGTGAAAATTGAGAATTGAATCCACTACTACGTGTTGAAAGTCCAAGAAAGTCATTACGTACTTCTTCCCCATGCCTAATTTTATTTTTAACTTGTTTAATAATGTTGTCCCTAAATTTGAAGTTTACATGATCTGCATACGTATTACACTCGTTATTTCAAACAATTACCAAATGCCACTGAAATTTACGTGTCAACAGCCAATGCATCATTGTGGTAGTGGCAGTCTTGATAATTTCTCCTTGAGCAAGGTTAAGCTTGAAGAGGCTTGAAGATTTGACAGATTAGATTATACTCCCCGCATGTGAACTTGTCTCCATCAACAAGAACAATTCTAAATAAAATACCTATGGTCAATAAAACATACGCACATTTCCATGTTGTAGTCTTTGTCCCTCGCGTGACACATTCATTGTTTAATTCCAATTTGCTTGTATATAATTCATCCCTCAATTCCTCATTCTCTCATTTCCAAACTCCATCTTCTGAGCTCTATTTCCAACTCGTCGGAGCTCATAGCTTCAGCGGTAGAGCACTCAATAGTCAATCCTATTACATCTACCACAAGAGTTTAACCCCTATTTTCCGGCTGTGTGCTTGGAAATTTGAGCAGCATCAACAAATCCAGACAACCATGGCTCTATCAACTATGATGTACACATATCTTCCGGCCACTCAAGCCGCCCCCGGTGCAACCCGATTTTCCCTAATCCGAGCTAGTCATCATCAAGAAGCTCTTCTTGACCATCCCCATCAAACCAAGACATCAAACAAAGCCAACCGTCTAGCTGAATCCCTAGCCAACCTCCTTCACCTCCACATAGATACTCCTCAAAGAACCAACATTAACCCTAATAATTGGAATCTGTTCACAGAAGAGATGCATTCAACTCCCACAACTTCTCCGAAAGACATCATGTCCGAAAAATGGCGCGAAATCCACGGGTCAAATGATTGGGAGGGTCTTTTGGACCCTCTCCACCCTTGGCTAAGAAGGGAGATTGTCAAATATGGTGAGTTTGCACAAGCAACGTATGACGCTTTCGATTTCGATTCCTTCTCCGAGTACTGCGGGAGTTGCAGGTACAACAAAAACAAGCTTTTTGATGTGTTGGGTCTAGACAAAAATGGCTACAATGTTAGCAAGTACATTTATGCAATGTCACACATCGACATGCCACAGTGGTTGGAGAGGTCACACTTGGCTGACACATGGAGCAAGCATTCCAACTGGATGGGGTATGTTGCCGTGAGCGATGAGGAGGAGACTAGGAGGATTGGGAGGAGGGACATTGTGGTGGCGTGGCGGGGGACCGTGGCGCCATCAGAGTGGTATGAGGATATGCAAAGGAAATTGGAGCCAATTGGGAGTGGAGATGCCAAAGTGGAACATGGGTTCCATGGGATTTACACTGCCAAGAGTGACACCACAAGGTACAACAGGTCTAGTGCATCAGAGCAAGTCATGAAAGAAGTGGCTAGGCTCGTGGAGTTGTACCAAGCAAGAGGTGAAGAAGTGAGCCTTACAATCACAGGGCATAGCTTGGGAGGTGCATTGGCTTTGCTCAATGCCTATGAAGCTGCCGAAAAACTCCCAGGCCTTCCGATAAGCGTAATTTCCTTTGGTGCCCCTAGGGTGGGAAACATTGCCTTCAAGGAAGAGCTACACCAAATGGGAGTCAAGACATTGAGGGTTGTGGTTAAACAAGACATGGTTCCGAAAATGCCAGGCCTTGTTTTGAATGAGAGTCTTCAGAAGTTTGATGATATTACGGGAACATTGGATTGGGTTTACACACATGTTGGAGCTGAATTGAAGCTCGAAGTTGGTTCTTCGCCTTATCTCAAGCGTGGCGGGTTCAATCTGCCCGGGTTTCATAGCCTCGAGACATACCTCCATCTTGTGGATGGGTTTTTTAGTACAGAAACTACTTTTAGATCAAATGCTAGGAGGGATATTGCCTTGGTGAACAAGGGATGCGACATGTTGGTGGATGATCTTAAAATCCCACAGTGTTGGTATTAATTGCCACACAAGGGGCTAGTAAGAAACGCTCATGGGAGATGGGTTAAACCAAAACGAGAACCCGAAGACATACCTTCACCTACAAGAGAAGCACAAGCTCATGCTCTTCAAGTAGAGATGATGCAACCATCATCAGATTATACACTTAAATCTTTATGTAGTGCTTAATTAACATGTAAATTTTGAAAGTTGATTAAGAACTTGAATATTTGGCCTACTTGTTTGCCTTGTTTTTTAAGCATCCTCCATGTTCTCTGTGTTTTACTATGTGCTTCGTCATTTTAATTTTGGAATGCTCAGGTCGATTGGTTCTCTCTTAAAACGCTTGCCATATTCATCCCAAATGCACAAGATTTCTCGGCCATAGCACTAACTACATAATTTTCAATTTTTAGTTTTCAAAACTATGAACAAGACTAAAAACAAAGTGGTTGTAAAAGAACTGCTACGTGTTGCAGTGTCATATTATAAAGAATAACGTCATTGGAAATTAACTAGACAATGTTTTGTTAGTTTAACGTACACGCTTGACTCATTGTCTTGACAACTTAAATTTTTTAAACTTTGTGTTTATCTCTAAGAGCATAATGACATCAGTGGCGGAGCCACCTTTAGACTAGGGTAGTCTTGGGCCTATCCTCAAATAATTTTTTCCCAATAACCTCTACTAACATTAATTAGTTTTATAATACCACTATCAACTTGAATTTGAAATTGTATTGGTTAGTCCAATTAACTTCAATCCAACAAATACAAAGCCTTAAATTTTTTACATTAAAGATTGGAAACTATAGTTCTATACTAATATTAGTTGATCATATTCTCTATTTCTTGCCTATATACAATTTTTCCCTTTGCTTGCAGACAATTATTTTGGTTAATTTTTCATTTCCTTCTATTATATCATCTATGAAATCAAGAAGATAAAAATATTTCCTTTTTCCAAATTAGCACAAAAAAACCCTTCAAATGCTCTCATGTCTTAATGTTTTTAGAAAAAATATTTTCTTGATCGCTATGAGAAAATGAATGAATGATCAGCCACCTTTGAATTTGATATCAAGAAAGAAAAATAAATGAATGTGCTTTTAATAATGTTTCGACTCTTGATATAGTTGACCATTTATAATGAAGAATAAATGCATGGTCACTCATTTTTAAATTTGATACCAAGGCGACCAAATGAACGAGATAGTTTCTACATGTATTATGTCCATTTTGATCTAAAATGTGCCCCTCCTAACATGAATTTCTGGCTCCGCCACTGAATGACATGTTCACATAGGTCTCATATATATATTTTTATATACAGCTCATGATCTAATATTTTTTCGACATTTCAGCCCACTCCAAACAACTCCCACATATTTAATTTCTCTACTTTTATAAACAAAACTCATATTACAAATCATGTTAATTACGTGTTTCAATAAAAATAATAATTCAATTCAGATGTTATTGGCTGACTTTGATAAGATAAACAAAATAATATCCCACGCCTTTAAGAATGTATGGTTCCGCCGTTTTTGTTGTCTAACAAAATCATAATTATTAGACACAGTTTTGACGTGCTTATAGCCCCATGAAATAATAAATAGCTAGTTGCATATATATATATATATATATATATATATGAGATTTTTGTGTGTGCGTACATGCATGGTGCTTGATAAAAGATCGGTATCAAATCAATTTGTGTCAACCTTCCAATGAGTATATTTGTATGTAGGCAATATATTTGTTGGCTTCGAAAGTGTAGAATTTTTTTGTTGAGAGTGTGAGAGATATAGGATTCAATTGGATTCTCCGTAGATTTGTATTCAAATAATATTGATGACGTGCCATAATTTGAACGATTAGTAAAGTAGTCAAGATGTAGTTGATGTAGTTAACTGAGGTAAATGCACTGTTTCTAAATCTTAAAATTTATTTTATGAATGTAGAAGCTCGGAATTCATTGCTGCTATATCATATTGTCATTGACAGTGATATAACCATAACCAGAGAAAAAAAAACCCAACTAAACAACCAAAACAACCAAACCAGCAATTAGTGGACGAGAAATTTGGCACACCATTGGACGTACATGACATATCATTATTCTTCAGGCGCCAAATAAATTAACCTTGGAAACTTTATTAGAAGTGATGTAAAAATGGCCTAGCGTCTTGAAGGGCTTATGGGGATGGACAAAAGGTTTGAAATTGTTGTCCCGATGATTTTCTCTTTGTTCTGTTTTAGGGTTTCGTCATTGGCAAGTAGCAATAAGGCTCCAACTCCAAGTGATGAAACCCGCGTAATTAACGAGTTGAACTGCAAGTTTCTGGAGAACATCAATGCCTCAGGTCGTGTGTACATGACTCATGCCGTGGTGGGAGGTATACATGCGTTACGTTGTGCAGTGCAAGTCTTGTGGAAGAAAAACACGTAGTCATGGGTTGGAAGGCGGTCCAAAATTATGCAGATGCCATCCTCAGCATGTATTGCTAGACATGTCTGGGGGTGTTTTGTATTAGTAGAAATTCAACTGGGACTAAACCCTTTATCCTTCTAAACACATCATGGATGAGATGTATTTTCTCTTATACAGTAAGTGGAGTGCACGATGACGTTTTTAAAGTGATGAACTTAATGCAGAGCGGAATGTAACATGATAGGTGTTATCACAAGCGCCAAACCGAAAAGTTTGACACCTCCAATCCTATATATTATCATCAAAGTTCATTTGCTAAGGGTTTAGGGTTCAGATCGAGCTTTTAAATGTTTCTGAAAGAGTTGATTAATACATGTAAAACTGGAAACAAGAAAGTGTAAAGATATTTAGATACTCCATATATAACTAAACGAGAAATTAATACATGATGACAGTTTCTTATTTTGGTAAATATAAGACGTCCAAACGCACGGTACGACTGTCACGTTCTAAGAACTACTACAACAATTGACTACTGCTTATTACCAATAATAACAATTGTCGTTGTAAACAGTAAAACCCAAGCACTGCGACAAGTAATTAAACTGGGAAATGAAGGAGGATGCAATTCGGAAGAAAGTCTTTGCTCAAGAACGAACATAAGTTTACAATTCAATCACATCACCAAACCGAGTTGTTCTTTAAGCTCAAACCAATCCCTCATCAACTTATAGTGTTTGGCTACACTTGCACATCTTCGTTGAGTCTCATATATGTAGTTCTCTTTCAGTATATTTGTATCTTCATCTCTGCGCTAGAGCTGGACTTACAAATTAAACTGCAAAGAATGGAGGGAAAGAGAGGAAATGAGTCAAACAATAATCATTTAATTAACAACAATGTCTTGAAAGACTAAGTTGCGTTACAAGATCCACAGTTCTAAACCCTAATTAAACCTTTGTATGGCAAATTCAAACAGTTACGTACATGAGCCCCCTTATATATAGATTTTTTCCTTCGATACATATAGCACCCTTAAATATGTTAGTCATGATGTCTTACATTTCATCAAAAAATTCAATAAAATAAAAACCTGAAGGAAACTACACCAGGACAAAAAATGAGCAAAGAACTATAAGCAAGTACATCTAATAGAGTAGATGTTAAATTTCTATTGTAGTCTATTTTTTTGGTAAATAAATTTCCAATGTACGTAGTTTAGTATTTTACTTTGACAATATTAAGATTTAACAGAAATAAATTAGTATCGCCTAATTTATTTCTTGATAAGCAATTAATTTCATTTCGAGTTTCGTATGTGTATGTGTATGTGTATATGTGTGTAGACATTGAAGTTGGTTATATGGTTTTAACATAAGGGAGTTTGTGATCTTCTCACATTGGAGGGTGTGGTTGTCTGAGCTAGTTTTGTCAAGAAGACTAGCCAGATCGATGTATCAAAGTAAGAAGAGAGAGTGTCTATGTCAAGGAGCAGCTATAATGTCAAGAGAAAGTGATTGGTTTATGTGAGAGCATTTCCATTACATACATGCCAAATGACAAGTCGAATTACAAGTTTTGATATAGAAAAGACAAATTACAAAGTGCAAAAAATACTGGCAACTCAAGTGATTAAACGAAAATCAAACTTATATCAAGACAAATTCAAAATACACAATATTCAGCAGATAGACTTTAGATTACAGAAACAAACTTTCTCACCACAATAAACCAAGAACGAAAGACTCTTCTCTCAAAAAAACGAAACATAGAAAAGAAATTAAAGAATTGATTTTGCACAGCATATATGTAAATAAGTTGACCTTGAAGAAATGAGACAAACTTATTAAGCGTACACTAGTGATCAAATGTGTTCATGAATCCTACAAGAAACCCTTGAAGAAGTTTTAGAACAAGTTTGGTATCTTTCTTGGATCTATTACTTGTGTTTTTGAAATCAACGAGATATTAGTTGTGATAATTACACTCATCGTCTTTAAAAACTATAAATTAGTTACAAATTAAATACCTAACAATTAACTACTTAATTCAACTCCCCCTTTTCAGAAAAATAAAATAACAAGTCCATATTCCTAATCACTTTTTCCCCACACGTATTTTGGCATGCAAATGATGCGTTACTCACGAAAGTATGTGTATAAAGCAATAGAGCAATGGTAATATTAATATATATTTCCAGTAAGAATTAATATATAATTCCAATTAAATTCTCACGAAAAAAATCATACATAATCGAGAAAGATATAAGCATGTTGATATGGTTGATAGTTTAGTCGTGAAACATTAGTTTAAATTGCATTTCAAAGCATTATAACACTTGCAAGTTTAAGAAAAGAATAGTGGAAGCACTTTCTGAAGAACAAACTTAAACCTAAGACCCCAATAACTTAATATACACTAATTAATAAAACAAGTAGAGAACCACCAAACAGAAATATTAACCAGAATCTTACCTTGTTTATTTTGGCTTTGGAACTGTTATATATTAACACTCCAAAAAAATCATCACATGTATTTTGGCATGCAAATGATGCGTTACTCACGAAAGTATACGTATAATGCAATAGAGCAATGGATATATTTCCAGTAAGAATTAATATATAATTCCAATTAAATTCTCCCGAAAAGAATCATACATAATCGAGAAAGATATAAGCATGTTGATATGGTTGCTAGTTTAGTCGTGGAACATTAATTTAGGGTTGTTTTATTAACACCCCACATTTTGTTGACTATACCCCATGTATTGAAAACACCCCACATTTATTTTTTAAATTAAAAATTATCTTAATACACCCCACTTAATTTCCTACACTACCCTTACACCCCACATAAGGAAATAAAGGTGGTTGCTGCCTTGCTCGGAGATTTATCCATTCTTAGAAAGAATTGCTTCTATTCGTCGAATTCCAGGAAATAAAATATGCCGCTTCTTGTTTACTGCTATTTGTATAATTTAGTTGTTTTTGTTTGGTTCTTGTATGACCTCTTACATTGTTATCCTATTTTGCTTTGGGATTTCAAACTTCAACTAGCTTTTCTCTTCTTGAAGTCTCTTCTTTCAACCGAAAAAGAAAAGAAAAGAGAGAAATGAAACTCTCTCTTCCAGACATCATTAACTGCCTAATAGAATCAGTTTCTGATTCATAATTAATGATTATGCATGTATCAACATCAATATATTTCCCTTACAGAAAATCTCATGGTTCCTTGCAGCATTTGCGATTACGTTTTCGATTACACCCCCAACCATTTTCTTTAAGCAAGTGATATCGGAATTTACAGAAAAAGTTTTCAAATTTAAACTCTTAGACTGCAACTTGAAAACAAAAAAAAAATCTCAACATGTTCTTGAATTATTATTAGGTTTTTCTGTTAAAGAACTTAGGGAGTGTACTATTTAGGGATTAAATAGTCATTTTATATCAAGATATATGAGTTATTTTATATTAAATTTTATATGGGGTGTAGTCAACAAAATGTGGGGTGTCAATAAAAAAACCCTTAATTTAAATTGCATTTCAAAGCATTATAACACTTGCAAGTTTAAGAAAAGAATAGTGGAAGCACTTTCTGAAGAACAAATTTAAACCTAAGACCCCAATCACTTAATACAAATTAATAAAATAAGTAGAGAACCACCAAACAGAAAAATTAACCAGAATTTTACCTTGTTTATTTTGGCTTTGGAGCTGTTATATTGACACTCCAAAAATGTCATCATACAGTTCTTTCTATACAAATTTCCTTTGTATTTTTAAAGAATTGTACAAAATAATTTTTTGGAGACTCAAAAACAATTTATTTTTATTTTCATTGGTACAGTTTTACTCTGTCAATATATAAATAATAAAGAAAGTGTTCTGCATAGTACATACCAAGGATGGGAAATTGTTTATTGAAGAAGGAAGGCACGCAAGGGAGAATCTCAACTCTCCTCGCCTTCTGATTTCTGCTGCGATTGCTCGGCCGCCGGTTGTGGTTGGAGCATCAGCTGAGCCTGAAGCTGATATTCAAGGGAATTCTGATGATGTGCAGTTGCTTGCTGTTGGATCTGGTTATAATGGTTATTATCAAAAGCTCCACCCAAACCCAATGAACCAGAAACCACACCATTACTAGCAGCAGCTGTGGGAATCTGATTAAACCCATTTCCAGTAACTGAACTCGCTGCGGTGTCCATACCATTGATATTGAACCTCACAAGATCTTGCTGATGAGCCTCGAACAATTGTTGCTGATGCTGGTCGCGAATCACAAGCTGACCTCCACCGCAGCCCTGCTGGGGCGGAGGGCCAGTGGAAACCCCCAACATAGGCACAGACCCGTTCATGTCTGTTTGTTGGGGCGGAGGAAAAACTGGGATCATCATTGCCTGAGGGCCAATATAGGCAGACAGATCTTTCTTGGCGTTGTAGAGGTCAGTCTGGACTTGCTTGAGCCTGTTCTGGAGGATTGAGATGAAACCAACGCACCCATACACCGGGTCCCGGAGACGAGCTTCCGCCTCATAGGCCAATGATGTCACCGCATCTTCACGGTGTAAAACATTGAGTTCGTTCAGGATCTTGGCCACGTTGCTCGCACCGTAAACCTTGTGAACGTTTGCGAACTTTTGAGGTTGGTCGGGTGGGAAATAAGGGGCGAACACGCATTCTTGTGTGCATTTTCGCCGTAAAAACTTGCACGCTGCGCACGGCGAATGAGTGTTTGACGACATTGTTTTTAGGTTTTACTTGATTTGTCACAACAAACTGCAAAGAGGAATTAACAAGAACAGAATCTAATCGTCAGAGCACGATAAAATATATTATGTAAGAGAACTGGGATTAAGAAAACCAAAATAATTAATCAAAAACGTAATTAACCCTAAATTTAATCCATTTATTGATGATCAATTACTCTTTAACCCATGCTGAGGATAATTAGAGTTCAAGAGCCAAATTTTGAGAGTTTATTGGGAAAAAAAACCCTAACCCTAACCCTAACCCTAGCTAGACAATTAATGAAGAAACATCGAGGAAGAATGGTATATATATACCTAAATAGATAGATAGGCGAAGCGATATCTCTCCCCAATTTCGAATCCCCTTTGTCGTCTTCGTCTATTGATCTTTGGATGAGGAGAAAAGAAATGCAAATTAATTAGAGGGGAGTGTTTAAGAGAGTGAAGAGGGGAAGAGAGAGAATGGTTTTTTTTTCCTTCTATCCGGAGCCCTGTGCTACTAATAAAAAGGAGAACTGGCGGAATCTATATATATGGTGTATGTTAACAGAGAAATTAATTAGGCACATTATATATGGTATATATTAAAAATAGATAAAGTAATTAGGCAAAATAATATATAAAAACTTAATTATAACAAATTTCATAAGACATTCCACATTCCTCTTTCGAAGTGTGATTTAGGTTGAGTCTTCCGCATCGAGCGCAATTATAATGGCACCAATGAATGCTATAAGGGAGCTTGTGTTGTTGTCGCAAGTTGTCCAACGACATGATTTGATTACAACTAGACCTTCTACTCTGTTGTTAAACGAATTCTAAATCCTTGAAGTTAAAGACTTGTGATGCATATAGAAAAGGGTTTACCCTATAAAAATGAACATCCTTCAACTCAAAATTTCTACACATAAGCTGTAATAGAGCATTAACTGAAGCGATATTATGAAAATTGTCTAGCTAGGGTTAAATGTAAGAGTTTGGTTTGGTGTGGAATTCCCATTTGAACTTGGGAGATTAAATGCACATGTCGAATTTCTATCTACGGTTGAGTAGGGAGGTTGTGGTCTCATTATTCTGCTTCTTAGTTTGACATTGTACTAAACGCTTCATTAAGTTAGTCCAGCTTAGTATATGCTAAGCCAGTCCAGCTTAGTTCCTGAAATTAGTCTGGTCCGTAATAGTATGGTGCAACAAATGCACCCTAATTGACATATGACCTTGTGAAAGAATGACATATGACCTTTTGCAAGTTTAGAGCTCAAGATGTTGATTCACCGCTATTCTCATAAATGGGTATTGAGAAGTTGATTCACTTAAGTAACGCCAGAGACACTAAATTTGTACAATAAATTCTTATTGAAGAAAATACAAAAAATAGGTGAAAGCAATCAAATGGAAGTTAGAGATGCACATTAATCAGATAACAAGGTGTTTGATTGTAAATATTAGGCCAAATAGCACTAATAGTCCTTGTAGCGTATGCCATACTTGAGTTTCATTGTGCTCTTTACATCTAATCCCCTCAAAATGAAAAATCATTCTCCTCGACTGTCAATATGATTTAAATTTAGAGAGCTATCCATTCCAATTCAATCATCTGTACCAAACAAGGCTTAAGAGAAGAAGATCGACACCATAAGGAGATTCACGAATATGAAATCAAACAATGCAAGATGGGAAAAAATAGATTAAACAATAATGTTTTGGGTGTTACATTTTCTGTATTTTTTGTCATTATAGACAATGTGACATGCGGTTCATGATAAACAGGATCCGAGGTTTATATGCTCCAGAATACTTTTCCTAGATTCATTTCATTTGATGAATTGACTGGTAGCTTTTTACCGGAGGACTTTTCGAAGTCTTAAATCCGCAATGTGTTCAAAGTTGGATTCTTGGATTCTGGTGATGACAAAGTTGGAAGGAAACTAGTCGTAATTAAGCATCTGAAAAGGAAAAGAAAATAACCCGAAAACACAAACTTGCGAAAGTAAAGGTACAGAAGCAGCTAATAATGTGATTATCACCAAGAACATCCTTCTCAAAGGGCCATTCTAATGTTTGCTTCTGTTACCTGGTTTTTTTTATATCCGGAGACGAAAAGATCTTCAAAACCATCGAGTCTCCTCTTCTGAATGAACTGTAAAGAGATAAAAAGAATAGGGATCACAAATGTAGGTCCAGAGGAGATGTGGAATTCAATAACCTTCTTTTTCTTTACTTTTCATGTTACAAAAATAGAATCAGGGTAAATTCATCAGATTCGAAATGCCAAATTCACACAGCTCATACAAGGTTAGATGACCAACCATCTCGGGTGCTGTCATATTAGCGAGGGGTAAAAACTGGGACCACGGAATCCCTAGGTGGCAATAAAAAGAGTCAAGTTCTTACCCTATCTTCTTGTTCCTTCAACTGCTCAGTTTTCAAGCCATGAGCAGTATTCTTGTTCCTACCGGCATCGCCATTGTTGTCCTAGTGACAGTTTCTGTGTTTCTTATGATCTTTATCCTTGTATCTGTGCTTTTTATGCTTCCTCTCATTTTTATCAACCTCACTTTTTGACTTCACTACTGAGGTACGGATCCCCTTCTCTGCCTATTAAAACCATACAAAAATGGCTTATAATCACAGAATTTAAAATACCAAACAAACACTCTGACCAAACTAAGCAAACACGTATGTAGGAAATGACTTACAGAAGGCAATTTTACAGGAGTTGTTTTCCTTAATGGAAAAGCTTCACGAAGTATATCTAAATCAAAGGGATGTAGTGCCCGCTTTTTTTCTCTCATATAAAGATTGTTTTGAACTAGCATTCAGAAAGACAAAAATGTTCATCACAAAAAGACTTACAAGTCTAAGACACAGACTCAAATGTCATGAATCTGCACAGAGATGGTTTCACGCGCAACAGCTAGAAAAACAAAAAAAACAAAAACAAAAAAAAAACAAAAAAACAAAAACCTTAGAAAAAGTAAGAAATCAAGCAAAATCTTAGTACGCTGAAGTACTAGTGTTTTCTTGTCTCTGTGTGTCTTTCTGTATCCATTAATCGTTTGTTTTCATGCACAATAACAGTATGTAGCAAAGGAACTAGGAAACACAAAAGTTGTTAAATGAAAGTGAACTTCATTCTAAATCTCGGATATCTAGCATAGGAGAATTATGTCTCAAACAAAACTAGACAGACGCTTATTGTACGTTTGTGTCTACAAATGTATGAATCATTATATACAATTTTGAACAGAAGTTGCTGGAAAAGAATTAGCACATAGTTTTTATATGTTTGAGTGGTGATCTTCTCAGGCCTCTTCCAAGTGACCATTTCACGATCAAATCGGTTGAATTATAGAAACTGATATCTTCTTGAGTAAGAAACTGACTAGAGAGAGAACAAGAACTATAGAGAGAGAATGAAATTTGATAAAATGTTTTTCATTACTTGATAAAATTATTACACAGAAGAGTATATATAGCTCTTGGCTTTGTACAACAATACCCTTAGTTAACTATGACTAATTACAATCTATACCACTATTCATCTCAGCTAAACACTTTACTGTTATAACAAACTAACCACTTTTGATACTGAGGCATTTGCCTCAATACACCCCCTCAAGCTAATATTGGACTTAGCAAGAGTTCCAATGGGAAGCTTGGATTTTAAGTAACAAAAACTGTTTTTGGACAAAGACTTAGTGTAAATGTCAGCCAACTGATCTTCACTACAAACAAATTGAACTTTGATAAGATTTGCAAGAACCAACTCTCGAATACAGTGATAATTTATTTCGACATGTTTAGTTCTTGCATGAAAAACAGAATTTGAAGCAAGAGAGATAGCTGAGATATTGTCACACCATAAAGTGGGAATTGAACTGACAAAGAAACCAATATCATGAAATATTTTGCATATCCAGGTAAGCTCAGCATCTGTGTGTGCCAAAGACCGATACTCAGCTTATGTGGAGGATCGAGCTATAGTAGCTTGTTTCTTTGCACTCCAGCTGATTAAGTTGGAACCAAGAAAAACACTATAACCGCTAGTTGATCTACGATCATAAGTGCAACCGGCCCAATCTGCATCTGAGTATGCAGTAAGATGAAGAGGACCATTTTTTAACCAAATGCCTTGAGAAATAGTGTCTTTCAAGTATCTAAGAACTCTTTTAGCAGCCTGCATATGTTGCTCTCTCGGAGAGTCGGAGCATGCATGAATTGGCAAATTTGATTTACTGCAAAAGAAAGATCAGGTCTTGTCCAAGTCAAATATTGAAGACCTCCAACAATAGACCGGTAATCAGTGGGATTAGACAGAAGATGACCACTATGATCAAGTATGGTAGAACTGAAATGAGTGCAACAAGGTTTAGAACCTTCCATATTGGTCTTTTGAAGAAGATAAAAAAGATACTTGCTTTGATGAAGAAATATACACTGAGGTGTTCTTTGAACTTGCAGTTCCAAAAAATAGTGCAAAGGCTCCAAATCTTTGACTGGAAAGATATCACTCAACTTTTGTATGAAGGATTGACATAGGGCAGGATTGGGAGCCTGTAACAAGTAGATCATCTACATATACTAGCACTATGACCAAGACAGGTCATTTGAAAACAAATAAGGATGCACCTGAAGAAGATTGGACAAACCCAAAGGTATGTAGAACTTGAAATAGTTTGTCAAACCAAGCCCTTGGTGCCTGTTTTAGGCCATAGAGGGACTTTCTCAATTTACAAACATGGTGAGGCAGTGAGGGATCAATAAAATCAACAGGTTGCTCCATATACACATCTTATTTCAAAACACCATGAAGGAAAGCATTGCTTATATCCAATTGATTTAAAAACCAATTGAATTGTACTGCAAAAGATAAGAGAACTCTGATGGTAAATGGTTTGGCTACAGGGCTAAATGTATCTTGATAGTCAATACCAGCCTGTTGATGAAATCCCTTAGCTACAAGACGAGCTTTATATATGTCTATAATGTAAATGGTTTGGCTACAGGGCTAAATGTATCTTGATAGTCAATACCAGCATGTTGATGAAATCCCTTAGCTACAAGACGAGCTTTATATCTGTCTATAGTGTCATTAGGTTTCTTTTTAATGCGAAACACCCACTTGCATCCAACAATATTATGAGAATTTGAGGCATGGACTAAAGACCATGTACCAGTAGATTGCACGGCATTAAATTCTTCTTGCATTGCAGATCTCCAATGAGCATATTTAGATGCATGCAAGTAGGTAGTAGGAACATATTCAAGATTAATGGGAAGTGGATGCTTGGTTGCTGAATATGCCTTGGGCTTGTATATGCCAGCTTTGGATCTTGTAACTATAGGATGGGTATTGATAGCACTAATAATTGGAGCAAAAACAGATGAACTAGTAGTTGGATTACTTGAAATAGGATGATGAGGATAGGTAGATGGAGAAGAAACACTGGGAGATCCAATATGAGAACTTAATGGTAGATTAAGTGCAGGACCATTTAGAGTAGTAGAGAGAGGCACAGAAAATTGTAAAACAACCGATTGTGAGCTAGTAAAAGCATTTAGAACTGATGAGAGCTTAGTGTACTTGTGAAATGGATAGGTGCCTTCATCAAAGAGAACATGTCGAGATATATAGATCCCGCCAGTGGTTGGATTAAGACATATGTAGCCCTTATGTTGTAAACTGTAACCCAGAAATACACAAGGTTTACTTTTGGGATCCAATTTGGATTGAACATAAGGTTTGAGCCAGGGAAAACAGCTACAACCAAACACCTTAAGTCTGGAATAATCAGGAGGCCTGTGAAAGAGTAATTCCCTTGGAGATTTTGACAAACCAGAAATTGGCAACCTGTTAATCAAATATAAAGCTGTGGAGAATGCTTCCACCCAATAGAGATGAGGAACCTTAGATGCAACAAAGAGAGTTCTTGCAGTTTCAACAAGATGTTTGTGCTTCCTCTTAGCACAACCATTTTGTTCAAGTGTATGAGGACAACTCAATTGGTGAAGAATGTCATGAGTTTTGAGAAACGAGTTAAAAACATTAGAAGTAAACTCACCCCCTGAATACTTACGCAAAGTCTTGATCTTATTACCAATAGAGTTTTCTACATAAGACTTGAATACAACAAATGTATGAAAAGCTTTAGACTTAGCTTTTAAGGGAAAAAAAACCAGCTATACTTGTTATAATCATCAACCAGTACCACATAATACTGAAAACCACTAGGTGAAATACTTGAGGTAGGACTCCACAAGTCACAGTGAAGCAACTCTAAACAATGAGTGGTTGAAGAACTAGAAACACAAAAATGAAGTTTGTGATTCTTAGCAAGAGCACAATCATTACAAAAGAAATCTACAACTGATTTTCCTTGCAGTGCTACTTTATTACTAGACAAGATTCTTCGAAAAATTGATGAAGAGGGATGTCCCAGTCTTTGGTGCCAAACTTGGACATGAGCTTTGACACTCATGAAAGCTGAAGGAACAATAGAATTGAAGCTGGATGCTTGAATATGATAAAAGCCATCCTTAATCGTACCCCGCAAAAGCATCTTCCCTGAAATACGATCCTTTACAGTGGATCCATCAGGGTCAAGAGTTAATGCACAATTATTGTCTTTGAGGAATTGGTAAGCAGACAACAAATTATGGGTCATGTGAAGAACATGTAAGACATTACTTAGTTTAAAAGAACCATGAGGAGTATTCAAAGATGAATGACCAACATGAGAGATGGAAAAACCTTTATCATCGCCAATATAGACTTTACCTTCACCGGTATAAAGAGAATGAGCTAGATATTAGCAATGTCATTTGTAATGTAAGATGTGGCGCCAGAGTCAATCAGCCAAGAAGGATTCGATTTAGAAAAGTAGTGATCAGAGAAAGCAGCCAATTTTGCTGGTGGTACTCTTCCAACGATCTCAGGATTCATTCGATCAAAGCAATCAATAACTTCATGACTGGTGGAACCACAAATTTGACAGGGAACTTTAGAACCTGTGTGAGAAGATGAATACTGAAAATTTCCATGAGATCCTTGATAATTGCCACGAGAATAATTGCCTTGATTGTTGCCTGAATAGTTACTACGAGAAAATTCCCTCAATTGAACCCTCTGTTGGTGTTATAATTACGATTGTTGTTACGACCTCGATTAGAGTTATGCCTGAATGAATTTTACTGAGGCTGCTGTTGAACAAAGAATCCCTATGGATGAGTGGGAAGGAGAGGTGCCTGAGATTGCACTGAAAATGCCTAAAATGGCTCAGTGGTGATGGATGGTAGAGGTTGCTTTCTACGAGTCATAGAGAGCTCATTCGTAAGTAACAGACCATGAAGTTCATCCAGAGAAGTAGATGACATACAAAGCATAATCGAGTCAATGAAGGACTCAAACTCCTCAGGTAATCCATGAAGAATTGCTGCAATTAGATCACGATCAGAAACTGAGGGCCAACAGCTGCAAGAGAATCATAAATTTCCTTAATTTGTTGCAAATATTCCGAGATCGATTGATAGCCTTTTTGAACAGTTTGAAGGCGAGATCGTAATTGATGAATGTGAGCATCAGATACTCCCCCAAATTTGTGTTCAAGTTTGATTAAGAGATCGCGCGATGATAAAACACCAATAGTGAAGGGAATAATGTCCTCAGAGAGCGTAAAATTCAACCAAATGATAAGGTTTTGATCATTTTCCTACCACAGTTCGAAGGCAGGGTTGAGAGAATGATCAAGCAAGAACGGTGGCGGACATGATCCAGTGCCATCAATGATGCATATCAGCTTGTACCGACGGAGAATCGGCATAAACAAGGCACGCCATGGAAGATAGTTCAACCTTTTCAGTTTGATCGGGACCATACTATTGATATTCTGAATCGTCAGAGAGGTAAACGAATTCGAGGCTGAGGAAGTTCTAGAAATTCCAGAGGAATTAGGGTTTGGCAATGGCGGTTCAATCGGAGAAGACTCATCTGAGGGCGATGCCATGATTGAAAGATCAAATCAAAACACAAATTACAGAGAGAAGATACAAATCTGGAGAGAAATCAATGAACATTCATTGATTGATCAGCGGAAGAGGATCGATCGTTGTGAGGCAGAGCGGCGTGATACCATATAGAAACTGATATCTTCCTGAGTAAGAAACTGACTATAGAGAGAATGGAATTTGATAAAATGCTTTTCATTACTTGATAAAATTATTACACAGAAGAGTATATATAGCCAGCTTTGTACAACAATACCATTAGCTAACTATGACTAATTACAATTTATACCACTATTCATCTCAGCTAAACACTTTACTGTTATAACAAACTAACCACTTTTGATACTGAGGCATTTGCCTCAATACGAATAAAGCTCTGATTGCTATATCACTGCGTTCAAAACTTCACGTTCTACTCTTCAAACGTGAAGCTCTGAATAGTGAACCCATAAACAATAAGAGCAAACGGCAGATCCATATGAATGAAAAAACACAGACAATAGACTATGTAAACCCTTCAGCACGCAGAAAATGCACCGCATACGGAGTCCAATACAAGCTCTACCGCAAAATGAATAAATATAAATTTGGAATATTTAATTATTTTCAAGTTTATCTTAAAACGTCATGTTTCTCGTTTTTCTCTAAACCTTAAATTAATAAAAGACGTTTCAAAGCGTAGGGATCATTAACGAAGGGATAAGTTAATATTATCCAATACATCATTTTGAGAAAACTCAAATATATCGGTGCCAATGAGTATGCCAACAATCAACATTTGTGCGTCCAAGCATCACGGACAGATGTAGAAAACTACCATATCTGTGTGAAAAACAGATACCATGCATCAATTAACAGCAACAAACACACAAGTAGCAGAAACAATCGAAAAATTGAAACTTCTCGTCGTCGAAGCTTCTTCTTACCACTTCCAAACCCTTGGCTTCAACATCCATCTGTTTAGTGACACTGACACATTAAAGTTCCAGCCAACTTCCACTATCAAGTCACAAGACTTAACAAAAAAGAATGTGAATTCAGCAGCTATCAAGCCTTTTAGCCTACGCCTAATGATCGAAAACACGAAACCAAAATGCATAAAACGTAAAGTCAAACCTTCAAAACAAAACCGATGTCTCATGCGATTATATTACGGGCTTTTTATTTACGTCTTGGCTACAAATCAGTAAGCCCATGAGCATGGCCGGTCCAGAGATTTTTGAGGTCCGGAGAGACGTAAAAAAATGTGCCCTTATTTCATATAAAAAAAATATTTGTTTTCACACGTAAGACATCGATAAAATTATATTTAGAAAAACACTTCAAACTCAATAATTTAGAAACACAGAATAATTAATTTATTTTGTATCAAGAGAAGAAAACTAAAAAACTTCAGGCTTACAAGTAGATAGATTATGTGTTTTGTTTTCCATTTGAACTTTTAAAGTGTTTTTGTATAAATCGTGAGTTATTTTTTCTTATTTACTAACCTCATCAATATAAGACTAAAAAAATATTAATGTTTCTGAGTCTTTAAGGATATGTATAAGTAATGAATGAACACTAAATTAAACCTTTTGATGACACGTAATATTATTTGCAAATTTGGTCCAAAAATTTAGTCTACGCATTACTATTTGCTGAAGATTAGATTGGAATTGGAATGGACATTTGAAAATAGCAACCCATATAGCTACTAGCTAGTAAATAAATTAACAACCAAACAAAAATTTGTAAAAATTGAAAAAAAAAAACATGCACATAGCATTTCGAACTTAGGATCTCTCGTTAATTTTAAACAACAAAAATCATTCATTCTAATTAAACTTCTTGATCATTTAGCCAAATTTTATAAATTTATACTGTTATGAGAAGAAATTTGTAAAAATTGGAATGTAAATAAGCACACATGGTGTTTTAAACCTAAGACCTCCTTATTCATTTTAAATAACAAAACCACTAGTTCTAGTTAAATTTATTTGTCACTAAACTAGGGGTGGGCAAACGGGTTCTGGACCCGCGGGTAGGGGCGGGTTCATGCTGTTCGGGACGGGTACGGGGCGGGTCCAAAAGTTTGAAACACAAAACGGGGCGGGGCGGGTCCAAAAATAAGAAGGAACGGGCCCCCGGCCCGGCCCGTTTGTAGCATATGGGATAATGGATTTGATTAATGTGACACTGTGGCCCTTGACTTACAAGGTTGCCCACCAAATTGGACCAGATTTAGGAGGCCCTCAAGGTCTCTGGAACCATCCTCTCAGAGCATTTTTATTTTTATATGATTTAATTAAATCCTCTCATCTCAAACTCCCAGACTCCCCCACTTTGTTTCTCCATTTCTCAACCCTCGAAATCGACCGCCGCGACATCACAGCAGCCACCACACGAGTCACGGCATCACCTCACCATCGTTCTTAAACCTAGAAACCTTTTCTGAGAGTGACTTAGTTGATTCGAATTCTACTGCGTCGACATCGCACGACAACTAGCCACCACGGCATCACGCCTCACCATCGTCTCCTAAATCTCAGACGAAGATGGCTTGTTGAAGATCGGTGAAGACGAAAATGGCTTGTTGCAAATTGGAGAAGATGGTGGGCGCGAGGCTCAAGATCAGAGAAGACGGTGGGTTCAAACGATTTATATGATTGTTTTTCTTTGAAAAAGGTTTTCAGATTTAGTAGGAGATACTGGAGGTTTTGGGATTTGAATTTATATGATTCATTTGGTTAATTTGTATGCATGTCAACCTTTTTTTAGGCAAGTGGGTGTAGTAAGAGACACTAGAAATCCCAAAACAATCAAAATACTACTGCTTTGAGAACCATGAGTCGTTCAAATTCTTGTTGCAGATTATCCTAATGCTACTACTTCCGATTTGAGCATCTAGGTTATCGATGGAGGAAGATGAACGGCGAGTTAAAAAATTTGTAATCGGACTCGTGGACCCGGCCCGAATCGGCCCGTTTGAAACGGGCCAAGTTAGGTCCGGTTCCAAATTCAGAAATGGCATTACTCGGTCCCGGCCCGTCCCGTTGCATTTTAAAATGGGTCCAGTCCGGTTCTTTCAAATTTGGGCCCGGCCGGCCCGTGCCCACCCCTACACTAAACCAAATTTTATACATTTATACTCTTATAAAAACATATATAAATATATCACCCTAATAATTTTGGTGCCCCCAATTTTTTTGGGTCCCGGACGGTCGCCATGCCCGCATTGGGCCTGGGCCGGGCCTGCCCATGAGATTATATTATTTTTCTCCCTTTCTCTCCATGAAAAGCAACGTACATGAGACACGTCAAAGATTTGATGAAGAATAAGTTTGCCTACAAACTCTAGATATCGTAGAGTTCATCTTCGTATATCATCAAGTTCAAATCCAATACATTTGAATTGTTCATCCGACGAGTAATATACTTTTTGAGTATTCCTTAACAATGATATCACTAAAAATAAAACTCAGCTACATGAGAAAATCTCTCGCGTATCTTGCTCCTCTTTTTACCCCCTCAGTTTTGGGATCGATTTCAATTCCTTACAACATCTTTAAAACATTTCAATTTCATACATTGACTTATCATTTTATTTCAATTTCATACATCCATTAGAAAATCCGTTAAGTAAACCGTTAAGTGATGACGTGGTGCTGACATGGCTGTCAAATTTGTTCCACGTGGCAAAAAAAAAATTATGCATTTAAAATATTATAATAATTTATCCTATTAAAGAAATAATAAAATAAAAAATAAAAAAACAAAAACAAACCACAAACCCAAAAAACCCATCCCCTCGACCCACCTCCCTTCCCCTTCCCTGCAACCCAAACCCCCGATCCCACCCCACCCCCACCTCCCTCGCAAGACCCCACACGCGAGTTTGAATTTTTACAGATGGTGGCGCGCGGCGGAGGAGATAATGAGGGGATACGGCGGAGAGGCTGCACTTACAGATGGTGGCGCGTTGGCGCTGTCATCGACGCAGGAATATCCGTGCTCACCAGACTGGATGCAAAAAATCACGTAGGCATCGCCATCGTGCTGCCGTACGTCGTCTCGGGGGACGTGGGGGTAGGGGGTGTTGCGAGGGAGGTGGAGGTGGGGTGGGGGATGGGGGTTTGGGTTGCAGGGAATGGATGTAGGTCTGGGGGGGGGATGGGTTTTCTGGGTTTGTATTTTATTTTTTTTAATAGGATAAATTATTATAATATTTTAAATGCATAAAAAAGTTCTTTTTTTGCCACGTGGCACAAATTTGACAGCCACGTCATCACTTAATAATTTACTTAACGGAATTTCTAACTGGTGTATGAAATTGAAATAAAATGATAAGTCAATGTTAGAAATTGAAATGTTTTAAAGATGTTGTAAGAAATTGAAATCGACCCCAAATCTGAGGGGGTAAAATGTAATTTACCCAATTTACAATGAAAAATCTTATTACTATGTGATATTAGAACTATAAATCTTTGAGGATAGTTATTAACAATGTTTTTGTAACTTTTCCCATCTAAAAATTTTTTGGTGAAAAAATTAAGGAAGAGAAAAGGCTACCCATTTCAGAATAAGAGCATATTACAAGTCTTTTAGAGGAATTACTAAGGGGCTCTTAGCCTCTTATTTTGTTGGTACAGATCGCTTAACATGAGAGGTTGCTGATAGCGAAACTCATTTCTAAGCTTTAGTCTAATGAATAAAATAAATTTTACCAACTCAATCAACTTTCGTTGACAGCTTATCCTATTAAGAGTTGGTTTCTATGTTTATCATATTTCCCATTTTTCCAATTGAAAGCTAAATATCTTGGAACAATTATTCAACAATGGCTAGGATTCTTTCCCTTTATCTTTCCATCTCTTTTCATCCCCTCCTCTTACACTCTTATTTTGTTTTTCTCTTGATATAAAAAATTAATATAAAATATTAACGTGACTTAACTATGACCGTTCAAATAAGAAATTATGAAAATAAAGAAAATCCTACTCCGTTCAACAAACCCAACTTGTTCAGACAACTCTCTGATAAACAATTATTCAACAAACCCAACTTGTTCTGACAACCCTCTGATGACGATTCGTACGATATGTCACTTCTTGTAACCCTAACTTGTCGTTTTCACCCATAAATAGGTGATCCATCTATGTCAGCTAATTTTTTTGCTAATAAAACAACAACTATTTCATAGAATTATCATTATAAATAAACAGACAAATTTGAGTTAACCTACTGCAAAGAATCATTTGTCGCTCTATCGATCTTACTCGTAACTTTGTATTATTAGCTTAAATATTATGATATCGGTGAAATTATTTTCATAAAAAATATGATGACTGGTGAGATTTCTTTTTTACTCTAAATTTCATTTCTTTCACTTGTAATTGTATATATGCATCATTTGTATTGTGAGTACTTTAAATGTGGTGTGAGACACTCCAGACTTAACGATATAATACTTACCCCTCAACAATTAGTTTGAATTTCGATTTTTACTCATTCCTCAATAAAATAAAATAACACTAAAATCATGTTTAAGCTACTTCATCATATAACCTACCTATGGTGCAAAAATTAAGACTCAAGTTACGAGCCACTTCGATGCATCTTAAAAATACGTGAGTGGGGCTAAAATATAACAACATGAACGAGCCACTGCTAAGGAACATGGTGTGAGATAATTGGACTTGGAGCTCAAGCTTTTTATGCCTATAAAAGACCTAGAATCCCACCCAAATGGGGAAGGGGAAAGGAGAAAAGAATGAGATCGTTCTATATTTTACAAGCATCATGAACAAACACTGACTTAGCATTGGAGTGTTTTATTGCAGACCTCTCTATTCCCTCATTGATAGCAAATGAAAGACAAACATTGACTTAGCATTGGAGTGTTTTATTGCAGGCATCTCTCTTCCCTCATTGATAGCAAATAAAAATAAGGATAACTAATGAAAAGTAAAAAAAAACTTGTCTTTTAACGAAAAGCTCATTTTAAAATTATAGTGAATAATGTCAGGTAAAGGTAAAAATGTGATTTTTCGTTAAAAGTGAACAGTGCCGAGAGTGTTTCGTTAAAACTCCCATAATGTCTAAAACTTTGCAGCGTGTTAAAAATTACTTGTTGATGTAAAATTAGTGTGACAGAATTTTTCCACTCCAACACTACCACAATATTATGGAGTTTTCAGCCATCGACTGACCACCCTCCCTCACATAAAGTCACAAAGAAACATTAGGGTTCGTCAAAGGCTTAATCACTTTTGTTTTAATCTCACTGATAAGTTGTTAACCCTTAATTGTCCCTTCCTAATACAAATTAGTGCAACTCTAAGCAACCATCTTTGGCATATTTGAAACTTAACATTCATTCTCTACCTTTGGATCAAACGACTTCAACTCCATCCTACGGTTCCGATCCTCTCTCATCCACAATTTTTCCACCATCCGAAACTCACACCCGTCAGTTTCTAGGTCCCACATTACTTCACATGCAAACCTTTTCCTCCAAAGAAAACGAAACCAAGGTGGACCCATCACAGTGAAACCCAATTACTACTGTCCACGTGTCAACGGTAAACGATAAAACTGGACAACTTATTTTCACTTATCGTGGATCGTTCCTTCGACTGTCGGCAAGTTCCCTCACTGCTTAGCTGTCACTCCACATAACCCTGACGCACGCCAACACGTGTCACTTGCCCATTCGCTAAAAATCCTCCCAGTATTTTTCCCTCGGATCCCTAAAAACTTAGCACCTTGAGCAATAAATCAGGATTGTTGAAATTTGATCAAACGATTACAATTATTATAACTTTAGAATAATCTTTTATTTGTAACCGTTAAATCAAATTTCAACGGCGCAGGTTCATTGCTTAGCAATCTTAGTTTTTGGAGATCCGGTTCCTTTTCCAAGTGTTGGAACTACCACACTATATAAACCCCCACACATACGACGCCCTGCTCGTGTCGGCAGAAAACAGCGCATTAATTCAAGCCGTCGAGAGATATTTTCCCGAGAAAACCCCGCGCCGTCTGAGATTTTCCCGGAAAATTTCAGCCGAATTTCCCAAACCAAAAAATGATGAAGCGGAGGTCCAATGCAAACGGCAGAGCGCGGGATAGCGCCAACAATACGACGCCGTCCTCGACGTCGGTCGACGAGGAAGTTGCGTGGGAAATGAGGCCCGGAGGAATGCTGGTGCAGAAGAGGGGTGAGAAATCGGACTCTCCGGCTCCGAATTTGCGGCTTCGGATTGCTTGCGGTGCTCTCCGTTACGAGATCTCGGCCAGTGCTCAGTCCACATTCGGTAAAAATGACATTGATACACCGTTTCGTATTTTTTTGGCTTTCTGTTTGGCTTCCAAGAAAATGGGGTAAAAATAAGAATTATCATAGCTTTTTCTCGCTAACCAAACACACTACTAATGATCACTAAAGCTTGCTTATGTTACTTTGATCGTATTCCAAGTTAATAACTCAATGTCATGCTTTTAATTTGTCAACATATAATCGTGTGTGGTTGACTTGTAATGCAATGGATCATTTTATGAATAATTTGGAGAACAAAGTTGATTACATGCAATGACGTTGGCAGAGCATCACTGTGATCGTATTCCAAGCTAATTGTCATGCTTCGAATTTTCAAGCATAAAACCGTTGGACGATTGATTTTAGAATACTGTCACAGTGACATATCCAGCGTTATAATTCGGAGGGAAAAAATATTAGAGTACTCCACTCACAATGTTGGTGGCGAACTGTGAGGGTAAAGTGGTAAATTGACGTGGGAATTGACTGAACCAAACTCTACAGGGGAGTTGAAAAAGGTTCTTACGGCAGAGACAGGGTTACAGCCTGGCGAGCAGAGGCTGCTATTCAGAGGAAAAGAGCGAGAAAACGGCGAGTATTTGGACATGTGCGGAGTCAAAGACCGGTCAAAAGTCGTACTGGTGGAGGACCCAGCGAGCATCGAGAGGAGGGCCGTTGAGATGCGTAGGAATGCCAAGATCCAGGCCGCACATCGCGCCATACTGGACGTGTCCACGGAGGTTGACAAGCTTGCGGAGCAGGTGAGGAAAAACCCAAACTTCCACTTCTGTCACTTGATCACTGTTCACTTTTGTTTATGTAATGTGTGTTTTTTGCTGGGACAAAAGTAGTGTGGAGTAAGGTCAGCCGTTAGATTGGAAGTGTGATGATGCAGTCAAAAGTGGGTGAGACAGCTGGGTTTGGGTGTAGAATCTTGACCATTAAGTTGGGGTATAGTGGGGTCCCTAAGATTGATTAAAATGAAAAGAGAGTTCATTTAAGAAATGCTAAGAAGACTTTCATTAAATAAGGCTCTTTATGGACTATCTGTAATCTTATATTTTAGCGTTAATTCTCATACCAACATTATAAAATATTGTGCTAAAAACATAAAGCGGCAGTGTTCCACTTTTGAGAGCTTCCTTAGCCTTTCTCTAAACATAACTTACTTTGTAGGGCGTCCCAGAGTAGAAAACTTATATGCAACTAACACATTAATGTGGTGGTATTTTAAATTGTTGATGAAATAACATGTGAGAAAATTAAAAGTTATGAATACTCATGATAAACTTAAAATATCATCATATTAGTATATCGGACCTTACAGTTTCATATAAGTTTCTCTCCATTAAGCAGAGATTTGAAAACACGATAGAGTCATTAAGCAGAGATTTGAAAACACGATAGAGTCATTAAGCGGTGATTTGGTGAATGCCCAGTTGAAATTTGTGAGTGAACCCCTGGTTGGAGGGAACCACTGGTTGGTTGGTGCGGTTGTTAAATCATGTGATTAAATTGGTAAATATGGTTTGGAAGTTTGTATCACATTACAAGCTTCAGATTGGTTTGGTGTTGAAGCTTCTTTACAAGTATAAAGTTTTGACTTTGATTGCATCTCCCACTCTTAGTTATATAATTATAAATCAGTTGAACTGTCCATTGTATCGGGGTATGTCTGCCTGAACCTTACCGGTTACTCTTTTACCAGAAATACCATGGTGTACATTCATATTGCACCAAACTCAGAATAGGATTCCGTTTTGTGGGATGTGAGACTACTGGTCGATTAGTTGTCTCAAACGGAATTCAGAAGTTTTTCTTAAATTGCGTCTCTAAGGATTCATATGATGGATTTTTCATCGTGTTTCGAAGTATCGGATACTCCAGACTTTTAATTGTTAGATCTTTAGTCAAAAACACAAAAATCAAAATCTAACAGTTGAATTTCGAAGTATTCTATACTCTGGAGCATCATAGAATTTTTGTAGTGCAACTTTAGGAAATCTCAATAGTTTATGGCGTAATGCATAGTCCTTTTAAGCCATCACCTACGTACCTATCTCTGTCTTCTTTTTGTCACCAACCATGCATGCATACGTTTAACTATGATAAATTACTAGATAATTAACAAAAATGAATATTAAATATTATATTTTCGCCTTCTACAGGTCTCTGCGATTGAAAAATCCATCTCAAATGGAGTCAAAGTACCAGAACTTCAGATAACTACACTAATTGAGATGCTCATGAGACTAGCAATCAAGCTGGACAACATTTCTGCAGAAGGAGATGCTTCTGCTCAGAAGAATCTGCAGGTAATAATATGTCTTTAGTGATCGTTAATTCAAGGCTTTAGCTGCATATGTTGGTTAGGTCTATTAATTGGGCGGAGCGGTGTGCTGACGTGTTGCAGTAGTTTAAATATATATGGAAAGGGATCCTCTCCAATCTCTTCCACCTAATCCTCCTCATCAAATAGTTCGGGCTCTTGAAATTTGATCCAACTGCTAAAGTTATTATAATTTTTAGAGTAGGCTCCTGTTTGTAGCCGTTGGATCAAATTTCAAATGTCCAGATTGTTTAATGAGGAGGATTATGTGGAAGGGATATGGAGAGGATCCCTTTCCAATATATATAGTCTTTGTCAATAAAAAAAGGCTTTAACCAAAAAGGAATTTTTATTTAGAAGTTGCTTTTTCCAGGGCAAGAGGGTGCAGAAATGTGTTGAAAGTCTGGATGTACTGAAGATATCAAATGCAAAGGTGAAGCCTGTTGTGGTGACAACCAAATGGGAGCCTGTTGTGACAACCAAGTGGGAGACTTTTGACCCCCCTACAACCACAGCTCAATGGGAGTTCTTCGACTAAACTTCGACGGTCACTGCCAACTTTTTTTCTTCATCTTCTTCGCTCGTTCATTTTATGTAATTAGCTCGAGATCGGGGCGTGGCGAGCTACCTGTACTTATAGCTTCTTCTTCCATATGGACATCGCCAATAAGTGTTGGTAATGATAAGTCACATATAGTTTAGATAAATGTAGTTTTGTCGCAGCACTTTGATATTTTTACTTTGCCTGAATGTTGCGGACATGCAGTTTTCTCCATGAAGGCGTGGTTTTTAGTCCAAATCAATATTCTATGAGTATGACCGAGAGAATATAATGTTCTTTTATGACATGTGATTACAACCTATCACGTAATGATCTCTTGTATTTTGTTTTCACTTGAAATCATACTAGATCGGATTGTGAGAATGTGAAGAAAAGTCTGATAGCAAAAAGTTTCGAGGAACATGAATACAAAGATGGTACTTCCTGTATTTTACCCCACATTGGTCTCACTGGCCTCACCCGATATGAGAACTGCTCTAATCAAATATTCCTACCAAAGTTATTTCTCAAGAACAACTCCATATTCAAATCTAAACTACTTATTAATATAACATTTTTTGTCAACCAAAACTCTAAAAAATATCATCTAACCATCTCATCAAACTGAATAAAAATATATATCATATAAAAATTAGAAATTAAATAAAAAAATAAGTAAATTTATTCTATTCTTCCTAATGCACACTCAAGGGTGTGCACAACGGCCGTAGGTTTGCTATCTCCAATTCAGTGTCTCTTTTGTGTCTCTAATTAAGTTATAGTTGATGGTTTTACACATGTTAAAATTTGAGAAAAGAGATACGGAAGAGACACTAAATTGAGGACAGCAGACCTGTGGCTCTTGAATGACACATGTCGAAAGAATAGTAAAACGACATAAAGAAGAGACGTAGTTGGAAACAGCGGATTTGTGGCCTCTACTTACGCACTTTGTATTCACCCCATTGGGTACAAATGGAATGTTATACCTATCATTGAAGCAAAATGAACCCCTTTTTTTCTCACACAAACATGATCAAATGCTCCCAAAGCATTCCACACTCATCCACCCAACTTTTGCACATAAATTCTCAACCTCCTTAACTCACAACCCCAAAACCCACCTCTCTACCTTTGCACCCTCCTCACAAACTGCCCCACAAAATCCAATTGGTCACCTTCTCCAAAAATGCATTGCTCTCCTGCAATGCTGTGCATCCTCCAAGTCCAAACTGAAGCAAATCCATGCCTTCTCCATAAGGCATGGGGTACCACTCAGCAACCCAGACATGGGCAAACACCTCATCTTCTTCATAGTCTCTCTCTCTGCCCCAATTTCCTATGCACACCAAATATTTTCCCAAATAAAAAACCCCAATGTGTTCACATGGAACACCATGATCAGAGGCTATGCTGAGTGTCAGAACCCAGCTCCTGTCATCCAACTTTACCACCAGATGCATCAAAGTTCCGTGCAACCTGATACACACACTTACCCTTTTCTTTTGAAGGCTTTGGCTAAGTTGATGGATGTTGGAGGGGGTGAGAAGATACATTCTGTTGTCGTAAGAAATGGGTTTGATTCATTGGTGTTTGTTAAGAACGCATTGCTTCATGTGTATGCCTGTTGTGGGCATGTTGAGAGTGCACACAAGGTGTTTGAATCAATGTCTGAGAGAGACCTTGTCGCTTGGAATTCTGTGATTAATGGGTTTGCTTTAAACGGGAGGCCGAACGAGGCTCTGACGATTTTCAGGGATATGAGTTTGGAAGGTGTTGAGCCGGATGGGTTCACCATGGTTAGCTTGTTATCTGCTTGTGCTGAGATTGGGACTTTGGCTTTGGGTAGGAGGATCCATGTGTATATGTTGAAGGTGGGATTGACGGGAAATTCACATGCTACGAATGCGCTGCTGGATCTTTATGCAAAGTGCGGAAGCATTAGAGAGGCGCAGAAGGTGTTTGAAGCGATGGACGAAAGGAGTGTGGTTTCTTGGACTGCTTTAGTTGTTGGGTTGGCTGTTAATGGGTTTGGTATGGAAGCACTTGAGCTTTTCAAGGAGTTGAAAGGAGAGGGATTGGTGCCTACTGAGATCACTTTTGTCGGCGTATTGTATGCCTGCAGCCATTGTGGGATGGTTGATGAAGGCTTTGAATACTTTCGAATGATGAAAGAGGAGTATGGAATTATGCCGAGAATAGAACATTATGGTTGTATGGTTGATTTGTTAGGCAGGGCAGGCTTAGTGAAACGAGCATATGAATACATTATGAACATGCCTATGAAGCCAAATGCTGTTATTTGGAGGACCTTATTAGGAGCGTGCACGATACACGGGCAGTTGGCTCTTGGGGAGACTGCAAGAGCACACATCCGTGAGTTAGAGCCCGGACACAGTGGGGATTATGTGCTCCTCTCCAATCTCTACGCATCTGAACACCGTTGGTCAGACGTACAAAAGGTCAGGAGGACAATGCTTAGTGAAGGGGTGAGGAAAACTCCCGGATATAGCATTGTTGAACTGAGGAATTGTATTTATGAGTTCACTATAGGTGACAGATCTCATCCACAAAGTGAAGAGATATACGCAATGCTAGCAGAGATCACGCGATTGTTGAAACCAAAAGGGTATGTGCCACATACAGCAAATGTTCTTGCAGACATAGAGGAGGAGGAGAAAGAAAATGCTTTGTCGTATCATAGTGAAAGGATTGCAGTTGCCTTTATGCTCCTAAATACTGCACCAGGGATCCCGATTAGGATTTGGAAGAACTTGAGAGTTTGCGCGGATTGTCATCTTGCATTTAAACTCATATCGAAGGTTTATGATCGGGAGATTGTTGTGAGGGATCGTAGTCGGTTTCACCATTTTAGAGATGGTTCTTGTTCTTGTAGAGATTACTGGTAACTTTTGCAGCAAGTTGTTTCATATTTGTCAACCTCGAACGATAATGAGCATGTTTACGTGAGATTTGGCATAGTACGTGTCATAGTTTAAGTGGACATGATCTATTATTCATTGCCCATCCAATCAGTGGCGAATTCAGGATTCAAATCTTGAAGGGTCTCAATGTTAAAGGTTCTAGTTTTTAAATAGAAACAAAGAGCGAAGTGCGCAAAAACAATTCAGTTTATTTATCGAGGCATTTTGCTTAACCCTTAATGGGTTTGTTGTTGTCAGCCGAACCAAGTTGCGTACATGTCAACACATATTGATATATGCAGAAACAATTTGATGAGTGCTATTGAGAGAGTTTGAAGAGTGTTGTCAACGAAACATGCGAGAGATATTTCTTCAATCAGTGTGAGCACAAAAAGGACCCGTACCAAACATTTGGAGGGTCATCGAAAGACCTTCATATGTATATTTCTCAAACTCTGATGATCCTAGGACCACCTAAGTCCCAATATGCATCCACCACTACATCTATTAATATTATGACAAATGCTGTATAGCATGCGTTTCAAGTACACTTATCAAATTAGTACAAAGTTTGTGCTAAATCTTTTGTTTGATAGGATTAGAATTCTTTTATCTCCTCTTTCCATCCCCTTCCATCATCTCCTCTCACATTCTTTATTTTGTCTTTCTCTTTCTATAAAAAAAATTAATATAAAATGTTGACGTAGCTTAACCATGATCGTTCAAATAGGAGGGGAGGGAAGGGGAAAGAAAAAAAAAGAGAGGAGAGAATCCAATTCGTGTTTGATAAGCCCATTAAATTTCTTTTGGCTAAAGAAAAAAGTTTATTTAATAATGTTACAAATATTTATATAAATTTTGTTTTGTCTAAAAATAGGGTATTTAAATCCGTCTTTTTATTACAATGATGGAAATGAGTTGAGTTTTTACATAACGGCATGGATTTGAATTCTATCGGTGGTTAATCTAATATCTAATTTAAAAAAAGATCTATCATACGAAAAGAAAAAAAAAAAAAAAAAAAATCCGTGAAGCCAAACGAGCGCTGAAGTTGAAAATTTTGAAAACCCGCCAAAAGGCGTAAGCTTGGAGATTTTGGCGGCTTAAAATTCAAAACGCAAAGCTTCGACACGAAGCTTCATCTTCCTCAACATATAAAAATAAAGATCTCCAGCTGCGTTCAATCAATCTCTCTGAACAAAGCAAACAGCAATCTCAATCTCTCTGATCAAAGCAAACAGCAAAGGAAAATGGAGACTCCTCCGCCCCACCTCGAGAAAATGGGCAGAGAACTCAAGTGCCCCATCTGGTATCCTCTCTCTCTCTCTCTCTATAAACAAACACTCTGATTATTTCTGTTAAGATTTGTTTGTTTGATGGGAAAGTTGTAGGAAAATTATGGAAAAACCCCAAATAAACAATACCCAGTTTGTGCACTTTGGTTTCTGTTTGTTTGTGTTTTACGAGAAATTTAAAGGACAGATCTGAATAAATCTATACTAATTTTCTCGGCAGCCAAACAGACCCTTTACATGATTTTGTCTAGAATTCGTTTAAAGATTTGAAATTTCTCTTCACTCCGCTAATGGGTTCGATTTTCCGGTTTCCCCATCTGTTTTGCAGTTTGAGTCTACTGAGTTCTGCGGTTTCACTCAATTGCAATCATCTCTTCTGCAAGTAATCTCCTCCTTCATTGCGGTTTGCATATGAATGTTAGGTTTTATTTGGCTGTATTAAAACTTGGAATGTGCTTGAACTTATTGCCAGTGTTTGCTTATTCTTTACAGCGCTTGCATTGTGAGGTCGATGAAATCGGGTTCCAATTGTCCTGTTTGTAAAATTCCTTATCGGCGTAGGGGTATGAATCATGATGCTTTTATTATTGTGCTGAACTGTTAGGAGAGTACGATTGTTTTATGTGAAATCCATTATTCTTATCAATAATTATTGTTTTAGAGGTTCGCCCGGCTCCTCACATGGATAATTTGGTTAGTATTTACAAGAGCATGGAAGATGCTACGGGAATTAATATATTTGTCACTCAGAATGCACCCTCAACTAAATCATCAGGTATCGTTTATGTACACTGCATATGCAATAGTTTCATTTGCAATTTGCATATACGTTTAGTGTAATCAAACAATCAATACCAGCATTTTCTTTACTGGGATTTCAGTTTTGTTCCATTTGTTCATAGTGCAATTGTTAGTTCATAAAATGTGTTCAAATGTTGTTATAACTTTTATTTTCGTAAACAACAAATGAGATACGATGCAGCACAACATTGCCGTTGAATTGTATGTCGACATGCACTTTTGATATATCAGTCCGGAATCATTTACGTTGTCAGTAGAGTACAAGATATTGACAACACTTGCAACGCTTGATTATATCCTATCATGTTAAGATACACTTCTAGGTGTTTTACGTTTCGGTTTTACATGTACTATAGTTTGACTAATGCACTTTTTTGTTTTCATTTGGTTTGCTTTATTACAGACGGAAAACAGCAAACTGAAGATGATTTTAGCCATGGCGAGCATGATCTTCCTGAGTTTCAGGATCGAGCTCAGAAACAGAAAACCTTAAGAGGAAAAGGATCCAGGAAAGCTAAAGCCAACTTGAAAAGTTCTGTTTCTATTTCAATCAAACCTTCATTTCCAAACAAGAAAAGGGTTCAGGTTCCACAGTGTCCTATTTCAGAAACCCCAACACGCCATCAAAAGTTAGAAGGTGATGTAATGGCTGATCGAGCTACGCAGAGTTCAAAAACACTAAAGGAGAAGCCTGTTCTAAATGAAAAGGGAGAACCGGTGCTGTCACCTTTCTTTTGGTTGAATGACAAAGATGTAGAAAGTTTGAGTCAGTTTTCTTTCGGTGATCAACTTACCGATCTACCATCTCCAAATGTTCCCGCATTCAGTGATATCAAAGACTCAGATGATGAAAACTCTGTTAGATTGACCCAACCGGTGAGTGTATAACCTGTTTTATACCTTTGAAATGATTTGTAATATTGCTTAATTGATATGGCAGTTATGCCAAATCATTGGGCTGGTTTATTTTTGTGTTTCATTTTAGATATGTGCTACAGAGTTCTTTACTAAGCTGGCAAGTTTATATAATTTCACTCATCAGGGCAATTCAAAAAGTTTATTATTTATATAGATGATGCCATAAAGTTATCATGATAATCTCATGTAGGGGGAAGTGCACGGTACATCTTCTCATGCTGCAGATTTATTTGATAGTGAGATTTTTGAATGGACACAAATACCTTGCTCTCCCGAATTCTTCCCAAGTCCTCCTAAGATGCAGGTATCAGCTCATTTTCACCTCATATGTAATTCACCCTTCTACAAATTCTAATATTGTCTAGTCCTCCAATCTTGCACTGAAAATCACAGCTTTCACTAAAGAAACTGAAATGCAGGTTGGAGAGGATGAAAACAATAGAGTTCAATTGAAGGAACTAAAAGAAGTCTCACAAAACAAGAAATCAGTTGAGCTTTCTGCTAAAAGTGCAAGGTCTAAAAGAAACAAAAAAAGTTCTGGAAATATGGATTTTCTGCCAGATCTTCCCGCTGCTGGAACTAAAGCTGTTACTAATGAATCTGACAAGCGAGGAAGGAAGGCAAAGAATCTCACTAAAAGAAAGTGTGCTACAAGTCATACGGATCCAGGAACAGATACTAATGTCACTTTGAAGGGATCTGAGGTATTTTATGAAGGACAAGCATGTGAGAATAACGGTAGTTCTTTGGCTAAGACTCTCAAAAGGAGCAAGAAGGAGCATTCATCTGTTGTTGTAATCAAGCCCACATCTGAAAATGTTCATGTGCTCTCTACCAGAGCTGATAGTCGAATTAATGATGATGAAAACGGGATAACTGTATCACCTACTTCATTGGGAAAGAATGCAGGCGGTGATGAACCGTCCAGTAAGAAAGCTGGAAAAATGTGTAGGGAGGTCAATGACAAGAACAAGATTGACCGCCCAGTAAGGTCAAAAAAACAAAAGGTCTCCATGCAAAAGACAATGCTTGAGGAGGTATCAGAAATACGGAAGCAAGCAAATAAGGATACTCCTACTGAGTTGCCTCTTATAAATCTTCCAACAGATGATAACCAGAAAGCCTCCGAATCCCGGAATAAATCCAGAAAACTTGCTAGAAAAGCCAAGCTGGGTGATCGAGAACTGAAAAGGAACAAAAAGGTGAAAGTTTCTTTTGATGACAACTCAAAGGACGATACTTCTGTTGAGATTGGAGAAGGTCATGGGCATGTTAATGAAAATGGAAATCAACCTGCTGAGAAGAGCAAGGGCAATTGTAATGTTATAACTAATCAATCACCAGTGCAGAAGCTTCCTTCATTGACAAAGAATGTGGTCTTGAAGAGATGTGAGGCCATTCCTAGTAAAATACAATGTGCTTTCTGTCTTTCATCAGAAGAATCAGAGGTATTTCTCACTTCCTTCCCTTTATAGTTTTTTTGACAACTCACTATTTTCATCCCCCACTCATCTGCATATAAAGTTTACCTATAGAATTCAAAGCTGACATTCATTCCCGTCAAAACCTTAATTACAGGCTTCTGGAGAGATAGGTCACTACTATAATGGCAAGCCTGTCGCTGCGGATCACAATGGAGGACTCAAGGTTATACATGCACACAGGACCTGCGCTGAATGGTAGGTATATATATATATATATATATATAGTTAGACACACACACACACACATATTCTACAAATAAGCCAAGACATGGTTATGTTTATGAGTAGATTTCTGTTTAACAAGACTGAAATTAATTTATTCATACAAGCATTTCTTTAGATACTCACAACTTATAAATGCTCAAAAATATGTCCAGGGCTCCCAATGTCTACTTTGAAGAAGATATTGCTATTAATCTTGAAGCTGAATTAACTAGGAGTCGTAAAATTAAATGTTCTTGCTGCGCAATTAAAGGAGCAGCTCTTGGGTGCTATGAGAAGAGTTGTCGTAGGAGCTTTCATGTCACCTGTGCAAAGTTGATGCCTCAATGTCGATGGGATACTGTATGTATAACAAAAGAAGTGCTATTTTCATTCACTGTTTTCATTTTCCATGCTGTATTCTAATTAGTGTGTTGAATCAGGACAATTTTGTTATGTTATGCCCCATTCATGCCTCCTCTAAGTTACCAAATGAAAGTCCTGAATCTCAAGCAATGAGGAAGAAGAGCAATCCTAAAATGTATGTACTTTTCCTTGAATATCTAAAGCTTAGCACATGCAAACTCAGATTTACTAAGATTCTCATTTATTCATTTTTCTTTCCCTATTATAGACAACCTAATGTTGAATGTCCTGAAGTTGCTGCTAAACAAGACAGCAATACCCCTCCAGATCAGAAGTTTTGTGGACCGTCCAAGAAATTGGTTCTTTGTTGTTCATCTCTCACAAATGCAGAGAGGGTAAAAGAGCTTCTTAGAGTGTTTTTTTATATGTTCCTTTTTTTTCTTTCTTTCTCTTCCTTTTGGAAATCAAAATGTTCTAAATAGGTTCACTAATCCTTGCTGGTTTGAACTGCAGGAGTCTGTCTCTGGATTTGAAAGATTATCTGGACTTACGGTTTTGAAGAATTGGGATTCTAATGTTACACATGTTATTGCGACGACAGATGAAAATGGAGCATGCAGAAGGACCCTCAAAGTTTTGATGGGTATCTTGGAGGGGAAGTGGATCCTGAATGTGGAGTGTGAGTATTACTGTTTCTGTTTGAAATGTTCTCCCTCAAGCACTTGGACTTTACAATTGTAAGGAGTATAGAAGCCGGAAATGAGCTATTTATATCTGATATATGTGCGTATTTGTCTGTCTGTTTGTGCAGGGATTAATGCCTGCACAGAGGCCATGAAACTAGTTGATGAGGAACCTTATGAAATCAACGTCGACATTTATGGAATCAGGGATGGTCCTCAACTTGGTAGACTAAGGCTGCAGAACAAGGTTAGCTTTTCCTCGAGTTCAACTATCATAACGAAAAGATTAGATTTTCATGAATTCACCATATGCATTTGTCCTTGTTGGGTACATAAACAGGTTACAAGCTTTTTTTAACGAACCGTTTTATATGCAGCAACCAAAGCTTTTTGATGGATTCAAGTTTTACTTCATGGGAGACTTTATACCTTCATACAGGGGGTATCTACAAGACCTTGTAATAGCTGCCGGAGGAACGATTCTGCAAAGAAAGCCTGTTCCAGAGGGCCCAAAAGCCTTGTCAGCCGGTTCCCCCAAATGTCAAACGTACATAATTTACAGCCTCGAGCTACCTGATCAATGTCATTGTAGCAAGAAGAGTACGATTTTCAACACCAGGCAGGCTGATGCAAAGGCTTTGGCCAGTTCCGCTGGAGCCATGGCAGTGAGCAATTCATGGGTTTTGAACTCCATTGCTGCCTGCAAGTTACAAAATCTTTCTGATTTCAAATAGTATACATACTGCAGAAGTCTTGTAAATGTTTAGAACTTCTCCAGAATCCAGTTCTTATTTCAATTTAGTTAATTTGTGGTTCTTTTAAATTGTAAACATAAATGATTATATAATTCTTCGTTGCTTCCAATCATTTATGGCTTTCAATCCTTTCAATGTAACTCCAAGTTTTGGGAATTGCTTGAATCAAATCTGTGCTGAGCAGTTAAATTATGTGATGCAGCTGCTGAATTGTTACCGAAATTCTGCTGCACAAAAGAATGTGAGAAAAATCAACTATTGATATCCAGGATGAACAACGAAACGAGAAGAAAAATCAGAATTATACAGCTCTTTCGGCCATTGTAGATGCAATCTAGAAATGTGAACTAATCCATTGCAAAACAAATATGCAACATCACTAAATCTCTTCTACTTCTGACAAATTACAACTACTTCCCTCATTTATTATATAAACTCGAAGAATTTTAGTTGTTTTCATGTCTTGGCAATCGAAAGACAGACTGATAAAACTGCAAAAGTGGAGAGACCAGGCTTTTCTGGTTTCTAGTCACCCTTTGTTCTAATGCAACAGGACGAGGCAAATTAAGCAGTGTTGATCTCAGTGTTGTGTTTTGCACTTTCACCTTTCTTCGGCTCATGCTTCGAAATCTTCATACTGAAGCACTCAAAAAGATGTTCCAGTGCTGAAATCTCCTCTTCGATATCTGCTGCTTGCTTTGTGGCAATCCTTTCCTTGAGGACACGTATTTGGTCTAGGCCTTCTTGAACTTCCACCCTCATCTCCTCCATCGCGGAGTGCATCCCATTGTTTTCCTTTTGTGCGTCTTTGATCTTTCTTTTTAAGGATCTACAACCATCAAGGGACTTAAGGAGTTGCTCTGAAAGCTCCTTGTTTCGCTCCTGGAGTGCTGCATTCCCATGAATCTGTACCCCTTCTGCACACCTCTTCTCCTTGTGCTCTGCTGCACAAACTTTTACTTTTGCCAACAGCATCTCGTTTTGTGCTCGAAGATCATTGATATGTTCCTCCATCCCACTCAATTCGTGAACCTTTCTCGCACACTCCAATGCAATAATCTCCTTCTCCTTTCCCAAGCCTGAACACATTATTTCTAGGCTCTTTCTCGCTGCCAAGCTCGCGCTAAGCTGTCTTCTCAACCTTTCTTTCTCATCAATTATTGGCTCCGGATGCCTTTTGTCCCTCGGAACATTTGGCCTAAGATCTGTATTGCATCGCCAGAGCTCTGCTCTCCGCCCAACAGTTTGAGATTTCTGAATCCGGGTTTTAACATCATCGATTATCGTCATCATTCCCGCCACCCTTTGCATCTTCCGGTCATCATTGTCTTTTGTGCTGGCCTCGTTATGCTCTTGGATTAGCTTTAATAATAACTTCACATTGGTGGCAATGCCTAAACAAGGAACAAAAAAATTACACAAAAACCAGTACATATTGCAGCGCAATTTATTCTTTTTTCCAAAAGTTTGATTGTGATTTTCTCACAAAAGAATAATATCGGAAAAATTGTTGTCTTAATTCAGAAATTAGAAAAACACACAATACATGTCATTTTGCAATGACTTTAATATTCATGACTACAAACAAGCATTGAAAAATTCAGATTTCTTCAGCAACAATCTTCTACATATATATGTAATGCGTATGTATGTATAGATTACCATCAAAACGATGATCTTCTGGGCGGTCTTTAGGGGTTGTGGAAGAAGCTGGCAACAGTACTGCAGGCGATGGAAATGCTCGAACCCGGTTCATATTCACCCCGAAAAGCCCGATCAAACACGATCTTTTGATCTTCAGGGGGAAATGGTGGATATCTTAACGATCAAACAGAAGAATTTAGTATTTGTTTTGATTAAGATTATGCTCTAATAATTTACTAACAACATAAAATATTTCGAGAGATCCAAAAAAGAGAGACTGCCTTTGCACTCTCTCTCTCTCCTCTCTCTAGCTGTTGGAAATTAAAACCTTTCTTCTTCTGTTTGTTTGATGTTCGTCAAAAGCTATCTGTAAGTATAAAGAATTGTTGGTTCTTGGTTGTCAATCATGCGGAATTATTGGTGACGGTTTGACATTTTCTTTGGCTATTGGATGCTTTTACTTATTACACAAAATGGGTGGAGTCGTTCCCACTTCCCATGCAGTCAAGTTAGTCAGTTTTCCTTTTTTATTGTTTGCACCTGCCTAAATCAGGGAAAATTTTTAGTTGTGATGCGAATACGGATGATACACCACGTGTTTTTATGTAAGTGGTGGAAAATTTTAATTTTTAAGTTATTAATCTTTTAACACACATATCCAACTATTTACATAAAGACACGTGGTGTACCGTCTCGTGTGACGGGAACACTGAAAAATCTCTCCTAAATCAGAAAACAAAAAACAAAGGGAAAAAAACAAAAGAAAGAAAGAAAATAACACATGTTGCTGGTTTGAAATAGAACCCAAACAGATTGTCCCAAAAAAAACACAAATTTTGGACTCAAGAAACTAATTAAATGTCACTACATTATGATCTTTAGTGATATTTTTTTTTTTTATTTGTAAAGTTTAAATCACATGAATAACAAGTTTGTTATCAAATTATGGCTGATGAATTTATGGTTTAGCCACAATATTTTGATATTGTTTTATTAAAAAACAATAAAACGGGAGTAAGGAGTTTCTTGGCAAACAAACAATAATATATCATACACAATTAAGAAGTAAAATAAGTATATCAAATTGGCTAGAATAGTCTCTTTTCTTCTAATATGCAACGCATATTTTGTCTGTTTTCTAACCTAAGGGGGGAGTATATGAAATATATGATATAATAAAAATATAATAATAATATAAGAAAAAGAATCCACCCAAAAGCATGTTATTACCATATATCTACCCTTCTACTAATAATGTAATCATTCTCCGAACCACATCCCATACATGTGACATGGAGCACCATTGCCACTATTTTTATTGATTTTATAAAATTAAAAAAAAAAATTCAATAGTTGCCGTGGCATCAGACTGACTGCGTATTTGATTAGGAGACCGTCCACTTGCTGAAATCGAGGTCTATATATGATATTATAGTTGTAAGCTTGTGAGTATCAAAGAGAGTGATTTTATTGTTTCTTGATATTCAAGTAACTCGGTCAACGAGTTATTTTGTTGAGAAAATCTTGAGATCTCGTTTTGGTTAAGATTAGGAGGCCTTATCTTGTGCAAAATCAAGAGACCTTGTTTTGGTTTAACAAGAATTCAATACCAGGACTATGATGTAATCCTATTGACTTGCCTTAATCCCTTATAATCAGTTAATAAGCCGGATTATAAGGGTCTTATCAGTATATTAGTATATTAGGAAGTCCTTGCACTCACAGTTCTAACCCCAATTCGTGCTAAACCCTATTTGCTAGCAAGGGACTCACGGCTACTTGAGTGTAGAAGACTGTCTTGCAAACCCTAGTTATCATGGCAGGATCTTCTTCAGGTAAATCATAAACCTAAAACTACATTGCATGCTGCTCCTGTGTTGTGACTCTTAACATGCTGAGTTTATAACCCTAACAATAATTTGAAAGGAGGCTAGTTTTGCAAGGGAAGTAGGAAAGAGACCTGAAACTTATGTAGTGAATGCTTTACTCATCGTACGAATGTACTGAAGTGTTCTATTTTTCTGGTTCTTCTTTTTCTTCTTCTTCGTGAAGTGTTTTCTATTTCGATCATGGAAAGGTTGACTACATAGATTGAGTTTTCGATTGAACTGGCTTAATTATTAGGTTACAATACAGATGGAGAATGATATGTCTCCGAATGATTCCGTTGATGACTATGAATTTGTTGCTGCTGCAGCTGAAGATATCGCATTTATGATTCCGACTGATTGTATTGTCAGCCTAAATGATTACTAGATTCTGATGATGCTTATGAACTCCCAGATGAAATCTACGATGACTTTTATTTGAATTAGACATCTTCTAGCAGCTGAAATTTGGATTTTGGTGGTCCTATTTGGAAAGAAAAGAAAATTAAAATACTTAATTTACCTATCCAAAAAGACCTCTCCGAGGCGGAAAATAGTATGGAGACTTTGGTGTGGAACACTTTTTTCCTTTGATTAAATTGAAATTCCTAGTAAAATTTTATCGAGATCTAAATAAATAAATCCTAAACCCTATCCTCTTATATACCCATTCATCTAATCTACCATTCTAATAAATATCGTACTCTTTTCAAAAATAACTTATTTTTGTAGATATGAGCATAATTACATTAACAAATTATTTTCCTTCTGCATCTAAATTCACTCTTTGAAATTAATTAAATTAGAATACTCACTGCCAAAAAAAAAACACTGTTGTTTTTTCTTCTTTTGCTATATATTTACTCTTTGATACCAACTAGAAATACTGTAGGTCCACTGTCCTGCTCAATATCAATCACCGCCTCATAAACTTCATATTTCTCGTTGGTGTAAATCACCAAACACAAATCTGCAGCTAAAGCCGCCTATATGGCCAAGAGAAACTGGACGGAACTCCCAGACGACATCACGGCGGTGGTAATTTCACGGCTGCCAGTCATCGACGTCTTAACGAGCGCTCAGATTGTGTGCATGAAGTGGCATAAAATCTGCAATGAACCTCTGGCGTGGCGCACCATCGACATGCATGGTCAGGATCCCGCTACGTTTGACAAAATGTGTAAAATGTGCCGGCATGCCGTGGATCGTAGCTCTGGTAATTTGGTCAATATCAGTCTCGGATACTTCTGTAACGATGATCTCCTCGAGTATATCACTAACAGGTCTTTACCTTTTCCGATATATATTTTGTTCATTAAATTAATTTTTTTTGTGGGTAATGTTTGGAAAATTAAATGTAGAGACAAAATTTACAAACCAAATGATGTATCACCAATATGAATGAGCACATTTATAACGTTTAAGTAATAAACCAATCATTAACTTCTATGTTTTTCTAAAATTTAGTCTACAAATTTAGTCTCTCTTTATAATTGATTTTCAAATAAAAATATTACTAAATTAAATGGTTTTGATCGTTGATTTTCTTAATGTTATCTTATAGAATTTGTCTGATATGTATTTCTTTGTGTAATGTCTAACATACATCTTCATCGTAATCCTTCTAATAGTTCAAAGAAAATAAGGCGCATCCTGCTTAGGGGTTGTCGTAGCATATCAGATAAAGGGTTGAGTAGAGTGGCCTCAGAACTTCCTTTGTTAGAGGAGCTTGACATTTCCTTTTGCGAAGGGATCTCACATAAATCTTTACAAGCAGTTGGCCTCTCTTGCCCTCTCCTGAAATCATTCAAGTTGAACAAATGCGGGCTGGCGAAGCAGTTGGCCGCTCGTACCCTTGACGAGATTCGTCGCTTCTTTTTTGAGTATGCAGACCAAGATGCACTTGCTATAGCAGGAGCAATGCACGGATTACAGCACCTCCAACTTGTTGGAAATCCACTTTCTGTTATGGGATTGCAGAAAATTCTTGATGGTTGCCCTCATCTTAAGTCACTTAAACTGCGCTGGTGTTCAAATATTACTGTAGCGCCCCAAGTTTTAGAAGAAGATGCGCTGCACAAATGAAGAAGTTTAGAATATTCCCAATTTACTGATGACAAGGGTTTGTTCTCAAGAAGTTTGACGGACTTTGTTTGACTCTCAAATGACCAAATTCAAGTGTATTCGATACAGGTTTTTACTTTATGTTTAGATGAGGAAATTTTTAAGATTATTAAGGAAAATCAGAATTATGAAATTTAATTTTCTGAAAATTGTGAAGTTTCTTATTTTACTATTGTAAAACTATAATGAATTTATGTAAAGAAAATGCAAATTACAAAAGCTTAGTAAGCATTAGGGTACTTTTGTCCATTACCATTTATATGTTCATTTGTAATTGATAAAAACAACGAGAAATTCTTGTGTTCATCCAAAGGATCACGCACCAACAAGAAAACATACACAACCAAGCAAGATCACCCCTTCCCGCCAAGAGTGGAGTTAACCAGAGACCCTCCTTCACCAACCTGAAAACAACGGGGTGCCCTTAGTCGTCTATGGCATACAGGTACCTAAAAAGCAAGGGTAATTTTGTCTATTACAATTTATACATTCATTGCTTAAAATAACGAAAAATTCTTGTGTCTGTTCGGAAAATCACATCACATACACGCATATCCAACCAAACAAACGTATGTATTAAAATCCACAAAACCCTCTTTCGCCAACCCACAAACGTATGTATTAAAATCTAAAAACCTCTTTCACCAACCCAACCCAACCCGATTACAAAGGGAAAAGGATCCTCGTCGGATCCCTTTCTTAGGGATCCCGTGATCTCACACGTTCATCGTATATTGTACGGTCAGTTTCGTTAGGTACTATTCATATTTAATTTGAAATTTTGAAATAATTTTTAACCGTACGATATACGATGAACGGATGAGACCACGAGATTCTTAAAAAAAAATCCTGGGATGATCCTTTCCAATTACAAAGAGGTCCACTTAATTGTCCGTGAGGACGTGATCCATTCGACACAAAAAGTCTTCCCAAAACAAGAAGGTTCAGAAAAGTCAACGATCACTATCAAAATAAAAGTAAAGTCGGTTAAACCCGAAAAGGGAACGGCACAATGTAGGCCCATAGCCAACCAGGCCCATAAGTGTTCTTCGTATTTGATCAGTTGTCACTCGTTTCCCACTCTCCTTACCCCGAAACTGAAAACCCTGGCCCTCCACTTTCCCGAGAAAATCCCAATTTAGTAACTTTCCAGGAAAATCCCCGAATCCAATCAAGCAAGGCCTCCATGGGGAAGAAAAGAAACAAAGAACAAGTTTTTTTTACTAAATAATATATATTATATATAATATATATATTACTCGGTTATAATTTTTAATATGGTTAGAAGGGTCCCCGATCCGTATCCATCCTCAAATCCAAACCAAATAATATATATTATATATAGTATTAAAGTATTAATATATATATATATATTTATTTATTATTTACCCAATCCATTATCTTGAGAATACAAAAATTGCATTATGTGAGTTGGATGTTGTGGAAAAGTTCAAAAGTTTTAATATGAATCAAAATCTATGAGAATTCAATGGTACTTATGGGAGATATCAAAGATCAAACCAACATTATCAACGTTTAACTTTAATTTTTATGCTTCAAATACTTAATGATGAAATTGATATTTACTAAATGATCATACGTCAATTGAATAAATATTTTTTTTTATTAACGAAGATAGATATAATCGTTAACTGATGAGGAATTTGTTACCTGATGAGTATGGTTATAAATAATACCCGATGGTTCATTTGCGGTTATGGATATGAATTTTCATGATTATGGGATAAATATAATATTTCCGTCCCTAAATCGAACCGTTACTATTTATACAAAAAGTCCTCCCAAAACAAGAAGGTTCAGAAAAGTCAATGATCACTATCAAAATAAAAAAAGCAACGGTTAAACCCGAAAAGGTAATGGCACAATGTAGGCCCAGAACCAACCAGGCCCATAAGTGTTCTTCGTATTTGATCAGTTGTCACTCGTTTTCCACTTTCCTTAACCCCGAAACTGAAAACCCTAGCCCTCCATTTTCCCGAGAAAATCCCAATTTCGAAACTTTCCCGGAAAATCCCCGAATCCAATCGAGCAAAAGCCTCCATGGGGAAGAAAAGGAACAAGCAGCCCCAAGGCCCCCGATTCCAACCCTCTCGCTACAAGTGGGTACCCAAATCGAGACCTGCCTCAGTCGAAACCCGAAACTGGTTAGAACTTCCACGAGACGTCACCGTTTCAATCCTGTCCCGGCTCGGGGCCGTCGGGATTCTGCGGAGCGCACAGCATGTGTGCATGGCTTGGCGCCAGATCTGCAAGGACCCTCTCATGTGGCGCACCATCGACATGCGCAACGACGGCGATTTGGAGGATGTGATGTTCGACTTGGATTTGATTTGCCGCCGCGCAGTGGATCGTAGCGCCGGCAATCTCGTCGATCTCAACGTCGAATACTTCGGCTCTGATTGCCTCCTCAACTTTATCACCGATCGGTATTGAATTTTCGCTTTTGTTAATTTTTTGGTTTTTGAAATGTTTTGGTACTGTGATTTCATTAATTTGCTAAATTTGAATCAATAGATCCCCGAATAGACGTTTACTCGATCGTTTGTGTATTATATATGTTGAAATTTGTGGAATTTGCTCTAATCAATATGTTAATTTGATTTTGGTTGTGTGTATTCTGTTTTTGTGGAATGGATAATTGTTCATCTGTAATATTGCCATAGGTGCCGTGGAATCAAACGTCTCCGGTTTACGTATTGCTTCGGTATAACAGATAAGGGGTTGAGTGCAATGGCTTCAAAACTTCCTCTGTTAGAGGAGCTTGAGATTTCTTTGTGTGATAATCTGTCGTCTAAATCTGTGGAAGCGGTTGGGCGCTCATGTCCCCGTTTGAAGTCATTGAAACTGAACAGAGAGTGGTTCAGTTTCCCGGATGATATGTTTGATTACTATAATGATGAAGATGATGATTACTTTGATGACGGTGATTATGACTATCCTGTGATTGATGATCAGAATGGTAGCTCTGCGATTGCTCCTTCCCGGAAAGATGCCGAAGCACTTGCTATAGCAGGAACAATGCATGGTTTACGCCACCTCCAACTGTTCGGGAATCAGCTCACTAGTGACGGCTTGAATGCGATTCTTGATTCTTGCCCTCATTTGGAGTCACTTGATGTGCGCAATTGTTTCAATCTTAATCTGAAGGGAGATGTGGAAAAAAGATGTGCTGAGCGAGTTAAAAACTTGCGGCTTCCCTTGGATTCAACTAAGGACTACGAATTTTCTGCTACAGTATATGTAGATGGAACCCCTTTTGGATATTTTGATGACGAGGATGAGGACGAGGACGAGGACGAGGACGACTTCGATGATGATTATGACCATGGTGAGGCTAGTTACTTCTCAGATGATAGTGATTGGTATGATGATTTTACTAAATTTAGAATTTCTGATATGTTGTTCTGAATTGGAGACCATATAGCAACAGAAATCTGGGATGCAGAGGTATTGAATTTGGAGGGTAACAACTTCGTTCGTCCAAGGGATCCTGAATTTCGCCGTGAACTCAATTTTCGGTTTGGTAGCAACATGGACCTTGTTGCCTGTTCTGTGTATGGAAAGAGAGCTCAAAGTTATTTGTATTGTTGTTTTGCTACTAATTTAAAAGCTTTCTTGAGATCTCCTTTTTGTATATTTCTTTCGTTCCCCTGCATCTCTGTTTTGCATAATTTGGTTCCACATTGTAATTTGGGATTTCAAATTTACAAGAATGCGTTTTGCCTGTGGACTGAACTGAAACGAGTCAACGATAAGTCCATGCAAGGGGCAGAACCAGGTCCATCCCAAAGATGAACTTTAAGCGCAAGCGATTTTACGGAGAAGCACCTCATATGTGTTTCTTTTGTGGTAGGTCGCGTTGTCATACTTTGTATTTTATTTACACTCTAGAACACCCTTGGTGACTGCAAGATTTCCGGCCGAAATTTTCCGTCGGTCCGGTTACAAAAGTTACTCTCCGCAACCTTTTATACGTACGTATGTATTCGTTTTGGGAGTTCATCAGCAAATCAACGTACAAATTATAAATTGGGGATTGCTAGCTACCTTTTTCACTTGTGTTCCGTCCAAATTCGATTTTCTAGCTACCTCGTATGAATTGGAGACCGTCTAGCAGCAGAAATAACCCCGAAGCATAATTGAAAATCCCCTCACATTGTTTGGATGATGTGTGAAATGCATAAAGATATAGTTCCTAGGTTTCTCTGTAAAGTTGGCTTGAACTGAAACGTGTCAAGGTAGGAAGAGTCCATGGCCTGATGCAGGGCGCAGAACCAGTCACCATCAAGCTTGTAGCTCTAGGAGTTGTCACGGTTCATGAATCTTCTTTTAACTACCTACTCATGTCATGTCCCCTTCATGTCTGCAGAGATTTTCAAAGTGGAACACAGTTTGGTACACTAAATGTAATAATAAAAGTAGATGAAAACTTGAAAAATAAAATTTCTAACTATGTATATTATGATATTTGGTGTACCCGACTATGTTCTTGGCACTTTGACAATTTCTCGTGGGCATTTCATTTTCTATTTGTCATGATTTTGTTTGGTTTGAGTGCACCTTCTTAACTTTTTAAGTCAAGATAAGTTGTTCCGATCGTTCAACATTGTTTTTTTTCCTTGTATCGTTCAAAGACAACTTCTTTGAACCCCTCCTCTTCAATAATGTCTCGCTAGAACTAGGGAAGGAACCATCCAGGAAGCATGAGGGCCTAATTATGTTTTACAGAATTAAATCCAGAAACTAATTGACAAATGAAGAGTACAGACTTCACTTTACAACTAATTAGCAATATAGGAAGTAGCTAATTCGTTATGAACTCATGCAAGGTCTGTTAACACTCCAATGTGAGACTGCTATGTACTCTCAACACTTTCCCTTAAATGTGACCTCATTTAAGTCTAAATTCTCTATTTTAATTCCAATTCACCCCAGGTTCTCTGTGCTTATTTCAAGTTCCTTCTCCATGCTTTTCAACGTACTGCCTCAGAATATCATCTTCCTGTTTAGTCCAGGCACCTTTCCCCATTCCCAGCAAATTATTATATATCCTCCTTCCTCCATATGATGGGTCAATAGAGGTGTACTAGAGGTAGCTAATCCCACGGTACATATACAAAACTAAAGATCACAACGCAGCAAACGTGCATGACGGCACCCCACGAAAAGGAATTGAAAAAGAAGGAAAGGATCCTCTCTGGATCATTTCCACATAATCCTCTTTATCAAACAATCTGAAAAAGAACAGTTGCAAATAGTGAGATAGTTTGGATTGCAATTGCGTCAATTTCCAACCAACAGGATCCTCTCCGGATCTTTTTGGTGAGAATTCTGGGGATCCGTAAATTATGTCTGTTAATTGTACATCATGCGGTCAGTTTATGCCAAGTACTATTTGTGTTTAATTTTAAATAAAAATATTTAAAATAATTTCTGACCGGACGATATACGATAACAAACAAAATTAATGGATCTTTGGATCCTCACAAAGAGGATCTGGTGAGGATCCAGATTCAATTTCCAAAAGTGTTTTAAAAATCAAGGATTCTCCTAGTCATCAGTGCTAGGTGTTGATAAGCCATTAGAGGGCTCGTCATTTCTATCATTCATGTAAGGGTTCCGAAAGAGAGTGAGTGAAAATGATCAACTCGTTCCAAAATTTTCAAATCTCCCATTACGGGGCATTAAGATATTGGTCCAAAAAATTGACGTACTATTGGCTTTAGTCCAATTTTTTGAAATTTGTGATTTATGTCCACTTAATTATTTTTTAAACCTATTTTACCCCTTGTTTTCAAATTTAGTGGGAAACTTAGAATACCCCACTCTTTTTCTACATTTTTAATTAAACTTTTGTGTCTTTTAAAGATTTGATCAAACACTTGGACTAATAGCCATATAAGCATTTTATTTTATTTTTTTATTTTCATATCATTAGTTTATTTCTTTTAAATGAGAAATAAAATATGTTGATTTCCCACTTTATCTTTTTAGTCAATGAAGATTTTTTTTACAATTTATGCCTTTTTTTAAGGGATATATTAATGCTATTAACTATTAAATGGATATTAACTATTAAATCATCAAAATTATCTGTCCCCTTTTAAGGGATTATTAATAGACATTAACTATTAAATCATCAATATTATCTCTTGAATTTTGAATTTTGAATTTTGAACAATTTTTTAATTTTTTTTGTTGCAGCTCACTTTCACTTGTACCCTTTCCGCATGCATTCACGTGCGTGCAAGAGGCTTTTTTTTATTTTTATTTTTATTTTTTTAATCACGAGCGCCATGCGCCCCTGAAGTTGTCTTGCATTAGTTGTTTTCAATTTTTTCAATGAGCTATTTTGACAATTACAATGAAAAACAACTAACGTAAGACATCTTTAGTGGCGTGTAGAGCCCCATAATTGAAAAAAAGGTATGTCGCATGCACGTGATGCATGCGAAGAGGTTAGTGTCTTGACCTATTCAGCCGTTGGTATAAACCAATGCAATAGTAAATTAGTAACCACACAATCCTTTCAAACACTCTTTGATTTTACGTTATGTTCGCTTAGTACCAACATGTGCGTGCATCTGGACAAATTACTAACACAAAAGAATGGTTGAATACATGCAACAAAACATGGAAGAGACACAAAAGAAAATAAAAGGGCATTTTAGGAATTTTTGAAAGCTTCACCTATTTGGACTTGTCACTTTATATTCACTTGTATATTATCTGTACCTCATGCTGTTTATCTTCGGCAGAGATTTGCAGAACTTGAGGTACGTTTCATGGTTCAACAAGTATACCTAATAATTGGTTATGCTGCTTTAAGGAATGGTGTAACCATAAAAATATGGGAACTTTAACGAAAAGCTCTTGGTACTGTTCACTTTAACGAAAAACTACATTTTTACACTAAAAAATCAATCCTGGTACTATTCACTTTACCCTTTATTTTGTCCTTATCATTAAAACTCAAAGTTTTCAAGCCTTTTTCATTAGTTTTCCTTAAAAATATTGGTTCATGACACGCCCCGACCCTGATATTCCCCGAATACCAGGATGGGGGCGTGTCAGATTGGTATCAGAGCCTAACCCTGGCCGTGGTGTGCCGACGAGGACGTCGGGCCCCTAAGGGGGGTGGATTGTGAGATCCCACATTGCCCAGGGGAGTGATCCTCATATGTATATTCTCATCCCTACCTAGCGCGAGGCCTTTTGGGAGCTCACTGGCTTCGGGTTCCATGGGAACTCCGAAGTTAATAGAGTAGCGCGCGAGAGCACTCCCATGATGGGTGACCCACTGGGAAGTTCTCGTGTGAGTTCCCAGAAACAAAACCGTGAGGGCGTAGTCGGGGCCCAAAGCGGACAATATCGTGCTACGGTGGTGGAGCGGGCCCGGGAAGTGGTGGACCCCGGGCGGGGATGTGACAGTTCAAATAGTAGCATTAAGGATTTTCTGATGGAGAAGAATCCATCATTGTTTCATTTTAGTGCTGAAAGAAGAACTATTGCTTTGTATGTTGTGATCTTTACAATTACTATGCAATTTGAACAGTACAAACATCTTGATTCTTTTGAAAAAAAAACAAACAAAATCTTGATTCTCTTTCCCAAATAAGAAGTCTCTCAAAACGGATTCATGAAGAACAAAGAGGAGGTTCCATTAAGAAGAGGATTGCATATATGGTTAATGTGTGTTTCTCCGTCTATCCATGTCTAATTTGAATTACACCATGTCATGTTGAAACGTACTAATATTGGCTTGAGACATACCAATGCCAAATTGAAACGTACTGATACTGATAAAAATGTACCCATGCCAAATTGAAACGTACCAACATATTAGCTAGAAATGTACCAATGCTAAATTGAAACATACCTTTTAACATCTACCACTAGACTCTATTTTCCAATTGTACCATGGTAAGGATCCTCAAATGTACAATGCTAAATTGAAATGTACCTAATACCATCTACCACTAGAATCTATTTTCCAAATGTACCATGGTACAGATACTCAAATCTAGAGGTGCATAAAATGAAAATACAACGGAAATGAGTATAACTGACAAGTGGCACGAAAAGATTGTTGAATGGTCGTGCAAAAAGATGGTAGAAGTATATATCACTTTATGTTGTAGGCATAATTTACTGACCAATTATGGAGGCCAGAGAGAGAGGGAAGGTGCGGCATAGAGAGAGAAGAGAGATATGTGTAATTGTGAGGTGTGTGTTATTCCACCCCATTGTGCCTTTATTTATAGTAATAGGGAAGGTTAATTCCTTAACCTTTAGGATTACAACATTTAATAGGTAATCTACTCCTAATAGGAATATAAGAGATATTCCAAGATATACTAGGATTTACACAATCACATTCTTAATCTAATAGAACTGCAACACTCCCCCTTGAGTGTGTAAATACTTAAGTAAATGGCGCATCAGGTCTTCAGCGATGAAGTAAGTACAGTTGATGAAGTTGTTGGCACAATGAGCGAATGCGAGTCTCAGATCAACGGAAGAATGCATAAAAAGTAAAACTCACAAAACCTTGCTATGGTAAAACCCAAGGTGGGAGAAAAACCCATAGACTAAGGAGAAAAGTGAGAAGTTGCATTAAGTCAAAACTATACGTCTTTTGGACGCCAGTATAAGAGCTCACAAGGGTATGATCAGCGCATGATGGGTGCCTCGTTAAAACCTAGTTAGGTAGCAAAAACCCAGTGGGAAAAATGCTCCTAACCGTAGGGAAAAAAGTACATTAAGATCAAGTGAGTATACTTCTGGATACCCCCCCTGAGTTTGACATAACTTCCAAATGAGAACTATAAGCATTGCATATGATAGTTAGGCATACCAATTCCTCGGACAAGCTTCTGGAAGGTTGACTTCGGCAGTGACATCGTGTAGAGGTCGGCAAGGTTGTCTGGGGGCTTGCATGACTTCAATCTCCTGATGCTTTGCTGATGTAGATTTAGACTCAATATGTCTTGGCTGATCAAATAATCACGTAGACGGGTATACCACATCTGTCGAATTTTTTCAATCCATAAGTGAACGCCTCAAAACAAGTTAAGAGGGTGTTTCGTGGTTTGGAACTATTTGAACCAATCAAAGTAATTCTTCAAGAACTTACATGTAGATCTCCGTATCTATATCCCCATGGAGAAACACTAACCACATTTCATAATGCTACTATCAATCATAGGACGTTTGAGAGAAACCTTGCGTCGTAAGGCGTGCATCATATCGCACTATTTCCTTCATCTCATAACGCTTCATTTCCTACTTGTAACATAACAGGGTTACCTTGGGTAGTGTAGGAACGACAAGTCCAATAAACACTTTGGTAATGAATTTGACCTGGATTGTAATTTCAGTTGTCCAATCAGTTCTACGTTGTTAGTTAATCAACGGAACACGGTTCGATATCGTCGCTTTTCATTTATGTCGGTAGCTACCATATAAGTGAAAACATCATCGATGATAATCTCATTTCAATTCCATTTAGCTCATCCAAACTAGTATACTGGACCAAGAACTTCAAGTCTCGGGAATAATCCAGATTAATCTCATGAGATGGAAATGATTTGAGACATCGATCGAGTTTAGATTCATTGTTGTGTCGTGTCTTCCTCTTCTAGGGAAGTGAATCCTACGAATCGAGTGATTTGTCGTGCTCCAGGCCAAGACAGGTTGATTGGCTATCCACCGGTGTACCGGACCGTCCAACAAGGGCCTCCAAACCGTCCAATAGGGGTGGCACACCCTCCAGGGATGTTGACTCGACGTCCGTTAAGTACGTCTATCCTTGCAGGCATGTTTGCAGCTGGTATATGATCTCATCACTTTAGCTAGATCAGAGGAATGCGTCTGGAGCAACATTCTAAAATCTAGAATTTATCGCAGTTGCTTATCACGCTTGTGCGGTATGGGGATCGAGATGAGACATAGTGGGCAACGTCCATGCAAATTTGTGCCGTTTTACAGGAACATTGACTTTCTTATCTCTCCCTAACAGCGGGAAGACTGTCTCATTAAAGTGACAACCCGCAAATGAACGGTAAAGAGATCGCATGCAAGGGCACGAAGAGAGCTAGTGTGAAGGAGAATCATGATCGACAAAAGATACATATCCTTCTTTGAGGACCCATAGTGGTACGTTGCGGCGGCGCAACTTGGCACATGGAATGCACAACCAAATGCGTAAATACGAAAATCGTCATGTTCGTACCCAGTAACCAACTGTAACGTCATATAGGTTGGGTGGCAGTGGGCCTCAAGGCGAACCAACATAACTGCGTACAAGGATTGCATAGCCCTAGGCAGAAACCGAGAACTTGGTACGTTTACCCAAAATCCGGGCGATCATTTAAATTGCGCTTCATGATCGCTAGGCGAGGCTATTTGGGGTGAGCACTGGAATTCGATGTTCAATTAGAAACCCAAAATGACATGCAATACTTTATCAAAAACCGTCGATATAAACTCTCTGGCATTATCCAGTCTTCTGGACCTTAAGGGATAAGTAAGGTGGTGAGCCCTTAATCGGCCATGGGGTTTAGCAGCAATGTGTGGGGACAAATATGTGACCAGTTTGTCGATTCATCAACCAAAACCATAAGTCTTTATATGGTCCATATTTTGGTTGGATTAGTCCACATATATTCCCTTGAATCCACTGTGAAAAGAGAGTCGTTTCGTATCTTTGCAATGGATGATTTAGAAAATCAAATTTCACAAATGAGCAGACTTTGGCAAGTGTGCTTGTAGGCACAAGATCCTTACTTCGGGTAAGGAGATGCGTCGTAGCATCGTTGGTCGACCTAAGTGTCCCAAAAGGTCGTGCCAAAGCAAGTAAACTGCTCAATCACCTAGCTCCAGGCCAGCCACATATGGTGTGTGCCTTAGGTTGGGAACAGTCTATTGGCCCCAAATCAAAGCTTCAGGCTCATTTTTGGAGGTGGTGCAAAGATATTTCACTCTATTTTCTTCAGTGGTTTCATTTATGATCATTATTATCTTGAATATCCTTAAAAACTCAACGTCAGGGAGAATTTTAAGGTCCCTTAAATGCTAATTCAGTTCCATTTCTACAATGAGGAGCATGCCAATGCTCTTAACCAGGTTGGATAGACCTGAAGTTGTTGTTAGAGATGTGATTTAGGTGTAAAGTTAGTGTGCGTAGTACGCATTCATCCAGACAACTAACTTTTCCACATTCCTACCTAATCACGTGTTTAATTGAATCAGTCACATGTATTAAGAAACATGATTCAATTAATTCATATTCGAGGACAATATCAATAAGATTATCCATAAGTAAAACATACACCAAATTGAATCCAAGAACATGGAAAAATGTTCACAAAGTAAGTGGGTTACTAAAAGGATTCGGCCAACAAGGCCATCCATGTCAAAATTTTGCTATTCCAACGATGTTTGGTGGAGCAAAATCAGTCTCACATATTGACTACGAGAATGGTACTCCTCAACGACATTGATAGATGCACGAACAGGTGCATAACCAACGATCTATTCCATCAAGACGGAAGTAGATTCTGCGGGGTTAAGGTTTGGGAATACTATCCCTTATTCTTGAAGTTTTAGGTCTTAGGTGCCAATGATCATGCTTAGGGCATGATGCCACATCTTGGCAGGCCCTGATTTTACCATATGTTGTAAAAACAAACTCGAAATTGGATTGTGAGAGAAATAGACCCAAACTTGGGTTCAGTAGGCTTTGCCCGAATTGGGTTGAGCCATTTGGTAGACTCCAGCCGACCCGAGTCTATACCTTTCTCTCACGTTTGTGGTAGTAATCAGATTCGAGAATTTGGTAAACTTCAACTTTCTACACTACTGCTTCATGAGCGAGTTAGAAACATGGAAGGACGAGAAAAGTATTCTCCAGTTTAAGGTGTTTTCATTCCTTTTATTCTTAATGATATTTTCTATGATTTTAATTATGAATATGCATAACTAATTTCTTTTTGCTAGGGCGAAGCCTTGAGCCTAGCATGAATATGTGATTTTTATTTAATTGCTTATGATTGATTGCATGCATACTTTGAATTATTGATCACCGAGATTAAAACTATCTAATTGTCTTAATGTCTGATCACCATTTGGATATTTAGAAAAGTAATTTGATGCAATTTTGGTCGGAAGGTTCCCTAAAATTGACGCTGGCTTCTTGTGATTAGTAATTGTAATTTCACTTAAGATGAACACCACGCCTTAAGGGTTGCATGGTTTTTCAAAGGGTTTTCATAAAACATAATGAGTCTCTCATGTTTAGATTTGATCCGAACGTCCGGACGGGTTGCATGTTAGATATACGTTCTATATTGGAGGTTCCAAGTAGAATATAAATTAGGAAAACCTAACCTTCAAAATGGCATGTGTAGATCATAAGTAATTGGTAAAAGTGGCATGTGTAGATCATAAGTAATTGGTAAAAATTCATAGGATTGCTAGGTGATGGTGAAACCCTAGTGCTTTCTTAATTTGATTTCTCCAAAACTTTTCCTTTTCTTTCAGTTTAAATATTGTAGATTGTTTATTTCGATTAATTAAATTCGTTTTTAATTTAATTAGGTTTTAAAAATCAATCATCTCAATTTCTACTTTACAATAATTAGTTGGAGTTTGATTTGTTTAGAATTATTTGTTAATCCATGTGGAGAACGACCTTGCGAGAACCGTTTATACTACAATAACCTTGTCATTCTTGCAAGTATTTTAAGAGTTTTTAACCCTTTTGCACGTGTGGTAAAATCTCTATCAAGAAATTGGCGCCGCTGCTGGGGATTATTTAATATAATTCTTTCTAATCAGATTCTGCATTAATTATTGTTGTACATATATATAAAAAAAATGAAAAAAAATGAAAAAAATTTAATTTTCGTTTTTATTTCATTTATACAGATTGCAGCAGTGCAGTGCAGATTACAGAGAATCTGGGCATGGTCAGAACCCGTTCAGCAGTCCAGAAATTGTTTCCTTTTGATCCAGAACCTGAGCGATTTCTAAGGAGGAGACGCAGGTACCTAAATTTGCAGTGGGTTCCTTCACTGCAGGGGACTTTTCTGCAGTCTTTATTTTCTGGGGACCTGCACAGTAAAGAGACAATGGCATTTGTTATTCCAGAAGCTGGTGATCCATTGGGTGATTCTTTAACAGCTCACAACACTAACATACCAAGCTGCATTACTTATCCAGAAGTGGAGGACGGGTTTACATTCGAAATAAAGCAGCACATGTTGAATATCCTACCTACATTTCATGGTTATCAACTGATGATCCGAACATGCACATTGCAGAATTTTTAATGGGATGCAAGAACATTTTGGTGAAAGGATTTCCAGCTGAATCTATTAAGCTCCGGTTATTTCCATACACTCTGAAAGATCAAGCAAGGAGGTGGTTTCTCACACTTCCATCTGGATGCATTACAACTTGGGCCTAACTCAGTGAAAGATTTTTAAATAAATATTATCCAGCTTCAAAGACTCTTGACATGAGAACTCAGATTTTATCTTTTGCCTAAAAGTCAAATGAAGAGTTTCATGAGGCGTGGGAACGATTCAAGGAGTTGTTAGAAAATGCCCACATTCTGGTATTAATAGTACTAATCAGATGCATATATTTTTCTGAGGGTTAAATATGACAACAAAAACTCTAGTCAACGCTTCATGCGGAGGTTCGTACAAGGACAAAAATGCACAAGAGGCCTGTTTGTTATTTGAGAAAATGGCAGCAGATACACAGCAATGGGCAGTTGAGCAGCCACAATCTAGGTCTGTTTTTGAGATGTCTAATGGTTCTCCATATGTGTCAGCACAAATTGAAAAAATGGAGAAAAATCTTGAAAGATTTGATGCAAAATTTGACATGTTATTACAAAGAATTCCAGGTTCACAGGTTGCTGTACAGCAGCCTTCACAAGCTGCCTGCAACATTTGCAGCATGACAACTCATAATTTTTTGAGCTGTCCACATAAAGATGCTTTTCCGGAGTTTACAGCGGAACAGGTTAATGCATTCAATAATTTTCAGCGTCCTAGACATGACCCGTATTCAAATTTCTACAACCCGGGTTGGAGAGATCATCCTAATTTAAAGTGGGATACAGATCAGCATGCAAAGCCACAATTTCAACAGAAGGTGCAGCAACCTGCTGCACCAAAGGCAGCTTGGGAAATTGCAATTGAAAAATTAGCAAGTACTACAAATGCAAGATTTGAGCAGACCAATCAAGAAATCCAAAATATGCATGCAACAATGAAAAATATGGAACAACAAATTGGGCAGATTGCATTGCAGGTTTCAGAAAGAGCACCGGGTACATTTCCTAGTCAAACAGTACCTAATCCAAGAGGACGAGAAGAATGCAATGCTGTACGGACTTTACGATCTGGCAAAAGTTATGACAACAGACATGAAAATTGTGTTGGAAATTCGCGGGCAGCGGAACAGCCCCAAACTTTTTTGCAGATTCTGGGCAGCCACAAGACAGATCCGAAAATACTGCAGAACGTGTTTATGTGCCTCCAATGCCGTATCCGGAAAGGTTGAAGCCTAAAGCTCAAGATCAACAGTTGACAGAATTTATGAAGACTTTGGCTAAAGTTCAAATTAATCTTCCATTAATTGATGCGATCAAGAACATTCCATCTTATGCCAAGTTTTTTAAGGACGTTTGCACAAAGAAAAAAAAGCTGGTGGATTCCGAAAAAGTGATTTTGACGGAACAGTGCAGTGCAGTCCTATTGCATAAATTGCATCCAAAGAAGAAAGATCCAGGGAGTTTTACTATCTCTTGCACCATTGGAAATTGTAATTTTAGTAGTGCTTTAATTGACTTGGGTGCTAGTTAAACTTAATGCCTTATTCTGTTTTTAAACGTTTAGGTGAAGGAGAGCTGAAGCCAACCTCCAGCATTATTCAATTGGCTGACCGTTCAATTACCTATCCTAGAGGAGTCATTGAAGATGTTATTGTTAAGGTTGACAACTTAGATTTACCAGCTGATTTCATGGTGTTGGACATGGATGAGGATTTGACAACACCCATCATTTTGGGTCGGCCATTCCTAGCAACAGCCCGGACTTTAATTGATGTTGAAGCTGGAACACTAACATTCCGGGTTGAAGATCAAACTGTTGTTTTTAGGTTATTTGAAGCCACCATACATCCAGGTGATAAGCAAGAATGCATGCGTGTTGATGCATTAAATGGTTTACCTTGTGCAAAATTTTTGAGCAGGTCATCAACTGATCATCTATCCATAAAGCCTCCAAACTTGACTCATGATTCCATAAGTCCTAAACCACAGCAGCAAAGGGTGCTACATGATGACCAGCCGATTGACATTAAGAAAAAAACATAAAAGTTTGCCAGGCAGCCCAAATTTTAAGAAAATGCAGCCTGGTGGAAATGTGTGGTTGTTAAATTCCAAGTTCAAGTTACATCCAGGGAGACAAGAGTCTCGGTGGAAAGGTCCATATATGGTTAAGCAGGTTTTTCAAAACGGTAACGTGGACATTGAAACAAAGGGCAGGAGTTGTGTGCTCAAGGTCAAGACTACTAAAGCCATTCCTAAGGAAGTTTAGTTCATGCGAGTCACTGACTTTGAAGGAACCAGTGATCTGACCACCAGGCTTCTACAACGTCTAGCTACAAACTTAAAATAAAGCGCTTGTTGGGAGACAACCCAATTTTTCTAAACTCTTTCCTTATTTTATTTTTCATTTGATTTTATTAATTTTGCTAATAGTTAAATTTCTGGATGCATTTAGATACCTAAGTTTTCATAAAAAAAGAAAAAAAAGAAAAAAAAAAGTGAAAAACCCAAAAATATTTTGCTTTCTTTATTTACGCAGTTAACTTTAGCTCCATTGGTAATTTTAGCATATATTGGTTAATTGCAGGTTGCACACATGAAAAACAAGGGAAAATAGAGACAGATTATCCTATACTAGAATCATGCACCCAGCAGCAAGTCTACATTCACATCATCCACATCTACACTATGCTGGAATTTTAAGCAATTCACACAAGCTCATTCACATATGCAAGTTTGGGGGAGGTTGTTGCAGATCCAGTACAGAGACATTATTTTAAGCAGTTAATTTTTCTGCGGCTCAGTTGTGCGATGCATGGATGATGAGCACAATTAATTCACAAGTCCATACACCACATAACTGAGTACATCTATCAGTGCCAGATCTACAAGAACTTAAAGAGCAGGGATATGAAATTTTACCTCCCAGATGCACCGATATGGGCTCTTGCATGTGTTGCTGTTCCTGTCCACTGAAGCTGGTGCATTCATTTTATGTCCCTTGAATCTATTATGGATCCGCCTCTCCTACACATTAAACACCAAAATGAGAACATGTAGAGACATACCACATTATCTTTACAGATCGAAACCCAAATTCATCCCAGGATGAGTTTTACCTTCATATGGGAGTCGGATCTGAGCACCCCGAGTTGTTCCTGCCTTCCACTTTTGTTCCGCGGCCAGGTTGCTGTCCTGCACAGCTCACAACCGACAGATTATTGACAATATAACTTTATTGATCCTACACAACTTTGTGATATTCATTCTAGGTCTGCAGGGATGCGTGTTATACCTTCAATATCGACAGATCAAGACTTTTGGGCTGTGTCCTACATTTTGTCTCATGGATCTCCAACTTAACAAGATTTCTCTCGGCTTTTTGTCATGGATCCGATTGCCCTGCACACATCGCACACCATTATAACTACATGCAGACAGTGGCGAAGCCACGTGAGGGCGAGGAGTGGCGGTCGCCACTCCCCTCGCTGGACAAACAAGCCTGGAGCTGGTTCAGCTCCTCCGCTCTTGGACTCCTGAAATGTTGCGGTTGATTTCTGGAAGTAAGCTCTGAATCACCTGCAGAGTCTCATTGGGTTCCGGCTTAAAGGCCAAAAAGGAGGTGCACATGCGAGTTGTGTCCGTACAATTCATGGGGCTTGGGGAGAAAGCTGTGGAAAGGGTAATTTGAAGGAGAAAAGGGTGTAAAAGTATTGGTATTGGATTCCATTGAAGCTTCATGTCAAGAAAATTAGTTCAGAAAAAAGGAAAAAGTTGAAGAATTGTGAAGTGGGTTGTGGAAAAAATGGTGGCTTGATCAATTGGTGTGGTGAGATCAAAGATTTGACAAATTGGGTTACGTTCAGCACAATGATTGCAGTATATTGGTAGCAGAAAAAGAGAAAAAAAGGGGAAGAACTGGGAAGTGGGTGGGTTATTCTAATTAGCTCAATTTATGGGTGTGGATTGTGGAATTGGTGGAGGGAGATCAAAGATTTGACGAACTGGGTTTTGTTCAGCACAGCAGAGTGATAGCAAGAAATTCGATGGAGAAGCACAAAGTTGAGTTAAATTGATTTGATGGGTTTGGGAAGAAATAGTAAGACTTGCAGAGAGTCAGCCACTTGGGGATATTGTGGACCATTTGATTTTTCTGGATTTTTGACTAAATTGCCCCTTTATGGCTTTTTAATCTTTTATTTTTCTCAATCAAAGAAAGGGAGGTGAAAAATATATTGGAAACTTGGAGATTTTATTCACTCATTAAAAATAGAAAAGAGGTGATCTCAAGAACTCATTATACTCGATTTTAGTTTGGAAATCCTATCTACTTTGACCAAGTTCAAATAAATTCAATAATAACTTAGAAAAATTAGGCTAAAACTCTAGTTGTGTACATCAATTTGGTTGAGCTTGAATAACAAGTTATGAGGAATTTTGCCCCTCTCCAATGTGAAAGCAACCGCTTCGATTGAACTTTGCACTTTTTTGAATTTCGCCCCTCCTCTCGATAAATCCTGGCTTCGCCACTGCATGCAAAGGTAATGCGACCACTTTTTCACAGCCATGTAAATCGAGCATGCTAGGCATGAAGCTTACCCTGGTGGGACAATTTGAGCTTCAATGTGCTACCATTTCCATGGATGAGGTGCTGGTTTTGGGGTGCTTACATAGGAGAGTGTGTGTGGTTGCGCAGCTAAGGGTGAAGAGGTGTGAGGAAATGAAAAAAAAGATGTGAGACAAGGAGAGTTATTTTTCATTTTGGAAAGAAATGGGGTCTGAGAGCAAAGAGGGAGAGAGCTGCGACATATGGGAGGGGGGCTTAGGGATTCTAAAAGCACACTCAGAAATGGAGCCGTTTGGTTCTGGGCTCGAGGCAAGATGACAGAGGTAACCACTTCTAGGGTTTTTTCGTGACATGACAAATGAAGCTGTTAACTCAGTTTATATGGTAACTGTTGCTCACGTTGACACAAATGTGAACTCATCCGTGTTGGTCCGCGCGTATTCCCACGCCGCAGGTCTTGATTTCGACACCACGTGATCGTTTTCCTACTTAGTTTCTTTTCTATTTTCCTTTTTCTTCCAGTTTGTTTCCTCTCGGCTTTTGTTTTATTTTCCAGTTTTGCTTTTTGTTTTTTTTTTCGTTTCTTTCATTTCCACACCTTGAGGACAAAGTGTGAAATAGGTTTGGGGGTGGGAAAATAACATTTTGGGTTTTAAATTTTTGTGTCAAGTTAAAATTTTCATTCTTTATAAGTTAATATCCATATAATATTTTAAACGTTAGAACAAATGGACATGGTGAAAACTAATCTCATATTAGAGTCTTTTCTATTTATCGTCGCTTAGACACTAATTCATGAATTATACTTTGAAAATTGCACATTCACACCAACATGGTTTGTGGGGAATGAGATTGAAACACTTACTTTTAGTCCAAGTTTATTTTTAATTTTTGTTTTAAGTAAAGTTAGTTCTTGTTATGAATAAAGTAATAATTGTCTCACCTGAGGTTTTGCCTAGTAACCGGGCCAGTCCTGCCTAATCAGCAGTGATTCTCGCGTCAAACGATAGAGTTTTGGCATGGGGCAGGGTGGTTAGTTGGTTTCGTAGCCTTTTCAGCTCAGGTTAATAAGTCCTTAGGGGTATTCTACACCTAGTGCCCTAAAGCCCTAACGGTTTGGGAGTCATTGACCTAAAGCTCGCTACATGGGTTGGATCGAAAGCTTAAGGGAACCGACATTGCACGACCACTACTGTTACTAAAAAAAAAAAAAAAGAGAAAAATTCTAAAAGAAAGAAATATATGTGAAGTTAGTACGTGAAGTATGAATAAAAGGGATGAGAGGTAAGAGTTTTGGTCGAGTCTCTTTAACTATGTTGGTTCACTTTACACCAAAGGAAGTTTGTGAATTCTTTTCTAATTGATTCTAAATGGCTTAGACTTTGTGGTGAGATTGGTTGGCACTCTTGAAAAGATGTTCTAATTTTTAATGTGTTCTATGGATTGCAACTTTGAAGGTGAAAATTTTTGTCAGTTAGTTTTAGTTAGTTTTCTAGTTTGTTAGTTTTTATTTTTGTTTTCTAGTTTTGTTTTGCTTGAGGACAAGAAAAAAGCTAAGTTTGGGGGTATTTTGATGAGTCAATTTTATATTATATATTTTACCCTATTCTTAGTATGTTTTGGTTATTATTTTGGTAGAATTTTGATACTTTGATTTGTATTTTCAATGTAGGACATCCGAATTCCTCTGGAGCAATACATGGTCAAATGGACGAATTTTGGAGTGATTCAAATTGGAGGACGTTTGTGTGTCTCTTGGCGTGTTCGTGTCAAAATTTGGGATTTTTCTACTAAGCGGTTATTTTCTGGCGATGGAATTAAGTAGCAATGCGCAGTGCTGGAAAATGACGTTTCTGGGCTTAAATTGCGTTTTTGGAGCCCAAAATGACATCGGATGGGTTCGTGGCCTTCTGGAGAAGTGTTCAGAATATTCCAAACCTTAAATCCAGTTATATTGGGCCGATTTTGGAGCAGCTTAAGGGTCCAAAACGTGGCTGTTCAAACTTTAGACGAATTTTACCATTTAATTTAGGGTTATGTTTCCTATTTTATTTTAGTTTCCTAGTTGGAATAAAGGACCTATGTTTTAGGGTTTGTGGGATGGCTTAGCATATATATAATATATTGCTTTGCCGTTCCTTATTTAGGGGGAGACTTTCTTTTATGCAACTTGGGAGACAGAGAAAATTGCTAGGGTTCTTGGAGATTTTCTACTTTAAGGTGTTTTCATTCCTTTTATTCTTGATGATATTTTCTATGATTTTAATTATGAATATTCGTAACTAATTTCTTTTTGCTAGGGCGAAGCCTTGAGCCTAGCATGAATATGTGATTTTTATTTAATTGCTTATGATTGATTGCATGCATACTTTGGATTATTGATCACCGAGATTAAAACTATCTAATTGTCTTAATGTCTGATCACCATTTGGATCTTTAGAAAAGTAATTTGATGCAATTTTGGTCGGAAGGTTCCCTAAAATTGACGCTGGCTTCTTGTGATTAGTAATTGTAATTTCACTTAAGATGAACACCACGCCTTAAGGGTTGCATGGTTTTTCAAAGGGTTTTCATAAAACATAATGAGTCTCTCATGTTTAGATTTGATCCGAATGTCCGGACGGGTTGCATGTTAGATATACGTTCTATATTGGAGGTTCCAAGTAGAATATAAATTAGGAAAACTAACCTTCAAAGTGGCATGTGTAGATCATAAGTAATTGGTAAAAATTCACAGGATTGCTAGGTGATGGTGAAACCCTAGTGCTTTCTTAATTTGATTTCTCCAAAACTTTTCCTTTTCTTTCAGTTTAAATATTGCAGATTGTTTATTTCGATTAATTAAATTCGTTTTTAATTTAATTAGGTTTTAAAAATCAATCATCTCAATTTCTACTTTACAATAATTAGTTGGAGTTTGATTTGTTTAGAATTATTTGTTAATCCCTGTGGAGAACTATACTACAATAACCTTGTCATTCTTGCAAGTATTTTAAGAGTTTTTATCCCTTTTGCACGTGTGGTAAAATCTCTATCACTACTCTGAATCCAAATAAGGAGCGAGGGTTAATTAACTAATTTGTGAACTTTCATTTCTTTCTTCCTTTTGTTCCTGAGCTAATTAAGGTGTTGTTTTTATCTCACTTTCTCGTTCTCTTAGTATAGATAATATTGTTTGTTCAAAAAAAAAAAAATTAAAGTGCTGTTAGTGGGGTTTTCAAACTATGTTTTAACACCAAGTGTTGAATCCCACCATAGGTTGAAACACACACACACAAAACACCCCGACATTCCATCAGTATATTAAGTTTTTCCTTTAGGGTTTTGTAATATTGTGGGTTCTGTATTTTTAATCAACGTATGTTTTTCACTGGCTGGTGTGCCTTGGCTCCTGTTCTCTTCCAAGATTCTTTTGAAGTCCGTTTGGTTTTGATATATTCTTGAAGAAATTATATTCTTTAGAATTGCATGCAATTAGCCACCCCACTAAAAATTCTCCGAAAATGGAAGTCAGTCAAACAATTTGATGTAAAGAACGATTTCTTTCATGATAATCTAGCTGAGGAGGTTTATATGGAGTTTCCTCCTTGCTTCGGTGATACTACTAGGAAAGGAAATATGTGCGGGTTGAAGGCCTTGTATGGTCTAAAAATATGGAAGGTTCACTACAACTAAGAATTTTTTTGGCTATTGGCAGGTTAATTCTGATCATACCCTATTCTTCATACGCAGAGATGGATGCTTGGCTGTAAACCATCTGGCACTCCTATTATTCAGAATCATCATCATGGTATATATCATGATCAAGTGCCGACTAACAAGGAGAGATACCAAAAGTTAGTGAAAAAACTGATTTATTTGTCACTCACTTGCCTAGATATTGCATATGCAGCGAGTATTGTTATCAATTTATGCATTCACCTAATGAAGACCACATAGGGTCTGTAATGCGTATTTTGGGGTATCAAAAGTTTGCACGCCAAGGAAAAGGGTTGATGTTCAAGAAGCACGACACTTGGGTGTTGAGGGTTTTACTAATGCTGACTGGGCCGGAAAAAATTATAGCTCAATGGTCTAATTCAGATTATTTCACTTTTGTAGGACGCAATCTGGTTATACATGACGTAGTAAAAACAGAATGTAGTTGCGCGATCTTCTACAGAGGCCGAGTATCAAGGCATTGCTTACTTACTAAATTAGGCTTTAAACCTAAGGGTGCCATGAGACCTTTTGCAATAATCAGGCTGCTTGAGCCTTTGTAGACAATCCAATTCAATATGATCGAACAAAACACAGGTGGACAAACATTTCATTAAAGAGATTCTGAAATGGAAATGGATCGAGGTTCCATTTGTTAACTCTTCAAAATAGCTGGCATATGTATTGACACACAAAACGAGTTTTTGATGACTTACTTGTCAAGTTGAGTATTGGATATATCTATGCATCAACTTAAGAGAGAGTGTTGATGTGAGTCAATTTGTCTCATATCAGATATAGAGTAGTAAGAGTTGTTTGTGTAAGTATTTCCTTATGTTATCGGATCGGATATACAAGAAATATATATAAAAGAAAATTACCCCAAAGTTCTCTATTTTTATTCCAAATTCACCCAGGTTCTCTGTGATTTCATGCTTTTCAACGTACTGCCCCAGAATATCATCTTCCGGTTTAGTCCAGGCACCTTTCCCCATTCCCAGCAAATTATTATATATCCTCCTTCCTCCATATGATGGGTTAATAGCCAACAGGATCCGAATCCTTTTGGTGAGATTTTAAGGATTCGTAAATTATGTTCGTTCATCGTACATCATGCGGTCAGTTTTTATCAGGTATTGTTTGTATTTAATTTTAAATAAAAATATTTGAAATGATTTAGACCATACGATGTATGATGAACGAATATGATTCATGGATCCTCAAAATCCTCACAAACAAAGAGAATCCGACAAAGATCCAGATTCGGTTAATAGAGGTGTACCAGAAGTAGCTGATCCCACGGCACATACACAAAACTATGGATCACAAGGCAGCAGCGTGCATGACTTCACTCCACGAAAAGGAAAAGAAAAAGGACAGCTGAAAATAATGAAACAGTTTGATTGAAGTTGCGTCAATTTCCAAAAGTGTGTTAGAAAACAGGGATTCTCCTAGTCATGAATACCAGGTGTCGATCAGCAATGGAGGGCTCGTCATTTCTATCATTCAGGTGGGGGTTCCGAAAGAGAATGAGTGAATACGATCAACTCGTAATCACACGTTAAATTTTGGTAACTTTAACGAAAAGTTCTTTGTATTGTTCATTTTAACGAAAAATCATATTTTTACATTAAAAAATCAATTTTTGTACTTTCATTTAATCCTTTATTTTGTCCTTATCTTTAAAACTCAAAGTTTTCAAACATTTTTCATTAGGTTTCTTTTAAATTATTTTCTTCAGACAATTAAGTACTCGATCTAATTAGTTGTCTTGTTTTAATTGATTCTTAGTCGCCTAATTAGTTTTCTTCTTTTAATTGATTTAAAGTATTTTTCTCTAAAATCTTATGATATTTTCACTTTTCTATAGCCACTTATACATGATTTTTTTAATTACAATCATCGATTTGAATAAATTAAACTACTACAAATACAGTGTGAGAGATTAAAAACTATATGTGAAAAGCCAAAAATGATATTAAAAAACTAAGCACTCGGAACATTTTTGGCATTGTTTTAGGTCATCCAAGCGGTTGTTCACTTAACTAAGCGTCAATACTTATTCTTCACGCCACTTTTGGTGAGCCAAAACACAAATTTGTGTCTTTTGGAGAGTTGCGACGTCCCACCGAAATACTCTAGCCCTTCATTTGAAGTATATATATTTTGGCATTCGGTTACACCAACTACTTTTTTATACAAGCACAATTAGTGTTGCATACATTAGAAGTACGAAACATAAATTTTGAAAGACAACCCTGCATGATAAGTTGAAACAAACAAAATATTTATGGTTCCGAGCTGAAAAATGAAATATATATGTGTATATATCACAAACAAACATATAGGAACTTACTAATTAAGTACGTACATTGTCTGCAAAGTACAACTAATTCGATGATTGCTTGAGACTTTGGACCTCTAAATCTTAGTTCTCTCTTCTTCTAGATTCCAAAGGTTCTCTCTAAAAGAAAAGTTGCCACTCATGTGTAACCCTTCATCAGCAGAATTCATGCCTCCCGTTGTCGATTGTGCAATATCTTCAACCCAAAAGTTTGTGAAGAGGTCTTCCTCTAACCCTAAACTAGAAAATGGTGTTCCATCAACATTGTCTGTATCATGCAACATGGTCTTCCATGAATCAATTGCATTTTCTGTAGGTGGTGATGATGTCTGTAATAACCTGCCACAGTTCTCTTCAGATTGAAAAATTGCAACTCTAGCCCTCCGTGGTTGAGGTCTTATGACGGATGTGGCTTTTGTTCTTTCTTTGGATTTATCCTTCATTTATTCCAACCCCTTTCGTTGCTTGCTATTCCAATAATTTTTTACCTTGCCTGCTGTTCTTCCTGGGAGTCTTCCAGCGATTATTGACCACCTTACATGCACAAACAAAATGAATAAATAATATGTTAAAACTACAAGGGCTTTGTAACTCAAGAATAGTAAAATTGTAAGGAGTTGTTGTCACGGTTTCAGAATTCTTCTCACTCGATCGATCAAGTGCGCCTTGTGTCTTCAACGGGCCACCTCATTGATTGAGTCCACAATGAAATTTTGGAGTGCCAATGCCTTTTATTTGTAGTTTTTATCAATGTGTTTTTTCTTTATTAATTTTTTGTGAGAGGCTTTCTCAAGTGTGAAATCCTGGCTCCACAGACCTGGAGCACAAACAAAAAAGGCCCAAAATGCTGGCCAGCGTCTTAAGTTTTGCAAATAGGGTTTCGTATTCTGGATGTATGCTGTGTGTTAGTCGATCAACAAATCTTATTTACTGGCTGATGTGCCTTGGCAGGCTTCTGTTCTATTCCCAGCTTCTTATGAAGTTCTTTTGTTTTGATACAATCTACAAGGTACGTAATATCTTTATGATAACTAGCTCATGCATGCATGCATTTGGCTTTTGCTTGGAATATAAAATGACTTGCCGGTTTCTTTTTTGTTTGCCAAATAAAGGGACTTGCCTGTTTCCCAAAAGTTTCTGAAGTCTATGCATTAGATCTATTTCATCCTCTGTGAAATCTCCACTCTTGAGATTCGGCTTCAAATAGTCCAACCATCTCAGTCTGCAGCTTTTCCTGCATCTGTTCAGACCTGCACATTTACACAAAGACTTTATTTATAACATGTTTCTAGATCACCAAACTGAAGTACAACTAATTTTCTAGTCAAGTATGCCAATTAACTTGTCTCTTTTACCTGTTTCGCGAGGAACCTGGTGCCACTTTCCATCTCCATGCTTTTCAACGTACTGCCTCAGAATATCATCTTCCTGTTGAGTCCAGCCACCTTTCCTCATTATTCTCAACAAATTACTATTCTCCATATCTAAATATATACCGGATTAGAGGTCATAAGGCCACCGACGTGCAAGACTGCTCTCCACAAAATTGAATGAAAATGACCACAGTACGACTGAAACAATTTGATAGTTTTTTTTTTTAAATTGTTTTAATGGACTTCTAGCATAGTTTTAACAAATAGATAACTTCTTTGAACCCCTCCTCTTCATTAATAATGTCTCGCTAGAACTAGGGAAGGAATTAACCACATCCAGGGAGCATGAGGGACTAATTATGTTTTACAGAATTTAATTCATAAACTAATTTCCAAATGAGAAGTGGAGACTTCATTTTAAAATTAATTGGCAATATAGGAAGAAGCTAATTCGTTATAAACTCATGCAAGGTCTCTTAATATGTACTCGCAACACATTCCCTCAAGTGTGACCTCATTTTGAGCCTAACACAGGGACAGTATATGCTTTGATATCATAAAAAAAGTTGACGTTCTATCCTAAAACTAATTGGCAATTAATATGAGAATAACTCAAGCCCTTATAAACTACTCTGAATGCAAATAAGGAGCGAGGGTTAGTTAACTAATTTGTGAACTTTCATTTCTTTCTCCCTTTTGTTCCTTAGCTAATTAAGGTGGTGTTCTTAGCCCACTTCCTCATACTCTTAGTGTAGATAATATCGTTTGTTCAAAGAAAAAAAAAAGTGTTGTTAGTGGGGTTTTCAAACTATGTTTTTAACACCAAGCGTTGAATCCCACCATAGGTTGAAAAAAAAAAAACACACACACACACACAAAACACCCCGACATTCCATCAGTATATTAAGTTTTTCCTTTAGGGCTTTGTAATATTGTGGGTTCTGTGTTTTTAATTAACGTATGTTTTTCACTGGCTTTTGTGCCTTGGCTCCTGTTCTCTTCCAAGATTCTTTTGAAGTCCGTTTAGAGATGGCAATTCTAACCGTTAAAATCGATAACCGTGGATTGGATTTGAGTATGAAAATTCGGGTATATTTTGGGTATGGGGAAAAACTGTAAATATTATTCAGTTATGGTTTTTGATATGGTTATAGGGGTCTCCAATCCATATCCGTACCCGAACCCGAACCGACTAATATATAATATAATTATATATAATGTATGTGTATATATATATATATATATATATATGTATATTCATTATTCACCGAATCTTACTTTGAGAATACAAAAATTGCATTGAGTGAGTTGCATTTTGTGGCAAAGTTCACAAGTTTTGATATGAATCAAAATCTATGAGAATTCAATGGTACTTATGGGAGATATCAAAGATCAACCAACATTATCAATGTTTAACTTTAATTTTTATGCTCCACAAGATCCATTAATTAAATCATTTTATACATCAAATATTTAATGATGAAATTAATATTTACTAAATTATCATGCGTCAATTGGGCGAATATATTTTTTGTATTGGCAAATATGGATATAACTGTTAACCGATGGGAAATCCGTTATCCGGTGGGTATGGTTATGGATAATACTTGATGGTTAATTTACGGTTATGGATATGGTTAATTTTCGTGGTTATGGGGATGGATATAGTATTTCCGTCCCCAAACCGATCCATTGCCATCCTTAAGTCCGTTTGGTTTTGATATATTCTTGAAGAAATTATATTCTTTATAATTGCATGCATTATATTCTTTATAATTGCATGCATTTAGCCACCCCACTACTCAAAATTCTCCGAAAATGGAAGTCGGTCAAACAATTTGTTGTAAAGAACGATTTCTTTCATGATAATCTAGCTGAGGAGGTTTATATGGAGTTTCCTCCTTGCTTCGGTGATACTACTAGGAAAGGAAAAGTGTGCAGGTTGAAGGCCTTGTATGGTCTAAAAATATGGAAGGTTCACTACAACTAAGAAATATTTTGGCTATTGGCAGGCTATATATTTCCGATCATACCCTATTCTTCATACGCAGAGATGGATGCTTGGTTGTAAGCCATTTGGCACTCCTATTATTCAGAATCACCATCTTGGTATATATCATGATCAAGTGCCGACTAACAAGGAGAGACATCAAAAGTTAGTGAAAAAAACTGATTTATTTGTCACTCGCTTGCCCAGATATTGCATATGCAGTGAGTGTTGTTAATCAATTTATGCATTCACCTAATGAAGACCACATAGAGGCTGTAATGCGTATTTTGGGGTGTCTAAAGTTTGCCCAGGAAAAGGGTTGATGTTCAAGAAGCGCGATCATTTGGGTGTTGAAGGTTCTACTGATACTGACTGGGCTGGTAAAGTTACAACTCGACGCTCTAATTCATATTATTTCACCTTTGTAGGGCGCAATTTGGTTATACATGGCATAGTAAAACATAGTGTAGTTGTGTGATCTTCTACAAAGGCCGAGTATCGAGGCATTGCTCATGGCGTGTGTGAACTCCTCTGGCTAAGGTGGTTACTTACTGAATTAGGCTTTAAGCCTAAGGGAGGGTGCCATGAGACCCTTTTGCAATACTCAGGTTGCTCGAGCTATTGTAGACAATCCAATTCAATATGATCGAACAAAACACGTGGAGGTGGACAGACACTTCATTAAAGAGAATCTGGAATGAAAACGGATCGAGGTTCCGTTTGTTAACTTTTCAGAATAGCTGGCATATGTATCTACACATGTTGTGTCAAAACGAGTTTTTGATGACTCACTTGTCAAGTTGAGTATTGGAGATATCTATGCACCAACTTAAGAGAGAGTGTTGATATGAGTCAATTGTCTCATATCAAATGCAGAGTAGGTAGAGTTGTTTGTGTGTGTATATAGAGGTTTCCTTATGTTATCGGATATACAAGAAATATATATAAGAAAATTGCCCCAAAGTTCTCTATTTTAATTCCAAATTCCCACGAGGTTCTCTGTGCTTAGTCCAAGTTCCTTCTCCATGCTTTTCAACGTACTGCCCCAGAATATCATCTTCCTGTTTAGTCCAGGCACCTTTCCCCATTTCCAGCACATTATTATATACGAAAAACTAACGAAAAGTTCAACAAAAATTTAATTTTAATGAAAAATGACAAATAAAAGTTTAATAAATAATACTAAAGAAAGATTAAAATGTAATTTATCTTTAAAAATGAATATGAAAATATTTCGTTAAAACTCTATATTATATATCTCATTTCTCCATATGATGGGTTAATAGAGGTGTACTGGAGGTAGCTGATCCCACGGCACATACACAAAACTACAGATCACAAGGCAGCAACGTGCATGACTGCGCTCCACGAGAAGGAATAGAAAAAGGACAGCTGAAAATAGTGTGACAGCTTGGATTGAAGTTGCGTTACGTTTGACAAAAGTGTGTTAGAAAGAGTAGGATTATCTCTCTTTTTTTTTCCTTTATCTTCCTTCTACTTCTAATTGAACGGTCACATTTAAACCACGTACACATCTTATATTAATTTTTTATAGCAAGAGAAAGACAAAATAAAATAATATGAGATGAGGAGATGGAATGGAAAGAGATGGAAATAAGAGAGAAGAGAATCCTAGTCCGTGCTAAAAAACAAGGATTCTCTTAGTCATCAGTGCCAGGTGTCGATCAGCCAATAGAGGCTCGTCGTTTCAATCATAGACGTGGTGTTCCGAAAGAGAACGAGTGAAAATTGTCAACTCGTTCCAAATCTTTCAAATCTCCCATTAATTTTTTTTCAGACAAATAAGTAATCGATCTAATTAATTATCTTGTCTTAATTGATTCTTAATCGCCTAATTAGTTGTCTTCTTTTAATTGATTTTTAGTCGAGAGTTGTCTTTCTTTTCTTAAAAAAAATTGTTGTGTTTGAAGTATTTTTTTTTCTAAAATGTTACAATATTTTCATCCTTTATAGTCACTTATACATTATTTTTTAATTATAATCATCGAATTGAATAAATTAAACGAATACAAATACAAAGTGTGAGAGATTAAAAAGATTATCTATTTATCACTTCACTACTAAAAACTATATGTGAAAAGCAAAAAATGATATTAAAAAACTAAGCACTCGGAACATTTTTGGCATTGTTTTAAGTCATCCAAGCAGTTGTTCACTCGCCTAAGCGTCAATACTTATTCTTCATGCCACTTTTGGTGAGCCAAAACACAAATCTGTGTCTTTTGAAGCGCTGCGACGTCCCACCCAAATGCTCTGGCCCTTCATTTGAAGTATATATATTTTGGCATTTTGTTACACCACCTACCTTTTTTATACAAGCAAAATTAGTGTTGCATACATTATAAGTACAAAGCAGAAATTTTAAAAGACAACCCCGCATGGTAAGTTGAAACAAACAAAATATTTATGATTCTGAACTGAAAAATAAAATATATACTTATTTTATAATATTAATATAAAAATTAACGTTAAATTGTAATACGATAAAAAGTTTATATTAAATCTCACTTTAAAAGAACTTTCGCACGTTTCTCTTTCTATTGTTTGCTTTTTCCAATGGGACCACGATACTATGATTTTTTTGAAAATTGATGATCTTCAGATTATTTTCATCTAATCCATTAAATTCATTAATTTAGACATTTGAAATTTGATCCAACAACTAAAAATAGGGGATCATTTTAAAAATTATAATAACTTTAGCCGTTAAATCAAATTTCAAAAGTTAGAATTTACGAATTTGGTGGATTAGGTAGAAGAGATCCGAATGATCCCTTTCCGACTTTTTATAATCCTATGTCTGTTCTACGTACTATTGGTTTCAATCACCAATTATAGTGAGACAAATAATATTGAAGTAGTGGGCACTGGCTGTCAAGCCGCATTAAATTGAAACTATGTTTCTTTCAAATCAGCCACATATTTTCTTGGATATATTCGACAGTACATTGACTGTTCGCGATCATTCTTGTCCATATGTACACGATTATATTTTTCTGTCAATATCATCTGCATCAAATCACTGAGTTCCTAGTACTAGCGAAAAAAAAAAAGGGAAAATGCAAAGAACGTAAAGTGGGTCAAATTGAAAGGTATTCATCATAGGATCCCACGTCATATAAGATGTGGTGATCGAATCTAGAATGGGAGGGTGGGCTGAGCAGTTTTTAAACCATGCAGGAAAGGAAGTCTTAATTAAAGCCGTTGCCATGGCTAATGCCAAACCACGCCAAGGGGTGTTTCAAAATGCCGATCGGGATTTGTAAGGATATTGAGAAAGCTATTCGCAACTATTGGTGGAGGGGAAATGAGCTGAGCAAAGGAATCCATTGGATTTCCTAGGACCGGTTAATGAAGCAAAAACGCCAATGGGGTCTGGGTTTCAGAGACATCCAGTGCTTTAACCTGGCCTTCCTGGCGAAAATCGGATGGCGTTTAATCCTCAACCCTGAATCTCTGCTCGCAAGGGTCCTAATGGAAAAATACTATACAGGGAAGACCTTTAGGGAGGCTTCGAGAGGGCGCCGAACCTCTTGGGGATGGAAAGGTTTGATAGAAGCAAGGAAGATAATTGAACAAGGTATTCTCTGGAGAGTTGGGGATGGAACCAAGATTAGAATTCATGAAGACCCGTGGCTCTCCAAGCAGAACACTTTTAAAGGCCATCCGTTGGGAGTTTTGAACGTCACGCAGGTATGTGATTTAATTGACCCTACCACGCGAGCTTGGGACCCCGAGCTGATCAAATCGGGATTCAACGCAGAGGAGGCTTGCTTGATTTTGGGTACTCCTATTAGCAGGAATGGTGTTGGCGATAAACTCGTATGGTTCCACTCTCGGAATGGGGTTTACTCGGTAAAGTCTGGGTATGGAGTTGTTGTCGATCTAATGGAAAATGGGGCTTTGGGAAAGAAAGGAAGAGGCGCCCCGAGTGAGAAATCAAAGCATCAGGTGCTATGGAGGAGGATCTGGTCCCTGGATGTGCCAAATAAGATGAAATTTTTCATCTGGAAATGCTGTAATCACTCTCTGGCTGTGAGACGAAATCTGGTAAGAAGGAACATGCGCATTGAAAATATCTGTGGAGTGTGTGGTAAGTTGGAAGAAACGGAGAACCATTTGTTTTTTCGATGTGAGCTCAGCCACAGTCTCTGGTTTTGCTCGCACTTACAACTCAACTCCTATGAGTTGGAAGGGGCCGACTTCTTCCAAAGCTGGGAGAACTTCTGTAAGAAAGTGATTGATCTGGACAATGCAAAAGAGTTGATGCAAGATTTTGTTTTCGGGCTCTGGAGAATTTGGAAAAACAGAACGACTCTATTTTCAATGGGAAGTGCCAGAAGCCTACTGAAATCCTGGAACTGTGGAAACAGAGCATTACGGAGTACAGGTATGCAAAGGAACAGGGAAGCCTGAAGGTCCAAACCATGGAGGTCAGCGACGGGCGGCAGGCTGGGGATCTGGGTACTCGTTGGAAGAAGCCGTGCTTTGGAGTGACTAAGTGTCACGCCCCAAACCAAGTATTAAGGTCAACCTTGGGTTAGGACGTGAGTCACACCTTAATTATAACTTAACTAATATAATTAAGTCTGTGACTTGAAATAAAAACATGTTTAACTCACTTGGAATATAATTCAACTGAACAACATATCATTATTGAAAATTTCTGCCAAGATTACAACTTATGAACTACTCAAAGTTCACACAAAAGTAGTTCTTTATTCAAACAAGAAAGCAAAAGCCAACGAGTTCATCTTTTTATTTCTTTATACATATTTACACAACGGACAGCAAGCAGACTTTAAGTTTCTGGTTCTGTACCTGCAAAATTTAGTTAGAGTGAGCTTAAAAAGCTCAGTAGGGACCTATACCTTCATTACTAAAATATCAGAGAATAGTTAACATAGCAGAATTTAGACTAAAATCAGAATGAGGCATAAGAATGCAATGCAAATGCCTTAACTGTACCCGTTAATCCATATAACTAAACACCCAGACCTTGTACGTCCCATTCCGTACTTATACCACTTGATCCCGAGTGTTTAAGTATATGAACTAACCCCCATCCCTAAACATCCCTGAACTCCCCTTTTTGTTAGTCATCTTGCCTAAACTCTTCGTCTCCAGTCCCGAATTACCCTTAAAGAATCTGTGCACTGTGGGCTCGCCTGAGACCTGGTGCCTACTAAGAGTTTGGCTCAACTACACAAAAACTAAAAGCCATTACCTTAAATTCCCAAAGACAATCCTACTTTACTCCCACATCATAAATTTGAATTTCATTTCAAACATTTATACTCAAACAATCATCAGAAACAGCATTCATATTCAACTGGAATTCAATATGAATATCAAACTTATATGTGTACTTAAGTAAGAAATAATCAGATTAATACATATAGAATGTTTCCCAGAACCCCCTACCTTGAATTCGATTAATTTTGCTCTTCTGAAGAACCTAATCAGATCACACAAAAACACATCCAAAAGTATAAACACAAGTAACAAATATTAGAAACCACACTAAGTGCTAAATCACAAAATTAATATTATCTAAAGAAAGTACATAAATTCTGGAATCTTATACTCAAATAATGCCATTCAAATAAGGTAAAGAAGACTAGAAAGGAAACTGAGATAGAAATTAGATGTGGTAAAAACAATGCTTTACATCTCCAGAAAATCTGCAGAAAAACAGCATTACTGAACCAACTTTAGACTCCTTTTTGAACATTCAAAACTAAACCAAATCGTGTAATATTACATGGGTTTTGAAGTTTGGGTTCTGTACTTTAAAAGCATATAAAGTTTGTAGAAAACGGAACTCTAAATTGGAAGTTATGTCCAAACAAAAATGGGGTCTTGAAACTGAAAATCCAGTTTTCTGTTGCTGTTTGGCAGCTCGCGACCCAAGTTTAAACAAGGTTTTGATTGATCAAAACTCAACGAAACTGAGTGAAATCAATTGGGTTACGATCATAAACACATTTATTCTTAACACACTAAAAATCTTCTCCAAAGGAGCACATATAGACCTATAAATTAAGAACAAAATAAGGCTACTTGAAACTTGAGTTTTCTCTGCAATTAAATCAATTTTTCTGCAACTCACATATCAGTACACTTCCAATTCATATAACAGAATCCAAAACACTTCCAGGTAGTCCAGAAATCAAGTATACAATACCCAAATATAACATGACTCAAAATTAACAAGAAATTGACCTTTTGAACCAAACCCTTAATCAAGAAATTTGATCTACACACCCAATCCGAATTACCAAACTCTAATTCTTGTTCAGATTGGTTCGTTGAATGATAGAAAACCCTAAATAAAACTAAGAACTCTAAATATAATTCATGGCAGTTTCAATTCCACTTAAAGAAATTAAATTCGAAAAATGAAAATAATCAAAGAACAAGAAATTTACCCTTCAAAACTCCGAATCCTTCCTCCCAAATCACGTTCTCTAACTCTTAATTTCTCTGCCCTTTTCGATTTCTGATGCTTTTCCCACTTCTCTGCAACCCCTTTTATAGTTTCTCTAATCCTACCCAATCCTATTAGAGTCATGATGAAAACTTAGCTTCCTAGGCCATCCACCTCCTGCTTGTAGACCTCTGTGGCTCTTCTCCGTTCACCCTCTGTCGAACACACTCCTTGATGAAACAGGAGATGAACAGCTCTCTAAAGCACACTCCTTAGATCAATCAAACTTCGACCCATCACAACATATCCTAATTTCTACCCGATTTAAGTGTGAGGGAAGAAGATTTTTCCTAAAGCTATGGAAGAGTCATGAAGTTTCTCTTCCTTGTTTCTATCGCCCAGGAAGGAAGAAAGTAAAGAAGTTTCCTTCCTTTCCTGTTTCCTTTCTACGTAATTGCTTCTTTTTTTTTATTATTCTTTTTTATTATTATTATTATTTTTTAATGCTACTTAATTATTGTACCCAAAAATAAAAATCCTTATTTGCTTTAAAACAATAATAATAATAACAATAAAAATACATAAATAAAAAGTATAGTATTAAAAGCTACTAAACAAATAAAAACTAAGCAGACTAAAATTTTGTATAGAAACAATTATAATCACACTTCACTCTTAATTAAACGAGGGATATTACACTAAGATCAACACCGATGCGGCATGGTGCAAAGATACTTTGCGTTCGGGGATTGGTTGGGTGGCTCGTGATTTCGCTGGGGTGCTTCAGGGAGCGGGTGGCCTTGGGTCTTTGCTTTTCCTGTCTGCTAATGCGGCGGAGGTTGCTGCCATCAGGGAGGCTCTTGAATTTTGTATTGCACAAAAGTTAGACAAAGTTATTATCGAATCCAACGCAAAATCTATTGTACAAATGATTAGGAAGGAGATTGCTTTTGACTATAGATTTGACTGCATTCTTGGTGATATTGAGGTCCTAGCACATAAGATCTCGTCTGTGGAGTTTGTCTTTATGCCCAGAGTATGCAACCTTGCTGCTCACTCGATTGCCAAGTTTGTTTCTAAGTCTGGAAAAAACCATGTTTGGGACTGTATTGGGCCTGAATTTTTGTTTAATGTCCTGGCCCAAGACATTAATCTTTCTCTAAGAATCTAATATATTCTATCTTTGAAAAAAAAAATTAATTTGAGCATTTGAATTTAATCCAACGGCTACAAGCAGAGAGTCTTTTTAAAAGTTATAATAACTTTAACCGTTAAATTAAATTTAAAGGGTCCAGATTAATTGATTGTGTGGCTTTTGTGGGAGAGATCCGAAAGGAATCTCTTCCCAGATGTCGATCATACAAGATCTTCGATATCTTTGCTGTTGTCAAGTAGCGACACATTTTGTAATACAATGGGGTTACATGTAATGGATGAGAAAAACTGGTGTGGGGCTTGACATGCCACTGAACCTTGTTGAGTGGCTTTACAATCCACTCAAAAATCATCACGTGGCAACTCTTAAATATAATTTTTTTCTCATACTTCTATATTTAAAATTCTCATAATTACTTTTTCCACTAATTAATATGCATCAATTCAATGTCTTATATTTTGTTCGTCCCTACCTTTTTCCCAAATATTCCCTCCAGTTTATGTTGCAGGGAATGCCTGCCTTCTTTAACTTCCCAAACAATCTCATTGTATAATATTATTTGATTTATCTCTTCGAATATGCTATTTATGAAGACTAAATCCTTTCCTCATACTCATAGCAGCATTGCGTACCTGAAAGCTTCAGCGTCAGAATTCACCATCATTCTAATTTTTACAATCTTCTTTATACTCCATTATCTCAGCAGCAACCTATCAATTGAAAAAAAAATTAAACTACCATTTTAATAAAATACTCATAGTAAAGAACGGAAAAAACTATTGTATAAATATGTGGGTAATTCGTATCAACATATTAATCCTCACATTGATTAACATTTGAGCCCAAATATTAGATTAACATGTTAACGAAAACAAATAAAAAAATTAGGCTAACATAATAACCCTATTACGCCTATATATATGGGTTATTCATGTCAAGTTCACATGATCAAATCAAGTATTGTATAAATAACGAAAAAAACTTAAAGATTCTTGATTGCTTCCCATGACAAAAGTTGGAGAAAGTGATTTTGTTTGGGTACAAAAAATTTTCTGAAGAACAGCGAGAGAAAAAGTCGAAGAGACAAAGAAGTGGGAAAGAGAAGAAAGTGAAAGAGTCCTGCAACATAAATTGGAGGGAATATTTGGGATGGATAAATGTGGCTTGCCACCAGTTGTCCCTCTTTTTTAAAGTTAGTGAGAAATATAATTATGAGAATCCTAAATATAAAAGAATGGTAAAAAAAAATTATATTTAAGACTGGTCAGGTGTCGATTTTTTAGTGGATTGTAGCGTCACCCACCAAAGTCCAGTGGCAAGCCAAGTCCCACACAAGTTTTTCTCGTAATGGACACATGGATGAATTCAGCATGTGCCTATCGGGGGCAGCTGCCACCACTCAACTCCTTATGCGATGAAAAATTGCTCTAACTAAAAAGATACGTTTTCCTTTTACGTTCTACACTATTTCTACAATCTCACCCTTCTTAGTTATGTAATTTTTTATTTAGTAAATGGTCTGCAATTTTAGTGTTTTAAGCACCAGTTATTCAAAATCATGTGGTTTAACAATAAGTTGATAACATTGTATTGAATTTCAATTTAATTTTATCACTTAAAGTTGCCCCCACTAAAAAAAATGTTTCTAGTTCCATCCATGGATGGATGTAACTAAACCACTTACAATAATAACTCGAGAATTTCAATTGAGAAATATCTTTCATTTATTTCATTTTGCTTTGTTACCTTGATCAATTTCTTTACTAGTCTGAAATCAACCTACGCTGAGAAGTAGGCATTGGTATACAAAGTCGGCAATTTTCGAATGGGAACATGCTAGAAAGACCATATTTTAGACTACCATGCGGCGATTGATTCTTTCCTTTCACTTTAAATAATAACTCGAGAATTTCAATTGAGAAATATCTTTCAGTTATTTCATTTTGGTTTGTTCATTTTGTTTTGTTCACTTGATCAATTTCTTTACCAGTCTGAAATCAACCTGCACTGAGAAGTGGGTTTGTATACAAAGTCGGCAGTTTTGAATAGGAAAATGTTAGAGAGACTATTTTTTTTTTTAATCATATTTTGTAGAAACATGATGTGGCAATTGATAGTTGGATTTTTTTTTTTTTATGATTTAAAGAATGAGTATAACCATCAACTACTGCGATCTACAAAATATTATTTAAATAAACGCTTTCTTTAATGTCACTCTTTTCTAATAAGACAAACTCATGCCACCGTCAGAAAGGTTGGAAGAGAGAGTGATTCGATCCGCCCCCAGACACATCGCCACCGGCCAGCTCCATCCCCCAACCCCACCCAACCAGGCAACCACCCGGCCTCAACCCCCCATACTTCAACTTGATGATGCCAAGATGAACACTGTTTCTTTTAGCTGTTAGGGTTTTATGAAACTATTTAAACAAAAATTTATATTATATTATGGTTATATTTTCATCCGTTTACAATAAATTATAGGGTATAAATGTGTTGACCTTAAAAATTACAACGCCTATGTGGAGCACAGATTTAGTAACTATTGAGCTAACTACGTACTTGTAAATGCGGGCATATGCCAGCTCGCAACCGAGTTCGGCCGAACGAGTAGAATAGATGTGATTGAAACAATTTCTCCTGTTACGACCCACAATGGTTCGGTGTACCAAATCTTTTTCATGTCTATGTACTCTTTCAACAACGAGAAGACCAACAAGAGAACTCTGCATATTGCCATTGATGTTGCGGCTAAAACATACCGTACTTTTGCTTAAATTAACTTGTTGTCCAGAGGCATGCTCATGATACTTTAGGATCTCCTTAATCGTATTACAATTTGTCGTCCTAGCCCTTGAAAAAAAAAAGCAGTCATCCAAGATTCTTTTGAAGTCCGTTTGGTTTTGATATATTCTTGAAGAAATTATATTCTTTAGAATTACATGCATTTAGCCACCCCACTAAAAATTCTCCGAAAATGGAAGTCAGTCAAACAATTTGATGCAAAGAACGATTTCTTTCATGATAATCTAGCTGAGGAGATTTATATGGAGTTTCCTCCTTGCTTCGGTGATACTACTAGGAAAGGAAATGTGTGCAGGTTGAAGGCCTTGTATGGTCTAAAAATATGGAAGGTTCACTACAACTAAGAAATTTTTTGGCTATTGGCAGGTTAATTCTGATCATACCCTATTCTTCATACGCAGAGATGGATGCTTGGTTGTAAACCATCTGACACTCCTATTATTCAGAATCATCATCATGGTATATATCATGATCAAGTACCGACTAACAAGGAGAGATATCAAAAGTTAGTGAAAAAACTGATTTATTTGTCACTCACTTGCCTAGATATTGCATATGCAGCGAGTATTGTTATCAATTTATGCATTATGTTCAAGAAGCACGACACTTGGGTGTTGACGGTTTTACTAATGTTGACTGGGTCGAAAAAAATTACAGCTCAATGCTCTAATTCAGATTATTTCACTTTTGTAGGGCGCAATCTGGTTATACATGACGTAGTAAAAACAGAATGTAGTTGCGCGATCTTCTACAGAGGCCGAGTATCGAGGCATTGCTCATGGTGAGTGTGAACTGCTCTGGCTAAGGTGGTTACTTACTAAGTTAGGCTTTAAACCTAAGGGTGCCATGAGACCCGTTTGCAATAATCAGGCTGCTTGAGCCTTTGTAGACAATCCAATTCAATATGATAGAGCAAAACACAGGTGGACAAACATTTTATTAAAGAGAATCTGAAATGGAAATGGATCGAGGTTCCGTTTGTTAACTCTTCAGAATAGCTGGCATATGTATTGACACATGCTGTGTCAAAACGAGTTTTTGATGACTTACTTGTCAAGTTGAGTATTGGAGATATCTATGCATCAACTTAAGAGAGAGTGTCGATGTGAGTCAATTTGTCTCATATCAGATATAGAGTAGTAAGAGTTGTTTGTGTAAGTATATAGAGGTTTCCTTATGTTATCGGATCGGATATACAAGAAATATGTATAAAAGAAAATTGCCCCAAACTTCTCTATGATTTCATGCTTTTCAACCTTTGGCCCTCGGTTGGAGATGAAGGCAAATATGGTCATGTACTGTTCATTAAAATATTAATATCTTGGAGGGGACCAACCTTCGGTTGGAGATGGCCTTAGAGCCGAAAGGCCTTCGACACAAAAGAGGAATAGGTAAGGAGAGAGCGTGTCTCCCTACCTACCAATGAATGACAAGTGTTTTTTCTTGTGTGGATCCTATTTCAATGGGAACTTGATGAGTCGATCCGCCTACACGTCTTGCTTTTACTGTTATATGGGGAGTTACTTCAGTACCCCATTTGATGCAATCGTATGCCTTGCTCATGTCGAGTTTAAGGGCCAAGAATCTCTCTTTACTTCTTCTAATTAAAGTCTGAGCAATTTCAAAGGCCAACACTGTGTTGTTAGAAATTAGGCGCCCCGGAACAAAAGCACTTTGATGTTTGAGAAGTTAGTTTAGGCATAATGAGCTTGACGCGATTGGAGATAGTCTTTGAGGCAAGTGGGGTTGGTTAAAACTAAACCTGGGCTAGAGTTGGGTTTCCCGACCCAACCCAACGTGACCCAACCACCCGAGTTGAACCCTTGGGCCTAGGGTATATATAGTGTGGGTTCTAAATAAAACCAGAACAGAAATCAAGCAGCTCCCCACTCTCAATGGCCTCCTCCGCTCGACCAGCTCCAGGCCGGGGCCGAAACTGGACGGAACTGCCGGAGGACGTCACGGCTTCAATACTCTCTCGACTCGGAGCCATCGAAATCCTGACGAGCGCTCAGATGGTGTGCGCGACGTGGTACAACATTTGCAAGGACCCGCTGATGTGGTGCACCGTCGACCTGCGCGATCTTGATCATCAGAAACACATTCATTACGACTTGGAGAAGATGTGCCGCCACGCCGTTGACCGCAGCTCTGGAAATCTGGTCGGTATCAATGTCGAAGATTTCGGCTCCGATGAGCTTCTCAAGTACATCACCAACTGGTATTCAAATGTCAATTTAGTTATTCTATGTTTGCTTTTCGGGTTTTGTTCTTTCAACATTAGTTTAGTTGTTTCACATTTGGGAGTTGTAATTCAAGGTTGGTCAAGTCATTGTCTTTTGGTAATGTCACCAATTTTGTTTGATCCTAACGACTCCATCTCAATAACTGCGTTGGAGGGCGAGTCCCAATGTGCGATCCCGTGTGAGTGCTTGTGTGGTTTAACTAACCCTTATGAGAAGAAGTCTAGGAGGAAACGCGGCCGATGCCCTTTTCGTCCTTCCGACCTAGTTGTGTTCTTACGAACACCTTTCACTTTGTCCAGGGTTTATGCTGCAAACTTGTTTATGTGGGTTCGATACTGACTAGACCATTCGCTGCAATGCATGCATGAAAATTCTTGGGATGATGATTTTACTAGACATTTAGTGATGTGTTTTGCATATAATTTCCAAGAAAAGAGTTGGTATTTAGTATTTGGTTTAGTTTGCTTGTTTGGTATACTGTCACTTATTTAATTACGGCTCTTTAGCCAAAATGGTCCTGGGATTAAAATAACTTCTCACTTTGGTTTGTCATTAAAAATCGATAGAAATGGTCCCTGAATTTGTCCACCATCAATCATTTTGATCTTTCCGTGAAAAATCTCCGTTAAATTGAGGTATTTTTGTTCAATCAACCACTCCACTTGCTTTTCCATCTAATAGAGATTTTTCACGGAATGACCAAAATGATTGACGGTGGACAAACTCAGGGACCACTTCTATCAATTTTCAATGTCATGGACTAAAGTGATGAGTTATACCAATCTTAGAGACCATTCTGACTACAACAGCCTTTTAAGTAATGCCTTCTTTTTGTATATTTATTGTGCATCTGTTATCTCTGATATGATTCACAACACGCACACAAAGGCAGACAATATATACATATATGTATGCTAGAAATTCCATATATTCATGCCAATGGATTATTATGTAATTTACGTTGATTAGAATTTCTTTCCTATGTGTCTTCCTCTAGTTCCTAACATATTAATCTATCACCTTTCAATAGTTCAAGTGGAATCAAACGTCTCCGACTTGTCCGTTGCGATGGCATAACGAATGAGGGACTGGCTAAAGTGGCTTCGAAACTTCCACACTTGGAGGACCTTGAAATTTCATACTGTGCATTCTCACATGAACCTCTAGAAGTTGTAGGGTCTTCTTGCCCTCTTTTGAAATCATTCAAATTTAACAACCGGTGGTACAAATGGTCAGATGAAGAGTGTGACGACGATGCACTTGCTGTAGCAGGAACGATGCATGATTTACGCCACCTCCAGCTATTTGGGAATAAGCTGACGAACGATGGCTTGCTGGCCATTCTTGACCATTGTCCTCAGCTCGATTCGCTTGATCTTCGGCAGTGCTTCAATCTTAAGCTGGGAGGAAAGTTGAGAAGAAGATGTGCTGAACAAATGAAAAAATTGTGGTTTCCTGATGATTCCACCCTTGACTATGAATTTGATTCTGCAATTGACTACCATGAAGACAACCCATTTGGGTATTCGGATATAGATTTGATGTCTGATGATGATAAGGATTATGACTTCTGTAACCGAAAAGTAGAAGATGATGAGGAGTATGACTTCAACTATGGGAGTGGTTCTGATGACTGCCGTGAGGTTGAGGATAATGATGTTTATCCATGGATTGTCTAACTTTTGATGCATTGAAGACCTTGTATCTGATGAAATCGGCGCATCTAGTTCTCTCGAAGCGAAAAGCTTTAATACATCCAAGGGGTCTGGAATTTCTTTGCAGAATGCCTAATTCTCTACAGAATATGCAGTTTTTTATGCGTTACCTCCCGCGACTATTTCTGCCATTTTACAAGCAGGGCTAATTACGCTTCATTTTAATGTGTACTTGGTCTTTGATAGCCTGGCTCCCATCAGACTGATTTTTCTCTGAACATTTCTTACTTGTTTAAAACAGGTTTTGTTAGTTTTGGGGACTGAAGTTATGCTTTATGTACGATGAATTTGAATGTTTCAGTACTTTTATTCATTGTGGCTTCGCGTTATTCGTTTGAGAATGCCATGGTAGCGTATTGGGGTTTAGGTAATGAGAATGGCGATGCAATTACATTAAAAAAAAAAATGAAAAAACTGAAGTGTCACCCGTAAATGTCTAAAATATTATGTAAAAGGAAGAAATAAAAACATTAGAGCTAACATCATGGTCGAGATTGGAGAACAAAACGCCTCTGAGTAACTGTAGTATCCGTTGGGATTATTAGTGTTCTTCACTTCCTTTGCATGCTCCAACACTCCATCCCAAAGAGATCCCTCGCCGCCATGGTTATTGTTGCCATGATGATCATCCACCACAAGTTGATGATTACTCTCAGAACTTAAGGTTGAAATAGTATGTCTTCAGATTTTGATATCAGTTGGTTCGAGACTCATTGTACGTTACCATCTTCCAAATCTTTGGTTGAAAAGATTCCGTTGTTGCCATTGTTGTCACCATGTTCATCATCTACTGCATGACGATGATTACTCTCAAAACTTAAGGGTGGTGACTTAAACAAGATGTCTTCAGATTTCGATCCTAGTTGGGTTGCGACACATAGCGCTTTACCATCCTCCAAATCTTTATTCCAAATATCTCTCTCACCGTCATTGTGGTTCGGGACACATTGTGCCTTGTCATCTTCCAAATCAATATACCAGCTGAAGGATTCGCCGTTGGCATTGCTGTTACCATGGTGATCACCAACAACATGATGATGTTGATTAGTCTCAAAACTAATCAAGGGTGAAGAATTAGGCAAGATGTCTTCAAATTTTGATATTAGTTGAGTAGAGTCGCGTAGCGGACTAGCATCTTCCAAATCTTTATCCCAAAAATATTCATCGCCACCATTGTCGTTACCATGATCACTCTCAGAATTGAGGGTTGAAATATTAGACAAGATACCTTTAGATTTCAATATTGGTTGGTACGGAACCCATTCTGCCTTATCATCTTCCAAATCAATATACCAGCTGAAAGATCCCTCGCGGCTATTGTTGCTACCATGACGATCACCAACGAGGGGTGATGAATGAGGCAAGATGTCTTTAGAGTTTGATATTAGTTCAGTCGAGACACATAGCACATTACTATTTTCTAAATCTTTATCCTTAAAGTACCCGTCGCAATTATTGTCACCCTGATGATGATTCTCAAAATTTAGGACTGAATTTGTAATCATATCTTCAGATTTCGATACTGGTTGGTTCGAGACACATTGTGCCTCACTATCTTCCAAGTTTGTATACCAGAAAGATCCCTCACCGCCATCGTTGTTAACATGATGATCACTCTCAAAACTAGATCACAAGTCTTCATATATTGGAATTGACGGCGTGATGGAGATGCATTGCTCCTTAACTTCCTCCAAAGCATGCCTACCTTTCCCTCTCTTCTTGTTATTCTGAAGAAGCGCCGAATATTCGTCTTCAACTGCATAGCATACTGTCCACTCATCCTCAATCCACTTCTTCTCATCCGCCAACTTATGATCATCTTCTTCCAGATCATCAACATCGATAATCTCTATCTTTCGCTTGTTTTGCTGCCCCTTTTTTTAGGCCTCGAAACTTATGAATTTGCTCCTCAACTTCATCCCCACTAACAGAACCATCATGTGTTTTGTCTGATTGCATGTAGCGAATGAGAACAGCATCCGCCGAAGAGTGCCCGAAAGCATAAGTACTGCCCACTTGAGAAGCCTTTCGCTCTCTTTTACTTTGTTGTCTCTCTTGTTTTTCCTCCATTGTTATTTCACATGCCTTTCTTTTCATCTCTTGTGCACACAGTTACGTAGCTAGGGTTTCGGTTTTCGGTTTAGGGTTTACAATATCTTTGCTTACTTTTTGCTTGAGAATGTTTTTTTATAGCGTGGTGTAGACAATCAACCAGCTGAGCTCTGTGTGTGTGTGTATATATATATTTCACTCTGTAAAGTAGACTTGAACTGAAACATGTCAAGGAAGAGTCCATGGCCTGAAGTAGGGCGCCGAACCAGTCACCAACAAGCTTGTAGCTCAAGGAGTTGTCACGGTCCATGAATCTTCTTTTAACTACCTACTCATGTGCGTTTCGTGTCTGCAGAGATCAAGTGTTAGGAACACGGCTTAGTATACCAAGTGTAATAATACAATTAGTTGGAAACTCGAAAAATAAAATTTTCAACTAACTATATTATGACATTTGACGTTCCAGCCGTGTTCTTGGCACACTGGGCATCTCTTAGTCTATTTGTCATGATTTTGTTTGATTTAAAGCACCTCCTAACTTTTTAAGTCAAGATAAGTTGTTCCGATCGGTCAACATAGTTTTTTTCCTTATATCGTTCAAAGACAACTTCTGTGAACCCCTCCACTTCAATAATGTCCCGCTAAAACTAGGGAAGGAACCATCCAGGAAGCATGAGGGCATAATTATGTTTTACATAATTATATTCAGAAACTAATTGACAAATGAGAAGTAGAGACTTCACTTTACAACTAATTTGTAATATATATAGGGAGTACCTAATTCGTGATAAACTCATGCAAGGTCTATTAACACTGCAATGTGAAACTACTCTCAACACGTTCCCATAAGTGTGACCTCATTTAAGTCTAACACGAGGACAATACATGCTTTGATACCATAAAGAAAGTTGATGTTCTATCCTAAAACTAATTGACAATTAATATGAGAATAATCCAAGCCCTTATAAGTGTTGAGAATGAGTCTCACATTAATGGGAGGATGGACCTTGCATGGGCTTATAAGAGGTTAGACTACTCCCCATCTTGCCAATTGGTTTTATGGGGAACCCCAACTTTCTTCATGGTATCAGAGCTAGGTTATCCCACGTGTGAAGCCAAACGGCCACACGCGCTCCACATCACCCCGTTGTATTGTCCATGTGTTAGGCTTAAAAATTCGCCACACGTGAGGGGGCGTGTTGAGAATGAGTCTCACATTGATGGGAGGAGGGACTATGCATGAGCTTATAAAAGGTTGGGCTACTCCCCATATTGTCAATTGGTTTTATGGTGAAACCTCAACTTTCTTCAATAAGGATACAATGTGATGAAATTGAAGTTCCACCATAAAACCAATTGGCAATATGGGGAGTAGCCCAAGACCATATAAGCACATAGCAAACCTTGTCCCTCACCAATGTGGGACAACTCTCAACACGCCCCCGCACGTGTGGCGGATTTTCAAGCCTACACGTGGACAACAACTGGGTGACGTGGAGCGCGTGTGGCCGTTGGGCTTCACACGTGGACAACCTTGCTCTGATACCATGATGAAATTGAGGTTCCACCATAAAACCAATTGGCAATATGGGGAGTAGCCCAAGACCATATAAGCACATAGCAAACCTTGTCCCTCACCAATGTGGGACAACTCTCAACACAATGTTTGTTAAATTAGCTACTTTGAATCCAAATAAGGAGCGAGGGTTAATTAACTAATTTGTGAACATTTATTCTTTCTCCCTTTTGTTCTTGAGCTAATTAAGGTGTTGTTCTTAGCTCACTCTCACTTCCTCATAGTGTAGATAATATCGTTTGTTAAAAAACAATTAAGATGCTGTTAGTGGGGATTTCAAACTACGTTTTAACACCAAGAGTAGAATCCCGCCATAGGTTGAAACACACACACACACAAAACACCCCGACATTCCGTCAGTATATTAAATTTTTCCTTTAGGGTTTTGTAATATTGTGGGTTCTGTGTTTTTAATCAACGTATGTTTTTCACTGGCTGGTGTGCCTGGGCTCCTGTTCTCTTCCAAGATTCTTTTGGAGTCCTTTTGGTTTGATATATCCTTGAAGAAATTATATTCTTTAGAATTGCACTCATTTAGCCACCCCACTACTCAAAATTCTCCGAAAATGGAAGTAAGTAAAACAATTTTATATGGAATTTCCTCCTTGCTTCGGTGATACTACTAGGAAAGGAAATGTGTTCAGGTTGAAGGCCTTGTATGGTCTAAAAATATGGGAAGGTTCACTACAACTAAGAAATTTTTTGGCTATTGGCAGGCTAATTCTGATCATACCCTATTCTTCATACGCAGAGATGGATGCTTGGTTGTAAGCCATCTGACACTCCTATTATTCACAATCATCATCTTGGTATATATCATGATCAAGTGCCGACTAACAAGGAGAGAGATGAAAAGTTAGTGAAAAAGCTGATTTATTTGTCACTCACTTGCCCGGATATTGCATATGCAGTGAGTGTTGTTAATCAATTTATGCATTCACATAATGAAGACCACATGGGGTTGTAATGCGTATTTTGGGGTATCTAAAGTCTGCGCGCCCAGGAAAATGGTTGATATTCAAGAAGCACGACACTTGGGTGTTGAGGGTTTTACTGATGCTGACTGGGCCGGAAGAAAATTACAGCTCAAAGCTCTAAGTCAGATTATTTCACTTTTGTAGGGCGCAATCCGGTTATACATGACGTAGTAAAAACAAAATGTATTTGTGCAATCTTCTGTAGAGGCTGAGCATCGAGGCATTGCTCATGGCGTGTGTGAACTCCTCTGGCTAAGGTGGTTACTTACTGAATTAGGCTTTAAACCTAAGGGTGCCATGAGACCCTTTTGCAATAATCAGGTTGCTCGAGCTATTGTAGACAATCCAATTCAATATGATCGAACAAAACACATGGAGGTGAACAAACACTTCATTAAAGAGAATCTGGAATGGAAACGGCTCGAGGTTCCGTTTGTTAATTCTTCAGAATAGCTGGCATATGTATTGACACATGTTGTGTCAAAACGTTTTTTTGATGACTCACTTGTCAAGTTGGGTATTAGAGATATCTATGCATCAACTTCAGGAGAGTGTTGATGTGAGTCAATTTGTCTCATATCAGATGTAGAGTAATTAGAGTTGTTTGTTTGTGTATATAGAGGTTTCCTTATGTTATCGGATGTACAAGAAATATATATATATATAAAAGAAAATTGGCCCAAAGTTCTCTATTTTTATTTCAAATTCACCCCAAGTTCTCTGTGCTTATTCCAAGTTCCTTCTCCATGCTTTTCAACGTACTGCCCCAGAATATCATCTTCCTGTTTAGTCCAGGCACCTTTCCCCATTCCCAGCAAATTATTATATATAAAAAACTAATGAAAATGGTTTGAAAACTTTGAGTTTTAATCAAAATGATAAAAATGTGTTGTAAGTGAATAGTATTATGAGTGATATTTTAGAGTAAAATTCCTTTTTTCGTTGAAATAAACAGTACCAAAAGTGTTTTGTTAAAACTTTTTATTATATATCCTCCTTCCTCCATCCTCCATATGATGGGTTAAGAGCAAGTCCACCCGTGCATATTGCTCGGGGGACAGTGGAGGACAGGAGGCCTGAGGGCCGGTGGGAAGTGCTCCAGCCGTTCGGAGCCCGAGCCCAGGTGGGAGCCCGAGCAAGAGGGCAATCAGGAATTCACGGGCCTGTGACCCGAGCCCGTTCGAATTTTTTATTTTTTTTCTGTCAGGCGCGTGCCCCTCACTCGCGAGTGGGGGCGCGTCGCCGACCGAAAAGTCAGAAAAAAAAAAAAGTTTTGCAGGGCTATCAGTTACCGTTGGGAAGCCACGTGGCTTCCCACGGTCCGTTCGATCAAACGCCCTTTAAATAAAAGCCGTCCGATCCAAAAAAAAAAACTGATTTGAAATTAAAAAAAAAAGAAAAAATAGTTTAATAATTAAGAAAAGTTACCGTTGTGACACGTGGCACAATCTGGAGTGTTGGAATTCAAATTTTTTTAAATCCAACGGCAGAGATTAATTATTTGAATAAAATTTAAAAAAAAATGTAAAAAATCCGAAAAAAATTGTAAAAATTCTGCAAAAAATTCTGAAATAATTTGTAAAAAATTCTTTTAACTTTTCTATAAATACCACTTCTTCTCCATCTACCTTACACCACAATTTCATATTTTCTCAACTACTTTCAATCAAATTCCTATCTTTCTCTCAAAGTTTCAATCCAATTTTTTTCCACAAAATGACTACTGATGCAGGTACGAATTGGTCGCTTCTTGAAGATGTTGCGTTGTGCACTAGCTGGTATGAAGTTACTCATAATTCCGTTACGGGTAATGAGATGCATTTGCGAGAAATGTTGAGTTTCATACATACCAAATTTCTTGAGCAAATGAGTGGGACAAGAACCAAAGAATCGGTGGCCAGTCGTTGGAAATTACTTAGCCATTCATTTAGTACGTGGAGAGACACCTTGGCACAAGCTAGTAGTAATCTTCGAAGTGGGGAAAATTATGCGGATCAGGTAAGAATATATTTGTTTGTATTATTATTTGTGACCTAATAATTTCATTATTATTATTTGTTTGTAATATTTATTTGTAACCTAATAATTTCATTATTATTATTTGTTTGTAATATTTAGTTGTTACCTAATAATTTCATTATTATTATTTGTTTGTAATATTTATTTGTTACCTAATAATTTCATTATTATTATTTGTTTGTAATATTTATTTGTGACCTAATAATTTCATTATTATTATTTGTTTGTAATATTTATTTGTTACCTAATAATTTCATTATTATTATTTGTTTGTAATATTTATTTGTGACCTAATAATTTCATTATTATTATTTGTTTGTAATATTTAGTTGTTACCTAATAATTTCATTATTATTATTTGTTTGTAATATTTATTTGTTACCTAATAATTTCATTATTATTATTTGTTTGTAATATTTAGTTGTTACCTAATAATTTCATTATTATTATTTGTTTGTAATATTTATTTGTTACCTAATAATTTCATTATTATTATTTGTTTGTAATATTTATTTGTTACCTAATAAGTTCATTATTATTATTTGTTTGTATTATTTATTTGTTACCTAATAATTTCATTATTATTATTCGTTTGTAGAAACTTCAAGCACAAGCATGGTATGCTTCCAAAATCAAAGCAAAACAAAAATCATTCAACCGGTGGGAATGTTGGAATATTGTTAAAGATTCTCCTAAATTCAAAGTTGTGCCTGTTGGTCCAGAAGTATACATGAACAGCACCCCTCTACACAGCACCCCTATACACAGCACCCCTCCACACTCTACACCCGATCATGGCTCCCATGTTCATGAAGAAGATGGAGAAGAAGTTCCTGAAACGCCGATTCCTGAACAAGCGTCGGGGTCAACCCGTTATCCAATTAGGCCTCAAGGTAAGAAGGCTTCAAAGAGGAAATGGAGTGCTTCCAAGAATGATTATGGAAAGTACATGCAAGAACTTGCTCGTCAAGGTGAATTGACGTTGGCACGGAAAATGGCGAAATATGAGGCTAATAAGGCTAGAGATGAGGCAAAAGCTGCAGCTATTCAACAAGCATTTCAAGCTGAACAGAGGGAAAGAGAGCTACTTAGGCAAGAAAGGGAGTTGGTTAGAGAAGAAAGAATGGCACAACGAGATCGTGACATTATGAACACGCCTTTAGAAGGGATGTCTCCAGATTCTAAATATTTTTGGCGGTCGGAGAAGAAGGATGTGGTGCAAAGGAGGCGTGCAAGAGAAGCGAGATCAAGAGGAGATGGTCCTAGCACAACAAATTGGTTAAGTGATGATGAATAGGGTAGTTTTTGTAATCGGAGCCCATAATTTTCCAATCACTTTGGGTTGTAATTTATTATTTACGTTGTTTCCAATTTATTGAAGTTAGTACTTTATTTAAAGTGAGAGTACATTTATTTAATTTCGTAATATATTTATACTAATAATAGAATTAAAAAACACACCAAATGGAATTAAAAAACACACCAACTGAAATTACATAAACACACCAAATGAAATTACATAAACACACCAAATAAAATTACATAAACATACCAAATAAAATTAAAAAAACATACCAAATAAAATTAAAAAACACACCAAATAAACTCACTACAAAAAAACGCACCAAATACAAACAAACATACTAAATAAACTTAAGTATCTTCAGCTTGTTTCAATGCCCACTGGTGCTCTATCAAGTCAATTTGCCGAGCATTGTGCATAGATGTCCTTTGAAGTGCAGTATATCGTGCAATGACCCTTTCATTGTAACGTCCATCCCCTAATGGCTCGTGTTGCACGGGTTCTTCGGTGGCATCATGGGCACAATATATCCGTGTTCTTGAATTGTTCATCGTGTCTGGCTCTGGCTCATATTCATCAACCACATCATAATCGTACTCATCTTCCACAATCATGTTGTGAAGAATGATGCACGTCATCATGATGGATCGAAGTGACTCTACATCGAACATTCTGGCAGCACCCCTGACGATCGCCCAACGAGCTTGAAGGATACCAAAACAACGCTCCACATCCTTCCTGCACCCCTCTTGACAGCTTGCAAAGTGTTTTTCCTTTGCACTTCGCGGACGTGGCACTGTTTTGACAAATGTTTCCCACCGTGGGTAAATGCCATCAGCTAGGTAGTATGCCCCGTCGTACCTACGTCCGTTGACGACGTATGTGACTTTTGGTGCCTTTCCTTGCAGGACGTCGTTGAACACTGGGGATTGGGCAAGGACGTTGAGATCATTTTGAGCCCCCGGAACCCCAAAAAAGGCGTGCCATATCCATGTATCAAAAGATGCCACTGCCTCCAAAATGATAGATTTTGCTCCTTTTCTGTCCCCATATGCGCCCTGCCATGCACTTGGACAATTTTTCCACGTCCAGTGCATACAATCGATGCTTCCTATCATCCCAGGAAAACCTCGCATCTCGGCCTTCTTCAGAAGCCTTTGCAAGTCCTCGTCAGTAGGTTTTCGGAGGTACTCTGCGGTGTACAAAGATTCGACTGCTCCGCAAAACCTCATCAGGGCCTCAAGAATGGTTGATTTCCCCATCCTCGCTATCTCATCCACTTGGTCTGCAGATGCTCCATACGCAAGCATCCGCAACGCAGCAGTGATTTTTTGCTCAGGCAGGAGACCCATAGCACCACAACAATCCTTCTTTTAAACAAAGTAAGAATCATGGTTGCAAACATCAGTCATGATTCTGTTGAACAAATGTCGTTCCATTCTAAAACGACGTCTGAAGTACGTATCAGGAAATGCACTGTTATGGACAAAGTAATCGTCCAACAGCTCTTCACCTCGTCGTTGCCTGCTTCTATCAAGGTTTCCGGAACGGCTGGGCCTGCATATCTGAGCAAAAGCTTGGTTGACTCGACGGGAATGTGAGGCTCTGGCCATTCTTGCTTCGTCATCTCTCCTTGTACGCTCCTCATCCTCTTCCATCTCATTTTGGGCTATCCGAAGGTTGAACATTCCTTCAGATTGGTTAAACAATTCTTCCTCTTGCTGATCGAGTTCCCACATCATCCTTGATGAAGAAGAAGACATTGTAAAAGGATGGATGGTGAAGAAGAAGCAGAAACTATGAATAATGAGATAGAGATGTTGAGAAAATTGGTGTGAGATTTGTGAGGATGAAGGGCGGATTATATGGACGATTCAGAAACGATTTGATTGTAGATAGGGCCACGTGGCATGCCGTCATTCGTTAAAAATCTGATCGAAATCTATCCTCAAAGATTCTGAAAAGATAACGACACGTGGCACAATCGTATTGGATAAAAATCTTATCGAAATCGATCTCCAATAATTATCTTTTCGGATAAATGACACGTGGCGCAATTTCGAATGAGTTAAAATCTGATCGAAATCTATCGTCAAAGATTCTGAAAAGATAACGACACGTGGCACGATCGTATTGGATAAAAATCTTATCGAAATCCTTCGCTAAATAATTGTTTTTTTTTTTATAAAATGACACGTGGCGCAACGAGAACGATTTAAAAATTCTTATCCGAATTTACAAATAATTTTATTTTGTATTATTTAAACAAACAAAAAAAACTAATATTTTAATTGCCTATTGCCTGGGGGAAGGGCTCCATGGGTGGAGATGCAAATGGCAGTTACTATTCATTTAAGGCAGTTACTGTTCATTAGGGTGGATTGCATAGTGGATTGCCTGGGGGGAAGGCTCCATGGGTGGAGTTGCTCTAATAAGGGTGTACTAGAGGTAGCTGATCCCACAGCACATACACAAAACTATAGATCACAAGGGAGCAACGTGCAGGCTTAAGGTCTGCTGTCCCAGATTTCGTGTCCCGTTTGTGTCTCTTGTTTAATTTTTTGACACGTGTCTCTTACTTTACACCCACATCTAACACTGTTAAGTTTTAATAAAACTAATTAATAAATAAATAAAAACCAAACGGCTTAATCTGGAGCGTCTATTCTCATCGAACAATGGCAAATCCAGCACAGAGAGAGCATTCGGCTTCTGTGCTCGTCCGCCTCGCAATCGCAAACCCAGCATAGACAAACCCAGCAAGGAGCAAACCTAACTCATCACAAAAAACCTAGAAAATCAAGCTAAAGAAGAAGAAGATGACGACGATGGGTTGCGGAATAAAGAGACCGGCGAGATCGGTCGGCCAAGAAGGCCGGAGCCCACCCGCTGCGATTGGGAGCGAAACGGTCGGAGCTCTGATTTTTTAGTTTCTTTTTTCTAGATTTGATCAATCATGGTAGCAATGGTATGCAGTTCTTTGATTTTTTTGCAGAATTTGTGCTTGACGGCACCCCGCATCGAAGCCGTCGTTTGAATTATGTACACCTGACTTCTAAATCACAGTCCAACCCAAGAATTATCAGTGAGAGAGAAAGAGAAAGAGAAAGATGAAAAGTCTTGGGGGTGGATCTCGAGAGTTGCTTTCTTTAATTTTTTTTTTATTTTTGAAGAATTTTATAACAAGTTAACAGTGTTAGATGTGGGTGTAAAGTAGGAGACACTTGTCATAAAATTAAACAGGAGACACAAATGAGACATGAAATACGGGACAACAGACTTGGAGCCCAGCTGAAAAGAGTGAGACTGTTTGGATTGAAGTTGCGTCCCTTAGTAGGATTCTCTTCTTTCTTTTTTCCCCTTCAGTTCTCTCTCCTTTTATTTGAACGATCACGATTAAGTCACGTTAACATCTTATATTAATTTTTTATAGCAAGAGAAATATAAAATAAGAGAATGTGAGAAAATGGGATGAAAGGGAATGAAAAGAGGAATGAAGAGAATTATAGTCCCTTTCCAAAAGTGTGTTAAAAAACTTTTCTAGTCATCGGTACTAGGTGTTGATCAGCCAATAGAGGGATCGTCATTTCTATCATTCATGTGGGGTTCCGAAAGAGAATGAGTGAAAATGGTCAAATTGTTCCAAATCTTTTAAATCTCTCATTAAATTTTTTTTCAGACAATTAAGTACTCGATCTAATTAGTTATCTTGTTTTAATTGATTCTTAATCGCCTAATTAGTTGTCTTCTTTTAAATGAATTTTAGTCACGAAATGTTTTTTTTTTCTTAAGAAAAAAATTAGGGTTAATCTCAGTTTATTATCTTCAAGCTTCGTGATTTTCAACATTTAGTACATGAAGTGGTACCAGTTTTAAGAGGCAGTCATCACAGGGACATCGCCAGACACAGAGTTTTAAGAGAAGTGGTACCAGTTCTAGTTCTTCTAGTGGGGGTTTGAGTTCCACTGCGCAGCGGAGGGGCAGCCGTACAAGCGGTTCTCGTTTTCAGGGACATAGAGGTCCTGGTAGTTCTTGTGGTCCATTTTGCCGTAAATGTAACAGTCGACATTTTGGGGAGTGCAAGCAAGGTAACAGAGGATGTTTTACTTGTGGCCAAATGGGACATCGGGCTATCCAGTGCCCATAGAACCAGCAGAAGCCTCAGCCATCCGCCTTGCCACCACCGATTCCTATTCAGCAGATTCCCGGGTTTAGTGGTTAACTCAGACGGGTTATGGTGGAGCATACCACTATCAGGGTGATATAGTTCCATACTCTTGAGGACAGTATCAGTACTCACTCGACCCGTATCATCAGGGAGGTTATCCTCAGTATCCAGGAGGTTATACATCATATCCGCCGTATTCAGGTGGTGGATCACAGTGGTATCCCGGAGGGCAATCCCAAAACGTTGAGGTTGCTTCTAGCAGTGCAGGATCATCAAGGTAGCCTAATCAGCCGAGTCAGGGACGTGGTATGCAGGGACGTGGAAACTAAGCTAGCAGAGGCCGTGGAGGACGTCAGCAGCAGCAGGGCCATGTCTACCATATTACTTTGCAAGATGCTCAGAACAATCTTGATCTGATTATGGGTACGTTAAATATTCTTGGTCATTTTGTTAGAGTATTAATTGATTCTGGTGCCACTCATTCTGTTATATCTCATACGTTTGTTCAGACGACGCAGCCCCATCCTACACCTCTTGGTTATGAGCTGGGTATATCAAGGATCTCCTGTTCTGGTGGAGGACATCGTCATGCCAGCTAATCTAGTCCCGTTAGATATAGTTGATTTTGATGTTATTCTGGGCATGGATTAGTTACACTACAATCGTGCCAAAATGGATTGTTATGAGAAGACAGTTACTTTTCATCGGTCGGGATGTGTCAAAAAAAACTTCGTGTACTAAATGCTGAAAACCACGAAACTTGAGGGTAGTAAACTGAGATTAACTGAAAAAATTATTGTGTTTGAAGTATTTTTTTCTAAAATGTTATGATCTTTCACTTTTTATAGCCACTTATACATCATTTTTTAACTATAATCATCGAATTGAATAAATTAAACGAATACAAATACAAAGTATGAGAGATTAAAAATATCTATTTATCACTTCGCTACTAAAAACTATATGTGAAAAGCCAAAAATCATATTAAAAAACTAAGCACTCGGAACACTTTTGCCATTGTTTTAGGTCATCCAAGTGGTTGTTCACTCGCCTAAGCGTCAATACTTATTCTTCATGCCACTTTTGGTGAGCCAAAACATAAATTTGTGTCTTTTGGAGCGCTGCAACGTCCCACCCAAATGCTCTGGCTCTTCATTTGAAGTATATATATTTTGGCATTCTGTTACACCAACTACTTTTTTATTCAAGCACAAATAGTGTTGCATACATTATAAGTACAAAGCAGAAATTTTGAAAGACAACCCTTCATGATATGTTGAAACGAACAAAATATTTATGGTTCTGAACTGAAAAATGAAATATATATGTGTATGTATCACACACAAACATATAGGAACTTACTAATTAAGTACGTACATTGTCTGCAAAGTACAACTAATTCGATGATTGCTTGAGACTTTGGACCTCTAAATCTTAGTTCTCTCTTCTTCTAGATTCCAAAGGTTCTCTCTAAAAGAAAAGTTGCCACTCATGTGTAACCCTTCATCAGCAGAATTCATGCCTCCCGTTGTCGATTGTGCAATATCTTCAACCCAAAAGTTTGTGAAGAGGTCTTCCTCTAACCCTAAACTAGAAAATGGTGTTCCATCAACATTGTCTGTATCATGCAACATGGTCTTCCATGAATCAATTGCATTTTCTGTAGGTGGTGATGATGTCTGTAATAACCTGCCACAGTTCTCTTCAGATTGAAAAATTGCAACTCTAGCCCTCCGTGGTTGAGGTCTTATGACGGATGTGGCTTTTGTTCTTTCTTTGGATTTATCCTTCATATATTCCAACCCCTTTCGTTGCTTGCTATTCCAATAATTTTTTACCTTGCCTGCTGTTCTTCCTGGGAGTCTTCCAGCGATTATTGACCACCTTACATGCACAAACAAAATGAATAAATTACATGTTAAAACTACAAGGGCTTTGTAACTCTTTTTTTTTTGTCAGAAACAAGGGCTTTGTAACTCAAGAATAGTAAAATTGCAAGGAGTTGTTGTCACGGTTTCAGAATTATTCTCACTCGAATAAAATCCATTGACTAGATTCCATATCAATAAATTCATTAATTATGTTTGGCTTCATAGATTTAAAAAAAAAAAAAAAATAGATGCCTAAAATACCCCTATTTGAATTTACTTTATTTTTTGATAAACCATATTTGAATGTTTGATGTACATAATTAATGTCATGCGGATTGTAAGAGAGAATTAATTTTTTTTTAAAAAAAAAACATTAATGTTATAAATTCATTGCCTATATAGTAACAGAAAACATGTCTAATAAATGTTATTATACTTGCTTAGTTAAGTCAATAAAACTATATTTTACATATTAACGTAGGTAAATTATTTCACACACACATACATATGCATGATATATGTAAAATTTATGCAAAATAATTTACCTAAATAATAAAACAATATTATTTTATTTAATACTAATTTACCTATTATTTGTACATATTATAATAAAATGTGCCAAATATATATATGATATTGAATCATTGATGTAAGATCCCACATCGCCTAGGGGAGTGAATCATGTAACCCTTGCATATATATTCTCTTCTCTACCTAGCACGAGACCTTTTGGGAGCTCACTGGCTTCGAGTTCCGTAGGAACTCCGAAGTTAAGCGAGTTCGCACGAGAGCAATCCCATGATGGGTGACTCACTGGGAAGTTCTCGTGTGAGTTCCCAAAAACAAAACTATGAGGGCGTGGTAGGGGCCCAAAGCGGACAATATCGTGCTACGGCGGAGTCGAGCCCGGGATGTGGTGGCTGCCCGGGCCGGGATGTGACAATTTGGTATCAGAGCCAATCCCTGGCCGGAAGTGTGCCGACGAGGATGTCGGGCCCCTAAGGGGGATGGATTGTAAGATCCCACATCGCCTAGGGGAGTGGATCATGTAACCCTTGTATGTATATCTTCATCTCTACCTAGCACGAGGCCTTTTGGGAGCTCACTGGCTTCAAGTTCCGTAGGAACTTCGAAGTTAAGCGAGAATGGGCCAGAGCATTCCCAGGATGGGTGACTCACTGAGAAGTTCTGCTCGCGTGAGTTCCCAGAAACAAAACCGTGAGGGCGTGGTCGGGGCCCAAAGCGAACAATATCGTGCTACGGTGGAGTCGAGCCCGGGATGTGGTGGGGGCCCAGGCCGGGATGTGACAATTGATACATACAAAATAAAATACCTACATTACAAAAGAATACTATTTGATTCAAAATTAATTTACTTACAAAATAAAGAAATGTTATGTGATTTGAAGTTAATTTACCTATTATTTGTACATATATCTTATAATAATAAAATGTGCCAAATATATGTAATAATATATAAAAATAAATTACTTACAAAATAAAGGAATGTTATTTGATACAATATTAATTTACCTGCAAAATATATATTATTTGCTAATCATAAATTTACATATAGGTAAATTCATTATATATAATATTTTTTACTTGGCTGTTTTTTTCAAATTTGGATTTTATTTGGATGTTCAGAATTAGATGAATTTATATCAAGAAAATAAGAGTTGTAAGAATTTATATCTAAAGAATCCAATAACTTTTTTTATTAATTTTTTGTGAGAGACTTTCTCAAAATGTGAAATCCTGGTTCCACGGACTCGGAGCACAAACAAAAAAGGCCCAAAATGCTGGCCATCGTCTTAAGTTTTGCATATAGGGTTTCGTATTCTGGATTTATGCTGTGTGTTAGTCGGTCAACAAATCTTATTTACTGGCTGATGTGCCTTGGCAGGCTTCTGTTCTTTTCCCAGCTTCTTATGAAGTTCTTTTGTTTTGATACAATCTACAAGGTACGTAATATCTTTATGATAACTAGCTCATGCATTTGGCTTTTGCTTGGAATATAAAATGACTTGCCGGTTTCATTTTTGTTTGCCAAATAAAGGGACTTGCCTGTTTCCCAAAAGTTTCTGAAGTCTACAGATTAGATCTATTTCATCCTCTGCGAAATCTCCGCTCTTGAGATTCGGCTTCAAATAGTTCAACCACCTCAGTCTGCAGCTTTTCCTGCATCTGTTTAGACCTGCACATTTACACAAAGACTTTATTTATAACATGTTTCTGGATGACCAAACTGAAGGACAACTAATTTTCTTGTCAAGTATGCCAATAAACTTTCTCTTTACCTGTTTCGCGAGGAACCTGGTGCCACTTTCCATCTCCATGCTTTTCAACGCACTGCCTCAAAATATCATCTTCCTGTTGAGTCCAGGCACCTTTCCTCATTATTCCCAACAAATTACTATCCTCCATATGTAAATATATACCAGATTGGAGATCATAAGGCCACCGACTTGCATGACTGCTCACCACATAAATGAATGAAAAGGACCACAGTACGACTGAAACAATTTGATAAAGGCTTTACTATTCAATTTACCCTTTATTTTGTCGATAAAACTTAAAGTTTTCGAGCCATTTTCATTAGTTTTCCCTTTTTTTTAGGGAGTTTTAACGAAAAACCCGTACGGTACTGTTCACTTTAACGAAAAACCATATTTTTACACTAAAAAATCAAATATGATACTATTCATTTTACCCTTTATTTTGTCTTTATCGTTAAAACTCAAAAATTTTAAACTTTTTTCATTAGTTTTTTTTTTTTTTTTTTTACCAGGTTCAGGTTGAATTTCACTGATTCTTACTAAACAAATTAATTATATAAAACGAATAGGTGTCAATTGGGTAATACTGCATTGACCAAAATTGGTCTTGAGTGAAATAGTAATTTAGCAAAGACAAGTAATTTAGAGTGAACTCCTATGTGCTGCTACAAATGCAAACCTACATGATGTCACAAATACAGATATATCACAAAAAACACAATAAACGCAACAGACCTATATTGGCAATACACATTTCATCGCTGAAACACAAGTCATTGGAAAGGAATGTGACCACATAAAATCATTGCTAAAAGACATGAACATATAACTCGTTGATAATGGTAAAGACTACATCCAGCCACCGCAGTAGCGCGATCATACCACTCGCTGAGCAAAAGGACAAAACAACTACACCACTTCGAGATGAGAACCCTTGGTCGGCTCGTCTCTGTGGAGGACAAGGACACCCTAGCAAGCCAGGGCCATTGTAGCTTCACCACTCTAGTGAACCTCAGGGTCATATTTTTATAATATATTTTCTTTAAATTTTGTATATTCAAATGGGTTGAACATTATGGGTGCGTTTGTTGCGCCAGACTGTCTCAGACTGGACTAGCTGCAGGGACTAAGCTGGACTGGCTTAGACTAGATTAAGCTGGACTAATTTAGTGAAGTGCAGTGTCGGACTAAGGAGCAGGATAATAAAAACAGTATTGTTCACCAGATTTGTGTTTGCTTAGACTAGAACTACAAATTTTTGCCATTGTATAATAGAATAATGCTACAAATCTCATGATATGGGTTAATTGGAGCATATTTTTGCCATGTATATTATGAATCTTAAAAAAAGAGGACAATTGTTTTGTTTCTATTACCTGTTAATAGAATTGGGACATACTATAGTTGGGACATACTATTTATAAATAGTTGAGTTTAATTTGCAAATGTAGCTTGGTTTAAACTCTATCACCCAAAAGAAGAAAAAGAATAGTGCCTAATACATGCAACTTCAACAAATACAAGTACATAAGAAGATCTCCATAATTTACAAAATCCTAGTTAACATTAGTTAACATTAGCCAAAATAGATCTCCATAATTTACAAAATCCTAGTTAACATTAGCCAAAATACTTTATAGTGCAAAGCTAAGTTATAAGCCATAACATAAGATTGTACGATTAATAAAATACATTCATGTTAACATTAGCCATGTTAACATTAATAAAATACATCCATGTTAACATTAGCCAAAATACAGTAATGCAGTAGCCTTAGCCTTCCGTTTATGCTCCTCTTCTCTGCAACCAACAACCACAGAATATTGCAATTCAGCATCAACCCCACACGGTACAAAACATTCACATTGTAATATCATGGTTATAAACCAAGTACACACACACACGGACAAATGTGCAGAATACACACACACACACACACACACACACACACACGGACAGATTACACACACACTCACACAAACAGGTTACACACACACAAACACAAACACACACTCGCGCACACACACACACACACACACGGACAGAGTGCAGAATACACTCACACACACACACTCATACACTCACACACACACACACACACACTCACAAACACACTCACACACACACACACACGGACAGAGTGCAGAATACACTCACACACACACTCACACACTCACACACATACACACACACACACACACACACACTCACACTCACACTCACACACAAACACACTCACACACACACACACACAAACACGGACAAAGTCAGAATACATTCACACACACACTCATACACTCACACACACACACTCACACAATCACACACACACACACACACACTCATACTCACACTCACACACAAACACACTCACACACACACACACACACACACACACACACACACACACACGGACAGAGTGCAGAATACACTCACACACTCACACACACACAAACACACTCACACTCACACACACACACACACGCACGGACAGAGTGCAGAATACACTCTCACACACACACATACACACACACGGACAGAGTGCAGAATACACTCACACACACACTCATACACTCACACACACACACACACACACACACACTCACACTCACACACACACACACACGGACAGAGTGCAAAATACACTCACACACACACTCATACACTCACACACACACACTCACACACTCACACACACACACACACACAAACACACACACACACACAGACAGATTACACACACACTCACACACACAGGTTACACACACACACTCATACACACACACACACACACACACTCATACACACACACAAACACACTCACACACACACACAGAGTACACACAAACACACACACACAGAGACACACACACACACACACACAGAGTACAGAAACACACACACACACACACACACGCACAGACACACACAGAGTACTCCCATTGTTGAAACCCCAAATTTTAAAAATCGAAAACAGCATGTGGGTAGGACTTCCAAGTTTGACAACTTTGACATCGTAAATTCCCAAGTTCCATCTCATCTTATGAAAACCTCAAATTCTAATCTCAATTTCACCTAAATATCAAAACCCTAATTTGTTCAACTGCAGAGGTCTATGTATATTATGAATTTCTCAAACCCAAAACAACAAAATCAAATAAAGCTCAGTTAACATCACAAACTAATCCACACAAATCGACGAAAAAAATCGAAGATTCGAAGCTTACCAGACAACTCGAGGCAGATGAGGGCGAGCAGATGCTGTTACGCGAAGACGTAGCGATGAGGGTGACGAGGACGACGATGAGGGAGCACGGCAAGGATGACGACGAGGGCAGATGAGGACGATGTGGGAAGACGAAGAAAATCTCTCGATGGTTTCTCTGGCTTACGAGTCCGCCCGAAATTGGGATCCCTCGTTAAGAACGGCTAAGCCCCCCTTTAGTCCCAGCTAATCCCTCCTAAGCTCATTAAAGCTGATCCCGGTGCACACCAAACACTGGACTATAGTCTAGTCCAGTCCAGTCCTTCTTAATCCTGTCAAACAAACGTGCCCTATATATATATATATTTTTTTTTTAGGCATTCGATAGTGAAACTACGTGAAGAAAAAAGGAGAGAAAATAGTTTTACAAGTCAACACAGTTTTACTAGTCACCTGATCATGTATTGTCACCAAGGTCTAAAATATCGATGATATCGGAAATATCGGTAGTCCAAAAACACAAAAATTTCGATGGAAATATCGGGATATTATCGATATCGATAAAAATTGAATAAAAACCACGAAAATTGTAAGAAAAACTTGGAAATTTTTATTGAAACTTTGCAGGATGTTTATTTAGTCAATTATCTATTAGTTTATCACAAAAAAAAATGGAAGGAAATGCATTGCATGATAGATTTAACTGATTTAAGTTGATTATATAGCGAGATGACAAACATTGTGAGTGTAGAAAATATGTAGTAATTAATTAAAGAAGTTTAAACACACCATAATCATTTATATATAATGAATTAGTACAATATTTTACACTTTATACATTGCATGGTAAGATACATGAGTGACTTAGCAAGGTCTAAAATATCGATGATATCGGAAATATCGGTAGTCCAAAAACACGAAAATTTCGATGGAAATATCGGGATATTATGGATATTTTAGACCATGATTGTCACCACTGTTTTAAAAATCTCCGCCTAAACGCTATTATGTTTCAATAACTCATAATATATATGTCATTTTATTTTGTAGTTTTATGATGAAATTATATATATTTTAAGTATAAGTAGACACTTATTTACAAGAAATATAATAGATTTAATTGAATCCGCCTAGTCCGCCTAGGCGCCTGCCTAGACCCCGCCTAGCCGCCTAGGCGCTAGGTCTCACCCCGCAGTCTGACTAGCGCCTAACGTCTTTTAGAACCTTGATTGTCACTCTCATCGAAGATGTTGCCTCCCTCGGTTCTTCTTTTGAGAATTATTTTACAGTCAACCTACAGCTATTGTTAGCTTCATATTTCTTGAACTTCTCTATGTGGTTCGTGTTATAGAGGTCATCAAAACATGCAGAAATAATGCCAGGCTTCTTCTCCTCCACATCGAGAACTCCATTGTTGTCTCCAGCTTTAACCTGTGGATTTGGAGGAGAGCGAGATATGGGTTAAGTGGCGGAGTTGTTGAACCTGGAAGCAGATGAAGATGGCGACGCCGGAGATAACAAAGACGGCAAGCTCCCCATTCCCACAATTTTGTTGTTGCTGCTGCTAACAGAGATTGGACGAAGCTACAATTAAAGAGAGGAAATAGATGAAGAAGAAAATAAGGTAAATAGAAAAAAGAGTGATGGTGGACATTTTTCTCCCTGCATCTAACAAAGATTTGATGGAAATTTCACTTTTCGATTAAATCTAATAACGTTTTCTCCTCGAGGGTTTTGAATTTAATTTTAGAGTAAATTGTAGCTATGGTCCCTGAACTTTAACTCAATTGGAGCAATGGTTCCTCAACTAAAAATCCATTACCATTGGTCCCTCAACTCATCAAAACGTGCAGCTATGGTTCCTCAACTAAAAATTCATTATCATTGGTCCTTTAACTTTAATTCAACTGGAGAAATGATCCCTTAACTTTAACCCAATTGTAGCAATGGTCCTTCCAACATAACTCATTTTGACAAAAATTTTGACGTAGTTGACAAAAAAAATCATAATTACACACTCTGATGAGTTAAGGGACCCTAATTATATAAATGGTTATTTCAACATAACTTATTTTGACTAAATTGATGAAAATGACTATAGCTACACATTTTGATAAGTTGAGGGATCAATGGTAATGGATTTTTAATTGAGGGACCATTGCTCCAATTTGATTAAAGTTGATTGACCATTGCTACAATTTACTCTTAATTTTATTACTCCAGATATTATCTTCTGAATATTTTATCACCATGAAGATCATTAATCCAATTGTTTTCAGCTTGTCCGCCAAAGGTAAATTTTTCTATCTGATTCGATTTACGGTCGCATTGCAAATGGTTTCCCGTGGGTCGACACCCTCCGTTGGCCATATTAAAAATATCGGGGTCCCCATCGGCTTAAAATATATTAAAGGGGCTTTTAGATCCAGGTCCAAAAAGGTAGACTGTTTTTAGGAGTGAGTCCAGTTATCTAATTATATGTTTTTTATTTTTTTTATACTCATTTTATATTTTCTAAAAATCTTAAAAATCAATTAAAATCTTCTAATATTATGCATTTTCCAACTCCAAAAAATATAATTAATATCTTATAACAAAAAAACTAATATACTAACATAAATTTATCTGCAAAACATTCTACCCTAACTCAAGTAACAAATATATGAATGTATATTATACCTATACGTGAGATATGAAACCTAATTAAAAGGTAGAAAAAAAACATAACATACCTACAAGTAAGACACATTAATCTGTGACAGGTTGATTATAAAAAATATAAAAAATATAAAAAAAAATTCTGTCGTATAGGTAGATAAATATAATTAACCTGTGATATAGGTTGATTAAAAAAATTAAAATAAAATCTATAAATAGGTTTAAAGGAGAAGGAAGAACGAGAAATAACAAATAAATAAATAAAAAGAAATAAGCAAAGAGATAATTAGAAAGAAATTTGATTTTTATAATAAATCTTATTATTGAACAGATAATTATTGATAATTAAATAATTAAATATAAAAAATTGGACTATTCCTACTATTGGCTGAAAAAATTGGACTTATATCAAGTTTCCCCTATATTAAAAGCCACAACTGCTAGGGTTTGGCATGTACCTCTCCTTTCATACAGCATTACCCAATTTTTGTCCAAAAAAAAAAAAGCATTAAAAATTTACTTCTTTTCTATTCCATTTTCTCTAACTTTATTTTTAGGATGAATTGTTGATTTAGTCTTTAGAATATTACTTGAGTGAAAATTAGATTCCTAATAAACTATTTTTTTCAGACAAATCAATCTTCAATCTAATAAAATTTGCCAATTACATCTCTAATATTATATTCGAATTTATTCTATTCAATTTTTCATCAACTTAAACCACGTGACTTGCATGTAATACACTTTAGAGAGTAGATTTGTAGTTTTTCATAATTTAAGGACTTATTTCCTTAGAAGAAATAGTGTATGAAATTAACTTTGAAGGGTAAATTAGACTTTAGATTCGCAACATATATACAACATTAAGAGCTTGCTTATATGCAAGAAAATGATGACAATATCCTTTAAAATGTGACATGTGACTTAATTTGACGAAAAGTTAGATAAAATAGTTTTGAACAAAATATTAAGGATGTAATTGGTAATTTTTAATTAATTAATAACCTTTTTTTTTACTGAAAAAATAATTCAGAAACCTAATTTTCATTGATGTAATAATTCAGAGACTAAATCGACTGTTCACCCTTATTTTTATAGGAAAACTAATGAAAATAGCTTGAAAACTTTGAGTTTTAACGATAAGGACAAAATAAAGGGTAAAGTGAATAGTACTAAGTTTGACTTTTTAGTGTAAAAATGTGATTTTTCGTTAAAGTAAACAGTACCGCGAACTTTTCGTTAAAATTCTTTATTTTTATTCCTGATTTCAAGGACTATTTCTCAATTTTTCCCACCTTTCTCAAATTAAGATTCTTTGTCACTTTTGTTCGACTCTTATTTTATATATTTTATAATATTGATATAAGAATTAATATTAAATTGTAAAATAACAAAAATTTCTTAAAAAATTTCACTTTAAAAATGCCTCTCATCGATTTTCTTACTATTTTTCACTTTATAAGCCGATGGGACCACGATACTTGACCTTTTTAAGCAGATGTCCTCCTCTGGCAAATAATTTTGAAGCAGAGGGCACTGGCTGTCTACTTTTGTGTCAGCGTACGTTAGAGCAAGTTCACCTCTAAAAATGCATTCTCATTCAGTTTATTTAATTCATTCAAATAAATAATAATTAATCTTAATAAACAATAATTGATCAAATGCATTTTTAGTTAGCTAATGTATATATATTATGTTTTAAAAATAAGGGTAAAATAGGAAAAATAGGGTAAAAAGGTTGACAATGAGGGTTTGCTTAATAAATAGTATAGATGTTTTTTTAATTTTGGTCGAAAAATTTAGATCTATAAGCTAAATTGAATACTAACTAATCAGTTAAATATGTTTTTTTTTATCCAAAAAAAAAAATCAGTTAAATATGTTTCTTTCAAATCAGTCACATTATCTTGGATATATTTGGCAAAACTTTGACTTATGGTGGTCATTCTTGTCCATATATACACGATTGTTTTTCTGTCAACATCATCTGCATGAAATCACTACCGGAATTTTTAGCAGTGGCAAAAAAAAGAAGGGAAAAATGGAAAAATGCAAAGAGCATAGTGTGGGTCAAATTGAAAGGTACACTACACATCATATAAGATCTTCGACATCTCTGCTGTTATCAATAGCAACAGATTTTGTAATACAATGGGGTTATAATGATATGTGATGGACACGTGGACACGAATTCAGCATATGCATATCTGAGATAACTGCTAATCCTCAACTACTTATGCGACGAAAAATTACTCTAACTAAAAAGATAAGCTTTTCTCTCATGCTCTATATTATTCCTACCATCACCCTTCTTTGTCATGCAACTTTTTATTTGGCTAATGGTTTACAAATTTAACGTTTTAAACACCTGTCATTCAAAATCATATAGTTGAACAATAAGTTGATAACATTGTATCGAATTTCAATTTAATTCATCATTCAAAGTTGCCTCCACTAAAAAGTGTTTCTATCTTTGTCTATGGATGGACGCAACTAAACCAATTACAATAACAACTCGAGAATTTCAATTGAGAAATATCTTTCATTTATTTCATTCATGTGATGGACACGTGGACGAATTCAACATATGAATATCTGAGACAGCTGCCAACACTCAATTACTTATGCGACGAAAAATTACTCTAACTAAAAAGATAAGTTTTTCTCTCACATTCCTACCATCTCACCCTTCTTAGTCATGCAACTTTTTAGTTAGCTAATGGTTTACAAGTTTAGCGTTTTAAACACCAGTTATTCAAATCATATAGTTGAACAATAAGTTGATAACATTGTATCGAATTTCAATTTATTTCATCATTCAAAGTTGCCTCCACTAAAAAGTGTTTCTATCTTTGTCCATGGATGGACGCAACTAAAACAATTACAATAATAACTCAAGAATTTCAATTGAGAAATATCTTTCATTTATTTCATTCATGTGATTGACACGTGGACGAATTCAACATATGCATATCTGTGACAACTGCCAACACTCAACTACTTATGCGACGAAAAATTACTCTAACTAAAAAGATAAGTTTTTCTCTCATGTTCTATACTATTCCTACCATCTCACCCTTCTTAGTCATGCAACTTTTTAGTTACCTAATGGTTTTAGCATTTTAAACACCAATTATTCAAAATCATATAGTTGAACAATAAGTTGATAACATTGTATCGAATTTCAATTTATTTCATCATTGAAAGTTGCCTCCACTAAAAAGTGTTTCTATCTTTGTCCATGGATGGACGCAACTAAAACAATTACAATAATAACTCGAGAATTTCAATTGAGAAATATCTTTCATTTATTTCATTCATGTGATGGACACGTGGACGAATTCAAACATATGCATATCTAAGATAGCTGCCAACACTCAACTACTTATGCGATGAAAAATTACTCTAACTAAAAGATAAGTTTTTCTCTCATGTTCTATACTATTCCTACCATCTCACCCTTCTTAGTCATGCAACTTTTTAGTTAGCTAATGGTTTACAAGTTTAGCGTTTTAAACACCAGTTATTCAAAATCATATAGTTGAACAATAAGTTGATAACATTGTATCGAATTTCAATTTATTTCATCATTCAAAGTTGCGTCCACTAAAAAGTGTTTCTATCTTTGTCTATGGATGGACGCAACTAAACCAATTACAATCATAACTCGAGAATTTCAATTGAGAAATATCTTTCATTTATTTCATTCATGTGATGAACATGTGGACGAATTCAACATATTCATATCTGAGACAGCTGCCAACACTCAACTACTTATGCGACGAAAAATTACTCTAACTAAAAAGATAAGTTTTTCTCTCATGTTCTATACTATTCCTACCATCTCACCCTTCTTAGTCATGCAACTTTTTAGTTAGCTAATAGTTTACAAGTTTAGCGTTTTAAACACCAATTATTCAAAATCATATAGTTGAACAATAAGTTGATAACATTGTATTGAATTTCAATTTATTTCATCATTCAAAGTTGTCTCCACTAAAAAGTGTTTCTATCTCTGTCCATGGATGGAAGCAACTAAACCAATTACAATAACAACTCGAGAATTTCAATTGAGAAATATCTTTCATTTATTTCATTTTGTTTTGTTCGCTCAATCAATTTCTTTACTAGCAACCTACATTGAAAAGTAGCCATTTGTATACAAAGTTGACAGTCTTTTAATGGAAAAATGCTAGGAATATCATATTTTTAGACCATGATTAAGGGATAAGGATTATCATCTGGATTATATTAATTTGTCGTCCGTCTGCTACGCTTATTCGTACCCTTTGCACTCTGCCAACTAGCGATTAATGTATTTACACCGGACAATTAAATTTTATAATTGAAGTCGTTAGTTTTTTTTTTTTTTTTTTTTGAAAGACAGTCTTTAGTTTTCTTAAGATGTTCAAAAAAAAGTTGTGCAATTATTCTTAGCACTAGCAGAGCCAAGTATACGGCTATGATGGGCTATAGCATAAGGAGAGAGAGAGAGAGAGATTGAGTTCTTTAACGTTAAAAATACTAATTAGTTGCACTACTATATAATTTTTTATTGTCGTAACCCAGCCAAAAGTCTGAATCATGTCTTGTCAACTCAATAGTGGCTCAAAATCACAACATGGGCTAACCGGCTTTTTGCTCTTGTCAACTCCAATAATGGCTCAAAATGTGATCGGAGACGAGTCCTGTCTTACGTTGCTTTCTATGTTGGCATATATGGAAAGCTAGATGTTGCTTTCTTTTCCAACAACAACCAATTAACCCGAGACAGATGCTTGCGGCCATTTCCACCAATGCCAGTGCGTTTGCGAAGGCTGAAACAATTTAGTAGTCTCTTATGGTTTACAGTTTGCTGGCTGCATTTTATTTATCAGACAAATGTTAAGATTTTAGCTTTTGGACGTCCTCTTTACTTGTGTACTATCGCCATGAAAGGCGTAATGTCTACTTACCTAAGCTTAATGTTTGATGTTTATCTCTTTTTGTAACTGCCGTCGCGTGGAGACGAGAAATAAGCACAAAGAAATATGTAATCGGCTGCACGTATGAAAGCATTTCCCAGAAAGGTCTAAAAATATAATATTAAAGAATATAAACAATACATCATGATCGACTTTCGACAACAAACTCGTCAATAATTGAAACTTGTGTGAGGACTAACAAATATCTAGTCTTGATCAAATAGTTGAGGGATCTTTATTCAATGGTTTATCAGAAGTGATAGTCGTCCATAGAGCATTCGGGGGTGATTGTCCGTGATAGCACTCGGGAGAGACAGTCGTCCATAGAGCACTTTGAAGAGACGGCCGTCCGTATCTAAGGGCTGGTTTGGTATTGTTGTGCTTTAAAAAAAAACTACTTCTGCTGTGCTGTGAGAATAAGCAGTTGTAAAATAAAGCAGCAGAGTGTTTGGTAAACTTTTTTGTAAAAATGCTTTTGAAAAAAAAAAAACAGAATTATAGTGTTTGATAAACTTTTATATAAAACAGATATGAAAAAAGCTGGTTTTTCAAAGCTGGGTTTTGCAGCTTTTTGTTTTTGGCTTTTTTCCCCCAAAACTGTGAAAAAAAACTGAAGCTGAATGTTTACCAAACATAAAAAAGTGCACAGCTTTTTTTTATAGCCATTTTTTTTCAGAATCACGTACCAAACCAGGGCTAAGAGGCGTTCGTCCATAGATAACTCTAGAGAGTTGATCATCCATAGAGCACTTCGGAGAGGTAGTCTTCTAGAGAGCTGACCACAAGAAGCAACCACTAGAGCACATCCCATTTGAGAACTAACTGACCACTTGGAAAAGGTGGCCTATCACGTGCTAAAGGGTCTCTCCCATGGTGATATAGTCCGTCTTCTCTTAAAATGATGACAAGGTAAGAGTGGGACCGGGTTAGACAGGGATCTTCGTTAACAACTTTATATTCCAAAGCAACAACCAATCATACGGCTTGGTCCAAAGCATGTAACTGTGGCTTCTATGCAGCTCCCTGGAAGCAAGTCTCACATTTCCCACATTATCAACTCAATGGAGGATCATACTATTACATAATAAAAGGCATAAATTGATACTATTCTAAAACTTCTTGGTGCAAATTGATAAAATTAGAACTTCATTGTCCATTTTGAAAATCAACTAAAACTAGGAGGTGTAAATGCGTGTAGTTTAAGAGAGGAAGAGAAATCCGCACCAGAAGGGAAAGAGAGAAGGGGAAAAGAAAATTTTCTGACTGATTTGAATCAAACGGTCAAGATAACTTGATCAGCAGAATCCGAAAGACACAAATCCAAAGAGGATCGGAACACGGAACGGAGACATTTGGGAAGAAGATGTGCTTAAACAAGGTAAAAAGCTAGTTTCCAAAAAAAAAAGGTAAAAAGCTGTGACGAGAGTAAATTTGGTTATAGCAGCAAGGCATTGAGTGCAAACAAAGTGATATGCTTTGAACGCTTTTTCCCTTTTTTTTTTTTTTTTTTTTTTTGGATAGTGATTTTCACACAGAAACAAGAAAAGAAGTTCAAAGTCAAACTGTTAAAGTGGGAGTGTGAGAATCGACGCCTATTTTTTTTAGTTAGAGCACTTCAACCGGAGCATATATTGCCCGCACCCAGTCCAAAAACCATCCTAGGACCCAGTTTCTACACTCCAGCCCGCCCACTTGCCTGGCACACAGCCCAAGCCAGGCAACAGCCCAGTCCAATTTTGACAGACCATTGGACCGGGCAAATTGGCTGGCGCATGCGTTACACGCGCGAGTGGGGGAGAGTAGCCAACAGGCTGCTGGCGGCGGGGCCCGCTATTGGGCCGAGTTTTCTTCACCCGTGAGTGGGCGACGTGGCTTGACAAGTGTCGTTGGATTTACAACGGTTAGTTTTTCTAGACCGTTGGATTTCCAAAGGTAAAAAAAAATTGTAATTTTATTTTAACCTGGACTGTTGGATCACAGATCAACGGTCCAGGGTTTTTCACCCAAAAATTAAAAAATAAAATAAAATAAAAGGGCCCAACGGTCAGAATTATGACCGTTGGCCACGTGGGAGATTATGGGCTGTTGGATTTGAATATTTTTCAAATCCAACGGTCCAGATTTATTAATAACATTAAAATTAATTAAAAAGACAAAAAAAATTTAAAAAATACAGATTTTTTTTTTTTTTATTTTTATAAATACCTATGCACAAAATAGTACATTTGGATAATCACACGTGGCGTGATGAGATTGGTTACAAATCCTATCCGAAATTAAAACAATTTTTTTTATTTTATAAAAAAAATTAATAATGTTTGAAATGGGCTGGGTGCCAGCACATTTTTTTTAGGGGTGGAGATGCTTTGGCCTATTACTGTTCATTGGGGTATATTACTGTTCATTTGAGTGAATAAATGCGCTGGGTGCTGACACCCAATCTTAGAGGTGAAATTGCTCTTATGGAAGTGAGTATTCGAATTTTAGATTCCTTCTAAGTTACTAAATTTATTTATTTATTTTTTAACAACTAAGTTATTAAATTAAGAGAACCAAGTTGGTCAGTTTAAGAAAATCGGACTTTTATTTAGTATTCAAATTGAAAAAAATGGTGACCTCAAACCAAACCAGGTCAACAAAGTTTTTCACTTTGTAAGGATTGGAAAAGACATCTACATGTACCATCTTACTCGTATTTTGTCAGATTCTGAGTTAATGTAAAAGAACTCAAATTAACTAAATCTAATCCAAAAAGTTAAGTCCGAACTACTTCTGATGAGAGAGATTTTTCAATGTGACCGTCACACGAAGTGGTACGTCACGTGTTCTCATATAAATTGTAGGATATATGTGTTAAAATGTCGATAACTTAAAAATTAAAAATTTTCATCACTTATATAAAAGCGCATGATCTATCATCCGTGTTCTCGTCATAACTAAAAATTTCTCTCGATTGCATATAAAAAATTAAACTTTGATAGCACAGAGCACAGCATGTAGGCCGTGGCACAGCGAGAACGGGCCTATGAATTTTATAAACCATTAAATAATAGTTTGCCCAGGAAATCAGTGGAGTTTTTTTTTTTGGAAATCAATAGTGTTTAGTTTACTGACATATGAGCACAGTTTAAGAACCCTAACCCTACGCTGAGACTGAGGAGCTAGCGTTGGTCAGGAGCATTTAGTCGCTCTCTGCATGGCACAAGTTCCGGTTCAAGCTCACCTCACGTGACCCTCTCGTCTTCCCTCCGTTCTCGAAACGGCCAACCACAACCAGTCCGTCGAGCGTGCGACGCCGTCGCAGGGGCAGCAAAAGGCTGAGCCACCAGTGGGGAGGATTGCCTTTTTCTGCTGTAAGATCGAGTGGGACTCGCTCGGGGCTCGGGAGTCTCTGATCTTATGCACTCTTACGCAAACCTCATCACTGATCCCTACTGACTTGACCCGGATTCGTACGGCAAAGATCTGACTTGACACTCCATGTTCCTTTCCGCCAAGCACCAGGCTCCGCGTCAGTATCCTGTCGTTGACGTTGGGGATCTGCATACAAACATTAAATACGAATGTACATTGGTATGTGAGACCGTAAAAATTTTATCTTTTAATTTTCTTATTAATCATTATATTTTAAAGAAAAAAGAAAAGAAATAGGACTGTAAAAATGAGGTTTAATAGCATTTTTTTTCTTACACAAGTATAACTAATCTAAATTGCATGAGTATTCCAATCGGATTGAATATGAGAACGCATTGACTTTGACTAATGTCACTGGTAAGGTAACACATTTCTTGCCAGGAGATTAATAGTAAGCTTCTTATATATACGCATTGTCTAAAATATTGATATCGATAGAAATATCGATATGTAAAATTGTAGAAATATCGATGCATATATCAATATTGATTTTGATATCGATTGCTTTCAATATCAATGGAGATGATGGAAATTTAAAATGAAGCTTTAGGGAATGTTAAACACTGGTTTAGACAAAATATAAGAATTTTTTCAATATTTAATTGATATGTCGAAAATATCGACGAAATCTGTTGTTGGCCGAAATTTAAGAGTTCCTTCTGTATATAATGAGGTTTAGACTTCACCCTCCCTCCATATCTTTATCTGATTTTTTGGATATTTTTACAAAAATATCGACAGTATCAAAGAAATTTCAAACATAGCGCTAAACCTAAACCGTCAACAAACAAGCATCTCCACATTGTATGACCACATATGTTTTTATGTGACCATTCTTTTTAGGGGACTTTAACGAAAAACTCTCGGTACTATTCATTTTAACGAAAACTACATTTTTACACTAAAAAGTCAATCATGGTACAATTCACTTTACCCTTTATTTTGTCATTATCGTTAAAACTCAAAGTTTTCAAGCCTTTTTCATTAGTTTTTCTTTCTTTGGAAACTTTAACGAAAAATTCTTTGTACTGTTCACTTTAACGAAAAACCACATTGTTACACTAAAAAGTTAATCTTGATACTATTCACTTTACCTTTTATTTTGTCCTTATCGTTAAAACTCAAAGTTTATACCTTTTGCTACAATAATTTGAGCAGTGGCAAAGCCACATGAGGGCGAGGAGTGGCGGCCGTCCCTCCTCTCGTTGAAAAACACAGCTAGAGTGAAGGTTCAGCCCCTCCCCTTGCTGGAAAATCCAGGCCTACAGTCGTCGGAAAATCGCCATTAAGAGTGAGGATTCCGCTCTTCCGATCTCCTAACCCACTGGTATTTGGGGCTGGTGTGCTGCACTACTGGGTTTTAATGCTTTCAAGAGAAGAAGACGACCTAATTTTGTTTCAAACCACACAGAGTCGTTTGCCTGTTTTTGGTTATTAGTCATAAAACTTGGTTTCTTTAAATGAAACAGTGCGGTTTGGCGATGGGATCCTTTAATTTCTTTTTTATTTTTTAATTTTATATTGATGTGGACTTCTTTTCCAACCGGATTATGGTTTTAATTGATTATGTTTCCACCATTTCAATTCTCTTTCCTCTCTTTCATTTGTTTAGACTAAAGAAAAACAAGAGGTTGATGCTTACTATTGGTCTTTTTTAATTCTTGTTATTTTTCCAAAATTTAAATTATTTCATTTTTTTTTTCAATCCTTGAGAGATGATTACTTTGAGGACTTGTCTCATAACGTATAAAAATTTGTGAGAAAAATAATATTAATGTTCCTAATATGGAAGATTTGCATTTTATACCCAGAAAATCAAAACATAAAGCTTCAAGACTTACAAACTTCCATTACCATCGTATGGACCTCTATTTTCAGGTCCTTCATATGCAACTCAAAGAATTGCATGATCGCTTCAATAAGGTAAACACCGAGTTGCTTCTTTGTAAGGCATGTTTGAGCGCGGTGAATAATTTTGCACCTTTTGACCAACAACAAAAAATGGTTTGTTTCGTTAAATTTCATCCTCAAGATTTAATTGAGAGAGATGTTTTTTCTTTTATTGATAATGAGCCTAGATGTGACATTTTCGTAGCATGAAACCTCATTGGTAACAATTATAACTTGTTTGTATTGATAACTAATGAATGACATTAATATTGTGTACTATCTAAAAGGTAAGCTACATTTCTTTGAACCATTTACGCTTTTAAATTTCACCCCTCCCCCTAAAAATTTATGGCTTCACCACTGAATTTGATCACAAATTATATAATAATGGAACGAAATAAACGGTAAACCCATCACCATCAATTCAAGAGGTTGTAGTCATGAATGTTTTTCCCAAAATATGCAAGATAATTTAGTTTGCATGTTAGGTGAAGATGTTCAAGGCTTCAAAGTTGGCCCACACAATTTAATACATGCTGATGTAGCTGGCAATTCTGTTTTCCTAAACATCATCTCTCAATTGCCATTCTCTCTCTGTTTTATCTTTCTTTCTAGTTGACAATACATGGCTAGTCAAAAGATGAGTAGGATACTAAAAATTGTCATTGTCGATTTGTAGAACTTTGTATTTATGATCAAAACTTTATATTTATAATCAAAATTGATCTTATTCATCCTTAATGAGAATTTTGCTCTTAAATAATGCAACAATTGTCCTTGATTATAAAATTAGTGGACAAGCAACAAGTCGTTTACATTAGTTTTGATAAAGGATAGTACTATTTATACATTCATTTTTACTTCTAACCCACTTCTTTTAATTTTCAATCGTCAAATCGAGTAAATTGAAAGAGATTAATGGTTAAAAATTAAATACGAATTTACATTGGTATGTGAGACTGTAAAAAATTTATCTTTTAATTTTCTTATTAATCATTATATTTTAAAGAAAAATAAATAAATAGGACTTCAAAAATGAATCCAGATTCTCGTCAGATTATCTTTATGAGGATTTCGGAAATCCATTAATCATGTCTGTTCATCGTACATCGTGCAGTCAGAAATTATTGTAAATAATTTTATTTAAAATAAACACAAATAGTATTTGACAAAAACTGATTGCACGATGTACGATGAACGAATATGATTTATAGATATCTAACATCCTTACCAAAAGATCCGGAGAGGATCTTGTTGGTGTAAAAATGAGGTTTCATAGCCTTTTTTTTTTCTTCACAAGTATTACTTTAACTAATCTAAATTGCAAGAGTATTCCAAATTAGATTGAATATATATATATTGTTTAAAATATTAGTATTGGTAGAAATATCGATATGCAAATTTATAAAAATATCGATGCATATATCAATATTGATTTTGATATCGATAGCTTTCAATATCGATGGAGATTATGAAAATTTAAAATGAAGCTTTAGGGAATGTTAAACACTGGTTTATACGAAATATAAGAGTTTCTCTGGTATTTAACTGATACGTCAGAAATATCAACGAAATTTAAGAGTTCCTTCTATCAAGGTTCTAAAAAACGCTAGGCATTAATCGGGCGGCGGGCAAGGGCCTAATGCATAGGCGGCTAGGCAAGACCTAGGCGGATTTATGTAAATTTATTATGTATCTTGTAAATAAATATCTATTTACACTTAAAAAAAATTATACTAGTATGAATAATAAAAGAATGACAAAATCCAAAAATAGAAGTAGAAGAATACACAAAGTACATCCATCCAACAAGTTCAGCATATAATCATAATGAGGAGTATTCTTGAATGATAGACTAAATTCTTCTTGTTCATGATCCTTGCATTGGATTGGACATAGACTAAACTATTTAATGTTGTTATATCTAGTTTATTTCTTTGTTTTGTATGTATCCCCTCAAAAGTTCTCCAATTCATTTCACAATTAGATGAACTTGTAGTCAATTCATTATTTGCAAATCAGGTACACTATTTCCATAAGTATACCACCATGAAACTAAAAAATAAAACAGCACACAATTAATAAAATAAAATAAAAACCAAATCCTCCTAGGAGCCGTCTAGGACCGCCTAACCCGCCTAGGCACAGCCTAGGACCTCCTAGCTCCAGATCGATTTTTTTGAAACGATTTGCCTTAAATTGGGGCGGGCTTCACCGCCTAGCGCCTAGGCGTTGCCTAGGCCGATTTTTAGAACATTGCCTTATATATACATAGTGAAGTTTAGACTTCACCCTTCCTCCATATCTTTATCTGATTTTTTAGATAATTTCACAAAAATATCGATAATATTGAAGAAATTTCAAACATAGTGCTAAACCTAAACCGTGAAATAACAATCATCTCCACAAATTGAGATAATAACGCAACGAAATAAACCCATCACAATCAATTCAAGAGGTTGTAGTCATGAATGTTTTTCCCAAAATATGCACAATAATTTAGTTTGCATGTGAGATGAAGATGTCCAAGGCTACAAAGTTGGCCCATACAATTTAATACATGCTGATGTGGCTGGCAATTTTGTTTTCCTAAACATCATCTCTCAATTGCCATTTTCTCTCTCTTTTATCTTTCTTTCATTCAAGCGGTCGACAATATATGACTAGTTAAAAAATGAGTAAGATATTAAAAATTATTATTGTCGATTTATAGGATTTTGTATTTATGATCAAAACATTATATTTATAATCAAAACTGTTCTTATTCATCCTTTAACAGAGTTCCTACTCATCCTTAATAAGAATTTTGCTCTTAATTAATCCAACAATTTTCCTTGATTATAAAATTAGTGGATAAGCAACAAGTCGTTTACATGAGTTTTGACAACGGATAATACTATTCATACACTCATTTTTACTTCTTACACATTTCTTTTAATTTTCGATCATCGAATCAAGTAAATTGAAAGAGATTAATGGTTAAAAATTAACAAAGACGTGTAAGAAGTAAAAATAAGAGTGTAATTAACCCTATTCTTGATAATTTCAATAAAAAGTTGGGAGTTTTAACGAAACACTTCAAGTACTGTTCACGTTTAACGAAAAATCACATTTTTACCTTTACATGATACTATTCATTATACCTTTTAAAAAAAACTTTTAGTTAAAAAAGAAGTTTTTTTGAACTTTTAATTAGTTTTCTTTAAAAAATTTGAACCAAAGTCAAAGGTTTATTTCTAGATGATTACCCAATTGGCCCCATTGAAAAAATTGTTCCATCCAAAGAAAGTGTTTGCCCAAATCTCTTTTTCCCATGAATGTAAATTTTATCTTATTCACTTTCTACATACTATTTAAGTGCTTTACTTTGGCAATTCACATTACTTTTTCTGGAAGGACAACTATAACTATAACCATCTCAATCAATCTCTCTAAGCTAGCTATCATGAAACTGCACACCTAGCTAGCTATCATCATTCACACCACTCATTTTGAATATCTTGTTTAATCAGACATGTCTTTTGTTTCTTATCAAATTTCAAGCGAGGTTCATTATGAATTTTTTACCGTCTTATAATTTAACGTTAATTTTTGTATCAACATTATAAAATATATGCTAAAAATATAAAGTGACAGAGAATCCATAGATAGTCCCACTTTCGAGAGAGTCCCAAATATGTTTTTTTTTTAAGATACAAGTCATTCACCATGGTAGCTCATGCTCGAGTGTGTCTATCACTCGTTAATAGAATGGATTTCACAACACTTCATCAAAACAATGTCCATCCGTGCGCATACACAACTTGTGAGTAGCATAACTCTTATTTAATCATTATATTATGAGAGTTTTAACAACATACTTCCGGTACTGTTCACTTTTATTGGACTTTTCGTTAGTTTTCCTTTATATTAAACATGTCTTTTGTTTCTTATCAATTTCAAGCAAGATTCTTTATAAATTTTCTGTCATCTTATAATTTAATGTTAATTTTTGTGTTAACATTATAAAACATGTAGCAAAAACATAAGGTGGCAAATAGTCCATAGACAATCCCACTTTCGAGAGAGTCTTCTCCGCATTTCTCTTTATGACTACCAAATATGTTTTTTTTTTCTTAGATACAAATCATTCACCGTGGGCTCACGTACGAGTGTGTCTATCACTCGTTAATGGAATGGATTTCATAACACTTCATCAGAACAATGTCCATCCATGCGCATACACAACTTGTGAGTAGCGCAACTCTTATTTATTTGTGCTTATTTGTGCTTGTGACATGTTTCAGTTTTTAGCATAAAGTTGAAAAATTAAAATTAAGAGTGCATTCATACATAACATACATTAACAGAGTGAAATTTGCGCTAAACGAATTAAGAATAATTTAGAGATACAGAATCACTTAAAACTTAAACAACCTATTGTAAGAAGCATAGCCATGAGGCATAGAAAGAAGGCGGATCACGGTCCTACCCTAAAATTTTGCATGAGAGGAACTGCCACGTGGCCAGCATGAAATGGGGACACGTGGAGGCATTTCATTGGCTTAGCAAAGCATCTTGGGGGTATATACCCTAGGTTTTGTATGGTTTTGGGTTTTCTTCCAATTATTGTTTGTTTTGGTTTTGAACAAAGAAGGGACAGAGCTTTTAATATAGTTTGGTAGGGCTGCCTGGTTGGCAGGTGACCATGGACAATCCCATGTGGTTTTCCGTGGGCTAATGGACTAATAAGTTGATGGGCTTTCCCGCCCCGACAATGCCCACGAAAACTCCTATTCAGCGTTTCATATTTTGTATGACAGTGATGAGATGATTGATGGTTTGATTATTTCTTTAAATTATCAACCGTCACATTATGTGATTTATAAAAGACGATCTAAAAAAATGGTCTTCCTAGCATCACTATTTTTGTAAATTTTAGTTGCTTTATTTTTCCTCGTAGTGACACAGATGGAACTGAAATATATGAACACATGAGGTTCTGTGTTCAAATTTCCATGTCTTCTAGTATTACTTGTAAGCAAGAGTATATCTTCATTGTAGAACACTAACTCTAATTGTATGCAAGAGTGTTTGGAGGAGGAAGAATTCTTACGTGTAATCGAGATATATATTTCCATACAATATCTCATATACACAACATGTGATTGTATATTTATTCTGTTGAACTAAGAACTTTTCGTAACATATAGAAAAATATTTATTGGCCAATCTATCTCTAGTTGCAACTTAGAATTTTTTATGAACGCGGGTGTTGCGGTTGGTTTAAACGTATAGCATTAAATCGAAATTATTAAAATAAGAAATGTTATGTTACTTGAAACGAGATTTCTATCTCCATACATTATCCCATACTATCTCATTTGTTTAACGTATCAACTAAGAACTTTCCGTAACGTATAAAAAAACACTCACGTCCAATATATTTCCAGTTGCAACTGGAATTTCCGGTGAATGAGGGCGTTGTGCTTGGTTTTAAACGTATAGCATTAGATGGAAGTAATTAAAATGTGATATGTTATTTAAGTTGCAACGAAAGTAGGTCCGGAATGCTCTCTCTTTGTAGTAGGTTTAGGAAGCTTGATGATGAGTTATTCGGTAGGGTTTGAAGTTTTTCTTCTTTCCTATAAACAAATGAACGGACCTCGGACCTGTCGAACCAGTAACTCAAGTTGTCGGTGAAAAAAATAAAAAAATTTGTTTTTAAATTAACAACACAAGAGGAAAAAGTAGGAAATTGAACTTCCTACGAATGGGAAATTGTGGAATTCAAAAGTAACGAATTTTCTTCAGCGTACGACTTTCTCACACTAGGCAGACCAAGTTCCAAGCATCCCTAATTGCACGTAAATAGTCGAGCGCTCTTTCGGATGATGTAGCTTGTTTTACGCTTTGTAATTTATCTTAGGTCAGGCTGCATTACGATGTACGCAACACAACCGACTATGAAATATCGACAAGCATATTGCATTATAATGTACATGACACGTCGCCAACTATCAAAATATCAACAAGCATTTTAAACCCGCCCATTAACCGACACGTCGCCAATATCATTCTCTTCAACCCTTCTGCGCTACTTTATTTTAGGGGTGGGCACTGTTTGGTTCGGTGCGGTTTGAAGCCAAAACCGAAATGAAACCAAACCGTTTGGTTCAGTGCTGTTTCAAACGGTTTGGTTTTTAAGAAAAAAATGCACAATTTACAATTTAACATATTAATAATAATTTCCCAATAGCAATAGGAAAAAGGCATTTGTTATGTAAACAATTAGCATGTTGCATGCAGTTATGATGTTAAAACATGTTTGTGCAACAAAAGGGTGTCTCTTACAATGTTTATCATAAAACAAGTTGAATAAATTTGAATTCATTAAACGTGAGCGAAACTTTCATACTAAAATATATGATATCATGCTTCAAATGAGTGGACTTCATTAGATCATTGTTCGACTCTTGATAACTAGATTAGTCCATATTAAGTGTATGAATTCTAACAAACAACCAATTAAAACATGAAATCTAATATGGCCATTTAATTAAATGTTTATTACTATTTACGATGCGGTTGGATTTCGATGCGGTTTTCAAAAACCAAAACCAAAATCAAACCATTTTCTATGTTGCGGTTCGGTTTCAAAACCGCAAAACCAAACCGTTCGGTGCAGTTCGATTTGATTCGTGTTTTGATTTTGATTTTGATTTTCGGTTCTAAGTGCCCACCCCTACTTTATTTATTTTGTCCATTCGACTGTCAAAATATAATATACGAAGAATAATTAAACAAAATACATGATAAGACGGTCTGACCTAGTATTTCTCATTTTAACGGCAAAATAGTCCAATAGACAAAACACGTGTAAATACCAACATCGCAAAACAGCTTTTTTTCTCTTTCTCATGTTCTCAGATATATTTACCTAAATATAAGAAATCTAAAAATATTTAAAAAAAAAAAAAAAAAGGAACAAAAAGACCGCTCGAATATACACAACTGTTACCCGCCTGTCACAAAATCTGGGGGCTGTCTCAACGCGTGGCGCACATCCCGCCGTTGCTTCTCAGAAGTAATCGAACGCCGTTGATTGTCTCGTATTTCGACCATCCTCGCTCTTGGCCTGGTGATACGGCGTCGTGTTTTGCCTTCTTATCGAACCCGGGATCATCGGCGGAGTGAGCGACCGTACCAACGCCAAGTTGATGCCCTTGAAGAAGGGATGCTTCTTGACGTCAGCCGCTCCGCGCTTCGACCCGAGTCGCCGGTCCGGGTCCTTGTTGAGAAACCCGGAAATAAGGTCCCGCGCGTGGCCCTCCAGCCCGCTGGAGGGCGTGGAGGTTGGGAATGTTAGAGGTTTTTTCACAATGTTACTCAGGGTGGTCTCGTTCGACGGAGCCGCGAACGGCGTCCGGCCGTAGACCAACTCGTAGAGGAAGATGCCGAATGCCCACCAGTCGACGGCGTTTCCGTGGGACCGGCCGGAGGCGACTTCGGGGGCCACGTACTCGTGCGTCCCAACGAAGGACTGCGACCGGGCGGACACCGGTTCGGCGACGAAGAGCCGGTTCGGGGAGAGGGTCTGGACCTTGCGCGACCGGAACAGCCGGCTGGGGAGGCAGGAGAAGGGGTTGAGAGTTCCACTCTGGCGCGGGCGGGTGTACGATGGGGTCGATAAGGACGCGGAGTCGGAATACGAGTCGGGTGATTCAACGGCAGGGATTGCATCCGAGCATAGTGAGAGGTCAAAGTCGGAGAGCATGATGTGACCGTCCGATCTGACCAGCACGTTCTCGGGTTTTAGGTCCCTGTAGATGATTCCCAGCATGTGGAGGTATTCCAACGCCACCAGGACCTCCGCAGCATAGAACCTGCATATACGGACAAAAAACCGAGTTTAGACCGAGTTGAATCGTCCGAGTTAAACAAAATTAGGACCAAAAAATATGCTTGAAGACGACTTTGCAGTGAGATAAAGCAGACAAGAAAAGAACATCTCATGTTCTAATCTGAGTAATGTATTCATAAGAAAACAAAAGTACAAAAGAAAATGGCGGTCATTTTTTTTTTTTTTCAAATTAATGTAGGAATACTCAAAAATGTACCTTGCGGAGTTGAGGGAGAAGCGTTTGTGAGGCTGTTTGTGGCGGAGGGAGTGGAGGTCGCCGCCGGAGCAGTACTCCATGACGATGCAGGAGAAATGCGAGGCTTCGAACTCGGCGTAGAGAGTAGGCAAGAACGGGTGGTCGAGCATTTTGAGGATCTTTCGCTCCATCTCGGCTCTCTGGACTTTCTTCTTCATCGCCAGAGCCTCCTTGTCGACGACTTTCATGGCGTAAAGGCACGAGGAAGACGAAGACTCGGTATCCTGATCGGCCGGACTTGAAGAGTCGCTGCTTCTGAGTGTGCAGAGGTAGACGGTGCCGATGTCGCCGGCGCCGATGCGTCGGTGGAGATGGAAGTCGCGGAAAGTGAGGGCTGTTTTTTTGGAGCGAATGGCGGAGTAGGCGAAGTCGGAGGAGCGGTGAGGCTTGAGGCATAGTGTCTCGGCCGCGAGGTCGGAGGCGGCGGCGGCGTCGAACGAGAGGCGGCTGAAGCTGCTGCAGCTTTCACTGCTCATTGAACTGTGACTCGAGTTTACTGCTTCACCATCCGAATCACGCTCCAACATCTTAGAAATTAAACGTCTTTATGGACACCCAATCCGAATTTCCTCGAGAAATAATCAATAAGCGGAGGGCTTTTTATATAAATTTTGTGGAGGAATCGAAGGAAAAGTTTTCGGCGTATCGGATACGAAGAAGAAAACAGAAGATTCCTGGGGAATTCGTGACGTGCGGAAAGGCGATTTTAAATTTTAATATAAAGGAAAGAACTTGGAAAAGGGTTCGTGTTTGTGGTTGGTTCAAGGCTTGTGGCTTGAAGGTTCAAATGAGCAGTGACGCCATTAATGGAGCTCCGTACGATTGCAGAAAGCGAGTGCCTTGAATGGGAGGTTTAAACGCAGCAGCAGGCCTTTTCAGGTAGGATCTCAGAAGTAGGGTTTATCTCAAAAAGTATGAAACCAAGAGAGAGAAACAAAGGAGGGAGGGGAAGAGAGAGAGAGAGAGAGAGAGAGTGGTTTTGGTCGAGGAGCTGGTTTGCTGAACACACTGTGTTTTGAGTTCTGAGAGGAGTTGGAAGGTAGTTGGGTATTTATGCTGGGAAGTAATGTAAGAACGCGGTAAAGCGGTAACCTTTTGGGGTGAGGTAATAATATGCCGGTGCGGGAATGGTGGTCTTTGCTGTTCTGCGCGTGGCGCTGGAAACTTACCGCGAGTGCGGTTTCACTGCTGGGAAGGGGTTGAGGAAAATGTCGGAAGTGCCCCTGTTGGGGACTGTTACGGTCAATTATTCTTATCGTTGAAGTGCGTGTTAGATGGGTGTTCAGAAGTTTGAAGATGATAAATACTAATTGGGAACTTAATTCAGAAGAAAACTTAAAGTTCTAAGATGGTAAGTTGTAAAAGCAGAGATGATAAGTAAATTTATTGGATTGTTAATGGGTATTTGTTATAATTAATTTAGTTTGATTACATATTGTGCTGTCATAACTACTATCAATCTCATCTCGATATTATGGTGATATCATGTTAAACGAGTTTTAACGGATACTCATTAACAACCTAATGAGTTGATTTGTCATCTCTATTGGCAAGTCATTTATTTAGTATAATTAAAATGATTTCATGTTTCAAACCTAAGGTGTGCACTTCCGTACAACAAAATGTACGACATATATTGATGATGTTACGCGGCATTCAGAACCAGCCTTGAAGTGAATGAATTAGAAAGAACGAAGAAGTAAGGAAATGAGACGACTCTTTCTTGAACTATATCATAAACAGATCTTCCCCTCCACACCAATCACGAGTTTTTCTCCATTCCTCTCGTATATAGTCGTAACGCCCTTAATGCTAGGTTTTGAAAAAGACTTTTCATGTCATTCCCATTTAGGTTCGATTCGGATCCCTCCGTTGTTTCCTTTTCCTCCCGCACCTTTTTCTCGAAATGAGAAAGAAGATGGTACACTCGAATTGTATTATTTAAGTGCTTATTGCTTGCCAAAGATCCTACTTCTACAATTGGTAGGTCACCGGGTTATTCAAATAAGTTGTGTAATGTACGACATATATTGCAAATCTGACTATATCGATTTTTTTCTCCAACCGGTCATACATGATTCGTAGTTGGCAGTGACATGAAGAAAGAGTTTGGAATAGTCTATTTTATTTGGTAAGTTGCGAGTTTTAAGGGGCTGGATGGGCCAAGTACAACCTCTAAAAACATGCGATAATCGGTTTTTTAGTAGCAATTGTCATTCCTGACCTGTTGTCGTTAACTATCCGCTTTCTTGAATGAAGAGAAAATTGTGAATGCATCCCATATAATGGTTAAAATTATTGCCTTATATTTTGTTAAAACTTTCCCAGTTGCATTTGCCTATAACACACAGTTGAAAGCTTATCGATACCTATAAAGTTGAAAAATTGACAAGGTACATAATATCGCGCACACAGTCGAGCGATTCACATTTACCAAAACAAATGCAAATCATTTGAAACAAAACGTTTGCATAACTACATTATCTGAACACGAAACGATTTATAAACATGTAGAGTTGATATCGTCAAGGCATTTGACAAAATATAATTAAGCAGATCGAGTTAGAACTAGATCGTTATTGAAGTCGAATCTAAACAAAAAACACAATTGAACACGACACAACGTGAATGCTACCCCCTACCGGAAACAATGGAGGGGTAGGAGTTGATATCGTCAAGGCATTTGACAAAATATAATTAAACAGATCGAGTTAGAGCTAGATCGTTATTGAAGTCGAATCCAAATAAAAAACATGATTGAACATGACGCAACATGAATGCTACCCCCTACCGAAAACAATGGAGGGGTAAGAGTTGCACAGGAGTTCTTGTACGGAGCGGGCCAAGAAGGTACCAACTTGATGAAGGTTTTAAACCTGTCGAGTTTTTTGTTTGAATTCCAAGCCACACCATGTATTGGTATTTAAGATTCTGAAGAAAACGTGTATCGTTCTTCAGCCTAGCGTTTCAGTAACCAATCCATTATCTTGATTTTAAGGGATTTGAATTTTTATGCTCTTAATAGCGTTGATGCCCCACTGTGCCGCGTGGTTTGTTTTGGTTCGCTTTTTCTCTCTTTCACAAAAATAATTTGCATGGAAGGGGGTCTTCACTACGTGATCCAATAACATTATGCCTTGTAAAATAAAATTAAAAAAAAAAAAAAAAAACTTACACATAATATAACGTTATTGGATCAGGATGCCATAGTGCCGGTAAACTCGTTTGAGATAAATATGTCTTCTCTTTTGCTATCATCATATATATATGTATAGGGTTAGGATCCAAAGACATACGTTTTTTTACATACATTTTGATACACGTTTTTTGTAAGGCCTACTTCATAACGTATTTCAACGATCTAACTGTCTATCATTTACATCTTACCTCAAAGATCATGTCTACTAAAAATTACCAAAATCCAAAAATATGACCGTTAGATTAAATTTAGTGTTTCTTTATAGATCGTATTCGTTCATTTTTCTCACTACAAATAAATGTCTTAATAATTTTAAATTTACCTAATTTTTTCCGAAGAATCATTTGTGAATATAATACTAAAATATAGATGATTTATATCATTGAAGTACATTACTAAATAGTTCCAACAAAATAGGTCTGAAAAACGTAGATATGCTAGAATTGAAAACTAATAATGATAGCAGTAAAATACAATGAGGGTTGAGAAAAACGTACAATAATTGAGTCTTCGATGAGAAGCGACTCTTAAAAGTATTTAACTACTCCTTGGCTGCATCCTGCAGATGTCGACCGCGGTAGAAATTTCAAATGCTTCTATTTTCTACTGTTGATTTGAGAGTCTGAATTCTTGGATCATATTTCACTCAAAATGTTAACTGTCGTTGATCAATGAAGCATTTCCAACCAAATGTCAAATAGCGTCCAAGGCTGAATGATTGCGTGTCTATACTATGAGACGCCCTATAATCTGATTCATCAAATGATGTCGAGGTATTTGATTGACTAGAATTTGGATTCGAGTATACGTTGGCGTGAATCAATGGAATTCTGTTAGTATGTAATTAGGATTCCTTAATTTACTACGATTCTTTAATTGTCTTTTGTACTATAAGTGTAGTCTTGTATGTATATACGACGTTACCTCCAAGGGAAGAATACAACAACAAATCAAACCCTAAATTTTAAACCAAAATGATTTGACAAAAATTAAGGGCATTTTGTCATTATTTAATGGAGATTTTTTTTACGTAATGATCAAATAATTGACTGTGGATGGACTAGTTCTATCGATTTTAAATCTCAATAACCAAAAAAAGAAATTATACCAATCTTAGAGACTATTTTGGCTCAAAAGCCTATATGTTAAATCGTGATTAATATTGACAGTGAAGTATCAAACCTTAGCACATCATCTACAACTCAAATTTAGAATACAGTTTTGGTATCTCTATTGTTGGATTATTATTGTTATATTTTTCGTGATCTAAAAGATATATTATATTTGACACGGCAAGTGACTTTGCTGAATTTGATTAATGTTCATCGGATCCCTCTCTTTTTAGTTTCTTTTTTACACAAGTGATACCGGAAGTGATGGATTTGAACACAAGATCTTAGATTCATGAGTGAACTCTCTTAACCGTTAAGAATGCCCAAGTTCAATGGTAGAATATATAAGAGGACATAATTAATCTGTAGAAAAATAAATAAACAAGAATTTAAAAGTAAAACTGATATATCAAAAATATGACAAGAATTTAGACGGTTAAAACTTGAAAAGATGGCAGTGATTCATTGCAGTTGAAGATGCTCATTTACACTGGCACCATTCTCTGCTCCTGCGCGCAGCAAGGTTCATTTGCATTAAACTAGACACTGAATCTCCGACGTTGCATGCGGGCTAAAATTTAATTAGCTATATTGTGTGCATTACGCGAAAAGAGAGATATACATAAATCAAATTACACATACACACACACATATATATCCCATTGCAGTTAAGTTTGTCTCGATGATATGAGTTGTAGCGGACTGCATGCATGTTGGGTGTAGTTAGCCAATTCCATGTGCACCTTCAAATGTCTTTTTGATAAGGAGGTTGAAGTAAACTAACCAGCAAGAAGGAGACAGATTAGATCGATACTAAAATTCCACATGGCCTAAAGAGAGCTGGATTTGCAACTGTTTGAGGAGAGATTTTTCAGTACGTCGGGAACATAGTTTGGTACAAATTGTATTATCAAGTGTCATAATACAGATGATTGAATACTTAAAAAAAATAAATTCAAGCACTTGCATTATAACACTTAGTGTAACGGACTATATTTTCAGCACGTTAATTGATTGGGAGATGCAGCCTGCTGGGTCCCTTCCTTTGAAAAGAACAAGACTCTCAAAAGCCTATATGATTTTTAAAATTATTAGATTATTTCGTACTCGAATATATTTATTATTTCTCACTTTTGGAGAAGTAGATTGAGAGGAAATTGATGAAAGGGCCCCATGATTGTTTGCAAGGAAACCCTAGTGTTTTGGAAAAGGCCAGCATAAAGTGTAGCAAGTGGAATTGTTTTTGCATTTGAGCCTTGACATTACTCCAAAAGTGCAAACCAAAAACCCACATTTAATGTTGGCTTGTTAGTTTTGTGGTCACAAACTTAAACTACCAAAAAAATTAGATTATTAGAACCATATTTTACCTGTTTAATCACATGTATACATGAACGCAACTAACTTCAAATGGTAAATTTGAGGAACGATCTTTTAATTTACTTCATTTACGGAGAAGAAAATTAAAAACTTGAATAAAAGAGGGTACACACACTTCTCCTACCAATTTATGTAACACACAACTACAACTCCGAATGCTAACTAAATCAATCATTTCATGGTAGAGCTACTAGAACTGGTATAACCAAGTTAACCCCTGATAAATATGGCTAACAGGGAATCCATCTTAATAGACACGGTAAAAGTTTTAGACAAATATGTGTACGAGAAAATTAATTGAGTGTTAGGGTTTGTTTTACAGGATTCAATCATTAACAAGCGATATGATAACAACATATAAGTTTGGTGTATCAAAATGAACTTTAGTTTTATATTTTATAGACAAATTAAATACTTGACGGAACGCGTTTGGTTTTGAATAACTTCTTACAACCTACAACATGAACAATCATAAATGCGACACCTTACCAACCAAACCCTAAGATTTATTCCCGGCCATCGGTTTAGAAATTAAGTCTAACATATATATGTAAAGAATGTGATAGCTTAATCTTAATTATTATAATTAACTATTCATAAGCTAATATAGCTACCTATGTTAATAGTCTAATCTGAACAAAAACACAAACAACCTAATAGTCATAGGAAGAAAAATTAATAATTGAACTGGGATATTTTGGACGCATTCCAAAGGTAGACAAAATTATCAACGGGTGGAATATTCAATAATTGATCAGAAAAAATAACAAGGGCCCAAAAATCTGATCCATTGCATTAGGTAATTAATTAATCACTAATATGAAATATGAATATGTAATAGTTCTTTTGAAAGTGTTTTTAAAATGATTGAAAATATTTTTTAATAATATATTTATTTTTTGTATTTCAAAAACACTTGAAATGTTTTCTATAAAATTAAAAAAAAAAACACCACTTATGTGTTTCTAAACAAGTTCTAAACCAGTGACCACCAAACGTGGCTTATCTAACTTTGTAGATATTGTGGGCCAAATTTTTAACTCCATTGTTGTCCTTTACTTACTTTGGTGTTTGGAATTTTCTCAAGGATCTTTCCGTTTTTATCTATTGCTATAGAACATGTTAATAATTAATTAATAATTGGTCACTGTATGAATTAACCTTAAACCAGAAGTAATCAGTGAGATTGCCAGATCACTTTTTGTGATTCACAAAGATATCTTACAAGACAACTCTACCTCAATTAATTGTACTATTTGCATGTTCTGTTTGAATGTCGCCAATTTCACATGCATCTCTGTTTCCTTTTGTAACAAGAGAACAAGACGAAATCTCTTACCAACCATTGAAAATAGGTCGATAAAAAAATTATGCACATCTTCCATTGTGGGAGTGCAAAAATAGTGAATTGTGCATTATTGGCACACACTGGTGACAACAAGTGGTTTTGGGAAATCAGTGGAGCTCTAGTACAAGTGATCAAAATAACTGCCAAACTAGTAAAAATTGACATGCAAAATGTCTCAAATGCCCATTGTAGCTGCTCGATCGATAACATTGACCAAGGCTTTTATGTTTTATTATGATGTTGATAGTTTATGATTCTATTGATACGATCTTCATATAGTGTATATCGATATAATCATTATTGTTTATTGTTGATACACCGCCTTTCATATGCTAAATTGATATCATACTATATAGTATCATATAAATTGAAATTATGTTTGTCGATCGCGTACCATCGATATATGAGTGTGTATATAAATGGCATTTTAACATTTCGTGTCCTATTATTTCTAGTTAAGTATTTAACGTTTCGTGTCTTATTTTTGTTAGTTGTAATTGCCCCCCTAATTTGTAGACGTACCACAGTAGCCAATTTCCAACTTGTTTTTGAACATTCATTGTGTCAGAGAGTTGAGAAAACAGTTGGTGTGTATAGTATTATTCGTAAGTTGTAAATTTGTAGTGCAGTCCGAAAGTACAAATTTTTTGTGCTCCCCCTTTAAATACTATTAAAATTTGCCATGGAAAACAAAGTGCATCTCTCACTCTCCCACACTTTCTCACTTCCAACTCTACAAGACTACATCAACACTAATTAGATTGTGAAATTCCGTCCCCGAATTTCATTATTTAAAATTACGTATTTCGTATTCTTAGTTTTGACGCGTCTATAATTACGGCGTATAGTTTTTTTCGATAAGTAAAAGGACGAAAACACCCTTAATGAACTAAACGGACATTTTGATGATGTATTTAATTCATATATGTTTTGTCACTTGTATTTACATATTTGGATAGAGCTCAACCTCATAAGCACGTAGGCGAAAACCGTTCGCCAAGCGGAGCTATAACGAATGAGATATAAACGAGCAAAGACAGGGGAGAAATGGTCAATTGACCATTATTTGGAAGGCTCCAGATTTTTTGGAGCAATGATCTGTGGTGCCACGTGTGCGTGGCTGTGATAGGAAGAAGAGAAGAGAAAAGAGGGAAAGGAGGGAGAAGGATGCTCAATGAGGAAGGAAAGAAAGGAGGGAAGTGAGAGATAAGAGAAGCATCAGATCCCTCAACCCGTTTTCTGTGCGACCTGACCCGATTTCTACCATGTTTTTCGATGCCTTTTCAGGCGGTTTTTTCGGCATTTCGCAGCCACCCATCACCTAGAAGCAACTCAGCATCAACTCTTCTTTCATTTCCACCTAAACTCGGGAGTTGGGTCCCGGTTCACATTGAACCGCGACGGTGGCGTCAAGGGTTCTAAGGGGGTGATATGCCATTTTTGAACGTGTTACTGTTGTCCACCACTACCTTTGGCCTCCCTTTGAGCTCAGGAACAAACCCCAAACTAGTTTTGGAGCATGGAGTTGCAGATTTGACGAATTGGAGAACACCCAATTTTAGGGTTTCCGACGACTCGAGGATGATTTCAAGTGTTACCCGGAAGAATTGGATTTTGGCCCAGGTATGAAAGTTCTTCCCCTTGTTGTGCTTTACAATTTTATAAAATTTGGTAATTTTTGGAGTTCATCGGAAAATTGGGTTTCCATTCGCCGAAAACCATCGCATGCGGCGGCACGCGACCAGTGGGCCAACTTTATCCTCCTAGGCTAAATTCGATACCTTGATTCCATATGTGACATCCTATTGACGAAATCCCGTCGTTTGAACATATTTTCGTTAGAGGCCGCCACCTGATTGTTATAACAATCGACGATCCGAACGTTACCAAACTTCAACATGTTATTACACGTAATATTTGAGGACCTTAGAAACTTACGGATCAAGTTTGTAAAACCAAACGTTGATCGCCTCTTAATTTTAGCGGTTGGCAGAGATCCGATCGTTGGATTGTTCCGAAATTTGAGGATATATTTCTAGAAGATTAATGAGACCTCTTGGGAAATTACGGATTAGAAATCCGCAGACGGATGTTCCAGATCGAATTATTTAGCGTTGTGGAACCCACCGTTGACATAAAGTTGACTTTTGGTCAACATGTTTCGAATCGTTCTTAAATACTGAAATTAGTACTACTAAAGACTAAGTGAAGTCTAGTGGACTTACATTGGTTAGTGAGTGACTTTAAGATATGTGATATGAGTATTACCCTGATTTCGTATTTAGTATCCTCTATGGATATCACTTGATTTTATAAATGTGATTTCTATTGAAATGTGAATTTTTTTATTATATATATTTAGCCATTGATCTATGTTTATTAAATGTGATTCGACTTGTGTATTGATGATATTTGTGAAATGTGATTTGAAATGCATGTAGGATTGTTTGTGAAATTGAGTAATTTGATTCATGTCTTGTTTCTTCGAGCCGTTATTATATTTCTTGGACTTCCGCTTGGTTCCGTTGAGTGGTCCGAAACTGGATTCCTCTGGGGTTTCGTTGAGTGGTCCGGTTCTTTACTCTGTCTGTATTTCGTTGAGTGGTCCAAAATCCCTCATGCTCCGCGATTTTGTTGAGTGGTCCAGAATCGTATCCTTCTTTTCGTTGAGCGGTCCAATATCCATTGTACTCCGCGATTCCGTTGAGTGTTCCGAAATCGTATCCACTCGGATTCCGTTGAGAGGTTCAGAATTTTGTTGAGTGGTCCGGAATCTTATCCTGGTTTGGATTCAGTTGAGTGGTCTGGAATCCCGTTTGGTACTTTGGTTCCGTTGAGTGGTCCGGAACCCGAGGTATGTTGGATTTCCTTGAGTGGTCCGAAATCACATCCTTGACTTCGTTGATTCGTTTGATATGGTCTAAATTGAGAAAGCTTCAGAGATGTAGGTTTCGGCAGAACTGTGTCGCTCTAACCCTACATTTTTGTGTATTGTATGTGTTATTGATTGATGTGATTGTGGAATGGTGTTGAAAAGCACATGTGTGTGTGTGAATGGCATGATGACAACTCTTGTTTGGCTTATGGTTGATGTGTAGTGTGGTACTCTATGTTTTCTACTAGAAAGTGTTTTACGAAAAGTTCAGAGTTTAACAAATGGTGAACTACGTCTGGCTTGATCCCTATTTAGGGTACGTAGGTAGTCTAATGAGAAGGTTAGATGCAGCCATAAAGTATACAAAAAATTACTACGCAATCTGAATCTTGAGTTGTGCTTTGTCCATATCCCAGAGGTGGGGTATATTAGATATACGGGTACTTGGTGACATCACGTGTCGATCCTAGACGTATGTCGGGATCGGGGCGTGACATAGACCATCAAGATTATAAATGCTAATTGATGAAACTTGTTAGAGTACACCAAACAAAAAAGGGACTTTAAACCAACAACAAGGCTTCCCTCTTTGCAAAGGTCGAGAGATGGGGTAGGGTGGAACGTCTATCGTACGCAACCTTACTCTTACTTTGTAAAGATGTTGTTTCCATAATTCGAACTCATAACCTTTCGATCACAAATGAACAAACTTTTCCCTTGCGTCAAGGCTTGCACTCGGGGTACACCAAACAGATGGGAAAAAAATCAACAGTGTCTTGGTTGGAATAGACCAAAAAATATCAAACAAACAAATATCTATACCCATCACATTCAAGCTTTGATCATTATCCACGGCATATAAGAGATCCTTCCAATGTATTGAATATTTTAAACCAGTTTAACAATATTGGTCCCCCAGTTTACCTATAATTTGATAAAGGCTCGTGGAAACTAAAGTAACATTTACACAAAATTAACAATGTATTTTACCAAAAGTGCACGTCGCATTAAATTATGGCTAGGAGCTTATGATGCTACAAATACAGAGATTTCCGCAGCAAAGTTATGCTTTTCACATCAACCCTAGAAGTTGAATATATGCGAGGAGTGCATGATGAATAAATTAATCAATGTAATTATATCAATACATGAAATGTAGGGGTGGAAATGCAAGAATAATGGTATATTAGGAATTTTATTTATTTATTTTTAAATTAATGACCATTTCAAGGAAGTAGCAGAGGGAAAATGCATGAGAAAGGACAGTGAACAAACCACCAATATTCCCGCTGTTTTGATAGGCCGACAAACGGACAAAATATGTCACGTAGACAAATTCTTCCTCAACGAAGCGTATAAAAAATGTTGGATTAGTTGAAAATTATGACACTAACTTAATATTAAAATGACTTTTGGGACTAATCATGGACGGAGCCAATGAAGGCCCACTGGGGGCAGATGCCCCCACTCAAGTAATTTGTTTGTTAAGCTGCATACTGCAATTATAGATATACACATGTTATCCTTGAAGAAAAGATGTGTCTAATATCAAGCATACCTTCATACTATTTCTACTCTATCAAATATAATATAGGCAAAAGTGGTCTTGTTCTGTCATTCAAACTGAAAAACCCCTCATTCGCCTCTCATGTGTTAATATTTTTCTCATGAATTTGCCACTTTCCACTACTACTGAAATTTTTGTAACATTGCAATTGTGAACATCATCATTTGAAATCATCCCTCTTATCATTTGGTTATAAACCATACTGTAATAAGGTCTTCTTAGTGTTTTTCAAGTTGCCTCCACTAGAGGAAATTTCTAGCTCCGTCCGACTAATATTATATTAAGTCAGTACTATAGTCTACTAGTTTAACAGTAAAATACGATTAAAACCCAAATGGTGTGTGGTACGTAATGGTTGTATCAAGAACAACCCAAAAATAGTATAAAAAAAATTAGGGTTTGGAATCCAAGTACGGAAGTTGAATTATCTCTTTCTTGGTACCATAAAAATATGCAGACCTGGTGTTTCCGAAATTGTTGACGTTGCTTCCATGTCTGCTCGATCTGCTGATATAGTAAGGTGGTTGCTCATCTAACTGCTAGATTTTGTCCCGCTGTATGATATTATATATGTATTGCTGGATCTTATTTCTGCAAAATTTATATGATTTTATTTTTATGTGTGATGCAATTTGCAGCTGGTGATTTGGCTCAGGTATTACAAAATGTTGAGGGAGCATGGAGCCCAGACAAGATCAAACTGGTCAACGTTGAACTAATCAATTTCAAAAATTGATAGGTCTATAATAAGGGTGAAATGACGGGTCTATAAAGGTAAAAGGTTTATAAGAGCGTATAATTAGTTTGGCTCGAGAAATTAAGAATAATGAATGAAAACAAAATATTAAAATGGAAACAACTAAAAACGAAATAGTTATTAAACGAAAAGATTACTTTCAAATTTTAGATATATAGCCACTCGAGCCCTAATAGTTTTTTTTTTTACCACATGTCTAAATTGGGTACGTTTCAAAAAAAATTCCCATATGATGGGCTCATTCATACAAAAAATTTAAGAAATTTTGTAGTATAAATTGCCAAATTTTTTATATTTAGCCCCATTTCGAGATTTTTATGACTTTAACCACGTAAGATTGGTTTGAGGCATTGAGTACTACCTCACATGACTTGAGTGGGATGAAAAATGTGATAAGACGAGCATTTTTAAAACTAATTTGGATTGTGCAATGTGGATTTACTCTAGCAAGAATCATGCAGAAACAAGATTTTTATGTCACCCAAAATCTGCAAGTTATCAGTGTGTTTCATCGCTATAGTTTAATAGAGGTTTAAATATACCAGCAAGAATCATACAGCAGCAAGATTTTTCTGTCTCGTGTCCCCTTTGGCCTTTATTTATCGAAGCCACTCAAGCAGCGTTTGCTCCATTTCGAGGTTAGTTCAGTATTGCTTGAGCTATCTTGAGACCACTTGAGTAGTGCTCGAGCACTACTCGATTAGGCATTAGCACTGCTCAAGTGACCACAAAATAGCTAGAGCCTTCTTGAGTATGTCTATTTAAGTCTGAAGTATGTCAACAATTTGGCTACTTTTTAAATTTCTCATTTATAATTAGCATATTCACAAATAAGACCCTCGAAAACTGTTTAAAAGAGCATTGTGGTGTTAGACACTTATGCATATCCTTGAGTCTTGTTTGATTGAACCAAAATCGTCAAACTTATGTGATTTAATTCATCTTATCGTGCTGACATTGTATTTGAATTAGGAAATTTTTTATTAACGCTAAAATAGTAATCATAAACTCAAATAAGACTGCATGTTTATATTTTGAAGCGCCAAAAATAGTGTTCAACGAACTGCGTAAAATATGTGAGAGGTCGGCTCAACGAACCGAGTTCAATAGGCTCCTTGGCAGCCAGCGATGCTTCACCAATTGCTGGACATTAACATGTACATAATGAGCCTACATGTGCAAAATTAGTACACAATCTTTCGTCACAGATCAATGAGATTCACAGCTATTTAATTATATCGTACGCAGAGCAAGTTACAACTATTCTCTATGACAACACCACGTCAAACAATTAACCGAGTTGGGTCCAACCCCTATAACTAATTAAATTCCAGTACTATATAAAACTTACCAAAGAGTGAGATGTTGTTGCAAGTATCATAAATTAATACTGCCCGTATTTATTTAGCACTGAATATTGTACATGTACTTGAAAGTTATGTGTAGGATACGTACGACAAATTCAACAAAACTACGTACCAAATTTAAGTACAAGTCAAGGTTTGATTACAATAAACAAATTAACTGATGTACAACAACAAACGTAGCGAAAATGTGTACCTCGTGACAAAATGTTTTACTACCACATCAACGCGTAAACCAAATTAGCTAACTTAATAAACTTGGATCTTCCGTATCTGTTTTTACGGTTAATAATTCGCTTGGAACAAAAAAAAAAACCTAACTAGGAATGTCACTCAATTTAGCTGATTTAAATTCAATCGTTTGTGCACTTGAGTATTACTGCACTACAGGTGGGGAGTTTCTTTTCTATATAAGCAATATTTTACTTTATATTAATCTAAACTACTAAGCGATATTTTACTTTAAGTTAATCTAAACTACTAAGACAGGAACTCAAACTCGAATGTTATAACCAATCTGGCTATGCCAGCACCAGGAAACCTTTTATTCTTTAAGCGTTTCTCATTAACATTATCAAATTATTAGGGGATTTTATGTATAAAAGAAGAAGGCAAAAAAAAAAAACGATTGTAACTAAAGACACAGAATAGGACCTAAACCATCGATGCCAACTTCTTCTTCAACATCACCAGCCCTGTCCCCAAAACTGGGCCACTTCAAAACAAAACCCAATTGAGCCAGAACTCAACCTGCGTAGCAGTGGGTGCTCTGTCTGGTTGGTTTGCTTAATTCAAAGTTGGTGGACCAAAATAACCCCAACGAAAGATGGAAATTCCGGAGAAAATCCAAGGGGGTGATATGGATTCAATAATATATCGCGAAAAATTGACTGAAAGAATTGAGAAATTAAACAGAACCCAGAAATTACTTTATGGCTGGACTCGACCACCACCACCACGACCACCTTCACCACCACCTTGTGAATAAAGCTTTAATATTTGAAGCGTCTGAACTCTCTGAGACCTCTCTGAAATGTCTAAAATTGCAAAAGTGAAGTAGTACAGAGTAAATAGCTCAGCTTCTGAAAGCATCAGTCACACTCTCTCGAAAACTCAAATTAAAAAAAATAAATAAATAAATAAAGCGAAAAAGGAGATAATTTCCCACTCAAGAAACTTCAGATTCTTCAACAAATCCTTGCATTTATACCACCACCCCTTTTTCTCATTTGCTTCTCACTCTTAAAACACAAACAAGAGAGAGATAGAGAGAGAGTGGTGGGTTTTCTTATATTTTTATTTTAGTATTATATTTTTTTTCTAGGAGAAGGGTGTCAAGCATGAGAAAGAAGATATGTGTTTTGGTTTTGCAGTGCCTCTTGTTCATGGGAATGGGATGCCATCTGGGTAACTTCTCTTCTCTTCTGTTTTTTTTTTTCATGTTTACTGTGGAGTTTTTTGGTTTTTATGTTATTTTTGTTGCTGTTTTTTTTTGGTTTTGTATTTTTGTTTTGAAATCTTCTTGTTCGGAAGTTGGCCGTTTCTGGTCAGGTTTATATATTTGTTTTTTCTGTGTTTCCCAGGATATATATATTGTTGCATACGAACGTTTGAAGCTTGCAGAATGTAAGGGATTGGGAAGTAGGCCAATCCTTCTATTTAAGGCGCCAATTTTTGGACCAAAAAGAAAAGAAAAAGTTTGTCTAGCCAAATCCAATCCCACTTAGGCTTGGATACCTATTTGTTTGGACAAAAACTTGAGAACGTTACTCACAAAAGTATGGTATCCCTGTTTATTGGTCTCACTCAGTTTTACGCTGATCTCACCGGATGTAGAAGTTGTCCTAGTCATACAACCCTACAGAAATTTCTCTTTGTTTGTTGAGTTCTATTGATGCCAATTCTGACTTTTATGGGGGTCCCTGTTGTGAGACATCAGTCACATGATCTTCTAGGCCACTTTCTAACTGGTATTATTCAATTTTGGGTGTAGCTATCCACTTTTCTTTATGTTTTGTTGCTTGAATCTGTAGAGACTTGTTTTGAAATTGAAGATTTAATTTACTGAATCTTTTACAAACTTTTAGTTTCGACAATGGGAGCAGCGGTGCAAGAGAAGGCAGATGGAGCAATTCCAGACACCACATTGTCACCACCTGAAGGGAACACAACATTCCTTGATGGCACGACATGGTGCGTAGCCCTCCCCGGGGTTTCCCAAGCCGATTTGCAGAATGCATTAGACTGGGCCTGCGGATTGGGAATGGTAGACTGCAAGCCAATTCAAAAAGGTGGAGCGTGTTATGAACCAGATACTCTGGTGTCTCATGCCTCTTATGCCTTCAATAATTATTATCAGCAGAACGGGAATTCGGACATCGCTTGCAACTTTGGAGGAACTGCAGGTGTTACTAAAAGGAACCCAAGTAAGTTTTGCAGCTCCCCTTCCTGATAAGAATTAGTGTAACAAAGGGTCACTTAAAAGACCTTTTGGTGGAATCCAACTTGGAACAACTTAGATCGATTTTAAAGTCGTAACTAATTGGATTTTCCGTATCGAAGAATCGAAATGAATTCTTTGGCACCCCTTAGAAGTTAATATTCTTTGACATTGTAAGGTGGTACAAGGGTCTAGTTCTTCCCGAATTTTTCAACTCTACCGGAATGTGTTTGCTCGACGATATTTATCGTTCTATGACTTCAATTCTGCTCTACTGATCAGTTTCATCACATTACAGGTCATGGAAAATGCAACTACGCTGCGCCCGGGTACGCTTGTTCCATCGCACAATTTAGTTTGCGTAATCTAAAATACAAGTCTGTTACTCCCACAATGCTCATAGATTGATACATCCCTTTGTTCCTGTTTCTTTCAGATCTGTAGGCTCTGCAGCACCTCCATTCTCAAAGCAAAGTCCCATCTCTCTTTGGTGGCAACTTGCCGGCCTTCTGCTGCCATTGTATCTCGGAAGCTGATATTTTGATGGGTTAATAAAACTGCTGCCAAGAAAAGCCAAAATTCCAGCTGCTTGTACAAAAAGCTATTTGCTGAAACTCTGGGGGGAAAAAGCAGGAGATGAGAGCATGATTAGAATAGGGTTTTGTAATTGTAATATGCTTTATCCCTATCTTTGTTTTTGGTTTAGGAATCTTTAACCTCTAATTAATCAAATCCTCTCTTTCCACCTTTTGCCTGATTGCTTTCTTCTTCTAAACGTATTCATTCATGGTGATTTTACACTTCACACCCATGTTGTCTTGTTTGGGGGAACATCATATGGACTTCTAAATCTAACCATCGCTTTGGATGGAATATGGTGTTTCTCCCATTGTGGATTTCATCTTCCTTCTTTTTCTAGGTCTTTCGTAGATAAGATGTGAGATCCCACATCGCCCAGGGGAGTGATCCTTATATGTATATTCCCATCCCTACCTAGCGCGAGGCCTTTTGGGAGCTCACTGGCTTCGGGTTCCATGGGAACTCCGAAGCTAAGCGAGTAGCGCGCGAGAGCACTCCCATGATGGGTGACCCACTGGGAAGTTCTCGTGTGAGTTCCCAGAAACAAAACCGTGAGGGCGTAGTCGGGGCCCAAAGCGGACAATATCGTGCTACGGTAGTGGAGCGGGCCCGAGAAGTGGTCGACCCCGGGTCGGGATGTGACATCAGAGGTTGCCGTTATAGCAGTATTTTAAGTCAATTATGATATGTTATACGTTTTAACTTTCTTATATGATAAGATATCGTCAACGACATCTTGTTGCAAAGTTAGTTTCTGTCTTTTCTCATACCGGACATTCATGTTCAATAACAGTATCATTGATTACAGTATTGTCACATTTCTTATTATAACAAGTCTCCCAAATAAGAAAGTAACGATTTTTCAAGATTCAGCTTTGTCGACCTTACCATTTTGTAGAACTGACAAAAACTAGGAAGCTCAACCTCGATTTTGCAAATCCGCACCCCTCTTCAAGGAATTATCGATCTTGTGTGCGTCGATCAATGTTTTTAACTATTTGATAAATTTGTATAAAATCAAATATAAAAATATTTATAGTTCTGAAGTTACAAGATTGACCTTAACAATTTCTCAAGAGATTTTGAGAGAAAGATACGTACGAGGAGAAGGAGAACCAATCAAATCCCAAGAAACAGAAATCTAGAGGTTCAAATGTGGGGGCCCACTCACCCTCTGTATTTTTGGGGATCCTTTTGGTGAGGATCTTAAGGATTCGGGAATCGTGTTCGTTCATCGTATATCATACAGTGAATTTTTGTTAAATATTGTTTGTGTTTAATTTTAAATAAAAATATTTGACATAATTTATGATCGCACAATGTACGATGAATAGACACGATTTACAGATCTGTGAATCCTCATAAAGAGGAAAGGCGGAAATCCGGATTCTAAATTTACATCATTTTGTCCTTCCTCTCAGGTCCTGGCAAACCAAAATCATCATTACATAAACAATACACATCAAATGACAATTTTGCCCTCTAGAGGGCAAATCCCGGTCCATCAGTGGAGTGGACTTGGATTTAATTTTCAAACCAACCCAGCCCAGTCCAACTCGGCCCAACTGAAGCCCAAATGTGAGATTTCAAAAATTAAGTCCAATAAGAAGTTGCTGCTGCAGCAACACAAACAAGGGTCCCACAAACAAAACCTTATCCAATTGAGTAAAATGATTCATCCAATGGGACAGAGCCACGTCGGCAGCAAAGGATCTTGGTGTATCCAAATCTGGAACTCTGGAGCCACAAGTTGCTCATGTTACCCAAAAAGCTTATAACGATATTATGGTATGCAAAACTTGATAAAATTATCAAACAAGTAAGAGAGAAGCTGCAACAAATCTCAGCAAATGGCAGCTGCCACCGTGACCACTTCTCTCCCCCAGTTCAATGGGCTCAGACCCAAAATCTCCTTCTCTAATGTGCAAAGCATGGTAAGTTCTGCTTTCGTCTCGTTCTTTAGAATTTGACGTTGATCGATCATGTTTATAATGTTTCTCGCTACGTCATGATAGATGCTTAAAGATATACGATAAAGTTATGTTTGGAAAATTTAGATGCTATATTTTTGGGTTATTTATGTACGAGGAGGAGGAAAGATGATCGACTAGGTACAAGTTGGAGCTAAATTAGGTTAGAATTTTGGAATGTTTGAAAGAGTTTTAGTGGTATTTGGCTCAAAAGTTTAAGCTATTAAGAATAGAGATTGAGTTATACTGAGGTTAACGGAGAATCGAACACAAAATTTCGAGTGTAATTTGTGTAATTGAGTCAAATACACAGAACTTCGTATTCAGGGATAAACATTATTAGCTAACTTGAGTTACAAACTTCTTACGCTTTCATAGGCCATTGTTCAACCAATGAGGCGCAAAGGCCAGGGCGCTTTGGGAGCTCGCTGCGATTTCATTGGTTCATCCACCAATTTGGTAAGCAAATATTTCATTGAATTTTTTTTTTTTTTTATTCGAGCGATAGCATTTGTAAGTTAGTTAGATTAGCCACCGACGGGGTTCGAACCCACGCCGTCATGCAAGGGCACAACACCTTTTCACCACTGTGGTAAAGGGCCACTTGCAAATATTTCACTGAATTATATATACATACAACAACCCGACCATACATTAGCAGGTGAATGTGATTAAATTACTAATTAAGTGATCTTGATTTTTTCAGATAATGGTGACTACTACAACCCTAATGCTGTTTGCCGGAAGATTTGGGTTGGCCCCGTCGGCAAACAGGAAGGCAACGGCAGGATTGAAGCTTGAAACAAGGGACTCTGGGCTGCAGACCGGCGACCCGGCTGGATTTACACTTGCTGATACCCTGGCCTGTGGGACTGTTGGTCACATTATTGGGGTTGGTGTTGTTCTCGGCCTTAAGAATGTTGGTGCCCTGTAATTAGTCAATTAATCAATCAAATTTCCAAGCGTTTGATTCAAAAGAGGAACATGTTTGTGAACTCCTCTTGCACTGAATTGTATTTTTAAGTGTCATATTGATAGAAGAATGACAACGGCTAAGAAGATTGAACTTTTCCTTTTTAAGCAAGCGCTCATTGCTCTAAACTTTCTTATAACGTGACAAGCGAGACGAAGAGATGATCAATGATGTAAACTGAATGCACGGAAGTTTCTCTCCTCGAAAACTTCCTCGCAGATGATCTTTTAAACACCACCTGTCTTGGTGCAACAAATACAAGCATATTGGACTGTATATTGCGTTGTGTAAGAATTGTAAAAGGAGCCCAAAGAATATGAATTATATTGACTAAAAAGACCAACCATCTCTTGTTTAGTGGCACTTCAGACTTTTATGTTAGAGGATGTTCGAAGTTTGAATTTTCACTTCCTCATTAATAAGAACGACCTAATCGTAAAAGAATAAGAAAAAACTAAACAAGACCAAAGTACGAAAAATAAATTTGTAGTTGGAAAATTTGACACGGATATAATTGTGAAGAACGCATTATGCGCATGATGTATTATTGCGTGCCACCCCTTGCACACGAGATGTTATTATTTTAATTTACACTAGATAAAAAAGAGGGTTTCAACCTGGAACACAATAAATGGGATAGAAACCATGATCACCTGGCAAATCCACCATTTCAATTTTCCAATCATTTTCAGTCTCTTTCAACAAAAAAAAAAAAAAGCTCTTGCTTATATAAGAAGAGAAATGATTTTCACATACTCCTTTTAGCTTATCACAAATTCTTTATAACTTTTGACCGTCGATTGGATAAATCAATGGAAACAACACACAAGATTTAACAATAGTGCGTGAGAAACTAAAAAGAGTGTGCGTGTAACTTTCCATGAAAAATGTAAATTTTCCAAGAACGGGCGAAATGGGTCATGAGTCCATGTTATGGATCAGGCCAAGACCTATAAAATTAGCCAAACCGGATCGCACCCAAGTCCCAAAAAACCCACCCATGGATCCGCGGAAAAGCCCAAAAGGCCATAAGCCCAACGACGCCTCTTCGCTGCATTTCGTATCTTCTCTGTTTCTAGATGATCGAGTGAGACTGAGAGCGAATCGGCTACAACCGGAGGGAGGGAGGGAGGGAGGGAGGGAGGGAGAGAGAGAGAGAGAGAGAGAGAGAGAGAGAAGGGCTCACCGGTTCGGCCCCTTTCTCCACAAAACCAATTTGCAGAGGAAGAAGAAGAGGAGAAGAGGAAGATGAGCATATGGAACTACGTCGTAACGGCTCACAAGCCCACCAACGTCACCCACTCCTGCGTCGGCAATTTCACCGCCCCTCAGGAGCTCAATCTCATCACTGCGTACGTCACCCCCAATTCCTCGCTTTTTCTCTCTTCGATTGGATTTCTATTGTATCTTTCTGCTAGGGTTTCGCTAATGCGTTAAGTTTCCTGAGGCAGTCTTTTCATCTTCTCATATATATAACATATATATAGAGATAGAGATATACCGGGTTAGTTTTGGCTTAGAAATTCATGCATTAAGTTGTTTGCAAGATTGGAAATTTCTAAAAAAAAAAAAAAAAAAAAAAAAAAAAAAACTTCAGGTTTCGTGCCTAAGGCGATTGAGTTTGGGATTTCCTGGCAATTTTTCGTAATTTTTTCGTTTGATGCCCGAGAGTTTTCTGGGAATCAATGAAATGTTATACTTGTAGCTCTGTTTAGGTTATCAAGATTATCAATTGCTCTTTTAGTGGGGAGTAGTAGTGCGGGAGCGGTTCAATCGATAGTCTAGAGGCTTGTATTGATAGAGCTTTCGCGTCTGCGCATTAAACAAAGACTCTTCATTCTGCTGTATAGAGATATCCTTGATTAATCATATTATTTTGCAGCAAGATTTGTTGTCCAAAGTTGTATCTTGTTCATGATTGGTTTCATAAATCTTCATTTCAGGAAATGTACGCGAATTGAAATTCAGCTACTTACTCCTCTGGGACTGCAGGTATGTATGTCAATCTATTTTGTGGTGAAAGAAAAAAGATAGATGCTTTAAAGTTAATAGCTTACTTGTGCGTTGTGTCATTAAACCCTCAGGTTCCAAGAATTGTATCATCGCATTTTAAATGTCCATTGACAATCTTTGGAAAACTGTTGCTCTTTGGTGTTCCTTGCACCTTTTTGGTAGTTGATGATGTTATGTTGACTTTCGTCCAGGGATTTATATATTATTGGGAACAAAGTAGTAGGAATTTAAATCTAAAGCTTAGGCATTCTGCATGAAGTTTCAGCATCTAAGAATCAAAATTTTAAACTTTAAACTTGGACATAGTAACATTAGACTTTGCATTGCAGCATTGTACAAAAGTTATCCCCTAATAAGAAGTTCTTATTAAGAACTATCATCTACTACTCATTTCACTGAACTCTTATAAATACAATTATTGTACAGAACTTGCACAATAAGTTTTACTTGACTGTACATAATATGATTTATTTCACGAAGCCATTTACTGTGGCATTTGAATTACACGTGAAATACACGATCGAATAAACTGTATCTTCATTCTTGAAATTAATGTTTGAACTTTTTTTATGTTCTCGTTCTGCTATAAAATATCAAATTTGGAGCTTTGTTTCTGTTGCCATTTAAAACTAGTATCCATTAGCATGCATTATGATAATTTTTTTTTTCTCTGCAGCCTATCTTGGATGTCCCGATATATGGAAGAATAGCGACGCTTGAACTTTTCCGGCCTCATGTGAGTCTTAATGTCATATTTTTGTCTGATTTTGTATTATCATTGTTTTTGGTTTTAATAATGTTTTCTTTTCAACAGGGTGAAACACAGGATTTTCTATTCATTGCAACAGAAAGATACAAATTTTGTGTTCTTCAGTGGGATGCTGAAGCATCTGAGCTCATCACTAGGTTAGATATGCAAACCAAGTGAAAGTATTGTTGTTTAAAATTATTTACAAAAGTACTCACTTTATATGGACTGTAGATATATGTTTAATGACATTTTGACAAATGCATGTACTTGTCGTGTAGGGCAATGGGGGATGTCTCAGATCGCATAGGTCGTCCAACAGACAATGGTCAAGTAAGTTAAATGATTCTACGACCCTCAATTCCTGTTGCTTTTTCTTGTTAAAACATTTATGTCTTTCTAGAGTTGACGTCCAAACGATGTTTAAGTTTCAACTGGGAAATCCATAAATATGACTAATGTATATTTTCTTTACCTACTATTTTTTGCAGATTGGTATTATTGATCCAGATTGTAGATTAATTGGACTCCATTTGTATGATGGATTGTTTAAGGTATGTGGTTTTGAATACTGGGAAGAAATATAAAGATCTTCATTTTATCATCACATTTATAGTTTAGAAATGAAATAATATGCTGTTGGTTTTTCAGGTCATTCCTTTTGATAATAAAGGGCAGCTCAAGGAAGCATTTAATATACGGTATTTTTTTTTCTCTCCTTCTTTTAGCTTTCTAGTAAAATATATATTTTGTTGATTAGTCTTCCTGTGATTAACTGACCATGAGTTATATTTAAAATTTACTCAAATTGACAATTGATTTTACAAGGCCTTAGTATACATTTGTAATCGTGCTTCATTATGTTGCTAGCTGCAATGTCATATTTCTTGCTCTCTTCTTTTTGTGTGAAATTATAATTTCTTTTCACTCTAACTACACCTTTTCAGGCTTGAGGAACTTCAAGTTTTGGATATCAAATTTCTATATGGTTGTTCAAAACCAACAATTGTAGTCCTATATCAGGTACTAGTCATTCCTTTCGTTTGGTTATCAAGTTTATATTGGGCTACCGTTTTAACTTTTTATCTTTGTATCACCTAATTTGTCTTAGTATCGTATGTTCAAGTTTTCTTATACTGTTGTGTTTGTTATGTTCCTTGTATGTCTTAGTATCGTATGTTCAAGTTTTCTTAAACTGTTATGTTTGTTATGTTCCTTGTATCAGATTAAACATTATTTTAGCGAAGGCTTAGCCAATGCTATGTAAGATCCTAGTAGAACAGCAGTTTCAAAATGGAAAACTCCGTAAAAACAAGCGTGATCTGGTCAATGATGTTGGTATATTTTTTTCTACACGTCTATACAAACCATCTAAGATCTTTGTAAATCTGCTCCATTTCTAAGTCACAGAACATTGTTCATGTGTACTGTTACGTATTGCCCCATATAACATTAGTATATATACTAAAATTGTGGGAGGCCTTTTTCGGTGGTAAAGTAGTGTACGAGTGTTAACCAAATTTTTTTATTGCCTTACTATGGTTGAAATATTGCAGGATAACAAAGATGTTCGCCATGTCAAAACATATGAGGTTTCTCTGAAGGATAAGGATTTTGTTGAAGGTCCTTGGGCACAGAACAACGTTGAAAATGGGGCTGATTTGTTAATACCAGTTCCTCCGCCGCTCTGTGGTGTTCTTATTATTGGAGAAGATAATATTGTTTACCGCAGCCCGAATACATTTAAAGCAATCCCAATAAGACATGTATGCTATAGTATCATATGAATGTTGTTTTGGAATTATGTGTTGAATTGGTTATAGAAGTATTATTTCAAGTTTTTCTTTGTCATTTGTTATAGTCCATCACAAAAGCCTATGGGAAAGTAGATGCAGATGGTTCCAGGTATTTACTTGGTGATCATGCCGGGCTACTTCACCTACTTGTTATAACGCATGAGAAAGAAAAGTGAGTTCTAATACATCCTTGAAACATCTAATTGTTTGTGGTTGAAGGTTATGGGGTTAGTTTCTCAGTATTTCATCTACACTTCTTGTAGGGTGACTGGACTGAAAATTGAGCTTTTGGGGGAGACATCAATTGCATCTACCATCTCATACCTTGATAATGCATTTGTCTATATCGGATCAAGTTATGGGGATTCACAGGTGGGGTAGTCAGAACTATTGCTTGTTACTTGTTCTATTCTTAGCTATAAAAAATTGTTCTTCGAAGAATAAGAGCCATTAGTAAGTGATAGAAGAGACTGTACACATAGACTATAAAGATAGATTTGACAGAAAGTAGTGGTTTAATAATTTGTTTGAAGTTTTAAATGAAATAAAGATGTGCGATTATTATGATCAAAATTACATTGATACTGCATTACATGATTTGGAGTATAATATATTAACACTCCATAGTGTTGTGAACACAGCTTGTAAAGCTGAATCTACATCCTGATGCAAAGGGTTCATATGTGGAAGTCTTAGAAAGGTATGTCAATTTGGGGCCAATTGTTGACTTTTGTGTGGTTGATCTTGAGAGGCAAGGCCAAGGTCAGGTTGTAACTTGTTCTGGAGCTTTCAAGGATGGTTCTCTTCGTGTAGTTCGAAATGGAATTGGAATCAATGAACAGGTTTGACTTATTTAAATATTTTGGTAATCAGTACCCAAAGTTTCATTTTGTACATTTGCATGGGGTTCTTGCATACTGATGCCTGTAATTATTATATGATGTTGAACAGGCATCCGTTGAGCTTCAAGGTATTAAGGGAATGTGGTCGTTAAGATCCTCCACTGATGATCCTTATGACACCTTCCTGGTTGTAAGCTTTATCAGCGAGACAAGGATTTTGGCAATGAATATTGAGGATGAGTTGGAAGAAACTGAGATAGAAGGCTTCTGTTCTCAAGTACAGACTTTATTTTGCCATGATGCCGTCTGTAATCAACTGGTGCAGGTAAGTTGTCTCCATATTGCATTGTTTCTTCTATGTTTTAATGCATATAGTAGAATATACTCAAAAGCAAGCACTTTTATGTTTTTTTTTTCCATTTTTTTGGCCCTTTATGTCATTAGGGATGCGAATGCTAATTTTCAGTCATCACTGTCACATTGCTACCGCCATTAGGAATGCAAATTTTTAAGTTGCTTCTCACCCCCTAGTTTCTCTTCTACCATCCTTAGGGACACTTTAATAACTATTAATTTGAACATTGCTGGTCTACAATTTCGTAATAAATCACATCATAACTGAGGTAGTAGGGAAAATCTACGTGATCTATCTCACGTAGATGGTGTGGATGTATTTTCAGCGGCCACATTTGTTACCTGTTTTAGGTGATGTTAACATTTTTTGAGGTTATATTTTTGTTTTAGAAAATATTCTATTATGTAATAATCTGGATTGTATGGGTGATTAATTTATTGATGATTGACATGTATTGTATCTATTGCATGCTGGCTGATGAATTGACATCACAGGTAACTTCAAGTTCTGTAAGATTAGTCAGTTCTACAACTAGGGAGCTCAAGCATGAGTGGAATGCTCCAGCAGGCTATTCGATTAATGTTGCCACTGCTAATGCCACCCAGGTTTTGTTTCTACTTGTTAACTTTTAAGTTTGCAAGTAAGCTAATAAAAGTTGTGTTTCTTATTAAAAATGAAGTTTTCAAGGAAGGATCATTGACAGTTTTAGCTGTGCCATTGAATTAGATCAGTTTTTTTTTTTTTTTTTTTTTTTTTCGGGGGATTGGGTTGAAAATCTTGAGCGAAACCCATGAGGATTTAGGATTCAGGTTCCCCATAAATATTCAGGACATCCTATACTATAATATAGAATAGGTGGTTTTTCATAAGGGGCTTCTGTTGACTCCCAAAACCTAGATTAAGATCAACTTTTACAAAAAAACAAACCAGCATATTTCTGAAACATCCTTGAAAAGTTAACTCTTATTTCTTTGAAACTTGAAACGAAAAATATTTTATAGATTCCCTGGTGTTGATAAATCCCCTTTCTAGTCGCAGAATTGCTAATGAGTTACCATACATGCTGTTTCCTAACATGGTATTGTTTCCTTTTGTGGATGTCTGCATTAACATTTGGTTGCCTGATGTTAATGGCTAACTGGTTGTTGCTTTAATCTACTTCTTTGACAGGTTTTATTGGCGACTGGTGGAAAGCACTTAGTTTATTTGGAAATTGGTGATGGGATATTGACAGAGAAAAACCACGCACAGTTAGATTTTGAGATATCATGCCTTGACATAAACCCTATAGGCGACAATCCCAACTATAGCCAGCTGGCAGCTGTTGGAATGTGGACAGATATTAGTGTCCAGATATATTCACTTCCTGACCTGAATCGCATCACAAAGGAACATTTGGGAGGGGAGATCATACCTCGTTCTGTTCTTCTTTGTGCCTTTGAAGGGGTATGCATGTGCTTGAGCCTACTTCACTAAATCAATTCTCAGTTGTAGTCATTTTGTATGACTTACTCATTAATATTGGTCAGAAATGCAATGTCTTTTTTTGGGATTACCATTGGGGAGTGGCTCTTCTAATAGCATGTTCAATTGATTATAATTATCATTACTTTGGAATTTATCTAAAGAGATGGGCCTGTGTTGGTGTGTCAATCAATGTGGACTTCTGTAGCATAGATGAGGGAATATTAATTTGCAGATCTATTGCTTTATTTAGTTCCTTCGTAAAGTTTTTACTTTAGTTATTTGGTTACCGAGTAAGTTTTTTGTTACTGTTTTTTTAATCAGATATCCTACCTATTGTGTGCCCTAGGAGATGGGCACCTCTTAAACTTTATATTGAACACGAGCACTGGTGAGTTGACGGACAGGAAAAAAGTCTCTCTTGGGACGCAGCCCATTACACTCCGTACCTTCTCATCCAAGAGTACTACACATGTATTTGCTGCATCGGATAGGCCAACTGTCATATATAGTAGCAACAAGAAACTGCTTTACAGCAATGTAAATCTGAAAGAAGTCAGCCATATGTGCCCATTCAACTCTGCTGCTTTTCCAGATAGGTACTTTTCTCTTTCTATTGTTCACTCATAAAATATGGATAGGATCTCGGTTTGGTGGATATGAGGTTTAGTCTACATCCAAATATCTTATCTCTTTTCATATTTTCAATTTGTAATCCACTGTTGCTTATGTGATGGCTGCCATTTTATGTAAACTATCATACTGGGATGGTTTATAGTAGTTAAAGTGGTGAGTTAGTTTCCAAATTGATTATTAGAGTTGCCATTTGTTGGTGTGATAATATGCTTTATGATGTTCTTTGTCAAAAATAAAAAAATATTGCTTTATGATATTAGCATGTTTTAAATATTTATTTAAATGAAAGTTTACATAAAAATAATGGTCTAGGTGCAACTTAGACGCAACCATAAGCTGTTTTTTCCCTTTCTGTTCTGTTACCGCGTAGGTTAGATGGGGGAACTCTTCCCCCGTCCTACTTAAACTGTCAACTTTCAGAGATTAAACACTTTACTTTTTCTTTTTCCCTTGTGACAACAGCCTTGCAATTGCTAAGGAAGGTGAACTGACTATCGGCACAATTGATGACATCCAGAAGCTTCATATTCGCTCTATTCCCCTAGGTGAGCATGCGCGTCGTATCTGTCATCAGGAGCAGTCCAGGACTTTCGCCATTTTGAGTGTGAAATATAACCAGTCTAGTGCAGAAGACTCAGAAACACACTTCATCCGGTTGTTAGATGACCAGAGTTTTGACCTCATAACATATTATCAACTGGATGCTTTTGAGTATGCCTGCTCTATACTTAGCTGTTCTTTCTCGGATGACATTAATGTATATTACTGTGTCGGGACTGCATATGTTCTCCCGGAAGAAAATGAGCCAACCAAGGTAAGATAGCACTTTAGTTTACTGGTTACTGCAGAAATCTCACTTGAACTGGTAAGTAGCTGATTTTCCATCCTTCCCTTTGTAAGCTGACAATGTTGTATAATTGTAGGGCCGCATTCTGGTTTTCATTGTTGAAGATGGGAAGCTGCAGCTCGTCGCTGAGAAGGAAACCAAGGGGTCTGTTTACTCTTTAAATGCATTCAATGGCAAGTTACTTGCTGCTATTAATCAAAAGATACAGTTATACAAGTGGACTCTGCGGGATGATGGTACTCGTGAATTGCAATCGGAATGTGGACATCATGGCCACATACTTGCCCTTTATGTCCAGACTCGTGGAGATTTCATCATTGTTGGGGATTTAATGAAGTCAATTTCTCTGTTAATGTACAAGGTAATAAAACTAACTTTCAACCCTCTGCATGCCTTGGACTAGTACTGCTCAAAGTAGTAGCGGTAGGTGATTTGTTTACTCTGACATGAATTGCGTAAAGTTGCAACTTAAAATTACTTGATCCAATGAAAATGAAATGTTATATTGGGATATTTTGTGGGAGGTCATATTTTTCGTCGTAGGTGTCAAGGCCTTGTAATAAGAGTCCCTTTTGTCTCTGCTAGCTCATCATGAAGTTCTCCTGTTTGAATTTGTTGATCCAGTTTTTACTCTGTTGTTAGTCTCTGTCCATTTAAGAGGAGCGAGCCCGTGATTTCTGTCCATTTAAGAGGAGCTGGCCCGTGATTGTAATGCAAATTATAAACTATTATCTCGCTTAACCGAATTTTTTTGTTCTTGTATTCAGCATGAGGAAGGTGCCATTGAGGAGCGAGCCCGTGATTATAATGCAAATTGGATGTCTGCTGTAGAGATCCTCGACGATGATGTTTACATTGGAGCTGAAAATTTCTTCAACCTCTTCACTGTTCGTAAAAATAGTGAGGGTGCAACTGATGAGGAACGGGGCCGCCTTGAGGTTGTCGGTGAGTATCACCTAGGCGAGTTTGTCAATAGGTTCCGGCACGGCTCTCTTGTCATGCGGTTGCCAGACTCTGATGTGGGCCAGATTCCAACTGTCATCTTTGGCACCGTGAATGGTGTGATCGGAGTAATTGCCTCACTTCCTCAAGAGCAATATGCATTTTTGGAGAAGCTCCAGTCAAACTTGAGGAAGGTGATAAAGGGTGTTGGAGGGTTGAGCCACGAGCAGTGGAGGTCATTCAGCAACGAGAAGAAAACTGTAGACGCCAAAAATTTCTTGGATGGCGATCTGATAGAATCGTTCCTTGATCTAAACCGCAGCAAGATGGATGAGATCTCAAAACAAATGCGCGTTTCAGTGGAGGAGCTCTGCAAGAGAGTAGAAGAAATGACGAGGCTGCATTGAGTTGGGACCACGATTTAGTTTTCGATTGCACATGTGGGACATATTGGCACTGCATCTTTGATCTGTTGTGAAATAACTGGTTGTGAACTTGGGTTTGAGTTTTACTGTAAAACTATAACAAGAAAAATTGGATGTTCGTTCTCTTTGTCGGTATTTTACTTTGATTGTAAAGGGCATTCAAATGCAATGCATTTACGTTTGTGTTGTTATTTATTTGTATTATTCTGAGGTGTCTTTGGATACGTGTGATATTTTGGAATTCCGGATACAGGCATATAAAAACGGGTGGTGCTATCTACACACCCATTTATGTCTTCCACACATCCTTCTTAATTTTTGGTCGTCGGATCGAATGAATTGAAGATGATCAAATGACTGAATTAATAGTGGTGTGTAGAAGATATAAGGGTGTGGATAACACGGCCCCATCAAAACCACAGCAATCATAGGAAAGGATGCTGTCTATCTCATCGATAGGCTTTGCTCTGAGGGCGGGGATTGGAAAGGGCGAAGATGAAGCTGATACTGTCGATTGCTGCACTATGAAGGTAGAGAATGTGAAAGCAATCGCCCCTAATATCACGGATTTGGTTAAACATGTCATCTTTTTGTTACAATCCTTGTGGGTTCGAACTCGTGCTTACAAGTCTAAACTTGAATAGATTATCTATACGTTTGCATTCGAAACAAATCGTAGCATAAAACACTTGTTCACGAATAGTGAAGCTTCAGTCCAAGAACAGAGAAGAAGCAACAATCCGCTCTTTGAAGAGAAGAAGCAGAGGAGTTTGAAGAAATCTAGCAGCACCAGTGACAAACCAAAAGCAATTACTTAGCACACACTCAACGTCAGTTTGATGCTCAATCAATCTCCGACGAGTTTAACTTAAAAGGCGGTCGTGCTTAACTTGCAATAAGTACACTAACACATCGCTCTCTCTCAAACACTGACCACCAAATTGATCTAGTTTAATGCATCTGGATTAGGGAAGTGCTCAAAATCTAGGAACTCCAAGCGTGGAGCTCTTGCAAGAAACCCTCATGAGCCTCCGTCGACAATATCTTTGGCACCAATTCTCTACTCAATGAGTTATATTTTTACGTGGCAGCACTTGTCTAGATTTGTTTAGAGGAATACTGTGGATGTAAATTTTCTCCTCTTCGGTCTTGGACGATTTTGCACCTACAAAACAATTAACACCTTAGGTTAAGGCCAAAAGCCTCACGCGCCCGCGATGAATGGAGGGGCTTTGGCCGAAGAACCTCCGATGCCAAAGTTAGAATTTAGAGAGAAAAAGTGTTTAGAGTATTTTTGCCAAAGGATTGGAATTAGGTTTTTTGGTGAGAATAGGAGAGTATTTATAGGAGATGGCCGGTCCCCTTTGGAGAGAAGGTGGCCGGCCCTTAGAGGGATTTTTGGGTGTGATCTAGGTTTAATTAGCCCATTTATTGACTAATTAAACCAAAAGGGAATGTATTTGTATTTATGGAAAATGGTTATAATGAGTAATTGAATTATTGACTTAAAAAAGGAGGAAAAGAGGAAGGAAATATGGGAAAAAAGGAAGGAAGTGGCCGGCCCCCTTTGGAGGAGGGATGGTCGGCCCTTTAGGGTAGATTTAGGGTTTAAAGGCTAAGTTAATTGGCAAATTAATGAGGAATAATCCCATTAATTTGCCAATTATCTCCATTTATGTGGGATAATTGGTAGATTTATGAAATAACTACCTAAAATGTGGATGGATGAAATAATTCGGATTTGTTTACCTTTTATGGGCGCTTTTGACTTGACCGACGATAATTACCGGCTGCTCGCGCGTAGGAATTCTGATGCACCTCAAGGGCATTTTTGTCTCCTTAATCCGAAAGTCCACGTGTCGCCTTGTGATTATTTTTGGCTCCACAAATACCATCTTCATACTCACCATGAACATATATACCAACTTATGATAATTGCATTGAACTTAGCAATAACTAATGCATGAAGGCTATATTTACTCTAGGCTATACTTACTCTAGTCGTGCTGGGTTGGATTGGGTTGGGTCAACCCTTATACCTATTTTATTTTTTATTTTAATGTTTAATTAATTATCAGAAAATTGGGTCTAAGTTCCTTAAAATTAAACATCGGATTTTCAAACATCAAAAAGTTCGAATTTAAAAAAGAAAATTTCAACGTCAATAAATTGATGTACCCCATATATTAAAAATAAGAGCACTACTAGCATCAATTGATAGAACCACCACATATGAATGTACTATTCGTAGAATTATCACATTATAATAATAATTTTTTAAAATTGCAAATAACTAAAACTAAACAACACTTGCTTAAAAATGTACAACGGGTTGGCTCAGCTCATTTAAAAATGTACTACTAAAATTCTTGATTTATTTTGTAATTTTACAATTTTCTCCACTTCCCTTTCTGTTCTTTACAATTGTGGGTCAGTCGGACTACAGTTTCAAATATTTCAGCACCATGTTTACCAATTTTATGCCCTTGAAATTGTTTGACAAGAGGAGCTAGAACTGTAAATTTGATTTAAATTCTCCTTTATGTTGCAATCCTATTTAGATTAGGAATGTAATTGTGTAAATCCTTGACATGTCCAGTAAGAACTCCTTGGGAGTATTACGTTTTAATCATTTTTTATGATTAATTATTTAGTTGAATTGATCTACATGCTATTGATTTAATTTAATTTTTCTGTGTTGAACGTAATACACCGCATTGGAGATGCAATTCCGACTTTTCGAGAAGGATCTTCTACAAATTCAAAGGCTTTTATTGTTTTCTGCCAATCAAGTACGCTTAAAATAAAGTAAGATATTTAAAACGACCATGAAGCATGAAAACATTCCCCATGATGCATGAACCCCCATATGTTTATATTTTCCTTCTGATATATATATATATATATATATATATATATATATATATTTGTTTCATGCATTACGCAATTATATTCGCTATGTGAAATTTGTGAGTCAATGTATATCAAATAAATTAAAAGTAAATTAGGGCTTTTTAAATCGTAGGTTCGAAAAAATTGGTATTTTTTTTGCACCACCATGACAGCAGCCCTCTGGGCATTGCTACCACCACATGGGCCCCCAGGCCTTCGGCCTGGTTAACCTAGACAGGCCTGCAGCCCCAGTCTGCTTCCCAAGGAAGCCCGCAGCTTTCCTGGGTTTTCCCTGTGAACTTGGCCCATATGGCAAGCAACATTCCTTTACGTCCTGGCCCACATGCCGCTGCCTTCTTGGTTGCAGGACCTACTCCACAGCCCATTGGACTCGGCTGGGCCCCGTGTGACCCAAACCCTCAAGCCAACCTTTGCTGGGCTTGCTTTCCCATGCGAACCCAAGGCCAGCTTTCGCTGGGCCCTAACCCGTGCGCCTCTTGGCCCCAATTAAGCCAGCACTTATTGCTGGGCTTAAAAAATTAGCATGTGGGTTGCTTTTGCAGCCATACCCAACCCGAGCCTATTCTTTTGCTCACGGCACCCATCCCTATTTTTTGGGCTATGGTATTTTCTACCCAATAATATTATTTTAGTATTATTTTGCTTCTACAATCGACCCTGTATGGCCCGACTTATTGAATTAATTAAAAGTGACTTGTAATCCATTAATTTGATAATGAATCCAAAATTATTGACCTGAATATCACTTTTGGACATTAACGATTCAATAATTTATTTCTCTTCTTTGAATCGTTGACATCCTTTCGTAATCCCAAAGCGCTCACATTTGAGTTCCCGAATAAATTCAAATCCGCTACACTTAAATCAGCATATTGCATTTTGTGTTCTTGCAAGAACCTCTCTTTTATGAACTAAATGTTCATAAACTAAATTGAACCTGCAGTTTCAAATTTAGTGCATTTGAAACCTGAAGTTTTCATAAAACAATACACCCATGAAAACCCGATGTTTTTCATGAAAACCATGTCTTAGAACTCGAATGTTCTAACTTTGATGCTTATGGATGATTCCTTCCCATGACACCAATCACAATCTTGTTCCCTCCAATTTAGTGGATTGTCGAACCATCACACGTTCGATTTTCTTGATATGGACGTTTCTAATAGAAACCACTTTATGTGGGGTATAAGATGTGAATCTCCACTTAACTATCAAGAAGTTGAGAAACCATTGAAGCCAACAATGACATGAAGAGCTGAATAAGCCTCTACCATGATCTTAATTCGAAGACTAATGCCCGAAGAATTGCAAATGGAAATACCTCCCAAACGAGGATTCTATGGCTCTTTGACTGAAGAATACTTTTCTCGTCCTTCTATATTTCTAACTTGCTCCTAATGCAGCAGTGTAGAAAGTAGAAGTTTTCCAAATTCTCGGATCTGATTACTACCACAAACGTGAGAGAAAGGTATAGACCCAGTTTAGCTGGAGTTTACCGAACGATATAGACTCAGTTTGGCTGGAGTCTACCAAATGGCTAGAACTAGTTCAGTCAAAGCCTACCGAATGGTGATGCACTGCTTCGGCAGGGATACACCGAATGGCATACTTTCTTACAATTTTTTAGCTTATTTTTACAACATATGGTAGAATCAGGGCCTGCCAAGATGTGGCATCATGCCTGAAGCGTGATCCTTGGCACCTAAGACCTAAAACTTCAAGAATAAGGGATAGTATTCCCAAACCTTAACCCTGCAGAATTTACTTCTGTCTTGATGGAATAGATCATTGGTTATGCACCTATTAGTGCTCCTACCAATGTTGTTAAGGAGTACCATTCTAGTAGTCAATATGTGAGATTAATTTTGCTCCACCAAACATCGTTAGAAGAGCAGAATTTTGACATGGATGGCCTTGCTGGCCGATTCCCCTTAGTAAACCATTTACTTTGTGAACATTTTTCTATGTTATTGGATTCAAGTTTGGTGTATGTTTTACTTATGGATAATCTTATTGATATTGTCCTTGAATATGAGTTAATTGAATCATGTTTCTTAATACATGTGACCGATTTAATCAAACACGTGATTAGGTATGAATGTAGGAAAGTAGGAAAGTTAGTTGTCTGGATGAATGCGTACAAAGCACACTAACTTTACACCTAAATCACATCTCTAACAATGACTTCAGGTATATCCAACCTGATTAAGAGCATTGTCACGCTCCTCGTTGTATGAATGGTACTGAACTACCATTTAAGGGACCTTAAATTCTCCTTGATGTTGAGCTTTTAAGGATGTTCGAGATGACAATGATCATAAATGAAACCACTGAAAAAATTGAGTGAAATATCTTTGCACCACCTCCAAAAATGAGCCTGAAGTTTTGATTTAGGGCCAATGAGATGTCTCCCAATTGGGGCACATGTCACATGTGGCCGGTCTAGAGCCGAGTGATTGAGCAGTTTACTTGCTTTGACACTACATTTTGGGACACTTAGGTTGAACAATGATTCTACGACGTATCTCCTTACCCGAAGTAAGGATATTGTGCCTACAAGCACACTTTGCCAAGCCTGCTCATTAGGGAAATTGATCTTCTAAATTATCCCTCACAAAGATACGAAATCACCCTTTTTCATAATGGATTCAAGGGAATATATGTGGACTAATCCAACCAAAATGCGGACCATATAAATACTTATGGTTTTGTTGATGAATCAACAAACTAGTCACATGTTTGTCCACACACATTGCTGCTAAACCTCTTGGTTGATTAAGGGTTCACCACCCTATTTATTCCTTAAGGTTCGGGAGACTGGATAATGTTAGAGAGTTTACATCGACCGTTTTCGATTAAGTATTGCATGTATTTTGGGTTTATAGTTGAACATCGAATTCCCATGTTCACCCCAAATAGCCTTGTCTAGCGGTCATAAAAGTAATTTAAATGATCGCCCGAATTTTGGTAAAAGTACCAAGTTTTCGATTTCTACCTAGGGCTATGCAATCTTGTACGCAGTTATGTTGGTTCGCCTTGAGGCCCATTGCCACCCAACCTATATGACGTTACAGTTGGTTGCTGGGTACGAACTTGACGATTTTCATATTTACGCATTTCGGTGTGCATTTCATGTGCCAAGTTGCGCCGCTGCAACATACCAACATGAGTCCTCAAAGAAGGATGTGAATCTTTGTCGATTATGATTCTCCTTCACACTAACTCTCTTCGAGCCCTTGCACGCGATCTCTTTATCGCTCATTTACGGGTTGTCACTTTACTGAGTCAATCTTTCCGCCGTTATGGGAGATAAGAACGGCAACGTTCCTGTAGAATGGTGCGATGTTGCGTGGACGTTGCCCACTATGTCTCATCTCGATCCCCATACTGCACAAGTGTGATAAGCAAGTGCGATGAATTTTAGCTTTCAGAATGTTGCTCCAGACGCATTCCTCTGATCTAGCTAAAGTGACGAGATCATATACCAGCTGCAAACATGCCTGCAAGGATAGACGTGCTTAACAGACGTCGAGTCAACATCCTTGGAGGGTGTGCCGCCCCTGTTGGACGGTCTGGTACACCGGCAGATAGCCAATTAATCTGTCTTGGCCTGGAGCACGACAAATCACTCGGTTCGTAGGATTCACTTCCCTGGAAGAGGAAGACACGACACAACAATGAATCCATACTTGATCGTTGTCTCAAATCATTTCCATCTCATGAGATAATCTGGATTTCTCCCAAGACTTAAAGTTCTTGGTCCAGTATACTAGTTTGGATGAGCTAAATGGAATTGAAATGAGATTATCATCGATGATGTTTTCACTTATACGATAGCTACCGACATAAATGAAAAACGACGATATCGACCTGTGTTTTGGTACGCTAATTTAATATTTTCTTACGTGCAACTAATTCTTTATAATATATTTAGGTACGAACATTTTGACACATTAGGTTAGTACAATATATTTAGGTACAGATATTTTGGTGCACTAGTTTAATATCATATAGACCTAGTTTAATATCATATAATATGTTTAGGTACCGAAATATTTCGGTACACTAGTTTAATATATTTAGGTACCGAAATTTCGGTACACTTATGTTTTTGCATATTTTCTTACGTGCAACTAATTCTTTATAATATATTTAGGTACGAACATTTCGATACATTAGGTTAGTACAATATATTTTGGTACACTAGTTTAATATCATATAGACCTAGTTTAATATCATATAATATGTTTAGGTACCGAAATATTTTGGTATACTAGTTTAATATCATATAATATGTTTAGGTACAAATGTTAAGGTTTTTTTACTTTGGCCTTTCACTCATTTTTAGTTAGAAACTAGTCATTTTTTTAATGTATGTAGTTTTATTGAAAATATACAAACTGATTCTAATAAAAGTTTACAAACTAATTATAATAAAAAGTATAGAAAACTAATTTTTCATATCCTCGACCTCTGTTGCAACAGCCTTTCAGGTACTATACCCAAATATTTGGATAATTTACCACGATGGTCAATAATTCTGATGCAGGCGCTTTTCATGGCTATGATTAAGCCACATTGACATTAAAAGCATTCATCTTTCATCAAATAATTTACAACGTGAAATCTCTAAAGAAATAAGCAATCTCATTCTATTGGGCACCTTGAATTTGTCCATGAATCAATTGACTGGAAAGATCCCCTCCAAGGTTGGAAACTTGCGTTGGCTCGGAACTCTTGATCTCTCACACAACCAATTCTTGGGACAAATTCCTCAATACTTTTCATCTTTAACATCTTTGTCCCACTTGAACTTGTCTTACAACAACTTGTCAGGAATAATTCCTTCAAAAAACCAGCTTCAAACGCTCAATGATTCTTCCATTCATATAGTCAATCCATTGCTATGTAGCGTTTCTCTCTCAACCAAGTGTATTGGAGATGACACTTTACTATTGAGGATGCAAAAGACAAGAATGAAGATGGAAAATGACTAGTTGTGGTTCTATGTAAGCGTGGTACTTGCTTTATCGTATGCTTTTGGGGCATTTACGGCACATTGATCTTAGAGACATCATGGTGACTTGTCTATTTTCAATTCTTCGACAACATCAAAGATAAGGTAGCACTAGCAATTGCAAGTACAAGGAAGAAACTGTAGGGACTTAACGAGGTTTTGTCACTGCAGTGGGTCTTGATGCATCAATCATATGCATGAGACGGATCATGAATCATATGCATGGGACGGATCACGACTCATCGAGCAGATGATCGCAAGTTCGCAACAGCAGTGCAGTCTCACTGAAATTGTACGCTTCGTGAAGCATGCCAGCCTGCCCAAGAAGGTCTACCATACAACCATAATGCTCAAGCATTGGCTCTATGTCGTACTCAGCCCCTATACTTTTGAAAACTCTTCAGCCATCTTCAACAAGCCACCATGACTGCAAGCCATCAAAAGGCAATAACAACTTATTACAATTTCTCTCGACGCATTTTCATGTTTTGAAAATATGTTTAGGTACAAATATTTCGGTACACTAGTTTAATATCATATTATATGTTTAGGTACAAATGTTTAGGTACCGAAATATTTCGGTACATTAGGATCAATTGTTTAGGTACAAATATTTCGGTACACTAGTTTAATATATTTAGGTACCGAAATTTCGGTACACTAGTTTAATATCATATATTTAGGTACGGAATTTTCGGTACATTTGTGTTTTTGCATATTGTCTTATGTGGCACTAATGCATTACAATACAATTAGGTACTACAATATATTTAGGTACAGATATTTTGGTACACTAATTTAATATTTTCTTACGTGCAACTAATTCTTTATAATATATTTAGGTACGAACATTTTGATACATTAGGTTAGTACAATATATTTAGGTACAGATATTTTGGTGCACTAGTTTAATATCATATAGACCTAGTTTAATATCATATAATATGTTTAGGTACCGAAATATTTCAGTACACTAGTTTAATATATTTAGGTACCGAAATTTCGGTACACTTATGTTTTTGCATATTTTCTTACGTGCAACTAATTCTTTATAATATATTTAGGTACGAACATTTCGATACATTAGGTTAGTACAATATATTTTGGTACACTAGTTTAATATCATATAGACCTAGTTTAATATCATATAATATGTTTAGGTACCGAAATATTTTGGTATACTAGTTTAATATCATATAATATGTTTAGGTACAAATGTTAAGGTTTTTTTGCTTTGGCCTTTCACTCATTTTTAGTTAGAAACTGGTCATTTTTTTAAGGGTTTATATCACAAATGGTCCCTGAAATTGACCCCATCAATCATGATGGTCCCTGAAATTGAAAATCGATCAATGTAGTCCCTGAATTTTAACTCGCGAATCAATGTCGTCCTTTTGTTAGTGTTCCGTCCAAATTAACTTTAAAAAAAGGTTAGAGAACCAATTTTTCATGGTAAAATGATCAAAAATAACCCTGTTACTTATAATTTTACTTACTGCCTCTCTTTTCTTTTTTCCATCTTCACTTTTCTCTCCATTTTTTCATGAAAAATTGGTTCTCTAACTTTTTTTTAGTGTTAATTTGGACGGAACACTAACAGAAGGACCACATTGATTCGCGAGTTAAAATTCAGGGACTACATTGATCGATTTTCAATTTCAGGGACCATCATGATTGATGGGGTCAGTTTCAGGGACCATTTGTGATATGAACCTTTTTTTTAATGTATGTAGTTTTATTGAAAATATACAAACTGATTCTAATAAAAGTTTACAAACTAATTATAATAAAAAGTATAGAAAACTAATTTTTCATATCCTCGACCTCTGTCGCAACAGCCTTTCAGGTACTATACCCAAATATTTGGATAATTTACCACGATGGTCAATAAACTTGATGTAGGCGCTTTTCATGGCTATGACTAAGCCACATTGACATTAAAAGCATTCATCTTTCGTCAAATAATTTACAACGTGAAATCTCTAAAGAAATAAGCAATGTCATTCTATTGGGCACCTTGAATTTGTCCATGAATCAATTGACTGGAAAGATCCCCTCCAAGGTTGGAAACTTGCGTTGGCTTGGAACTCTTGATCTCTCACACAACCAAATCTTGGGACAAATTCCTCAAAACTTTTCATCTTTAACATCTTTGTCCCACTTGAACTTGTCTTACAACAACTTGTCAGGAATAATTCCTTCAAAAAACCAGCTTCAAACGCTCAATGATTCTTCCATTCATATAGTCAATCCATTGCTATGTAGCGTTTCTCTCTCAACCAAGTGTATTGGAGATGACACTTTACTATTGATGATGCAAAAGACAAGAATGAAGATGGAAATGACTAGTTGTGGTTCTATGTAAGCGTGGTACTTGCTTTATCGTAGGCATTTGGGGCATTTACGACACATTGATCTTAAAGACATCATGGAGACTTGTCTATTTTCAATTCTTCGACAACATCAAAGATAAGGTAGCACTAGCAATTGCAAGTGCAAGGAAGAAACTGTAGGGACTTAACGAGGTTTTGTCACTGCAGTGGGTCTTGATGCATCAATCATATGCATGAGACGGATCATGAATCATATGCATGGGACGGATCACGACTCATCGAGCAGATGATCGCAGTCTCACTGAAATTGTACGCTTCGTGAAGCATGCCAGCCCGCCCAAGAAGGTCTACCATACAACCATAATGCTCAAGCATTGGCTCTATGTCGTACTCATCCCCTATACTTTAGAAAACTCTCCAGCCATCTTCAACAAGCCACCATGACTGCAAGCCATCAAAAGGCAATAACAACTTATTACAATATATTACAATTTCTCTCGACGTATTTCAATGTTTTGAAAGCGTTGCATGACTACTTTATTACTAATAGGCAATAACATCAAACATCTCTCTCTCTAAAAATAACGATGTTATTATCATCATTTGATTTCATATTCGATTTCTCAATCGATTGTTCAAAAATTTCATAGCCGAAAATCTCCTATCACGTGGAATTGCTATATGCATCATGAGTATTTTTTCCAGAAAAATTGAGTGCGAGCATCCGTTCCTCAAGGCCCAATGTGGCTCTGTCCATGGTCCCCGTTATCCTGTAAAAAGTAAAAACTGAGTTTAGATACACATGATATTTAAAAGTAAAAAGTAAAAGCAAAAATTAGTCGATACTTTCCTAAAAAGATTTTCTTTATATAATTAGATTATACAGAATAATCTGTCATTTTCGAACTACACACCTTATTTCCCAAATTAATGTGATCAATATTTATTATTTTGTTGGAAATATTATTAGATTATTATTGATCAGAATTCGTACATGTGATATTTTGGAATTCAGGATATAATCATATATATATATATATATGTATGTATATGTATAAAAACCATTGAAATCTTTGGAAACCGTCGAAAATATATATATATATATATATATATATATATATATATACGAATTTTTCAAAGTATCTTATCTTATTTGCCAAACTATGCATTGAAATAGATAATTTTTCTTCTTCAGAGAGTCATCTCCTATAAGTTGATACAGTCATGCATACAAAACGATGCAGTAATGGATCATCGATTCAGATATTGCACTAGAAATATTGATATAGTGGTGTATGACGCGTTTGTTTGCTAAAGATATCTTTTTAATGTAATTAACACGTGCATGTTTCCATGAAGAAATTGGGATTCCATCATAAAACCAATTGACAATATGGAGAGTAGCCCAAGATCATATAAGCACATAACAAACTTTATCTCTCACCAATGTGGGACAACTCTCAACACTTTCCACTACAAATTGACAAGGCAAAAGAGTAAATATCAAAAGGACCAGCCCACTAAGCTTTCTATTTTGGGTAAAGAAATGGACTGCTAACCAAATCACTCTGAAGACGGCATGCTAATTCATTTATCATTTTCACGTGATGACTTGACTCTAACACACAGAAATTTGAAAGACCAGCAGAAAGAAGTATGGTTTGAATGCCACTTTGTCTGACATAACGTGTTGCGTCGAACTGCACCTGCTACTATTATATAAACCCAGCCATAGACTCTGCTTCTGCCCACCACGAAGAGCAATGAAGTCCACCCCTCCGGTGATTGAATCCCCAAAAACCCACAAAATCCTTTCCTCCCCAACCCCAATCCTCTCGGTCAGGTAACCACCCTACAGTTGAACAAGGAGCTCTACATTGCTGGGTTTGTTTTCGTCTGAGGTATGCCCTTGCTTCCAGTTCTCTCTCTCTGATATGTGCTTTGATTTGATTATATTACTTGCAAAGGCGGAGCTCGTAACAACGAACTCGGATCCTCTCCGGACTTTTCTGTCCGAACTGATTTTGGCAGTTAGATTCAGTCCTACGGTTAATAATTAATTTTGTTTTTTAATGGGTTTTTTCTTCTCTCTCCTGCTATCTTTTTCTCACTACTCTCTCCTTCTGCGTCCTTCTGGGTGATTTTTTGGTTGGTGAAGAAAGAAGCCAGGGGTTTGAGATAGAGGTTGTTGGGTTATTTGATTTTCTGCTTGAGACAAACAACAAAGATGGCTGTGTTGAAAATCTGAGATGTGGGAGGCGAGATTTTGAGCAAAAAAATTGAAATTAATATTTCTGTAGCTTCAGTTTGTCATCTATGAGAGAAAGCAGGCAACAAGATGGAGTGAAAGGGGAAAAAAAGAAGAGAGATGAGAGAAAAAACAGGAGAGAGGAGACAGCAGGCAAAGAAAGGGGAGAAAAAGATTGAAGGAGACGGAATTAGAAGATAAATACATTAAAAAGCAAAATTTATCAGTGTAGCCTTTTGATATCAACTCTTCTTTAGTCCTTTTCTTATATTTTAAAACTGTTCTTGCTTGGCTCTTTACCTGTTTGAGTTTGTACAATATTTTTAATTCTCTGTATTGAATTTTGATTTTTAATCATATATAACAAAAATTGAGCCGCCAGTTTCTTCGTCCTTTTCTTATGTAACGAATGAGCAGCTTCTCCAAGAACCCTAAAATCCAAACCCTATTTTATAAAAGCATGAAAATTTACAAGCTTATGATTGATTTGGATTCATCGTGAAGAAAACTGGTGTCAAAATATATCAACGTAAAAGGGCACTACAAATAACAGGAGTTGATCTTAGTAAACAAGCCAAACAACTCCATTCAGTGACGGGGAGTTGACTTAACATAAAAAATATTTATACAAAAAGGGTTCTTTTAATTTCTTTAGAATTTGAAAATATGGGTTAATACTTTTCGGATTACTTGTAAAACCAATATGTTGCTTTATTAGTTTCCGCCCAGTTCATCCACGTTCAATTGTAAAACCAACATATTAGATTTGATCCTCTTCAACGTATTGTTGCTAAATACTAAATCTTTTCTTTGTTTCCAGTTGAACCCACACTTCATCCTTTTCAACATGATCCGTGGTCTGGTCTTGTCGGTGGTGCTGCTGCTTCTGCTGTTGCTGCAGAACAACAACAATGCCTCTGCACTATCAGAGGAATACAAGACCTTATAGCTAGTGATGTGCTAGCTGGCATGGACAGGGCCATTTCCGATGGTGTTGATATCATGTCCCTTTCTTTTGGCTTAGATATCACCGAATATTTCAACGATGTGATTGCGATCGCTTCTTTCTTAGCAGTCCAAAGAGGAATTGTTGTCGTGTGTGCTGTGGGAAATTACGGTCAGCTTGAAAGCTCAACATTCAACGGAGCCCTGTGGATCACTACAGTAGGTGCCGGAACAATGGATCGTACTTTTACTGCAAAATTGACGATGGATGGTGGCTTATTTACCGCTGAAGGAGTGTCATACTTCCCGCTAGTCGTTTACATTAGCGATGCACCTTTGTTTTATGGGAAACACAATACAAGCAAACAAAGATGTGACCCTGGAGCATTGATTCCTGAAGAAGTGTTGCTCCGATCACAAAGAACCACCTTGCTGAGCACTTCTTCAGGAATCAATGCCCCAGGGTCACATCTTGTATTGTGTTTCCCATAAAACAAAGGTGCATCGCTAATGTAAACGCTTAGCGGGAAGTATGATACTCCTTCAGCGGTAAATAAGCCACCATCGAGCGTCAATTTTGCAGTAAAAGTACGATCCATTGTTCCGGCACCTACCGTAGTGATCCACGGGGCTCCGTTGAATGTTGAGCTTTCAAGCTGACCGTAATTTCCCACAGCACACACGACAACAATTCCTCTTTGGACTGCTAAGAAAGAAGCGATCGCAATCACATCGTTGAAATATTCGGTGATATCTAAGCCAAAAGAAAGGGACATGATATCAACGCCATCGGAAATGGCCTGTCCATGCCAGCTAGCACATCACTAGCTATAAGGTCTTGTTACATGGCAAGATGTGCACGCGGCGCCATCCCTCTCGGAGAACCTTTTGTGTATCCGAAGTGACTTGCGCTGGTCACATGGTTGCCCGCCGCTGTCGAGGAGGTGTGGGTTCCATGACCGCTGTAATCTCTCGGTGAGTCATAGTCCAATGCGGCTAGGTTTCTTCCCGAAGCTCGGAGGCCTTTATTGACCGCTGTAATATCAGTTCAGTCTGATCGGGAATTTCTGCTATGTTTGTTTTTGTTCTCAACTTTAGCAACTCTTTGACCTCTCTCCTTGACAAGGAATGTTGTTCTAGATATGAAGAGAACTTGTAGATTGACAATGATCTTATTTTGAATCATTTCTTACAGGTTTCCATTACTAAGTCTATGTCTCCGGTGCTCATTATGAATTTAATTGTGCTAGTCAGGAGTGCTTCCAGTTTTTGTATTTGTCTGGAGGAGCTGTTTGGTTAGAGTCATGAAATGGCAAACTCAAATAATATGTTGGAGCGGTTAAGGTCTTGTTAATTTTAAGTTCTTGAGAGGGTTAAGGTCTTGTTAGTTGTTACTTTTCTAATAATATGTTGGAGCAGGGATTGGCTTTAGCGTTTTATGTTGAGGAGTTAACTAGTAGTATGATCCTCTGGCTAGTCTTATAATGTGGGGAAGTATTGAACTTATTTTGTGAAGGTTTGCAAAACTATTTGTGAAGCATGATTCTACACTCTTCTTCTTTTAGGTTGCTGCTGTATTTCGGAAATCCTTAACACTGACTCATGAAGCTCGAATGAAGTTTGCCTCTGGGAAGATAACCAACTTGATGACAACTGATGCTGAAGCACTTCAGGCACGCACTCTTCAGATTTTTTGCATGTGTGTTAAAAACTAAATTATCTTCTGAAAATGAAAACCAATTTTTTTAATTAGTGATTACTATAGCAATTCCCTGAAGCCAGACGATAGTAAAATTCGTTTCAAAAGAGATTTGGGTTTATGTCATCCTTTTCAAAATATATACTGGTCCTTTGAATGAAATTTTGGCTGCAGTGGACACTGTGAAGTATGACTCAATTTTGGTGACATGCCTACATATGTTGGGGGAATTTATATGTACTGGTTTTCATTGTGTATTTTCCAATGGCTCAGATGTTATGCATGGGAGAGTAGTTTCCAATTCAAGGTGCAAAGTGTTTGAACTGATGAGTTGTTCTGTTTCAAGAAGCATCACTGTTTGGAGGGATATGGCATTGAATTTTGTTCTCTTTCTTATTCTTTAAGAAAATCTCTTCTGATTTAACATATTCGTTACATGCCATCAGAATGCTACAGTTGATTACGTAACTAACTAGGCATTGATCTTGGTTAAAAGTTAAAACGTTGGTTTTTCTTGAAGATGTTTCTTTTGGCAATGTATTGTATACAAGAATTTCAGTGTTTTATAACCTGTTGGTTCTTTTCCGTCAAACATTTCTTGCCGATGCTTTGAATAGCAGTTTAACAATATGTTGGCCTCTTGAGTATTAAGTAGTCTGTTTCAATTTCATGTTCCTTATAAAATAATCAAAGTTGTTTGTCTTCCGACTTTGTAAAACTTGTTGCATGTTTTCTTCTATTTCTAAGTGTTTAATGTTACTCTTTACTTTGACAGCTGGTTAATGTTACTGTACCTTTAAAGCGCCTAGAGGAGCTAGTTTTAGCTGAAGAGAAAGTTCTTCTGCCAAACCCTTCCTATTGATCTTGGACTGCCGGCCAATGGCCATCTCAATTAAGAATGGATACGTTTCTTGGGACCAAAGGTCTAATTGATAATGTTTCATTTGTTTCTCTGTGACTGCTATCAATACGATAAGCTTACAATTGATTCATGATTACGTATATCAGTTTATGCATTTAAGCCGGTTTTTTATTTTTGGTGATCAATTTTAGTTTTCATAGTTCTTACATCATATAAGCTTATATGAAATAATCTTTTTGCTCTGGGACTGGGGTGGATTAGAGGGGCTGCGAAGTTGAGAATGTTGAAGGGTTAATTCAACAAAAGGAAAAGGACGGATGAATTGGAGCAAGAATGCACTGGAAGGTGGGGAGATAGGCTCGTTACATTGTTTGGTTTTGTATTACTATTTTTAGTGGTTTTAGTAATTTTTCTTTTCAACGGGGTGAAACACAGGATTTTCTATTTATTGCAGCAGAAAGATACAAATTTTGTGTTCTTCTGTGGGATGCCGAAGCAGCTCGTCACTAGGTACTAGACATTCCTTTCGTTTGAATATCAAGTTTATGTTGGGCTACCGTTTTACTTCTGTATCATCTTATCACTTAAGTTGTCTTAGTATGCTCAAGTTTTCTGTATACTGATATGTTTGTTATGTTCCTTGTATTGGATTCAAGATTATTTGAGCAAAGGCTTAGGCCATCTTAGTGCTGCAGTTTCAAATTTTCAATATGGAAAACTTGGTAAAAACAAGCGTGATCTGGTCAATGATGTTGGTGTATTTCTATATATGTTTATATAAACCCTCTAAGATCTCTGTAAATCTGCTCAATTTCGAAGTTACAGAACATCGTTCATGTGCAGTGTTACAGTATTGCTTTTATAACATCAGTATATACTAAAATTGTGGGAGGCCCTTCGGGTGGTAAAATAGTGTAGGAGTTATTCCAGACAAATTTTTTGACTGCCTTGTATATTGCAGGATAACAAAGATGTCAGCCATGTCGAAACATATGAGGTTTCTCCGAAGGATCGATGAAGATTTTGTTGAAGGTCCTTGGGCACAGAACGATGTTGAAAATCTGGCTGATTTGTTAATACTAGTTCCGCCGCCCCTCTGCGGTGTTCTTATTATCGGAGAAGATAATATTGTTTACCGCAGCCCGAATACATTTAAAGCAATCCCAGTAAGACACGTATGCCATAGTATCATATGAATGTTGTTTTGGAATTACGTGTTGGATTGGCAATGAACAGTCAGGTTGAGACCTGCACCCAAATCATTTGTCAGTTTAACGTCAATATGCATTGCACCAACACATCTGGTGCTGCTGACTGTTACGAGAAATGTCAGAACCAAGAGAAATGCATTATTTCGGATGAGTGAAGCTGAAGAAGCGGCCATTCTTTGTTTATGAAATTTTCTTGGAAAATGTTAGGAAGATCGTATTTATAGACCATATTTTGCAAACCAGAATTTCTTTTTTAATGACTAAAAGAATGAATCAAATCATCAATTCTTACATCATGTTGTCTAATGATTTAAAAAATATATTATTCTATATTTACCCCATTTATGGAGAACATTAAGATCATCTCCAATGGTGTTGGGTTAAAAGCCAAACATTTTAGCCCGAAAAATTTAGCTTCTAGCCCAGAAACAGTTTTTCTACTCCAATCGTTTTACCCTAAAATTTTAGCTTGGGATTATTAAAGAATAAACTTAGGCTATTTTTTTTCTTAAATTAAATTTTTTTTTTAAATAAATATGTAGACTATCGTAAATTAATTTTATGAACATTTTAATCTAAACAAATTTAAATTTCGATAAATATTTTCACTTGCTTCGGTGGAGCCCACACCGATTTCTGGGCTAAATTATGGGAGGAATCTGGCCTTGGTTTAGCATTTAGCATTTAACCCAAATTTTCCCCTTGGGTTGGAGTGAGTTTGGGGAGAAATTTTGGAAGGTAATTTGGCTTTTAGCCCACCATTGGAGATGGTCTAATGCTTGTAACCGTTTTTGGAACTACTATACTAATAAATAAATGGGGCGTTTTGATATAGGCGCTTGTTTTTTAATTTTTTTAGACTAAACATCTGTTCACTTTATAAATTTGATGATGCGTGTGAATGATGGTTTTATGGTATTTCTCTTTACTTATGAGTAGAAGGTATTCGATATTTGTCAATAGCGAATTCAAACCAAATTATTATAGATGCCCATTGTGTGGCTTAGTTTAAATCCTCCGCTCTCAATGTAAACTTGTCATTGTATTAAAAAAGAAAAACAGTGTACATCTATTACTAATTGTGTTTTTTTAGCTACCGTCGGTTGGACAAATTTTTTAGTATGTTGGGAACACGGCGCAGTACATCAAGTTTCATAATACAATTAGTTGGAAATAATTTTTTTTTAAATTTTCAACCAAGTATACCTGTTCAGTGTTCCAGGCACATTGAAAAATAGATCAGTTCGTTGAGGGCAAGGCATATTGTTATCATTTAAAGACGTTTAGTCATCTATTCATATTCAATGAACAAATCAACCATTGGATTCGTGTTTAGTAGATAATCTGTCTTTATTAGTAATGTAATTAAGCCCTCCATCTTTTATAGTCAGTGTTTAAAATATCCACAAAATTGTCAATAATTTCGTCGAAATATCATAAAACCAAGGATTGATATAGAAAGTGGGTTTGAAATGCAAACTTCACCTTATATCGGCAAGATATAGGAAATCAATGAATATAGACAATATTTACTGACTCAGTACAAAAAATTTGTCAGTATCCTCTGCAGATTTAAACTTTTGAATTTTTTTTACAGAAATTTTTCTTTATTTTCGACTAAATGAGTTGATATTCCCACCCGATTGCAAATCCATAATTAGTGCCAAAGACAACCAATATCAATATCGATATACCCATCATTATTTCTATAAATTTGCATATCGATATTTCTACGTATTCCAAAATTTTAAATACTGTTTGTAGTATAATAATACTATTTTTTTTTTTTTCACAAAACGGTTGGAGGGAATGAATGTTTTCCATGAATGGAGTAAATATGCATCATAAATAAGAAAGGTGCACGTTAAACGCATAAAAGAATTCTTAAACAAACAATGGCTGCTTCTTCTTCTTCACTCATCCGAAACAGTGCATTTCTCTTGGTTCTGACATTTCTTGTAACTGTGACCAGCACAACTAGATATGTTGGTGCACTGCATATTGATGTTAAACTGACAAATGATTTGGGTGCAGGTCTCAACCTCACTGTTCATTGCAAATCCATAGGAGATCTTGGTGTTCATGTCGTGCCTTATAACGGATTCTACAATTTCACTATCGATCTATCATTTCTTGAAGTTCCACCACACTATTGCGAATTTCAATGGCAAAATGTTACACATCCGTGGTTCCTAATATACAAACAATCTAGAGACTGGACTTTATGCCAAAATTATTGTCCTTGGAGCATAAAACAGGACCGTCTGTGCATGAAAACCAGCAAGATCAGCGGAACTACAAAACAACGTTGCTACATTTGGGGTTCTTAATAGTATCCCTAATGAGGGGCTCTATATGAGGCTAGAAAAATAAATGATATAGCCCAATTTAGAGCCCCGAGTAATAGTTGGGGCTTTAAAAAAGAATATCTCCCAATAAGGGGCTATATCTTCCAGGTTCTTTATGGGCAATATATTTTATTTATGTAGTAATTTGATTCCGTTATAAATTTATTTTTGTCTTAACTTTTCTTAACTTGATTTTTGGACGTGTTATCTTAAATCAAATTTATGAACTTTTTAACCTAAAAAAATTCAAATTCTGACAAAAGTAGATTTCATCACTTATGCACTGTTATAGGCTCTCTTATCTCAATCTCACCGGTTGGTTGGTTTCTATGAAATCAAACAAGAAAAAATTTCATTTCATAACAACCATTGGATTTGATTATCTTATTTCAATCTTATTCGTTGGTTTATTTTTCTAATTGAAACATTCTCCGAAATCAAACAAGATTTTCATTTTATAACAACCATTAGATTGGGTTATCTTATCACAATTTAGTTATGTTGTTTGTTTATATTTTCGCTTTAGGTCTCTAAACTACCAATGTTAAATTTCATCACTTTTTTATGAATTTTTCAATTTATAAAATTAAATACAAAGCACTACATTTTTTATAATCAATCACACAAAAAATAATCGTTGTTTGTACATGTTTTCTTAATCAAACAAACGGTTGAAAATAAACCCTTAAAATTCCAAACGGTTAACAAAATAAACCCTCAAAATCATGTTTTGGAATTAAAAATGGGGCTCACCCATTTCTAAAAGAAAAATTAAAAAAAAAACCAAGATTGAGTCCTTAATTTGTGTGGGTCCTCCTACTTTTTGGGGTTATATATAGTGTAACTTTTTGCTACCCAAAAATTGAAGTTGCTAGCCCATATAGTGGATGTAACCCCATTTTTTGGCCAATTGGGAATTAAATTTTTCGTTAGAGCTACAAATGTGGTAGCCTCAAGGAGGATAAAGCTCCCATTGGGGATGCTCTAAGGAGTTCCCAAAATATGTATTTTATATCTGATCTTCAATAAAAAGTCCTACTGGGAGAGGCATATCACCTCATGTGTTCGTTTTTTCTTTCCCTTATTGTGACAAATGGTTCTGGCCGTATTTGAGGAAAACCACATTGCATCAACCTATCAATTGCCCATTTTAGCAAACAATTTGTATAAATTGGTGCTAAGCTCTTCTGAAGTAAATGAATTTATAACGGTCTATTGATTAGTTAAAAAAATTGAAAATTTTGGTGGTGCGCCACGTGGCACTTTGTGGAGCCTCTGATTTCAAAAAAATTAAAATTTTCAATTGCTAGGATTAATCCAAACTCTAAAAAATCCTAAAAAATACAAAAATAAAAAATAAAAAATAAACAATTAATTTAAAAAATTCAGAAAACTTACAAAGTTCACACTTAAAAAAAATCTTACAAAGTTCAACAAACTTGCAAATTAAATATTTAAAATTAAACAAAATTTACGACGATAATGTTATGTAGATGATAAGATGGAGACAACATTTAAAAAATAAAAAATATATTTGTGAATAGTAATCGTCCTTACCTTTTCTCCTTCCAAATGGATGGACTTGCACAAAACAACTACTATTTAGAGTGAATAGTAAAAGCAATTTCATAATTGTTAGGGTAGGACTGGTATTTTAAACATAATAGCTAAAGTATGACTGATATTTTAAAAAATTGTTTTTATGTTTTTGGGCTGGACTCTCTTCATAAAATATTAAAAAAACTAGTGGATTTCTTTGAAATATAGTATATATTTTTGTCTCTATATACAAAACTCCCTAGCTAAAATCACCTTATGGAATCAAGATAATTAAAATAATAAATGGTCTATGATTATGTTATTTGTGTGGTAATCACAAATTATAATTAAAACAATAAATACAGAATTTTCCCGCCATTCACATTGATTGGCCCAAATATAAAAGGTGCCAAGTTGAAAGGATCAGATCCCATAGCGTGAGAAGACACCCTTCCACCACCGCTGCCACATGCACTCACCCTCGTTCCATACCCATCTCCCGACAACGTAAGTTCTAAACTCCCCGAGAAAACCTCCTTGGCAGGTGGTACTGCCACATCAATTCCTACCTTCGGTGTGAGCTCAGTCTCAAACAACAGTAAAGGCTTCGATGCTTCTATCTCAATACCATCAGCTTGGCAATCCATAGATTCATTTAGGCCTCCCCTAACATCCACACTACCATGATCATCATGGGTTACGTTCAGATCAGGTAGCAAAGTCCTAATTTGACCTCTCTCTCTCCGTGCCAACACTTCATCCGTCTCGTTATCCATAGGGTCATCTAAGTCCTTCGTCGGCGGTACAGACATCACCCAACCTCCTTCCGGATCAAAGCCCAAACCTTCTCCCTACAGGTCGTATATAATCCTTCTCCAGCACGTCATTTTGGAACCACATGCCATACGGTTTTGCCCTATCATCCACCTGTGTACCGTTAAAACGCTCACATTGATCTTTCTCCAGCACGTAATTTCTCGTACCGAGCATCAATATTCAACAACGTGCCTTCCAGCTGTACGGTCACAAACCATCGCGACGCTAAATATATATGTCGGTTAAAAGCGACCCTAAATATTTACGTCGGTTTAAAAGCGATATAGGCATTTTATGACGCTTATAAGAGACACTAAATCCGACGTCATATTAAGTACGTGTCGCAACTGTATTATCCACCACTATATTATATTAAACCGACACAATCTAAGTAAAGGTTTCCGCACATCTATTCGCACCCTAACACGCAAGATGCTGCCAAACTGCTCATCCGTTCTACTTTGATCCGTAAACACATATTCCCCAACAGGTTTCCTAAGAACTTTCCCATTGGACGCGTCATATAGCAAATTGGTAAACCCTTGAATTGAACCCAGAATTCTTGGAAAAATAGTGGGATCATAGCAGGATACGCCAAATTGTCCGCCTCTCCAAGAACCAACAAATGCTGCTTGTTATATAACCGTGGTCATCCCCGTAATATTGAAGTACACTCCTGCATGGAATTGAACCCAAAGGCAAGCTAATTGTTTGCTAAATCAGTCACCACCGCATTCGCTTTTGGGCGCCATAAGTTTCTCATCTGTCTCTTGAAACCTTCTTTGTTCACTGGTTTATCAGAGATGACCCTTCCCACTAAGAACACTCGGGATGACTTCAAAGCCAAAGCCTCCCTCCTATCCACCACAACGACCTCCTTCTCTTCCTCTGTTAAAGCAAACCTTGCTACAAAATTGGCCATCATGTATGTCCTCCATTGACATCAATTCTTGCACCACCCAGTCCTAATTTCGAGCGCACACTTGGAAACACCGCACAGAGAACCGTACAATACTTCCCCACACCATGAAGCAAGCAAGAATCGCGAGCCTCAGACCCACGCCTCCCCACGCTGCTACACTGTGAACAGCAGCCGGAAATATTACGAAACCCTAGCTTTCCAATAGTTCGTCGTTGCTCTCCTAGGGTTCGACTTAACAAACATCTCAATCCTCAGTCACAGTCCTCCCACCGCTGCCTAACTGTGACAGCCAGATAAAGCACGAAATCCTAGATTTCCGATAGTCTCTGATCGCTCTCAGAGAGCCCTTCTAAGTTATTTGATATTTGTTGATCTTGTAATTAGCTATACTTTATTGATATATTTTTAAATTTAGTTTTTAAAGATCCTTTTAGAGTCAAATTCTGTATAATATATATTTGTGGCCCTTTTATCAGTAAATGAAATATCACTCTTCTTCTAAAAATAATAAATAAATAAAAAGAATTTAAACACACGTGATATTTGACGCATGCATGAGATGTCATTTTCTAAAATGATTTTCTGTACATAAATTTTAAATTACAGAATAATCTGTCATTTTCTCTACACTGTCAATTAATGTGATGAATATTTATTTATTTTGTCGAAAATATTATTAAATTATTATTGGTAGGGATTGTGCGCTGCTCCCCTTATAAGTTACAAGTTTTACTCTTATAGAATATTGTTGACTTTCTGCATTTATTTTTATTATCTTTTCAATAATTAAAATTTGGAGAATCATTAAAAAAATCATAATGCCAGTCATTGGAAGGATAAAAATGTACTCCCACCTTTCCTGTGTTGATACAAGTAGCTTGCTTGCCAAGCTACCCACTTTCTGCCAATTTTATTATTTTACTCGGTTACAAAACTACCAATTTTTTTCACCACTTGGAAAAATATGAATATTTAAATTTTAATTGTCATGCATTTATTAATATTTATAACAAAAATCTCAGGAAATTAAGAATTTATTGGTGAAGATTTCAAAATAATAATCTACCATTAATATTAAGCAAAATAATTGACCCAAATCACTACAAGTTACTTTTTCTATCAACAAAAAGACAATAATACCCCTACTGACCACCCCCTCCAATCTTTGTATTCCCTTCCTCCGCCTTGTTATACACGGAAGAACAAAGCCCAAATTTCCAGATTATTTCCAGAGTGTAGGAAAACAAAATAATTACACTATATTTGAATGACAGGAATAAATTTGAAATTTAGATAAAAATTAGAATTTATAAATTGATATGCACAAATTTCCTAATTTGGATTCATAAACATAAAAATTTAGAATTTCTGCGTGAAAAAAAAAATTTGAATTTGGGACCTTCAATTCCCAAGTTTAAATTCCATGTAAATATGTGTCATTTTCCAATTTCTATGATTAAAAATTTAAAAATAACAAATTTCGTATTCAATTCCATTGTTCTTTTATATTAACCAAACAAGAAAATTTATAAATTCTAAAAAATAAAATCTCGTCATTTAAATTTATGTCATTTTAAAATACATTAGTAACCTTAAATTTCTTCTTCCAAAACATAGTGTTATTGTCTTTTTGTCAATTTGGATGAAGAAATTCTCGGTTTTGGATTCCTCCGCAGGAATTAGATACGACACCAATTCCACTCCAATGATTCCATCACTTCCACACACAGAAAACGCACCAAAATGGTAATCAATCTTTTCCAGGAAAATTGAGATCCTCTTCTTCTGTTTTCTCGGCATCCAATCAAGAGCTTTAAATTCTTTTATTTTCCCCAAAAATTTCACTTTTTTGCTCGGGGAAGGTCGTCAACTACTCGTATATATGCAGCGGTTTTGCTCTTTCAGTTTTTGTTTCTGGGTTTTTGAGTACAGGGGAGGTCTCTGAGGTGTTTAGCGCTTTTGAAATCTGAAATTATGAATTTTGTGTTTCTGAGTGTTTTTTTTTTTTTTTGAGTAATAAGCTTTTATACGTTGATGTATTTTTTTCCTGAATAATTTTAATTTACGAGCTTGAGTCTGTGCTCTGTTTGGTTTCTGAGAAAATGTACACTACCAGAGTAGATATTGACTTTCTGTAACTGGAGTGAGGTTCTGGAAAGTTTGAAGTTATATGGAAAGCTTGAACCTTTTTTTGGGATTATTGAGAACGGTGGTGCTTAAAACTAGAATGCTTGACTGTTTTTATTTTTTTCCATATTATTTCGAAGCCTTGTATTTTCTGGTGGATAAAAAAGTATGAGCTAGTAAGGAAAGCATGCCATTATAATCTGCAAAGTTGGAATTTTTACTGTTTTCTTTGACCCTTTAAAGAGATTTCATTGGTTCCTGGGATTTTCTGTGGCTAAATTCAGTTTTATCATATAATGCAGGAGGAGTAGCTCTCAGTGGGGACTGAGAGCTCAGAGTGATGGATTGTGTGCTTTAAAAGTGAATAATTCTTGTGAAAAAAGTGACCAAAAAGATGGGTTTTCAGCCTTTGGATTGGTATTGCCGCCCGGTGCCCGGTGGGGTCTGGACAAGAGCGGTGGAGAATGCTTTTGGTGCATACACGCCGTGCGCGGTTGATTCTTTAGTTGTCTGCATTTCTCATTTGGTTGTTATGTGCCTGTGCATTTATCGAATATGGCGGATCAAGAAGGATTTCAAAGTTCAGAGGTTCTGTTTGCAGTCCAAAGTTTACAATTACATGTTGGGGTTATTGGCTGCTTATTGCACTGCCGAGCCTGTGTTCCGGTTGATCATGGGAATTTCAGTGCTGAATATAGATGGGCAGACTGGCCTTGCACCATTTGAGGTTAGTTTGTTGTGTACTGCGAATCGTTTAGCATTTAGCTGCTCTATGTGGTGTTACAGTAGTTAGTACAGATAAAGTTCTTTCATGTAAAATTTACGCATAAATGAAGTGAATTGAAGAAACCAATGTTTCCATTTATCAAATGTAGGGCAATTAGGTTTTAAGTGACAAAAGAAACCAAGTTTAACAAACTAAGAACTGTGATTTCTAAGGAGATATCAAGTCTAACAAACTAAGAACCTGAATTAATCTAAATGCAATGAAATTAGGGATTTTACACTTAAAACCCAGTTAGCTTTAGACCATTGGCTTAGCATTTTGCACATGTGAGTGTCATTAACCTGCTCATATTATTTTTCTGGATAAGAAACAAACTTTCATTGAAGAGAAAACAGAGTACAAAAACAAATTTTCAGTAAGCTTAAACTCATATGCCTAATATTTTAATTTCATCTTTTCTTGGCAGGTATTTTCTTTGATATTAGAGGCTCTTACTTGGTGCTCTATGCTGGTCATGATTGGTGTGGAATCTAAGATCTATATTCGTGAGGTCCGATGGCTTGTAAGGTTTGCGGTAATTTATACTTTATTGGGGGATTCCGTGATGCTGAATCTTGTTCTTTCACTGAGGCAGTTATACAACAGGTTTGTGTGTGACTGTTTACCTAAATTGGTTCCTTCCTTACCAAAAGATGATATCACTGTTTATAGTTTTAAAGTTTTTGTTTGGTTTTATATTACTCCGCTAGTACATTATCCAGGCTTGTGGTTGTGCAAGACAACTTACAATCTTCCTGTGTGACCGTTGCAGTTCTGTACTATATCTGTACATCAGTGAAGTTGCTGCTCAGGTTTGTTGGCTTGTTTTTCTTTTTTGACGTTAATTTTCACTGGTTATGCTTTTGTTTCCTATTTCTGTCCTACTGTTTTTTTAAATGTCACAATGTTTGAGGTTTCTTCTTAAAAGTAGTGTAAATAGTGTTTAAGCAAGTCTAATTTCTCTAATCCTCCAGCACTACCTTGTAAAAAGCTACTGCTTACCGATCCATCTTAGAACCATCATAGAATTACTGGAAATATTTGAAGGGAGGAAGTATAAGATGTGGCACATACATTGTGATACCCTTGGTCAAGCATTTGTTCAAAATATTTAGTAAAAACAGATGGCAAGTATGTTTAATTTAAAAAAGGTGGAAACGCTAGGCTTTTTTTTTATAAGAAACCAAAACTCTATAAAAAGAAACAAAGAGCAAAAGGTGAGAAACGCTATTATTGTTCGGCATTTAAAAGTTACTATTTTTATGTTTCATTAGACTGCCTATCTAATGTCATTGTTTTTTATATGTATTTTCACTCTGATGTAGGGTTTGTTTGGAATACTTTTGCTTGTGTACGTTCCATGTGTGGTCGATTATCCTGGTTATACTCCAATCTGTACTGAATCAATTGATGATGATGCATATGAAGAACTTCCTGGAGGAGAGCAAATATGTCCTGAGAGGCATGTGAACATGTTGTCAAGTATGTATGTAATTTTGATGTGATCCTACTTTCCCTAGCCCTGTATTTGTTATTTGCTTGCTAATTTTGCATGATGCACAGGCAAAGGAATAGACTGTTTGTAATATTCTGAAGACTGCACCGAACCCTCTTTCCATGGCTGATTTCTCAACTCATATCTTGGTTGTGTTTTATCCAGGAATGCTGTTTTCATGGGTGAATCCCCTTATGAAGCTAGGCTATCAAAGACCCATTACGGAGAAAGATGTCTGGAAATTGGATACTTGGGATCGTACGGAAACACTGAACAATAAGTGTGTGCTTGTTATTTTCAAATTGGTTTCTGCTTAAACTAGTACAATCATGGCTTGCATCACCATTCTTTTACTGGCTTTCTAGGTTCCAAACATGTTGGGCTGAGGAATGTCGAAAGCCTAAACCATGGCTTTTAAGAGCATTGAACTCTAGTCTTGGCGGAAGGTAATATTTTCCAGACCCATGGCTGAGATGTGAATCTTCTTCACTTTTTTGTCTTTATTGCCCTTGCTCTTCATGTGCAGTTCTATGTACATGCTTCTCATTCATATTTTGTTGTTCTGTGTATAGGTTTTGGTTTGGAGGCTTTTGGAAGGTAATTAGCTTGTTCTTCCGAATTTATTGTGTTTGTTAATAGTCTGCAAAGTTTGATACACATGTTATGGTACACAAAGGTCATTACACTTATATTTCGCTAATTGGAATAGTGTATGTTTTTAACTTTTTAATCAACACTTGCTGCTCTTTGTCATCGTTGTTTTACATTACATGCTGGTCACACTGTTCAGTGAGTTGTTCTAGATATGAAGAGTTATGAGTTTCTTATTTGTTTCCTCAAAAGTCTTGCATGGTAAAATTGAACGCATTGTGTGCTATAACATTTTTTTTTTTTTTTTTGTTGACTACTTGTAGATCGGGAATGATCTTTCCCAATTTGTGGGGCCGCTTGTTTTGAATCATCTCTTACAGGTTTGTGTTTATACCCTTCCCTTTTCTATATTTTCATTCCCATGTCTGTCTCTGGTACTACTAGTTATCTCAGTATACAAATCAGCAGGGATAATGATATTGGTGATTGGGCCCATACGAGGGCTGTTTATGAATTTAACTTGTGCTAGTCAAGCATTCCTGGATTCTGTGTATTTGCCATTTTGGTCATGAAATTGCTGTTGAAACACGATAATTAATTAGAAATTTTGACTACAAAATATAGAAAAGAAACAACGATGAGACTTCAATGACCCAAAAGCTGTAGTCGCTGTAATGTTGGATTAGCTTTAACCTAAGCTTCTCCAGGTATGTTAATTTTGTGGATATTTTTAAAATTATGCTGCTGGTATGTCATAGTTCCTGCATATCTCTGAATTCAGAAAGTGTATCGGAGTCCTGTGAAATGATCCTTTATTGTACTTATCATAATCGTTCTTTCATTTAATCTAAAATTGTCTGCAGTCTATGCAACGAGGGGATCCAGCATGGATTGGTTACATCTATGCCTTCTCAATATTTGCTGGAGTGGTATGATAAAAGTCCTTTGTTTTATATTTACGTCATTTACGTTTGCCAATACATAGCTTGTTTTGCACAGCTACCCTTTAGTATCAGTGTCGCATATATTTGCATACTCCTGCTGCTTTAACAGTTTCAAGGGATGTTGCAGTTACCCTGCTTGGTGAATTGACAAAAATTGCTTACCTAATATAACCTGCTCCCCCTTTTCTTAAATTTCCTGTTTTTCCCTAAAAACCTTGCACAATATCCGCTAGCTGGTGTTTGAACCCTGGAACATATCTTGCACATTTATTTTGTAATGGGAGGATGTGCCTTGATTTCAGGTTGGTGGGGTGTTATCTGAAGCTCAGTATTTTCAAAATGTCATGCGCGTTGGCTTCCGGCTACGCTCAACCCTGGTATTTTGTTTAATTTTTTCCAACCCCATTTTAATTGTATTAGGTTTATTCTAATATTTGTTTGTATTTTACCATGTTAATAATATCATCAATGTCATTCTTTTCCCGAATTTATACTATTATTTAAGAGAACTTTGTTGAGGAATTTTGACAAAGTTCCATCTTTGCTCATTTATACATTAAAGGATAATAATATAGTTAGGGTAAATCATTAATAAACGGTCATTTCGAAACTGAAGATATAGGAAAAATGCTCCAACGTTTTTTCTCCCACAACTCTCCCTCCCCAGTATAACTCTCGTTTCACATGCATGGCGGCAACCAACGCAAGTCTATCAGTTTGTGAGTCCCTTTACTTAGTCTTGGTCCCTGGGTGAGTGAGGATTGGAACTTTACGGTAGAATTCTTAGGAAAACTAATGAAAAGTCCAAAAAAACTTCCCTTTTAACGAAAAGCCCTTTTTAAAGGTATAGTGAATAATGTCAGGTAAAGGTAAAAATGTGGTTTTTCGTTAAAAGTGAACAGTACCGGGAGTGTTTCATTAAAACTAGCTCAAGGATGTCTATAGATGTTTGGTTTTGATAGGCCAGGTTTTTATTTAGAATCATGAAATACCAAACTCAAACTGAATTTTACTATGCTATTTACTGGGGGCTTGCGACATTGAGCTGGTTATTTATGAGTTCTTGAGAGGGTTAAGGTCTTGTTGCTTTTCTAATATGTTTGGAGTGGAGATTCTTTTTAGCGTTTTATGTTTGGGGGTTAAATAGTAGTATGGTCTTCTATTCACTCTAATAGTGTGTGGAAGTGGTGAACTCATAATTTTATGAAGAATCTTGATGTATCGTTTTTTGAAGTATGATTCTAATTTCTACACTTTTCTTCTTTTAGGTTGCTGCTGTATTTCGGAAATCCTTAAGGCTGACTCATGAAGCAAGGAAGAAGTTTGCCTCTGGGAAAATAACCAACTTGATGACAACCGATGCTGAAGCACTTCAGGCACGCACTCTGAACAGTTTTTGAATGCGTCCTAAAATTATCTTTTGAAAGTGAAAATTATTTTTTAATTAGAGATTACTATAAAAAAATTCTGAAGTCAGACGATAGTAAAATCCCTGAATGTTCGATTGAAGCCACACTTCTCTGGACACTTTAATCTCAGAACATAAGTATGTTATTTTCTTTTTCTACTTATTGTCTACTCAAAATTCTTTTCAAATGAGATTTGGGTTTATGTCATTCTTGTCAAAATATATACAGGTGGTACCAAACAAATTGGAGTGTACTAATCATTTTGTGCTATTATTTGGGAAGTTGTTTAGGTTGGTTGGTTAATTTGTTTTTGTTTCCTTGCACAGCAAGTATCCCAATCTCTTCATATTTTGTGGTCAGCTCCATTTCGTATCGTTTTCTCCATGGTTCTTCTTTATCAGCAATTGGGGGTTGCTTCACTACTTGGTGCCCTCATGCTTGTTCTTTTGTTCCCCCTACAGGTAACATAGTTGCTCCATTTGATTTTGCTTGTTTTCCAATAAAAACTATGTTAATTTTGCTTTAGTGACTACATTACTATCACAATAGAGTGTGCCTGTCTGTACTGAGTAGTTAGTAACTACACCACAGTTTTATATTTTGCCACCTTATACATGTTTAGATCTCCTATCTATTTAATGTGTCCTGATCTTTGTGATTTACTTCGAACAGACATTTGTGATAAGCAAAATGCAGAAATTGTCCAAGGAGGGGTTGCAGCGTACAGACAAGAGAATTGGTCTGATGAATGAAATTTTGGCTGCAATGGACACTGTGAAGTATGACTCAATTTTGGTGATATGCCAATATATGTTAGGGGGATTTATATGTACTGTTTTTCATTGTGTGTTTCCAATGGCTCAGATGTTATGCATGGGAGAGTAGTTTCCAATCCAAAGTGCTTAGTGTTCGAACTGATGAGTTGTTCTGGTTTCGAAAAGCATCACTGCTGGCAGCGGTATGGCAATTTTTTTCTGAAATTTGCATTTTCTTACCATATCCACTCATTTGATGTAAATTTCTTGTGATTTCATATATTCATGACATGCCATCAAAGTGCTACAGTTGATTACTGAAGTAGGCATTTTGCATGATCTGGTTTCGATCATGATCATGTGCATATCCAAATTCGTTGTGATAGATGTTATGAACGTCAACTTTTTTTTCTTTTATTTTGACCGACTCTTTCCCTTGTTTTGCAGTGCAATGGATTTATACTAAATAGCAGCCCAGTGGTTGTCACTGTGATTTCCTTTGGATTGTTCACTTTTCTTGGGGGGGATCTTACACCTGCAAGGGCATTTACTTCACTTACTCTGTTTGCTGTGCTTCGTTTTCCCCTATTCATGCTTCCTAATATAATAACCCAGGTTTGACTTCTTTCCCGATACCCAAAAATGATAATATTTCCCTCGAACATTTATAGCGGTTCAAACTTTGGGTTATTCTTGAAGATGGTTCTTTTACGTGCAAGAATATTTCAGTGTTTTATATCCATGTTGGTTCTTTTCTGAAAACAGTTCTTGCCGATACTTTGAATAAGCAGTTTAAAAATATGTTGGCCTCTTGAGCATTAAGTATTCTGTTTCAATTTCATGTAAATAATCAAAATAAAGTTCTTTGTCTGCCAACTTTGTGAACTTCTTGCATGTTTTCTTTTATTACTGAATTTCTAATGGTAGTTTATTTTTACAGGTGGTTAATGCTAATGTATCCTTAAAGCGCTTAGAGGAGCTACTTTTAGCTGAAGAGAGAGTTCTTCTGCCAAACCCTCCTCTTGATCCAGGACTGCCGGCCATCTCAATTAAGAATGGATACTTTTCTTGGGACTCAAAGGTCTAGTTGACAATGTTTCTTTTGTTTCTCTGTAGCTGTTACGAATATTCTAAGCGAACAATTTATTCATTATTACCTATATGTGTTCATTATAGAGTCAATTCGTGCATTTATGTTACAGGCTTGAGGTCAGCTTCATTTCTGGTGTCCAATTTTAGTTTTCATGGTTCTTACATCATATAAGTTTGTGTGTGTTGTAGAAGGATTCCGTATATAAGTAATCTAGTGCTTGAACAAGCTTAGAAGTGTTTTGCATTTTCTCAATGAAAAAAAAACACCTGAAATATATGTTTTCCTTCAGGCAGAGAAGCCCACGCTGACGGATGTTAATTTAGATATCCCTGTTGGTAGCTTGGTAGCAATTGTTGGCAGTACTGGTGAAGGAAAGACGTCACTTGTATCTGCAATGCTTGGGGAGCTTCCTCCTGTAGCAGAATCAAGTGTTGTAATGAGAGGAATGGTTGCTTATGTTCCACAAGTTTCATGGATTTTTAATGCAACCGTAAGTTTTGAGCACCTCTTTTATGTATTTGTATACGTCTTTCTAAAGTATGTGTTTGAATTTTTGTATTTATTTACTGTTTCTGTGAATACAGAAAACCTTGTGATTGAAAATTGCTGGCACAAATAATACTTGTTCTTGTTATCAAGATAATTTAGCTGGAGACAGTGCCCCCCGGATGTGGTTAAACCTTGAGTACTAAATTAATTACAATGCAATCTACTTGCTCGCGCAAATTGGTCACTTTCTGTATTTATGTTTTCAGGTACGTGACAACATTTTATTTGGATCTTACTTTGACTCCAGAAGATATGAGAAGGCAATTGATGTGACTGCATTGAGGCATGACCTTGACTTATTGCCTGTAAGTATTCTTAGAGTTCTACCGTACTAGTTCTTATAGTGCATTTTGCAAACTTCCCATGGCACCTGGTAATTTGTGGGCCTAAATTTGTCACTTGTTTCACTGTAGGGTGGTGATCTGACCGAGATTGGCGAAAGAGGAGTGAATATTAGTGGTGGGCAGAAGCAAAGAGTCTCCATGGCTAGAGCTGTCTACTCCAACTCTGATGTATACATTTTTGATGATCCCTTGAGTGCTCTGGATGCTCAAGTTGCTCGACAGGTTACCATTTTACATCTAACTTCAGTTATTCACTTCAGGAGTTCGGTTATCCCTGTTGCTTCTACATTCTAATTCTAAATATAAAATATAATCTCTGATCTGTTGTTTAGCATGTCCTTTGTCATCTCCACGAATGTGTTTTTGGTAAGTTTGCAGCATTTCAAATACTAGGATGAATCTTTGTCTTCTTTGTCAGAGTTAATTGGACTTACCCACATAAGCATGCCTTTATTTAAGCATTTGTGTTAACAGATCATACTCACATTAATTTTGACAAATTCATATATAAGTCCAGTGGATTCTACTAGTTGTATCTCTCTTATATTTATACTGCTAAAGCTGATGGATATTTCCTTAACTCTGGTTTATCTTGTCGTTTGCATTTTCCTAATTCCGTTGTTTCTTTCTACACTTGCAAGCTCTATCTCTGGCTGCTGAAAGTTGGTTATTAATAATTCTTTTGTACAGTCATCTAACTGTTCTTATGTATCGTGCCAGGTTTTTGATAACTGTATCAGGGGAGAACTGAGAGGGAAAACCAGGGTTCTTGTTACAAATCAGCTGCATTTCCTTTCACAAGTTGATAGAATCATCCTGGTCCATGAAGGTATGGTGAAGGAGGAGGGAACATTTGAGGAGCTTTCCAATAATGGCACGCTGTTCAAAAGGCTAATGGAAAATGCAGGAAAGATGGAAGAATATGAAGAAGAAGAAGAAAAAGAAGATAGTGGAACCTTTAATCAAAAGAGTGAAATGATTGATCATAGTGCCTCTTCGAAACCTGTTGCCAATGGGGTGGTAAATGGGATGCCAAAAAATACAAGCCAAGCAAATAAACCAAAAGAAGGAAAATCTGTTCTTATCAAACAAGAAGAAAGGGAAACAGGCGTAGTAAGCTTGAAAGTTTTGGCGAGGTAAATCAGATTTTCAAGTATCCCTTTGAATTCCCCTAGTACTACATTGAGACATCCCTTTATTCTTAAGAAACCTTGATCTCAGAGGGGCTAATACTATTTGCTGTTTACATTCGCACATTACTTAGCTAATCAATGCTTAGAAGTCTTTCAAATCTGCAATTTATCTTATCCAGGTATAAGGATGCATTAGGAGGCTTGTGGGTGGTTATGATACTCTTTACATGCTATGTTTCATCCGAGGTTCTACGAGTTTCAAGTAGCACATGGTTGAGCCATTGGACTGATCAAGGCATGACAGGGAATTATAACCCTGGTTTCTACAATATGATCTATGCACTTATATCATTTGGTCAGGTAAGAACACAGTTAAACATCAGTCGTTTTAAGTTAGGTGTTGTAATGTGTATCAACTATCTTGTGGAAGATGTTGCATCGAATTGTACTGAGCAACTACATTTCTTGATTTCAGGTTTTGGTGACACTGGCAAACTCTTATTGGTTGATTATTTCTAGTCTTTATGCTGCTAGGAGGTTGCATGAGGCCATGCTTAGCTCTATCTTAAAAGCTCCAATGGTCTTCTTCCAAACCAATCCCCTTGGACGGATCATAAATAGATTTGCAAAGGATCTTGGAGACATTGATCGAAATGTTGCTCCATTTGTGAATATGTTTCTTGGGCAAGCCTCTCAGCTCCTTTCTACCTTCATCTTGATAGGGATCGTGAGCACTATGTCCTTGTGGGCCATCATGCCCCTTCTTGTTTTGTTTTATGTAGCCTATCTCTACTATCAGGTACATGATTCTTACATGTTTGATATGCCTTTGGAGTCACCCTTAAGTCTTAACTCAAAGTTATTAGGTGTCATGTACTTAGCCCGTTGTATTACCATGTTGGTCACTTTGGTATCGATTTCTTGCTGCACTTTGTATAATATTTTGTTTTCTCTTTGGGTAGAGCACGGCTCGTGAGTTAAAGCGCTTGGACTCCATCAGCAGATCCCCTGTTTATGCACAATTTGGTGAAGCACTGAATGGTTTAGCAACTATTCGCGCATATAAGGCTTATGATCGGATGGCAGACATTAATGGAAAATCTGTGGATACCAATATCAGATTCGCACTGGTGACCATAAGTGGAAACCGCTGGCTTGCAATCCGTTTGGAAACATTGGGAGGCCTCATGATATGGTTTACGGCTACCTTTGCTGTTATGAAGAATGGAAGGGCAGAGAACCAGCAAGAGTTTGCATCCACTATGGGTCTACTTCTCAGTTATGCGCTTAATATTACAGATTTATTGACTGCTGTACTGAGACTTGCAAGTCAGGCTGAGAATAGCTTGAATGCTGTTGAGCGGGTTGGTACATACATAGAGTTGCCTTCAGAAGCTCCAGCTGTAATTGAGAGCAACCGCCCCCCTCCAGCGTGGCCTTCATTTGGATGTATCAAGTTTGAGAATGTTGTTCTACGTTATAGACCTGAACTTCCCCCAGTTTTGCTTGAGTTGTCTTTCACAATTTCTCCTACTGACAAGATTGGAATTGTTGGAAGGACTGGCGCAGGAAAGTCCAGCATGCTAAATGCTTTATTTCGGATTGTTGAATTAGAAAGAGGAAGAATTTTGATTGATTATTGTGATATCGCTAAGTTTGGACTGTCAGATCTACGTAAAGTTCTTGGTATCATACCTCAGTCACCGATTCTTTTTTCAGGTACACGCAAGCATGTCACGTTGACTTAGCAAGCTCTAATGTTTGTCAGGAGTAACAAGAAGTTATTCCCAACCCCTAATAAAGTACATTTATTCTAATGATCCTATTTTTCTTAGGAACTGTGAGGTTTAATCTCGATCCTTTTCAAGAACATAATGATGCTGACCTCTGGGAAGCTTTAGAGAGGGCACATTTGAAGGATGCCATCAGGCGGAATTCTTTGGGATTAGATGCTGAGGTAAATGCTCAACTTTGCTTTACTTGTCGTGATTTCGGTCTCATTATATATAGGCTCTCCCTCATTTAGAGGTTACTTGATGTGATTCCGGTCTCATTATATCAACCTTACTTGTGACATGTCAAGGTCTCGGAGGCAGGAGATAATTTCAGTGTTGGACAGCGACAACTATTAAGTCTTTCTCGAGCACTGTTGCGAAGATCAAAAATACTCGTTCTTGATGAAGCAACTGCAGCTGTTGATGTCAGAACTGATGCTCTTATTCAAAAAACTATTCGTGAAGAATTTAAATCATGTACAATGCTCATCATTGCTCATCGTCTAAATACCATTATTGACTGCGACCGAATCCTTCTGCTTGATGCTGGCCGGGTATGCTTCAGTTAGAATTCCTTAAGCTCATCCATAATGCAAATTTGAACTTAAAACGCTTTTAAGTCGTCTTGTTTTTGTTGATAATTTTTTTTGTGCTTGCAGGTTCGAGAATTCGATACACCAGAGCGCCTGCTGTCTAATGAAGGAAGTGCTTTCTCCAAAATGGTCCAAGGTACAGGCTCAGCGAATGCTCAGTATTTACGAAGCTTGGTACTTGGAGGGGAAGGAGAAAACAGGTTGGCGAGAGAAGATAACAGACAAGTCGATGGACAGAAGAGATGGCTAGCCTCTTCTCGCTGGGCTGCGGCTGCTCAGTTTGCTGTAGCTGTAAGCCTCACTTCATCCCAGAATGACCTTGAGCGGTTGGAAACTGAAGACGAGAACAGCATCCTCGAGAAGACGAAGGATGCAGTGATCACTCTCAGAGGAGTTCTGGAAGGGAAGCATGATAAAGAGATCGACGAGTCTCTTGATCAAAACCAGCTCTCTGGAGATGGGTGGTGGTCAGCTCTCTACAAAATGGTTGAAGGTACCGTACCGTGTGGCTCCATTTGATTACTCAACCTACATTATTTCCGCAATCAGAAGTAGTAGATTATATTCTGAATGTATGTTTTCATCTGTTTTCCAAAGCTGACCTCCTTTAAACGTTCTTTACTTCAGGTCTTGCCGTGATGAGCAAGTTGGCTAGGAATCGGCTGCAGCAACCGGAAAATGGTTTTGAAGACGGAATTGACTGGGACCATTGCTGACATTTACGAAAATTGTCTCCGGCTTAGTGAACAAGTTTAGATGACTAATTGTTACTCGATTTTTACTAGTCTCTAATTTCGATTTTTACCTTTATAGGGCGATATTGTTAACTAGTCTAATTTACGAGGAGGGAGACTTTAACTTGTGTGCAAGAGAGTTGGCACTGGCTTTTGTTTAACTAGCTTAATTAACGTCTACATTCGAAGTGAATGTATTTTGAAAATGATTTTTCGACATTTATTTCAACTTGAATGTCAAAAATAAACATGAGTGTTGGAAGAAATGGGGTGTGTGTGTGTGTACATTACTTTTTATATTTTGTTCGGACGCACAAGCGGATCAAGTCTCCAATTATTTTGTACTAAATTGCTTGCATATCTCTATTTCTTTTATCACACGACATGTTATGTGATGAAGAGACAAAAATAAGCGTTACAACTTGTTACACTTAAGATTTTACCCTACGATAATACAGGTTCTTATCTATAATCGAGAATAAACCTTACTAGAGAACTTATTCTCAAAAATCTACAACACTCACCAAGGTATGTAGAGAAAAAGATGTATGACATTGACAACAGTTCGCTATGGCTCGTGAGGGGGATCAAATCAACAATATATCAGTCAACAGATGCTAATGCACTTCAGTTATGCTCTAAACGTAGATTGCAGCTTCCCTTGACATTTCTAGATGGCACGCATTGAAAGTAATCCTTCTCACGTTCATCTGAACAAATAATGTTGCAGATGTTATGCCTTGGGAGACAAGTTTCCAAAACCGAGTTCAAAGTTTATATAAGAAATGATGAGCTGCCAAGGTTCCGTAAAGCGCAGTTACTGTCTTCTGTAAGGCACAACACATCATCCTGAAAGAATTTTCTCCCTGATTTTTCAGCACCACCTAAAGCACAATTGCGTCGATAGATTCAGTGGATAACACATTTTCCGCAGACTATCTCATTCGTAATCTTAGAGTTACTCTGACCAGCTGCCTCCGTTTTGCCCGTTTAACAGTTTTATCCTGAACAGCATCCCAGTTGTTGGGACGCCATCATTCGGGGTGTTCACTGTTCTTGGCCGCTAATTGACGCCGGCAATGGCATTTACGTCATTTCTCTCTTTTTTTACATGCATTTAGCCAACACTTTACCTACTATTTTGGAATAATTTAGAAGCAAGGCTAGGTCGAGGCTAATAGTGATGTTTTGGCGTGCTACGATGCGAGAGTTAACGTGTCAAAGTGTTAGAAAAATGCATGGCATGACATGCTAACTCTCGTATTGTGGCACCCCAAAACATCGATGTTGGCCCCGACATGATAAGCTTCGCGAATTGTCGGCAAAATGCATGTCATTACACGCCATGCATTCTGTTAACAATTCGTGAGGCTTGTTTGGCGTGCCACGATAGAAGGGTTAGCGTGTCAAGACAAGTCATGGCTACGCTAACACTCGCATCGGGGCATGCCATCATTTCGCCAACACTTTGCCTACTATTTTGGAATAATTTAGATGTCAGCAATGCATGTCACGACATCCTAGTCGCATAACATTCTCATCGCATGCCAAGCGCACAAAGCATCAGCAAAATACATGTCATCGCATGCCAACAACGATGTTTTGGCATGCCACGATGCGAGAGTTAGCGTGTCAAAGTGTTAGAAAAATGCATGGCATGACACGCTAACCCTCACATCATGGCATGCCAAAACATCGATGTTGACCCCGACATGACAAGCGTCGCGAATTGTCGGCAGAATCCATGTCATGACACGTCATGCATTCTGTCAACAATTCATGATGCTTTTTATGGCGTGCCACGATGGGAGGGTTTACGTCATGCATTCTGTCGACAATTCACGATGTATTCAGTTGACAACTCGCAAGTCTTGTTATGACATGCATTTTTCTAACACCTTGCCTTTCAGAATAATTTAAAAAGGAAAAAGGATCTAGGAAAGAGTTTACTCTAGGGCCTAAATTTTTTTTTTCAGAAATTAGTACAAAACAGGACACTAGTCATATATGAACGTGTTCTCACCGGTAAGAACACGTTCATTAGTGGAGCTGAAAAATTTACAAGTGTTCAACTGGTAAAAACACGTTCATTAGTAGAGCTGAAAATTTACAAGCGTTCTTACCGGTAATAATCTTTGTAAATTTGCAACTCAATCAGTGAACGTGTTCTTACCTGTAAAAACCCTTCATATATAATTGCCTACTATGTTGTAGTAATTTCCAAAAAATTAATTTAAGACTCCGGGGTCTACTCTTTCCTAGATTCTTTTTGTTACATGAATTTTGCTAACACTTTGCCTACTATTTTGGAATAATTTAGAAACGAGACTAGCGTCGGGGCTAATAACGATGTTTTGACGTGCCACTATGCAAGGGTTATGTGTCAAAGTGTAAGAAAAATGCATGGTATCACACACTAACCCTCGCATAGTGGCACGCCAAAACATCGTTGGTCCCAACATGACAAGCGTCTCGAATTGTTGGCATAATACATGTCATGACACATCATGCATTCAGTCAACAATTTGTGACGCTTGCTATGGCGTGCCACGATGCAATGGTTAGAGTGTCAAGACAAGTCATGGCTACGCTAACACATCATGGCACGCCAACATTTTGCCAACACTTAGCCTACTAAGTCAGAATAATTTAGATGTCGGCAATGCATGTCACGGCATCCTAATCTCATAACATCCCCTCGCATGCCAAGCATGCAAAACGTCGGCAAAATGCATGCCATGACATGTCATTGCATGCCAACAGTGATGTATGCGAGGTTAGCATGTCAAAGTGTTAGAAAAATGCATGGCATGACAAGCTAACCCTCGCATCGTGGCATGCCAAAACATCGATGTTGAACCCGACATGACAAGAGTCATGAGTTACCGGTACAATGCATGTCATGCACAACACCTAAAGCACAGTTACTATCTTCTGTAATGCACAACACAATCATCCTGAAAGGTTTTTTTCTCCCTAATTTTTCAGCAACATCTGAAGCACAATTGCGTCGATAGATTCAGTGGATAACACATTTTCTGAGGACTATCTCATTCGTAATCTTAGAGTTTCTCTGACCAGCTGCCTCCGTTTTGCCCGTTTAACAGTTTTATACCAAACAGCATCCCAGTTGTTGTGACACCAACATCATTCACTGTTCTTGGCAGCGAAATGACACCTGCACAGGCATTTACGTCCCTTTCTCTTTTTGCACTGCTGCGGTTTCCTCTAAACATGCTGCATAGCTGATTACCTGGTTTCAGAAGTGGAATTTCAACTACGCCGATAACCTGCTAGCCCCCCCAGTATAAATTTATCAAGTTGGGGGCAGTGCAGTTTCAGAATTGGAATCAAAACCATCAGCTGTTATAATGTGCCCACAAACAGCCTCAACGGCTTCAACATAGCGACTTGTAGACGTCATTAACGCTTGGAATACATTAGGAAGGCTCGTTTTCAGGTTTTCCAATGTCATGGCCTTACTAACCTGTACTGAATTGAGATATTTAGCCTTCTCGCTGTCCACTTGCTTCTTTAAGGCTTCAGTTTTGGCGTGCTTAAGCGACAATGGATGCTTAGGGCCTAAACTGGAACACCCATCTTCCGCAGTGCTCTTTTCCTCCATCTCAGCTAATGTACATAACTCCTTTTGCAGCCTTTTGTCAAGTTTTTCATATTTTTTCTGCAGATTGTGCTCCTCTTCTTGCTGCATGAAAATCGAGCGGATGGCTGATAGAAGGCTCTTAATGGCTTCTGCTGCCTCCTGCAAGCAAAAATAAAAAGCATAAAAAATCATAGCTCCCCACATAAAACAGCACAGGTTGTAACTTATAGTTTCAGAATTATAAGTACAACGCCAAGCACAAACTAGGTTACGAAATAAAATGGTTCATAAAAGTAATCAGTTATTCTTAACTTCAAGATACTTATGAGGATTTGCACTTAATCTAAAGCACAATTGATTCATCCAATTTCCACATCTCAGTACATCTTGATTGCCTAATACCTCAACGTCTAGTACTCAATTTAATACCTTCTCAATTCTCATAAGATGCAACAAGAAATGTAAGCACATTTGTTTTTCTGTCCAAATTCAACCACATGTTTTACCTCTGCACAGCAAGCGTCCAACTCGTATTTTGTTATACAAGTGCAAAAGACTGAAAATTTTGTCAGGAAAATCAGTGATAGCCAACAGAAGTACCTTGTCCTGTAATCTTTCAAAGGCAAGATTCCATTGTTCACACATCCAACAAATAGAAGATGAGTACAGACTCTTTCGATCATCATCAACAAGACTGTCGGTAAGTTGGATCCACCTGTAGAGGGTTCTAACATACTCTTGTTGAGATTTTATGACTTTGCAGAAGTGGTTGTACCAGCAAGAGACCTCGGTTTCTAGTTGAATTGTTGCTTGGTGGTGGTAGTTGCTACTCAAGTCTAGCTTTTGGATATCAGTAAGAGTATTCAACTGCTGGGAGATATAATGCTGAACTCGGTGACATTCATACATCGTTCTCCACAAGTGCAAAAGCCTGCAAGAGGGCCATGCAAAAAGACATCTCAGGATACAAATAAGCGGGGTAGTGTTTCACCACATTCCATTAAAATGTGTAGAAGGGCAGTTGAGAATCCATGTTCAAGGTAACGCGATTTTAATCCTGAAGACAAATGAAGTACAATTAAATCAAGGTTTTCTTCAATTAAAAGGGTGCTTAAGGATAAAACAACTTCTTGTTCCATGTACTCGCTACTAGGTTGGTATCGACTAGAAAGACTACTAAACACCCTGCTGTATGCAAAAGAAAGTGTGAAGGAAGGAGTACTAATGAAATTTATAGAACCAAGAGGAGGATACAATATCATCACTGTCTGATAACTATGGTGAATGAGATGAATGAGAACAGAAAAAAATCATAATTTCCGTCATCATGAAGGACAATTTTCCCCGAGTGATCAAGAGTACTTTATACATTCTACTGTCCTCCATAATCTAAAGCTAATAGAATAGCATCCATGTTATTTTTCTAGACCAAGGAAAAACAATGGTTTTCATAATCTCAACAATACCCGGAAGTTAGCTTGACCAACTGAGGATACAGCTCATTATCTATGAGCTTCACTATAGAAGAACAAGTAGAGCTGATTGAGTGCTGAAGACGTAAGATTTCAGACTCTAAACTCTCAACGCTCAGCCGAATTTTCTCAGTCCTGGTCCAGTCATTGTCTTCATCCCTTAGTTTTTGTAGTAATTTGGTTTTCCTGTCATGCTCAAATTTGATAAACTCTTCCTCCTGCACAATAAAAATGATTAAATTCGGAGGGGGCCTAGGCCTAGCTAGTGATATTTAAATACACATTCTGAATATCTTCACTGGATACACTACCGTCAATTACTATTCCTACCTTAACTTCTTTGTAAAGTTTCTTTTCGTGACCATATAATTTTTTCAGTGTGATGCAATGAGCTCCTGGCCTGCATGGTTCACTTGAACCACTAGACTCAACCACATCTTTAGGAAATTGAAGTGACCTAGAAGACCAGCTCCATGGGAATGCACTAAAGACCTTTGTGGAATTGGAACTCTTCCCTGCAAATCATACAGCAAAGAAAATATGTGGAGGACTTATTAAGTGAAACAGCCAGTAAACACAAGTGCACAGGCATAGAGACTGCGTTAAGCTGCACGATAACAAAGTGTTGTAGAGAACTAATACGTTTGAAATTTTGACTTCAATGTGATATGTATTTTCAAGTTAGAAGTGTATATTTAGTTTTACGAAGTTCTCTACCATGCTAGTAGTACTTTTCTCCAACTTTGTTATAAAGTTTGTGTCTGTAAAAAAAAAAAATTGTCAAGAAATAAAAGAAGACAACATTTAAGAGAAACCAAATCCATAAATCGACAACATCTTACATTTGCTTTCGTTAGTACTGAGTGGCACAAAAGTGTCCCCTCCTTGGATGTCCATAAGAACAGCAATTTCCTTTAAACCATCTGACGATTTCAGAAAATAATCATCTAACACCGTAGCTATACCATCCAAGGTCTTCTTGCTTCTCCGTCGTACTATGGGCACACCTGCAGTGTCCGTAGTATGCCGCTTCTTCACTGATACATCCTCCACGATGGGTTCTGCAAGCTGCAGATTCTTAGGTGGCGAATTCACAGCATTAGCAACCGTTTGCTCTTCCTGTTCGTCTTCCTCAAATTCCATCTTGGCCTCTTCCCATTTTTCCTCAAGTGGTTCCACCATTTCATCATGTTTATGATGCTCCGGTGAAGAAGGTTCAAAGGGGTCCCAAGACTCCCACGACGAGCTAGGGCCTGGAGGAGGTGGTGGAGTGCTGCTATCATCCTTATTAAGCTCAATGCATACTCCTTCTGTGTAACTATCATACAACTTTCTCAAATCAGGGCTCAAAGGTGGTGGTGGAGGCGGGGAAGGAGGCAAAGCGGGAGGCGGTGAGGCTGGAAATTCCAAGCCGTATGGAGCAGTACTATCAAGCTCCAACGTCGCCGACTCCGTAAATTGTCTAAGTGCTGCTCCAGTGTTTCTCAATGATCTTACATAAGCCAACTGAGCCTCTGCAAATTCACCTCTAAACCCTACCAAATGTTTCATTAGCTTCTTTCTCTCCTTGCAAACCCTCACCCTCTCTTCCTTATCAATCCTAGATGCAACACAACCCATCTTTCCAAATTACCAAATTCTACCAAAAACAACACAATTTCTTCTGCCTAGTTACTGAAATTACAACAGCAAAACTTCCACATCCAATTTTCATAACATCCATTACATGCATTCCTTTTTTCTGGTCACTGGAAATAAAAATAAATGAATAAAAGCTAACAAATTCAAAATCTTTCGTAAACCAGACGGCTTCAGAGGTTGTAGAAGTAACAGAAAAAGAGAAAAAGTAAAGTGGGTACCTTTTTTCTCAGTGAATTTTCAAGCACACACAGAGAAAGTTGGCATCTTTCACCAATGAATTCCAGGTTCTCATCCTCCAAATCATGAATCTGCCATCCTTGCATTGCAAGCATCCACACTTCCAGTGCTTCAAAGTCGCCAAAGAAAACAAAAATATCAGTAAAAAAAAGTTACCCACTTCCCAAAATCTCCATATCTCCACAACCAAACAGAACTGGAATGAAAAAAATAATACAAATTAATGGGTTTTACAGCAGCTTTTCGGGAGGGGTGATTTTCCTGCCAAGCAGTTCGAGAGATGTTTTTGAAATGTTAGCATTTTTTATTTGGTTACATAAAAATTTGAACTTTCATAAAATAAATAAAATAATTTATCGGAAAAATGGAAAGCAAGACGACAAGATAAAGAATGGGCCCGACATGGAAACTGTTAAGAGACAGAAAGGGGTAGAGAGAGAAAGAGTAGCAGGGATTTGCCATGCCCAGAATAAACGACAATCACTGATATTACTAGTAACTGGGTTTTGGGCTTTCAAAATGTTGTCACGGAAACTAGAACCTTCTTCAACAAATGAATGGTGCCATCTCTCCAACTCCAAGCACGCAGAGAGAGAGAGAGAGAGAGAGAGAGAGAGAGGAGGCGCATTTTAGCACAGGAACATTATTATAATACTTGTCCAAGAAGCAACTCACGATCATGAATTACAGCCATGATTCCCTTTTGGGGAGGCCACTCCACCAATTGCAACAGTACTGTACAAGAGGACTGGAGAGTGTTACAGTAGTCGCCCTAGGCGCATTTTAGCAATGAGAGGGGTCCATGCTCCATAGGTTTTCTAGTATGAAATCACATTGAAAAGTGTTCGGGTTGTTATATTTTGCGTGTTATGATATGAGTATATTATAAAGTTTGCATGTCGTAGGTATTGTATTAACCAAAAGACTACGAATTAATTTTGAGAGTGAATTCAATATTAAAGAATTAACGTGTTGATTCCAACATCCCACATCATATATTAAGCTTAATGTATTTTCGGCTTACGTGACTCGTCATATATTAAGCTTATTGGCTAACATGCTCCTACGTCACTCAATACACTTGGCTTCAAGAAAAAACATTAATGTGTAAGTTATGCATCATGTAATTTTATGATGAAACATATATTACTCACTACATAAAACATGATATGATGGTGCCAAACGCGTATCTTCGTATGATTGGCGTGAACGTAAAGGTGCGCATTTAGCATGCGAGAGAGGGCTGCGGAGACGTGTTACTTTCGAAGTTCTAAAAGCACCAATGACAATTTTTCCAGTTTATTTTATTGGAAAGGGGGAAGTATGTAAGTTAAAATTAACAAATTATTTCGAACCCACGAAGGAAAAGCCCAGTTAGGCCTGTGTGCGTGAGATTGGGTTGGAACTTGGGGCCCGAGTCCTGATTGGTAAAGAAGGAAAACCAAGTATTAAAAACAAGGCAACACTTGTCCCACATCGGCCAGTCTTGCTATGTATGAATGATTTATATACCTTTGCTCCACAACAGGGCTTGTCCCTTCGGGGACATCCGATAAAATTGGAACGATACAGAGAAGATTAGCATGGCCCCTGCGCAAGGATGACACGCATAAATCGAGAAATGGTCCAAATTTTTTTGCTGTTTTTGCGGTGTCTTCCCGGTGTATCAGGGTGCTTCCCGGAATCCGAAGGGTCAAATGCATAGTTGAATGCAGTTTTGGGTTTGAAGTTACGGGAACTATCTTGTATCTCCAGTATCTCGTTGTCTTTTGATTGGTTTGCAAGGCAGTGACAAGTAAAAAGATGTATATAACACTATGGTGGTGGTTGGCGACTCTTCATGGCAGCAAAGGGTGTTACATGACACGAGTATACGCTGTTGTAGCATATGCGCAATTCGTTTTGTCATATGGCGTTAAATCGTAGACACGATGAATGTGTATTTATGCTATAAAAGTATTTCTCTTACATATAAGGTTTAATAATAAATTAGATGTCAAACTCGTCATTCAAGTAAGTCAAACTTAAGACCTCCATCGTAATGGTCATTTGTGTGCTTTGTATCAATTATTGTGGCTTAAGGCTCGTTAATGTTTACCAATTTTATATCATGTTCCTCAAAATTCATTCACAGCGTATCAATTAGTTACGAGTCTAATTATAATTTTTTTTCCGAATATGTAAGACATTCATGTTCAACTCCTTCCGCTCTCTCTTATCATCGACTGCCAAAAATAAAGTTTCAAAGATTAAGTGAGTTTCCAATAAATTGCTCGAGTTTTAGCAAAAACCGCTTTTCAGAGTCATATCGATTGGTTGGGAATGTTGTATTTTGTTGTTTTGCAAAGTAAATTATGAAGTACAAAGTAATCAACGCAAATTCTGATACAATAAATACTTATATTATCTGAACGTCCCTCCCACGCCGTGCAAACTTACATTATACAAGATTATGTGTTTTTGCATTGCATTGAACTCTGCACAAAACTTCACACCTACGTTTATGTACAATCACTATTTTTCAAATCCTAGCCATTAGTTTTTAAGCAATACAATGAACTTGAAACTTTAATAAATCAGTAAAATTAATTTACAGATAGCGCGTTACTACAGTGACAGAAAACAATTATATTTATGTACTTTTTTATTTACATCGATTTATCATGCCCTAACAACTAACTATTTAACTCACTAATGTTATCGATCTACCAAAAAGAATAGTATAATCATCTTATTTAAGTTTCATGTACCCTTGTATTTCTTATTCTTATGTTTGGTTTTGCAACTTGTTTTTAGAAAATAAACATTGGTATTGTCCGATTAAAACAGCTCACACATCCAGTTGATCAATGTTAGGCCCACACCTAACCAAAATATAGGAGCTTTTTAACTTTTGTGAAAGATGCCCAACTGATGACGTGAAGAGACACGCCAACCTAAATTTTTATTCTTTTTAACAAACGATACTATCTACATTAAGGGGGAATGGATGAGTTTAGTCTCATAATGGGCTAGCAAGAATATGGTTCAAATTTGCTTTTGAAGAGAATCGAACATAAGACCTCTCACTTATAAGTGAAGAGAAATACTACTAAGCCGTAGTACTATTTGACCCCTAACCTAAATATTGACCATTGAGTAAGAGTGATAACCTGACATGTAAGGGGACCTAACAACACTCTATGTTAAGTTATATTCACCTTTGTTTTATTTACCTGTTGTTTTAGTTTTATGATAGAATGATATTTTTCTTCACTTATAAATTATAAAGTAATTAATAATACTTTAGATCATCTATTTAGGCTATATTTTGTAAATCATATGACGTAGTTGTTAATGATTAAATTATTAGTTAACCGTTGATAAACGTGCTTATTTCCTATTAATTGTCACATCCCGACCCGGGGTCCACCACATCCCGGGCCCGCTCCACCACCGTATCACGATATTGTCCGCTTTGGGTCCCGACTACGCCCTCATGGTTTTGTTTCTGGGAACTCACACGAGAACTTCCCAGTGGGTCACTCATCATGGGAGTGCTCTCGCGCGCTACTCGCTTAACTTCGGAGTTCCCATGGAACCCGAAGCCAGTGAGCTCCCAAAAGGCCTCGCGCTAGGTAGGGATGGGAATATACATATAAGGATCACCCCCTGGGCGATGTGGGATCTCACAATCCACCCCCCTTAGGGGCCCGACGTCCTCGTCGGCACACCATGGCCAAGGTTAGGCTCTGATACCAAATTGTCACATCCCGGCCCGGGGTCCACCACATCCCGGGCCCGTTCCACCACCGTAGCACGATATTGTCCGCTTTGGGCCCCGACTACGCCCTCACGGTTTTGTTTCTGGGAACTCACACGAGAACTTCCCAGTGGGTCACCCATCATGGGAGTGCTCTGGCGCGCTACTCGCTTAACTTCGGAGTTCCCATGGAACCCGAAGCCAGTGAGCTCCCAAAAGGCCTCGCGCTAGGTAGGGATGGGAATATACATATAAGGATCACCCCCTGGGCGATGTGGGATACACACCCCGACCGAGATCAAGGCATGCTGGCCGTCACGTGAAGGTGACGTAGCCATGTGCACAGTGCGGAAGCATTAGAATAAGAAGAAATACGAATAAATAAAAACCGAATAAGTGTGATTACACATTCAGAGCATATAAGTCTAGGTGCAGTCAATGCATAAGAAAAACTAAAGTAGTTAACACCCGAAGGTGGTCCTACATTGGTGATGTCTGTCAGAATCAAATTGTCACATCCCGACCCGGGGTCCACCACATCCCGGGCCTGCTCCACCACCGTAGCACGATATTGTCCGCTTTGGGCCCCGACTACGCCCTCACGGTTTTGTTTCTGGGAACTCACACGAGAACTTCCCAGTGGGTCACCCATCATGGGAGTGCTCTGGCGCGCTACTCGCTTAACTTCGGAGTTCCCATGGAACCCGAAGCCAGTGAGCATTAATGATATACCATAAATTTACAAAAATCTTCTAAAAAGTTGGTTCACCCAACCTTACGCGAAAGTAATGTTTCACGTCCGATTCTCAATAATAACAACGACGAATTCAATAAGAATTTGTTATAACTGATACATAGTGGAGCTATATACTGAAGTTCCATAAATACCCTTCAATCTCCCATAAAGTCTCGCATCGTCGTAACCGACCTTACGGAGCATATATCTCCGTCAATGCAGGGGAGGGAGGGGTAGGTAAGTAAATAACAACGCATTGGTCCCAGTTCTAAATTTATGCAATGCATCTGCATGAGACAATAAATTGACTATCTTTCTAATCAAACCCCTATCAATTTTTATTCTCGGAAATCAGTCAAAATCTCAGTTAAAATGTCGACGTACTAATACTATATTTAAATTTAATTAATATTATTCTTTTGGTTTTGGTCTGAATAATTTAATTATTTTCATATAGGCGTTAGTAACGCACCCACATGGCCTTGCTGGATCAAACAGATAGTTGTTGCTTCTATTCTTTCTTGTCAATAAACTACAAAAAAAAAATCTATTTTTTCGTTAAAAATGAACAGTACCGGAAGTGTTTTGTTAAAACTCTCTTTATTTTACCCACTTTCGCCACCAAGCTAACGGAATCGCCCACAAACTTGCTCGCCTCGGTCTTATTGTTAGTCAGTGCTGCACTTGGCTTGACACCCCTCTGAATCTAATCTTAGATTTACTCAGTGGAGGAGTCTTTGCTTTCCCTTTAATTGACTTCTTGCAATGGCCTTTGCTTTTTATTCTAATGAATATACTATCACTTCTGAAAAAAAAAAAAAAAAAAAGAGACTAAAACTACTTTCGGTGAAATGTTTCTGAAACCAATTTTTTGTACAAATTCAAGTGGATTCTAGAAAAGTATTTGAAGTTCTTTTACCAAGGGAGGCAGATTGTTTGCCCTCCTAATATCATCCCTCCTATTTGTGCGGTCACGGTTAAGCCACGTCAACATTTTATAATTCCTATTACTTTTTGTCTTATTATCTCTATAAAAAAATTTAATATAAAATGTTGACGTGGCTTAACCGTGACCGCACAACACAGAAGGGGATGAGAAGAGTATGGTAAGAGGAGGGCAGACAATCTGCCTCCTTTAGCAAAAAGCACATATCTAGTGTTTTTTACAGAAAGCACTTAAATTGTTATTAGAATCTAAAATCAATTTTAACAAAAATGCTTTTAGTTATTTTAGAAGGACTTTCAAACGAGCTAAATATTATTATATATAAAAACAAAATTTACCTTTGCATGGGTTATTTTTTAGGAAAATTAATGAAAATAACTTGAAAACTTTGAGTTTTAACGAAAATGACAAAATAAATATTACCAGGATTAATTTTTTAGTGTAAAAATATATTTTTTCATTAAAGTAAACATGATCAGCAACTTTTCGTTAAAGTTAATTTTTTTTCCTTCATGATATTATTTAAAAATTGAAAATACAAAGACCAAAAGCAGAAATTTGCTCCAACTACAAAACCAAAATCATTGTTTGGGCTAAAGATTCTCTTTCTCCTAAACCAAGTTATTAAAGTGCAATGAGTGTGTCGCAAGCCAGAGGACCCCACACGTGTGCGTGTGAGAGGAGAAGGTCTTCCTTCCTTCCTTCGGAGCCAGAGAGAGGGAGAGCTGCTGTGCTGCCATTAATTATGGGCCATTGCATGTTAGGGTTTCCAAGCGCCTCGCTGTCTCTTGGGCAAATGGGTCTTCCGGTTTTACATTTGCAGACATTATTTTACATCACACATTCATCGGGAGGACTTTTACTTTAATTAGGTGTCAGTGGTTTTGGTCCCTTGTGTCTTGTGGGTTTTAAATTTTGGAAATTTCTTTTAAGTTAAATTACTATAGCATCTCCTTTTGGAGTTTTCTGGGCTGTAGTTCGGAGGGGTTGACCTAAATTCGCTGTCTGAATTAGAAAGTTTGAGTTTTTATTTCTTTTTTATTTTTTGTGGGGTTTTTGGGTTCTGATTTGGGGTTTTTTGGAGGTGGGTATTCTGTGGTGGAGTTGTTTTGGAGGAATTTTCATGGATTCAGAACTGGGTTTGTGAAGGAACTCATTTTTTTCTGTTATATCTACTGGTTTTTTGCGTCAGTTTCCCAGAAAATTCAGTGGTTTCTGCAAAGACAGCTGCATTGTGGTGCTGTTTAAGCCTTCTTGGGTTTCTGCTTTTGGCTTTTTCAGGGAATTCTTGGCTGATTTGGGCTTTTACAGTGTTTTTGAGGGAAAGTGCTTATTGGGTTTCTGCTTCTGCTTAAGAAACTGCCCTGATTTAGGCAGTTACTTGTGCATTTTGCCTTGAGGGGTTTGTTTCTGCATACCTGATTGGCTTATCTCTGTTTGGAAGTTGATCTTGAAGTTGTTCTGTACTGCTTTCACCGGGAGGAAAAATGGCTTGTGTGAAATTGGGATCTAAAACTGATGCATTCCATAAACAAGGACAGGCCTGGTATGCATCCTGACATCTTAAATTTGATACCCTTTATGACAGATTGTATATATATGTATGTATATGCATATGGTCTGAATTGTTCAGAATTTGCATCATAATTAAAATGGTTTAATTATGGGTTTATTTTTTACATGGTTTATATTCAGTCATCAAACCTTGGATTTGTATGGAAAGTAAAATTTGTTATGTGTTAGCTGGGATTTAGTAAAATTTGGAGAGTTGTTACTTCAGACTATTCTTTTGCCATTGCTCTGCTGCGATTTTGGCTTGAAGAATGCTTAAAAGAAAGGCGGTCGATACAAACATTTTCGCTGCTTGTTAAGAATTGATGAATTCTTGCTTTAGCATATGCTGTTTGGTTATACCTACAATTATGTATGCACTTTGGGTGATCAGGTTCTAGTAGTTGCATGTTCCTGCATAATGCATGGGCGGTTGAATTCTCTGTGTAGATTGCCTTGTGCTGGTAATCATTTTTCTATTTTCAAACGTTATACTTTTGATTAACAGTACAAAATGATGTTGGACTGAATTCTTTTTTGTACTAGGTAATGATTATCTATGATGGATTTTGTATCCATGTTGTGAAATGGAAGCCATGTATGTGATTACCCTTTTGCATTATGAGGTCCATGCTTCATGATTGATTTCAAAAATCATGACTCGCTCGGCTTTTTGATTGCTGATACAATGAATTACTCCTTCATGTGTAAAATAGTTCCTTTTATTCTCTCTTTTTTGTTGACTGACATATATATGATTTGTAACAATTATAGGTTCTGCACCACTGGGCTTCCTAGTGACATTGTTGTTGAAGTTGGAGAGATGTCATTTCATCTGCATAAGGTAAGCTTCTCTGTTCCATGTTTCCTTTTACTTCCTTTTGGTAGGTATAACTATCACTTGATTTACTGTCTTTACAACTTGGGACAATTCGTTGCGTACCCTTGTTAGAGAATGGCTTTTGACTCCTTTTATGAGGTTCTATGGCTCTACGCTCGAGTTGTCAATCATAATTTTGTGTCAACCCCATATGCATGCATAGATTAAAATTTGAAAGCTACTCACCTTTGAATGGCCTTTCGATGCAGTTTCCTTTGCTCTCAAAAAGTGGGGTTATGGAAAGACTGATTTCCGAAGCATCTGAAGGAGAAGAAGGACGTGTCATAACCATCCTTGATATTCCTGGTGGGGCTAAAACATTTGAATTGGTAGCCAAGTTCTGCTACGGGGTGAAATTTGAGCTGACTGCCTCAAATGTTGTATATCTACGATGTGCTGCTGAGCATCTAGAAATGACTGAAGAGTACGGGGAGGACAACTTAATCACACAAAGTGAAGCCTTTCTCAATCAAGTAGTTCTTCGAAATTGGAAGGACTCTCTAAAGGCACTTCAAACTTGTGATGACATTCTCCCTTATGCTGAAGAACTCAACATTCCAAAAAGGTGCATGGAGTCACTTGCCACAAAAGCATCCACTGATCCTAATTTGTTTGGGTGGCCTGTCAAGGAGCATGGCGGCCCCATGCAAAGTCCTGGTGGGAGTGTCCTGTGGAATGGAATAAGTACGGGGGCCAGACCAAAGAAATCAAGTTCAGATTGGTGGTACGAGGATGCATCAACCTTAAGCTTGCCTCTCTACCAGAGGCTGATTTCGGTCATGGAATCTCGTGGCATCAAACAGGAGATTATTGCAGCCTCAATCACTTTTTATGCAAAAAAGTACCTTCCTGGGCTCAATCGGCGTCAAGGCAATGATTATAGTACTAATGTTAAACCAGTGTCCTTGGGGTCCCCACCATCAGAAGAAGACCAGAAGCTCTTACTTGAAGAGGTCGATCGGTTACTTCCATTTCAGAAGCGTGTAGTTCCAACTAAATTTTTGTTTGGTCTACTTCGAACAGCCATGATTCTTCGAGCGAACCCTTCTTGCATATCAAATTTTGAGAAAAGAATTGGCATGCAGCTTGATCAAGCTACGTTGGAAGATCTTTTGATGCCAAACTTTTCTTATTCTATGGAGACTCTATACAATGTTGACTGCGTGCAACGAATTCTAGACCACTTCCTTGCCATGGAACAAATTACAGGAGGAGTGTCTCCATGTTCGGTCGATGATGAACAATTGATCGGGTCTTCAGGCCCTTCACTGACCCCAATCACAATGGTAGCCAAGCTCATTGATGGGTACCTTGCAGAGGTCGCCCCTGATGTCAACTTGAAGCTCCCTAAGTTTCAGGCTCTTGCTGCTGCTGTTCCAGAATATGCCAGACCCTTGGATGATGGTCTGTACCGCGCAATAGATATTTTTTTGAAGGTAATTAGAAGAATCGATCAATGGTTCATATAAATTGCGTATTTTTTTCGTTATAAGATCATTGAATAGACAGTTGACCCATCATGCCATGTAGAAAATAACCACATCACATCCTCTAGAAATATTCTCTCAACGTCAATGTTTCTAGAATCACAATCGCGTAACTTTCTGTGTTTATTGTTTTCAATGGCTTACAACTTGCAGTCACATCCATGGTTGGCAGAGTCCGACAGGGAACAGCTCTGCCGATTGATGGACTGCCAGAAGCTTTCCTTGGAAGCTTGCACTCATGCTGCACAGAACGAGCGGCTACCCCTTAGAATAGTTGTTCAAGTTCTCTTCTTTGAGCAGCTTCAGCTTAGGACATCTATTGCTGACTGCTTTCTGGTTTCAGAAAATCTTGATGGATCAAGACAGTTAAGAAGCGGGTTTGCTGGGTCTACTGATGGAGGCTGGGCCACAACCGTGAGGGAAAATCAGGTTTTAAAGGTTGGGATGGATAGTATGAGGATGCGGGTATCTGAGCTTGAGAAGGAGTGTTCGAACATGAGACAAGAGATCGAGAAGTTGGTCGCGTAAAAGGTTCTAGCACGTGGGGAAACGTATCAAAGAAATTCGGGTTCAAGATAAAGTCCCAGATGTGCAGCGCTCAAGAGGGATCGGTCACCAATCAGCACAATGCGAGTGAGAAAGTCGAGAAAGTCGAGAAACTAAAGGAGAGGCATGGAAAGCAAAAGAAAGACTCTGTTAAAGATGATTAGTTTTGGAAGCTCTTTCTGTGTTTCGCTGGATATTTCTTCGATTTCGGTTCGTAAACTCAGTTCCCACTTTTGCTTCTCTTGTGCTAATACACCTGTTTAGTCCTTTGCTGTATAATTCTGTGTTAATTATGTGATATGTGTAGTGGAGATGGACAACGAAGTTACCTTGTAATTTGTTTCTTTGTTATATTCTCAACAAAATTCATGAGAAATTCAAACGACCCTTGGCAATGTTTTTTGTTGCAGCACTCTTTAACCTTTTGAGATTTAAATGTTTCTTATATTTGGTTTTTCTTATATTTGGTTGTCACGAGAGATTGAAATGTTTTTGTGAGCCTTGTTGGCCCTGAAAGGGTGGAATTCGTCACGTGGAATACTGTGACGAAAACACTGTTGGTTCATTTTTTAAGAAAAAAACATATGAAATTCTTTGTCTATATGATAAGAACAAAAAATGAGTCATATCACCGTGAGCCCTTGACTTTGTTTTATATTGCAAATTCAGTGTATTTGTTATCGTTATTGTAACTTATTGACTAATACTGTATTAGAAACACGGTTAATAATACATGTACATTGTGTTTTTATTATTTTTTATTTTTTTATTTTTTTATTTTTTTATTTTTTTATTAATACAATGATAAGTTTACATTGATGGTGGAGAATTTAAACTTAGTCACATAATGGGCATCCGTAATAATTTGGTTTGAACTCACCATTTACAAATATCGAATCTAAGACATTCTACTCGTAAATAAAAAAAAATACCACGAAACCATCATTCATTTAATATGCATCAACAATTTTGGTAACATTTATTTTATAGTATAGTATTTCCGAAAAACAGTTAGAGGCATTAATGTTCTCCATAAATGGGGAATATATATTTATAAATCATATTTTGTAGACCACATGATGTGAAAATTGATGGTTTGATTCATTCTTTAAATCATTAAAAAATTAAAAAAAGAATCCAATCATCACCCCCCTGGTCTGCAAAATTGGATAAATATGATCTCGCTAGTATTTTCCAAAAAAAATTCATAAACAAACAATGGCTGCTTCTTTTTCTTCACTCATCCGAAATAGTGCATCTCTCTTGGTTTTGACATTTCTTGTAGTTGTGAGCAGCGCAACTAAGGAGACTCTCCCAAGATGGGACTTTCTATAAATTTTCTGTTATCTCAGAGTTTAACGTCAATTCTTGTACAAAAAATATAAGGTAGTATAGAATTTATGAAAAGTCCTACTATTGAGAGTGTTCTTAAAATTTCTCAAATAGTTATAGCAAAGTCTCTTGGTTGGAAAACAAACAAGAAATAACAATGTCTTTAACTATTTCCTACTTTAGCATTATTTGCTTCTCTTCTCATTGATGATATTTTTGGGATCTTTTTCCAACTCGCTTTGTTTGTTCTGGAAATAAATTCTCTCCGGATCTCTTCCACTAAATTCTCCCCATCAACTAATCCGAGTCCTTGAAATTTGATCTAACGGCTAAAAATAGGGGTATACTTTAAAAGTTATAATAACTTTAGCTGTTGAATCAAATTTCAAAGGTCCGAATTGATTGATGGAGAGAACTTAGTGGAACGAATCCGGAGAGGATCCCTTTCCATTTGTTCTAATGTTTTTGAGTTGCACTTCTCGTTTCTTTACTTGAAAAAAAAAAGTGTTTTATTTAGGTATCATGTATAATTCATAATCCTTTATTTAGTTTTTGATACAAGAGATATAGATGGTGTAGGATGGCCAATTACGGGTGCAAAGATAAAGAGCAAAAGTTTTTCAACTAATTGAGCTACAAATTTCTTTTTGAAATTTGGCTAGCTAGAATTTTCATATTCCATCTCTTTTTTGTTATTAAAAATAAAATAACCTACACTAAATTCCTCTAAACTACGGATATAGATATAAACTAGAGTGAAAAGAAGAAACACACAACTCTAGTTACTGGCTAAACTCATGCAAGTGGCCCTCTACCACAATGGTGGAGATGAGTATTGCCCTTGCACCATAGCGTGGGTTCGAATTCCGTCGGTTCCCTAATCTAACATCTAATCTAACAAATCTATCGTTTGACCAAAAAAAAAGGTCTAAACTCATGTGTACATCATATCCAAAGTTTATTTATGAGCTTGTTGTTTTCTAATTTCATGTACCCACTATTTAACTTTAAACTCATGATGCGATGGATTGAAGATGAACATCTTAAGTAATATTTTTATTACAATCTATTCAAAACTAAACTAAAAGAATCATATTCATATCCATCAGCGCAACACAGTGCTTACATAAATGCAACATTTTTGTTACAAAATTACAGAAACAGAAAATATAATTAGTGAAAAGAAACAAGATTACAGAAAGAAAAAAAAAGAAAGAAAGAAAAAACGTAAAAATCCAACAAAAAATAGGTTTTTACGGCATGCGAAAACGAGTTTAAAAGGCGCATGCTGTTACCGCGGTGCCAAAAACTTAACGTCCTCATTTCTCAACATTTTTTCTCATTTGATTTCGTCGCCAGGTTTCTTCAATTCAAAGACGCCTCTCTCTTTTTCTTTGCGTTTCTTTTGAACAATCAGTATTCAATAACATCATCGTTTCTTAATTTTCCGCAAATATTATATAAAAATCCTTTCTTTCTGTCCGTTTCTCGCACAGATCTAAATCCAGTTTCTGTAGGAATAGTTTGTATTGGATCGATCCAGACAGGGCGCAGAAATGGACAATGCCGACGTCGAAGCCGGTGCGGAAGAGGAGTTCCGTGGCCAGAGGGGTCGCAAGTATCGCCCCGTCGTCGACGACGATCGCGCCGTGCTCGAGATGTCGTCCATGGATCCTTCCTCCTCCTCCTCCTCCTCGTCTTCTCTCCCCGCCCACCAAGCTTCACTCAAGTATGTGCGCTTTCTTTATCTGAGACTTAGGGATTTGAATGGTGGTTAAAGAATGAATTTTGTTGCGTTATGCTTTGCGTTTATTGGGTTTATTGTGGAAAATGAGTTAAACCCACAAGTTCATTTGCTGCTGTAAGCTTTGTGTATGATGGAGTCTTGTCGGAAATTGGAAATGAGTTAAACCCACAAGTAAAATTTGATGCTTTAAGCTTTGTATATAATGAATTCTCGTCGGAAATAAAAAATTAATTAAACCCACAAGTGCAGTTTGATGCTTCAAGATTTGTGTATAAGGATTTATTTTCGGAAATCAAATGTATTAAACCCACAAGTGCACTTTGATGCTTTAAGCTTTCTTTATGATGAATTCTTGTCGAAATAAAAAATGAGTTAAACCCACAGTGCAATTTGCCAGAATGTTGATTGTTAAGTAGAATGAGCTATTGAATTCAAATGATGGGAATTCTTAAGATGCTTGGATTCTGAATTCGAATGTACACTAAAGCGCTGCCCAAGTCACATTTGTATACTGATCATATGAAAGTTAATTCCAAGTGGCATGTATAGTAGTTATCTTCTTTGGTTTTTGCTTGTCGGGTAAATCGTATAGATGATGTGAAAGGTCGGTGTGCCCAATCAAAAGTGCATTTTTTTGTTTTCTGGTGGTTCATGAAACATTAGAACTTATGACATGCTCCAGAAAAGAAGTCTATTTGAGCCTATATCTGTTTAGATCTCCATAGTGGTGTGCTGTGTTTTTGCAAATCGATGTAGGAGAGTACTGACCTATTACAATTTACAACACAAATTTGGGTTAGGCTGATGAGAAACTGTCGGAGTGGTTTAGGTTTAGCTTAGAAACTGTTGTTCCTTGTTGGTGAAGATCAGTTGGGGACTGGGGCCAACACAATGCGATTATCATTTGGCATTGTGGGGTATTGGTTTTTATGTGGATTGTTTGGTTGGAATGAAATAAGAGGTTAGTTGATGTTAGGGTGGAGGAAATGGGGTGAGTTTGGGACTAAATTAGGTTTGATTTTTGTTTTGGTCATCTATATCCAAGCATTTCAGGATATTCCTTTAAATGCAATCATTTTGGTTTGGAGTTTTGAGTTGAAAGTAAGCAAATTTGTAATTTGACGGACATCTTGTCCATCCTTTTTTGCAGTATTTTTGTCTTAATGATGAACTTGTTTCCTGACAAAGAGGACATGCATTTTTCACTTATACATTTTTTATTATTATTCATGGGAAACCCAATCTATGGTTTGGCATAACATCAGTCCATGAAAATTTAGAGATATCTTATTCATGGGTTGTTGCAATAATTTCTTGAAACAAAAACAATCCGAGTTTCCTTGTCAAAATGTTTTTGATAGCTATAAAGATACTTGTAAATTGATATTCCTATTCAGGTAAGTTTGGTTTATTTTGTGCCTATACGTTGAAAGGCGGGTTTCTGTTCATTGCATGTTAAAAAGATTGAGCAACATGTGGAATATAATTTTATTCATATAGCCGAGCGCAATGGTGTTCTAGGATTCATATAGCCGACCCCACTTAGTGGGAAAAGGCTTTGTTGTTGTTGTTGTTGTTGTTGTTGTTGCTTATAATCTCTGTACATGTGTATTGGGGGACAGGAAAATAAAAGTGAGCACCCAAGAAAACATGGGTTCTAACTTACAAGAAGGGCCTTCTACTCATGTGCAAGCCAATGGGCCCCAGAAAGAATCAAAATTGGAATTATTTGGTTTTGATTCTCTCGTCAACATTCTTGGTCTGAAGAGGTATGTTCGATATGTTCATTAGTATGTTTTTTTTATCATGTTCTGTTACCCTTAAACGCAGATACTCTAAAAAAGTTTCAGGTATGTAGTAGTAGTATCTGATTCACATGCTTTTGATACTCCAAATCTGTATCCAATTTGACACTTGAATATGGCATGTACATGGTGAATGGGAACAATGATTTTGAAATTGTTAGGAAGATCATGTCTCTGCGGGTAGTTTTAAAATGTTAAGGGTCATGAAAAGAAAACATTGATGAAAAAAGAGGAAGCACTTTGAATATATTATTTTGTTTTGCTGTCTTGTCCTTTGCTTTGCCATATCTGTATCCTAGGTTTTACGATATTTGTCATATTGTTTATGTACCCCTGTCTCTGGTGCCCTTGGAACATAATTTTAATTGACCAACACACACACATAAATACATGTCTAGGCATTCAGAGGGATGCAGGCACACGTACAATTAATTTATTTTCTCTCTTAAAGTTATGGTTTTTGATATGTGGTTTCTGTTTTCTGTGTAATCTCTTTCTGAGAAAGGATGTAAGGATGAGAGAATATTTTGGCAGTTTTCTCACCCCATGTTTGATTTTGGAGAATTTTCTTGATACGAAAGCTATTTACTTATGTTTGGTATAACTTTTGTTGCTGATTGGCTGGTAATTATTTGTTTCATGCTTGCTACAGTATGACAGATGAGCAGACTGCAGCACCGTCAAGTCCTAGAGATGGTGAAGATATTGCTATCACTCAGGGGCGACCAAAGGTATGGTACTTTATTGACAATCCTGCTGTATCTTGCATAAGTCCCTTCTTTATCTCGTTGCTTGCTTGGATTCAATAGAGGAAATTACACGGTCAAACAGCGCAACTATTTTTGTCATTTTGTCATTACTTTGAAAGTTAAGAAATCATAAGGATGCTGGCTTAGATGTATAGTTACTTGTAGCGTATGCCCTTTACCCCTTTTGAGTTGTTGAAGTCTCATATTGTTATGCTTTGAAAGTTGGACTGCAGTTCTGAATTTCTGATGTTTTTCTGTATCTTTTGATGTGCATCATCATGCAGCCAAGTGATCTCAAATTGGGAACAATGATGGGTGTATTTGTGCCGTGCCTTCAAAACATATTGGGAATTATCTACTATATCCGCTTTTCTTGGTAATTCTTAATTTACTTGAGGTTCATCTTTCTTTGATATGCAACTATTTTATTCTATTTCTCAAGCTGTTTGCAAGATGCATGAACAATATATAAAAATGACCTTTTCTCTGGCATGCTTCTTCCTCGTTCTAAAGCTCTTTGTTAGGCTTAATAGAACTGGGAAATTGCATGCGAAACAAATCTGATGATTATTGCTTTTATTTCTGTATCATTCTTTTTTATGGCTTTTCAAATGATTGAGTTCATCATGCTTCCTTTCCTTCTAGACCAGTCATGTTCTTATGGATATATATGTTTTTAATTTATTTATTTATATAAAAAAGCTACTGATATTATATCTTAACATGTAAAAATGACAGGATTATTGGTATGGCTGGCATAGCTGAGTCACTATTATTGGTTTTCTTCTGTGGCTTGTGTACTTTCCTGACTTCAATATCATTGAGTGCAATTGCAACCAATGGTGCTATGAAGGTACACAATATTTATATGATAAGACAGACTAGAGAAATATTAGACGGGGTATTTTAAGAATGTCGTCACCCTGTCATAAAATACCAGAGCAATATTTTAGCGACTCTTAACAGTTGGAAACTGGATTGTGATACCATTTTAGATTGCTACATGATTGTGCGTCTACAATTTGGATTCAATCATAACAGTTATTCTTACTTTCAAAGAATCGCTAACCCTGTGCTTTATATGTTATTGAATTGTGTTATATGTTATTGAATTATGGTTCTTTCCTTTGAGTACTCTGACGCTGTATTTTATGAGTTATTTTATTTTTCACCAAATAGGTTTGTGAAAGAAGCGATAATGAATTCTACAAGAAGCGATAATGAATTCTTCTTTGTATTCATTTTACTTCTAGGGTGGTGGACCTTACTATCTAATTGGTCGTGCCCTTGGTCCAGAAGTTGGAATTAGCATTGGATTATGTTTCTTTCTAGGAAATGCTGTTGCTGGATCTCTGTAAGTGTTCACTGTTAAGTTAATTGTGATGACATAATGACATGATGATTGACGTCCTGAAGCCGGTGGAGTTGATTCTTGAATAAAGTGTTCTATTCTTTTGATTGCTTTATGCATGGTGCTGGATGGTTGTTGAGTACTGACCTTAGGCTTTCATGTTCTTGTTATTTTAGTTATGTATTGGGAGCTGTTGAAACCTTCTTGAAAGCTGTACCAGCAGCTGGGATTTTTAGAGGTAATTTAGCAATGTTCCGGTTCACAATAATATCTTTCCTATGAATTTTTTTAGGCCGACTAAATTTGAAATTCTTGTATGGCTTGCGGCAGTGGTAAAATCTGTACTTGTTTTAAGGAAAAGTTCTAGTGCTTGTAATGCTTTTATCTCTAGGATTGTTAGAATTTGAGCTTTTTTTCTAAGGATTTTTATATCTTAAACAAAGAAGAAAAAAAACCTCAATCAGGTTGTGGGGCTGTTCGGTGTTGGCAGTCTTTGGGAACATTTGGTTGGAGCGAATAGAACAATTTTTGAGGATTATAAGGGAGTCGAAGTAGATGAACTTTGGGATAGAGTTAGATACCGGGCAGATCTCTGGGCATTAGTTTCGAATGAGTTCAGGGATTATTCTCTTTCATATATAATGATGGATGTGTTAGCAGCTGTAAATCTGGTCCAACTTTAGGTTCTTGTAAAGTAGCCTACTTGAGAGGTCTTAGCTAGTTTTTTTAGATGGTGGACTTCTTATCCACTTGTTTGTAAATCTTTCTGCTGTTTTATTAAAAGTTCTATAGTTTCTTGTCAACAAAAAAAATAGTAGAACCTTTTTTCTTTGAAATGTTTTGCTGGGAATCGGTATAAATTACCAAAAAAATTTCAGGTTAAAGAAAATAAAAACAAAGAACTTGTTTCTAATATTTGAAATTGTATGTAATTTGTTATTCTTTTTTCATGTTGTCAACACAGAGACCACAAGAGTTAATGGAACATCAATTCCAATACAAACTCCGAGTTCACATGACCTACAAATCTATGGGATAGTAGTGACTATTCTTTTGTGCTTTATTGTGTTTGGTGGTGTGAAAATGATCAATCGGGTTGCACCTGCTTTCCTCATACCTGTTTTAGTCTCGCTGTTCTGCATATATATCGGGATTGCTTTGGCGAGGAAGAACCACCCTGTAGGTTAGTGAAGCTTTAACTTTCTTTCAGGAACTGGCACTTATCAATATGTATGTATGTTTTTGCATGTACTTGATATTTTGTCCTATATTTAATTTTGGGGTCATAATACGTAGGCTTGATTTCATACATAAGTAATATTGTGAACCTTCAGTGTTGTGTTGTTGTCAGCTTGTTGTTTATTGTTATTACTACTACAATGCTAGAGATAATATTATTTGCAATAATAATGATAGCAATATTAACAACAATAATAGTTTTACTGAAAACAAAAACTTAGGTTTAGAAATAAAAGAAAATACAAGTAAGCTAGTATGACAACCTCAGCTGAAAGCACGAAATAAAGTCAATAATCTAAGCAACACTGCCCCCATTCAAGAACAAATATATTGAAAGAAATATCTTTGGATGTTGGTACTCGGATCTAGTTGGATACTGTTATTATTTTTCATTTTTTTCATTTTAGTGGTCAAAGGCTGAATGCCTGGACCAGTTTCTTAAAGATTAGCTTACTTTTACATAGGTGTGCAGATTAGTTCAAGTCGACTATCGCATTATATTATAGTAACTGGACTTTTTACATATATGTTCCCATCAAATGTATTCTTTTATACTTGTTGGCTTTGGTTTTGGTGGGGGTAAATGGATAATATTTCTTGTAATATTTGTTACAGATGGGGTCACGGGCTTGAGTTTGAACTCTTTTAAAGAAAACTGGAGCTCAGATTATCAGAAGACCAATAACAATGGAATCCCTGATCCTGATGGAAAAGCATCCTGGAATTTCAAGTTAGTCGTGGCATTAATCTTTTGAACTTTAGTAGTTTGACTATTTTGCTGGTGTGAGTTAAACTTATAAATATGCAAATATTTGGATTCTTTTTATGATTATTGAGGACATTCTTTTAAAATCATGGTTTCATCAATCTATTTCTTTAAACTTGTAATTGTCTACTATTATTTTCCTTTTTGGTGAAAGGCTATTATTTTATATACTAGCTGTATGTATGGTAATTTATTTTATTTGTTGGTTATGAATTTTGGGCGGATATAATTTTTCTATTGCTTTTTTAACTTTGCTATTAATTTTTGTTTCCAGTGCAATGGTCGGCCTCTTTTTCCCTGCCGTGACAGGAATTATGGCAGGTTCAAATCGGTCAGCCTCACTAAAAGATACTCAGCGTTCAATTCCTATTGGAACACTGGCTGCAACTCTTACAACTACGGCAATGTATCTGGTCTCTGTGTTACTATTTGGAGCCCTTGCAACCAGGGAGAAGCTTTTGACTGACAGGTATACAAATTCTCTAATAGTCCTTCCTTGAGGCACTAACCTATCTTTTCTTTCTCATTTTAACTATATTAATTTAAAGTTGCCTGAGGTTGTATAATTTATTTATTTTTTGTCTTTCTATTCTCATTTGTGTGTGGCACTGACCACCTCTGTTAATCATGTGGCAAACTAGACATCTAGGAATCATCTTTTTTGCAATATTCATTTTTGCTCAATCAACTTTAAACAAAAAATCCAAAGTTGGAAAGAAAGACTGGCAGTTCTTCAACATAAGGACGGAGACAGGTGATAGAAATCTTTTACTAAACTTTTTAAGTTCCCCCTCTTTCGTCAGTGGCTGTTCTTTCTTAAAAACCTAGAAAAACATCTTTCTTTGTGCTGAATTTTTTGACACCTGATAAAAGGATGATGTAATTCCTAGGTTTGTACTTGTTAGAAGGTAAGAACCGAGAAGATCTGTTTGAGATGACGTCTAACTAGTCTCTGGGCTGAAAGTTCCTTTTGTTTTTGTTTGTTTGTTCTTAACTCTTCAGGGTTTAGAACAGCTAAATCCGTTGATTTGGAGTTTCGTCCATGGCCACTTATTTATTATATTATCTATATTGTGTCAATTGAGTTTTAAAAGTTGGGAGTTTCTGTCTATTTAATTATTTTCCTGTGTATGTGTCAAATAGAATTTTGCATTGGCAAATTAATGTACTTTGTTCATCGTTTGTTTCTGCTGAAACTGGAGTTTCTCTGCAGGCTACTTTCGGCTACAATAGCTTGGCCTTTCCCAGTATTCATTTACATTGGAATAATTCTTTCAACCTTAGGTGCTGCTCTTCAAAGCCTGACTGGTGCCCCCCGTCTCCTTGCAGCAATAGCCAATGATGACATTTTACCTGTTCTTAACTACTTCCGGGTTTCAGAGGGGAATGAGCCTCACATTGCTACCTTGTTTACAGCGCTCCTCTGTATCGGGTGTGTCGTTATTGGGAACCTGGATCTTATCACACCAACTATAACTATGTTTTTCCTTCTGTGTTATGCGGGTGTGAACTTATCTTGCTTCCTTCTGGATCTTCTAGATGCTCCCAGTTGGCGTCCTCGGTGGAAATTTCACCACTGGAGCCTCTCTCTTCTTGGAGCCTCACTTTGTATAGGTATACTATACCTATTATATTAATTTTGTACTCTGATTTTTAACATTATGATCTATCTTTTTATAGACGTGTTAAGAAAGACAGTAAAAGCATAGGTAGGGAAATCAATTGTCAGCTCTTGAAATTTAGTTCGAAATTTCCAGCCCACCTAGCTTTGGGGATTGTTAAACTAATGGATCCTATATACTTGTCACTGTTAGGATTCATTAAAAGGAAAACTAATGAAAAGGGCTTGAAAACTATGAGTTTTAACGATATGGACAAAATAAAGGGTAAAGTGAATAGTACCAGGATAGACATTTTAGTGTAAAAATGTGGTTTTTTGTTAAAGTGAACAGTACCGGGAGCTTTTCGTTAAAGTTCCCTTGATTAAATGGATTGGCATCTCGTGATTCTGTTACTTTCGTACTGCAAGTTATTGTAGCCATATGTGCATGCTTATGCGTGATGTAAGTATGTTAAATTCAATTTCTTTTTAACGTTATATTAATCATCTGTGTTTTCTTTTTGTATACAGTGATCATGTTCTTGATCTCCTGGACATTCACTATTGTGTCTCTAGCCCTGGCAAGCCTTATTTATTATTATGTGAGCATCAAAGGCAAGGCTGGGGATTGGGGTGATGGTTTCAAGAGTGCATATTTCCAACTGGCTCTTCGCAGTCTACGATCTCTAGGAGGTACGTGTACATCTAAAGTTTTACCTTTCTTGGTGAAAATTTTAATGTGGGAGCGTGTTTGTGTGGTGTGGTTGCGAGTATACTTTTAACTTTTTCTTATTCATCTTTTCACTATGCATGCAGCAAACCAGGTGCACCCAAAGAATTGGTACCCCATCCCATTGATATTCTGCCGGCCATGGGGGAAGCTGCCAGACAATGTACCCTGCCATCCCAAACTTGCTGACTTTGCCAACTGTATGAAGAAGAAGGGCAGGGGAATGTCCATCTTTTTCGCTATTATGGACGGTGATTACCGTGAATGTGCTGAAGATGCTAAGACTGCATGCAAACAGCTTGCTACCTACCTTGACTACAAGAATTGTGAAGGTGTAGCTGAGATTGTCGTGGCCCCCAGTGTGTCTGAAGGATTTCGGGGCATTGTCCAGACAATGGGTCTTGGAAACCTCAAGCCAAACATTGTGGTGATGCGGTATCCTGAGATATGGCGTCGTGAAAACTTAACGGAAATTCCAGCCACTTTCATTGAAATAATTAACGATTGCATTGTTGCGAACAAGGCTGTTGTTATTGTCAAGGGTCTTGACGAGTGGCCTAATGAGTATCAGAGGCAGTATGGTACCATTGACTTGTATTGGATAGTGAGAGATGGGGGTCTCATGCTTCTTCTCTCTCAACTCCTCCTCACGAAGGAAAGCTTTGAGAGTTGCAAAATCCAGGTTTTCTGCATCGCGGAGGAGGATACTGATGCGGAGGGGCTCAAGGCTGATGTCAAGAAGTTTCTGTATGATCTTCGGATGCATGCTGAAGTGATTGTTGTAACAATGAAATCATGGGACGTGCAAGCAGACGGTGCTTCTCCTCAAGATGAATCCATGGAAGCGTACACTGGTGCTCAGCAGCGGATAGCTGATTACATGGCTAACATGAAGGCAACAGCCGAGAAACAAGGGACCCCTCTAATGGCTGACGGGAGGCAAGTTTTCGTGGATGAGCAGCAGGTGGAGAAGTTTCTTTACACCACGCTGAAGCTGAACTCGACAATACTCAGATACTCAAGAATGGCTGCGGTTGTGCTCGTGAGCTTACCTCCACCGCCGGCCAACCACCCGGCATATTTCTACATGGAGTACATGGATTTGTTGGTGGAGAATGTGCCGAGACTTCTAATTGTGAGAGGATACCGTAGAGACGTTGTAACTCTATTCACATAGTTTCAGTGGAAGACTGCATCCGTCCTGGAATGGTAATTGCCGCATTTTCCGACGCTATGTTCATATATTTTTTTTTCACTTTTCCATTTGATTTGCTTACTTTTGTAGTTTAAAGCGTTACATTCATTCTTTTTACCGTCCTTGTGGCTAGAGCAGCATCTTACTGGTTCCCTTAATTTGTTCTTGTAAAGTTTTGAAATATAGCTATTTTTTGGGATGTGAAACTCCCAGTTAAAAAGCTTACCGTGCACCATCATGAATCTATTTTTGTTCATTTCTTGTGTCTTGCAGCTCAAATATATGTTGGTTTTGACGTCGGTGTTTTTTTTCGCTTCTCCTAAAACATCACGTAGCCAATTAAGCAATACATAGGTACAAAGATGTGCATTGCATTTGCTCTGCCATGGGATGCGCATGACCCAGTTAAGCGACGATATAACAATCAAATATCAATGCCGATTCCGGTTTAAAGACATTGTATCGACCGATATCTTACCCAAATATAGACACTATACAGACATGAATCTACGAGTTTTGTGTTCAGCTGGCCTCAGTTTGCGTGGCGTAGTCCGCCTTGTTTTTCGTGTGTGGAGTCTGACTTGTTTTCTAAGCATCCGGGAGTTCGCCTCGTTTTGCGTGCTTGAAGCCCACCTCGTCTTGTGCGTTGGGTTCGCCTCGTTTTGCATGTGAGGAGTCCGCATCGTTTTGCCTGCCAGAAGTTCGCCCCTTTTTGCGTCCACATAGCCCTCGTCATTTTTGCGTGCGCGAAGCCAACCTTGTTTTCCGTGCGCAGTGCTGGCCTCGATTTGTGTGACGTATCTCGCCTCATTTTTCATGAGCAGAGCTACCTCGTTCTGCGTGCCATGGTTCGTCTCGTTCTGCGTACGTCTGCCTCGTTTTGCGTGCTTCAAGCCTGCCTAACATCCATGTTTTTTTGACAAAAATGTAAATTTTTTATTTCCGCAAAATATTTTTCCTCAGCATTAAACCTTTTAAGGCATTTG